>OY720430.1:204197648-205489305 GCA_963082735.1 Pocota personata
TGAGCCATGTGATAAGCCTGTGGCGTCTTCAAGCTCTCGCAATTTCACTTGCCCATCGTCCATTATCAAACTATGGATTTTGTCGACCATTTCTGGTGTGGTGACCTCAATTGGGCGAACAGAAAGTTCGGCGTCACTTGTGCTTGAACGACCGCACCGAAATTGAGTAAACCAGTGGTGAATGGTTCCAATCGATGGTGAAGAGTCCCCATAATATTTGTCAAGCTTTTGTTTGGTTTGCGTGATAGTTTTTTCTCTCAAAAAATAGTGTTTAATGAGCACTCGAAGTTCACTTTTTTTCCGTTTTAACGAAAATGCTAGTAGGCGTCTATATAAAATGGCTGCCACAACAAAACTATTTGACAGATCTGTCTGAAAATTTGGGTACGTTCTTTTGAAAGATGATTCTTAATTAAATTTAAGGTGACGACACAATTTGTGTTAATTTTCAGGGACTTATTGGCCCACCTTCGTACAACTTTAAAATGAAATAAAACACATAACAATAGTGGTAATGGCAATGATATTGGTTTTACCGGAAAGACAATTTTATGCCATTAGTTTTGAAATATGATTTCGGGCATACGAGTGGCGGCTGATAACTTCGCGGCCTGAGATACTCAACAACGAGTCATCTTGTCATTAGTGATAACACTACTGCGGCACTCTTTAGTATTATCTGTGGTAGGACAAACATCACTATGTCAGACGAAACCGAAAATTCTTGCAATTTTGAGCACCGTGATAAAGTACCTTGTGAAAAAAAAATAAATTTTCGAAGACATTTCATGGACACTTCAGGTTTCTGGAATTTCGTATACCATGGTTAAAAAATGGGGGCTCGCTTACTGAAGAAAAGTTGAAGAATAAAAATGTGGCAGATAGCGGACGAGTTGCACATCAGCAAAGAATGGATTGGAGAAATTTTGCATGAGAATTTAAACATGAACTTTTTGCACACTGGGCAGCGAAAATGCTCACTTCGACATGCAACAACGACTCGAGCGCGGGATTCGAGACAGGCCTTAAAAGAAAAAAGTTTTTCAACAATAGACCCACCCTACAGTATAGGCTTGGTCCCGAGCGACTTTTTCCTTTTTTTTCAATTTTAGAAAGGTGTTACGAGGAAGGAGATTTGCAGATGAGAACGAGATCAAGGCAAACGTAGAAAGTAATTTTGAAGGCAAAGAAAAAGAATATTTTTCGGTGGTATCAAGGCACTGTATGCCCTATATGAGAAATGCATTTCACTCGAGGGAGATTATATTGAGAAATAATTTTTTTTAATTGGGTCTCTTCTTTCGCTCAATGCCTTAGGACGCAAACTTATCAGCCGCCCTTGGTATGAGTGCCGCGGCAGGCTCGAACAAAGCGCAATCTGGAAGTTCTACTTTCGAGCAGATGGGGCCGTATATCGGCAATAACGCGGTGAATGTTGGCTTCCAAGTCGTCCATCACTTCTGGTTTTCTTCCCATAGAAAATATTCCAAAGGTATTAAATTATACTACAAATTATACTATATTGGTTGGAGACAGGTCCATTACGCGAAATTATGCGCTCATCAAATGTTTCCTTCAATAAATTGATTGTGTCGCACGCTGTGTGGCATGTTTTGTCGTCTTGTTGAAACCACAGCTCTTCCACATTAATGGCCATTCAATTGGGGGAACGAAAAAGTTAGTAATCATTGATCTATAGCGCTCTCCATTGACTGTAAACACGAGCTCATAAAGCACACCAAACAGTGACTTTTTGTGGATATAACGGCGTCGCAATAATGGCTTGTGGATTTTCTTTACTCCAAATGGGACAATTTTGCTTGTTGACGTAGCTATTCAACCAAAAATGAACCTCGTCGCTGAACGACATTTTGTGGTGAAAATGCGGATCAAGAGCAATCTCGTTTTCGGCCCATTCACCGAACGGCTTTAATTCTTGGACGAGCTTGATCCTGTAAGCTCAGAAGCCAAGATCTTTCCGCAAAATCTTCCATAAAGTGGATGGACACAGCTCCAGTTGCTGTGCACTATGGCGAATCGACTCATACTAGGCTCCACAGCAGCAACAGCTTCTTCGGTGCGCACTGTACGATGTCTCTGCGGATGCGTATTATCAATTAGAGTATGCGTGGGGCGAAAACGATTCATGGTTACGAGTATTTAAATTACTTGCTCGGGTAGACGATTACGAGTATGTCGACCGTAAAATGGACGTAGCGAACGGTAAGTTTCGTGAACTGAAACACTATTTTCGAAATAAATTTGCACAATTTGTAATCGTTGTTCTGGCTTAAGTCTATTCATGGTGAAATGGCAATGGCGAACCAAACTGACCACAAATCAGCTGTCACCTGTCAAATTGGCTGTCGCTGAAAAAAGTATTGCCAATTCGAAAAACAAACCTCTAAAAAAAACACCATTTAGATAGTATGGAGATACATCAGCGGTGTACATATTTTATAGCCATATAAGCTACTTAAAAAAAAAATGGCAGACTTAAGGATTGACTTGTAGGCATCTTTATTCGCTATTTTGCTCCGTAGTTCTACAAAAGTCGGGCCATTTTTCGAAAGAACAAGTAAATTTGGAATCTCACAAAAATTACGAAAATTTATATCTCAAAGTCTAACTTGTTTTTTGCTCAAAACTGTTGGCATTTTTTTCATATACGCTGGAAGCGAAAAAAGAGAAATGTCTGAAAGTTAGCAATATTGGAAAAAATTGTATGGCTTTTTGCCGATACCGGATATTAAGAATAAGAATATCCAATATTTGGGAAGAATTCTTAATGCAAAATTTAAAAAAAAAAACTCATAAATGGTATAACATTTTATGAAAAAAATGCATAGAAGTCCTCTACAGTTAACAAATGGCATTTCTTTGAATAATGGATTACATTGTTAAAAAAATAAAGCAGCATAAGTGATTTAAGAGTAAGTCGATGATAGATGAACCCCATAGCATACCATTGAGTCTGGAAAATAAAATTTAAAACATAACCAACTCGACCAATAAAATGTTAGTCTCTGCTCTTTAAAGTGGAACCCTATTCTACTCATTTGGGATTAACAGAACAAACTATGGTAGCTATGCCCAAAAGTGGCCTGAGTCCAATATAAAGAGTGTAATTTTGTAAGTGGGTGACATATCTACGTGAACAAAAATTTGTCAAAATCTATTGAGACATTTCAAATCTACGATAGAACAAACATTCAGACAGAAATGTGCATGCGCAACGGGTCACTTGCCCATCTTCTTTGTGACAAAAGAACACGCATAGTAGACCATAGTTATTAGTCTGATTTTAGCAACAACGTAGATTTTAAATTCTCCTCAAGAATGATTGTTTATATTTATAAAAATGTTAGGGACATAGCAGCAGCAAACACGTTCATTCCACCGACTGCCGGTAGCTGCAGAAATTATGGATTTTTTTAAGAAACCTTAGTCCTCTTTATTCAATCTTTAATATCTGAACATACATGAGCAATATCGTCATAATTCTAACTGGAGATAATGGCGAAACCTTCAAGGTATAGAACAGTGAAGTTCTATTAAAATCTGTCCAGTAGTTTCTGCGTGATGCGCGCACAGACACGGCCCTAGTTATCATTTTATTTGTATAGATTGTCCTTTCCGAATGTATTTAAAAAGTTTTTCAAGCCAAAGTGGATCTCAATCTTCTGTCTGGGTAGCCTATTTTCTTGTAAACCTTCGGCCTTCCTTATCAACTCGACCATTATTGATTATCCTGGAAAAGTTTTAAATCAGATCAGCTGTAGGCTTCTAGAAAACAAAGAACTAACAAGATGGATAGAACGGTAGCGAAAAAAATTTTTTTTGTCGGTTTAGGCAAAACTCCATTGGAATACTCTTCGTCGAGTAAGAGCATCAGTGATGAGTAGCTTATGGGGCCAGCACTCACCACATCGGCTCCAAAGATCTGCCACCTGATAAGAGCAATGGCAGGACAATCGTAGAGGAAGTGTTTCCGAAACACAGTGCAGTGTTTCTTCTCCATAAGCGTCGCAGGTGGTGGTGTCGCTTAAGCCTAACACATTAAGTTGCTTGGCGAAAGTAAAATGGCCCGTAAGAATGCCAGTAAAATGCCTGCAGTCTATTATACTGAGCGGCATCAAGAATGCCTCGGATTTCTTACAGTCGTTCGGGAGCATTCGTTTAGCTCACTAGAGAGAGAGAGTGATGCAACCCGCGATCATGTTCATAAGAAACCCAACCGTCAATGGAAGCCCTGACCGAAGCTGTAGAAAGAGCAAATGCTGGTTCAAGTTCTGATCCGAACGTTGTCTAGTGAGATCTCATATCCAGTACACTCATGGTGACCTGGATCAAAAAAAGACTCACTGAGTTCAGCCATGCGATAGAATTCAGCGAGCTCTTGCATTCTCGAACTATTTTAGAAGTGATTAAAGAGGCCTTGAGCGCAGCCTGACTTTCGCTACAGGCGCAGATACTCTGTCCCCTCCACCCATTCCTTAAAATATAGTTCATAGCGATTAGGATTGCATAAGTCTAAGCTTGAAAGACAGATGCATGTTTACCTAACGAGAAGTGAAGCCTAATGTTGTCTGTTATCTTGCACGAAGACTCCAGCACCAGACCCTTGATTGGTTTTGGAGCCTTCCATGAAATTTCGACTACAATTCCTTCCTGGATCAGATTCCGAAAAAAAAAACAGTCCTGAGCATGAGGAAAGTCGACTTTAAATTATCGAAGCAGTTGGAGGTGAAAGGTTCAAAAATGTTATCGAATTTAGAACAGAGCCAGCCGGGAAATTTGTTCGATTGAAAGAAGCTTCTCTTGACATTTTTATTCTCGGATGTTTGTCAGACGTTCGCAAGAGGTGGGACCGTGAGACAATTTTTTTGTATTTTTTTTGTTTGTGTAGTGTTTTTTTGGATTCGAACCTTGACCCTCCCGATCAGTGATCGCGCACATATTCTATACACTGAGCTATGGTGGCTCCTGGATCATGTGCATTGAGCGGACAGCGATAGAATGTGTCGAGGAACTCAAAGAATGTACAATTCGAAATGCATTGCCACTTGCATGGTCGAAGGGACACACGGAGATCAAAAGAAGTGAAAAGGCGGATGTCCCAGCAATTTCTAGATCCTGAACTAAGTGCAGCTCTAGGTAGAGAAACGGTGAGGGATAGGATAGGGAAATGGGCCGCTAATTAACATCGGAATCGATAGTTACAAGTAGGTACAAAACGTCATCTGTCCTAGTCTGCAGGCATTCTTGTTCAAGTTGATATGCCCGGTGTATAGGCCTACCATCATTTCGGCTTCAGGCCCCACGTCTTCCCAAAAATTTTCCGGCATATCTAGTATGCCCTTCTGGCTTTGGCAATTGTGTTCTCTAAGTTACTACTCCAAGTAAGATTGCTGTCTAAAATGACCTCAAGATCCTCGTTTTTTAGGTCCGGCTTTACTCCCTCTAAAAACGGAGCTTTGAAATCGACCAGCTTATAACTTCTATTGAAGAGGACAAAATCGGTTTTGCTGGGGTTGATAACTGCTGAGATTAACAACCCGCAACTTTCAGCCCAGCTCCGTGATTAGAATTATGAGGTCATCAGCATCAGCCGAGGTTATGGGATAACTCCTACGAAGATCCCTGCAACTTGGTCGAGTTGGATATTGTTTTAAAGTTCATGATTTTCTGATATCAGATACAAACTTAATTCTCCAGATGCAATTATATGCTATGGGGGTCATCTATAATACACTTTTTTCACTTTGTTCTAAAGGATTTTTTTTATATCAAAATCCATGCGAGCAAGCCTCTGCGGGCAGAAGATAGTTCGAAATAAAATACAACATGCATCTCCGGACGCTATTCGAGCGTTATAGATTCCCTTTTCCTGGTGCTTTTGGGACTCGAACCTAAGTCTCCCACCCAGTAGGCGACATGAGCCAATCACTTGTCGTTAGTTCACCTTACTTATTCAGGTGGTACCCCGTGACGGTGACAATGTATGTTTGCTTCTATTCAAAGGAAGAGTATCTTAGTAGAAACATCCTTCACAGCGTGAAGTAGGACAGGGTGATTCGTTTCGACACTGAATCTTCATATTTGTCGCATGTTTGCTTCTACGTACTGATGTACTTTCAATTGAAGAATTACGCAAAATTATTTAATTCAAAAAGCTATTTTCTTCTATCCTAGGTATACACATAGGTACACACTTCAAACTGTATCCTTCAACATTTACCTGAATTAATATGTCCGCAGCTACTTATCAAATTGAGTGGAATAAACAAAAATTCAAACATTTCCTTGCAGTTTCTTTCTCTCACAGCAAATCTATGCTTAAAAAAAAAAAAACGCCCCACACCGTTTAAGGACTGCTTTCAAAGGAAAATTCCCATCTAAATACTCGTAACATACAAATATCAAATGTCGCCAGAAATTAGTTGATAACTGATATTCTTGTGTACAAATTGCTAGTTTACCGCAACCAAATTGCTACAGTTGACAGGAAAACATTTAATTCTTTGATCGGGCGCAATTGCCGAACGAAAAGGAACATAAGAAATTTGATACTTTGTCCTTGAGGCGACGTGCAACGTCCTAGTCCTTTTCTTCCTAGTTTCCTTGGATTTTTGTCTTTTCACCCTGCGTACATTAATCTCCGGTTTTGGGCGCATGTGGGATGTGACGCTGTGAGAGTATTTCTTCCGCCTATCAGATTGAAATGTTTATAGGGGGAAGGACTTGTTGTGATTTAAAAATGTATCTCAAAACAGGATAGGTATCCGTATTATGTGTATTTAAATGTTTTTCTTTTTTTTCCGCATTTTTCTGATCATTTATCCGTAAGCTAATTGCTTGAGATTATTTTAAAGTGGTGCAGAATTTGATTTGAGATAAAAGGTAAAGTTGATCAGATGCTGTTTTTGTCTCCGTGTCGGGTGCGATAACTAAAAGACTAACCGGCCTGTAAAATTCTTTCGGTCTATTCGTTGTCATGCGATATTTTGCGAATTGTTGCAAATAGTTTAAGAGTGTAATTTCTCTGATTGCAGTATTTAAATGTAGATAATTGTATTTTAATACATACGACGTTTCCATTGAATGGAAATCCCTGATATTTAGCGGAAAACAAATCTAAATCTTGCTGAAATGTTTCCACTGAGATTTAAAGGTCTACGCGTTCCATGTTCAAATATTCGTAATGTCCCATAGGTGGTCGTAGTACTTTGTAGAGTTTTTCACTCAAGCGCTGTCTGAAAGCTATGAGTATCTACTCATCCGAGTGGCTTGCAGCACACTGTACATTCCGACCTATCAGCCAAAGATATTTCCCTTGCCGCTTTGGGCTTAAAGTCGCCCAAAACGATTTTGATATAATCAGTCTTACGTAATTGTTCCGGAAAAGTTCCGAAATTTAGAGAAGTTCCAGTGGGAACGCACAATCATTTTCAACGCTTACAAACGCATTTACTTGACATTACCATATGATTTTAGACAGATATAGTGCAATCATTATTCATGTGTTTATAAAATTAACAACCCGCAACTTTCAGCCCAGCCCCGTGATTAGAATTGTGAGGTCATCAGCATCAGCCGAGGTTATGGGATAACTCCTACGAAGATCCCTGCAACTTGGTCGAGTTGGATATTGTTTTAAAGTTCATGATTTTCTGATATCAGATACAAACTTAATTCTCCAGATGCAATTATATGCTATGGGGGTCATCTGTAATACACCTTTTTTCACTTTGTTCTAAAGGATTTTTTTAATAGCAAAATCCATGCGAGCAAGCCTCTGCGGGCAGAAGATAGTTCGAAATAAAATACAACGTGCATCTCCGGACGCATCAAAGTTTGAGTTTATAACTTAAATTTCACCAGCTTCAGCCATTTCGGACAATTTCTCCGCAGCATTTCTCTGTCGGAAGAAATCGGAGAAGAATTCATGACATCTGTCAAGAAAACGAGTGCATCGCTTAGAACCGTGATGCGTTGCTGGATATTTTTATTTTTCGCAGACTGAATCCGGTAAGTGCATCTCTACGTACACTATAAATAGAGATTCTAGAATTTCGTACAAATTGGAGAAAATTCCGTTCCAAACGGGTACGATGAAAGGGCTGAATACTCTGTCCAGGAGATCAAAATTCCGGCTGATAGGGTCTTCAGCTTTCTCGTGTGCATATACAAACATATTAGACTGATGCTGTATAGGTAGAACGTGGATTTGAAGGGTATCAATACTAAATATCACTGCTGATAACTCGAACTAGTTAAGGAGTTCATCTAACTCGGAGTAAACATAAACTCCACAAATAACACTCTCGTTGAATTCCGACAATGAATGGACTGACCCTAGGCAACCGCTCCAAAATAGTTAAGCAGAAATTAGGCTCTTTCAAGAGAACAATCTTTCGTCTGATTTTTAATCATTTGTGCGAGGAGGGTGAACGAAGAAGAAGACACTAAAAGTTGGTCCAGGAAAAGTTCAAAAAGCCAAGACCATATATAGCGATATATAGCGTCAAATAAAATAATTCAGCTTTTGCTACACTTTTTGGCAACTTGTTACGGTATTCTGCTACGAAATATATTTTCCAGAAAAACATTAACACTGAACCTCCATTTTAAAGATCGCGGATGCTATGCAGCTAGTCTAGGGCAACGATGAGGCTACGTCGGGACCGCTGGCTAAATCCGGCCCCAAAGGTCAATAATCCGGCTCACGGTAGTTTTGAAAAAGTTGTTAAAAATATTTTAATTAATTTACTTATTAATAATGTGTTGCTACATACATATTTTGTATCATTATAACGTACGTCTCTGGAATTTGTTGGCATCTCAGAGCCGTCCACATGAGATCTTTTGGAACTCAGTCGGAGACGGTCTCCAGATCGATAAAGATAATATGCAGATCTGTCGAGACGTTATGATGTTCTCCCATTACTTTCCATTCAAAAATCTCTAATCAAGTCGAATTTGACTTGTTGACTTGATTTATATTTTTAAATGTAGTCAAAAAATTCAGCCAAATATTCAAAGTAAAGGGGCAGATTCAAGCCCGGACCGGGAACAGCACAACAGCCACCCGAACATAAAAGAGAAACGAATAAAATCTAAGTAATCCAACCACTACACCAAAAGAAGTTCTGCCTGGTAGTACAATGGACACACAAAATTGAGTCTGAGTGATCCGGGATTTGGATATTTATTTAAAAAAAAAAACTCTGATATTATAACTGTAGCTGATCTGTGAGTAAAAACCCTGCAAAATATGCTAGCAGAAAATTAATTTTTCCATCAACAGAAATCAAATTTTTGATCAGCATAAACAAAAAACAAATCAAAACGTATACGATTAGCAAAAGAAAGGGAGTATTAGATCAGCAGAAAAAGACAAAAAAAAAAGAAAAAAAAAAAAACTTTGCGAACTGTTTCTTTGCGACTTATTTTTGTATATTATAAATCTTGACATTTTTTAACATTGTTTCTTAATTTTTCTGCATAAATTATAGTTTCTGCTAGTAAAAAATATGTTCTGCTGATCAAATAATTTATTTTTGCTGAAAATGCAATTTCTTTGCTAATCAAAAATTCAGCTCCTGCTCATTAAAAAAATTATATTTTGCTGATCAAATAATTATTTTATTTGCTAATCATTCACTTTTCCTGTTGGTTTTGTTATTAGATTTCTGCAGATCAAAAAATAATTTTCTAATGGTTACAGACTTATTAAATTGTAGTTTTATTTTTCTGGTCAGCAAACCCTTTACTGCTGATTGAATACATTCAAAAGAATTACAAAAGAAATTGCACATTGATTCAACCAACCTTACATCACACTTCCGGTGCCTGTCAAATTGTGGCAACATTTGCCAAATCGGATCTAATTCCTAAAGTACTAAAGAATGCATATTTTTTAATAAAATTAATTCAAACAAACAAATTTGACCCAATTTCATTTTCTCTCAAGTCAGACCCGATTCCTACAGGGTTATTCATTTTGTGCTTTAGGATTTTCATTTAAACAAAATAAAATATAAACACAATAATATTATATTTTTTTTTATTGAATAAACATCATCGTCGGTTGTCTTTTGGAGAATGTTAGTCTTAATTTAATTTACAATATATAATATAAATTTCAATATTTTATGTACTATGTTATCTATGTTAAATTCATCTACCAGGAGGTTTCATTTCCATAATTGTGTAGCATGTTCCATTAGGTTAGGTTAGGTAACTGGATGCCCTTGTTGACAGGGTTGTCAACTGGTCACGTAGACCACTTAGAGTCCATTGTGCCCAATTTTTAGAACCCTGGGAACCTAAAAAATTCAGTCTACAACCGCTAGGCTAAGCCACCCAGATAAATGTATGAATCTCAGGTGTTTTCTTAGCTCAATGTTACCTAGCTCATCCAGCTCTGAAAATAAGTTTTCCTTTTGATGGCCAGAGCTGGACAATCACATAGGAGATGACGACCGGATTCTATTTCCTCTTCGTCCCTGCAGCTTCTACAGTAGTCGTTATGAGGTAACCCTAGCCGTGCTGCGTGATTACCTATCACAAAGTGTCCTGTCACGACACCAACATCTATACGGATATCACTTCGACTTAGTTCTATAAGATTGATAGATCTCTTTTTTGTCGTAGACTGGCCATAATGATTTGGCTGTAGCGCATGTAACTAACCGACACCAGCGTTCATTAGTTTCCTCATTAGACTCGAGATAGGGAGATAGATACTCCTTGAATAGAGTACACTAGCCTCGGAAAGGGCACTCGAAGGGCTGCAACCACCCTTAAGTCTAAACGAGCGATGTAAATTTCGAAACTCACAGTAGACGCCAGCACCAGTACTGGCAGCCATTTTGGATCCGTCGGCAAAGACGGTCAGTTCATTCTCGAAACAGATTCTTCCCTCATCCCATTCCTCCCTACTAGGAATTCTAATACTAGGAATTCTCTACATGAGGATGATGTAGTCCGTTGCCGTCCGGAGTCTCAGTATATTCCATCGGTTTAGAATTAAGGCATGACCGTAGGGTTTAGCTTTCAATAGACTGGTTTCTCTAAGTCTTAGTGCAGTTTTGGCTGCCGTATTCCCACAGTATATGTCAAGTGGAAGAAGATTCAGTATTGTTTCCAGAGCTGGTGTCGGTGTTGATCCCATCGATCCCGTCACCTCCAGACAGCCTGCCCGTTGAATCTTTGTAACGCTTCCAAGATAGTATTTCTTCTCTAGCGTTTTCCATCAGACAATCGACCGTAGGTCAAAATGGGTCTTACTACCGCAGTATATAGCCAGTGTACCACTTTAGGCTTAAAACCCCAAGATTTCCCGAAGGCTCTTCTAAATGCATATAGTGCAACATATTGGAATCCAATATTACGCCGAGATATTTTGCAGTTACTTGAGATATCAGCTCGATACCATTCATACGAGGGTAATTGAATTCCGATATCGATCTTCTCGTCGTAAATAGCACTAACTCGGTTTTCGCGTGTTCCGTTGGTCTTCGGATTCTCCATTTAATATGTGCAGCATCCCGTTTTCTTCAAGAACATTTTTACGAAAATATTTAACTCGTTATTCTGCTAGTACTGGACATGAAGTGAGCCACGTCCTCCTCCTCAACAAGCATTTTTTGGTTTATCATCTCCTAAATTTGCTAGCATTTAGTCCAAGTAAACTTGTACTGACTTTAAATGTCTGAGACTTTTTGAATGTAACATTGAAAAACTCGTAAGTATGCCAATATATTTGTTTAATTTTTTAGTCCTTTTGAACAATTTTTAGCTTCTTCCACATTTTGTCTGATTTGCTCCTCTCTCAGAAATTCTAATGTAAGCATTGTGTTTTTATCTCATTCTACAGTTTGCGCTGATTTGCTGCCATCCTTCGAACCAGTAGAGTTTCTTCCTCGACAGCGGGTAAGGAAGCCGATGTATAATACTTCATATTGGAAAAGAGTTTTTTTTTTTTTAAATACTCCATGAGAAGTTTTAACGAATTAATATTAACTTGCGGGAGACATACAAACCTTAGGATTAACTTAGATAAGTCGAAAATATTGAACAAATCTGGAAAGAGGGCTAGTGGTAACCAAATAGATGAAATTTTGTTCGACAAATCTGTCCTTATATCGCGATATACTCATATCGAAGATGCAACAATTTTAATGCATTGATCGGTGGTTGAACGATCAATATTGTGAAATGGCAAGGCAAGGATTTGACAGATGCCATATGGCAGGGATGCCAAATCCTAAAATAACCCTTCATTTCGTTTCAAGTCAGCTCGGACAAATAGTGTCAAATTTGACATATCTGCTAAAAGTTAATTTGCATGTTGGTTACCCTGGTGACATAATCATCAACATTCGCCTGCATATGCACGCATATGTAAACCCACGAATACTCACAATCTTATTACCCAACACATAATAAGCCCAGCGTCGATTCGTTAAATGTTCGTTCACTTTTGCAAACATGAGCGAACATAAGAGAGAGCGGTCTCAGTTGCTCATTGCATATGTAAATCTGACAGTTGTCATGTTTGCTATGAAAATTTTCTGAAAAAAGTGTCAGACTACGAATTTGTGCACATATTAATAGAAAGTGTTCGCAAAAATAGGTGCCTTTTCGATAAAAGAGATGCCTTTTATTTTAATAAATTTAAAAAGGAACGAACATGGGATGATGGTTCAAAAGAAACGCGCAAATCATGATAGAGAGAGAAAGAGAAAATGAGAGAAAAATAATTTGTAGATTGATTTGACAGATGGGTATGCAGGCAAAAGTATTATGGTCATCGGTTGGAATTGACAGGACATAGGGAAGCATTTCGTTGAGTTATGTTTCCCAATGTTGATTACGGTTGAGCCTTAAGTCTGTTTGGTGTTTGGCTTATTTTACGTCGAACTAACCTACATCCGGGGTTAGACTGGAGCGATGCAGTGAAGATCAGCAACTATTGTTGCACAATCCAAATCCGAGAGGTGGAGAAAATTTAACGAGTTTTCGGCGCCTCTAAAAGTGACGAAAATTGCTTTTGAAAATTCGAAAGGCATGTTGCTAATACAAAATTGTTAAACATTGAGTTTTTCCTAACTCGTTTGCCTTAAAAAAAAAGTGTTGCCCTCGACTAGAACTAGAAAGCTTTGAGTTGGCCCGTCAATATAAAAAATTGTCTATGACTGGTCTAGAAAATTGGAAGCAGTGTTTTCGGGATCGACTGGTTAAGACGGCGAAAGTTAGGAAAGTAAGCAAGTATTATAGATACTACATAACTAATGAACGACGTACGTACGTTACGTCCAACGACATACATTCCTACAACCACCCCTTCACACTGAATACATCCCTAATTACAAGTGCAAGTCTACACAAGTATAAGATTAAAACCCACAAGGACTTTCATCTCCACCTCTGTCTCCTTTAGCTTCTAATTTCAATCATGATATAGGTACAGCTGGTATATCACATCGTCCTCGATTCATTTGAATTCTATTCATTAACATTTAACAAGTTCTTCATTTGACTTACTCTTTCCTTGTTCTTGTGGTCGTGGTTTAGTTCAGATCACCGACTTAAAAAATTACACCACCATTCATGGCGCGCACACACAAAGGTCCTTTTCTAATAAAAATTTCAAATGACATGTAATTAAAAGATTCTCTTGTTATTTACAGATTACCAGAGAACTGTAAAAAGGACATTAACCAGCAGGAGAGAGCAAACTCTATGGGAGATTAAATTCAGCTCCGCCACCCACCCTAACCTAGTACAACATGGTTTTACTTATTATTTACAACTCCCATTCCACTGGCTGATCCGGAATCCTATTCAACAAAACGGAATTACAACTTTGAAGGAAGAAATGTTTAAATCTCTTTTCTTTTTTTTTTCATTTGATTTTAATGCCTTCGAGTGTCCTTTATAAACAACGATGAACGACTGCGATGATGATGAATAATGATGACGATGATTTGCCATCATCGCGAAACCTTCGCGCGATCCTTTCCCGCAAAGACGACGTTGAACATGAACACACAACTTAGTTACTCTAGAGTCCTTGAGCATGGGGTACTTGATAAATTTCATATATTTGTGGCCCGCAGAGAGAGAATAACTTGGGAGGCATGGAATCAAATTGAATTTACCCCCGCGGCTGATTCGATGATTTCGAATGATCCTTACAGCAATTGAGGACGCAGGACCACATTTACACTGAATAGAAGTTCTTCAAATGGAATTTTTCGTCTTATTGAAGCAGTCCTTCTTCTCACAGTCAACGGGCGGTGGGTGCTACTTCGGACCTGGGACAATCCTTTAAGTCCTTTTTTTTTTTTTTTTTTTTTTTTTTTTGATATAAGCGCTACTTGTGAATGGCATTAGAATTTCAATTTGATATTCTCGCCATTGAATGTGTATGAGTGATTTATTAACGCGTGTTCACACTTGAATGGCAAATCGTAGGAGCACAAGAGAAATCCCAATTCGAGTCCTTAATAGAAATGTTGGGTAAATAATGCAGCAGTCAATGCAGACTGAGTACATCCTTGATTACATTCCAATAAGTCGTCGTTGTGAATGTGTGTACATGTGAAGGATATTAGAGTTTAACATGGCGCGGCAGGCAAGATTATATGTGCCGGTTCATTGAGATCTCGAAAAAGAGACGCGAGTGACAGAGAGAGAGATGCATTACTTCAGATTTTCTTCGAAGGATACTGAGACACTGTTGCAATATAATATAATGCCAGGATTAAGTTATTTGAATTCTTTTACTTTATCGTCTCTACCGCTGTGGGATTTACGGTTCAAGAGGTTCCATAATCAATATGGCGTTCTTTTTTTTTTATTCAAGTTATTGGGAAATTTCGTCCTCATTATGTACATACGTGTGTGTGTGTACTCGTAGACGGGATATTTATGAAAATTTAATAAATAATTTTGGCGCGGGGTCCTTCTTTTAGTAAATCTGTTGAATAGGAATGTCTTACTGTGCTGTGAGTATAGAGATTCATTGAATTTGTAGTTAAGAGAGATGTAACAGCAGCTAGAAGTGGGTATTGTGGAGGGTTGAAAGGATACAATGCGATACAATGAGGTGATATTTAATTTTGATACACTCCATGCAAGTTGAAGAGGTTAATAGAAAAAATTAAGAATGTACTTACAGGCGATATGAAGAGGGCTGGTTTGTATTGCCTTTGGGCATGAAGTAGAGTGAAAAGTATCTATATAGTCATCTATGCAGATAGGAATATGAAAGTGGATCGAAATTTAACAAATAAGATTCTATAGTTGTAGACCAGGGCTTCAACCAACATTTTTTCCAAGCCAGCTTTATTTTTAGCCAGCTGTAGGTATCGTTCACCAAGTTGGTTGAGATTCCTTTTCAAATATTCACTTCATCTAAGATGTGGTATTTCTTCTCTAAAATCAACCACTCATACAAACTCCCGGATGATTGTAGCATCTTTAAAGCTGAGGTCTTCGCCATTGATAGGGCTGCACAGACTATACATAGAAAAAACTAAATCCTTCAAAGATAACAATATTCGTGGATAGTCAAGCGGTAATCAAAGCGAGGAAGTCAGATCGAAAGCAGTTTCCAGATGCTGTAAGACGTTGAACGGAATATGCAACACCAATAACGTAACTCTCTGCTGGGTTCCTGGATATAGCAATATAAAAGGAAACGAGACAGCAGATGAACTAGCTAAAAAGGGATCAGCATTGAATTTTCAACATACTCGGATATCAGTAGAAACTGCAATTGGTTGACTTAAAAAGGAAAATAGACCTAAAAGCAAGAGAACTGATTAACTCCGCATGGTCCGCCAGAAAAAATAAATTCGCATCTTGAAACAGGCTTTTTGGCTAACTGAGGGATCTCGTACAAGTTCCACTTAGATGATAGACTGCATAAAGAGTGTAGACTGCTTGCAACAGAACCGACAGCACGACAAACGTTTTAAACATGCCGGTTTCGTTGTGACGTGATACACAAACATTCTGTTCACTTTCAAATATTTCAGCAACAATAGCTGGTTGTGATTTTCCAGTCAAAAAAACGGCAATAACACTATTACGTTTGAATTCCATTGCCGATAGAACAAAAACTAAACACGCGTTAAAAATTTTTGCACACGCTTGCCAACAATGAAATGAGTTAAAAACTGTCAAATTTTCAGCGCGCTGTCATTCGTAGTTTGGCAGACACAGCGACGTGAAGTTAGTAACAGTTCATGTCGGCCAGCCGGTAGGTTCCACACAACAAAAGGGAAACACAATGGACCGTATGGCCCCCGTGATAAGCACTTAGGTGCACTTCCCTCCAACCTAACCATACCTAACCTATCGTGCTGTTCCTTTTGAATGAATTCGAAGACCCTCCAGGCTGAAGCACTGGGATCCATTCGCCCTACATATCGTAGCTAAATTAGGCAGTAAGTTCGGATCTTGTTCACTAAGTCGACGCTGCTGTACAGTCCGAATAGTTCGTGATTGAATCTTCTCCTCCACTCTCCATCAATATAGGTACAAATGGGACCCAAATCCACTCGAAGAACCACCAAGGTTCTCATCCATGCTTCTGCACCGTAGAGGATGAGTGGAACGTTGAGACTCCTTTGATAAAATCTCCTTTGTTCGTGTGAGAGTTTTGTACTCAACAACTGAAGAGTTTTCTACTACACAGAGTCTCTCACTCACTTGAAATTATTTTTGTTATGACATTCTGTCCAAGTCACCGATGTTGAGTGTTCTTGCTTTAATCCTGCCCGTTTCTCTCTTAATAGCCACAAACATGTCATTGGTGTCATCAGTTGCACAAACTTTTGAAAGATTGTACCTACCTCGGGCATTAACATGCGAGTTTATTTATTTTTTCAATCTTCTCTCAGGAAAGTGAATCTAAAGGTTGTCCCAAAATTCACACAAGAAGTAACTTTGATATAAAATACAGCACGGCTTTGCTGGCACATGCGCACTCTTTTGTCGAAATTTTTGCATAAATTTGGCTGAATTTCGTTGATACAGAGCTCAATTTGCTCTTTCGAGGCGTGGGGTGTCGTGGGCTTGTTGGCATAAACCTTAGACTTCAAAAAACCCCAAAGCAAAAAGTCGAACGGCGTTAAATCGCATGATCTGGACGGCCAATTCTGATCACCAAAATGGGAAATTACACGACTAGGAAATGACTCTTGCAGTAATTGAATTGTTTCTCGGGCTGTATGGCATGTGGCACGGTCTTGTTGAAACCGCATGTTGCCTACATCCATATCTTGCAATTTAGGCACAAACAACTGGATTATCCTGTCGCGATAGCGAGCATCATTAACTATTATTGCCTGTGATCAAAGGAGAATGGTCCAATAATACCTCCAGCCCAAAATCCGGACCAAACAGTGACACGTTCTAGATGCATTTGTTTCTCAACAATCAGTCGTGGATTTTCTAAACCCCAAATTCGACAATTTTGCCGATTAACAAAGCCATCAAGATAAAAATGAGCCTCACCGCTGAGCCTCAAATGAGCCTCTTCGCTGTGCATGGTCAGTATGCTTCAGTTCTTGAGTCAATTGCATTTTGTATGCATGAAGATGCAAATCTTTCGTGAGAATACGCTGTAGAGAGCTTCTCGAAATGTCCAATTCTTGACCACGGGGCCGAATTGATGTTCCTCTCCCGAACTGCTTCGATGTTTTGTGTTGAACGACTTGTTGACGGACGGCCAGAGTCTCTCTGAATTTTTGAATTAACCTCTTCACAGCTGATGAAGTTCCGACCATATTTTGTACGAAAATTGGGAACTGTAGCTGCCAAACCTTTATTTCTAAAATATTGCTCAACAATGAAAACCCGTTGTTCTTTCGTGCAGCACTCCATTTTTAATAACCCTGAACTCTCAGCTGTCACGCTGTCTTTTTTTTTCGTTGGCAACACTTTACCGCACAAATGGCGAAAAATTCAAATCTTGCATAAATTCTGGGACACCCTTTATAACCCTGGGACAGCACCCGGAGATGCTTGTTGGTTCTGCTGAAGATAAAAAGCTTCTGGAAAATGTCTTCTAGGAGTGAATTCCAAAGTTTCCTAACTTCATAGCGGAGGAATTTTTAAAGAGACATATTGGCTTAAATAGCCGGACGCTCAAAAGTCACATTTTAGAAGACATTTAGGAAGATCTACCGTAATATTATCTTTAGGACAGGCATTGGTCTGCTACCAGCTTTCAATCAGCCAACGGTTGTAGTTTGGATGTTAGTGCGGGATCATCAAATGGTTCGGATTGATTTTTACCTACTTTAACAGAGCAGCGTATATTCTCCGTCGTCATCTTACGTAGACGGATGAGTTCAACAAGACTAAACTAGATATAGTTCTTTACTCGACTTTAAAATCGATAAACAGATGGTGGCTATCATTCTAAAATACCTCACTTTTCTCCGAGATCTGCCGTAGTGTGAATATTTATTCGACGATAGACTTTGTTCGCTTAAAGCCGCACTGATAAGGGCAAATCAGATTGTTCTTCCGTCGTTCATACAGCAAAGAAGACAAGATCTTGCAGGTAAGTTGTAGGGACCAAATTTCTTGAGGAGTTGGAGCACGACTGTAATGAAGCTATCGGGATGGTATAGAATGAACTATCAGAGGAAAAGACCGAAGTAGTGCTCAACAGCAGCAGACGAGTTATGGAGCATATAAGAGTAACCGTGGGCGACCACGTTGTAGTTTCCAAACTAGAGCTGAAGTACCTTGGCGTTACTATAGACGCAAGGTTGACTTTTAAGAGGACCTAAACAGAAGATGAGACTGCTCTTAGCAAGAGTTGCGTCGTCGATGATGCTTTACGGCTCCCAAATATGGGCAAGTGCCGTGAAGACGAAATCGTACAGAAGGAAGACGGAGGCCGTCTACAGACCCAATGACTTGAGAGAATGTAGCGCCTTTCGAATAACCTCCTACGACGCGGAATGCGTAGTGGCTGGAATGGTGCGGTGTCAACAGCGACGAGTCGAAGTGACACCAAAGTACCGCCAAGAATAATCCTCGAAAAATAGCAAGAGAGATGGAACTTTTCTGACAAAGGCAGATGGACGCAGAGATTGATCCCCAATATAGACCCTTGGATCAATAGGAAGCATGGAGAGCTGAACTTCTATTTTTTGACGCAAATGCTTACTGGTCATAGATGTTTCAAAGTCTACCTCCACAGATTTGGACACGAAGACAACCCCTATTGCACAACGTGCACGGAAGCAGTCGACGATGCAGACCACATCATGTTCTACTGTGCATGATATCAAGAAGAACGTAACTTGCTGGCGAACAGACTGGCTGTGGACTTAACACCAGAGAACACCACCAGACAGATGACGAGCACGCAATAAGCTTGGGAAACGAAACTGTGGCTGCCATAATGAAAGAACACCGAAGACAGGAGCGACAGCGAAACGTCGTGCAGACGGCTGCCAACACGAACGGGTCGAGTATGTAATGCTGAAGCCCCCTCCCGATGAAATGCTTGACGACAGTGCCGCGTGGACCAGGGGTAGGAGGGTTTAGCGGGTGGAAATCCCACACTGTTACTGAGTACGGGCTCAGTTTCGGCTTTTGTCCAACGCAAAAAAAAGAGACTAATGCCTCTGCAATACGAAGTTCAGAGTATATCCTTTTTCATGGATCTCAATGATTTAGTGCATGCTGCTCACCATATCTCCCCCTTCAGCTTTAAATAGCTCAGCTATCAGCTCTAGCAGCAGGCTTCTGTTCGGTCCTTATGGCCTAGGCATGCTCTGTTTACTTATTTGGTAAAACTTTCGAACGCCGCCTCTGCAGCAACACCTCTCTATTGACTAAGTGTTCACATAGCGATATTAATTCAACCAAATAGCACAAAGCGGCATTTTTTGTGGCAACAAATAGTTAAGTACTTGGTGGGTGCAGATTGAGACTAACGTACTTGTAGGCAGATGGGGGATGAAGAATAGTTTTAAATTGTGACAGAAATCAAATTTTTGAAGACTCAGCAATGAAATGTTCGAATTGGTTGACAGTCTCACATTCTGTGCAACCAGATCATATACGATTTATCGAGAGGAAAAAACTTCCTGACTTTCGATTGCTAAACTAAATCAACAGTCTCCATTTGTAATTACAAAATTAGGCACACTCGAGAGATACATGTGTTTCCATGTCCTTAGAATGTAATGAAGTTTTGTATAGAAAATGTCATTCTTGCACCCCCACAGGACATCATTTGTTTGTCTTAACCCTCTCTGAACAATAAAGTCCTGCCGCCAAGCCACCTGTACTGTTTCCAAAAATTCAAGTCAATTTCTTTGATTTATTTCACATCAAAACAAAAAACTAACAAAATTCAAACACCAGGCATGCCCAAAAAACACACATGAACACATGGTTGGGTACACGATATCCGCTGCTTCGTGAAGCATTTAACATTTAACTACCGTACAACACCTGCCGTGTAATTAAATCAATAGAAACCCTTGCAACAGTTAACATTGACACCGGCAACGGGACGATGGAAAGGGGTGAGTTCTTGAGTTCGTGCACCGGTCTCTGCCACCCCCCGCCAGCGATAGTTGTCATACACAAATGGGTAAATATTGAGAGACAAAGTTACGGAAATTTAATTAAAATCAAATAAACAAAATACCTTTCATATGATTATAAACATGCTGTTTGCGTTGCTTGTACAGAGTGTAGGCATAAGGTAATAGGTGCGCCCTTTAGCTGGTGGAGGTGGGCAGAAACCAATCAAAACGATGTAGTGTCAAGCAGATGGCGAGGTTCTCAAACGGAACGCGATGACTACTACGATGACGAAAAAGTAATTGAATTTAGTTTCGATAGGAAGCGGATTGATTAAATGAGCGAATGGGTTGCAGTTGAGTGGAGTTTGGGTTGTTTCGCATTTTGCCGGCACGAAAGCGAAGGACAATAATTAGCTGGGAAAAGCGAGCCTTTTTCTTTGTAGTTTCTTTCTGTCCTGTCGGAAGTCATCACCTATTAGTTGCTCTGAACCTGAGAAATTTATTCTAATGTATTCTAACTTGAGTCTAAGTCTACCCTATGTAGCTATAAAGGTATCTATCAAGTGGATTTTATCGATAATTTGAAATCCTTCTTTTCATTCTGTATCTAGATTCAAAATTAAACAATTTTTTGTTATTACATGTTTACACCAGTGCTGTCACTCTCATACGATCGCAGCAAATTAGCTACATTTTAAGAGAAACAAATCTTTTTGCTACTTTGCTACCCACTTTCATCAAATTCACATATTTCTTCTGCCAATCATTATGTACTTAAGTGGGTGGTTACGTACGATCTAAAGGGTGACCAGATAGCAATGATAGTTTTTCAATTGACAGCAGCTGTCAATGCTACATCCAGCTGTCAAAATATTCAGTAAGGTTTGCCATTTCATCGTGCATCGCTTGACGCTTTCTGAACGTGTGGAAATTATTAAAAAGTATTATCGAAATACTCAGTTGTAAATACCTACGCTCAGTTGTAAATACCTACGCAACGTGAATTTCGTCGTGAGGTCGGTCGTCATCATGTCTTCACTGCGCAGGCAATTCGACGCACAGTGGAAAAGTTTGAGCGTGAGTACACTCTTTTGGACCTTAAGCCACCAACCAGACAGAGATCGGTTCGAAGTGAAGGAAACATAGCCGCCGTAGCGGTCAGTATCGAAGAAGACCCAGAAATATCGATTCGGCGCCGATCAGCTGAATTGGGCATCGCCAGACAGACAACCAGGCTTATTTTGTGGTTGGATTTGGGCTAACATCCGTATAAGATTGTGCTGACGCAGGAATTGAAGCCAGAGGACCATAGACAACGCCGTGAGTTCGCTAATTGGGCGATGGAAATGTTACCAGGAGATCCGGATTTTGGCCAAAAAATCTTCTCGGACGAGGCCCCATTTTGGGTTAAGCGGCTATGTCAACAATCAAAATTGCCGTTATTAGAGCGACCACAATCTACAAGTGTTCGATCAAGCATCAAGGCGTCCACAAAGAGTGACTGTTTGGTGCGGTTTATGGCACGGCGGCATCATCGGACCGTATTTCTTTCGAAATGAGGAAGGAGACACCGGTACCGTCAATGGTCCTCGGTATAGAGCGATGTTAACCGACTTTCTGTAGCCAGAGCTCGACAACATCGATATATCTGAGCTGTGATTCCAACAAGATGTCACTATATGCCATACAAGCGACGCAACGCTCGAAGAAAAGGTGAAGCAGAAATTTGGCGATCATGCGACTTGACACCCCTCGATTATTTTCTCTGAAGCTGACGCTAACAAGCCAATCACTTTGCACGAGCTCGACGCCAACATTCGAGGCGATTTTGCCGGAATAACGCCGCACATATTGGAAACCGAGGCGGCTATTTAAATGATGTGCTATTCCATACATAATGGCATGAATGTAGCTTCAAAATAAAGCCAGAATCAATTTGATATCTCACACCATTGTTGTTTTATTTAAATTTCTTTTTCTATCGTTCTTATCTGGTCACCCTATATTATGCCCAAGTCTGGTGTTAACTGAGGTCATTGTCCAGGTTCCTCCAGGAATTTAGGATACTGAATTGGAAATTGTTCAGAGCCTCCTGCTATTCATCGCAGAATCTGAATATTCTCTGGATAAATAGATTCAACTTCCCAACTTGAGTGCCTTGTGAGGAAGCTTTTCATAGCCTATTCCTACTTAAGCTGGTGCAGGTTTTCGTTCTTTTTCTGTTCCCTTTGATGAGGTGTCCGCCTATCCCTCATAAAAACGGGGTTGCAGCCCCCTCTTTCGCGAGTCTATCGTTCTCCTCTTTGCCATCCACAGCATCGAGGCCTGGCATCCAGTATTGGGTAACGTTGTTGCCTAGGTCTATCCTTGAAAGGATTAAGCGAAACTTACAAGCCAACACCAGAGGCACAATTTTTTCAAAAGTCTGTGCAACTGCTTACGTATGACATAATTGGCAGGAATCAGCGACCTGTCGCCGGTACACTACTATTGAGACAAAAGCAGCCAAAATGGGTTTAGAGGTGAATGAGGGCAAAACAAAGTATACATCGACGGATCGGACAAAACGTCACAGTTGACTGCCATAACCTCGAGGTTGTTAGGAATCAGCATCAGCGTAGAAATTAAACGAGGAATAACTCTTGCCAATCGCTGTTTCGTTCGGTTGAGAAGGCAATTGTAAGGCCCTATCTCGAAGAACTATGGAGACTTTGGATAAGACCTGGATAATCCCGGTCTTGCTCTAAGGCGCTGAAGCATAGATTATATCGAAAACGGATAAAGATATCGTTTTCGAGAGAAAAATTCTTCGTAAGATATTCGGTCCCGTTTGCGTTGACGGGCTTTGAAGGAGTAGATTCAATGACGAACTGTACTCCGGCTTGCAGAAAATCTAGCCCGGAGGGACAACGCAGTAGAGGAAGACTTCGCTTTAGGTGGCGCGCACAATTAGAAGGGGACCTCAACCAACTTGGAGTGCGCAACACTGGAGACAGGTAGCTAAGGACTGGAAAGGTTGGTTGGTTAAGGCCCAGGTTCACCCCGAACTGAAGCGCTACCTAAGTAAGATAGTAGAGCTGGGGGACCTCCTGAGGCTCATATCTCCATCTTTTCAGATCTAATACAGCATCTACTTTTCAACAGGAAGGTTGGTCTAGATAAGCTGCGACTAGCTTCACAGGTTATCTGACCTATTTGTATATCTTAACCTGCCTTAGAAAGGACTCCTTTGACAGTTAAAATATTTTACACAATTTACCAGAAGCAGAAGGAAGAATTTTCTGTTGCAGGCTTTACATAGCATCTTTTACGAGTGCATTGCCAAAAATTAAGAAAAAGACTACAGCCCCCTGTGTACACCAACTTGTTCGATAC
Source organism: Pocota personata (assembly GCA_963082735.1). Lineage (NCBI taxonomy): Eukaryota > Metazoa > Arthropoda > Insecta > Diptera > Syrphidae > Pocota > Pocota personata. The sequence continues at coordinate 204,221,606 of OY720430.1, forward strand.
ACTGTTCCTAGAGTAATGTATGCCTACATTCATTACCCCATTGTAAATAGGAGTTCATTCAGGGCTCTCAAGTAGGTACTTCAATTGGAAGAGAGAACATTTTGTCAGCAAATTGATGAAAATCCGTTTTCCTTTCAATATTTTTGAAAAAAACATTTTTTTTTTTGTTGTATTTTGAGTTCAAGCACATTTATTGTTTATTATTTATTTATTGCAAATTGCAATGCCATTGTGGCCCACTGAGCCGAGTAATGAGACCCAAACGAAACAACCTCAAAGAACATGTCACAAAGGTGAGAGCTGTACGCTTGGAAAGGATTATGCCACCAAGAGAATGGTATCGCCAGTGTAGGTGAAAGGACTTTTGTCGCATTGAGTGGCATAAATGCCTCAGATAATAGTCACCCAAGTGAGTCCTTCTAATGCAAATTAGGAAAAGTAGAAAACCAGAAAGGAAAATATATAACCCAGTTTTTTCTTGTTCCATTCATTAAATACGACGCGTTTTAAATGCGAATAATTGTCTCACTTTGACAAGGATTCTGAGGTCCACTTTACTTACAGATGGTAAATCAAACCTTAATGAATCTAGCTAGACACTTGTGAATGAGTATATTGTAAGAATTGCACTAATTTCTTTGTCCATTGTTTCGTAGGCCAGTACACAAATGGGGTATCCTTTTTTGTTGCGTTACAGACACTATTCAGTCGCTCTAATTGTCATTAAGGATACAAACTGAAGTCCTATTCAATGTAGCGCAAACTATTTTTCTATTTCTATTTTTTTTTCTTCTTAATTTTCATTTGATATGCCTTAAGTGAGTGATTATGTTACATTAAGAAATATTAAATCCTTGCGGAGAGATAAGAAGGTGGAAGGACTAAAATTGCATGGATGAATGAATGAGATAATTAGCATATGAATTGTGCACAATGGCGTGTTGATGACGAAGTAGAGGGATGTAATAAGGCGATGCGTTCGTATTCATAGTTCTTTTTGTGAGGGGACTCATTGGCTTTAAGTGCCTAAAACTAAATGAATGGAAGTAGAATGACGAGTCTTCTTCTCATTTAGGAAACAGCTTACGTAATGATGGAATTTGGGTCAGATGGGCAATTACTTCTTTGTCTACATGTAATGATTTGAACGAGATAACGAAAAGACATTAAGAAGGTACTATTGTGTTCAGTTTTACCATTAAAATTAATAACAAGTTGTCTTGTAATCCGTAATCCATTTAACTGGTTCTCGATGACTTAGAGTTGAGGTTTTGCCTAGGCTTCAATGTACATAGGAAAACTAACTCACGTCCTTGCTCTTCGGCCGTAGAAGCAACGACCTGGACAGCTTAATCAAATGGTGTTCAATCAACAGAGTGGAATTTTATGCTTCCAAAATATAATGCTGTCTTCTGTCTCTCAAGTGAAACCATAACCTCCAGACATTATCCATGAATGGTACTTGCATCGCTGAAACCGAAAGACTTGCTATTCTCGGTATGTGTATTAATCACCATCTTCGATGGAATGATCACACATTGGAGGGTCGCTAAAAACACTGCAAAATGTCTAGGATCTGGTCTCAATTTATAAGGCATTTATTCGTGCAGAGTTGGAATATGATGCCCACAGCTGGTCTGGTGCACCCAAGCCCGTCCTGCACATACTAGACAGGGTACAGGATCGCGCGTTAAAAAGGTGATAGAGACATTGTGAACTCCATACATTCACCTGAACACCGTAGAAATGTTTCTTGGCTTTCCCTGTTTTATCGCTTTTTTTTATGAAAAATGCTCCAGCGGAATAGAGAGTTGCATTCCTCCCCTTCAAAATTTCACCCGCAATATGCGTCATGCTTCAAATGCACATCAGTTCATCCTTAAGCCCAACTTCGGTAGTACTGTCAAATATAGGGATTCGTTTATAAGCCGAACGGCACGAATGTGGATTGATCTGCAAGACTCTGTATTTCCTATCACTACAACCTTCAAACATTTAAAGCCAACTTGCACAGGCTTCGCCTCTTTCCCCTTTTCCTAAGCGTCCGTGCACTGAAACAATATAAGGGTATTCATATTCTCTTTGACGCGCGCAAATTATAAAAAAAAGGAGTCATACTTTTTTTTGCGCTGAGAGGTGTGATTCTTTCAAACACGAAATTAAGCCCGTACCCAGAAACAGTGTGGTATTTCTGCCCACCTCCCCTTCTTTGCCCGTGGTAAGGTCGTCCTGGCAGTTCATCATGTGGAAGTGAACAGCGCAGCATGGTCACAATCTCATTGAAATTTCGTTCACTCTGTCGCCTTTCTCGTTCGGGGTGTCTTAGCTGTATCGTAACTTGTTCTGCATAATTATTTATAGCATTCCATGACTCCTGCTATTGGGTCATTTGTTCTACTATAGGGTGACCAGATAAAAACGATAGGAAAATAAATTTAAATAAAATAGCAACGGTGTAAGATGTCAAATTGATTCTGACTTTATTTTGAAGCTACATTCATGCCATTATGTATGGAATAGCACATCATTTAAATGGCCGCCTCGTCTTCGCTGGCAGTGCTTCAAGCGGTCAGTCCAATTTTTGATGACTCAGTGCAATATGTGCGGCGTTATTCCGGTAATAGCGTCTCGAACGTTGGCCTCGAGCTCATCCAAAGTGGTTGGCTTGTTAGCGTAGACTAAGGACTTGACGTAGCTCCAGAGAAAATAAGGGGTATCAAGTCACATGATAGCGGCGGCCAATTGATGAACGCTTGCCGTGAGATGACCCAGTCGCCAAATTTCTCCTTCACCACTTCGAGAGTTGCGTCGCTAGTATGACATGTAACGTCGTCTTGTTGGAGCCACAGCTCGGATATATCGATGCTATTAAGCTTGGTTAACATCGCTCTATACCTAGGACCATTGACGGTAACGGTGTCTCCTTCCTCATTTCGAAAGAAATAAGGTCCGATGATGCCGCCGTGCCATAAACCGCACCAAACAGTCAATCTTTGTGGATGCATTGATGCTTGGTCGAACTCTTGTGAATTTTGGTTGCTCCAATAACGGCGATTTTGCTTATTGACATAGTCGCTGAGTCAAAAATGGGCCTCGTCCGAGAAGATGATTTTTTGGCCAAAATCCGGATCTCCGGCCAATATTTCCAGCATCCTATTAGCGAACTCACGGCGTTGTCTATAGTCGTCCGGCAAACCTTACTGAATATTTTGACAGCTGGATGTCATTGGTAACTTTGACAGCTGCTAAAACATAACAATTCATTCTATCTGGTCACCCTTTATAACTATTCTTGTTTGCAACTTAATTTAGTTCATGTATCTGCGTTGTCAATTGGACCCATAGTACCACAGTCTTTCGAAAATAGTCAGACTGTAAGAATTTGGATGTAAAGAATTTTTCCAAGTGAATTGCAGCTGCGTATTTTTTTTATTTCATAGTTAAGTTATTTGATTTGAAAATACTTCTGTTGGTAAGTATTTTTCTATGATTTGTCAGTACATGTTTTTTATGTGGTACTTATTTTGAACCACCGCCACTTACAGCTTTCTTTGTTTTTATGTTTGGTGTGAAAATACATTCTTAGGAGCAAATAAGGAAAATGCTGGAAGAGCTGGAGATGCCATCAGATTCGGAAACCGTGTTTGACTGATGCTGAAGACGACAACTATTTTAGATTATTCATCGGATTCAGACGACGACGTTCCATTGAGTCAACTGTTTTATTTTCGCTTACGAGACTCGTATTTCAGTTGCTGCTTCATTACACTTGTAGAGTATATATAGAAGCGGGCCAAGAACACTTCCTTGTGGGACTCCGGCCGCAATCTCCTTGAAGTCAGAGTAATCATTTCATGAAAAAGTCTTTCGGTGAGGTACGATCGTAAGATTAGAAAGAGTTGCCGTGGCAGTAGTATTTGCAAATTGTATTTTAAGCAAGCTCGTGAGACGTCAAGAAATACACCACAACAAATCTTTTTTCTTCGAGAAATTTCTCAATCACGTCAGTTATTTTGTGGGCTTCGATTGTACTCGTAGTCGGTTGTAGAATGTTTGATTCTAAATCCAAACTGATGGTCAGGAATGAGACGTCTTTCGTCGATTACGGGTTGTAGTCGTTTAGAAAGTTATGTTTCGAATATTTTAGACATAACCTGCAATAGGGAAATAGGCCGATATGATTTCTTCTCATTCAGAGGTTTACCTAGTTTCGTTACCATTATAATCTGCGGTAGGTGATTTTTCTATTTTCCATGGTTTGACGGATCATGTTTTGAAACTGAATGAACAAACACCGATTCAGCTTTTCCATCTACTGCTCACGGTAGACTTTATAAGCCACATAGTTTTTCAAACCAACCTCTATGCTGACCAGAAATACCATCTATCAGGCAAAAAATACGTTCAAACAAATGTCGTTGAAATGTAGATTTTTTAGCGCAAATTTATTGATGGGCATTAAAAAGTCGCCGAGCTATAAGAATTATTATTCAAGTGATCCTGTGATACGGGACGGAAATATTTCATCTGTAATAAGTTTGAAAAGGTTTGAATTTATCGTCTCAAATCTTCAGCTAAATGATAAAGCCGTCATGCCCGAGAGATCAAGCACATCGTACGATAAACTCTATAAAGTGAGACCTTTACTGAATACCTTGTCACTGAATTTTTCCAAATGTTTATATTCATCGAAGGAGATAGCTAAAGATGATTAAATTTAAAGGAAGGAGTTCTTTGAAGCAATATATGCCAAAGAAACGATCAAAAGGGGCTAGAAAGTCTAGATATTAGCTGATAAAAACGGATATTGTTTCTAAATTTGACATTTATACTGGAAAATCTGCTGATGGAATATTTGAAAGGAACCTTTGGCAAGAGTGGTAAAAAGTCTCACATCAGAGCTGGTGAATAAACACCATGTATGCTTTTTTGATAATTTTTTGATGGAATATTTAAAAGCATCAAAGATGCATGCGGTACTGTTAATTGACGCGAAAATGTTTAAATGTTGATTGGTATACAACTGACACATTGGCAGTCATCATTTGAGGATGGCCGTGGTGTAGTGGTAACATCAACGCTTGTCACGCTCTTGGTTCACGGTTCAAATCCTGATCTCAACAGTCATCTATTTATTTCGTCTGAAATAAATAAAATAGTCGATCAATTGTGAAAGCTTAGTCAACTCTACTGCGAAGGCTTAAATGCAACTTGATCGTGATGATGACATCAGGTGGAGGGAAAAAAATACTGTGAATCAAGAGCAACGACAAAAAGCAAAACAAACAAGCTCCCCAGTTATCTGGACGGCCACCCTTGGAGTTTAGTGAAACTTAATACCACCTAAGTTTCAAACCCACTACACCAATCTATCTCTCTCTCTCAATTTATACAAACGCCCGTGCCCTGAAATAATTAGAGAATACAAGAGATGCGTACATCGCAGTTGGAAAGGTACCAACTACAATGAACCTGAGTAAACTATTCAGCTGGAACGACGGAGGAAAATGTGGCAGTAGAGAGTTTACGTCTACTCAGGCCGTAAGAGCCTACAACAATAATATGAATTTTGTGGATTATTTTGATCAGTTGTTATCTTTGTACAAGATAAATAGACAGAGTAATAAGTGGTGGCATAGAATTTTTAAATGCTTGCGTTGTCAACTCCTTCATTTTGTACAAGCTAACAGGAAAACCATCAATGACAGCAAAGCATTTTCGGCTGAAAGTGATTAGAGGCTTACTAGCTGAAACTATTGTTAGCTGGAATCAAAGAACAACAGTCACAAACTCACCATCTTCATTGCGAGTACAAGTTGTTGGATTAAAAAGATCTAAGCCTTTTGTTCGATATGAAATACATCAGCCAGTACGCAGTACTCGCAGAAGGTGCACTCTATGCAGCTCAGTAAAAAGCCAGAGACGCACTGACAGGATTTGTGGAGTGTGCATTGTACCACTTTGGTTGAGAAAGACGAAATCTTGTTTCCAAGAGTACCACCTTGCCAGATGCAGCAGCGCTTGTGGTTCATAATAAGTACCACCTGTTTTTTGTCTTTTTTTGAAATCACAATGGTGCGGGACCGCACCTTAGGGCCTACGTATCTACCTATACTTAGAACACCAAAGAATGTATAGAAAAGCTAGAAAGTTGTCGAGAGAAGGTCCCCGCCATCCGTCATCTGTCTATAGAAATGTAACTCTTTCTTGGGTTATTCGTCTGAAGGAAAACTGGGAACATAACAAACTTGCATTTGCTAACAATTCTCATGTATGTTACACAGATGTATCGAGGGTAGATGTAGAAGTTCGGCCTTGGGGTATATGGTGCTACTACAAAGACCTCTATCCATTCGTGTATGGGAAAATGTAACTCCGTACTCTAAGCCAAAATATTTGCATCAAGAACATTTATATCTTATCAGATAGCAAGGCTGCTCTATTAGCAAATAAGGCTTATGAAATAACATCAATTTGGGTGTCAGGACACAGCGAACATGAAGGAAATGAAATGGTTGACCTGCTAGCCAGAACAGAAGTTGCATCAAGCTTTACTATGCCAATACCATTCTGTGGATTACCAGTCAGTACGGAAAAAAGCAGGAAATCACAATAGGCCCAATATTGGCCGCAGTGACAAGGTGACCAACCAACAATCTACAATCTACAAATAATGAGTTCATATCCATCTATACCCAAGGAATTAACATGTGCATACATAGACTTTAAGGAGAATTTCTTATCTGATTTGTTTCACTAGAACTACACAACTCAATTCATCTTACCAACATCAGTAGATTTCGATCTAGAACTATATATGCACCTACACCTATTTAGATGTTCGAACTTTCTGAAACCTGAAGTATAAGATTTTTATTTATTCTTAATCTTATTAACAGGTTCTGTGTCAATAATGACAAGCAGGGGTCTTAACTGACTACCTTGTGGAACTTCAGAAATACAAGGGAAAATTCTCGAACAACAGTTATCGTTAAAGACTTTTTGGACCTTCCATTGTCGAGTGAATTCCAAATTTGTTCAGCTTCATTAGCAACAACTCATGATTAGCAAAGTCAAAAGCTGCCCTAAAGTCTGTATAGATGGCGTTAGTCTGGCATTCATCTTCGACAGCATTAATTACAAAATATGTAAAGTAGACCAAGTCAGATGTTTGTCGAACGACCAGGAACAAAACCATACTGAAACTCTGATATATGTTTAATGTGGAACTCTAATTTTAATAATACTTTCGAAAAGCAGATAGTTCGCAAATCCCTCTATAGTCTTCACCATTGTTCTTGGGACCCGATTTAAAAATAGGCACCAAAAAGGGAATCTTCCAATCGTTAAGGAAATACCGGACAATAGCGAAGTGTTTAATATTTTAAGCAAAGGCTTGCAGATAAAACTACCGCAGTTTTTTAGGACTATTAAAGGAATAACATCATTATTTGGCTTAGGATTAAGTTTAAGGTGAACAACTGCAGCCTCAATATCGTAACCTTCCAAAACTAATTGGCCGACATTAACTATAGACATTAAACATGATGCATTGCTGGAAGGTGCAGTCGACGGAGAAAAAAATGACTGAAAAAAATAGTTCAAATGATGTTCAAACATTGGATACAGAGCATCTTAGAGCATCTTTTATGGTTTATGAAGGACCAAAAGGAATTAGAATTATATTTAAGTTTTTTTCAATACTAATAATGTAATTATTATGCAAGAATTTACTTAACACACTAAAATTCTTCCGGAGCTTCCAGAAAAGGACTTTATCCGTGTTGTTTCCGGAGTTTTTAAATCCATTATAAGCTTTACTTTTTTATTTTATTTTTTAAGTAAAAAAAGCGTCTGTTATGCCGTGTTTATGATAAATCGAGTTGTTTAAGAGAGGAAATTCTGCTTCAGAATCACCAATGTTGTCCCCAAGAACAAAAATATCATTTGACTAGGAACAATGATTACTAAAAAATTCGATATTTTGGGGCCTCGTTGCTTCCGGGTTTATGCCAAGACCGTACCTTAAGGCCTACGTATCTAGCTATACTTAGCACACCGATGAATTCCAAATTTGTATAGAAAAGCTAGAAAGTTGTCGAGAGAAGGTCCCCGTCATCTGCATTCGTCTATAAACATAAAAACCTTTCCTTTACATCAGTAAGATCATCAGATGTTTCTTGTTGCACAGACTGTTTTCTTGAACCATTGCACCCGTTGTTGTTGTTTCGTTATTGTTTAACAACTAACTAACTCGGCAAAGTACATTCATTCAAATGCAATTGAATGGTCGTGTCCTTAAGTCGCCTTTAACTCGCTTCACCACTTTACACTTATATGCATTCACCAAAGGACACACACTCGTTCCGCACACAATAGCCTTTAAGGATTGGATGACTGACTGGATTGCTGGTGATGGTGCACTCAAGTGAATGCTAAGGTGTTTCCTATATTTTGATTCTTTCTCGGACTTATTTGATTTTCATAAGTCAACCATGAAATTTACACCTAATTGTCCTTTAAGGATGTATTTATAAATTTACTCTATAGTTAGCTGAGGCGGCGCGGCGCAGCTTAAAACTATCCTCACACGGAAAAAAAAAATGTGGGAAAATCCTTGAAAGCCAAGCCAATTTTTCAATACAAAACGTGTGCAACATGTCCGATTTTTATGTGTGTTATGTTATTGGGAAAACAACTCAAAAGGTTGTCGATTGCTTATTCAAAGGATTCGCCGACTTGGCAATAAATTCAAATATCTTCCGCATCGATGGGTTATACATTTTGGCGGGATACGGTTCATTTGTGGACGAAACAAAATGAAGTGAAATGAAACGCCATCGAATCATCCTTTTTTGAAAAATTTCAAATAGAACAACAATTTTCCACCCTGAAATCCTTTTTTTTAATGCATTTTCCACCAAATGGGTGAGCATCATCATTTCCCACCTCCAGTAATCCTGTTTTGCCCACACTCACACTTGTGCACGTACGGATACGTCGACGTTGTTGGCAAAGTGCAATTTTTTTTCCCCCATCAATTGATTGGGGGAATTAAGTGGGATTTTTGCTAAATTATCATCCCCTAGCTTAGGAGGGGTTCATAATATTTTCGCCTGATTTGAAGGCTCATTGACGTATTCAGTCAGCAGGTTCATTTGCAATTCGCTCTTTTTTTTTCGTTGATCCTGCTCCTGCTCATTGATTTGTGCAAAATTGATTGAAAATCCTTTTCCCACGAATTTGGAAATGGTTTTCGACCTCAATACGGTTTTTTTTTTCACTTTTGATTGAGTAAGGATAAATAAATAAATTAATTGGTGTAGGGCACAATTACCCCTTGTGGAGGAAGTAATTTCTTTGTCTATCGAATTGAAGTTTTTTTTTTTTGTGTTCGCTCTAATGATGAGAGAAGGGAGAAAAGGATGTTAGTTGAAGCGTGTACGCGTGAATGTAAAATGTCTGATGGTTAATCGATCGGGCGAATTTTTGAATATTATTTCAATTTTGTTTTTTTTTTTTTTTCCTTTTGTTTGTTCGTGCTTAAATGGAAAACAATTGGTGGGCAACATGTAGCCCTGCCATTGTTATGCAAAATGACTTCTCTAATTGACCATATGCACGAATTATTTGATTCGGAGTTAGTAGATGGTAATTGCTGGGCACGGAGATTGAATTTGAAGGAGGCGAATTGATTTTGTTTAATTAAATCGCCGTATTGAATTGCATTCCATAAAGGGAATCAAGTGCTTGTCAGTTGGGTAGTAGAAGAGTTAAGAGATTTTAAAAATCTCTGAGGTGGATTGAACAAAGCCCTGCTGGACAGAGAAACAAATGAACTTTGAAATCAAAATGTGATTAAGTTTTGTTAAAAGTATTCAAGGACTTTTTTCTTTTGTTCAACAACGACCACTTTTAAAGGGGTAAAAGGGTAGGGAAAATACCCCCATTTCAAAACACAGAAAATGTAAAAACATTGAAGACTGAATATACAAAAGCCTGTGAAGAAAGAGATGAATTCAAGCAACTCAACGAGGACTCTGCTTAGAGAAATTACCAAATCAATAGTTACAAATGTTGAAACAGCAAGTCCACAGTGAAAATAAGGAGAATGTACATAAGAGTTGGCGATTTCTCAACAGACGAAGAAGAGACAGAAGCAAATCGCAAACAAGGGGAATAAAAATCAAAAATGAGTACATCCCCGAAAATCTCATCTCCAAAAGAGAGCTGCACTATAACAGGATCAGGAAACGCAGCACTGGAACACTCAGACGAAACTCTTCCCATTGTACTACCAAGAAGCAAACCCTGTTTTATCCATTTCAATGGAATATCATCGTCTCCCGGAGATAATTGAGTAAACATTTCAGTGGTGAGGAACTCACCACATTTGCGCTTAAAATCTGCCACCTGATACGAGCAAAAGCAGGACAATCACAAAAGAAGTGTTCCACAGTGTCGTCACAATCTCGCAGCCGCAGACTGTTCTATCACTTAAGACTACTATACTGAGGTGTTTAGCAAAAGCAAAGTGCCCCCGCCAATAAGTTATTTGCAGTCTTTTCTGCTGAGGGACAACAAGAATGCTGCGGATTTCTTACAGGCGTACAAGTGCATACGTCCAATCTGCCCGCATCCTGGAGAACAACAATTCTGTTCATAAGAAACTCAATCGTCAATGAAGGCCCTGGACCGAGGATGCAGGAAGACCCAACACAGGTTCGGGTCCTGAGAAAATCTACTCTCAGACTTGCCTTTCAATCTCATCGGAGAGATCATTCCCCATGATTCCAGTGTGGCCTAGGACCCAGACCAAATTCAGAGAGTTCTTGCATTCTAGAACTACCTTGGAAGTGGTTAAAGAGTTGTGCAAGCGCTGCCTGATTGTCACTACAGGTGCGAATACTCCGACCCTACCACCTATTCCTTACAACATAGTTCTTGGCTATTAGAATTACATAAGTCTCCGTTTGGAAAACAGACGCATATTTGCCTAACGGACACCAGCATCGGACCCCTGACTACTTTTGGATCCATCCGTGAAGATTTGGCTGCAATCCGTTCCTGGGTCAGATTCTGGCCTAAGCCAGTCTTGAACAGAAGAGAAGTCGACTTTAAATTTGCGAACAGAAGGGAAGTCGACTTTAAATTTGCGCAACAACCAAAGTTCTGGTGTCATTGGGTCTCAGATGGCATATCCATGAGACAGGGGTCGTAGAATAAGTGTCGTGCAAGGTCATCAAAATTCCAGTATAGGTTGTACTAAAAGCCACCTCGCCTAAGACGATAGATTGATTGGATAGTAATGCCTTTGATATAAGTATCAAGAGGAGGTAGATTGAGCAGTGCATCTAGAGCAGAGCCAGGCGTAATCGGAAAAGCTTCCGTACAGCTGAGACAAACTGTTCTTTGAAGTCAGTCATATAATTATGCGAAAGCCTCTTCCACCAAATAACCCACGCATATGCTAGGAAAGGTGTTATCGTAGCCGTATAGATCCAGAGAACCATTTTCAGTGATAAACCCCATGTCTTGCCGAAAGCACCTTTAGACTGCCAGAAAACTGAGAGTGTCTTAGATGACTTCGACTCGACATGTTTTCACCAAAGGAGCCAAAGGATTACTCCTAAATATTTGGCTTCATTGGAGATCAGATCAAGATCCTCCTTCTAGTAAAAAGAATAACCTCGGTTTTGAGAGGATTGACCGAAAGTCCATTCCTAGTGCACCATTCATCGATAATATCCAGGAACATTTGCACGTTAGCACAGATAGTCTCTAGCATGGTCCGACAGAAGGTACAGCAACATCATCCGCATATGCCTGAGAGTAGACGTTAGAACCATTGAGAGTGTTCAACAGAGAGTCGACCACTATGCACCATAGCAGTGGAAACAGAACATTTTGTTGGGTTGTCCAATAAGTTCGTTCGGCATTTTATAGTAAATATAAAGCACAATTTTTTCAGTATTTAAAGTTTAGTCTGCTATTAGTATACTCGTATTATCTGGGAATGTGCGGCAGTTATGTAAAGAAAAACAGAAAAGGTGCATTGAACATCTGACTGCGGCGATGATAGGGATTCAAGACAGTCGCTCTTTCCGAAAACTCGCAAAAACCCTCAACGGCACAGCTTTTGCACCGAGTTTACAAGTTGAAACACCTGTGCTGGCTGAACACTTTAAACAACTGCTGCTTTTTCAGAGGGTCGAAGTATTGGACCGCAACATAACACCGCAAGACATTTGCAGAGTCATACACCATTGCAATGTTAACAAAGCTTCTGAAGAAGACCGCATCCCATATGAATTCTTCAAGTACGCATCCAACGACTTTCTGGAGCAACTATCAGTGGCATAATAATATTTTCGACACGGGTGAAGGGCCATCCAGTTTCCGGAGGAATATTCCTTTCCTACAGAGGCGTATCCTTCCTAAACTCCGTGATATTTACGAGCATAATCCTGGAACGGCTGACAGAGTGGGTTCAGTCAAACGACCTGTTTAGTGAGTTCCAAGCTGGGTTTAAGAAAGGCTATTCGACAGTAGACGCTAACAAGCATAGCTAGGTTGTATGTGCTCTTTGTGGACTTCCAAGTGGCATTTGACTCCGTTGATAGAAAAACACTTTTCTATAAGTTAAGCAATCTTGGGAGTGTCAACAAAGTACTCAAAGTTATCGAAAGTCTCTACAAGAAGAATATGGGACGTAAACAATATTTCAAACTGGTTCGAGTCTCATATGGATGTTAAGCAGGGTTGTTTCATGAGTCCACTTCTTTTCGCGCTATTTATAGACGATTTACTAACATTCCAAACTGGAGGAATTGAGTTTCCTGGGATAAAAATAAAGGCGCTCTTATACGTTGATGACATCGTCATCTAGACAGAAACTCCAAAGTTCGGGGACGAACTTAAACTTTATAGATTGTGACCAAGTCTGTATGAGTGACCACCTTTTGCAGCATCAGTAATCGAATGTCAATGTCAAGTATTGACAAGCCATTAGATACGCCAAGATCAACTCAACGCATTCTGAGTTTGACTAGGTTCGTACAACGCTTCATATAGGGAACACCACTCGGTTGTTTGTACATCAATTGATGATCGCATCAATATCATAGTTAACTTCGGTAGACATTCGGTGCGGCCGAGACTCAACAATTTAGGGTCCTTGACGTGGTGTCGTTAGGCGAAGTCAAGAGTCATACGCGCTGGAATGAATTGGATTACAAGTAACAGAAAGAAGGTCGTTGATGTAAATCAGAAAAAGGTACGGAGAGTACTGAGCCCTGGGGAACACCGGCATTTTTTTTATAGAAATACATCCACCTAACACAACCTGTAATGATGGACACTTAAAAAAGTCACGATCCACTTCACGAAAGTGTTATCGACACCATGAGCTTCAAGCAACGAAGACACTATGCTACACTCTATCGAAAGCCTTGTAGATATCAAGGGCGATGCATGTACAGTTGCGTCACATATGGAGTATCGTAATAGCTACTCAAACTTGTGTAGCTTATCTGTAACATAAGATTAGTCTTGAACCCTATCCTGGGTATAAGGCAATTGCAAATTTGATTGAGCCATATCCGAGCGTTTGATCGCCCGTTAAGAGTTGGGTCTACTTCGATCCCAATCCGAGTTATTGCCAAGATTTTTATTTGAAAACTTGTCAACATTTTTAGCCAGTTTTTAATTATCTGAAAGACAAACCTTTCACCGATGTCTACGTACGGTTTTTAAAAATACTGAAAGTAATGCAGAAGGCGATGCTGTCCAGATGTATTAGCATTTAGCGTGACTTACCTTAAAAATACTCTTTCGGCCATAACTCGGAATGAAATTAAAATACACCTACTTCTGGTTCTTAGCTGAAATCCTGAAATTCTGATCGAAACAACTACATAGCTTCTAACTGCTAAAGGCATTCTCCGATTAACGACCAAAACCAGAAACACATACTTACACACGAGTAGCCAAGAGAATTTTAAAAGAAAAACAGGAGTTCTATTCAATATAATCCCGATTATCCTTATTTGCAAAAATATTTTGCGGTCATCAGTCCTATTGGCCTATAAATCCTTGCTGATTAATTTTAAATTTGCTTCAATTATTGCGAAATACTTTCAATAAAGGACCAACAAGGGCTTCAATTCCTTTTTCAATATCCCAACAATACTGCCACTCAATTGACTTGATTATACCACCACCAAACAAGGATACTCATTTATTCCTCGGCATGAATTTTTCGCACCAGCAACCAGTGTATCAGCCCCATTGCTCTCAGGAGTGTTTAATAGACACAAAGTGGACACTTAAGTATCAAACGACTGTCATTGTCCTCAATATCTTCGTCTACGCTCGTAGCATGTCATGCAGAATGATCGTTGAATGCGACTTCCTTTCTATTTCAAAGCACTGAAGGACAACTGAAGCAATAACTGGCGATAATAATATTCCCATCAAACACGGAATTAAATGTCCTGCGTTAATCTGAAGAGCAGCAGCATTCTGTGTTCGTTTCTTCTTCTATCCTCTGCGTGTCGTCACCCTCTCCGAGTGTCTTCCATTACAATGACAATTTGCCGCCACGATTGCAACAATAGTCCCAGGATCAATTATTTCGCTTGATTTAATCAACTGAATGGCCCTTTCACCGAAATAAGTGGCTGCTAATACACACCAATACACTTTGTATTCACATACATCATTCTGTGAATACGAGTAGCTTAAGTGAAAAAACTGAACGAATGTGAAAGAGGAATGAAATTGAAAAACGAAATTATTTCCTTGCTCAAGGAGTAAGTACGAGTATTCCTGTCGTCCGCCTCACTTTTCCTTGTCAAAATGAAACATCAAATGGCAGGGATCCCAAATTGTCAACACTGGCTGCTCGGAGTGGAGTACGAGTAAAGTATGTAAACTCTGAAGTTTGAGCATCCATCCTCTGAAGATGTGGAAATGAATTTTATTACTGCTTGCTACCGGTATGAGATAGGGGGGAGGATGGTGGATGGATATACGATGGATCTCTGATGCTGCAATTCGTCCTTATAAATGAATTTCCTTTCGTGTTATCTCAAGCGAAATTCGTGCTTCCCTCCGATTTAATGTGCAGGTATACGAAAGTGAGGCGAATAAATTTAACCGCCTCTTAAGTGGTTGGGAGCACTTTCGTTTATCCTTTTTTTTTTGGGGGGGAGAAGTCCTTTTTGCATATTAACGTGTTTAGTGATTTTGGTTAATGGAAGAGGATATAGTCATTACAGTAATTCAAAGGAAGTAGGTATACTGCGTTACTGGAAAATAAATAAAAATCCATAAAAAGATACATCTACGAGCTCTAAGCATATAAATCATCTTTGCCAAGGGAAATGGTAAAAAAAGAAGGTATATCCATCTTAAAGTCAGTCAGCGAATAGAGTGACAGCAGCTGGAATATATTGAACAACCTTCCTTGATATCTGAATATTCCGACATTTCCTTATTGCAACAAAGTTCTGCTCTCGGATATCGAATATCAAAGACGCGGATTAACCTTCCTCAGAGGCTTGAATTTGAAGCTTCCACACTGATCACTGTCTTACTCTAGAAAACCAAATGGAAGCATTTGAGAACCCGGCGTGAAACTGTTGCTAATTCAAACGGAACGAAAAGGTCTCATATCTTGGAAACCGTATAGTGACCGGAGACCGAAATGGCTGTAATGTTAGCCGCCTTGTCATAAGAGGCATTCTATTTGAGTTTTTTTTTTTGTTGCACCAAAGGATGTGTAATCTTCTAAAGATACCAATAACGCCGGCTATTGCAATGCACGATTTGCAAACCTAAATACTCGATGCCAAGGATATGCCTACATATTAACCTACACACTTCCCCGGGACTGCTATTAGGTATTACTTCGCGTGGGTAGTTAGCTATTTATGCTTGGTGATTCTTTCCTCGTTTACTGGTTCAACGTTTGCCGTTCCTTGTCCCATGGCAGATGCCGCCTGGGCTTGGTTTTTACTGCTGCTCTCCGTGACTTTTTCCAACCGCAGAAGTTCCTTCATGATTATTACTGCAACCTAATTCACCGCATCCCATATTGAGTTATCATACGTTGTACAATATTCTCAGGAATTGGTATTTCTCAAATTCCTTCCTCTAGTTCTCTGCAATCTATACGGAATCATCTTCTCTGGTCTCTCTGCAATTTAAACAGATAGAAGATTCAGCGAGCCCAAACCTTTTCAGATACGCTCGAAAGCAGCCATGTCCGGTTAGGAGCTGGCTGAGGTAGAAATCGACTTATCTGTGGTGCCGGTCCATCCATTTTTGAATGTCCGGTATATTTCATCTCTCCTGCTCTCTCATGCTTTGCCGTGTTTCTTCCAGCTTAATATCTTTGACTGGATCTCGGAATTCCTGACTTTTGTAATCATAGTTCAGTAGCTAAGATATCTGCTGATAGCATTCCCGCGATGACACATATAGTTGACATCGTCTTAAATACAAGCACACCCTGAGCGCAATAAATTCTAGCGTAGGACTTAATTGTCACTGCTTTGGTCCATACAGGTGCTGTATACATCGTTGATCATCACACCTAGGTATTTGGTAACCGATTTTGATGTTATATTGTGATCGCCTATCCTGATGGTGACTGTCTCTCTTTTCTTGCGACTGCTTAGTAGTACTGCTTCTGTTTTATATTCTGCAAGCTCTAAACCAACTGCTGCACTTTTCGGATAAATTTATTGTCCTCTATTTATTCAAAGTGCTTCGCCGTCACAACAATTCCAACACCATCGGCAAAGCCTATGATTTTTGCCTCATTTGGGATTTCAACATTTTCATAAATAATGTTCGACAGGATAGGTCCTAATACCCATCATTGCGGAACTCCACCAGATATGTGGTACTGCCTTATTCCACCATCGGTATCGAAGAGCAGAAACCATTTCTCGAAATAGCTTAGTATTATTTTAATTAAAAACCATGACACCATCATTGACCTAAGGGAGTGTACTAAGTCCCCAGTTTGCAGAGCTGAACGTATCTTTGACGCGCAATGTTATCAAGGCAACATATTTCTTTGAACCCCTCTGCATCTCCTATTCCGAATAGCTTCTTCCAAGGTTGCAGTTACCCTCTAAATCCATACTGTTGGGTTGACAATCCTCCGGCTTCATCAATCGCCACCTCCAGTCGGTTGCATATGATTCGCTACAGTATTTTACCCATTGCGTCTAACAGGCATATGGGACGACATGACGCGGGATCATCAAGTTCCCTTTAGGCAATAGCAGAATTCTATTTGAGTATAAGATCAAAAGCGCCATATAACCGAAAGACCACAGCTCATAACTATCTGAGAATATCTGATAACGGATTGCAGAGGATTTGCTCCAACTGCGACTGTCTCGACATCGTTGAGTTCAGCAACACATGAACAGGAAAGATGTTTTAGACGCGATAAACGAAGGCGCATAATCTGAAAAAACAGTATATAATCATTTCGGAGTTGATCAGAACTCCAAAGAATACTCTGTAAAGGGTATCGATATTGGAGGAACATTTCACCGCGGTACTGAATGTGTAAGCGGCTCCAAGCTAAAATGAATTATACTAGGTGGGACAACAGTAATGTCATAATGTGAATATGCCATAATTTTTGCAAATGGCGTCAAATGTCATTGTGCTTTGGCATTTATGATGTAGACAGAGAGGGAACTAGTTGACAACAAGCAATGGAGCGATACACACCTGAAGAACACGGAATTCTTGTTACTGCTTATTTGGCCAATTTCCGGTCTGTTGTTTTAACGCAGCGTGTTATGTGAATAAACAAAATTTCCACACGAAATGCACGAAGAGCCATTGCATCCCCTCAAAGTGACTATTTGGTGCGGTATTTGCAGTGAAAAAGTGACTGGCCCTTATTTTTTTGAGGATGCAGACGGCACCAGCGTAACCGTACCTAGTGAGCGCTACAGACAGATGTTAAACGAGTTTTTTTCGCTGCAAGTTGCTGAATTGGGTCTCGAACATTGTTGGTTCCAACAGGACGGAGCAACCGTTCACACACCTCGGGCAACGATGGAGATTTTGAATCACCAATTTCCGGGCCGTGTGATCTCCCGTTTTGGCGATTTGAAGTGGACGGCTATATCGCCAGATCTGACGGCGCCCGACTTTGCAAGTCTTGAAAACCAATATTGAAAAAAAAATCACCAATTTGGAGTCAGATGTTTTGCGAACAACAATTCAAAATGCCGTAAGACGAGCACAAATGTGCATCTCCTCAAGAGGAGATATCATTTTTTCAACTTAATATCATCAATTTTACACCTTCAGATAAACTTTTTGTGAAAATAGAGCCCAATTTGTTTCTAACTAAATTGCAGTCAATTCGCATTATGACATTACTTTTGCCCCACCTTGTAAAAAGCCGTAAACACCCGAGTTTGTACCGGTAATACAGAAATTTAACCACCGGTAACACAGACCCTTTTAACCAACTGAAGAGAAATAAGGCTTCCGAGCTTTTCCAAGCCCCAATAAATGTTGCCAAAATAATGGTTAGAATATTTTGTATTTGTTTTCGTTCGTGATCCTTCTGCATCAACCATTTCTTTTTTTAAGAAAAAGGAAATTTTCAAACCTGATTTCCGGTCCCATTGTACTATCAAGCAGCAACCCCTTCTTGATGTAATGAATGAAACTTGGATCTTATTCGTTTTTCTTTTATGCTCAGGTGACTATGGTTGCTGTTCCCCGCTTGAACTCGAACCTGTACTGTTCGGGTCACAAGCATACACACTACTCTATAACGTGGTAACCTATAAACAGGAAATTGAGGCACCAAACCGATGAGGTGGTCATCACTGTGGGAGTCCCACAAGGATCGGTACTTCGCCCGCTCTTATCATGTATGACAGAGTACTACGACTATCGTTGGCACAAGGGTCAAAACTAACTAAACTCATCCACGAAATAGAATCACCCACAACCAAAGCACTCGCAAAAATAAAATAGTGGCTACGATCAGCCGGTTTAGAATTAGCTGACCATAAAACGGAGGCTGTTCTAATAATAAGTTGAAAGACTGTTGAATATGTAAATATTCAGGTCGGCAGTCAGATCATCAGATCCAAGGAAGCACTTAAGTAGGTAGGACAACAGGCAAAAGATTAAAATTCACGTTAACTACTCGAGCAAAAAGGTATCACTACTGTTGGTAGGCCTTTCTCGAATACTGCTAAACATCGATGGATCTGGATATGCCAGAAGAATTCTACTATCCAGAGTTATCAGTTCAGTTCTTCTACAGGGCTTTTCAATAAGGACATAACAATTT
Source organism: Pocota personata (assembly GCA_963082735.1). Lineage (NCBI taxonomy): Eukaryota > Metazoa > Arthropoda > Insecta > Diptera > Syrphidae > Pocota > Pocota personata. The sequence goes on from OY720430.1 coordinate 204,240,960, forward strand.
TGTATTTAAATGAAATACAGAATAATTGAGGTATCGAGCTGAAATATAATCCAAGTATAGTGCACATATTAAGTTTAAGTATTAAATTCTATCTCGTTCATATGACCACAGCGAACACGTTTGCAGCGATCTATTCTTTGGAGCCAATTTCCCACCACTCTTCCACATATATCGGCCGGAACGTTGGCAATTTTGCGTTCGATATTATTCCAGAGCTCCACCAACGCTACTGACTTGTTGGCATAAACCAACGACTTAACGTAACCCCATAAAAAGAAATCCATTGGCGTTAAATCGCATGAGCGAGCTGGTCATTTCTCGAGGTTACACGATTGTCGAACTTCCCCTTCAATAGATCAATTATTTGACCAGCTGTGTGGCATGTGGCACCATCTTGATGGAACCACATGTCACTGATGTCAAGTCTATCCAATTCTGGTCAAAAATAGTATTCCAACATGGCACGATAGCGAACTCCATTGACCGTAACATGGTGATAATTTTCATGGACGAAAATATACGAAGATGATTTTTCGATGAAATTCAGGTTTTTCTTCAAACTTTTGCAGAGCCCAATCGGAGAAGTTTCGGCCCTTCAAATGATCAAGCTACAGTTCCTGAGTTAATTTGATCTTGTAAGGGTCAAGATCTTTACGCAAAATTCGCCACAATGTGGACTCAGAAATTCCCAATTCCTGTGGTTTGGTTTATTTTTAACTGAACCACTTACGGCTGCAATGTTTTCAATGCGCTGTCTAACTGACACAGGAACATTCAATAGTGACTCGATTTATCCACTATAGTATGCTCAACCTGTCTGATGGGACGATTTTTACGACCACAAATTGGAGTAAGCACTCTTAAAGTTGGGGCCACCGACTCAGTAATTCGGTAGTATTTTTAAATTATTTCCAGACATTGTTCGTTCACAAATTTCACCAAAATGAAAACGTAGACCTTAACTGGCGTTTCGACATTAACCGATCATAAAAAAAGTTTAAGAGTGCGTTTGTATTAAAATACGAAATTGTTATGTCCCTATTGAAAAACCCTTTATACGCTGCTCCGATTTGGTTAGCGACGAAAAATACACGGAGAAAACTGTCTGAAACATAAGCGGTTACCGCCTGTGTTAGTCGGAATGATTCCCATCGATATGAAATGCTAAGGATCCACGAAAAAAATTTCAAATCCAACAAGAGGCAGGTATTGTCAGGAGAATAAAACAAGAGGAGAGGCCAACATCGATAGCTATATGGTAAACCAGATGGGACAACCTGGTTCGCAGAGTGTCTCATTGAATTCACCTCTCACGATGATAAGTAAATCATTAGCAGATCTGTGACAAGTTATGCCGATATTTGTAAACCTTGTTAGGAGTTTAACTGCCACTAGACTCCATATTGATTGTGAGAGAACTCCTTCTTTTGACCATCTTCTGGTTGTGACGGTTTTTTGTCCCACCACATTGTCACCTGTCCCGGTGCTTAGCACTTCGCACATCTAGTTAACTATTCCTTTCGAGGGCTTTTCTAATTGCTGTATTCTGAGATTTGTTACGAATATATGACAAAAATGTTTATAGAAATATATTAGGTGCGCAACTAAGTTCCCTGTTTTTCAATAGATGGCTCCAGCAGTAAGTGCTGGTCGATTTTGGCATATCCAAAAAGTTTTGACACATTAGTGATTTTGTTTTGGCGTCATATACTTTTGGTTGTGTGAAAATGTCTGATTTTGTGTCAAGTAATTGTCATTTGCGGAAATTGTTGATTTTCTTCTTTCATTCGAAGAAAACGGCGGTTGAAGAGCATCGAGAGCTCCAAAAAGTTTACGGATATGCTACTCTAAGTGAAACAATGTGCCGTGATTGGTTCCGTCGCTTCAAAGACGGTGATTTCGATGTTGACGACCGTCCGCGTGAAGGAAGGTCAAAATCCTTCGAAGATGCTGAATGAGAGGCATTGCTCGATGAGGATCCATGCCAAACGCAAGAACAGCTTGCCTCAGCATTAGGAGTTGCCCGTCAAGCCATTTCCAAGCGATTGCATACGTTTGGAATGATTCAAAAACAAGGAGCTTGGGTTCCTTATGATTTGAAGCCAAGGGATGTTGAGCGTCGTTTTTTCGCCTGTGAGCAACTGCTCCAGCGGCAAAAAGGAAGGGTTTTCTTCATCGCATCGTGACGGATGATGAAAAATGGATTCATTACAGCAAATCAAAGCAAAGAAAGTCACGGGGACTGTCCGGTCAGGCTTCTACGTCGTCGGCTCCGCCGAATTTTCATGCTGCGAAGATTATGCTGTGTATTTGGTGGGACCAAAGTTGAAACCCAACAAAACCATCGCTGGGGAACGGTATCGACTTCAATTGATGCGATTGAGCCGAGCACTACGCGAAAAATGGCCACAATACGAGCAGAGGCAAGAAAAAGTGATTCTACAGCATGACATGGAAACGCTCAATTGGGAAGTCCTACCCCACCCGCCATATTCCCCAGATATTGCGCCATCCGATGTTACTTGTTCCGTTCGATGGCACATGGTCTGGCTGATCAGCAGTTCCACTCATATGAAGACATCAAAAAATGGCTTGATTCGTGGATAGCCTCAAAAAATGAACACTTTTACCGTAACGGTATTCGAGCTCTGCCAGATACTTAGATGGGAAAAAGTTATAGCTAGCGATGGGCAATACTTTGAATGATTCATTTGTAACCATTTTTTCACAATAAAGTTGCGCACCTAATATAAGCATAACACTTTATGTGCACAAGGCCTTAAAGAGATTTTATCCGTAAAGCATTTCAAATGCATTTTCTTCCTGCAGGTACAACCCAAAGTAGATACGTTTCCTATTTCTATCTCTCCCAGCAAATATCTAACAATTTGAAAAATTTACCATTAGCACCCAGACGACATTTGTTCGGAATGAAGAAATCATAGTTCATTTCAGCACACCATCCATCTGTGCGCCGAGAAATTCCCCATTCGTATTGGCCACTTGCCAAATCAATTCGCACCTTTCTCGCGCCGCCAACATCATCGTCTGATTAATAAGCTAAATATCGCTACATCCACAGGCGACCACATTCATTTTACATCTAAAATTAGGTAGATACATAGAATGCATCGCACCAATGATCATTTAATTCATCATTATTTTATGATTTATTAATCCTGACACCCGCCAAAGGAGCGATAAATGTCTCAAAGTGACACTTGTGATGAGAACATCTCGAATATTAAATAAAATGAAACCAATTTGATTTAAAATATTTTCAATTTGTTGTTTTAATAATAAATTCGTTGACTAGCTTACAAAAGAAAAGTGTCCTTGTGTCAGGACAATTAAACAAAAAAAAAAAAAAAATATTTTACATCTGGCAATAATTTCCTAATAATAGTGCATTAAAACTAATTTCATATACAAAAAAAAAAAAAATTAAACAAGTAACACAAAATTATAAAGGATATCAGTCGGTAGGACGAAATAAAACGTGCACTCCTGTTTTGTATCAGGATTTGATTCATCTTGAATTGGACATTAAGGATGACAGGCATTGGTCAATCGATTTGGAAGGTTTCATCCTTAGAAGCACTTGCGATGAACAATTCCTGGACCGGATTCATCGTACTCCTCCTTGGAGATCCACATCTGTTGGAAGGTTGACAAGGATGCAAGAATTGAACCACCTAAAGGAGAGAAGACTCTTAGTGGATATTCTACAAAAAAAAAGATGTGCGTTTGTATAACTTACCAATCCAAACGGAATACTTCCTCTCAGGAGGAGCAATGATCTTGATCTTAATCGTTGATGGTGCCAAAGCGGTGATTTCCTTTTGCATACGATCAGCAATACCAGGATACATGGTAGTACCACCAGACATCACTGTATTGGCATACAAATCCTTCCTGATGTCCACATCGCACTTCATGATCGAGTTGTAGACAGTCTCATGGATACCACAAGATTCCATACCCAAGAACGAGGGTTGGAACAGAGCCTCTGGGCAACGGAAACGTTCATTACCAATGGTGATCACTTGACCATCGGGCAACTCATAGGACTTCTCAAGTGATGTTGATGCAGCAGCGGTGGCCATTTCCTGCTCAAAGTCCAAAGCGACATAGCACAGCTTTTCCTTGATGTCACGAACAATCTCACGCTCAGCGGTGGTGGTGAATGAGTAACCACGTTCGGTGAGGATTTTCATCAGATAATCGGTTAAATCACGACCGGCTAAATCCAAACGGAGAATAGCATGTGGCAGAGCATAACCTTCATAGATGGGTACGGTGTGGGAGACACCATCACCAGAGTCGAGCACAATACCGGTTGTACGACCAGAGGCATACAATGAAAGCACAGCTTGGATGGCAACATACATGGCTGGGGAGTTGAATGTTTCAAACATGATTTGAGTCATTTTCTCACGATTGGCCTTTGGATTCAATGGGGCTTCGGTCAACAAAACTGGATGCTCTTCCGGAGCTACACGCAATTCATTGTAGAATGTATGATGCCAGATTTTTTCCATATCATCCCAGTTTGTGATGATACCATGTTCAATGGGATACTTGAGTGTGAGGATACCTCTTTTGCTTTGAGCCTCATCACCGACATAAGAGTCCTTTTGACCCATACCGACCATGACACCTTGATGGCGGGGTCTGCCTACGATAGATGGAAACACGGCACGTGGAGCATCATCACCGGCAAAGCCAGCTTTGCACATACCGGAGCCTGAAAGGAGGGAGAAAAAATCGTGTCATTAGTTATTTGAGTTGAATTTGTTTTTTCGAAACAAAAAAAATCGGTTTTCTATGCATCTTTTGACTAAAATTTTGGAAAATTTGAACAATTTGTGAAGAATGTGTTTCGTAAAAAAGACGTTTCCGAATTTTGCGAGGATGGTTACGCCTATGTTCTTGGTTTTCAATATCCTTTACGGGATAATTAATAATGAACCTTGGTCAGGATGTGGGCTTTTTACTTTGTAAAATAAATTACTCGCAAATTGGGGACCTTTCCTTAAAGAATTGTAGAAAATCATAAGGATCCCTGTTTAAATTATAGGATAAGATACACTTCCAAAACAAGGATAGTTCTTTTTCACTTTCGAAAATGCTTTAGATACACCGTTTCATAGGCTTTACGGGGTGTGAATCAAAGTGAAATGCACTTGGCTATCTAAAATAATTTACTGGAACCATAATTTTAAATTTTGAAAATATTTTCGACTTCTTTTTCAATTTCAAAATTTTTTCCAAAGTCACAGGTTTGAAAAGAAATATAAGAATCTCTTCAAGATTCCAATCCATCTCGAAAATCTAACTCAAAACTTCACTGTTTTCAGAAAAAATTCATTCAAATTCTTTTCAAAAATGTTTTTCAAATTTTTTTCTTTTTTCCAAAAAAACGCACCGTTATCAACGACCAAAGCAGCAACATCATCATCACACATTTTGTATAAGAATTTATTTTATTTTACACTTAAAACACAAAGAAATGTATTTATTTGAATACTGAGAGATCGCGGCGGTATTACAAACCGTTTCCAATGGATCGAACTGACTGAGCGTATCTCGGCAGGCGAACATCAGTTTTTATATTCCACCACCCCACAAGAAGACATCGCACAGATGTCGAGTGGATGTTGTGGCCACGATAAAAATAGATTCATGATGATGGGGTTTTGGACCATCGGCGGCGGCTTGCGCTGAGTAAACGTACCGTATATGGTAAGGGATTTGGAAAGTTCTACGCGAGGTGTGGAGGTTTGTTTGAGTTGAATTTGTTGTTTGTTCCTCTTTGAAAAAAAAAGGGTGATTGGCTATCTCTGTTGCTCTTATGAATTTTTTGAATTTTTCTTTTATCGTTTTCGTATTGAAGAATTCTGTTTTTGGCGATTTTTGAAGTTTTTAGTGTATTAATCGATGTTGTTCGATGGTTTTTTTTTTTTTTTAGGAAAATGTTTACTTTTAGATATTTTGTTAGTTTTTTTTTGTTGGTCTTTAGTTCACATAGATGGAGGTTGAGTTGTGTGGGAACTACGGTTGGTAGCTTTAGTTTCAGTTTCTTTTTTTGTTTTCTGTTTTTATTCATGTATAAGAAAATATGGTTATTGAGTGAGATATAGAGATACTGAGAGATATGAGTTGATAATTTGATTTTTAATTAAGTGGGGTATACCTGCGTACGCGGCCACTGAACAAATTTCGCAGAGAATCAAATATTTATTTTTCTATTAGAAATAGGCTGATGGCGTTGGAACTGCTAACTCGTGAGGTTGATATAATAGAAAGCTTCTACGATTGAAGCAATATTTGTTGTCGTCTTTGACATTTTTCTTTTTTTTTCATTTACTTAACAGATTATGGTTACAAGGTCAAAGGTACTTAGGAACGTAGGTACTTTCAAACAGTTCCAAATGTTGACATTGTGATACGATTATATATTGAACTACTAGAAATCAAGGAAATTTGTAACCAAGTCTTCGTGGAGTGTAGGTATGTATAGGTCCTTGTAATGATAAGCTGGTGAAGGATTCCGAAAGTTTTCGCTGGTTTTCTGCTTTTTGAAATGCGAAGATGTTCGATTTATTAGAGGAAACCGTAATCTTCTTATTTTCTTTTATTAACCGTTGAAATTTATAACGCGTACGTTCTCGAACATCTCAAGTTAAGTATTTTTCCCACTTATCTGTCCTGCTAAGCGCCGCTTGTGGGGATGGCTAAGTTTGCAGCTCCAGCCAACACCCAGTGAAAAGCTCATTCCGGATGAGGACCAGCTCAAGAGATTAAAGAAGCATTTTGTTATGGTTCGGAACCTTGTATTCGCTAGCGATATGCTCCTAAATCAGGCAGAGATGCCCGAGGTTAGAAGTGCCCGAATGCGCACCATGACCCCCCAGTAAGGATGAGATTACTACTGCCATCAAAACACTTAAAAGCAACAAGGCGGTGGGGCTTGACGGTATTCCCGCGGAGCTCTTGCGAGTAACGAAAACTACATCGACTGCTCTCAGTCATAGAGAATGTGGGTGGCCGTGGTGTAGTGGTAACATCAACGCTTGTCACGCTCTTGGTTCACGGTTCAAATCCTGATCTCAACAGTCATCTATTTATTTCGTCTGAAATAAATAAAAAAGTCGATCAACTGCGAAAGCTTACTCAACTCTACTGCGAAGGCATAACACTGACAGTATTGTTGTCATATGGATTAAATGCAACTTGATCGTGATAATGACATCAGGTGGAGGGAACAAAATACTGTGAATCATCAGCAACGTCAAAAGCAAAACAAATAAGCTCCCCAGTTATCTGGACGCCACCCTTGGAGTTTACTGAAACTTAATACCACCTAAGTTTCAAACCCACTAAACCAATCTTTCCTTCTCTCTATCTCTCTCAATTTTCCATAAACGCCCGTGCCCTGAAATAATTTAATGGTATTCATATCCCATTTGGCACGCGCAAATTATGTTGTCGATGCTGAACAAGCAGGTTTCCGATCTGGATCCTCCTGTATCGATCACGTCAACACCCTGTGGATCATTATCGAGCAGTGCGTTGAATATAGATCGCCACTTCACCTGCTGTTCATAGATTTTGAAAAGGCTTTCGGTAGTGTCAACAGGGAGTTTATTTGGAGAAGTATTCCCGATTGCTATTATCAAAGCTACATATGTACGATGGGTACAAATATCACGTTGTGCACAGAGGAAGGTTCTCTGAGGAATTCGAGATTCAAAGGGGGGTAAGACAGGGCTACATTCTTTCACTATTACTATTCCCATTGATGATTACCGATGGGTTTCGTGCAGCTTTATCGATGGCAAACGGAGGAATTTGATGGATTCTTCATCCCAACTGAAACATATTTTTTTTTTTTTTTGTATTTATTGATCAACCAAAAGGAAAATAAATGCCTTATGCAAAGGTTGACTACACTGACGATGTATACTTACTCTCTCACAGAATTATGGATCTCCACCAAATGACAGGATATGTGGAGAGGGAGGCAGGCATCGTAAACAGTGAAAACTAAATTGGAATAAACTCATCAGCCCATATATGCATTTGCTGGACAAGCGATAGAGAAAGAAGAGGATTTCGAGTATCCTGCGAGTATAGTCTCGACCGATGGTGCAACTGAACTGGATATAGCCAACATGATCAGCAATGCAATCAGTTTGAACATCAAGCTAAGACTGTTCAGCTCCAACGTTGTATCCGTGCTATTACATGGATGCAGCAAGCTGCAAACGATTTGTTTACAGGTGCCTCCGCAAATCTTAAGGATTTTCTGGCTCAACCATATCTCTAACGAACACCTCTACCAGAGAACGGGTAACGCACAAATTGGCACAACCATCCAACGACCAATTGGTCACATGTTCCGAAAAGGTGACACTTTCATAGCTAACCATGCTGTGCAATGGCACCGTTTAACCCAGGATATTTGGCGGTCCGAGGAGAACATGAAGAAAGAAAGGTCGAGAAGGAGGCAGCTTGGGAAAAGTTGGGAAGAGCTGAGACACATTGCAGTACACGATGGCACTTAAGCGTAGTAGAGACCCAAAAACCCACAAGGGGATTCAGGACATATGTAAGTAAGCAAGTAACTTTGCGGATCTTAATATTATTCTACAGGCCGCTCTATTTTGAATCACATCATTGCTATTGTTTTTACATTTGAGTGATCTAACACTTCTTCGAGTTTCGGCTGTAACTTGAGTCACAATAGCTTTCGAACGGACTTTTTTTATATATGACAGTACCAGCTGATGCACTCAGTCTGGAGTTTTTCTCCAATTGGTTTCTTAACTGATCTCAGTCATGGAGGATTCTGCGTAGTTCTCGTTTTGGTACTGCCGCTGACATCCGAAACATTTTTATCTCCTTCGATGTAATTTTTCCTTTTTATTAAAGCCGGACGTACGACCATCGTATAAAGCAAACCTTCGAGTTAATTGGTATTTGACGATCACAAAGGACTGGAATTTTCGCGCCATCCCACACTAACTCGATGTTGAATATCGTCATCACAATTTCCCTGTCATTTACAATTGAGCCCAAATATTTAAATTTATTTATTAAATATACGGGGTCGGGTTTGTTTCGTGCGGATAGTTCTTAAATAGTTATCTTCCAACGCCTTAATCCAATTATTAAATGTATTCTGAAGGACTGTCGCGTTGTTACTTACGATGGTACTATCGTCTGCAAAAAGAAGAGAAGTCATTCTAATTTAATCGATTTATCCCTTTAACAGAATGTCTTGTACGGCATTGAAAAGCAAGGGTCTTAAGCAACTGCCTTGGTGCACTCCTACTTTACCTTTGAATTCCCCGGTTATTCCCACCCTGTATTTTACTTTCCTTTTTACGTGTTCGTACATATGTATATATCTTGTATCATTCTAACGTGCGTATCTGGTACCTTTTTGTAATCGCGCCGTCTATATGAGATCTCCCGGAACTCTGTCGAAGGAAAGCATTGGAGAAAGTCCAAATCGATAAAGATGATACACAGAACTTTCGATCCACAATAATCTGGAAAATTCAATTGACTTAGAAGCCAAACAACAGAGTGTTATAGCCTAAGCAGTTACGAAGTGAAGGAGTAAGCTTCTAAAATCGTCCATTGTTTGAGCAGTTTGTATCTTTTCCATTATATTCTCGAAAAAAAATTACATTCAAAACTAAAAGAATGCGGAATTGTGTACTGGTGCACCGTTGCCATTTTGACTGTTTTGCAGTCAATTGTGACTGAATTTAGACCAATTTAGTTGGACTATGTTCTAAAATCCAGCCAGGTGCTTTATTAAAGTTAGTTTTTTTGCTTGAAACATAGACCCATTCCATCTCAAACAAACTTTAGCCACCTATCAGGAAACTTTAGCTACCTATTTGGATAGCTTCGGATGAGGATGAACAAAGAGGGAAGCATTTTTCCAACAGCTTGACCTAAAGTCAGAATGAGTTATCGGATGATGAACATTTTCGAAAAGGCAACGGAGTTTGCGGTCATACATGTCGAGCACTATAATGCTGCTGCAACACAACGAGCTTACCTTCTCTAAACAACAATTTTGTAGTATCGAAAACTTCCCAAACGAGAGGAGGAAGGGAATGACTGCCAAGTTTCTAATGAAGGATGGAAACTGGTATGTTATTTACCTGCTTCTTGAAATTGCTCACAATCAATAGAACTCGACTCCCTTCTGGGTGTTTTTACTTTGATCATTTAAAGGCCTTATGAATGTCATCATCGAATAATGCTTCGTAGACAGAAGCAGATTGTCAGTGTAGATTGAGATTTAAAGCTGAGTACTATCTTTTATTGTTGGCGATCAATGTGTCCTTTATGGGTAGAAATCAGGGGTGTTTATGGTCTCCAAGTGGATATATTCATTGCTTCTAAAGCATTAGCTTCATCGACCCATAATAAGTGTAGCGTCCGGAATAATGGTCTTTCGAGCAAAACGTTTCTTCATTCTTAAAAGTTTCAAGAAGCCATTCATATTTCTTTGGAAAAATCAAAAGGATAAAGAGGTTACCGTCAAATTCAGAGTGGCAAGATGAACTCCACATAGATTAACTCTAGAAACATATCAGTATTCCTGGTGAGCAATATGCTGTCGAACCGGAAGTACTATGAAAATGTTAATCATTACAACGGACTACCGCAAGGATCGGTATTGGCACCACCCCTGTTCAACTTAAACATCTATGACATACCACCAACCTTCTCAAGACCCAACACCTAAAGTGCTTTGATCGACGGCCTTGAAGTGTTAAATACACTTTAGAGAATAGCGCCTGTGTTCAAACATGATTGGGTTTGCTGTTTCCATTTGAATACTAAATTGGCATCTTAATTTCAACGGCAACCTTCTGATCGACATAAAGCATTATGCTACCGAGTCCATCTTACAAAATCAGCTTAAAAACAAAGAACAAGAAAGAACATCATCCAAAAACTCACTGCGACATCATGGGGAGCTAGTTTTATATTTCCACTGCCCCAAACGAACTTGTGTATTTAGCAACTGAATACTGTTCCCCGGTGTAAATGAATAGCTCACATACCTCAAAAGTAGATGTACAACTTAGCAAGTCTGAAGTCTACGCCAACACATTGGCTTCCAGTGCTAAGTCACCCACCGTCGGTCAAACAACAACCTGCAACCCATTCACAATCACACCTCCATTCTAGATCACCCTTTGAGACTCAAATCTAGAAGATCAACGCTACGCACCGCCGCGCCGCCTCTTTAGCCTCAGCCGAATTTGACGTAAGCAGCGAATGGCTAACCCAATGGACGAAGACTCAACCGCACACGATCCAACTGCGGCGTTTGTGCTGACACACTGCATAAGTGGTGTGACTGTCGAGTTGAACGACAAACAGTCAGACACAGTGTAACAGAATGTCCACTAAGGTCGTATCCTGGAAACCACTCTAATTCCGCAGACGTAACACCTAGCTCAATAGACTGGCTCAAAGAACTTGATATCAATTTGTGGAATTGTTTTAGGAAAATTGTATTGTATAAGTATAATGCCTTATGTAACTTGTCAACACTTCTTGTATATTTGTATCTCTAAATTTTTGTTATTGTAATTGTGTAGGACAACCCACCAGATGTGTATTCATCTGTTCCATGTTCTATCAAAATGTTTGATGTTCCAATTTTCAGTAAAAAGCTATGTTCCTTCGAGTGGCTATGTCAAAAGTGTCTATTGTCAATTAAAATCTTGCTCCGTATCCTGAAAATCAAGGACATTCACGGTCACCAAAACCACCAACCCCCCGTTTCCTATATAACGCTCCAAATAACACACCCTGTGTATTTTGGGCTTTTTATTATACTCACACTTCGTCTAGGCCATGTAATTTGGCTTCGTATTAATAACTAATGCAGATCGAATGGGATAAATAAAAATAATACTAAAACAAAATATTTACAATTAGTCGAGCTAAATATACACCTGACCATTTATGTAGCGGAACACTTAATACCTACCCAGGTGATGTTTTATTTGGTACAAAACGACGCGCAGTACAAATTCAATTTTGAGCGTTCGTTGTGGCCAATTTGACTTATTATTGTTTGCTAATTAAAAATAGATTGCACTTGCTCTACCAATTAATAATTGTTAGACGTTTGAGACAACGAACACGCCTTGTGCTGCCCTCCAATCAGTATAATTATTCATTATCCTAAATTTATTCTCAAATAGAAGCGCATGGATTGCATTTCGAATATTGTGTGTTGGAAAATAAAAAGGAAAACTTTTTGTATAGATTTTCGCTAACACTCTGCATAACATGCTAATCGCCCCCACTTAGTAGTTTGCACATTTTCTCTTTTCACTTCAAACCTGAAGCTTCTAAAAATAAAAACCCGTTTGTCGGTCCATCAATGGTGCGAAAGATGGAAGAATGCGATTCTTTAAATATGAATTCTCTGGGAGTGCATATGGTTGTGTGGAATTTGAATGCAATAATTGTATTAGGGCTGCTAAGGTGCAAGCAAGTCATGTGGTATATACAGTCTTGTGGTGGTTCAATCTCAATCTTTTCAAACCATGTGGGACGGCTGCAATCCCTTCGTAATGTTTCTTTTTAATCGTAGCACATTTATTTTTACCTTTTTTTTTTTAAATAAATATGTAATATATTTTGGCGCTAACAGCCCTTACAAGACCTGATCTAGCTTCTCGCAGCCACTCGATTGGTTGGGACCAGCGCTGCCACTTCGCTACGATTGTAGCAAACTAAATACCCACTTTCACCAATACCATAGATTTTGCTACGTTGTCTTCATTTTAACATATTTTTTCACCCTTTACTCACAATGCATTATTCATTTTTATTGCTAAAGGGTGTCAAAAAATTCACGCAAGATTTGAATTTTGCGCCATTTGTGCGGTAAAGTGTTGCCAACGAAAAAAAAAAAAAAAAAAAGCGCGTGACAACTGACAGTTATGGGTTATCAAAAATGGAGTACTACACGAAAGAACAACGCGTTTTCATTCTTCAGCAATATTTTAACAATAATGAAAGTTTGGCAGCTACAGTTCGCAATTTTCTTACAAAATATGGTCGGAGCAGTTCGTGAGAGTGTTGTTGAGAGTCCACGAACATCAATTCGGCAACGTGGTCAAGAATTGGAAATTTCGAGAAGCTCTCTACAGCGTTTTCTCACGAAAGATTTGCATACTCAAGAACTGAAGCCTACTGACCGCGCACAGCGAAGATAATTCGTTGAATGGATTATGGAACAACAACAAGTGGATGCTGATTTTTCAAACAAAATCATTTTCAGTGATGAGGCTCATTTCATACTGATGGCTTGCTAATCGTCAAAATTGTCGAATTTGGGGTTCGGAAAATCCACGAGTGATTCTTGAGAAACAAATGCATCCACAACGTGTCACTGTTTGATGCGGATTTTGGGCTAGAGGTAGTCTATCTGCTAGTCCACCAGGTAGCTTAGCCTGTTGAGTCAATTCCAGTTACTTAGTGTATGCTCCAGAGTCTCCTCTAATTCATCGCAGAATAGACATATTCATATGTTTCTTCTGAGGTTTTTTGCTTACCTTAGTTTAAGGGAGTTTCCTTAAGATTCTCTTTATGGCCCTTCTCGGTTCCACGAAGCGGGTTGCAGCTCCCTCTATCGCCAGTGGCCTGGCATCCAGTTTAGGGTAACGTTATTGATTTTGCCTAGGTCGTTGAGTTTGTCAACTGACGTAAACTTACGTCACTTAAGGTCAATTGACATAAACGCAATATCTTGCTTGCGATAGTTTCTGTTGAGACACACGTTCTGATGGCGGGAATTTCTCCGATGCTGGAGAGTTTGTCTATGGGTGTCAAGTGCTTGGTTGTTGGTCTAATTACTTCAGCCCTAGTCCACTCAACTGTTCTCACCATCTTGGATTCCTTTGTCCATTCTTTCTTAGTGTCTAGTTTTGAGGTGACATTTTTAACAAAGCTTCATTTTCCATTAACTCAGGTACCATCTGGTAAAATAAGTTAAGAGGAGGGCAAGTCCGCTATACGGGCTCAGACCACCCTGATAGACTTGTCTGAGCGTGAAAAGTTCTACTTGAAAGGCTAAACGAAGGGTATGTGCCACTAAAATGTTGAGGTTTTCTGGAGGAAGTTTATTCAAACTTCTTATCTAGCATCAGTAGACTCGGTGACACGTGATGTTCTCGTGCTCTCTCAGGGTCGCTTTATACACTTCCTGTTTTAATACATGGGCCTGTTAGCACTTTCGTCAATATGCCGGCATTGATCTTCTCCTAGGGAAAATCACTAAATCGGTTTTCGATGGGTTCACTCGCATGCCTCGCTCTTTTACCCAGTGCATAATTTAGTCGGTAAGTAATTTACCGGATACCGGTATGGGAACATCATCGACCATATTTAGAAGTTTTACAATCTCGTCGACTACCAGAACCGATATGAGTGGAAATAGGACTCCACCCAACACGGTTGACTCTCTTTCTGCTATACATATCACCTAGGATCGAGTTGATTACGCGGTTAAGTGCACGATCACTGAGCGAGAGGTTTGACGTTCGAATCCAAGAAAAAACAAATTACACAAAAAAACGTTGAGTGGTTCTTGAGGTAGGCGTGTGAGAAGGATGACTCGAATACCTAGATATATCCCCATATCTTACATCCGATTTCAACATTAACAGTTTAACAATTTTTTTTTACAGTTTTTTTATGGAAATTCTGAGAAGAAATATGACAATTTCTTTAACCTATTGGAGATATCGTCGTTTTAATTGGGGATCCCAATGCCAAGATAGGCAATAACAATGGAGTGCACCTACATGTCACCAACTGACGCAAACAATCACCACAGCGTACGATGCAGTAATGACTAGAAGATCAGCTAGCAGAAGGGATCAACCTTGTTACTGGTGGAACAACTAAGTCAAAACGCTGAGGGCAAAATGCGTCCAGATCCCCCGCGGGTCCCAGGAATGTTTAGTTACCTTCAGGCTGGCGAGACGCAACTTTGAAAGGGCCATCATAGACTTTGGTATGGCCTGAGGGATGCCATATAGGAAGCTCCCCACAAATATCATTCCCAACAATGCTGAAGACAATAGTGGAGTATCTATCCCTCCATAGACCTCCTACTCTGTGTACTATCGCTTGGAAGACCACGGAACACATCCAGGCAATCACGTTGGATGAACTGGACGTAGCTTGGAGGAAGATAGACGACTACAAAGTGCCTGGACTCAACGGCATCCCAAATATGGCGGTCAAAACGGCCGCCCAAAAAAGACCGGGTCTTTTTATAGCAACGATGCAAAGGTGCCTTGAGGAGGGGGTTTTCCCTGAACCATGGAAATTTCAACATCTGGTTTTGTTACCCAAAGGAAACAAGCCATCCGGAGAACCATCATCGTATCGGCTAATATGCATGCTAGTTACTATGTGGAATGTCCTAGAGCGTACGGCAGACTGATCGCGGTGGTAGAGGATAGAGGAGCTCTGTCCGATGACCAGTATAAAGATATTCTGCGCAGTAGTAACGCTCGACGTTAAAATTGCCTTCAACTCGGCGATCTGGTCATGCATTAGGAGTAAATACACCATACTACGAGTACCTGCTGAATATAGCCATGAACTACTTCACCAACAGAAAGTTACCGACGATGGCGTTGTATACTATAAAGTTTTCGCGGGAGTTCCACAGGGGTCAGTCCTTGGACCTTTCCTTCAGCTTTGCTGATGATATCGCCTTGGTTACTGTGGCCAAACACATCTACGAGGTAAAGTCTGCTATGGATGAAGCAGTCGCCCAGATCAAAACTTGACTAGGGTCTGCCGGCCTAGAGCTAGCTGACCACAAGACTGAGGATGTCCAGCCGAAAGATAGTGGAATACGCAAATTTCCGGGTTGGAAATCAGACAATCAGGTCTAAAGAGGTATTCAAATATTTAGCAGTAATGCTCGACAACAGGCTGAACTTCAAAACTCACGTCAAGCATTCAAGTAAAAAGACGTCACAGATGCAGGCAGCGCTTTCCGTATGCTGCCAAACATCAGTGGTCCTGGATACGCCACAAGGATTCTGCTCCGGTTTGGGCGGGGGCACCCACAACGAGGGAAACAAGAAGGAAGCTCTCGTCTGCATACAGGCTCTGCGTAATTAGAACTATAAGCTGTTTTCGAACAATTTTGGACGAAGTAGCCTATTATCCCCATCTACATTCTCGCCAAAGAGATGCAAAGGGTTTGCCTTAAGCGAAACGCGAACCGTCAAGAAGTTAGCGTCTCTAGGTAAAACGAGAAGAAAGGGCAACATCTTTAGCACTGGATAACATGGCAAAAGGCAGATGGACCCACAAGCTGATCCCCACCATCGAACTCTAGACAAAGAGAGCACACGGGGACTGCAACAACCTTATGCACATGAAGAGGAAGTCGCGAAGCATGCATAGTACCACTGCAGGCGCTTTGCAGAGGGAAGAATGAACTTGCCAAGTCTACACTTCTAAAAAGTTATATGAGGAGGTCAGGGGACGACTGGCTGGAGACCTGTACCTTTATAACGAGCGTACAGAACGAGTTGAAAAGAGTCGAAAGCCGAAACGGCAAATACAGATGATATAGCATAAGTTGCTAACCAGCCCCGCGAAGTAATACGTAACGGCAGTCCCGCGGGGAGAGTGGTAGAAGTGTGTAGGGTATGGATTAGTACGTAGGCGCACTCCTGGCATCGATTGTTCGGGTTTGCGAATCGTGCATGCTGGTAGGCCGGTATCTTTCGAAGATTACAACATCCATTGACGCATCCAAAAAAAAACTTGTCATTAGAAGACATGACCTCGATAACCCCAATGATTCTTCCAAACCTATGTACATGACTATATGACTATTGATTGCCAGCTTAGGAATTTGTCTCTTGAAACGAGATCACCCATCTTACGATTGCTTATATTAGCATTCGTACTGCTATCGTACCTGAACGCCGACAGACTAAGCGTGTCAACAACAAGCAATCAATAGTGTCATGCCCCAGTGAAATGAAGGTTTGTCCCAAAGTTTATGCGCAAAACTAAATAATTAGCGTAATCAAGGCGCTCCAAATTTAATAGACAGGA
Organism: Pocota personata; assembly: GCA_963082735.1. Lineage (NCBI taxonomy): Eukaryota > Metazoa > Arthropoda > Insecta > Diptera > Syrphidae > Pocota > Pocota personata. Next base: position 204,258,117 of record OY720430.1, read on the forward strand.
ATTGATGGCATTCTAGTGGAGCGGCAGACCTTTTGCATCTACTCATAGAAAAAGCTTAGGAGATCACCGAAAACTTCCCGGAACGGAATGATTTCCATGCTGAATAGCGTGAGAGAACTGAAAGGAGTATCTGCGTACTTCCCGCATCTGTCGAACGTCCAGTAGTATAGAGTGATGCCTGCAATAAGTGATAATGAAAATGATTTGTTTGCTAGAACTGCTTCCACTTCTCTTCTAATCCCTTTGTTACTATGACCCTAATAATGAATAGATAATCTACTTCTATTTGCCCTTTTGCCTCCGCACCCTCCAAATAGACTTACGACTAATTTCCAACAAAATCCAATAAATGTACCCTTTCACCGTCAATCGAATTCAAAAAAAAAAAAAAAAAAACACTTCAAACCAAATGCAGCGCTCGCTTTCAGTGAAATCTTTTCATTCTCTGTCCATAGTCCGCCCGCACACAAATGCAAAATATGCCTTCGGCCAAAAATATCCTCGCACAACAAATAAATTTTCTCAAAAACCAATTTTCTCGGATAATTGAGTTTGACCAGCGACTAAATCACACGACGATGCGGTCGATCAATGCCAATTAGCCAGCGCTAAGGGTTGCGGCTTCGTCACCCAAACTCGCCCGTTTAATACAAATAAAATCCAACAAAAATTGCAGAGAAACAAAATAGAATAACAAGAACGGAAAATCCAATAAAATCCCAACTCTAAACTGTTAATAATAAAAATCATTCAACATAAAAGGATGTTTGGCAAACAAAATCATTTCACCCTCGGTTAACAGTGAAATATTGTCAAAGTCACAGGCGAGTGTGTGTATGCTATGTGCACTGTCATGACAACATTGAGTCGAGTCGAGGTGCCTACCCCCCCATAAAAGAGAAACACGAAAGGACTTTCCGCTGGTGGTAGGTAGGTAGCTATGGCATCGGTAATGCGAATCCTGCGCTAAAACTGCTCGACGGAGCAGCAAATGGGATCACAGGCGAATCGAGAAAATCCTTAGAAACTATTTATCCGCCTGCGAAAAGGACATTTTCTATTTGCTTATGAGCGTGTGCCCTTTTTTGAGACACATAGGCACACAATGTGAAATGCAAACCAGCTAAGGCTGGGAAGCACGTGCGTTGAGAAAACACTGCAAAGGTGAAATCCTTACGTTGACATACGATCCAAGTCAATCTGTTAGTTAACTTGGCACAGACGGTCTGACTGGCTTTATTAAGTTTTGATTTGTACTTGATTTAGCAATTTTCTCAATTATGTCGGGATATTTTTATTAAACGACAGAGTAAATATTGTGCACGCTTTCAGCTACCCTGGGGGTTGTTGACGGGCAGTGAAATCTAACTAGCAAATCCTTATCCACCCCAGGAGCTATAGGATAAACAATTGTTTGTGTTGTTACTACGTGTTGATGATCAGAAGGTGGGCTTATAGTGTACTACAGTCCTGTTTTATGAACTAACTCTCATCGCGTTAAATCAAGAAGGTAGCAGTAAAATTAAAATGAAAGACATCCCAGTATACGTCAGATGTGTCCCACGGAAGCTCTGAATGTGCTTCTGTATCTTCTACGACTTGACCTTCATATGTAGCGCTGTCACATTCAGAGAACCAGGGTGCTGATAGTCTAGACCTTATGGACAAAGAAAGATTCTAGATTCGTTACCAGGAGAACTGGGGAAGACTCTGATCGACTACACTATATCCAAACTGAATTTCCAACACAACTTCACAGTCGATTTTTCGTCCAGAGCAGACTGGGGAAGAGGTGAAGTCATAAAGAATTTCAAAACAGCAACTAACGGTTGGTGCCGGAATCTTTTCGGAAACACTGAACAAAATATCAGTATCCTTCCGCCTTCCTGATTCATCCAGTGTCTTTCAGGCGGAAGTTCTGGCAATACGTGAAGCTTGTCGGATAAAATTTGTTTCATTGTTAGTCAGGCTGCTATAAAGGCTCTGATTTCAACAATATCATCTTCTAGGCTGGTGGAATAATGTAGGGAAGAGCTCTCGTCTTCACATCTTCATCTTCACCAACAGGTCGACGAGCTGGCGAGGAAGGAGACTGCCTTACCAACACTATCTAACAAACAAGGCCATGTGCTAATTCGGCTGCGGTACAGTCCACAGCAGCAATCCTACCTATTAGAATGTATTCCTCCGGGTCTACGCTGAAAATTAATGATTATTTAGGTTATAGAGGTGCAAGTTCACTGCAACGTTTCATTGTACTCTCTCGCCTCCAGCAAGGGCACCTCGTCCAGCCCCAGCTACTAAAGATGAACCAGAGTATCTAACGATAGTAAGTATCCTTCTGATAAGTTGACAGGCCCCCAGGTAATCCCTTCTTTTATTAGTAAGTTGTTTGCTCCATATTCCTTAAGGATGTGTGCTGATGTTCCCTCCCGCATCCCTTTTTAGTTTTAGTTTCCCTTTGTTTTGCACTCCTCTTTTGTCCTTAGCTTTTCCCATATTTTGTGCCATTCCAGCCTGCAGAATGGCACCGGTCCAATTAATGTAGTTTCTGACCTCAGCTGCTTCATTTTCTTCTACTCTCAAGTGGCCTGGTAAGTTTGATACTCTGGCCCAACTTATCCAGTTTTGTTAGACACTTTCGCAGCAGCTGTTTGAACCTGATTTCATGAGAAATTTGATGACGGCCTGACTATCTGTCAATCAAAATTAAGTTGATTTCATCTTTCGTGATGGTATCCCTTCTCCTTTTTCTTAGCTTTTAGTTTGATTTGTCATCTTGGTCGCGGTGATATATGGAGACCCAAATGATATGGTGCTTGTAAGGCCTTGGTTACTCTCGTTTTCTTTCAAATACAGCCGGATGTAAATTATCCAATAGGCACGGTCTCGTATAACACCCTGGCAACGGGCTAGCAGCTTTTGGACTGCTGCTCCTCAATCAGACTCATCTTAGAGCTGTGGTCGAACTTAAGACTTCGAAAGAGTCAAGGTGCCTGCCGAGCGTAGGCTAAGACCTTCTACAGGATTAGTTGGATCTCAACCGATTTGAAGGAAATATCCAACCACATTAAGCAGAATTGCCTTTTACTCGTAGGTGTTCAATCAAGCGTGGGGAGATAGTCAAACAACCTCTCAAGAAGAGCACTGCAGAGTTGTTAGAATTGTACAAAATTTTGGCGGGTTATGTTAGCGGGTCATAGAAAAGCCATAGCACATGGCTACCTGCCGATACCTGGAAGGGGATAGCAGAACGTCCATACTTCGCTCGTAACTTGAATCGCAACTACTTCAACAGTAGAGAAAGTCAAGCTTGAATCCCAGAGGAAAGACGCGCAGCGTGGCGTAAACTCAAAAAACTGAGGAATCAGAGTTGATAGGTACACAGATCTCCAAACCACACTCAAATGGCACCGAGCCTTTCAGAGTACAGAGTTTGCAGGTCGACGTCATTCCAAAGCAATAATTTTTTATAAGGGGCAAGATGATTCAGCGAGATGACTACAGTTCTACGGAATACTTTGTCATTCCTCAGAGCCGATCAGAGGTGGTATTTGGAATTTAGGAAGGTACGATTTAACCCGGACTACAAATACCATACCGGTTGTCCAAATGAGGTGCTCACTCTTGAAACGGTGGCTAAGATCCAGGAACTAATGCTCGTCAGATGGAGGAAGGCTTGGCAATTAATCCATCCAGTTTACATCGAATCGTGGCTGATTATTTTTACATTAGGAAGGTTTGTACTTTCTGGATACTTTATGTCCTTACGCCCGAACAAAAGGACTGCAAAGTGAAATGGGCACATAACATGATCAAGGACGCCATTTCAACAGGTGACGAAACCTGCCTGAGTCAGAACATCCTCATCTTCAAAAAGCCACACCTTACTCTGGGACTTTGTCTGAAAAATCTCGTTAATTTCACAAAAGTATGGTGGGTGTAGTTTTCTAGGACGACATCAGCTGACGGTCACTTACAAGTGATATACGAAACAGTGTCGCTTTGTCACTATAATGCACTGTTTGAGGAGCATTGGCATAAGTCTTTTAGACCACCCTCCGTAGAGCCTAGATCTGGTCCCTTCTAATTTTGGTCTGTTTCACTTAAAATGCGACTGAAAAATCATCACTTTTCAACTGAGGAGGAGTTAATAGAGGCCTCAGCGATGATAGTTTTGGTTTGATGATTGGTTTCTACCTGTGAAGAAATGTGCTACCAAAAAAAGTCTAATCGAACTAAGCCAAAAGAAAAATTGACGGAACGCCCTTTGTATCAAGCGACATCCTCTCAGCATGGGGAAATGAAAGCTTTTCCGTAGAGTGGAAGTTGGGGATTGCCAAACTCCCAAAGAAAGGTAACTGATAGAGCGCGGGATTAAGGAAGACCTTGATTCGACTCTCGATTAGGAATGAGCAGGTTTCCGCTGGGGATCATCATAGAACAATGCGTCGAGCACAGATCTTCGCTTCACCTGTATTTATCGACTTCAGGAAAGGTTTCGGTAGCTTGAACTCACATTTTATTCAGTGTAGCTTGCGCAGGAATAGAGAGGTATCCTTGAATAACTTATATAAACGTCACTGGGAAGTGTTGATGAATTGCACGACGGTAAGGAATTCTGCTCTCACACAGGATAATTGATCTGTATCAGATGGCTCATAATTTGGAGTCAGAGGCGAACAAAATAGGGCTCAAAATAAATACAAAAGCCCTAAACCTTTCAATTTCACAACAAAATGCCAGCGCCGCTCAACTCAATATTGCCGGACAGCAAGTCGAGAAAGTAAGCAGCTTTCTATATTTAGGAAGTATGGTCTAAAAAAAATGGTAGTACGGAACTGGATGTGGATAGCAGAATTCGTAAAGCAAAGGCTGCGTTCGGTATGCTGTCTAAAATCTGAAAATGCAATGTTTTCAGCACAAAAACCAAGCTGAGACTGTTCCGATCAAACATGGAAACAGTGCTACTTTATGGGTGTAATACATGGAACCTGCAAACCTTCATAAATAGATATTTTCGCAACATCCTAAGGATCTTCTGGCCGAATCGTATAACGAATGACCAACTGCACACGATAACGGGCCAGGAGACAATAGACACCATAATATGGAGGAGAAACTGGCAGTGGGTTGGTCACACCTTACGGCGCGAAGACAGTTCCATTGCGAAGTACGCCATGCAATGGAATCCACTAACACAATCAGGCAGACGAGTGGGCCGCCTTCGGCAGATATGACAGATAGTCGAGGAGAGGAATCCAGATCATTGGGGATAATTTTGAGGGAGCTCAAGCGCATTGCAGAACTCCGAACAGGCGTTGTTGACGCCCTATGCCCCACGAGGGGTCAGAAGACATAACTAACTAACTAAGGTGTCGAAAGACTTTGTAGTTGAAAGCGGTATGCCAGAAGGTTACATACTGTCCCCCTTTTTATTGTAGAATATCAGCGATATTCTCTATGCAGGCCTGATTAGTAAGAGCGAGGAATGTGACTAGGCGACTGGAAATGAAATGACAAATGGATCATTGTCCAGCCGAATTGAAAGCAGAAGAAAGCAAAGTGGGACTGCAGAGTAAATACTGATGTGGCCAAGACAAGAGCACTCGGCCTGTTAAATTACACTGCTTAAGGTAGCAATGCAGGTCGAGAAAGTTGCTAAGCTTTGTTTCACAAAATGGCGGAACCGAGCTGGGTATGGTCATAAGAGCCCGAAAAGTGAGTACTGCGTTCAGTATGCTGTAAAAAATTTGCAAAATAGTGTTTTAAGCACAAAATCTAAGCTGCAACTATTCCGTTCCAATGTAGAGTCAGTACTGCTGTGTGGCTTTAGTATGTGCTATAGTCACTCACTCGCAACGGGTCAGGAGGAATCCACCTACAGATACCACAATTTGAAGAAATAAGTTTTAACGGATCGGTTACACCTGTTGCAAAATATGCCATGCAATCCACTTAACCAATCCGGCAGAAAAGTGGATCGCCTAAAGCATTCATACCGCAGAACAGCTCAAGAGAAATGGAGAGTTGGAGAGACTTGAAAAGCGTCGCAGAAGTCTAAGAGGATAGCGAGCAGGACTTCAGCCCTTACACTTGTTTCATTCCTCAAATGACGTTGGTTCATCCATCATTCCTAAAAAGCCATTGTCCCCAAAATTCTGAATTGACTTCAAAGCACTTTTTAAAATAACCCGTTCACGTGAAATGAAACGTTTTATTCTCAAAATCCACAAACAAAATGACATAACTCGTCTGATTTTTTCATTCATTTTCCAAGAATTTCCAAATTCTTTTCAAGGTGAATTCGACCCCCGTTCGGATAGCGCACCCCCACATTTTCAGCAGAGCACAGTCCCACAGACACGATTTCTGATGACGTGGACTTTTATGGTGTGGACCGAAGCTCTATGCGATTCTACATTAAATTATTTGTTGGCATCGGCCGATGAAGCGGTGAAGCATCCCCTCCCCGATGTGCCTCACATTGCCAAATGAATCTTTGTCACTATTCTAAGACAGAACTATAGAACTACAAAGATTTTCTAGTTCAGATTTTTCTCGGATACATCATCAACAACGTCACATTCTCTGACTGACTGCCAGTGGTTGTTGTAGATATTTTTAGTAAAAAATATTTTCTGTTGTTCTTAGGTGGCATAGCGACAGGCAGTATAGTGGATGAAATGTTCTCAAACCGCCTTGTTCTGAAGGAAATGTGTACGGGTAAGATGAAAAGAATTCTCGGTATTCACTAATAGCATGATGTTGGGAAAGTTCAAATTTAGATTGATGATGGTGACGTATTGACATTATCTTGTCAAGGGAGGCTTTAGCACCATATATGGTAGCGGGTTGTGATTCTATAAATAGCTGATGACTTTATTTGGATTTAGTCCGCATTGAGGAGCTATATTTGGAACAATTGTTACCAGATTCAAAAATGCATGCAAATTTTTGAAAATGAATCACACAATTTTACCGTACAAGTTTACTGAAAACATTTAAGACACTTCGGTAAAACAATAAGTTTACGTCGTGTCTTGAGACTTGATGGATACAAGCCTCCCTCATGTACCTATGTATAGACTTTTTTTAAGGAGATATCGATTCCTTGTTGTATAACTTTTCGTCTTCCTTCTACAAGGTGACATAAATGTATATGAACTGTTTATGATTTTTGCAAATGGCGTCTCCTGTCATCGTGATTTTGACAGTTGTGCAGAAAACAGATGCGAAAAAGTCAACAATGCACAATGGAACGTTATACTCCTCAAGAATGTTGAATAATTGTGGCAAATTTTGTTGAATTTCTTCGAAGATTTTCATACCGTTCGGCACCGACTGATCGCATAATTCGACGCCAAGTCGCACGCCTCTAAGAGACTGGCTCAAAGCGAGATATGGCAAGGGCTTTTTTTTTATGGATGCGCCAATGAATGTGGTAATCTTCTAAAGATACTAGTAGCCTACTAGCATGCATGATTCGCAGACCCGATTACTCGATTCCAGGAATGCGCCTTCGTACTAATCCACACCCAGCACTCTACCCACGGGACTGCCGTTAGGTATTACTTCGCGGGGCTGGTTAGCAATTCAGGCTGTGCTTTTTGGATTGCTGCTTCTGATGTTCCTGTTGCTTCTGTTGCTTCTGCTGCTCTTCTTAGCTTTGAAGAGTTGTTACGAAATTACATATTGCCATCCAATTCTCTTTCGACTGCAACATATGGTCGAGAAGTAACGACGGAGTGGGCAGAGTAGTTCTCCATGCCGTGAAGCCTGTGCAATGAGAAACTGCTTGCTCCGTATCTTCACCTTCATCCGAGAATTCGAGGCAGGATGGTTGGGATGTCGTCGGGATAAGGCAAGGGCTGGCAGACAGAAAATGTTGATGCAGTGCGTGAAGATGTGGAAGAGTGTCGAAAGACATCAACGAGACGGCGGGACACGCAATTGCCCATTTTCAGGCGGTCTCTGTAGAGTATTTTGGTGAAAGACTTGAAGATGTTGCCATATAAAACTCAGATGGCGCATCAGCTGCTATGCGCCGACCACCAAGCCATGTCAAGCACCGGACATGTCAAGCAGAATACTCGCTTTTAAATCCCTTCACCCCTCGAGGTGTATGGAGCGTCAACAACACCTGGGCGCCATCCTGTTCCGAATTCTGCAACACATTTGAGGTGCCTCCAACGTATTCCCAAAGAGCTTGATTCCTTCTCAACTGTTCTGCGCCACGTTTGCCTAGGGCGTCCCGATGTTCTGCCTGCCCGGGTGAGCGGATTCCACTACATACGAGTAACAATGGATTTACCTTCGCGAGGTAGGGTGTGTCCAATTCACTGACACTTTCTCCTTCGTATAGTAATGTCTATAGGATCTTGGCCCGTTCTCTAATAAAGTTGTTTGTTGGAGATACAATTGGGTTACAAAATCCTCAAAAAGATTCTTAGACATCTATTTACGAAGGTCTGCAGCTTCCAAGTACTGCACCCATATAGCAGTACTGATTCCACGTTGGAGTGGAACAGTCGCAGCTTGGTTCTTGTGCTGAGAACATTGCTTCTTCAGACTTTTGATAGCACTCCGAACGCAGCTTTTGTGGTTCCGTTCGGATCACACTTCCTTGATATAGAAAGTTGACTACTTTCTCGACTTCCTGTCCGGCAATGTTGAGTTGAGCGCGGGTTTTAGAAGGTGTTTTGTTTTGGCTGTGTTTATTTTAAGCCCCACTTTGCTGGCCTCACCTTCGAGATTTTTGGCCATCAGATGAAGGTCCATTATCCGACGTAAAAGTAGGCTTTTCTCATCGTAGTTGAGGTGTTTAAGGTAAGATGTCATAGTCCATCGAATTTCATAGTTAAATATACTCGACACTTAGTCGAAGATAAATCCATTGTGCTGCCACTAGGTAGGGGTAGGTGGGTCACGCTGTCCGCTCTAGGAACCAATTGCTTTTCATGATGAAGCTGTTTATGTTAACCATAGAAGCAGTATTGAGATCACTGATATAATTGAAAAGATAATGCCCTAATGTGTTGCGTTTTAATATTGGCTTCTTCCTGGTCTCTGCAACTCCTGCAGAAGTCATTGTGGGGATGCCCAATTTTTGAGCTCGCCTACCTACCGTACAGTACCTGAAACATAAAGAGGGTTCCTTTCTTATGCTTTAGGTATTTGATCTTCCTTGGTTTAGTTTTGACCATAGTAGCCTAGTAGTGTGGCATTGGCCGAGCTGACTCCACCTATGGTTTGCTTTGTTTAGCATAAGACATCGGTGCGTCAATGTTGGCTATTATTATGCCATTACTACCAGAAGAGCCTCGTTTAGCCAATTCGTCAGCCTCGCAGTTCCCTGGGATATCACAGTGACCTGGAACCCAGTAAAGGGTGAGGTTGTACTATACAGCTATCTCCTTTAAAGATACGCGGCCCTAGATATTATGATGCTAGATGTGAGGGATTTGATAGCTACCTGACTGTCGATATATATATAACGACGTCTTTCCACGATACAGTATTTACCGCCAGCAAGTCAACGGCTTGACGAATAGCAGTGACTTCGGCCTGAAAGACGCTGCAATGGTTCAGAAGATTGACGGAGAGTCGGATGCTTAAGTCCTCTTAGAACCCTCCGGCGCCGACGTCGTCCTGCATTCTGGACCCATCCGTAAAAAATGACAGCGATCCGTTGTAAAGGACATTACACCATATCCACTCAGATCTGTGCTGTATCGAGTGTCTGAAGCCTAAGTTGAAATCAGAGATTTCCAATCTCTTCGCCACGGTTCTAAACCAACTGCCCCCTTTCGATCGCCATCTGTCCTTATATATCAGAAGTTTCTGATAGCCAGAAACTTCTAGCAAATTCTTCGACCACTGGAACAAGAAAAATTCTGATGTAATAATTCCAAGATGACAATCATTTCTTGCAGTTATAATTCTTTCTTATCCGTGATATTATCCGTCTCTTTCGTAGACATGAACTGCGGAGACTTAACCGCAGACACGAACCTCGAATGAAAAGACACTTTGGAATGGGATGGAGGAGCGTAGTTATTATTCTACATTATTTGTAGCATCATTTTAGGCGATGTTACAGTATGTTGGAATGACCAGTGTCTTGCTCTTTCCATTGTCGAGAGTTTTTCAATCAAAGTGTTGAGCTGGAAGCCATTTGTTTACCGACGATGTCTATCGTCTTTTCTTTGCCATTCGCTTGAGTAACTACTTAAATCAAGGATTGGATCAATAGAATAACAAAAGAGTTTCGAAATATTTGCGCCCATATTTTGAAAGGTATTCCATAATATGTGTCAAGTTCAATCACCCACCCAGCCTATTAAAGAAAGTGAAATATGACATGAACAAGCATTCTGAAATCTCTTAAATTCTTGCGTTGGGGAAAGGAGACAAAAATAGTCCTCTACGTAGTATAAAGACATTAGAGCTAGTACTAGGTACCCTTCTCATTTCCATCCTTAAATCTAAGCCTTGCTAGGCTATATTTGTGGAAATCTTGTTAAGGAGGTCTCCGGTGTCGGCTTCTTTCCAAGTGGGCCATATCTTTCTGGTTATCACAAAACCAGGTACTTTACTTCAGCAGGTTTACCTTTGATAGGTGAACGTAATTTGTTTCTTAACAGCTCCCCAGAATTTGTGAAAATGAACTGTGTAGAGCTTGGCTAATTCGCCAGCTCTCACTTTTTCCTCTATGTCACTATGATCTAGGACACAGAGCAAAACAGTCTTACGCTGTTCCTCTGCGGTAGTTCAAGCCAACTCTACTAGCTCTTGTTTACCGATGAACAGCACTGCATGACTGTAACGTCCAAAACATGTTTATGCCCATTTTTTCGACTGTTTTGCCTGCAGCACCAAATGACACATTAGTTGAGCTATTTTATTGCCTCGAATGTTCTTATAATACATCTGGTAAATATAGTTTAAAAAAAAACGGACTTCAAACTATTCTCCAACGGACAATTCAATTTGAGTTTCACATAATCTCTTTCCTCTCATCTGCGCCATCTGTCAGGAAATAGTTGAAGCCATAGAGTCTTACTTTCCAGTTCGACTATGCAGATGTCACACCCATCATTTAAGGGTTCATCATTTGTTGCTTTTCGTTAATCGATATTTGAAAAAAATTTATATCCTTTGGATGCACACTATAATTGTATCTACAGTTGTTTGGGAATCTCAATTGGGCTGCTGTTAAAATACAATTTAATTTCCATTGTATCCTTATGTACATCGTGTAGCATATCATTCTAAATTTGTTCACATTCACCCCGGGGAGGGGTAGATATCCATCTTCGAAGTGAGAGAACTAACTTAACTACACGATTATTTGCCCCTGTTTCATCCATTAGGCAGTTAGGCACACATTATCCTTAAGCACAGTGGTGGTGGTGAGAACACAAATTAAAAAATTTCTTTCATTTTCAAGGGGTGCAACTGCGTAAGGACGATACGAGTATATCTACGGTCAGGACTATTCATATTCAATCGTTACGATATAGATTTGTACATGGATAGTGCGCTAATTATTACTAATTGTCACAGGAAAAGAATGCAAATCTAATCGTCGAATGTCCCATGGCTACACTTACAAGTATAATGCAATTTAATTGCATGCTTTTGGTGAATAGAAGGGTGGATTGCTTCAATCATAAATGCATGACATTACTTGTGGTTGCAGGTAGTTAATTTTTTTCTATTTTGAGGCGATAGAATGTGGTATACTATTTGAATAATTAGCATTTTGTTTTTATTACCACTAATTGTGCATCCAGCATTTAATGACATTTAATTCGAATTTTCAACACCTGAAAAATTAATTAGAATGATTAGGGGAAATGCATATGAAATGTGTGTCTGTATCGAGATGAATTTGTGGTAATTTTGGGGAAAAATTATTTTTTAGAATCGACAGATGGGAGGTAGATCTACTTATGTATACAATTTTGTAGGTAAAGGGTTGTTTATTCCGCGGTTGGGATTTCACATCCCTGTCATATGGCATCTGTCAAATCCATCTGTCATCCATAGTGACAGGTAGTTAGTTATTAGTTTGCTATACTACAATATGGATCGTTTAACCACCGCTCAAAGCATTAAAATTGTTGCATCTTACTACAAAAATAACAGTTCAGTAATATCTGTGTATCCCGAAGAACTGTCCGAACACAATGGAGAAGCGCTGCAGCAGATGAAGTCGTTGTAGTACAAACTGTCAAATAAGTCGCTCACTGATGTAGCAATGCACGTACACAATGGTGAAGCGCAGATCGAATAGATAATCGCGCTGTATTTCGTGAATGTTTTTTGTGGTGGATTTATTTTATAATAATAACTGAGGAAGAAGAAATCGCATGCTACGAATTTCTCCGTAGACGGCTATGCCATTTTCGTTTTTTTGTTTTTGTTTTAACTGTCAAAAAGTAGTTCAGTTCGTTCGGAAGTTAAAGTTGACTCAACTTGTGCTGCAGCTACTTTTCGTACTTCAGCTGCGCATTGTGTTCGTGCTATAGGGAGTACGTGTATTTCAACTTTGAAAGCGCTGCATACTGCATACTGCAGCTTCAGCTTTACCATTGTGTTCGGGCAGTAAGCAAATAATTCGACACACAATCACCAAATTCAAACAAAGAGGTAGTGCTTGTGATGTCGTAAGGCCTGAGCATCATCGTAATGCTCGATCATTTGAAAACATAGCCACTATGAGTGCCTCAATGATCGAGAAATTTGGGCACTTATTACAGCTTCGTTCGACGTATTCTGCCTTTGGATTTACATCTTCATCCCTAAAAGCTCCTGCTTAAACTAAAGCCTGCTGACCATAGAATGCGCAGAACATACGCTGATTGAGTGCTGGAAAATCAATCAAGTTGACGACTATTTCTCCAACAAAATCTTCTTTAGCGATGAGCCCCATTTTTCACTCCGCGGCTACGAAAATAAATAAAATTGTAGATTTTGGGGTTCCGACAATCCCATTGCGATCGTTGAAAGGCCATTGCATTCTGTAGCTGCAGCCCGGACGCGGAGTGATTGGGTCGTATTTTTTTGAAAACGACTAAGGCGCCAAATGATAACCAACTTTTTTTGCCTGAGAGTGGCATTGATGTGAGCGACATGTACGAGGGCTGTTCGATAAGTCAGTAACTTTGATGCAAGATGGCGCTCGGATCGCATAGAAGATTTTTTTTCTGACATCTTTGTTTCTTTCTCGGCATAGACAAAAAAAAAAATCAAATAGATCTGTCAAACACTTAACTTTTTACAGTGAAAGATCTTTGGTTTGCGAGATTTAGCCAAAATGGAAAAAAAGTGAGTTTCGTGTTTTAATAAAGCACTACTTTTTGCGCGGTAAAAGACAGACTTAAAAAATATTATGGAAACTCTGCTCCCTCGCATGGAATGGTACACAAGTGGTTCACTGAATTTCGTTGCGGTCGTACGAGCACAAAATACGCTGAGCGCCCAGGCGCCATCTTGCATCAAAGTCACTGACTTATCGAACAGCCCTCGTAGTTCCAACAGGACGGGGCTACGTGCCGTATAATACAGGCAATTTGGTTCTGTTGCACGAAAAATTCCAGGCCGTTTAATTTCGAGACTTGACGCCATCAATTGACCATCAAGATTAAAATCCTAAAAGCATTGTCATGGTCAACCCGGCAGCATTGCAATTTTTCGAAAGTCACAGTGACCTTTCCAGCAAAGAGTCATGTTTTACTGTCAAGCTATCTTGTTTAGAGAGGTAGTCTTTTACTACCCAAAAAATACTACAGTGATTCGGGAGGTTAAAGAGAGAGGTGTATGCGCAAGTCCTCAGATAAGTTGACAGTGATTCGTTGAAGTGGATTTTGCGGTTCGCCCACTCTACTTTGTTCGGTATTGAGCTTTTGTAGCCTCGGTGATGTGAGAAAAATCTCTAAAACTTAAAGTTTGTAGCGTCATCATTGGAGAGGTTCTCAATTCCAGCTACGAATTCCTTTCCATGGCTGTCTACCACACTGATAAACCTAAATGTCTGCATAAGTATAAGGCAAACATGGCATAGATACTTTTCAGATACTCAGATGGAGATGTTGTATGCAACATGCCTACTTAAGTCATTGATAAATCAATTCAGTTTCAACGTTGTTGAGAGCTCCTTCTACAAATCCCAACATGATGAATTCTTTAATTAAGAGAGACTTATCGATAGAATAGCGACCTGGATATTTCTTCTTAGGTAGCAAAGTACCATCCACCGAGTCCTTAAGGTAGAGATACACAATTTTATAGAAGGTTTCAAGTGGAAGGGTGCCAAACTAAACAGCCTGGGATCCTTTGGGAGTGTATGTAAGATTTTACATTCACAAACAGAAAAACTAGCCAGATTGGGCTCAAACCACTGCACATCACTTTCAAAAAGCCTGGACTAGTCCATTACTTGTGTTTGGTGGAACGGTCTTTAGATACTTATAAAGTTTAACTGTGAGTATGAGTCTATGTATTTACAAATAAACAGTCTCGAACAAGCAGTGAATATTGAATTTGCAGTTTGGCTCTGCGATTTCCTATGAAAAACCACATCTATATCAATATTGACAAGGTGAGCAGACGTAGCTTTAAAATAAACATCGAGCCATGATCCATTCCACAGAGTCGGATCTATAATGGGCAGCTGCAAAACAGCGTCTGTTTCTCCAAGTTGGGAGTGGTTGATGTCACAAGCTGTTCAAAATCTATCCTTCACTCCCTAATCTTCAATTCTCTTTCACTCTGGGTTAATAAACTTAAAAGGATAAGGTTCTGAGATCTTAAGTGAAGGAGAATATTAAAACAAAAAAAAAAAACAAAAAAAAAAAACTGCCCGATAAACCTATAAACAAGCAGATGGGAAAATCTGCAAACCTGTAAGAGCACAAACCCTGTGGCTGACGTTGAATATCAGTAAATCGTGAAAACCGTTAACCTTTAACATACCTTCTATATCAATAAGCCACTAGAAAGGTGATAAAGCAGAGGTTGCAACGACCCTTACTGAAGGGCACCTTATATTTTCCGTGTTATCGTCGAAGTGTCAGCGGACTCTGTCGGAACGTCCTTGGAAAACCCTCATTTGAGAACCAAGGAAAGCCAGGCAGACATACTCATCTTGTCGACTGTGAGGTTTTGGAACAAGTGTGAATGGGCGAAGTTCCTTTTCATACCGGGACAGAGCCGTATCAAGCGATCAAGTCTAAATATCATTTTTACTATACCTCACCAGCTTTTCCTTCCAAATATGTACAAATGGGCATTGTTAAGGGCCCCTGCTTGATGCGAGTCGTCAGCCTATTTGGCGGTAAACCTCCAACCTAACGTAACCTAAGACAGACATCAACTCTGCATTCTTGTGTTTTCAACTTTATCTTCATCACTTATTATATCTTCGTGGCCATTCCCTCGCAAACGGAAGGCAACTTCTTGACCATATCACTAAGTGTATGCAGTTTATTAGGCTTTTCCCTTTTTTGCTGCAACCTTCACTTTGCCTCTCCTTCCTCGAAGAAGAAGACATTATCGTACCTAAAGGATGTCCCAAAATTCACGCAAGAATTGAATTTTGCGCCATTTGTGTGGTAAAGTGTTGCCAACGAGAAAAAAAAAAAAAAAGACAGCGTGACAGCTGAGAGTTCAGGGTTATTAAAAATGGAGTGCTAAACGAAAGAACAACGCATTTTCATTGTTGAGCAATATTTTAAAAACAATGAAGATTTGGCAACTACAGTTCCCAATTTTCGTACAAAATATGGTCGGAATAGTGATTTAACTTCATCAACTGTCAAGAGATTAATTCAAAACATTCAAGTAGTGGTCTAGCCGTCCTGCAACAAGTCGTTCAACACAAAACATCGAAGCAGTTCGTGAGAGTGTTGTTGAGAGTCCAGGAACATCAATTTGGCACCGTTTTCATGAATTGGAGGTTTCAAGAAGCTCTCTACATCGTATTCACATGAAAGATTTGCATCTTCATGCATACAAATTGCAATCTACGCACAGCGAAGAGAGTTCGTTGAATGGATTATGGAACAACAACAAGTGAATGCTGACTTTTCAAACAAAATCATCTTCAGCATGGAGTCTCATATTTCCATCTTTATGGCTTTGTTAATCGTCAAAATTGTAGAATTTGGGGTTCAGAAAATCGACGAGTGATTGTTGAGAAACAAATGCATCCACAACATGTCACTGTTTGGTGCGGATTTTGGGATCATCGGACCATTCTTCTTGGAAAATGCGGTTGGTCAAACAATAACAGTTAATGGTGCTCGCTATCGCGACATGATACTTCAATTGTTTGTGCCTAAATTGCAAGATATGGATGTAGACGACATGCGGCTTCAACAATACTGTGCTACATGCCACACAGCCTGAGGAACAATTCAATTACTACATGAGTCATTTCCTGGTCGTGTAATTTCCAGTTTTGGTGATCAGAATTGGCCACTCAGATCATGCGATTTAACGCCGTTGGACATTTTTCTTGTGGGTTTTTTTGAAGTCTAAGGTTTATACCAACAATCCCACGACCACTCACGTTTTGAAGGAGCAAACTGAGCTCTGTATCAACGAAATTCAGCCACATTTATGCAAAACAATCATGGAAAATTTCGAAAAAAGAGTGCGTATGTGCCAGCAAAGCCATGAAGACCATTTACCCGATATGCTATTCCATACATAGCCCTATACTGTATAAAACATTTACAATTTTTAATTAAAAATCTCTGTTTTCTATCAAAATTACTTCTTGCGGGAATTTAGGGACACTCTTTATATACCATGAGTTTAAAGAACCCATGGAATGGAAATCAAAGTGGAAGCCATTTGCAAGTCATATTCCAACTAAATATGCCACTCAAGCAATATGGTTTAAGAAAAAGCAAGCATTCCAAAGGACAAGCTGTCTCCATGATTAAGAGTCACAATGGCACATGATCTAATAGGTCAGCATGTAACTTAAATGACAGAAGGCACTGCATCTACTGCGAAGGCCTATATGAACTCATAAACTTACTTCGCCAAGATCAGTCACATATAACCATATAACATATAACCTAAAGTTCATCGTATTTGTACCTTGTCTAAGTAAGTATCTAAGATTATCGTCTTTCACTTGAGCTACCTACAACCCTCCTACTCAAACCTACGGAACATGAAACTCGAAGAAGGAGCTACAAAATTTGCAATTGAAAGGCCTATGTACCTATAGGCATATGTATTTGGTAAACTATTAAAGCGATGAGTCAAGAGATACAGGAGATATTACATGAATCTGTATAGCACTGCTTGATTCGTAACTTCAGATATGCATGTGACCAGGGCTCAGTGAGTAGTGCTTTGGACTACTTAGCGAGATATTCAAGGTTTCGAATCCCAGAAAAATATGGAAAAGAATTTGTCACCGTCCCACCTTAAATGACAGGCTCTCAGTGAAAAATTGTGATGAGAAGATTCTTAATTAAGCCCTTCTGATGCAGCGTAAAACTGTAGGCCCCTTCCACTTGTGTGTCTACTGTATGGTCCTGAAGAGTCTACACATCCTCATTTTCATCCTCTCTCGATCAAGTTCATGGGAACATTTCGGAATCAACAGCCTAAGTACCCCTCGAAGCCATGGACCAAGAGAGATTGAACCAATTCACAATTAACGCTTTTACTTATGCAAAAACTTACAGAGATAAAAGAGAGCCTGAAACACGCCTAATATGGGTCACCCATTGAACACAGTCCGGTTATTAAAGTTAAAGTTCCTACAACGACGTTTTAAATTTAATTAAATCTTAAGTTGAAAACTTCCGCTGTTAGCTTGTTTACCCTTCTTGTTATGCTCTCGCTGTGCTTAAACAAACGCAACCACATTCACACCGTGACCAATCATTTTCCGAATTGTATATCCCTCAAACCCTTTTCACTGTACGAGTATACACGCCATTCGCCACCCTTGTTCTGCCTGTCCGCTCGTCTCTCACAAAGTGAGTGTAAAAGTTAACCCCATGCCAGTGAGAAGAAGCAAAGGGTTCCAAAAGTTAAATACAAACCGACCAAACATCGGATGCGCCCTCTACAACCCGCCCGCCTTTCGAAATGTTACCGAAGCAATAAAATGGTAATTAATGTTTGCACAAACCAATCAATCAGAAATTTACAGACGAAGTATTTCGATTAATCGGTACGAGGATGAGAATCATCACAAGGAGCGGTCTATGAAAATGGGGGGGTGGCTATCAACAACTACCCTCTTGGCTTTTACCCAACCGCCTTACACACGCATATACCCTTAGAGTACATGATGGACGTTTGTAAGCGCTCGCAGTACTTGTATCGAACGAACTGGTAGGGCAGGCAAGGCCGGAAATGCCAATAAAAACGGAAAATTCATTAGGCAGGGATGGCTTCAATGGTTCGCCCGGTTGTGCGTATTGATTTATGGAACTTTCAGATTTGGTCAAGTTCTTTAGTACTCAATGGACGAAGTGCTATGCAAATATACCTGTCCATCAGTTTGGGGGAGGGTTAGAGAGTGAACGAGGAATCTTCGGTAATAATTCATTACACACTCGTGTTTAATTTGAATGATTTACTATGATTTTTCCTTGGAAACGGAAAACCATATTTTAAAGGATTCGGAATTGCTGGAACTAGAAACAATGATAGAGCGTTCGTTCCACGTTTTACGACTAAAATGATTCGCGTAGCATCCGTTGATAGCATAGCAAAATCAAAAACAATTTAAATCGGCATCTAAAAAAGTATTTTTGTTAGAATAGGTGACTGTCTCAACTCACGCAAGGGCACACTTAAACCAAAAGGTGGGTCGTTTATGGTACGACATGTTCCCTGGACATTCATAAGGCCACATGACGGTCAAGGCCCTGATCAAAACACGGAAAACTAGATTGATCACATTGCGATCGACACTCATCCAGTATTTTGGACGTCTGTACTTTGCGAGGAGCGGATATTCGAAATAATCCAACGCCAAGAAAGTACTGTAAGAAAGTTCAACGTCGAACGAATCGCAAGAGACTCTCAGAACCTTTGCCGGCTGCGTTTTTCTCAACCTCTCGAGATCAGTGACAACGCTGTCAGGAAGTCATCAGAAGTGCAGTCTTTGCTATGATAGTTTACACCAGGCGACAACAAAGAAAAAACTCACGGTTTGATGAAGAACGTTGGCAACCGCATTCAGCAAAACGAGAGGCATATCTTGCGACGCTGCATGCAAGGACGAGAGCTGAAAGGCGACGACGCCTATGAGTAGAGGAGAAAAGAAGAGTCCAAACTTCTCCTAACAAAAAAGAAGCAATCTGCATCTGCATCTGTATCTGAGAAATGCTACTGAGGTCCAAAAATGTAACCAAAAGATAAAAAGAACATGTCAAAGCTACAAAGCCCGAACCAGAGCCTGCAAAAATGAACAAGCGAACATAGCAGTAGAATCGCAGTCGGTGCTGAAACGGCGATGACGACCAATATTCCGCTCAGGCGGGATGTGCCATTCAATATTCACGATGACAGACAAGAATCCCATCAACCCGATCAGGATGAAGTGGAGATACCATGTTTAAGCTTAAGTCCGATAAAGCTGCATGAGCCCACGGCCTAACTTATCAAAGCTGGAAGAGATAACTTGGTAAGGAGCATACACCAATTCATCTGTAGATTCTGGTCGGAGTAAAATCTACATCTCAGGCATGCCCGATGAATGGAATCTCTACATCGTTTGTCCGATCCTTGAAAAGAGAGACCCTCTGAACTGCTCCAACTACAGAGGCATAAGTCTCTTCAACGTCGCATACACGATCTTCAACTCTTAAAACCGATCGTCAACAACCTGACAGGCGGGAAAGTCTACCATTCACCAAATATTAACATTACGGCAAATCTTGGAAAAATCCCAGGAATTCTAAATCAAAACTCACCACCTGTACCATCATCGATTTTAAAGTTGCCTATGATAGGCTATATAGAGACGAGCTGTACAGAGCCATACCTAGTTTTGGCATTCCTGTTAAACTCGTCAGACTGTGCAGGATGACGATGGAGAACTTCCGCTGTTCCATCAAAGTCGGTAAGAACAGCACCGAACCGTTCGATGTCAGAAAAGTTCTTAGACAGGGTGACGCAAAATTCACAAGCCAACACCAGAGCCACTATTTTTCAAAAGTCTGTGCAACTACTCGCATATGCCGATGACACTAATCGGAGGCATTCAGCAGGCCGTCAGTGGTGCATTCGTGAATACTGAGGCGAAAGCAGCAAAGGGACACTCAAAATCAACACACTGGACAGAACGCAACGGTGGTCAGATATAATTTTGAGGTGGTAAAGAACTTTGTATACCTAAGCTCTACGGTGAACACTGACAATGACATCAGTGCGAAGATCAAACGAAGAATTTCTCTTGCCAATCGCTGTTTCTATGGGCTAAGGAGCAGCAAAGCCCGCTCACAAGAAACTATGATCCCAGTCCTGCTGGGATTCTACAGCGGAAAAAGCCATCGACGGAAGAAGATGAAAAAGCGGAAGTAAACAGTACTCGATGAAAACGCCTTCAACACCGCAAACTGGAATAATATTCTATGAGCAGAAAATAATGGCGGACTATTTTAGAAACAGAATACACCGACGACGGAATGAGGCAGTATAACGTCACAGGCGGTGCCCCCCAAGGCTCCGTACTAGATCCACTACTGTGGAATCTAATGTACGATGACGTTCTCAGACTTCGAATACCGAGGTTCTCGAAAATAATTGGCTTCACCCACGACATAGCTATCGTTGTAGTGACCAAATTGCTTGAGAAGTTGGAGCATGACTGTCAGGACTATCTAGTAAGCAAGAACCTAATACTAGCAGAGGAAAAGACCGAAGTAGTGCTCATAAGCAGCAGACGAGTTATGGAGACTATAAGAGTAAACCGTGGGCGATCACGTTTTAGTTTCCAAACCAGGCCTGTAGTACCTGGGCGTTACTATAGATGCAAGGTTGACTTTTAAGCAACACCTGCAACACGCAGCTGAAAAGGCAGCAAGAACAATGGCTGCTCTGGCAAGGATCATGCCAAATATTGGACGACCTAAACAGAAGAAGAGACTGCTGTTAGCAAGAGTTGCGACGTCGATGATGCTTTACCGCTCCCAAAAATGGGCAAGTGCCATGAAGACGAAATCATACAGAAGGAAGACGGAGGTGGTCTACAGAACCAATGTCTTGAGAGTATGCAGCGCCTTTCGAACAACTTCCTATGGATGAGGCATGCGTAGTTGCTGGAATGGTGCCAATAGACTTTCTCGTTAAAGAAGCCGAACGGAAATATCGTGCCAACAGGACAATGGTGTCAACAGCGACTAGAATTGATACCGAAATACCGTCAAGAACAAGCCTCGAAGAATGGCAAGAGAGATGGAACTTTTCAGACAAAGGCAGGTGGACGCAGAGATTGATCCCCAATATAGACTCTTGGATCAATAGAAAGCATGGAGAGCTGAACTTCTATATTTTGACGCTGGTGAACAGACTGGGTATGGACTTAACACCAACAAACACCCCCAGACAGATGACGTGCACGCAAGAAGCTTGGGCAACGAAACTGTGGCTACCATCATGAAAGAACAACGAAGACAGGAGAGACAGCGAAACGTTGCGCAGACGGCTGCCAACACGAACGAGCCGAGTATGTAAGGCTGAAGCCCCCTCGCGATGAAATGCTTGACGGCAGTGCCGCGTGGACCAGGGCTAGGTAGGGAGGTGGGTTTAGTGGGTGGAAATTCCCCACTGGTACTGAGTATGGGCTCAGTTTCATTTTTGTACGATTCCCACCTTCCAACGAAAAAAAAAAAAAAAAATTCTAGGTGTGATAGTCGGATCTGTTTGTATAGACGGAGTGTGAAGGAAAACGTTTAATGAAGAGCTGTACAGTCAAAAAAGTCTAAATTCATCGGCTCAGAAGGTTAGGACATATAAAGCGTATGGACACCAACGCACCAGCCTGGAGAATCTTTGTATCCACTCCAGAGGGACAACGTGCATTTGAAGAGGGACCTCAACCAACTCGGCATCATAGAATCAGCTAGCATAGAATCGAACTGGCTGGAGAGGCATGTTGGTTGAAGCTCTGGTCCGCCCGAACTTGAATCCCCATATAAAGAAGTTTGTTACCTGGTTTTCCAATTCCACAAACCTTGGCCTACATCTCTCTCGGAGAGAGGAAATGTGATAACCGCTACGGTCTTAAAGTTTCATTGATATTCCATGGTTACTCACTTACACCGGCAATCATTTGGATCTATAGACGTATCTCTTGATTTTGTAGATATCAAGACTTGGCAAGTAGCTTATTTCTTCAAAGAACTACTCGTCGAGGGATTTTCTTTCAAATGTTTCTAGTGCAGGGCATGTGCACAGAAGGCGAATGGTCGTGTTTTCCATCACCTCGTTTCCACAGCTTCTGCAGACATTGGTTAGCAGTGTATTCAAAGGCCTCCATTTGCAAGGCATAACTTTAAGGTATATAAGGCTTAGAAGGTGTTGATGTTATTTCAACTACTATTAGCCGTCTTCAAACAAACGTATGATTGTGTCGATTTAGACTACGGCCTTATCTGCGTGGATGATTCAATGGTAATTTGATCGGTTTGGAGTGTTCCTCGATTACGTATACTGAGACCAAAAATACGTCCATTGTCTAGCTACTAGGTAGGGAAGAGTAGAATCACGTCGTCGCCTACGGAATCATTTAACTTTCAAAATGATATTTTTGATTATAGCCGCGCAGGTGTTACTGAGAACTTAAAGACAATTGTCAGTGCAGTGCACTTGCATCCTCATCTCTGTACCTCCACCAATCTAACAGAAGTCATTGTTCAGCCTTTAAGCATGTCTACTCATAGTACCGTGCTCTGAGATCGGTTGGTTTAAAGAGGATTCCCTTTCCTTTGCTTCAAAAATCCATCACACTTTCTTTAATCAAGTATCATCTGTGGATAGCCGTGTCTAACGAGTCATCGTGTATAATGTACTTAACAAACCACATTGGCGCACCGATGTTCGTTATACCGGAAGAACCTTGTTGGGCTAGTTCATCAGCTTCGTAATTCCTCGGAATGTCATAGTAAGGTTGTACTGTCCAACTATATCATTGAGGGATACATTGCAGTCTTTCACCGCCTTGCATGTATTGCAGGTATTTAATGGCTACCTGACTGTCGATATAAATATTAACCTCCAACTAGTCTGCGACTTGGCGAACATCGGTGAATTCGGAGGTTAAAAGCTCTCCACACACCAAGACGAACGAGAATGCTAAAATGAGCGCGAAAGTGAGCCCAAACTATTTAACACAGAAGTTCCCCTCAATTGTCGGCACACTTGTGAGTATCATTTAGGGAAAGGCTATTTTCTTTCCTAGCGAACAGGGCCAAATTGGTATTGGTCAGCTTAACACTGAATACGTTGCTATTCCACTCAGTTCTTAATGAAGAGACATCAGGCTAATCTGCCGAAGATCCTTGGAGAGGATGTGAGCTTTTGCCTGCTTTAGTTATAAAAACTATCCTCACCTCATCCCAGGTACTTGGTATAGTTCCGAATGTCAGATAGCCCTTCTGGTCCTGGAGATTTCAATGATTCGAAAACTGTTCACCGCCAACTTCAACCTCTTCTCACTGATTAATTCAGAGGAGGTTCAATATACTCTGGGGCAGGGTTTTCCTCAACTATAGGCATACAACAGCGAAAGTGAGTGTACATTTGAAGATTCAACGATTTTACTTCAGATTCTGGCCAGAATCCATTAAGATTCAGAGGACTTTTCGTCTTTCATTCTCTTGTGGCGAAGACTTTTTTTTAACGCGTTGACAGCGCACCGAGATGCATTTAGTAGATGCCTGTTGATACTGCTCAAAGAAGAGTATAGCTGGAAATGAAAACCTTCTGCAAATAGGTCTCCTGAGAGAAGTTTACTTATCCTGTGCCCTAGCGGCTTGACTAGTAGAACGCTAAATGACGCATTTAGACGGATCATTCCTTTGAGGTCTTCGGAACATCTCCCATCTCCCACGAAACCAGCCTTCGATGAGCCAGTGTTTGAAGTTTGGAACTTATTGCGGGCTCATCTATTAAACGAACTTTTTTTCTCTGTATTCTGTCGAGCAGATGGAGAGAATGTTTTGGGGTCCAGCTCCATAAGTGAAAACAATGCTCAAGCCGTGGTCTAACATCACGATAAACGTTTGTCACCGTCCTTCCAGTTGTTATACACGAAGCAATGAATGCCTTATATTCCTCCTATGTTCGAAAGCTACTGAGAGCCTTCATGAAAAGCCAAACATAAGAACCACTTACCTGTATTCTGGTAAGCTAACAGCCATGCTTGCGTCATTCACTGGTGACGTTTTCGTAGACTGATTTAAGAATTGCTTTACTCCCAAGGTGAAGCGCTACATCGAAATCTCGCATTCGAGGTTCTACTGGCTATCGACAATGATGCGGGTCTTCCAGCGAGTCGTCTTGTGGGTGCAGATCCGAACATTCATGCAAAACTTCTCCCAACAAACACGACATCATATCTGTAACCTCTTGACACGCGCGAGAAGTTTAAACTACTTTTCTATGACCTGGAATGTGATCCAACTCAACAAGCAAGAGAGATTCCAAAAAACGGCAACCTGATGGAATGTGAGCTGTTCCAGCTGTAACAAAAGTAATACCTAGGACTTTGGATTTGGAAAAAAAATCGAAATCACGACGTAAAATTTTTTGTTTATGGTCGCATAAAAGCAAAATTATCTGTTACCTATTAAAAGGGTGATCAGTGCACATTGGTAACACTGCCAAGAATCGTGTGTTTGTACAGACATTCATCCGAAATCTTTTTTTTTATAATCACCGCCGAGGGTAGGTACTTCCATTTTGTGGTGGGGGACTCGCTTCGCTCGCGTCAGAGGTTTGAAGCTCTACGGTAAGTCTTTTCGGACAGCCGACAGCTACTCTGACTCTACGTCAAAGTAGCTTATGTTTTCTTTTGATTCAGACTCTTTTCCGCGGTCCGTACTAAAACCTGTCGTTGATGGAGCAGCATGCATTCTCCATTGTCATCCTGCATAGACGGACGAGTTTAGCAGGGTTGCCAAAACTGGACATGGCTCTGTATAGAGCGTCTCTATAGACTTTAAAATCGATGGATAGAAGGTGGTGAGTATGGAATTTTTTTTTTTCCAAGATCTGCCTCAATGTGAATATCTAATCTGTGGTGGACTTTCCTGGCCTAAAACCACATTGATACGGACTTATCAGATTGTTGACACAAGCTTTAAGGCGTTCACATCATACGGCAGATAGGATCTTATACGCGATCGACTTATACCTCTGGCGCAGTTTAGAGGGTTTCATTTCGTGAGGATCTTTAAAAGCTGAATTTTAAGAATACCTAGTATAGCGGATTTAATTTGCGCAGCATCGTCGCAGAACAAAAACGGTTAAAATACAAAACAGTGAATATTCCTGGTTCATGTCTGAAGTGGTTAGCTCTATAAAAAATCGGAATAACCTATATAGTAGTTGGAAGTGTAGACAATCCAATGCTAACTGGCCTGAGTACAAAGCGGCACGTTACTACTCAAATTCCATTGTACGTGCTTCAAAGAAAAATTAATATACCTCCAAATTAAATGCCTCCCTCCCAGCAAAGAAACTTTGGAGTAACTTACGTAAAATCTGTATCACCAGTGCTAACAACGACTCTAACTAAAGCTTTATTTCCTTGATAATGACTCCACCACCTGTACTCGTAACATTGACTATAATCGAACTGAAGATCTCCAATCGGTCCCAAGACTGGAGGATTTTATAGTCACAACAGAAGATACAATTATCCAATGATAAACAGCTATTAAGTCTGATTCAATAAGGGAAGATGGCATACCAATACGTTTTGTCAAACTTATCTTACCACAAATTGTCTCTCATCTATCAAACATCAACTTTTCCTCATTTCTGAAAAATTGTAAGAGTTTTACCCATCGCAAAGAAAACTAATCCATCTTCTCCATCTCACTTTAGATCGATTAGCATTCTGCCTTCCCTGCCAATGGTTTTCGAAAAAATAATAGCAAAACAGGTAACAGGTGAATCATGCAACTTTGTGTTGGAAGCTTAGAAACAATTTCTGATACGGCGAAAGGGTGGTGAAGATGATGAGCAGTTTTCTTTCCGATAGATCTCAAAGGTTTATTTCCGGTGAACGTTGTTCATCCCTTAAAGAAATGAAGCATGATGTTCCACAGGGCTCAATTTTGGGACCGACACTATTCTGCATGTTCATTACTGACCATCCATCTGTGTGCAAACATGCTTCTGTCCACCTATATGCAGATGATGTCCAACTACTCTTATCGAAAGCCCTAAAATAAACTTGATGAACTAGCTCTTCTTATCAATGAAGAATAACTTGGTCAGAAAGTAATCTCTTACTACTTAATCCGACAAAATCTCAAGCAATTGCAATATCAAAAAAAAAAAAAAAAAAACTTTAATTCGAATCTTTTACCGGACATATATCTCAATAATAATAAAATTAAAGCTGTAGAATCTATCACTAGTCTTGGCTACACAGTAAATCGCAATTTGTCTGATTACATTGATCGTATTTATATATTTTACTCCACTGGAAACACGACGAAAGCTGGTGATATCGTTAGTCTTACCTCTAATGACGTATCCCGACTCGTTATTACAGTGTAAATTGCAAGTAGCCTTTAACGATGCGGTGCGCTACATTTTTTCTTTTTTTTATTTCAAACAAAATAAACTACAAGGAATTACAAATGTTTGTTTACACTGCGACTAGTTATGAAACTAACGAGCAGTTTGCTTTTCAGTATTATTAGCGGGAGAAAAGTAAATGGCTAACAGTTTACTCTATTTTTAAGGTACACTATAATTGTAATTTGTTGTATGTTAACTTTTAGTGACAGTAACAAGAGCATAGATGGGATTTAATCCATCCAAAGCGTTGGAGGTTAAGTTCACTCCGAGCGCCTCTTTTCGCTCGTTGTTGTCGCTCTGTTACTATCTATTGTAGTAGAGTACGTGATAAGTCATGTCACGGTTGCCTTCCAAGATCTGACGGTCTTATACGTTGCAGTCGTCTCACGCCATATACGTTTAGAAGAATTGTTGCTTCCTCGTTAATATGCTCCTGAAGTCTCTTCTCGTGTGCTTTGGCCCTAGAGTTGATCTCTTCAAGAACAGTAGGAATGCCTAGGTCCCGATGGAGGTCGCTGTTTCTGATGTACCATGGAGCGTTCACAATACTTCGAAGAACCTTATTCTGGAATCGTTAGATGACTGCAATATTGGTCTGGCTGGCACGTCCCCAGAGTTGAGCGCCATAGTTCCACACTGGTTTTAGGATCTGGTTATATAAAAGAATTTTATTAGTAATTGATAGTCCTGACTTCCTGCCTATAAGCCATTCTAATTTTCGCCATTTAATGTCTAATTCTAGTCTTTTGATTTTAATATGCTCTTTCCAACGAAGCTTGGCATCTAGAGTCATACCTAGATACTTCGCTGTATTTGCATATGGTATTGTCGTGCCTGATATTGCTATAGGGGAGTACGAGATAGACTTATTTGTGAAGTCAATATGTACAGATTTACTCGAATTCAGTTTTATACGCCATCTTTGAGTCCACCTGATAATTTGGTCTGCAGCAGCTTGCAGCTTTTGCGTCGATTCTAGCGTTGTATCTCCCACTGCTAAGACTGCCGTATCGTCGGCAAAAGTTGCAGTCTTGGTGTAGAGCATTGTAGGTAGGTCTTTGTGTAAAGAAGGTATAACAGAGGTCCGAGGACGCTTCCTTGAGGAACTCCGGCTTCGATCTGCACTAACTTAGAGTAGTAGTTTTCTTGTTTTATACGGAAGTATCGCGATATTAAATAAGACTCCATTGGTGGAAGAACTGTTCTGGACTTTTAGTTTATTGAGTAGACCTTCATGCCATACTCTATCGAAAGCCTGTGCTACGTCTAAGAAAATTGCAGAACATACTTTTTTTGCTTCTAGTGCTCTTTCGATTTCAGTTGGTATCCACCGTTTTCCTCTTTGTTGGAGGAGTACAGCTCCAAGCCGCAAATTGGATTAGTTGGATGAACGAATATGCTTCGTTTTCCAGCTGGTTTGTCGTCTCAATAGGTGTACTAATATTGATTTTATCTTTTAAGATATGTTTAAAAATAAGCCAATCTTTGAAGTTATTTGAAAGGTATGGATTTTCCTGTCAGATATATTGGTGACTGGTCCGAGTCGAGATCCAAGCCTTCTTGTACCTGGATAAAGTTCCTTGATAATTTATTTATCACAAAAAAGTCAACCAGATCAGGAATTTTGGTAACGTCCGTCGGCCAGTATGTAGGCTTACCAGTAGATACAAATTCACACCCTGTTTTTTTTAGCTGCATCGTAGAGTTCACGACCTTTTGTTGTAGTGAGTCGTGATCCCCTGTATGTGTGTTTAGCATTGTTGTCTCCTCCCATTATAAACTTAGACTTGTGCATTTTAATGAGCTGTTGATATTCATTTGAAGAGATCGAATGTTTGGGAGGGCTATAGACAGCTGTTATTGAGAGGGGTTGATTTTTAGTTCTGACAGTTACGGTAGTGGTTTGAAACTTGAGTGAACTTATTTTTTCTTCTTCATAATGATTAATGCTATTTCTTATAATAATAGCACTGCGGTGCGCTACATTAACGGCATTCGTAGATATGACCATATCTCTGTGTATGCAAGAAGCTAGCTTGGTTGTTATCAACAAGAATGTATGTATCAATGCCAGGAATTGTATATTTTTACATAAAATTATTCATACTCAATGTCCGTCTTATTTGTATAACAGACTTAGCTTGACTCGTTCCTCAAGAACTTTTAATCATATTCCATGCCGTTGTAATTACCTAATTTCATCGCGTTTGTTTTACATACACACTATTAGGCTATGGAACTCCTTACGGTCACATATTAAATCTATTTCGAGTCCTTTAAAAGTGCAATCCCGCTATATTTTTCTACTTTAACACTCCTACGACAAACCTACCACCTCCCTTTTTAACCGTTCAATTCACCCTTCTCCACAACATCAATACCAAACCCTGGGGTCGAATTACCGCATCAGTTATCGAGCAACACGTGACTGATAAATGTTGAATTGACATGACCGCTTAAGATATCGAATATCGAGTATCGAAATCTGGCATTCTGTCATCAGTGATCGTGGTCGATATGATTTCTGCTGACGAACTGAGGTGCATTTGGGAGAAAATATGTAAGAATATCTTTGTTTATTGTAATTTTTGCGTTTGTTTAAATTTATTGTTTGAAATTTATTTCAGGTTGAGTCTAAATAAAATTAACCCTCTGCAAAAGGAGATTTTGGCAAATTTTATGAGCTAGGACAGCGGTTTAGGTGCATTCTCTAAAATTTATCTTCTCCATTATAAATAAGAATGCACTCTTATTTGCCCTGACTGTTTTTATAGAACTGCAATCAAAAGTGAATGTTGTGAAAGATATTTTCAGAAAATTATTGTTTTGTATACGTACGCAGAGTCTTGTAAAGAGAAGGGATCGCTTTTATATCTTAAACGTCTTCGTTCAATACACTCATAGCGATCATCCTCTGAATCAGAAGATGAAAAATAAAGTAAATATTCAATTTTTAATTGTAGACGATAAAGACAAAACTTTGTCTCACACAAAAATAAATACTTTTGACATTTGCCAGTCATCTCAATTCAATGTAGTAGAATTGTACTAGTACAATTTTCAAAGTGCACTCGATACATGACCATTCTTATGTGATCATCCCAATGTAGTTACTCGATCAATCTATAGCGTATGGATTTCATTCACTCGTTAACTGACCATGCATGACCTCCTTCACTAGATTAAGAAATTCATTGTACTCGTACCTTCTGATCAAAAGGTACCCGGAATTTTCCATTCAAACAAACCGCGCTTGAGTATTTGTTAGAATCTTTTCTTTTTAGGTTGGTACATCTGTCAGACAGATATTTTAGCGCCAAATGACGGGAGTTTGTGCCTGATAGCTTTGTAAACAAATCAGTGTTTGTTGTGTTCTGTTAATTGTGCTGAATTTGTTGCAGGAACAGCATCACATTAATGCCGCTAAAGAAATGCTTTCTTCGGGCCAAAATTTTATCGATGGCATCGTTTTCACCCGCACTGGTCTTGTTTATGTGCGGCAGACACTGAATGCTAAAGCTGTTTTGATCGATTCCATTCACCACTTGGATGCTATTGCTGCTGCTACCGATACCAACCATGATGAAGTACTACCTGTTCACACGTAAGCGGCGGTTCCAGATTATTCATTTTGTAACTTTTTTTGCCTCTCAATTATTTTATTTTATTGTTTTTGCCTCTCAATTATTTTACTTAATTTCTATCATGTGCGTATTTTTGTGTATGTTCCTCTATCTGCCAGCCGTTCGAAAGTAGATTCCCTAATTTCAATTTGTGTCTGTATTTCTCTTTCCTGTGAGGTTAGTTTTTCTTTTTTATTTTATTGCATTCTTTACATTGATGTCTGGAACTATCGTTAGCTCATTTCAATATGATGGCGTGAATGATAACTTGCGCGTACTAATTAATATTTTTTTGTAATCAGCGTCAAGGGTTGCGTGTGTGTCATATTAATGCACAAAGTCTTTTTAAGAAAATTGATGAATTTAGAGGTCTATTTGTTGGTTCTAATGTTGATGTAGTATGTGTCACTGAATCATGGTTTAAAACAGGAATAATGGATGATACCTACGCTCTGCATGGCTACAGA
Source organism: Pocota personata (assembly GCA_963082735.1). Lineage (NCBI taxonomy): Eukaryota > Metazoa > Arthropoda > Insecta > Diptera > Syrphidae > Pocota > Pocota personata. Next base: position 204,289,015 of record OY720430.1, read on the forward strand.
ATTCTTCGAGGTGATAGGCACAATAGAACTGGAGGGGGCGTTGCAATTTACCTTCGAAACAGTTTAATTAGTAAATTTTTGATAAGTTCACCCCCTGATATTGTTTTGTCGAAGTTGTTTGTGAACGGAAAAAGTGTCTCATTGGTGTCGTTTATAGACCAAATAGCTATTTTGATTTAACTCCCATATTCCACTTATTAGAAAATTACTCCCCAAATTATTGGAAAACCATAGCATGTGGTGATTTCAATTGTAACATATTGGATGATGAGGGCTCTGAGTCATTCGTTCAATCTATTGTATGAAAACTCTTGGCTTGGACATTTTAAACACTACTGTGCCAACACATTTCACTCAAGCTAGCACACTTTTGGATTTATTCCTCTCTAACAACTGTGCCGATGTTTTTTATAGTCAGGTTTCAGCACCTGCGTTCTCCAAACATGACCTAATTTTTGCTATTTTTAACTTTCCACGAGATAAACTTCAATCCAAATACACATTCCGAAACTTTAGAAATCTCAATTCTGATGCTCTGGAGCAAGATATTCAAAGAATAAATTGGTATCCAATTTATCATGAAACAAGTTGATCACCTTCAACAAATTGTACTGGAATTGTTCAATACGCACGTGCCGCTCAGAACTAAAATTACTACGTATCCCCATAAGTCATGGTTTACACCAGAAATTATTGCCCTAAAAAACAATCGTGATACAGCTTATAAGAAGTGGAAAAGATTCAAGCTCCAAGAATTTTATAACAGCTTTCGCCAACTAAGGAATTTGGTCAATTCCAAGATTAAACAAGCCAAAAGAGTGTTCTACGCTAGACAATTTGACCATGAGTTACCTTCAAAAACTCTCTGGCAAAATTTACGCGAGCTTGGTGTTGGACGGAAAAAGAATGCTGAAATGAATGAAATCGATCCCAACCAGCTCAATAGAGAATTCACGAAAGTGCAAATGACATCCAGAACAAGTGCTGATCCACTGGATGTAATGTTCAGTGGCTTTGAATTCACTCGTATTGAACAGGTTGATGTTGTCAATGCTATCCTTAAAATTAAGTCTGTTCTTATCGACGGAATTCATCCGATTTTTATTAAAATCATACTACCTCACATTCTTCTACAAATTGTCAACAATATAATAACTACATCTACTTTTCCGACTGAGTGGAAACCTGCAAAAATTGTTCCAGCCCTGAAAAAGAAAGCGTCATCCAACTCGCCGGCTGAGTATAGACCCATTGCCATCCTTCCATTCTTGCTCAAGGTCATGGAAAAGATAATGCATAAGCAAATGTCTGTCTTTATCCAGCGCAATAAACTACTTTGCGCAAATCAATTTGGCTTCAGGCTATATCATAGCTGCACGTTTGCTCTACTTAAAGTAACTGATGATATCCGAGTGGCGATGGATAAAGATCTAATAACTTTTGTGACTCTGCTGGACTTTTCCAAGGCCTTAGACACAGTGGATCATATGCAGGTTCTCTTAAAACTCAAGAGGTTGTTTGGCTTTTCATCATCTGCTATCAAGCTCATCAAAACATATCTTGGTGGAAGAAAACAATCCGTTGCTGTTAATAATGTGATGTCTGATTTTATTGCAACCTCAGCGGGTGTACCACAAGGGTCCATATTGGGACCTTTGTTATTCACAATATTTATCAATGATCTTCCGACCATAATCAAAAATTCATTCCTACACATGTACGCAGACGATGTACAGCTTTACATAAGTTGCAAATTAAACCTTATTAAGGAAGCAGCTTGTAAGCTTAATGAGGATCTACGAAAAGTACTAGATTGGTCTGAAGATAATTCGTTGAAGCTTAACCCAGCCAAATCTAAATGTCTCGTTATTAGCAGAAATGGCGTGAATGGCTGTGATCTTCCTAAGATATTCCTCCAAAATGAACCAATTGAGTTCGTTGACAAAGCTAAAAATCTTGGGGTATTAAGTTGGGATGATCATATCTCCACTATTATAGGCAAAATCTATGGTTCTCTTAGGAATCTATCTATGTCGCAGTGTTTCACTCCTTTGCAAACAAGGTTAATGCTAGTAAGGGCTTTGCTAATTCCAATATTTACATATGGATGTGAATTTTTTTGTTGCAGCAGTGCTCTCATTCGACGGAAGCTCAACGTTGCGTTTAACAATATAACTCGCTATGTTTATGGATTGAGACATTTTGACCATATTTCACAATAAGCTAAGAACATATTAGGATGCACTCTTGATAAATATCTCGAGTACGGCACAATCAAGTACCTACAAAAAAATATTACCAGCAAACAGCCTCCATATTTATTCGAAAAACTTAAACTTTCACGGTCGAGCCGATCTTTAAGTTTAATCCAACCGCGTGTTCACTATCAAAACTCAGAGCGTCAATTTTTCGTTCATGCTATTCATCTTTGGAATGCACTTCCTCTCAGCGTTAGGATACTTTATGATGCGAATGGTTTTGGGGAAACTCTCTTTCGGCACTTGGCAGGGTAAAACAAGCACATTTTAGTTTATTTGCAATTTCACAATTACGAGTACTTTAACTTTTTGTTTCTACATATTGTATACTATAAAAATTTTCTACAATACTTATACATTTTTCATTTTCATTTATCACTGAATTGTATGAATTTTTGAATATTAGTATTACCTATATATATTGGGTTAATAACTTAATTCGTGCGGTTTTTTGTCAAAATTTGAACGTTTTTTTAAGAAAAACATGTACAATAGTATTATTCAAAGTATCGCCCATCTGAAGCTATGACTTTTTCCCATCTTTCTGGCAATTTGTGGATCCCATCCCAAAAGAACTGCGCCGGCTTGGCAGCCAAGAATGAATCAAGCCAATTTTTGATATTCTGCTCTGATGTGAACCGTATTTCAGTGAGGGCGTTCTGCATCGACCGGAACAAATGGTAGTCAGAAGGGGCAAGGTCTGGGCTATAAGGCGGGTGGGGTAAAACTTCCCATCCACTGTTTTCCAAATAGTTCTTAACCGGAATAGCAACGTGGGGCCGAGCGTTGTCATGATGGAAAATTATTGCCTCGTGTCTGGTCGCATATTCCGGGCGTTTTTCGGCTACTGCTCTCTTCAAACGGATTAATTGTGTTCGGTAGCGTTGTCCATAGATGGATTCACCCAGTTTTAGCAGCTCATAATACAGCACACCCTTCTGATCCCACCAAATACAGAGCATTACCTTCGCGCCATGGATATTCGGCTTTGCCGTTAATTTGGCTGGTTGGCCGGGTTTCACATATGATTTTTTGCGCTTGGGGTTGTCGTAATGGATCCATTTTTCATCACCAGTAACAATCCGATGCAAAAATGACTTCCTTTTGTGGCGTTCCAGCAGCATTTCGGACATGCAAAACCGCCTTTCGACGTCTCTCGGCTTGAGTTCATGTGGAACCCAATTTCCTTGCTTTTGAATATATCCAGCTGCTTTTAAACGTTTTTGAATGGCTGCTTGAGTGACACCCAAAGATTCTGCGAGCTCTTCTTGTGTTTGGCAACAATCTTCATAGAGTAATGCTTCACAGTTCTTCATCTTCAAACTTTTTTGGCTGCCCAGGACGTTCATCGTCTTCCAAGCCAAAATCACCACTTTTAAATCGTGCAAACCACTTTTGGCACGTTCGCTCAGCTAGCGCATGTTCACCATAAATTTCCACCAAAATACGATGACTTTCGGCAGCAGTTTTCTTCATATTAAAGTAATGAAGACGAACTCCCCGCAAAAACACTTTTTCAGGCACAAAGTTCGACATATTTGAGTGAAAAAAAATTATTGTTGTTTACCCTTCAAATGAATGACATATACTGAAATGACGTACAATGACAGTAGCTTTCAAACGCATGTTCCAATGGAATAATAACAATGGAATAATACAAGTTACGCCATCTCTTAGCAAACCGCACGAATTAAGTTATTGACCCAATACATATCTCATTTATAGCTTAAAGATGATGTAAAGCCTATTATAAATGATGTTACTTAATCAATAATAAATACTAAATACTAAATACTAAATACCGGTGACGAGACATGGGTCTATGCATATAACATCGAAACTAACCAACAATCATCGGAATGGCTCTTCTCAGACGAGCCAAAACCCAAAAAACCACGACAGAGTCAATGCAAAATCAAGGCTTTGTTGACCGTTTTCTTTGATTGCCGCGGTGTGGTCCACTCCGAATTTCTTCCGCCAGGACGACAGCAAATAAGGAGTATTTCGTGAGCGTATTAAAGCGTTTGAGGGAAAATGTTCATCGCAAAAGGCCAGAATTGTGGAGAAACAACTCGTGGTTTCTTCACCACAACAACGCACCGGGTCACACATCTTATCTTCTACGCGACTATTTGATCAAAAAAAAAACCTTCATACCGTTCCGGAAGCTCCGTATTCACCTGACTTGTGACTTTTTCCTATTCCCACTACTCAAGTTACAGCTTCGCGGAAAGGGTTTTGAGACGATTAAGGCGATAAAGGATAATTCACAGAAGGAGCTGAAGGTGATTCCAAAATCGGCATATGAAAAGCATTTTGAAGATTGGAGGAAGCGTTGGAATATGTGTATTGCTTGCAATGGAGATTACTTTGAAGGGAATAAAATGAATATCGATGAATAATATTGAACCATTTTCGTTTTATGAAAGAATTCCGGCTACTTTTTTGATCAGAAGGTATATTAGTCTTAAGTAATAAATGTAGAGTCGTTAGGGGTAAGTGAGCGCACTTTCGACTTTGCAACATGATTCCAAGCGAAATATAGAAGATATAATACAGGGTTTTATTAAATTATAAAGCTGCATATTTGGCTATTTACTTAAAAGACTAAAACAATAGTTCTTAAGATATCTAATATTAAAATTTAAAGTCTTCATAATATATCTAATATTTCTCAGTCAACTATTATTATAAATCAAAGGAACTCATTTAATTATTTTAATATTAAATAAATGAAAAATAAATTAATAAATAACAAAAAAAGGAACTTCATGTTTAAAAAATATATCTGCAGTTCAATTACGGATCACTGCAATTAAATTTTTTTTTTTTTTGTCTTTAAATTTACAGTTCTAGCTGGGATAGAGTTTGATAAAATGTGTTCATCATTTATGCACATAGGTGAGCCACTCGTTGTATTTGGCGATACCTTTTCGATATTTGCTATTGACTCAACGGTTCCTGCATCTGCAAATTCAAGATGAACTTCTGTCACAGCCACTTCTGCACTTTGGATTACTTGATCTGCGATGTCTGCATTAGGCATTTCAAAATTTGACTCTGCAACAACGGCATCTTCTCGTATCTTAAACAAATCACTGACTGAAGCAGGTGCAAAGTCAACATCTCCGAAAAGATTTTCATTGAAGGGATATATTTCTGTCACTGAAAATCCGGAAGCAGCATTTCCCAATGTGGTAGCTTTTTCAAAAGCCCGATTAAAAAGACCCACTACTTGGTACTGATTTATCGCTCTCCCAGGATGTTGAGTTGTCCAACGCTCACATTCCTCTGCATATCTTGCCTTGAGAGGACTAAAAAAAACTCCTATCTAGTGGCTGCATCTCATTGCTACTAGGGGGTGGTAAAGTTAAAATTGATATTCCACTTCCGCTGCATAAGATGGTAGCTTCTAGGGAAATATGTGATGAGTTGTTGTCCATGATGAGTAGAGTAGGTTGGTTTTTTCTGCGTGTACGTGCTCCTTAAAATTTTGCAGCCATTTTATGAAAAGCTCACTGTTAATGACCCCTGAGTCCGATACCATTCCGATACAACCATTAGGTCCACCATCAAGCAAATCATATTTCATTCTTTTCCTTGGAAAAAATGAAAACCGGTGGGACATAATGTCCTGTGGCATTCATGCAGCATACTGCAGTCACTGTTATACCTCTTTCTGCGGACACAATTTTTCCAACTACTTTTTTTCCACAAGTTGAAATTACTCTTGGAGTTTTTTTTTGGCACAGTACTCATTCCTGTTTCATCCATATTATAAATACGCGTCGAAATCGAATTTTGCGTAGAGTTCCTTAACGTTTTTGTAGAATCTATCTACTTGCACCTTAAGAAACCCAATAACGTCAAGCCATTAGCAAATCCTTGTTGAAACGATTTGGGATGTCGTTTATCGTGGCGTATTGGAAAACTAACTTCCATATTGCTGAAATTGTCATTCCATAATATAAATTGTCCATTTTCTCGCAATACTCTACTATTTCTCTTTCTTGATCAGGAAAAAATGTCGTTTTGAAGTGACCAAGAGAACTGGTAGCAGTGTTTAGCTTGAGGCGTTTTCTAAGCGCACATTCGCTTATTCCAACTTCCTCCGCGGCCCTACGCTGGCTTAAACCCAAACTGATAAGATGTTTACCTTATCAATTTGGCACGTAACATATCAAGTTACGAATAAATGAGATTCACTGGTAGTGGCTTAGAAAAAAATTTAAAAAATTTATATAGCTATATAAGTGAATACACAATGAATTTGTTTTTCATTTTCTATAGTAGTAACATCAATTAAAAATTCGATTCTTTCACTTATTTACTTATTTATTTATTTAGCTTAGCTTAATTCAAGCAGAACCTAAAAACTACACTAAAACTAGACTATTACTAAATACAACTTAAGACTAAGGCTTAAAAACTAAACTTAAAACTAAAACTAAAGTTATTAGGTCGGAGGAGTGGAAGTGAAATTCTGGGGGGCGTTTCTGTTTTGCGCACACTTACCCCCACTGGACTTTTTTCAATATTTTGATTATTTTGAACAAATTAACACCAAATCCAGTAAAATTTTCACTCAAATATAATGTATATATATTGTAACATAATGTAGCATAATGCAACAAATTCCGAAGTGTCTTTTCATTCGAGGTTCGTGTCTGCAATTAGTCTCCACAGTTCGGATAATATCACGGATAAGAGAGAACAAGAGATTATTGGCTGCAGCTGTCATCCTGGAATTATTACATCATAACTTTCTTATTCCAGTGGTTGAAGAATTTGCTAGAAGTTTATGGCTATTAGAAATGCGGCTATTTAAGGACAGATGGCGATCGAGACCGAGCAGTTGGTTTAGAACCGTGGCGAAGAGATTGGAAAAGTGATAACCGCCGAAGTTGTAATTTTGTGATTGAAAGTTGAGAGTTAACAAGAAGAAGTAATTAGTTTGGATTTGTGAATTAAGTAATTGAATGGAGATAAAGTGATTTGAGAAGAAAGAGACCTTGTAAGGAAGGAATTTGCGAAGAACAGTATAGTGTGAACTCGAATTGTTCTATAGACTAGAAAATAAAGAAACAATCTCACAGAATAACGTTTTATCTACTCGAGCCGTAGTTCGCATATTACAATATAATATATTCAATAAATAATTAGCACTCAATGTGTTATAATACAATCACTGAACACTAACACGATTTTAAAATTGAGAAATATTTTAGTAAAGCTAACCTTTTTTTTTTTGTTTGGCTTCCCTTCACAAAAGAAAGAAAACTGAAACGCAACAACAGCTGACCCAAGCAATGGACAGATACCTACTGAATTGTGCATTTACAGATACTTAATATCCATTGCCATTTTCGAGAAATTCACTGTGCGTACACTTACCCGCTGCGCACACTTACCCCAAACGACTCTATCATTTGTAGTTAAAGTACTACGTTCAAAAAAAATTAGAAATCTTAATGTACATACCTGTAATTAAATAAAATAAATGAAATGACCCTAAAAACCCTGCGTAAAATGAGGGACTGTGGAGTGTAAATGCGATTTTTGAAGTTGAATTCTAAGTAAGGCAAATTGAGGATACTTACGATTTTCAATTTCCTAGCAAAGACCTACACCAACAATATCGAAACTACAACAAATTCTATTCATATATTTATATTTCAATACATTTTTGCCAAATTTACAATTATTCTTAGTTCATTTAAGTACATAATGTAGTTTTAATCTTATTGCTAGTAAACTATTAAACAAATAATCTCATCTAGGATACGAAAATTGAATTTAACTAAATTATACAAAAATAAAAGAAGGAAAAACACGTGAACTGGGGTGATTTCACTACTATAAGTCATTAGAATCACATTGAAAACTGTCAACTGTACAAGGACATCTCTTAAGTCTAACAATATCGGCTTGCAAAAATATTTGAGTGACTTTTGCACACGTACACACGAACAAAAAAAACGTATACATTATCCGTAAGCTTGTCAGAGTGCTTCTTAAGAAAATAAAACACAAAAGATACACTATTAGCGACGAAACCTCCTATTACACCATTGCGAGTCCTTTGTTTAAGCTCTCCAAGTGCTCCTTTGCCTTGATACGCAGCGTAGCTATCGAATTCGACCGAATGTCGGCCGAGTTTCCAATGCCGCTACTGTCCACATCATCCCCGCAGGGATCGATTTTCGTAATCTTTCCCGATGTACTTCCCGGACTACTCATGGACAGCGAGGATGTAGAAAGATTCTGCGGTGATGGTGTCATAGTTATATTACTGTGTGAAGATGGAGACGGAGGCAGAGGTGGCAGTGACAATGAGCCACCCGCTTGAATTATTATTTGCGAATGTGGTGAACCGCTTGCGGTGGCCGAAAGCAAGTGTGGAGAACTTCTCGATGCCATTGAGAGATTCTGCGGTGGAGCGCTATTGTTGTTCGACCCTGATCCGTTGGTCATAGACGTCTGGGGTGGAGATAGTCGCATACTCGATGAACTCATTTGCGGTGGCATTGTGGCCAAACTTTGTGGTGAAATACGTAATCCTTGTGGTGGCGGCTGTACGCTACCGACTCCCGGTGGTGGAAGCGGTGGTTGTATAGAACCACCCGAGTGCGAATGATGATGATGGTGATGATGATGGTGTGACATGGCGGCCAAACTACCCATGGTTAGGTTGGATGGTGCCAAACTAAGGGGTGGTGTTAAATAGCTTGGATAGACAGTCTGCGGGTGCGAAAGAAAACCTGGAAGGATGCGAGTAGAGAAATGCTAATTTTAGTCATAAAATTTGCCAACTCTTATGAATTTTTGTTGGAGGGGGGGCGGGTGAAGGCCTATTTACCTGGCAATGCTGAGAGCAGCGGCGGTGACAGCCATGGATCGACTGGTAGGCCGGAACTATTGCAGGACAAACGATGTGGTAGTTGAGAAAAGTGAGTGAGACCAAGGCGAAGACTTTCGGATTTCTCCTGGCGGCGCCATTTTGCTCGGCGATTTTGAAACCACACCTAGAATGGAAAAGGGAAAAAATTAATAAAAAATGTTGCTAAAAAATTGTTTCGACTTTCAGAGACTCTGTGGAAAAAAAGTTGCGAAAAAAATATGAAATTTTCTTAGAATATTGGCTGTGGACGAGTAAGGTCCTTTTTTTGTACAGCTACCTACCTACATTCAGCAACAAAATTGCCACCAACTTACAGGACGAAGTTGTAAGATGATGAGGTTTTTGTAAAAATCAATAAAATGCGAGCAAGGATTTTAGTACATATGAAGGATACGAAATACGGTTGTATAATGCGCAACGGAACCCGTTTTGCGAGTTTTTAATTACAGGGTCTTTTAAAGAACACTTTTCTCGATCAAATACAATTTTCCAAAATGGTGTGCATTTTCCAAAAACAGCAGACTACCTAAAAAAGACGTGTCTTGTCTTACGAGTACATACCCTGCTCAAGAACGAGTAAACAGATTTTGATGAAATTTAAGTTGTAAGGTTGATCTGGTACCAAAAAATAGATGCAACAAAACGACGACCATATAGAGCGACTCTGCAGGGAAGGATGAAAGCTACTCGTGAGATCTATGAATAGAGAAGAAACGAGGAACACCAAAGTAGAAAAGAGTATATGTATCGCATACTATCGAGTCAATAAAGAGATGTTAGCGAAAAATATACATGCCCAGGCTATAAGAGACGATCAAGCCTGCAGAGAGGCTTATAAAACCAGTGGCAATTATGAAGCTAAGGATACTTCTGACGTCACAATTCACCAGGTTAACGAATAGAAAAGCCGCCAGACGGAGTAATATTCTTTTGGACAAGGCCATGGATGATTGTTTACAACAGTTTTAGCAAAACTAATCAATTCTAATCAGAACTGTCTAGAGACTTGACGTGCCGTGATATTCTCCTATCTGTGGTTGTCTTTTCTACCTAAATTTTGAATTTCTTGTAGAATTCTGAGGGTGGTGCCTTTTCTGATGAGTTTGTCAGCCTTGCAGTTTCTCTACGGTCTGGCCCATAACATTAGGAGAGCATAAAGAATTTGAAATACTACGCCAATTCTGTGAGTGACAGGCGACAACCCTGAGTGGCCTTTAAAGTAAAGAAGCACGATATCAGGAACTTTATTGCCACTTGGCTGTTCATACAAATCCTAATATCCTGTAAAGATCTTACATTGCATATAAACCAGAACAATGCATTTTTAATAGTCATTATTACGACCTTAAATAGGCTACAGTTATGTGGGAGATGGAACGAGTTTTTAACAGTTTAGGAACCATCTGTGAACTGAACCACCATCGTTAAAGCCAAATTGTTCCCACTTATTACGGAGAGGAACTGATGCTCGGAAATTGGTGTTTTCGTATATACAATTTTGTAGATCGGAGGTCGAAGAGTGGCCAGTTAGATAGTTGGACAACATTGAGGAGGATTTTAAACGGGTGGCTGTACTACTGGTCATCTGTTTGCATGCATGTACATGCGAGTCATTAAGGTTTTTTAAATCACCGTTCACCATATGAACACGTCAGACAATGAAGACACACGGTCGGAGTGTGATACGGGGTTGTACACTTCAGGTCTGCAGAGAGCTAAACTAACTCTTTTCAATGAGTTGCAGTAAATTTGTTTCCAGAGGATTTGGTGTGAGATGGTGTTCGCTTGTGATCCGAACTGTCCAGGTTCGACTCCGGGCGGGGAACAGCAACCACAGCCACCCGACCGTAAAAGAGAAACGAAATCTAAGTTTTTCCAACCACTACACCAAAAGGAGCTCTGCCTGGTAGTACAATGGACTGAATAGTGAGTCTGAGTGCTCCGGAATTTGGTTTTGTGGGGATTTACTTCCAAACCACTTCTGGTGGCCTCTTTGGAGAGCAAGTGAATAGAGCCAATTAGAGAATTTCGACGCTTTCCCGAGACAGAATTAGCAACATCATCTGCATAGGCAATCACTTTACATTCCGATGTTTCCAGGTCGAATAGTATCTTACTAACCAGCGAATTCTAAAGAAGAGGAGACAAGACGCCACCTTGAGGTATGCCGCAGTTAACAAATCTGTGCCTGTGTGCAGAATATTAAACGACGGTGATAAGAACAAACCATTTAATCTTGACGATGACAACCGAGAATACTGTTCACCTGACCAAAACGTAAAGAAGAGTAAAACGGCATGTTTCAGTACGGAACAAGGAAAAATGCCTGAATCAAAAGAATTTAACATAAGCTTTGAGTCGGTGCCTGAAAAGACATGCCGTATAGTTTAAAACTTTTGTCCCTTAGCGCGGTGATCATAACAAAAAAAAGATTTCGGATGAATGTCTGAACACGTGATGTGAGACTTCAAATATTACTACAGGCACACGATTCTTGACAGTGTTACCACTGCAACTTTTAATAGGTACTAGATAATTTTGCTTTTGTTCGACTCTACAGCGCATGTAATGAGAAGAATGAACACAAATTTTGACTATCGAGATTGCTGATATTTGATTGGTTTTTTCTCCAGTGTTGCCAATAAGTACTTTCGATCAACTTTAAACCTCCGTAATTGAAAAACTAGTTGTTTCCGCTCGCAGACTCTTAATCGATGCCAAAATATATGCAAAATTCGTAAAGTTTGTCGAAACTATACATAGTTTAAAATTTGTTAAATAAATTTTAAACTCTACTCCCACACACTGTCCAATCAACAACTGCGCACATTTTCACAACCTAATTACATACTTCTCATCGTCCAATTAAATATTAACAGTCTCCTGATTCCCTAACAAGCTCTGAATATTACCACCAACAAGCCCCCAGTGATTATTGCTTTCCAAGAAATACCAAACTCTCTCTCTCTCTCTCTCGAAGTGAAGAACTCCTAACTTGCCTCCCTTCACCCGTCACATTGAATGGAATCCGACATTCAAATTAACTTAATTTCTTAAGAAATATACCAATTTGAACTTCCGTCCTCTGTTAGGTAGGACGGCCGCCAGGTTGGACGGAACGAATCTTCAGGCAGATATTACTTAAGCTTCAGCAAATACAAGAAAACCTCCTAGCACACACACACACATACACAAAAACGCAGGGACGCACACAGGAATACCCCGAAAAGAATAACGAAATTCTCGAGACTTTTGTGTCAAAAGTCAATTTTCCAATTTGCAAAACTGTCAAAAACATTTGAAAAGCAATTTGTGTCCCTGGGTAAAAAGTTTTCCAATAAAAACCACCCCCCTTTAACGAAGGGGATGGCGGTGACGCTTTATCACATTCATTCTGCAGATGACGCGGAGCGGGGAGCATGATTCCGATGAAAGTGTGTGTGTGTGGGGGTTTAATAAGGCGCAGAGGTTGGTTACAGGGGGATCGTCCTACCCGTCAACTAAGTCCTTTATAAACCCAATCCAACCCAAATGGAAATTACAAAATTGATTTCAATGATTCAATTAAAGGGAAGCGCAAACATACACTCACACACACACGCGCGCGCACAGATACACACACACAGAAATTGGAAGGACTCGTTTTAAAACGGCGCGGTTACAAGTAAAAAAGGTTCGGTAGATAAACAAGAAGAAGAAAAACAAAAATTTATTAATTAAACTTGAAATTGTTTGTGTGGGTGGCGTAGGAGGAGCAGGAGGATGAGTTTAGTGGAGTCGTTGTGTGTAGTGGATAGACTACTAGTACAAGAAAAACCGAAGATAATTAAATGCGAAAAGAGATCAAGAGATGAAACTCAATTAGCAGAAGCTTTAATTAGAATAGCGATGGCGGCAGTGTGTTTACTTTGGTACAGTGTGTGCAACAAGAAGAGACACAGAAAAATGGTAGTTTTGATGCAACTGTCAATCAAATCAGGTCGATAACGAGTTGTTTTCCTCAACAAATGGTTCTTTAAGACAAAAACAATAAAAAAATAAGGATACAAATAAATAAATTAGGACCTGTAGGTTTATGTCATTTCGATTGAGAGAAGCTTGACAATTTTTATTTAGATGTTTGTCAAACGTTCGCGAGAGGTGGGACCGCAAGTAAACTGCTTTTTTCTTGGATTCGTACCTTGAACCTCCCGCTCAGGGATCACGCACTTAACCACTGAGCCATGGCGCCCAGGAAATAAGGATATATGTCGAATTAAAGACGAAATGGTGCCAAAAGAACGAGAAATTGGGCCTACATTCACAGTAACTATGACTTGCGCGATAGTTCAAGATCACTGGTAGTTAAAACCAACATGGATAGCAACAATGGAAAGGACCTACTGTAGCAGATGATGCCAGAAAAAATTAGAGCAACTGCGGCGACAATTTTTAGAGCTACCTGCCAAGAGCTATGCTGCATGCACTTCGTTAAAGATACTCTGGTTTGTCTAAGTCTCATATCAATGTTCAAAGTCCTCCCAAGCATGTCGATGAATTCAGAAGTACATTTAGCGACATTATTTGTATATCAGAAATTTGGTGACCGTCTAGTATGAAATGTAAAATAATAGCGTCATTGTATACCGTGCTGATCGGGATGGTAAAGGAGGAGATGATGTGGCGGTATTCCTTAGGATAGGCTATCTCTACGAAAGTTGTTCTTGTTTCTGTTGAAACCTGTGACATTGAATACTTGTTTATCGAGATTATGTGCAGCTTTGGTAAATGTTTGGTGGGTGGTGCCTACAAGCCGGTGAAAATTATGGATTACAGTCTTCTCGTGAACAGATTTCTTGACAATTCCACTTCTTTACAACACTTCCCTAATCAACCACATCAATCCCACACACTTTACAGCAACTAACTCAACTCTCTTAGACGAGTTTCTCTACTAGATATTCCCGGTTTCTCAAAGCACGGTTTCTATAATATAGACATTGGTCGAACTTTGAATAGGAAAACGATTGAATATAGAAATTTGAAATCTATCAGTATGGAGGCGCTGATAATTATGATGAACATAAACTTGGAAAGTATACTTATTCTTTATATCCCAAGTTGATGATCACAAGTACCAATACGTACCTAGAAAGTCTAGAATATCACGCGACAAGAAATATGGGTGGTACACAGATTGCACTGGCTGAAATTTAGGATATGAACATTGGAAAACGTTTAAACGTTTATACAGTTCAAACACAATTCTTAAAAAGTCTATCAAATACCATTGATTTTCTTTTTTGGACTTTGGGATTACATACAATAATACTGACTGAATTTTACGCAGATTATTGTCTCTATAATGTGAACTTCGCAACAGTTTGGACTCTATAATGTGAACTTTCTTCTGTAAAAGTTTTTACGTTTTAACTAGAATTGGCCCTAAATGGTTTTTGGAATCTCCAATAAATACAGTGTACTTAGTCGCTTCTACACTACACTACTTACTTACTTATGTCCTGTATCCCCTTGTGGGTCCTAGGGCCTCTACAACGCCTACGCGCCATCGTGTGCGATTTCTGGAAATGTGCCTCAGCTCTCCCCAACTCTTTCCCAGTTGCCGTACTTCCTTCTCAACTGTTCTGCGCCACGTACTCCTAGGACCGCCGCGTATCCTGCCATCCTGGGTAAGCGGGTTCCATTGCATCGCTTGGTTAGCTATGGACCTGTCACCCTTTCGGAGAGTGTGACCGATCCACTGCCACTTTCATCGTCGTATGGTTGTGCCTATAGGTTCATGGCCCGTTCTCTGATAAAGCTGTTCGTTAGAGATACGGTTTGGCCAGAATATCCTTAAGATGTACCGTAGACACCTATTGACAAACGTCGTGATAGTGACGGTCACTCTCCAGGTACCACATACATATAGCAGCACGGATTCAACGTTGGAACAGAACAGTCGTAGCTTGGTGTTTAAGCTAATTGCATTACTTCGCCAAACTATGGATAGCATCCCAAACGCAGATTTTGCTTTACCTATTCGGCTGGCTATATCCAATTCGGTTCCGCCATCGGTTGAGACAATACTCCCAAGGTATTGGAAACTCTCTACTCTCTCAACCGTTTGCCCAGCAATGCATATATGAGTTGATGAGTTCGGTCCTAGGCTGATCATTTTTGTTTTTAGCGAGTTAATTTTCAGCCCAACGACGTCTGCTTCCCTCTCCACATTTGCTGTCATTTGGTGAAGGTCCATTATTCTGTGAGACAGTAGGCATACATCGTCGGCGTAGTCGAAGTGTTTGAGTTCAGATATGAGAGTCCATCGAATTCCTCCATTTCCTGTTGATAAGGCCGCATTCAGCACATAGCTAATCACCAATAAAAACAATATTGGTGAAAGTATGCAGCCTTGCCGAACCCCACTTTGGGCTTCGAATTCCTCAGACAGCCTTCCTCTGTGCAAAACGTGACATGTGGACCCATCATATGTAGCTTTGATAATTGCTATTAATTTATCCGGAATGCCTCTCCTGCGCAAGGCACGCCAAATAAATTCCCGGTTGACACTATCAAACGCCTTTTCAAAATCGATGAACAACAGGTGAAGTGGTGATCGATATTCAACACATTGCTCGATGATGATCCGCAGGGTGTTGATGTGGTCGACACAGGAGGATCCAGAGCGGAAACCTGCTTGTTCGGCGTCAAGCGTGTCTTCAAGGTGTTCTTTGATTCGCTCCAGGATGATTCTAGCTATTATCTTGGCCACAGCAGGCAGCACGCAGATACCTCTCCAGTTTTCGCACTGCATTAGGTTGCCTTTTTTAGGGAGCTTGACAATCATTCCCTTTTTCCACTCATCTGGAAAACTCTCGGCTTCCCATGTTCTCCCGACAAGTGGGAACAGTAGCTCTGCCGATGCTGTTGGCGCAGCTTGAAAAAGCTCCGCGGGTATGCCGTCAAGTCCTACCGCCTTATTAGTTTTCAGTGCTTTGATTGCGGTAATAATCTCCTCTTTACTGGGGGTTGTGGTGCGAATTCGGGAACTTCTTTCTACGGACACTTCAGTCTGACTTGGGTGCATATTGCTGGCGAATACTCGGTTTAGGACCGAAGCAAAATGCTCCTTCCATCTCTTCAGTTGATCCTCATGCGATATTAGCAACGAACCGTCTAAGCCTCTCACTGGGTGTTGAGTAGAGCTTTGGCCACCTATAAGCTCTTTAGTGATTCTATAAACGGTTCTGCTGTCGCACCTCGCTGCTGCTTCTTCTGCTTCCGTAGCCAGCGCATTGATGTAATTGCGCTTGTCACGTCTCACGCTACGCTGTACTTCTCTCATCTTCATGCGATATAGGGACTCAAGCTCGATCCTCCCTGCTGCTGGAGTTGCTGCAATTTGAGCTCTTAGCTGTTTTCGTTCGTTGATCCTTCTCCAGGTATCCTCGGAAAGCCACGCCCTATGGTTTCCCTGTGATCGACCGACAATCCTTTCAGCACCTGATGTGAAAACAGTTTTCACAGCGCACCAATGGTCTTAGATGGTGGCGGGCAGGGAACTGCTGATTGTTTCCACTCCACGTGAGAGATGGTCCCTTAATTCTTGGCGCACTGTGGGAACTCTCAGTCGGTCTACATTGAACCTAGGTATTCTTGTGTCGTTAGATCTACGAACGGCAGCAGTGCGTAGTCGGAGAGTAGCTATCATAAGATGGTGATCTCGTACCAACCCCATGTCGGCACCTCGCCTGTTTCGGACGTCTAGGAGACTACTTCTAAAACGGCGACTGATGGCAAAATGGTCAATTTGGTTGGATGTTGCTTGCCTGTCAGTTGACACCCAACTGATTTTATGGCAGGCTTTGTGCTCAAACATGGTGCCACCTATGACAAGACGATTTGCGTTCCAAAAGCCAACAAATCTTTCGCCGTTGTCATTCCGATTGCCTAGTCAGTGCCGTCCCATAACATGTTTGAGCCCTTCGTTGTCGCAGCCTACCTTGGCATTCAGGTCCCCCATCACAATGACAATGTTGCCGTTGGGTGTTGCATTATGAACAGCTCCCAACTGGTTGTAAAAGTTCTCCTTTTCTTCCTCAGACGAACCATCCGTGGGGGCGTAACACTGTATGATGGTGACGCGACGTACTCTCGTCCGGAATCTGGCCGTTAAAATCCTATCACCGTGCGGTTGCCAGGTAATTAGGCCTCTGCGTGCTGTTATCGTTAGCAGCAGTCCAACTCAATATCCACGGGGGTTTCCGGTTGGTCTTCCGGAGTAGAGTAATACAGTATTACGTGTTGGGGATTGGTACTCACCCGCATCTAACCATCTTATCTCGCTTACTCCCAATATGTCCAGCCTATTTCACATGAACTCATGCTCCAATTGAAGGAATCTGGCGTTCTGAGGTCCTTCACTCTGAGAGTCAAGGAGCGTCTTCACATTCCAGAAACCAATCTTAGTCCGGGTACGATAGCCAAAGGTCGTCAACGTACTATCAGTCCTTATCCGAGGCATTGTGTCGGTTTCCATAGCTATTGTAGTTTCGGTAACGCGGGTTGCTGGCCCAGGTTACCTAGCCTAGGCATAAGACCCTAGACAATCTCGCACTTGCAATTTTGGCCTATATGTATAAGGATTTATACATGCAGTTGCCCGGGGACCACCACGAGGAGGTAAAGCAAGCACTACATTACACACTTGATTGTTGCGCTACTGGTCCAATCCATGTTTTGGACAGTCAGTAGTTTCCCGATCAATCGCCATGCAGATCCCCAACACTACACTACGTGGTATTCGTTTCTTTTTTTTGCATAATTCCACTGTCTCTTCTTTTGTGTTTTAAAAAATTTCAAACTCACAATGCCACCTAAACAAAAAAAGCATCGATTTTTACAAATAAAAGACAAGTTAGAAATTATATCCGCACTGAAATCTGGAATCCGTGGCGCCGATCTAGCTAAAAAATATGGTGTATCAAAATCAACAATAGCAGCAATAAAAAATAAATGCCAACAAATATCTGGATCATTTGAAAGAAACAGAATCTGGATCAGGTAAGAGGATGACGCTTAGGAAATCAGAAATGCCTTATATGGAAAAAGCATTGTTCGAGTTGTATAAAAAACAAAAAGCAAATCAAGTTCCAGTTACAACAAATTCACTCTGCAAACAAGCAATCGACTTGAATTTGCAATTCAAAGAAGCTCCAAACTTCAAGGCTAGTCGTGGTTGGGTTTCTAAGTTTAAACAAAGGCATGGTATAAGGATATTAAAAATATGCAGTGATAAGTTATCATGCAATAAAAATGCGATTGAACAGTTTTTGGAAAAATTCCATGCCACAATCAAAGATATGTCTCTTACATCACAACAAGTCTACAATGCAGATGAAGCGGGCCTATTTTGGAAGAAGCTTCTTCCTAACGAAACTCTGGGTTTGTCCACTGAATGTACAGCATCGGGAAGTAAAACTAGTAAGGACAGGATAACGTTTTTGGCCTGTACGAATGCAACTGGAATGCATAAGCTCACTCCATTAGTTATTGGGAAGATCGAATGCCCTAGAGCTCTTTCGGGCTTCAAGGTTCCACTGATTTATACATCCAGCAAAAACGCTAAGAGACACCTTATTTTTTCTTCAAAATTAGTTTTTTTCTAAACGAAACACTGCCGCCATTACCTAAAACTTACCACTTTTTTCTTTTATTTACTCTTTTTCAGGTTAAACAATTTCTAAGTAAAAATAATTTATCAAAAAAAGCATTGTTACTCCTTGATAATGCTACTTATCACTGCAATAAAGAAAAGCTGACTAGTTCATGTTTTTCCCACCGAACGTTACTGTTCTGATCCAACCCATGGATCAAAATGTTATCAATTTAGTCAAGGCTAACTGAAATTATTACAAGTACTGGTGAGGACATTGCGGCAGGGATAAAAATGTTAACCTTGAGACATGCGATAATGGCCCTAAAATTTTCTTGGGACCAGCTCTCCGTTTCCTCTATTGATAAGTGCTTTAAAAGTATAATGCCAAAAGATGAAAACTGGGAAGAAGAAGATTTAATTCCATTAAACAAATTGCGAACGCAACAGGAGGACAGAGAGTTGCAAGAAATCAATGACCTCCTTCCAATTGTGGATAGACTACAAAAAGTTAGTGACTGGATCATCACAGAAGGTGCTGAACAAGAACCGACTGCGGACATTTCAGAGGACGAAAACGACAAAGTCCCTACAGCTCCTAAAATAACGAGCTGCCAAGCCATACAATGTACAGATACGCTTATTGAGTATGCCGATCAAAATGATGTGGACGCCGATGTGACATCCTGTTTACTTAATTTAAGGGCAATGGCATTAGAAATATCGAGTCAAGCTACTCGCCAGTCCGAAATGGATACGAAAATTGTCTAAATCAGCTCATTTTGAATTAAACAAAAAATTTCCGGTAATGCGAACGCCTCTAATCGGGGTACCATTGTAATAAGCAAAAAAAAATAGAAATAAAAGATAAATTGAATTTTTTATTCTTTCAGAAGATAATTAAATATTTTACCAGCAGAATATATTTTTCCGATTAGCTGAAGTTAATTTTCTAATGAGAATTTTGTCTGCTCAGAAGAACAGCATATAAATTATTTGATCAGCAGAACATATTTTTTTACCAGCACAAAATAAAACTTCAGCAGAAAAGTAAAAAATAATCTAAGATCCATATTTTTATTTCTTTTTTATTTCCCTGACTTACAAAACTTTTATTATTTAAAGAAAAAAAAAAAACGATCTTTATTCAATTCAATTTCAATTTATTTTTGTGTAATTTTACATTGCATTACATATTTCTATTTAACTGGCTTATCTGCAGAATGTTAATTCAACAAATACGTTTTATTTTGACATCTAATGAACTATTTTTTTTAAATTCAAAAATAAATAAAAAAAGGATACAATTTGATGTTATTTAACGTTTTTCATTCTTAGGTTAGGTTAGGTAGGAGGGAAGTCCACCTAAGTGCTTATCACGGGGGCCATACGGTCCATTGTGTTTCCCTTTTTGTTGTGTGGAACCTACAGGCTGGCTGACTTGAACTGTTACTAACTTCACGTCGCTGTGTCTGCCAAACTACGAATGACAGCGCGCTGAAAATTTGACAGTTTTTAACTCATTTCATTGTTGGCAAGCGTGTGTAAGATTTTTTTTTATCGCGTGTTTAGTTTTTGTTCTATCGGCAATGGAATTCAAACGTAATAGTGTTATTGCCGTTTTTTTTTGGCTGGAAAATCACAACCAGCTATTGTTGCTAAAATATTTGAAAGTGAACAGAATGTTTGTGTATCGCGTCACAACGAAACTGGCATATTTAAAACGTTTGTCTTGCGGTCGGTTCTGTTGCAAACCAGCCTGCACTCTTTATGAAGCCTATCATGTTTCTAAGTGGAACTTGTACGAGGTCCTTCAGTTAGTCAAAAAGCTTGTTTCCCATATGAAGGAAGCGGCGGTTTTGAAGATTTGGGCAATCACATAACAAGTGATGGTTTCTGTCTCCTCTATATCTTGACAGCTCTTGTAGTGGTCGGGTGTATTGATGCCTAGTCTAGCAGCCATTTCCTCTTAGCGCCTATCAAGATGAGAATTTATTTTTTCTGGCGGACCATTCGGAGTTAATCAGTTCTCTTGCTTTTGGGTCTATTTTCCTTTTTAGTTCACCTATTGGAGTTTCTACTGATATCCGGGTATGTTGAAAATCCAATGCTGATCCCTTTTAGCTAGTTCATCTGCTGTCTCGTTTCCTTTTATATTCCTATGTCCAGGAACCCAGCAGAGAGTTACGTCATGGGTGTTGCATATTCTGTTCAATCTGACTATCTAGCCCTATCAATGGCGAAGACCTCAGCTTGAAAGATGCTACAATCACCCGGGAGTTTGTACGAGTTGTTGATTTTAAGTGACCCGCAAAAAACTCCGGAGCCAGTTCAGATATCCATTATAGACCCATCAGTGTAGAGCTGAATGTCCTGCACATTAATTAATGTGTTGGAGTCCCACTCTTGTCTTTCGGGAATAAAAGTGGAGTTGTTCTTGTCGAAATCTATGTAGGGTATGATATAGTATATCTATTGTTCTGTCGAGATCGGTTATACCGTGATCCGTGTCCATAGGGGCTTTGCTTCCATGAGACCGATTGTTTGAGACGAATCGCACTTTTGGCAGCTGTGCATCGTATGTACTCATCTAGGGGAGGGATATTTAGTATCATCTCTAAGCCCGCTCGTGGTGTTAATCTCTGTGCTCCTGTTATGTTTGTGCATGCTAATCTTTGTACCTTTGTGAGTATTTTAAGGTACCAGGTTTTGTCTTTCTGTAGGTTTTTATTGTAATTTCTGATGCTGGAAATTGCGGGCTAGAATATGCATCAGTTTCGTTTTTGATCCGTTGATAACAAGGCCATTATCGTGACACCCTATTCCAACTTCGTTAAATTCTGTCTGTATCATATTCGTTGCTTCCTCTAATGTTTTGTGACATATAACGATCGCCGTATCATCTGCATATGCGAACAGAAAGCTCTTCTGGAGACACTTAAGCATCTCGTTTGTATACAGTATGAAGAGTAGGGGTCCGAGGTTTGAACCTTGTGGAACTCCATACTGGTTGGAGACGTGTCATTAAGTACATTCTGTTTGTTTATTTATTTGTGTATTTATTCAAGCTCAGTTACCTAAATTAAGCCAAACAAAACTTAAGGCTAACTTAAAAACTAAACAAAAAAAAAAACTAAGGAGGAGAAGAGGTGGTGGCATTAAGAAGGGATCGAAGGAGCTTATACCATTATTCGGAAGAGGGGTACAGATCTCAAATTGCGAGGGTTGGTGTTGAGGGATATCATTTGTAGAAGGACAGGGCTGTGGATGTTTCCTGCTAATAGCTGATGTACAAGAGGATGTCGGCAATTAGACGGCGTATTTCGAGTGATTGTACGTTTATTAATTTTAAACGATCCGCATAGGGGGGTTAGGTTATATCTGTCGACCCAAGGAAGACCGCGTAAAGCAAAACGAATCGATCTGCGTTGAACGGCCTCAATTCGAAGGGAATGGGTATCGTGATAGGGCTATAATTTATTTCCTACAAATACATACTACCTCTAGATTACGAAATGACAATTTAATCTGACGTGCAAGGTGCATCAAGCTAGCATTTAATTCTTTTAGATTTTGAAGGAGATATTGACAAGCATCGGATTGAGTCTGCTCTAGAATCTAAGAGGGTCAAAACCACGAAGAACGCCTTGTACGAGCTAACGATGTCTATAAAAAGACAACTAGAGCTAGGCTTGTGAAGATTTTCAGAAGTTACTTCCTACTGAACCATGTCGCGCAGACGTGATGATAAGTTCGAGTGTTTTTATGCCGAAGGTTGGCAAAGGAGAACATAAATCCACGTTCAATGTCATTTTGCTGTGGGTCATCGTGACATGGGGAGAACGAACCAGCTGATGAACTAACCAGACGAGGATCAACCCTTCAGAAATCATTTGTAGAAAGAGCTTACATTCCGCTGTGAGATGTTAAATGCAAAAACTGTTTGCAGTATCTATCAAAAGTTAATTTCAGGTGGAATATCTCGAAAGTTGTGATGTAGTTGTGACTCTTAACCAACGATTATTAAAGCGCACTGGGCACACGACAATCAAGCAGGCTTGGTATCTCCTACAATATATACTCCCGCAATTATAAGGCTGAGAATGAGAAGATTGTAGATTGTCGATTGTAGCATAATTGTAGGAGTATAAGTGCACTGTAACCTTTGTAGATTTATTGTGGTCCGCCGACTTAGAGCTCTGGTCGATCAGATATTTGACCTAGAGTACCGAATTCAGTCCAATTGTCTTGACGAACGGGAGTATCTGGATCTCCTGTAGTTTATATATATTCGGGTGCTTCACATTCCTTAAGCAACTGCCCTGGAGTTGCCTCAACATCTCCGCAGCACTCACCGTTTTGCTCTATACCAGTTTAAGTTCCCGATAAGTTCTTTGGTTTATCTTAGCTTAGGGAGTTCCCCCAAAGTTTGGCTCTTTTGCTATCCTCTTCTTTCCTTGTCTCTTCCCGTGTTTTATGCGGTCCCAGCAGGTAAAATGATTCTGGTTCGACGAAGATGGTCTCCGAATTCTTTTATGCTTGTTCGTCAGCTGATTCGTTTTCCTCTACTTCCGCACGACCTGATCCAATACGAATCGATTAAGTTTAGACCTGATTTAATGCACAAGCATAACGCCATGATAGCAGTCTGGCTGTCGAGCAATATCGAAATGTCTTATCCGCGATAATTCCTATCGTCGTTGAATTCAGCGCATCTTTCTGGGGGCAGGGCTTTCGAATACCCAGTACTGGGTCCGTATACATCTGCTCCACTTCCTGTGGACGTTTTGCATCTGTCCGTGTATCATATTATGGTGATTTGTTTAAATTGGTACTTCTCGGGTTCACTGCTTCATCCTCTTTTGCTGCTCAGCTTGGAGTTGAATTTTGTCTAGAAGCAACATCTTTTGACCAAATCATCTCTGGGCCAGACCAAAGCGGGACTGATTTAAAAAATATTTCTCGCTCTCTATGTGCGATGCATTTTCTTTTCCTAACGCCCTCGGGCGTCATTCTTTGAATTCTTTCTAACACTAAGTGTAGGGGGAAAAGTTCCTAATATGGGACAAGGCAATATTCAAGGGCTGGCTGACCCAGGCTACTGCTGTGTACGTATTAACAGACCTGACTATCATTGGGTACATCCATCTCAGTGCGTCTGGGTTGCATCTCCAGGCTTTACTTGAAATATTTTTGCACACCATGCTTTGGCTACCACAGATAAGTTTACTATCTGTTATACCTAGATACTTGATCCGTAATTATGGGTCGACTCTGAGACATGTGTTTTAATTGCCTTTTCTTAGTTGAAGGTACCACTCTTGTTCACTTCCTTTGCAGATGTGTGAACTATTCTTTGATTTCCTAAGCGAAAATGATCGTAGAAATGATGTTTTGCCTGATTACCGCTAGTAGTCTCTAATTTATTTCCTACAGATACCACATCTGGGTTACGATAGATGCGGTATCAAAATTAACAACCTACCACATACGTAACTGAAGTGAGGAGTGCTAGTTTGAATACATTATCATAACAACAATCAGTCAGCCATATCGATAGACATGCCATTAGTTAGCCCTAATTCGTTTCAGGTTTTGAATGAGATATTGACAAGCATTGGGTTGAGTCTGTTCTAGAATCTGAGAGGGTCAAACCCTCTGGACAAGCGAGTAAATCCACGAAGACCGCCTTGTACAACCTAACGAGTTCCATATAAAGAAAACTGAGTATCTTCGTATTTCAGGACAATATTACAAGAAAAACTGATGAGATTTTCTTGCAGCCTACACTGTAAAAGAAAAAAAAAAGTGTCATCACCTTTGCAGGAGAAAAACGTAAATACAAATAAACTTCTGATGGCATTGTGTCGCGTCGTCGTCATCCACCACCAATACCAGAATCGACATCCTTGCCGTCACCGTGAAAGGAGCTTTAATGGCGAAATTAATTACACATAATTTGCAAGATTAATAACGATGTAAACGTTGGCTCATATAGCGCAGTATACGCCCTGCCCTATACCACCATTCATTCCGCGCAGAGATGCTAATGAAAGGTTGTGTTAAGTTTCAAGAACTTTTAATTAATTTTTCGGGATGAGAAAATTACTGTATACAGTTTATTATAATTTCTGTTCCTTCAGGTCTTTGCCGGTCGATCTCGTTCCACCGAGCTGTAATAAAGGACGATGAGGCTAAACGGTAATGAGGTTTATTTATTTTCTTTTTTTTTTTTTTCCTCTCAATTAGTTACGCGTTACTCCGTAGTTTTACACAAGAAAAACTTTCGAGAAAATTATTACAATTTTGTTTCCTCAAAAAGAAAAAAAAAAAAAACAAAATTCCCTCTAAGTAGAAGGATAAAGCAAAACTTTCAGGGATAAATTTGCAACTTAATTACGTACCGTAATGCGGTTAATATACGCCATTTACTCATATTGTGATGAATTGCAAATGTGTGTATGTTGAATGATTTGCCGTAATTTGTGGACAAATAAATAAAAGGCGGCTCTTAGTCGTCAACCTCAAAACTAGAAATTTAATTATGCCGCACTTCCGCAGAAAATCCTGCGTGCCGAGCGCACAACAAACAAAATCTTAATTAGAATTTAATTGTTTCGAAAATGAGACTGTGTGCTTAGAAGCCTGGTGGGGATGTTTGGAGCTCATTTGCATTGATAATCAGATCACACATGCATTTGAATTGATGGTGGAGATTAGTTTGGGTTTGCAGGGGCGGTTTTCAGCATGACGAGGTGGGCAAACTAATTTTATTCGGGTGGTAAATTTGCGCTCGCTTTGTTTTAACTGCTGGCTTTTGGGGGCTGTTCTGTGTGCTTTATATTATTTAATTGTGACAAATTTCGAAGTACTTGTAGTTGTTGGAGTGGTTGCTAAAATAAATCCAAAATGGCAAACTCATTAACGACCCAGAGGTTGATGTATAGTTGGATGGAGGACGTATCGTAATTACCTAGTCAAGTCATAAATACAGGTACACGCATTTTTGGTGATAAAATAAGTTTTTTTTTTTACTTTTTTTTTCTGCAAAAATTTAATTGAATAAACAAAAAACACGCCATTTGCATTTATGCAAGCCTTGAGTAGCTCTGGCCACTCATCGGTCGCAGCACGCACATCGTTCTTTGGAAAATTGTCCACTGCACGGATAAGTGCGCACTTCAAGGAACTCGATTTGAAAGCTGCAGATAGTCCGTCGTTTCCTAGAAGCGGCTCCTATCTGGATCTTATGCTGTTCGATGTACATTTACCGACACTGACCGACAAACTTTAAACTGCCTGCACACATTTGTGTATGACAGTGACCATTGCGGACTCAGTGCCGTAATAACGATTCCCAACGAAATTGCGGAGTTGGAGGAGTTTGTCCAAATGTATTCCTGCAATTATAGTAGACTGCTTGGATTCCCTTCTCCAGAACTTTAGCAAGAGAACTCTCCTCGAACTCGCTCTACCCACCATCCAATAGGAATCTGTTAAACGAGGACATTGACTGGTAGCTAAAACAAATGGACGAGACAATTAAACGAACCATGGACAGTACGCAGACATATTCCGCAATGCATCAATTGACGCACTACTCCAACACAAAAGTAGACTACTGTCGAGACTAAAAACCTTGTACAGATTGTTTACTGACAGACAAAACTCGGAGGTTAGGATGTTGAAGTCGTTGATTAAAAACCTCCACAAATTAATCAGAGAAAACTATAGGCTTTCTGTAAATTTGCGATGGAACAACAAAATTCGGGCTATAAAAGCCAACAACCCGAGTATGTTCCCGCAAATAAATAAAATATTTCGGAGGAACAATCAATACCACCTTCGGTGTCTTAAGATCCACCGAAGGACGGACAATGGACGAATACTGATAACAGCAGGTATAGAACGCAGTAGAGGATGACAACTTCTTTGTGATCGAAGATCCGCAGGAGAAAGTAGAGGCTATAGGAGCGACTTTCCAGGAAGTGTACAAGGTGAATGATACCATTTGCCTGAACTACGACCTGGAAAATCACGCCCTTATGCACAAATTCTACCTTCGAAATGATATAAAGCACTGGGAATCCAGAACATAGGTTTTACCGAGTTTAATGACGATACCATGTCAAGTAATGTCATCGTCGTTGAAAGGGTACATCCCCCGTACATACTGAAGGTGGAACTCCGAGCGATCTTCGACTCGTTGAGGAGGAAGTAATCTGTGAGAATCGACGGACTATCGAACATTGTGCTTCGATATCTCCCTCTAGTTTAACAATGCACTGAATAATGCACATTATCCAGAGCATTGGAAAACAGCAGTGATACAACCCATCCCCAAAAAGGGTGAGGACACCTATAATCCGGCAAATCTCCGGTCGATGAGTCTCCTTCCGAACATCAGCAAGGTATTCGAAAAAATGATCAATAGAGCCCTGATTAAGTGGACTGAGGACAACAAAATAATTCCGGATAACCAATTCGGTTTTAAGGCGGAGCATGATACAATACATGCTGCGTCTAAACTGGTATCGGATATTCAATGGAACAAAAACAAGAACGAATGCGTGGAGGCCTGCCTGATTGACTTGGAGAAGGCCTTCGACACCGTGTGGTTAGAGGGACTCTTCTACAAACTGAGCAGGCTGGGCATAAGAAAACCACTGCTGTACATACTTTACAACATGCTCACTAGTAGACAGTTCATTGTCAAAAATGGCAATGTGACTTCTACTGGTACATTTCAAATTAAAAATGGTCTGCAATAAGGTGCAGTGAATTCACAAATCCTTTTCAACATTTACACGAGCGATCTCATAGAATCACTTCACCGTGCCATAGCGTACGCAGACGACTTGATGGCGTCCAGATCAGGACCAAAAATCGAGATCATTGCACTTCTCTTGCAAAGTGACTTCTAGAAAAATCTGTGATATTGCGAGGACTGAAAGTTGAAGACCAACTTCTAGAGACCGGAAACCATTCTTTTTAGACCGCCGGCCGTTGTCTGTGACCTCTCGGGATACCAGAAAGTTCTCAATCGTGGGACCGCACGGACAGTCACTTGCGTATCGAAGTGTAGTCAGATACCTGGGGCTCTGGTTAGACCAATATCTATATTTTAACAAACATATACATGCTGCTCTGGCCAGAGATAAAGGTGCATTTGTCCTTACAAAGAGACATTTTTATAGCAAGCAACTCGATGCAAGGGTAAAGGTAATCTGCTGCACGGCCCTCATTTGGCTCATGCTCGTATTTGGATGTTCTGTGTGGTTCGACGTGGGAGCAAGCTTGTTGGAAAAGATTCGGGGGTTTGAGAGGGCTTGCCTTCATTTATACAGAAACCCAGAGTCCCAGTACATACAATTCTATCCCCATGAGGTCATGTTAAACAGGGCTAACATAATAAGAGTGGACAATTTCATTATCAAGCTGATTCGAAGACACATTGCAAGGGCAATGAGCTCGATGAACAACCTGATCTCCGAGGCTTATTACCCCAATTGCGGGTACCACGAGAGAGTACGCCTTAACGGCTTTGTTCCCCCAGAGGCGTTCCTCTATTTTGATGAGAAAGGTCTGATCCAGGACAGATTGAAGGTGCCGCTAATCTTCCATGTTACTCGCACAGCTGTGGACAGGCGACTCAACTACGACAAAGACGTTGCACACAGCAGTGTGGAGCGTCTTCGGTTCAGTAGGGCGGTATCAAGTCGCAATATGGAGGACGTTGAAAGTCTGTTCCTAAAATTTTGGTGGCTAACCGAAAGAGAGGGAACTCCTTCGTCGTTCACTCACAATCCGGGATAGCCATTTTAAAGTTAGATGTGGGGTAGAAGTGTATTTATAGGTAGTCGTAGGCAAAAAAACAAAAATTTTAACACAGCACAGGATAAAAAAAAAAAAATAGAAAAAATACAAATAAAGGGTGACCAGATAAGAACGATGGGAAAAGAAATTTAAATAAAACAACAACGGTGTGAGATATAAAATCGATTCTAGCTTTATGTGTGGAATGGCACATCATTTAAATAGCTGCCTCGGCTTCGCTGGCAGTGCTTCAAGCGGGCGGTCCAATTTTTGATGACTCGGTCCAATATGTGCGGCGTTATTCCGACACATCGTCTCGAATGTAGGCCTCGAGCACGTCCAATGGTTGGCTTGTTAGCGTAGACTAATGACTTGACGTAGCCCCAGAAAAAATAATCGAGGGGTGTCACGTTCGCCGTGAGATGACCGAGTCGCCAAATTTCTCCTTTACCACTTCGAGCGTTGCGTCGATTATAGGCAAGTAGTGCCGTCTTGTTGGAACCACAGCTCGGATATATCGATGTTGTCGAGCTCTGGCAACAGAAAGTCGGTTAACATCGCTCTATACCGAGGCCATCGTGGAATAAATCGCACCAAACAGTCAATCTTTGTGGACGCATTGATGCTTGGTCGAACACTCGTGTATTGTGGTCGCTCCAGTAACGCCAATTATTGTTGACATAGCCGCTGAGCCAAAAATGGGCCTCGTTCGAGAAGATTATTTTTTGGCCACAATCCGGATCTCCGGCCAACATTTCCAGCGCCCAATTAGCGAACTCACGGCGTTGTCTATGGCAGTCCGGCTTCAATTCTTGCGTCAGCACAATCTTATACGGATGTAGGCCCAAATCCAACTGCAAGTCCAACTCTCTGGCGATGCCCAATTCAGCTGATCGGCGCCGAATCGACATTTCTGGGTCTTCTACGGCGGCTATGTTTTCATCACTTCGCACCGATCTCTGTCTGGTTGGTGTTTAAAGAGTGTATTCACGCTCAAACTTTTCCACGGTGCGACGAATTGCCTGCGCACTGAAGCCATGATGACGACCGACGTTACGTCAAAAGGCATAATTTTAAGTATTCGGTTTAGCTTAGAGGGCCAGTAAGTTAGAATAACATAGTTTAAGGTAGTTTTAAGCGTTTTTTGTCTAGCAATTAAGTTATAATGAAATGCGCGCTTCAGGAACTCAATATATGGGCATCGAGTGGAACAAGCCATCGCCTCTAAAATATACCACAGCTAACAATCCAAAGGATTGAAATCTGGACTGTCTAACAGCCAATCGTCTGCTGCTATGAAGTCCAGCACATTGTTTCAGAGGCACCCTTGTGTTGTTTTATGGCCGGGCATCGACTGTCATTTTGCTTATTGAACGAATCCTCAATAGTAAACATTTTTTCATCCGTTAACGAAATTTTCCTGTGACCATTTTGCGCGTAAAGCTTTCAATCTTCCATTCCATTTTTGCTTTAAATGGCCAGTGGTGTTGAGTCCCAAATATTGTTCGATAATTCGAGATGTACACTGCAGGCCTAAAGTTTGAGGCAGCCCTCAGTGCTCGAAGGGAAAACTTTAATCGCCTGTAGGGTTCTGATAGTGCGAGATTGTCCAGATCAACAATATCTGTTTTCTTGCATTTCTAAGAGGTTTCAGTTTTCTCCTCCGTGCAGAAACACTGGAGGTACATCGACTTAGTATGGATATTTTTGGTCTTCGGGTTATTTGTTTATGATCTAGAAACTTTCTTTTAACGCTGCATATAATCTATTAGCGTCCTTGTCAGACACCTTCTGAAGTGTTTAACTTCTCCGACATTCTATTGCTAATATGCTTTTAATCGCTCTTACAAGACCCTCATCCACATCTTTATTGCTTAGATATATTCAATTTGTATTTCTACTAACCGTGTCGAATGCCTTCTTCATTCTATGAAGCATACTTACTTTTACTTATGTCCTGTATCCCCTTGTGGGTCCTAGGGCCTCTACAACGCCTACGAGCCATCGTGTGCGATTTCTGGAAATGTGCCTCAGCTCTCCCCAACTCTTTCCCAGTTGCCGTACTTCCTTCTCAACTGTTCTGCGCCACGTACTCCTAGGACCGCCGCGTATCCTGCCATCCTGGGTAAGCGGGTTCCATTGCATCGCTTGGTTAGCTATGGACCTGTCACCCTTTCGGAGAGTGTGACCGATCCACTGCCACTTTCATCGTCGTATGGTTGTGCCTATAGGTTCATGGCCCGTTCTCTAATAAAGCTGTTCGTTATAGGTATGGTTTGGCCAGAATATCCTTAAGATGTAACGTAGACACCTATTGACAAACGTTTGCAGCTTCATCGTGATAGTGACGGTCACTCTCCAGGTACCATATCCATATAGCAACACGGATTCAACACTGGAACGGAACAGTCGTAGCTTGGTGTTTAAGCTAATTGCATTACTTCGCCAAACTATGGATAGCATCCCAAACGCAGATTTTGCTTTACCTATTCGGCTGGCTATATCCAGTTCGGTTCCGCCATCGGTTGAGACAATACTCCCAAGGTATTGGAAAATCTCTACTCTCTCAACCGTTTGTCCAGCAATGCATATATGAGTTGATGAGTTTTTGTTTTTGCCGAGTTAATTTTCAGCCCAACGACGTCTGCTTCCCTCTCCACATTTGCTGTCATTTGGTGAAGGTCCATTATTCTGTGAGACAGTAGGCATACATCGTCGGCGTAGTCGAGGTGTTTGAGTTCAGATGTGAGAGTCCATCGAATTTCTCCATTTCCTGTTCTATGAAGCATGCGTATACTTCTTTATTTTTGGCCAGCTTTTTTTCCATTTCACTAATTCTTTAGCACACAGATCTAATCTGTAGCAATTGAGCCAAAAGTCTCATGTTATGGTCATTGATGATATAATCCAATCATAAGTTGCCTGGTGAGCCAAGTACATACCTGCACTAGTACCTGCCCTGGTGTAAGACTGCCTTTTAAATAAATATGTCCTTAGCAGAAAAATGGAGACTCGCAAGCTCTTTGCAAAGAATGCCTGCATAGTTTTAGTAAGGTTCCGCCTTGGAGGTATGCGTGATATCACCGTACTTTATGATGAGCGGTCCGAAAGGCCTAGGGCTTGTCTTATTGTACCAAATTCCCTCTCAGCAACTAAGTTTGCACAGTTTTGTGGCCAGGACTTAGTCGCTGCAGCTATAAGCTACAAGACGAACGGTAAATGGGAAACCTACGTCGTTGCGTCTGCTTACTTCCCATATGACTCGATACTGCCCCCACCACCAAAGGCAGTGGTCGAGCTCATAAAATATTGTGATACCAGAAAGATAGGTCTTGTCATATGTTGCGATGCTAATGCTCAAAACACTGTTTGAGGCAGCAGCAAATGCAATGCACGGAGAGATCATCTTCTGGACTTCATACTATCGTCTGATCTTACCATCAACAATGTTGGCTCACAACCAACATTTGTTACGGCGCAAAGACAGGAAGTGATTGACTTGACCCTGTCCAACAGGTACTTCAAGGCTATTACCAACTGGAGAATTTCGCCAGAAATCTCCCTCTCAGGTCACCATCGGTTCGCAACCGGTTTCAACTAGTGAAGCTGTTAGCGGGCTGAGCCGAACAACTCGGCGCAGCTGGTATACTGCATCGGGCGTGGCGACGGATAAAGCTATCAAATATGCTGTCGCATCTTTTGGAAGCTTCAAGTCACCTGGCACTGACAGAATATACCCAGCCATGCTGAAACAAGGTATTAGTCAGTTGCTTCCAACTCTGAAGAGAGTTTTCACTGTTGGCTTGGCACTGGCATATATACCAACCCCCTGGTGAACAGTTAGAGTAGCTTTCATACCGAAAATCAGCAGAGATGACTACTCTCTCGCCAAGAGCTTCAGACTTATTAGTCTGACGTCCTTCCTGCTGAAAAGCATGGAAAGACTGGTTGAGCTACATGTGCGCAAAGTTGCTTTGAGGGTACATTCTCTGTCAGAGATGCAACATGCCTATCAACGCGGAAAATCCTGCGAGACCGCTCTTCGAAATCTGGTCAGCAGAATAGAATGTGCGCTTGACAGGAAAGAATACGCGATAGGCGTTTTCATAGACATTGAGGGTGCCTTTGACAATGCGACTTTTGACAGCATATGTAGCTCCGCCGGAAATCACGGCGTAGAAGAATCACTAGTGTTGTGGATCAAAGCAATGCTGGTGAACAAAACATTGACTGTAGATGCAGATGGCAGGTGTAAATAGGGGCTGCCCACAAGGCGGTGTTCTGTCTCCACTGCTTTGGTTCATGCTGGTTGACTCCCTGTTGAACACACTCAATAGTTCTAACGTCTACGCTCAAGTATGTGCAGATGATGTCGCCGTTCTGTCTGTCGGATCGTGCCTAGCGACTGTTCGCTCTAAGGTGCAAATGGCCCTAGACCCAATCGACGATTGGTGCGCTAGGAATGGGCTTTCAGTTAATCCTCTCAAAACCGAGGTGGTTCTCTTTACGAGAAGGAGAAAATTAACTGGTCTGACTCAGCCAGTGCTAAAAGGCATTACTATCGAGCTCTCCAAGGAAGCCAAATATTTAGGAGTAATCATAGATAGCAAGCTTCTTTGGGCGAAACATGTCGGGCTGAAAACTTCCAAAGCTCTGTCAGTCTCTCAGCAATGCAAAGATGTTTTCGGCAAGACATGGGGCTTGTCGCCACGGAAAGTCCTTTGGATCTACACGTCAATGATAAGACCCCCCGTCAGTTATTTGGTGGGATAAGCTCTCACGTAAATACGTTACTGCTGTTTTCCCCAAACTCCAAAGAATGGTCTGTCTCGGCTGCTTAGGAACTTTCCCCAGTACGCTGCTCTAGACGCCTTGATGAACATGAATATGCCGACTCACTCGCACAAACGTGAACTCCACAAAAGGTGTTTAGAGCGAGTAGTTCAGGTTACTCTGACCATCAAAATATGAATTAGGGAGCATTATTTGTAAATATTGAATTTCCTTGTGTAACAATGTTAGTGCGATGTAAAGTCAATAAGTTAAAATGCTATTCAAGGCTAATGACTACATATGTATGTATCAACAAGAAAGAATCCAGCTGATCTTGGTAAGAGCTACAGAGATTATGAGGTTGGTGCACAGAGAAATTTGGCGCGCATTCGCATCTACCTCGAAATTCCTTGTTCTTTTAATTTTCTTTAAGTTTCACTTAGTGTTCTTATACTCCTTGATGGAGACATTCTTCAACCAACATAAGTTTATTTTGTTGGCTCAACAAGCCTAGAACACAGCCATATTCAGAAAATTCGTTGCATGAATGAAATATTAATATAATTTTATTCATAAGTACTTCACGAACATAGCCGCTCTTCTGCCGAATACTTTGACAGTTGACAGCTTATATCATTATGACTGCAGGCAGAAGTACCAATCTTCAAATAAAAAAAAAAAATATTAAAAATCCGGCTGGTTAGGGATCGTTTTAATGAACCACTGGCTAGCTAGGTTTGAAACAAAAACACGCTAATTGTACTTGCAAGCGGCTCGGCTAATGATAAACATTTTTGCAAAGGTCAGCCTTTCTGACAGAAGTTGTCTACTTGACAGCCACACACGTAAATATGTGCACACGTCCATGTATATGGATTTTCCATCTAACATGGCATTGAGTTTACTCCTTTGTAAGTTTGACACTTGAAAGAAAACAATTAAATATAGAGTTCAACGTCAGATTGTGTAAACAACAAGAAATTATTTCATTATTACTCGTTTATTGTTCACACATATCAACGTCAGAGTTCGCCCATTATAACCACATTGCCTGTAAGTCATCTGGGGTTAGGGTCAAATCGTGTGTAGGGGTGTAGTAATTAACCATCTGTCGAAATTAACCAAACAGCCTGTTGAAATGCTTGATATGAAATAACCCTAATTAACGCCACAAATTGTATAGACATGGTCAAGGACCTTTTTTTGTTTGAAGAAAATTTCAAACTAAATCACATAAATATTATTTTTTAACAGTTTGGATAAAAATGTAAAAATATTTCTAAATTGAATGAAATGAATCCTCAAACAAGGACTCTCATCCAGAGAGAAGCATGTGCTTTCTTAATTTATAAAGCTTACCGCTTCCATTCATCGTGGAGCCGAAAAAGGGCTGCCGCCATCACAATGTCGACTATAACACACAGTACAGTGATCTCGAGTTACACAACTGGTATTGGTATCGGATTTCAAACTACAACTAACAGTCGTTCAATTACCACAGATTGTCTTCTTTGCCGAAGGATCCCAGTATGAAATCTTTTGTGAAATCCTTTGGATAGTACCGCCAACTACTGACAGATACCCAACTAGCTATCGAAGGCCAGATTCGTGTCGCAATTAATTAGACCAAGATAATAAAGGATACGCTTTGCATTTAACCGCACCGCGAAACATACTTTACCTCGACCGAGATATCGAATTTTTATTATGCGAATGTCCTTTGCCGATATGTGGGTGAAGATAATAGAAATGAAAGAATACAGAACACGTTAAGCCTTTGACTGGAATCCGATTTCATCCCTTTTTGTTATTTAGGGCGCATCCCTTAAATTGGTATTCTGTCGAGAGACTTCATGAAATTTCAATAGTCGGGGGTGTCTTCCTTAGCAATAATGAGAAACGTGTGCTATTAGTTGTCCTTTTTATGCTGCAACTTGAGCATGTACTCGCATGTAATTGGGTGAAAAATTAATCCGGAACACACGTTCCAAATTTGTCGGGTGTTTAAGATCAATTTGCAGCTGGCAGAGGGAAACTTGATTAAATTTATGGCAAATTGATAATAACCAACAAACGGATGCTAAGGGTAACACAGATTTAAAACAGACATCATACCTGCTAATATTTTCGATAGCCGGCTATTGCAGTTAGTGCTTAAGCGATACATTAATTGGACGAGTTGCGAATAACCCAGAGAGACTCTAAGCTGGGAAAAATGCTTTTGGCTGGGGGCCTCTCACTGAGCACGGACACCCTTAGACTAGAGTAAGTGGTACTCATACTACAGAATCTAAGGATTATCCAGTCCTATTCCGGCGGTCCCGTATTTGCGAGCTCACCTCGCTTCCAAGTGAAACTTATTTCTAACAGAGAGGATAGGAAAAGTTTTTTCTTTGTCGCCACAGTTTCTACAGAAATCGTTCAAGAGGATGCCCCGCACCTAGCACAGGAGAATAAAGAATCACTCAGCCATCTCGTTGTGAAACGAGCGATAATCTAGAGCGACATCTGATGTGGAAAAGATCGATTCCAGACATTTTATAGTAGCTTGGCTATCAGTGAAAATGCATATATCCTTGGCCGACATTACATTCCATTTCAGCTAAGATGAAGTTCGCTAACTTTGAGTCAAATGGATGTCCTGGCTGTTATTTGCTTTCCAAAGAGTTTTAGTTGTATCAGATTGAAGAAAATGTCTAGTGCAACCGAACCCGGGTGGTTTTGAAGACACCACTAATGTCCTGACACGCTAATCTCTGTACTTTTCCTAGATGGCTGCAGTGTACAGCTCTAGAGAGAAGACATACGAGTATGCGAAACGATCGACCTGATAGCGGATACAATAATTTTACTATTGGCCATCTTGCAAAAGTAGAGAGATCTTAGATTTTGGATTTCAAGCTTAGTTTCCTGTCCAAAGTTTTGAATGAAAGTAGGCTGGTTCCATACGGTACATAAGGAATTGTATATACCTATACCGTGGTAAACAGGACTAATTCTGTTTTGTGAAGGTTAAACCCCGGACCACATTTATTAATCCAGTTGGATAGTTTGGGGATAGAAAGGTATAGTAAAGCCGTTTCTCCTTTTAGAGTAAGTGGAAGATATTATATTAGGAATAATGCCGCAAAGGATATGGCAGATCCTGTTCAGTTTCAAGTTTTGTTTGATCGTATTGCCCAAAGAAGTCTAATGTCTGTTCTAAAACTGTTTGAGTTACTTGAGAATGATGCAGAATATCCAGATAAAGGAGTATCTGGGAACTGTTCAAGGAACTATTGGAAGAGGTAAGAAAAGAGTATGAAAATATAGCTTTGGACTTTGCTCAGTTTGTATATTTGTTCTCAATCTAGAGCATCCCTACAGCGCTTAGCTTGGTTGAAAAGTCACCTACAGTTTGCAACTAATCCTGTTTAACAGCCAAAATATCGACAGGGTTTCCTTAAAATCGACTATAAACTGCTCGGTGAGTTTGTCAAGGTTTCGGGTGTGAAAGGAGGGTCTGAAAGCTAAGAGTGATTCTGTATTTAGCCCAATAGGTTTTTCTAAAGTTTCTAAAGACTGATGATCAAAAAAATGTTCATTCGACACATCCTTCTTTAAACTTACATGACTTTAGCCACAGTTGTTTGGCATTTGTGTTGAACAAAATTTATAAGAAATCGTTTTTCACTTTCTAGAATTTTTTGTATCTCCAGCTTTCATTTGATATGTCGCATGGTGGGACATTTTTCTTTGTCCTTGGAGCGAATTACGTATATTCGGATAACTGAAGCTCAGACATGTCATAGATCCTAGTACCTATATACCTGAAACTACAGTTTTTTTTTTATCTGGGTATGAACTCAAAAACTGCCCCTCTCTCCTGACGGTTTTCAGCGAAACAAGTTCATTTTCTGATAGATTTTCCGCGATATATTTACCAGCAACACTGCCGGGCAATCTCGATGTTTGTGCCAACCTTTATTTGACTTTATATAGGGTGACCAGATAAGAACGATAGGAAAAGAAATTTAAATAAAGCAACAACATGCCAGTATGTATGGAATAGAAAATCATTTAAATGGCCGCCTCGGCTTCGCTGGAGGTCGGCCCAATTTTTGATGCCTCAGTCCAATATGTGCGGCGTTATTCCGGCAATAGCGTCTCGAATGTTGGCCTCGAGCTCATCCAAAGTGGTTGGCTTGTTAGCGTAGACTAAGGACTTGACATAGCTCCAGAGAAAATAATCGAGGGGTGTCAAATCGCATGATCGCGGCGGCCAATTGATGAACGCTCACCGTGTGATGACCCAGTCGCTAAAATTCTCCTTCACCACTTCGAGTATTGCATGTAGCGCTGTCTTGTTCGAACCACAACTCGGATATATCGATGTTATCGAACTCTGGCCACAGCAAGTCGGTTGACATCGCTCTATACCGAGGACCATTGACGGCAACGGTGTCTCCTTCCTCATTTCGAAAGAAATAAGGTTCGATGATGCCGCCGTGGAATAAACCGCACCAAATAGTCAATCTTTGTAGATGCATTGATGCTTGGTCGAACGCTTGTGGATTGTGGTCACTCCAGTAACGGCAATTTTGCTTGTTGAGATAGCGGCTGAACCAAAAATGGGCCTCGTCCGAGAAGATGATTTTTTGGCCAAAATCCGGATCTCCGGGCAACATTTCCAGCGTCCAATTAGCGAACTCACGGCGTTGTCTATGGTCGTCCGGATTCAAATTTTGCGTCAGAACAATCTTATACGCATGTAGGCCCAAATCCAACTGCAAGTCCAACTCTCAGCTGATCGGCGCCGAATCGACATTTCTGGGTCTTCTTCGATACTGGCCGCTACGGCGGATATGTTTTCTTCACTTCGCACCGATCTCTATCTAGTTGGTGGCTTAACGTCCAAAAGAGTGTACTCGCACTCAAACTTTTCCAAGGTGCGACGAATTGCCTGCGCACTCAAGCCATGATGACGGCCGACCTCACGACGAAATTCACGTTGCGTATTTACAACTGAATCGGAATTTCGATAATATTTTCTAATAATTTCCACACGTCCGGGAAGCGTCGAACAATGCACGATGAAATGGCAAACCTTACTGAATATTTTGACAGCTGCATGTCATTGGTAACTTTGACAGCTGCAGAAACATAACAATTGGAAAAACTATCATTGCTATCTGGTCACCCTTTATTTAAATCGTCCATTTTCGTTGCATTTGGCTTGGTACGCAGAAAAACAGCAGTGTTGGGTTCTGAAAATCCGTTCAAGAATGATGGCGTATCTAAGATGGATCAATAATCATTGTAGTCTGGCAAATGGACAAGTTTGGCAGGGTTGCCAATAAGAGACATGGTTTTGTACGAAAAAAGACCTTCATCCGGATACCTAGTATGGTGTCGAATTTGTGACTAAAGTCGTAAAATTTCGAAAGTTTTCTACAACCAAAAATCCACGCACATGTATAAATTTAAAAATAGTTTACTGTTATGAATGAACATTTTTTTTCCCCAAAAAATATTCCGCCATTTTGCGCTGAAAAATCGTTTCCCCTTCAAACGTTCTCCCCCAGAATCTACACAATCACACACTTCTTCCTAGCATCTCATCCCACTGTGCACGCCCTGTTTCATTCATCTTTTCATCTCCAACAAACAGACAGCGCATGAAACCATGCGCCCTAGCACAGCATCCCCAGCATGACAAGAGTAACAATTTACGTTCCCCTCTTTGCCATCCAGAATATTGGCACTGCGCGCTCCCATTAAAATGCGAAATGGAAGCGGCTTTTCACACGACGACAAACAAATGTAAATCACACGATGACGACCGCCTGCAGAGGGTGTCTTGGGCTTGAGACGACATCGCCTCAAGGTGAATTCCTTAAATTATTATTTTAATCATCATGTTACAGTTTCACAAATTGTGCACCCTCACCCGAGGTCATTGTTATTTGTTTGCTTGGGCCACCCCCGGCTGATGTTTACATCGAGCATATTGTTGCCGATTTAACTAGTTATTAAGGAGGCTAATTAAACACTGGGCACGTGTCAGACGACGTCGACGGCGACAAGGACGGCTGGTCCTGGTGGTGGCAGTAAACAACCGATTCGGACAAAAGATGCTGGGATGATGGTGATCCGTTCAATTCCTTTCAAGTTGTCTGCTTATGTTTTTGGCTTCTGTGTGACAGAATACGAATGCGCCATGGGTTGTTTGGAATGGGAGGGTTGTGTTTTCCCGACGGTTAATTTGATTTCACATCAGGCATGAACTTTTTGTTGACAATTGATTCCACGGTGAGATTGCATTTAATTTAGTTTTGACGAACGCTTGTAAGTGAATGAATGGTCATGTTATGCTGAATGGTGGAGGTATAAGTAGCATAGTACTAGTCGTAGCGGCTGTTCAAAAGGTAGACATGAGTTATTTATAGAAACACAGACTTCAACACACTGTACACCAAATCCTACTTCCACCTCCATGTGGCGGACTCTGGGTGCCTAGTACCTCGAAGGTCGCAGCGGCAGCAAACGAGGGAGGGGAAGAGTGCGTCCACTAAGGCAATTTCCTTTTTTCTAGGCAAAATAAATCTTCAGATAGAATTAACAGTGGCGTCTACAGTTCATGTCAAGTCGAACCACTTCTCCGTTAAGTGCCCTACCTTTTAGAAGAATCGTATTATGAAGCAACTACAAGCCTCGGATAAGGATGATTCAATTGTTGGCGAGCCTAGCAAACATATCAAGGAATAAAACTCGTGGAACGTTTGCACCTTTGTGAAGCGTATATAGCAGCAACACAAGAAGTTCGATGGAATAAACTGTCGTTAAGATGGTGCCCCTTCGTTTTAACTGATTTTTCTGATGAAAGGTGCCACAGGTGGTAGACAGGGATCCACACCTATGTCGCCCTGTCATAATTACGATTTCGAAGCTTGGCACTTTCAATTAGATGCCGTCCTTTCGAGGACTCTCTTGATTGGCTCATGAGCGGTATGTCGATGGCTCCTTCAATGTCCAGAAAAGCGCAAAGCCTTTGCATCCTGAACTTGACTTGTCAACTGTACGATAGTGAGGTTTCTGTGAATTTCCCGGAGCAA
This sequence comes from Pocota personata, assembly GCA_963082735.1. NCBI lineage: Eukaryota > Metazoa > Arthropoda > Insecta > Diptera > Syrphidae > Pocota > Pocota personata. The sequence continues at coordinate 204,329,494 of OY720430.1, forward strand.
GACGTTAGTTGATTGGTATGGATCATTCTTTCGTTCTTCTTTTCAATTTTGGAAAACAGATTATTTCTGAACTTCTCCAAGACCTCGGTATCTATACGAGAAGCCCTGAAAAGTATTTAGTGCCCTCAGTCTAGCAGCCGTTCTGTACAGATGCTTTCTGCTGTTGTTAAGTTCTTTCGTTTCTTTTTCAGTGCAGCCGCCTTTGATAAAGCATTGCTCAGTCCGGCTGCTACAGGAGTAGGTGCAATGTTCTTAAAAAAAGCTCTAAAGCTATTCAATTTAGTCTTTTTGATTTCATCATCCAAACATGCTGCCAATTCCATGCGACAATAGCATAATCAGAAGATGAATGAGATGGATCTGATTATAAACGAGCAACGAACAGTGATTAACTACACCCACGCTTTGGCGAAAACGTCACGATAGAACGATGGACAAATACAACTTCGAGGAAGTTGAGGTACCCAAATGTATACTTAGACTCTGCTATTATCTCTGCCAATGATATCGATGCTGAATAGAACTCTTGCTAACCCGAGTTGGGCTCTATCCAGAAAAACTAGCTCTGCCATATGCTGCAGAAAAGTGGACTTTATAGAATGAAAATACTCTGAAGTCTTGGACAGATACATTTTTCGTACGATTCATCGTCCTGTTTACGTTGACGGCATATGGAGGAGAAGTTACAACAACGAACTGTACGAGATTTATACTGCTGATGAGGATACGCCTTCGCCGCTGAACATAGCTAGGTCATGTGGAGCCAATGGTAATCAATTCCACAGCTTGGAGAGCTCTCGAATATATTTCAAATTATCCACATAGCAGAGGACCAACTGAAAGTAATTGGCAATGGGATTGTGCTGGATGGAAAAGCTATTAGGTTGCGACCCAGATCGCGTTAGTAGCCGCGAGCGTGAGCCACACACACTCGACATGTTCGACACGAAATTACGTCAGGCACTAGCATACTCGCCGCTTACCACACAAATACGGACAAAATTGGCGGACATTAGTTGAGTGTATTTCACAGTGAACTTCACATCCTAAAAGTATAACAAAAATCATAGTGAACGAATGCTCGTCATGGTTCAGTCCGTGCTCCTTGGATATGACGGACCGAGCACGCTCAACGCTGATGAGATTCGTAGAGCCCACAAACGAGCACATCCGAGTGTTTTTTTGTTGGCTTATCAGGTCTGAGCTCACTCACTAAGTGGTTGTCAAAAGTAAAATTTGGAAACTGAGTATCTAAGTATCACCAAATGTAGATCGCAGATGTCGATAAATGGACTTAAGGATGTTTCTAACCGATAGGTAGGTAGAGCAGCATATTGAGTGCTACAACTCACGTGACCTTGTTCGTTGTATGGTGTTCATAAGTCGGCATATGGAGGAGAAACGGTTTCAGTGGCATTCAGAAAACTGACCAACTTTGTGATACTTTTTTCTGAGATTTCCTTAAGGTTATCGAAAAAGTGGTTGCCTAGAGTTCGATGTCGGGCTCTACTTAAGGTCGGACACCCGCAGAGGAAGTGCGAGAGAGTTTTCTTCTCATTTACATTTTAGCATAGACGCATGCGTCCCTACTGGCCAGTGACCTATGCTTATCGCTACAATTCTTGCAGGATATCCTTTTCTCAAGTTTTTGTGTTCTGGCCCAGTTGTAGTTCGACCAGATCTGAATAGAAATGACATAACTCTGCAAACTTTTCCACCTTTTGTTTGCCACTTTAGAAAGTGTGAAAAGATTTCCACATCCATTGGAATGAGGACTATCTCTGAAACGGATGTATCTGTTAAGGGCAGACCTTCGTTCCCCTCTATGTTACTCTTACGAGCTCTTACCCTACACTGCTCCACTAGCTGGAAACAAAATGTTGTGATATCAGGGCCTTGACAGCAGCCTGATTTATCAATGAAAATGGCGATATTATCAATGGACTTGCTTCACGTATTGTCAGAAGGGGAAGGATACTGGTATTTTCAGTGTTTTCGAAAAAATTCCCGCACCGATCCCACAGTCCATCTGAAGCTGTTTTGAAATTCCTTCTAACTTCACCTCTTCCCCAGTCTGCTCTGGACGGAAAATCGACTGTGAAGTTGTGCTGGAAATCCAGTTCGGGTATGGTGTAGACGGTCAGTGTTTTCCCCAGTTCCCTGGTAAGGAATCTAAAATCTTACTGTGTCCGTAAGGTCTAACAAACCAGCATCCTGATTCTCTGAGTCAAGGAGTAGAAGATGTAGAAGCACATTTAGAGCTTCCGTTGGCCATATCTGCGTGGCACCCGTGGTACCTATTAGCGGGCGTTTTTTACACTTTGCTTATTACTCGTGGTTTAATGTTGTAGTCTTTGCTCAGGGCAGGCCTATAAACTAGTGAGTAAGTATTGGACGTATTACCACTGTATACATCAATAAAAGCATATTCGGTCGAAGTCTCCACTTCTTACCACAAGCGTCGAAAGCTATGCATGCTTTCCTCACTCGTTGTACGATGCTTAACTTCCAGTTCCAGAGCTTTGGGTCTAGCATGACTCCGAAAAATCTAGCGCTGGAGGATAAGGGAAGTAATTCGTTGTTTAGCCGTAGAGGCGTAAACGTCGGCACTTTGGTTTTGCTGGTAAAAAGTATCAGTTTAGTTTTGTTTGGACTGACACTGAGTCCACAACTAGTGACTCAAGTGCTTATCTTATCCAATGCGTCTTCCATAATTTCACTAATCACCGAAGGAAACATTCCCGATATTAACAACGTCACGTCAGTCGCATATCCGACAAACTTGACACCTTCTCTGTCAAATATTGACAGGATTTTGTTTATTACCATAAGCCATAGAAGAGGTGATAAAACCCCACCTTGGGGGGTTCTCTGCCTACGAATTTGATAAGAATGAAATTACCTAGGTTTGACTGCACGATTCACCCAATTCGATGAGAGCTTCCTGAATCGCTTAGGTTAGGGCGTTCAATGTCTAAGAAGGTAGCTCTAAGGTATATTGTTTGTAGTGAATGGGAGGACCCTTTTCTACGGATCTCCTCTTGATGTACGCGCACTGGGATTTGGATAGTGAGGAAGTCTCGAGAGTCTTTCTTATGTGAACGTCTAAGATACGTTCCAGCGTCTTAAGTGCTTCCTGAATAGATTCAGTTAGGACGTTCAATGTCTAAGAAGGTAGCTTTAATGTATATTGTTTTTAGTGAATGGTTTTTTCAATCGTTTACACCACCCCATGGACGGCCATTTCTAAGGATCTCCCCTTCGTGTACGCGTACTGGGATTTGAATAGCGAGGAACGTCTAAGATACGTTCAAGCGTCTTAAGTGAGAAAGAAGTTAAGCTAATGGTTCGGAAATCCTTCGCGGATTCGTGTAAACGCTTACCAACTTTTGGAATAAAAACCATTCAAACATACGATACACATTTTTATCCAGAAGCCCACGCAGATATAGAACCAAAATCTAATTAGAAGCCCACCCAAGCTCGCAATTCAAATGGACTAGTCATTCGCTCTGCAATAATTTTTCAAAGTCCTAATCACTCTCCCGTTCCAGTGGTCATTATGTCATTAGCCATAGGTAATAGGTAAATACAATTAATCAAATGGTAATTTGCCTACAAACATATTAAACAGCATTACCCAGAGGAGTACAAGAGCTCCAATTATCACCCACACCACTGTGCGGCTCCCAATCATTAGTGCATTTTCCATAATTTGAACATTTTATTGAATTAAAAGGTAAAGTAAGTCCAAATCGCGTGCTAATTTAACTCAAAACGAATTGACTCAGTGACGAATTTGATTCGTCATATGGTGCGCGATATTAAGCCACTGGAAAACCCGCGGTGGCTTAATTGCGAAATCCACATGGTCACTCGCAACTGCATGTCCAGCTAAATCTCCATAATCGACATTGACTGGCTGGAGTAAGGTAGTGGAACCCCGCGTGACTATGTATTAAGCTTCCTATACAATGTTTGCATCGTTTTGGATTTCTATAAAGTACTCTAACCACTGGTCATATCCTTGACGACTTAGCGTGGGAAATTAGTGTGTCAAAGTGGTTTGCCCCCTCCTACTGTTGAATAGGACTCAATTGCAGTTTGCAAGTATGTTTTACCCCTTTTGCGAGTGCAGCAGGTGTAAGTTGCAAAGGGTAGTGTGACGGCAGCGGATTATAAATTCGAAAACACCACCGAGAACGCAGTAATCTTGATTGTGTCTAATTAACGTTTCAAACAATCAAAACGCAATATGCTAATTTGAATTACAGTTGAGTTATGATGGAGTGACAGGTGGTATGGGAGCGGTTTTAAAAGTTGCTTTCATGGAAGGAGCTGAGTTGAATTGGTATTTTGATGAAGAAAAAGTTTCTTTCTGTTAATGGCTGGAGGGAAAAGTTGGATCGAGAGGAGTGCACATTATTTTCAAACAGTTTCAAGCTTGCACTGACTTTTTTTTTTTTAAAGCATAAGTAAGCAGCAACGGAACCACCTCATCATTTAGTGCTGGTGTTAGTGGCAAGACAAGCATCGAATCGGATAAAGTTCGCTGAATAGCCTCAATCTTGATGAACTTCATAAAAGAGTATCTAAACTTTTGTACTATATTCAACAGGAGGACGGACGAAAAAGAGTAACTTATGGGTGTTGAAACTCTTGTGACCATATTTTTATAAAACCTTGCTTCGTGAAGTCAAGATTTGGGTTAAAATAAGCCCCTAGGTCTTTAAAACAATTGACACATCAAAGAGAATGTTGCGATAGTGAATAATTAAACGCAGTTGGCATACGCCTTCTAGAAAATGACATATTTTGACATTTAAGAGGGTTCAGAATTAAACCGAGATTTTCATGTCCCCAGCATAAGTGAGAATGTCTAATGCATGATGTAATCTCATTGATAGCGACTGTAAAGAGAATGGGACCTAAATGACTACCCTGAGGAACACCAGATTTGGGAAAGTAAAACTCTAAATTTGACCTGATAGGACCTTGTACTAAGGTATGAACTAACCCATTCAATAAATACAGAGGGGAGGAGAAAGTTTGTATTCAATTATAATGTAGGAATTTTATCAAAGGCCTTAGAAAAGTCTGCGTAGATACAATCGACTTCTTATCTACTTTCTAAAGCCTTAAAACATTTGTGCAAAAAACTTAATAAGTTAGTAACAGTGGACCCCATTCTTACAGAACCATGTTGCTCTTTGCACATGATATGATATGAACTTGTCGCAGACTATTTGTTCAAAGAGTTTTGTGATACAAGGCAGCTTTGAAATGGGTCTTCAGTTGGTGATAGTACTTTTATCACCTTTTCTGAGCACAATGACGTGATAAATGACTTTTTCAAAAACTGGGAAAATTGGCAGTAGTTAAAGATAACTCATACAAATACTTTAGAGGAAGAGGGCATTACAACACCTCTCCAGGACTATAGAAGCTAGTCCGTCAGGACCTGAGAAGTAATCCCCTGTCAGATGAGAAATAAATTTAGAAATAGTTTCGAATGAATTTCATTAAAACAAGTTTGGGGACGATTTCGTAGATGCTTAAAGTATTCGAGATCAATACTGAAAGGAGCATCACTAAGTGGTTTACAAAAATGGTCAGCGAAAGTATTACTTGCATCAGTCGAGTTGTTGATTGTACAGTCATATCTTTCCGGGTTATGGTCGAATATTCTGTTGCACAAATAATAACCGCTAGGACATAATTCGGGTGGGAGTCTCAAGATAGTAAATGCCATCTACAATACCAAAACGTATCTTCGTAGTACGAGTGCTTATCAGTTCGGAATTGCTCTATAGACCGTTCAATGCATTGCAGACAGGACCACAGATCATACCAACAATTTATTTGTCGGAGTCCTCAAGGGTACTTTTACGCAGTTTTAAGAAGGCTAATTTTCTGTATTATATAGCAGGAGTAGGAGCAGGAGTTTTTATACTGTGTCCTGGTGAAGCACCAACGCTGAAGTTTTCCACTGAAAGAGCCGATAGCAGCGGAACTCCTACTCCTAAAAGGAAATACTGGGCAAAGTGAAGGAGCAGATGTACGGAAGAGCATAGAGGTAATTGCAAGAGGCGCCTCCAATTGTCACGCAAGTAGAGTTCGAAAGTCTCGTTGGTAACATCATAACCACTGCGAGAGGAAGAAACCGTGTCGTCTTTGCGAACTATTCCAAAGCTTGGGCGGTAGAATGGGGTTTACGCATCAGAAACACCAGAGAAAAAACCTTCCTAGATGCATTTTCGTTATTGGACATCGTTCTCGCGAATTCTGAAAGCAAGCAGACCTTTAGCAGAAACGGAAGAGGATCCGTTGTCCATATCACCTTTGTAAGCTCTTGCCTGCCACGAAATGCTGCATGAAGAGCAAGCTCCAAGTACACGTACAGCGATCACTAGGCAATCAACTTCGAACTATGGCTTAGGTCTGTCGAAAATAGAGGAGCGCAGAGAAGACCACCTCAGAAAAGAAATGACAAAAGCCTGTGACGCATATGGGTACTAGTGGAATGAGGAGATCGCCGGACGACTGCTCGCAAAGTTCCATCGGGCAATGCGATTATAAAAGCACTCCAGGGAGCACAGCCGCCATGAAGACATCTACGAGAGATTCCTAATCTCCAGGAAAAATCTTGAAAATGGGATTAAACCGAGCAAAAAGGAGAAGCTTCGTCGAACTTTACAATGAAGCCGACCAAAACCCTATCAAGTGGTGGTGAAGGGCGACCAAAAACTACCGCTCATGTCCACAACGTTTTTGGAAATCGTGGTAGCAGTCTTCTTCCCGCAACAAGAAGGATTAGTCGAACAAACGGGGAGAAAAACACGACAAGGACGCTACCAATTCCCATCGTCACTGCAGAAGATGTTCTCAGAGCTTACACACATATTGGTGACCAAAATCGCCTAGTGCTGTTAGCATTTCACACATTGCTTTGAAAGTACCAATCAGATGGCGCATGCCATCTTTCGCTGACATTTACAATACGTGCCTTAAGGAAGGAGTATTCCCGGACCAGTGGAAGAAACTCTTCTACCAAGAGGAAATAAGCTCCCACAGGTTTTCTTATCGTGCAGAACTCTATGTATGTTGGACACCATGGAAAAAATACAGAAGCGCATCTTAAGCGGAAGATTGGAGACTGCGATAGATGATGTAGGAGGACTCGCAGATCGTCAATATGGCTCGAAACGCATTGATGAAGACAAAAGGGCGGAAGTAAACCGTACTGCGCCATCATCACTTCGAAGAAGACTTCAAGTACGCCTTCAACACCGCAAACTGGAGAACCATCCCGCTGAGGACTCACCGCCGAAAGAGTGCCCGTCAACCTACAGAAGATTATGACGGACTATTTCAGAAATAAGGTACTGCTGTACGACACTAACGATAGAACAACGTCTTAGACGGCGTTCTCCCAGGTTCCGTAGTAGATCCGCTAATTTAGAACCTGATGTGCGATGGCATCCTTAGATTGAAAACCTCGAGGTTCAGATAATTAGTTTCGCTGACGACATAGCAGTCGTTGTGGTAGCCGAACTGCTGTAGGAGTTGAAGCAAGACTGCAACGAAGTTATCAGAATAGTTCGAGACTGGCTGACATGCTACTCAGACAACTCGCAGCGGAGAGAGCAGGAGTAGTACTTATCAACAGCAGGGGAGTGATTGGAGACTATCACAGCAACCATCGGCAATCATGCAGTGCTCTGCAAGCTGGAGTTAAAGTACCTTGGCATCATGGTATATGCAAGGATAACGCTTAAGCAATACCTGCAGCGTGCAGTTGACAAGGCTGCAAAGGTTACCGCTGCCCTAGCAGGGATAATGCCAAACATCGACGGTTCGAAATATGGGAGAAGACTGGTCTTAACAAAAAAAAAAAATCCTACAGGAGGAGGCAGTGATCCCCGACATAGACGCATGGACCAACAGGAAACGTAGTGAACTGAATTTCTATTTCACTCAAATGCTTACAGGGCATAGATTCTTTAGGGCTTACAGACAATTCCCATTGCCCAACCTGTACGGAAGCGCAGTCGATGTGTAGAACAGCATCTGCTGTCGGAGAAACTGGGTAAGGATTTAACCCCAGACAACATTGCAGATGAACTGCTCCATCATTTCTGATTCAAACAAAATTGGTGAATAAATATTTTGACGCTAACAGCAAATATAGCGCCTGGTCTTGATTCTCGCAGGCATTCGTGCTATGCGACACACGAATAGTGGGGACCTACAGTTTTATGCCATTTTTTTCGATTGAGAGAAGCTTTTATGGAAAATCCTGCTCTGGGATGAAACTTTTGGAAACGTGAGTCCCCAGCTTTGGCGCACTTAATCACTGAGACATGGCGCCTACACATTTCTGTTCTAGCTAAGACCAAACTTTCCGAATAACATGACATGTACTGCCACCAGCTTGGGTAACAATTTGCATGTAGCGAGAGGCATTCCCATTCTCCGCTAAAATCGATAAAGTTGTGTCATACTTAGCGTGTTATGCAGTTTCTTGAAATGTCCTGTGTATAAATATCGGGCGGTCTTAGAATTAAAACGGATTGATTACAGGGACTAAATCGAAGTTTGACTACCAGTCAAAATGCTAATATCCCGGTCGCGCTTCATTTAAGCCACAACAAGGACTCCTTTTAATTGCGATTATCTCCGCCTTAAAAACGCTTTTCACATCGCTTTCGGTTTTGGAGGCATCCATATGGATGAGGTCAAGTGGCCTCAAAATTTTTTGTGGACAAGTAACATGGCAGGATATACTCGGTGTTTTCTGTGACGAAATCTTCGTCATTTGGAATTGTGGAGTGGCCAATATATAAGCTGTACCGCTGAGTGATAGTCATGCTAGCTGCCATCTGTATGCCAAAAATATTTAGGGCTGCTACCTTCGCAAAGGTTTTGGTAGTGATTTGTTATAGCAGTCCTTCCAAGCCGTTGAACTTCCTCACGGTACTAGTTGGCGCAACATAATTGGATATTGAAAAAGTATCTCATTTGCAATCAGGTAATGGTTCGATTTTAAATCGCAAACTCGGCGCATTCGAACAGCCAGCATACAAGAGGACTGTTTCCAGTTAATTACCAATTTGACGGACATGTTTCATCCCGTTGCAAAGTCCATCATTCTGAGGTGGTTTCATACAGGCTCTGATTTCTGCTAATCTTAACAGTTTGAACGTAATATCTCGGGCATTTCTTGTAAATCTTCCAAGGTACTCACTGCAACAATCATCGGTGATATCGTCTATCTCCTTATCTAGGAGCGACTCTCAACTAATTCGAATTTCACCATAAAATAGACTCTTTCTTATCCAAAGACATTCCTCTATCCTTGCCGCCGCTATCCGTTATCCGCCGACAGCGGTCGCCTCTATTGCCGCCGCTTTGTCGGCACTTCTTGCCAATTAATCTGAACGTATTCCTTCTCTCATTAATTAACCATTGTTTCTCAAAGAGCAGGAAGTTTTTCCTTCATCCTTCACTTCCCTTCTCTACTACGAACGAAACTTGACGAAAATTAACCTTATGAATGGCATCAACAATCGCGCGAGCACAAAACATGTCATAAATTTCATCAAAAAATTTTTTTATTTGAATGAAACATGTCAGACAGGACCTCTGGTCGTCATTGTCTTGTTATTCTCTTTTTTTTTTTTTTTTTTTTGAGTAGGCACCGTTCTGTTCATACTCGTATAATTAAAGGATTATAAAACGGAACCACCCGATGCGATTTTGCCATCGGTTTTACCTGATGTAACCTATACCGTGTGGCCCATGGTTGCGCAATGTGTGCTGAGTCCTTTTTGGGGTTTGTTTTCTTGGTATTTTGTTTGGTTGATTTGTTTATATGTTTAATTCAATTAGTCCTCAAACAAAAGAAACTATTCGGCAGAGTTTCTTTGATTCATCCTGTGAACGTGTGTGAATATCCTCTGGGGTATAGTCATACGAATAACCCTTCTTTTCTAGCCATGCTAACGTAATTGCTAGCTATGCGATACTTCATTTAAACTTATTCAGATCGATTTGATATTTCACGTTACGTATACAAGGACTAACACACTGGAAGTTACCCAACGAGGCGGGGGGTTGAGTTGGGTATTAAATTTTTATTTTGAAACTATCAATTACCAGCAATTTGCCTAAAAGGGTTAGGCGTCAATTCAATTTTACTGAATTCGTGTAACAGATATGTAATTAGGTTTTTGTGTATACTATATACCTTTCTCACGTTATTGAGGAGTGTCCTTATGGGAAGTGCACTTGTGTACATGAAATTGATGCATGTTTGCATGGAATTGATGGGGTTTATACCTAAAGGAGGATTTGTTATGGATTTAGTCAGAAAAAAAGTTATAGTAGGTACTTGTGAAAATTTCTCTACACCTCGCTAAATTGGCAAACTTCACAACCGATAGAGAAAGAATCAAGAAAACCGAGAAACTTAAACCCCCAATCGACTTTAAGTGCCACCTCCAATGTACAATATTTCATTCTTTACGTTTATCGTCCTTTTTCTTTGCACATTCACAAGCAATCACAAAGCGAATTGTCATCGTTGTGTAAACTTTGGAAAATCCTTAAGGAAACGAAAATTCAATTTCTTAAGATGAAAATACGCATACACACAGACGCAGGCACTGCCAAGGATATGGCAGCGCGTCACATGACAGCAAGGGACTTCATCCACCAGACTGCCATTTTCAATTTACCTTCAAATTGGTTGTATTGTTAGACGGTACGTTAAGCAATTCTCACCGCATGAAAGATGAGAAAATAAGCAAAATGAAAAGTTGAAGGAAAATATCCAACTCTCTTGGGGGCGGTGGTTGGGTTGTTGATGGAACACGCAAAGCAAAGTATATTTTTTGCATTAATTTAGAGAAATTCTTTGGTTTTCAAATTCATCAACATTGCGTTCAATAATTAGATACAGCTTGTACTTAGTACTAGAAGCTACAAAGTACAAGACAGTTAAATTAACTACAACTAGTCAAAGCGACTAAACAAACCCCACAGGCGGACCAGTAGGGATGCAGTAAAGTGGGAGGATTGTGATCCTTCTACTCCGAATCATAACTTCGCCGTAAGAAGAAGAAGAAGTCAAAGCGACTAATGAGCAGTTTGCGTTTAGATACAAGTCTAAACGGTGGAGCCGTCTTACATGCTCATTTTGATTGAAGAGTCTTAACGTTTGTTGACTGAGCCTATTGTGCATGAGCTGCTGCATACTTTTTAATTTCATTGGTCCTAGGTCGCGATGAAGATCAGAGTTCCGGAGGACCATGCTGCGTTGACAATGGTTGGTTGGTTTAAGAGACTGAGCTTATGCTCTTCACTTAGGCCTCCATTTGGCCCATTGTGCTTCCCTCGTTTGTCAAACTGTAAAGAATAGTGCTGTGCTTTGGGAATTATGCGTTGAGATGGGATTTAGGTATTGGGATTAAAGGAAATATCAAAAGGTCATCGTCTGACGAACTCCAATATATCCCCGATTCCTTTCTTGCTGAGGTGTGTAATATCCGGTATCCTTGAGGATCCCAGAATTTTCAGTCTTAACCTCGTTGTAGTAGGGCCGTTGCAGAGGAAGTGTTCTATATCTTCCTCCTCCTCCTCCTCCTCACAGTTAGCACAGATTGTTGTATCAGCTATTCCGAGTCTGAACGAATGTTTGTTGAGATTCGTGTGCCCTGTGAAAAGTCCCACCATCAACCTCAACTTTGTTCTGCTTGAGTTTAAAGCTCTTTTTGCTGTGTTGTTACTCGGTTTTCTTATTACAGATCTAGCCACTTTACACGTGTCTAGATTCGTTCAATAGTTATTGATTTGATGGATTGATATTATAGGGTGGCCGTGGTGTAGTGGTAACATCATCGCTTGTCACGCTGTTGATTCACGGTTCGAATCCTGATGTCAAGAATCATCTATTTATTTCGCATGAAATAAATAAAAAAGTCGATCACTTGCGAAAGCTAAGTCAACTGTACTGTGAAGGCATAACACTGCAGTAGGGTGGACATATGGCTAAAATGCAACTTGATCGTGATGATGACATCAGGGGGGCGGAACAAAATACTGTGAATCATAAGCAACGACAATAATAGCGAAGTTATCTGGACAGCCACCCTTGGAGTTTACAGAAACTTAATACCACCTGAGTTTCAAACTACACCACACTGTCTTTCTCTCTGTCTCTTCCCCTTTCCACAAAACGCACGTATTCTAAAAAATGAGTATAACGGTATTCATATCCCCTTTAACACGTGCAAATTATAAAAAAAAAAAAAAAAAATTGAACTCCTGTAGTATCTTTTCATTGATTATTGTTTTAATAGTTATCAGAGGGACCCCTATTGTATTATAAGGATTCAGTTCTATGCTGCCCGCTCCTTTCCTTGCCAGTTCGTCTGCCTGCCAGTACACCTTCGTGCCCCGGTACCCATGTAAGATGGACTCTATTGCGTCTGGCAAGTAAGTTCAGTTTAGTTTTACACTCCCTTACTAGTCGTGATTTCGACATGGGATTTGTGATCGCGCTAAATGCTGCCTTGCTGTTCGAGCAGATGTCGATTTGCCTCCCTTCGCTGGTGTCTTCTGTGAGTATTTCAGTTCCCTTCATAATTGCAATTATGCGTTACCAATACTTCCCAGCACTTCATTTTGGATCCGTAGAATGGTTTTGATACTATTTTTCTTAGCGCATCCCCATAATTGGATGCCGTAAGTCCATACTCGTTTGATGACTTGTTATTTATAATGTATTGTCAGAACTGATCATCTGCCAATAAGTCAATTAATATTTCCCAGTTTGATGTCGAGTTCATCTTTTCTTCTTCTTGACATGTTCCTTCCAGCGAAGCTTTGAGTCCAAAGTCAGACCAAGCTGTTTGAGGGATCTGCGTTTTTTTTTTGCATCATTCATTGCATCATAGTGTTGGACCCAAGATGCTGCCCTGTGGGACTCCTTTTATTTCTTTTAGATTAGAATAAGATCTGTCAAATAGGATTTAAGTATCTTACAGTATTGGACTGGGAGTGATGTTTCAAATTTGTACATAAGTTTTTGGCATGAAGGCCAAACTTTGTCAAAGGCTTCAGACTTTCTTTAATTCCAGCGACTTTTCTATTGCATCAGTGATTCTGTGAACTAAAGCCAAATTGGTGGTTTGGAAACAGTTTTTTATGTCCAGTAATTGGTTTCAGGTGTCTCCGACAGGTGAGAATGCAAACAAGTTTAAAGTTTCTATGACATTGGCAAGGCATCATGGGAGAAGAAACATTTAATTTGTTACATAATCGCTGATTGCAGCAGGTAAAGAGTTTTTCTGATATTTCAATTATTTAGCTGATCACTATTAATATTAGGAAATATTACTCTTAGGTTTGTAAGGTCCAATATCTTATTCATTCCAGATGTAGCCTTGATTAAATTAGTTAATAATGATGAAACAAATGTAGTTCATTGTAAATCTCAGCACTGAAGCTTAAATCTACTACTGGAACTTTATTCTATGTAGTGAAGCCATAGTTTAACATGAAGTACAAGCGCGATACACCGTAGAGTGAACTGCCAGCGCGTTACGGAAAATGTACATAAAGTTTTTTTATCAATACAAATGGGCCGCATTTGCATGCATTCATCGTCTAGAACCCTACAAAGAAACGGCCGACTTCGGGGTTGTGGAACAAACTAATCCATCAACGTAGACTCCTCCTCCAAAAATCCAAGGGGCGGTAAGTATATTTGCTTGGACACATCGAGCGAGAATCTGATTCCCCTTCTCGGGACGGCTGGAAAGTCTGAGCCTCCGTCCTGGAGACTAATCCGGTTGCAAATGCCGGGCAGCTTGGTCTAGGGAACTGAAAGCAATGTGAACTGTATCGGCAGTGATGTCTCAAGCGCAAACTATTCATAAATATCTCACCTAGTTTCAAACCGTCGTTCATTTTCTATTCCCCTATCTTCCCAATCGTACTTAGGGTAAAAACGTAGTGGAAATTAAAAATAGCGATCCGAGAGGTTTTTCATGTATTTATGAAATGAAAGTCTTCAGAAATGTAAGCAAAATCTCTTGCATCGCCACTGCAGATAAGACACATTGCCAGCAACCGTACTCTATAACATGTAGGCGTCATAGATACCCTAAGGCCCACAACGAGACAAGAAACCTAAGCAGACGTACTACGAATAATGTTCGCTTGCCTATTTTTGTTGCGCATCGGTATGACTAAAAGATTTCCCACTATGACTTTAAGCTCTAGGGTTCTTTCTAAAGGGCCCGACCCATAGAATCCGATGATCCGTTGCTGCATCGTTTTTAACTGACCCATAGATAGAATACACGCATTCTTATGGAAGGTTGCCCATAACCGTCACGTGTATGAACTTCGACAAATAAAGTAGGTTCACTTTTTACTTTTTTAGTCCGTTGGTAGTCGGAAAATTGAGAGTAAGCACTTTCATTGGTGGAAGCATTGAGAGAAAAGAGAAGCTGTCATCGCCGTTGACAATCGGTTGACATTTCAATCTGTCAACGAAGGTATGCGACGGATTGTATGGGACTGTTCTTTCCGGCAATACGTGAACGCCACCGTCAACCTTCAACGGAACGACGCACAATGGAATATGCTAGTACAAGTGCTGATCAAAAATACCAATGCTGCAAATTGCATATGTTTTTGGTATTATTTTTTAGCTACGAAATCAAACTTTAGTATTCACTTATTTTTGTATGTACTTAGTATACAAACTAGAGAGTAAATTACGTTGGAAACCGACATTATGCAAATTCTGTATATTTTGGCCGGAAACTTCTTTACGTTCAGAGTAAGATTTCGGGCATTAGTTCCAAGAAAGGTCATATTGTTTGATAGTTATATAGAAAAAATATAGTTTTTAGATTAAGAAACCGTTATTGGCATTATATTTTGAGATAAAATATTGCTGCCATAGTTTTTCTCATACAACGATCAAGAAAAATAATTTCTTTCACCTTCGACAAGACTTTTGACAGTTAGCTAAGTTTGCCTAAGTTGTAAATTTTGTTTCATTTCGTGCACAAGGTGTCTGCCTATTACATGTGTAAAAAAAAATTAGCGATTATTTGCGGTTTTGAAAATTATAGCAGAACTTGTACATAAAACAACCCACAGTGCATTATCACATTAAGTCAAATAAAATAATTTGCAATAGTGCGTCACAATCGTTAGTGTACATTAATAGATTTTATTAGTTTTCAATATATACTCACGATATTTATAGTGTTAACAATGAGTTTTT
This sequence comes from Pocota personata, assembly GCA_963082735.1. Lineage (NCBI taxonomy): Eukaryota > Metazoa > Arthropoda > Insecta > Diptera > Syrphidae > Pocota > Pocota personata. The sequence goes on from OY720430.1 coordinate 204,344,801, forward strand.
TTAACTGTTCAAGACGTGAAGTGTTGCTTTTCTATATTGAGAACGGAAAAAAAGTTTCGGCGCTGTTTACATTTTTACGTGAAAATTATCAAATTTCGGAAGACAATTTAAAATCCATAATTTGTGATTTTCGGAAGATATTGTTACCACACTTTAATAAACGTTGGGCTCAAGCTTCACGTAAAAAGGATCAATTTCTTAGAACCAATAACTCTGCCTACTAGAATGTCAGAAGATGACTCAATTCTCTGCATGCCTTAAACTTCTTCTGAGGAGCGAGGAAGACCTAGTGTTGCTTTCGAAGACTCTTCGGAGTCAAAAATTTGATTTTATATAGCAAGTGGGGGTGTGACGGCTCATCTGGGCAAAGTGAATTCAAACAAAAACTTCCAGAGGATTCTGAACATATTTCAGATTCAAATTTGTTCATAATGTCTGTTGTTCCCATAAGATTGGTTGATGAAGCAACTGGTGCTATAATCTGGCAAAATCCCTTGCCTTCATCTGTAAGGTTTTGTCGCCCTATTTCGATCGAGTTTTCCAAAGAAACTAGCGTAAAAATGTGTCTCTACGTGTGATTATTCTTCGTTGTTTAAAGACTATTTGTGAACGAATTCTATTTCTTAATTTTTGTAGAAATGGAAAGATACTATAATGATATAAAAAAAAAATTGATTTATCCAAAATGTCTGATGAAAAGGTTCAAAATTTCATGGATTTGGTCCAATTAGATTCAGACAAAGATGATTTTAGTGATGATGAACTCGAAGATCCCGATTATATTCCGGAGGAAATATCACCTGAAGATGACCAATTCATAATTAAATGTATAGGTGAAATGAACTCTGCAGACACAAGTGATGTCCTCCTTCGAGATATCAATTTGACTTCATTATCAAACCAGCCACCGACTTCAGCAGAAGCAACTGCTACAATCGCAACTGTAGAAGTAGCAACAGGAACAATAACAGAACAAATAATACAACCATCAAATGTATTAATTATCCAGCCACGAAAAAGAAAACGATCGTCGTTACCCGTTGTCGAAAATACTGGTCGTATATCGTACCATCAGCTGGTGGTTTTATTGGGTCCGGTATGTTATTACTTCTTTTTTTCAACAATCACGTGTATTATATATTTATTATATTATTATAAACATCATTTTTGTTTCAAGTTATTATTGAATTTATAGTTCCTACAACAATTTTCTCGTATTTTCAGCATTGCATGATATCAGTAAGGATTCTAAAAAATTCTCCAATATTACGTGGCGAAAAAAATCAATGCAATTACACGTAAACAAGGTTGCATTTCGAGGAAAAAGTAAACTGCCCCCTTCAATCAAAAATCGGAAAATTCCAATGGAGATTTTTACATATTTTTTTTTTAGAGGTCAGAGGGCAAAACATCCTGTGGCTGACAATATCGATGGCTTGGCAAAGATGGACGTAAAAAAAAATGCAAACTTTGCAAAACATCGCAAACACAATGCATTTGTTCGAAATGTGATCTTCATTTGTGTTGTTCAAACGCCAAAAATTGTTTTTTGGAATAGCATCAAAAAATATACACCTTACTGTCTTTTTATGCTTAAACGGGTAAGGCTGCCCTGAGGCCGCCTTCCAATTTGTTTACCTGGTGACTAAATTAATTATTTGTTTTCCACCTCGTCACTAAATCCATGCTTCTTACACTAATATCTAACCTAAACAAAAATTCAGCTTTACCTTACGTCGTTATTTTAACTTTGCCTGTTAGAGGGTTAAAAGTGACTCAACTCATCGCGGATCCTGAGGTTGCAATGTGACAAATTTATGCTCTTGTCTACATATGTATGTAACAATCTACCTACCTATCGCACTTATTTAAATCTCTTTATATTTATATTTAGTTATTAAATCACGAAAAGAAACATTTACTACTATAAATATATACGAGTGAAACTGAAACATAAATATGGATTTTGGACAGCATTCTAAACTCAAACGCGAGTGAAGCCACAAGCAAGGGTAAGTTTTTGTTAAATATGTACTTGATTGAATTCATATACAAAATACTATGTCTATGCAAAATTTCAAATCTGTATCTTTAAAATCAAAAAAGTTATAGATTTTTGATCAGAAACTGACCCCTATATTCCACAGTGCGACGTCGACAGATTCTATGGGTCGGGGCCTTAAGATTTGAATACTTTAACTTTTTAAACTACCATCGAGGTAACTATTGTATTGTAGCATAATAATAACTACGCTCCCTAAAAGTATGATGCAACAAATTCCGAAGTGTCTTTTCATTCTGGCAGAATTTTGGTCCGAACTGTCCTTTTATTCGAGGTTCGTCAGCCTGCTAGTCGCCTTCCATTGGCAAAGCAGACAGAAGTTGCAGAGATGGTGTCGGCAATGGAGAAAGAAGGTCTGATTGAAAGTTCCAAAAGTCCGTGGGCATCACCGGTTGTACTGGTTAAGAAGAAAGATGGCAGCACGCGGTTCTGCGTGGACTATCGGCAGCTCAATTACGTCACCAAGAAAGACAGCTATCCTCTGCCACGGATTGACGACACGCTAGACACACTATCAGGAGCCCGATGGTTTTCCACTCTCAACTTGAAGAGTGGCTTACTGGCAGGTACAGATCCATCCAGAAGACCGGGAGAAAACCGCCTTCACCGCAGGAAATGGGCTATGGCAATTCACGGTAATGCCATTCGGGCTGTGCAATGCTCCGGCGACTTTCGAGCGATTGATGGAATGTGTCCTGCAAGGGTTAACATGGAAAACCTGTTTGGTATACTTGGATGATGTCATCGTCGTTGGAAAAACGTTTGCGCAACACCGAGACAATCTAAGGGATGTGTTTCAAAGGCTTCGAAGTGCCCACCTGAAGCTCAACCCCAAGAAGTACGCCCTGTTTAGAGCAGAAGTCAAGTACCTGGGACACATAATTTCAGCGAAAGGAGTGAGAACCGATCCAGAGAAGGTCGAAGCGGTGAAAAACTGGCCAGTCCCCAAGGATAAACACCAACTAAGGAGCTTCCTGGGCCTAGCCACCTACTACAGACGGTTCGTGAAGGATTTTGCCGGGATCGCAAAGAGCCTGCACCAGTTGACGGAAAAGGGAAAACAATTCAAATGGTCAATTGAGTGCGAGAAGAGCTTCAAGGCACTTAAACAACAGCTATGCGATGCACCGATACTAGCTTACCCCACTCCCGGGGAAACGTTCATTGTGGATGCAGATGCTAGTAATGTCGGGGTAGGAGCCGTACTCTCCCAGGTGCATGATGGCCAAGAGAAGGCGGTTGCATACTTCAGCAAGGTGCTCTCTAAGCCAGAAAGGAACTACTGCGTGACAAGGCGGGAACTTCTAGCTTTGATCTTGGCTACGAAGCATTTTCACAAATACCTCTATGGGAGGAAGTTCGTTCTTCGCACAGACCATTCAGCTTTAAAATGGCTATTACAGTTCAAGAGTCCTGAGGGTCAGGTCGCAAGATGGATCGAAAGGCTGCAAATCTACGACTACGAAATACAGCATCGTAAAGGAAAACTCCACTCTAATGCGGATGCACTGTCCCGGAGACCATGCAGAACGGATTGTAAACATTGTGCGCGTCAGGAAGAACGGGAGCTGGTTTCCATCCAAAGAATGAGAGTCGAACCTATCGCCGGCTGGAGCGTAGATGAGATCCGGAACGCTCAGAAGGAAGACCCGGATATCGAGCCGATTCTGGCCTGGAAGGAGAACATGGAGAAACCGGATCATCAGGACATCTCTCACAGAAGCCCGACCTTAAAGGCATATTTTGCGCAGTGGGACTCCCTCCATGTCCAAGAAGGTGTTCTGAGAAGAAAATGGGAATCCTCCGACGGAAAATCGTTTGTAATGCAGCTTGTCGTACCGCGGACGAGGGTCAAGGAGGTGTTACAGGAAATGCATGGCGGGGCGACCGGAGGCCACTTGGGAGTGAATAAGACGCTAGAAAAGGTACGAGAACGTTTTTATTGGTTAAAAGCGAAGGAAGATATCGAAGACTGGTGCAGAAAATGCGACGTGTGTGCAGCTAGCAAGGGTCCGAGAATCAAAACTCGAGGTAAGATGCACCAATACAACGTGGGAGCACCTTTCGAACGAATCGCCATTGACATCGCAGGTCCCTTTCCGGAAACCGACAATGGTAATCGGTATATACTCGTAGTGATGGACTACTTCAGTAAGTGGCCGGAAGCGTTTCCGATCCCTAACCAGGAAGCCAGAACCGTGGCGGAGCAGATCGTCTACAATTGGGTTAGCAGATTCGGTGTGCCCTTGGAATTGCATTCTGACCAAGGGCGGAACTTCGAGTCAAGAATCTTCCAAGAGATGTGTCAACTACTCGGAATCAAAAAGACAAGGACAACCCCGCTTCATCCACAGTCGGACGGTATGGTGGAGCGTTTCAATAGGACTTTGGACGAACATCTCTCGAAGGTCGTAGGTGACTACCAACGGGATTGGGACCGGCAGATTCCCTTGTTTTTGATGGCCTATAGAAGTGCCGTGCATAGCACTACTCGACATACGCCGTTCGAAATCTTATTTGGTGGAATAGCTCGTTTACCCAGTGAGGTGAAATTTGGATCTCCTACCAATGAGCCCAGAAATGAAGAAGAGTACGTGGCGGACCTTAGGGAAAGGCTTAGGGACATACACCAAAGGACCAGAAGCCAGATTAAGATGACAAGCGACCGCATGAAGACCAGGAAGGAGATCTGGTGTGGCTGTATAATCCCCATCGCCAAAAGGGGAAATCACCTAAATTGCAGCGGAACTGGGAAGGTCCCTACAGAATAGTAACCCGCATCAACGATGTTGTCTACCGCATCCAGCGAGGACCGAGGGCCAAAATGAAAGTGGTTCATGTGGACCGACTGAGTCGATACAATGGCCGAAATGAGGATGCACTTGTTCGGGACGAACACGTCTAAGAGGGGGGCAGTGTAGCATAATAATAACTACGCTCCCTAAAAATATGATGCAACAAATTCCGAAGTGTCTTTTCATTCTGGCAGAATTTTGGTCCGAACTGTCCTTTTATTCGAGGTTCGTGTCTGCGATGAAGTCTCCACAGCTCATGTCAACGAAAGAGACGGATAATATCACGGATAAGAGGGAATTATAACTGCAAGAATTATTACATCAGAATTTCTCTTGTTCCAGTGGTCGAAGAATTTGCTAGAAGTTTCTGGCTATCAGAAACTTCTGCTATATAAGGACAGATGGCGATTGAGAAGGTGAAGCAGTAGTTTTTAAACTGTGGCGAAGAGATTAGAAAAGTGATAATGGGCTAAGTTGTAATTTTGTGATAAATTGAAAGTTGAGAGTTAACAAGAAGAAGTAATTAGTTTGGATTTGTGAATTAAGTAATTGAAAGGAGATAAGTGATTTGAGAGGAAAGAGACATTGTAACAAAAGAATTGCGAAGAATAGTATAGTGTGAACCTGAATTGTTCTATAGACTAAAAAATAAAGAAATAATTTCACAGAATATTGTTTTATCTACTCGAGTCATAGCTCGCATATTACAGTATATATACAATATCAGTCTTTGGTGATCGCTTAGAAGACACAAATACATGAGGAAGAGTATGAGAACTATGACAGAAGTGAATTCGGTAGGTCAATGTTCCACGACAGAGTTAAATAGTTTAAAAACTATAGTTCCTCCAGTCAGACTTGGAACGATACTCAAATGACGCAACAAACAAAGAGTTTCCACCGATAGATACGCAAAAATCAAAACTAATGTCTAAAACGTCATCAATTGTATTGATAAAGCTCGAAAGAATACAACAAATTTATAACTTTTTTATTAATGCAAAGACATGTATGATGTATAACTAAATTGGTTCTATCCACAAATGCGCATTTATTAGCTCCCATAATAATAAAAGAACAAAAATTAAATTTATTAGTAGCTAAGTACGTGATTCCATATGGAGACATCTCCACGGTTCGGTTCTTACATACAAAGGGGAAGACCTCCTTTACTAGTACACACACAAAGCCTATAGTAATAAACTCGAAAAATCCAAATATTTGATTTAATTACAGCGACGTGATAAAAATACAGCCCCCCATGGTGTAAATCAAGCCCGCTTAAGCGTAAACTTAGAATTGCACCTATTAACACGTAAAAAAATTACGATTATCGTTTTATTCGCACAAACAAAGCTAACAATCGTCATTGCCACGTCTTTTAAGGAAGGGATGGCTATAGGGTGGAGGCCTCCTGAAAAGGTGTCAGTTTAGTAAAACCACAACAATTTACCGAGAAACGAAAGCTGATTAACTATCACACACCATCGTGTTCGTGCTGCTAATGTAACTCAATATCCCATAGATAAACAGGATACGACGACGACAACGGCAATGGGCGACATCCTTCTAATATTTTCTTCGAGTTGTTCGCCAAAGAAGTTTAAGTCATTCCGTGCTTGTCGGAGTAAGTTTGTCGGAGGAGATGGTTGCGTGACGTTTCGTAACCAAAAATTTTACAGACTACAGTCGCGGACTTGAACAGTGCTTTTTATTGGCAATTATCACGGAATAGGGTTCACTTTTCTTCTTTTTTTTTTTAACTTTTAACGTTTTTCTTAGTTTTAACAATAAATCACTTAAAATCTGTCACCAACATATGGCCGGTGTCAGTGTCCTGTCATCATAATCCACCGCAGGCCGCAAGGACTATAAGTCGGAGCTAAGGGTAAATTGTTTTTAATATAAAATACATATAATGAGAGCGGTTTTGTGTGGTCATTTTATTATGAGGTGAAAAGCAAGTACCCAAAGGACTTGTGCTGAAAGGTTGTTTAGTGGTCACTTTGGGACATAGTACCATAGTACCGATGTCAACAACATCAACGACGCATTGTGTCGTACCGTTTGTGCTAGATTACAATCTGAAAGGATAATAGGAATGTTCATGTGAAGGGATATGAGCGGTTATTTGCTCATGGGACCTTTAATTCGTTTTACCCAGATAAATATGGTGCAGACGTAATTGCTTTGACCACGCACCAACCAGACTAGATAGTGGGATTGGATGGATAGTGATACAGTATTTGGTGGAATTAATTTGTTTTTTACTCTGATGGAATGGGATTTTGATTGAATGGCTGGCTGTAGCCTAGTGGGGGTTGTTGTAGGTCATTATAAATAATTAAAGAGGTGCCGCGAATGGGAAGGAATTGGACTTGTCCTGTTTGTCATCAAAAGAGGTACAGAGAGAAGTAATTGGCTTGACAGTAGTGATGGGAGCTATCGAATAAAAATTATCAAACATTTGATAGTTATTAAGATTCATTCATTACTATTTTCATTCAGTTTGTTTCGTTTGATAGTTCGCTGAATGTGCTGAGTAGATACGCAATATCCGACTTTACCCAGAGGCTAATTTTCATCCGTTTGGAGGCTGAATATTTTGAAAACAGTGCATCGTGCAAAAAAAAAATTTTAAGTTTTGAAATTCTCTGCAAGGTGGGTGCTAAATATTTTAAAAATTTCAAAATTTCTACGCAATCCTCTAAAACATCCAACTTTACCCCATTTTTGAGTTCGAATAACTAACTCGGAATGTGCGTCGTACGAAAAAAATTATTTCGATAGTAATTTTGGGCTTTGAAATTCTCCGCAAGATGGATGCTGAATTTGTCAAAAAATGGAAGTACGCAATCCTGCAAAACATCAAACTCTACCGTTTTTGAGTGCGAAAATCGTGAAAATGGTGCGTCGTACGAAAAAAAAAATGTTGACCGAAATTTTGGGCTTTGAAAAATGGATGCTAAATGTTTTTTTTTTTAATTTTCAAAATTTTAAAGTACTCAGTTCTCTAAAATGCCCGACTTTACCCCGAGACTGATAATGAAAATCGTTTTTGAGTGCTAATATCTCGAAAACGGTGCGTCATAAAGTTTTGAAATTTTCTTTTCAAAAATATGCAGGTCCGCAATTTTCTTAAATGTCTCACTTTACCCCGAGGCTAATTTTCCGAATGCACCGTCCCAAAAAAAAAAAAAAAATTTTGATCGAGATTACCCCATTTTTGAGTTCGAATAACTAACTCGGAATGTGCGTCGTACGAAAAAAATTATTTCGATAGTAATTTTGGGCTTTGAAATTCTCCGCAAGATGGATGCTGAATTTGTCAAAAAATGGAAGTACGCAATCCTGCAAAACATCAGACTCTACCGTTTTTGAGTGCGAAAATCGTGAAAATGGTGCGTCGTACGAAAAAAAAAATGTTGACCGAAATTTTGGGCTTTGAAAAATGGATGCTAAATGTTTTTTTTTTTAATTTTCAAAATTTTAAAGTACTCAGTTCTCTAAAATGCCCGACTTTACCCCGAGACTGATAATGAAAATCGTTTTTGAGTGCTAATATCTCGAAAACGATGCGTCATAAAGCTTTGAAATTTTCTTTTCAAAAATATGTAGGTCCGCAATCTTCCTAAATGTCTCACTTTACCCCGAGGCTAATTTTCGCCCATTTTGAGTCCGAATGCACCGTCCCAAAAAAAAAAAAAAAATTTGGATCGAGATTACCCCATTTTTGAGTTCGAATAACTAACTCGGAATGTGCGTCGTACGAAAAAAATTATTTCGATAGTAATTTTAGGTTTTGAAATTCTCCGCAAGGTGGATGCTGAATTTTTTAAAAATTGGATGTGCACAATCCCCCAAAATATTCGACTTTACCCCAATTTTTCAGTGCGAACAGGTGTCTCGAAAACGGTGCATCGTACGAAGAAATGATTGATTTTACTCTCCCGTTTAGAGTGTGGCCATGGTGTAGTGGGTAGTATGTTTGCTTGTGACCCGAACTGTGTAGGTTTGAGCCCAAAGCAAACAACATCCACCCGAGCATAAAAGAGAAACGAATAAAATCTAAGTTTCTCCAACCACTACATTAAAAAGGGGATTCAATGGACCGAAATCGAGTCTGATGGCTCTAGGATTTGGAAATTTCCTTTTTTCCCTGACTTCTTTGACGTGAGTACTTTTACGATACTTTTCGTTTATAAATGAAATTCATATCTGGGCTATTTGCCGTCTAATTCAGTAACTTTTTTTGTCGCAGGTATGGCAAGGGGCCTTAGCATGCATGAAGACGCCTTCCCTTTGTAGATCACTTTTATTAACTATGTACATGAAGTGGAAAAATTCAATCATTATCAAAAGGAATCACTTTTTGTTTTACTTGCTGATGGACACAAGAAGATAAATTGCCTTCTCATTTGGAACTACAGACAGTTCTAGTTAGTCAGAAGACCTACAACCTTGAAAAAAATTTAAAAAAGGTAAAGTTAAAGAAACGTGTTAAAAAATTGAATTTTAACAGAACTTTATTGATCCTTAGCCCTTAGGCTTTTCTTTGTTTTGCCATTTTGGCATTTAATGTTTGCTGTTACGAGGTCGTCCTGTATACAGCATAAATTGAAAAAGTCTACGTCTCATAGTTCTTTCCAATGTTTAGACACCAACGTTGTGCATAGTAGCCTTTAGACTGAGTAAAAGGCCCTAAATATCTATCCTGAGTTGCTGTTATTTTAGGTTTACGGCCGCATCTTCCTCCTCTATGTGGTCAAGTTGGAGCCTATATTTGACCTATTTGCTCATGTTTGTGTTGCCCTCCTTCCAATTACGTACACAATTTGGCTTTGGTCACTGCACCTTTGCCTTTGCTTTGCCTATATTGAAAAAATCTTTTACTTTCACTTTCTAAAGCCAGACGAGGATGAAATTTTTGGATAAGATTCTGAAATTTACGTCTATCTTGCAGAAACAAAATAAAGGCAACTCGCATGTTGGCATTTTCCATCACTTTTCTTAATACTTCCGCCGGTACGTTTTCCATTTTCTGTCTAATGTTGTCTTTTAGGTCTGCGAGAATCTGTAGACCAACGACTTAAAGTCACCCCAGAGTAAGATGTCTGAAATGGTCAGATCGAGTGATCTTGCAGGCTAATGCAATTCGCCAAAACGGGATATAATACGACCTGGAAAAATTACCTTCACTAAGTCCATTGTGTCTCCCACTGTGTGTGCACCGTCTTGTTGAAACCACGTACGAGTATGTTTAATCCAATTCGGGTATGAAAAAGTCACGTAACATAGTTCTGTATCGCTCTCCAGTGATAGTTATCGCGTTGCCAGTATCATCTTCGAAAAAGTAGGGCTAAATTATACCGGAGAGTAATTTTCAGTGAATGCCCCAAAAGCGAGTATACAGCTTGTTGACATGTCCGGAGAGTTGAAAATGTGATTCGTAACTCATGATTAACTTTGAGGGAAAATCGTCCTTTTCACGGTTGGCGCTTGTGATGTGCTAGCTGCATTCCAGCTTGGTAATTTGCAGGCAGTAGCTGATGCACCATCTAGGTTTTATACGGAAACATCTTCAAGTCTCTCACCAAAATGCGCTACCGCCGGTTATGTTTCTGGACACTCTTTCATATCCTCGCGCACAGCATCAATATTTGTCTGCTAGTCTTTGCCCTATCTCGTGTCCGAAAGGAAGGGAAATCTTTGACGAAATTCACGTTGTGTTCATTTATTATTCCGCACAAAAATCGACACAATTATTCCATGTTCTTGAGAAGTATAGCATTCATCGTCGTGTTTTTCGCATCTGTTTACTATAAAACTGTCAATATCACGATGACAGGAGACGCCATTGGCAAAAATCATACAAAATTCCAAAGGGTTTTCAGCTCTTAATCAGTCAAAAAAGGAGCATTTTCAAGAAAAATTGTGTTATTACTCTACAAATTGAAATATAAATATTTAGGGAAAATACAGATTAAAAAAAATGTAGTATATGCAAAGCCAATCATAAAAATAAGGAACTTTCATGGAGTGATAATAGCTTGGCCACATCTGTATATTCTTCTTCTGAATGAATGAATGAATACATGAATGAATGAATGAATGAATGAATGATTGTATGAATGATGAATAAATAAATGAATGAATCAATGAATGAACAAAATCATTCGATTATTTATATCATTCAGTTAGTAACTATCGATTGTCGAATTTATTCAATAGTGCCCAACACTACATACTTGCCAGGAGCAACAATTTGATAGCGAGGAATTCCTTTCGTGTGCGCTCTTTGTGGTATTACATTCCTCAACTATCTTGTGTAATGAAATTTAACTTACTTACTTAACGGGCTCCCGACCCGTGAAGAGTCTCTGCCTGAGACACTGTAGCCTTCCATCCTCTGCGATCTCGGGCACGTTGCTTCCAATTATCCAGACCAAGCGCTTTGGCATCCGCGATGGCTTGGTCTTTGAAACGGAGGTTCGGTCTTCCTTGTCGTCTCGAACCTGGCGGCAGGGATTCGAAGATCCTCTTAGCTGGAGCATTATTGTCCATTCGCTCGATGTGGCCGAGCCAATGTAGTCGACGTATTTTGGCGTTTTGGACTACATCCACATCTTGGTACATCTCATAGAGTTCGCGGTTGTATCTTCTCCTCCATTCACCCTCCTGGCACACAGGACCAAAAATCCGCCGAAGAATTTTTTTTTCTTTCGAAGGACCTCAGTATCAGCTCTCCCTTTCTGCTTATCGTCCAGCACTCGGCGCCATAAAGCAGAACTGGCAGGATAAGGGTTCTGTAGAGCATACATTTTGTCCTTCGAGTTAGGAGTTTTGAACCCAATTGTTTTGCCAAACCGAAGTAGCAGCGGTTTCCTAGGGTAATTCTTCGCCGGATCTCCACTAGGATGTCATTTGTGGAGTTCATGGTAGATTATCTCCTTAACTACCTCGAAATTGTTGCTATCAATAGTGACGTTCTGTCCTAGGTGGTGGACAGATGCCTGTTTGTTTGTTGATAGCATGTACTTAGTCTTATCCTCATTTACTACAAGGCCAACAAAATTCGCCTGTTCTTCGCCGTAAAAGCCTCTATCACGGCACGCTGGGAGCGACCCATGATGTCGATATCGTCTGCATACCCCAGTAGCTGGACGGATCTGTTGAAGATAGTGCCTTCCGTGTTGACACCTACCCTGCGCACTATCTGCTCTAACACGAGATTAAAGAAGTCACATGATAGTGCGTCTCCTTGCCGAAATCCGGTGCATGTTTGGAATAGTTCGAAGGAACTACTTCCAAATTGCACGTTGCAGCTCGTGTTTTCCAGCGTCACGCTACAAACCTGGATCAGTTTTGCCGGGATCCCGAATTCATCCATCGCCACATAAAGCTCCTGATGATGAATGCTATCATATGCGGCCTTGAAGTCGATGAATTGGTGGTGAGTCTCGACTTGAAATTCATTGGTATTTTCCAGGATTTGCCTCAGTGTGAAAATTTGGTCTATAGTCGATCTGTCGGGCCGGAAGCCACACTGGTACGTGCCGATTAGTGTGTTGCAGAATGGTTTGAGACGTTCACACAGTACGTTGGATAGGATCTTGTATGCGACATTAAGCAAGGATATGCCTCAATAATTCTTACAAGACATAGGATCGCCTTTTTTTGTAGATGGGGCATATGGAGCTGATAGTCCAGTCATCGGGCATGCTTTCTTCCACCCATACTTGGTTGATGATATGGTGCATGCACCCTATCAAAACATCACCACCGTATTTGGAAAGCTCCGCTGGTAAACCATCAGAGCCGGCGGCCTTGTTGTTCTTAAGCTTTTTTATTGCTAAGCCAACTTCTTCTATACTGGGTGCTGGAACTGAATCTTTATTGAATGGACGTGGGTTTTCTTCTTGCCCTATCACTCTCTCTACATGATGCCCATTTAGCAGCTGCTGGAAGTGTTGCTTAAACACATCTACTATTCCCTGCGCTTCGGTGACTAGATTTCCTTCGCTGTTTCGAAGAGCCTGTGTTCCGGCCTTGAAGCCAGCAGCCAGTTGCTTGGCTTTCTTGTAGAACTTCCGGATGTTGCTTCGATCATGAGACTCTTCGATCTCCTTGAGCTGGGAGACTGCGTAGGCCCTCTTCTTTCTACGCAGTATTTTCTTCTCCTCCCTCCTCCTGGCTCGATACTCTTCCCTCGCTTCCCTTGTTTTGTGCTGCAGCGTCTTCATATGTACATCTTCTGTCACCTTTTTCCGGCGTACACATTCATCATCATACCACGGGCTCTTTCTCTGGGGTGGCTGGTACCCTAAAGTGGTTTCGGCTACCTCTTTGAAGATATCGCGATACTGGGACCACTGGATGTTGGCGTCTGTGGTAGGTGGATGCACTGCGGAGAGTTTCTCACTCAGGCGCTCTCTGTAGACTCTGGCTACTTCAGGTGTGCTAAGGCGTCCAACGTCGAATTTCTTCTTCTGAGCGGTTCGCAGCTTCTTCTCGTTGGATGTGTAATGAAATCGCTTATTACAAACACTTCCGGCTGTGTATGTGTGTGCAAAAACTTGTCTACTTATTTGTAGAAAGAACAAAGGGCGAAACATGATTGAATTTAAGCAAAAATATTCTTTGATTTTCCGGCCCATTAAATAATAAACATAATAAACAGCCAGCCCAACGATGTCACCCCCTTCGTATGCATCTCGAAAGTTTTTTCTAGAATACAATTGAGTTATTTCCGTCATCACGGTTATAACTTTATTATAAATGTATTTACAATAAATTTCACCCTCAAATGGTTTTATTGCGCTTCAAAACGTAGGTCTAGTGCTTTTCATACAAACGAGCACCCTCTCGGAAAAGGACATTCTCGTTCTAGTAAATCATTACAAATGAAGGGGGTGGCAATATTGCAGACAGCAATTATGACCACATTCGGCTCGCATCACTGACGAATTATGACGTTTATCGGTTTAAACACACTCAGTCGAGTACACCAAACGAATTCGAATGATGAATAGGGGTGGTGATGCTGTTCGTGGTGAATAGCCCACTCGAAATAAGGGTTGTGTTTCTCTACTTGACGGCAGTTTTTGACTTCGACGATGAAAAAAAAAAAAAAAAAAACGTTACAATTCTCTTTTGTATTGAAACGAAATGTCAAGTGTTTCCAAACATGCCCAACGTTGTGGCAATAGGGGGTGGTATTGTTGGTGATGTTGGATGGATTGTGTTTGAAATGCTCGCTTGAACTCTTGATTCAATATAAACGGGTAAATGTCCTCTAATGACTTGCACATCTGTTAACTGTTGCCATTATGCTGAGCATAATATTTTTTGATCATCCAATAGAGTTTGATTTGGAAAGGCAGTATGGGATGTTTGGATATTTTTGTTTTGTTGTGCCTTCGTGTAGTTACACACTAATGGGGTGGATGTCTATAACGTGTTTAGCTTCAAAATTGAATTTCATGCAATTTTATAAATGAGTTTGATTCAAATTTGTTCTGATAGTGTTGTGAAGTGATTTTATATTTCTTTCTCGTGTTACGTACCGAACTGGTAAAACGGAGAAGTTACAGGCGTGTAACTTTTGGAAATGTTTTACCAAAAATGTTGGAAATTACTCAGAAATATAGAATGTGGCAAACCGAACATAGTAAGCAAGTACCTATAATGCACACGAAGTGTCTCATCAATTTATTGAACCAAAAAGCTCAATAAGTTGTTGCAATACTGCTCGAATCTTTGGATTAGTCATTAATTTGTCGTTGATTAATTTTTGCTTTGACTTTGACCTTAATCTCGTTAAATACTTTCAGTACACCTGTATACGATAGTGAATTTCATAAAATTATCTCCCAATGCGAGTTCTTAGCTACTTAGCTCGTCCTTTCCCCATAAGGAGAGATACTAGATGGATCGTTTGGAAGGGTATTCGAACGATCCCAATACAGTAACTTTTGGACACAGGCACAGCCAATACAACTCTTGATGTACTTTTAGGAACCAATTTGATTCTTAGCCCTTTCTAACGTCTTATCCTCGACCATATATCCACTGTCATCATGGCTTCCTTTGAGAATACGCCGCCAATTGCCTCCGTCACTCGTCTTCTTGAAAATTTCAATTCCTTTTAGAATCCTTGCAGTGTCAGCTAGAGCCCTATGGCCTCGGGGGTTTCCATTCCAAAAAAATAAAAAAAAACTTTTCGGGAAACTTTCAGAAAATACTAAAATTTGTGTGCCCACTCTGGTAGTAAAATTCAAAACCTAAAATTTGGATAGTAATAATTTTGTTTGTACGACGCAACGTTTTCGAGATATTTGCACTCAAAAACGATTTCAAATAACTTCGTGGAAAAGTTTTACATTTTGGATACATTTCTACAATTTTTGAAAATTTTGAAAACATCGAGATCTGTCCTGTAGAAAATTTCAAAACCTATAATTCCTATCGTAATAATATTTTTCATACAACACACAGTTTTCGAGATACAAGCATTGTAAAACGATTTCCATTAACTTCAGGGTAAAGTCCAACAATGTGAAAATTCCGTTAGCTTCATTTTTCGAAAATCTTCAAAAAAGTCGACATCTTGTACAGAATATCAAAATTTTAAACTTCGATCGAAACAAGATTTCTCGTCGGAGAAATATTCGCACTGGAAAACGATTTTTTCATAAACTTCCGGATAAAGTCGGACATTTTGGAAGATTGTGTGCGAAAATTTTGAAAAATTTGGTATCAGTCTTGTAGAGAACTTCAAAGCCTAAAACTTCAATGCTAATAATTTTGTTCGTAGAATGCACAGTTTGCGAAATATTCGCACTCAAAACGATTTTTTTAAATAAATTTCCAGGTAATTTCTAATATTTTCGTATCTTATACAGATTGCTTTCATTTCAAAATTTTTTTAAAATTCCAGTATCCATCTATACAGAATTTAAAAACGCAGAACTTCAACCTTAATATTCTTTTTCGTACGATGCAACATTTGCGACACATTCGCATTCAAAAAAAGTCGGATTTTTTTGTAAGAATGCTTACTTTAAATTTTCGAAAATTTTGAAAAATTTGTCATCCAGCTTATAAAGAATTTCAAAGGCTTAAATTTTGACCATAATCATGCTTTTCGTAGGAGGCAGCGTTTGGGAGATATTCGCTCTCAAAAACGATTCCCAATAACTTCAGGATAAAATCGAATTTTGACAGATCGCGTCGTAGCTTCTCTTTGCAAGAACTAAACAAAATTATGAATCTTCTAGAGAATTTTGCAACCTGAACTATATATATACTCGTACAAACAATATTTTTCACAGGACACACTGTGTATGAGATATTCGCACTGAAATCGATTACTTCATCAACTTCCGTGTAAAGTCGGCATTTTAGAAGATTGCTTACCTTTAATTTTCAAAAATTTACAAAAATTCAGCATCCATTTTGTAGATAATTTTAAGACCTTAGAATTTCGACCCAAATAATTGTTTTCGTAGGATGTACCATTTGCGAGAGTATTCGCACTCCAAAATGATTTTCTCGTAAACTTCCGGATAAATATATTTTGGAAGATTGCGTGTGTAACTTAAATTTTTGAAAATATTGAAAAATTCGGAATCCATCTTGTAGAGAATTTCAAAGCCTAAAACTGCAATCCTAATAATTTTGTTCGTAGAATGCACAGTTTGCGCGATATTCGCACTCAAAATGATTTTTTTTTTTTTTTGTTATAAATTTTCAGGTAAAGTCGAATATTTTGGAAGATTTCGTATCTTATACAGAATTTTACTAAAATTTTTACGAGATATTCGCACTCATAAACAACCTTGACCTCTTGAAAGATTGTGTATCTTCAATTTTCGAATATTTTTGAAAAATTTCGCATTTATCTTGTAAAGAATTTCAAAACAAAAATTTCGGCTTAAGGCATTCATTTCGCAGGGCGCACCGCAGGATATTCGCTCTGAAAACCATTCTCATTTACTTTCGGGTAAAGTCGATAGATTTCTTAATTTTTCCAAAAAATTTCAAAGCCATTTCCATTAACTGCAATCCGAAGGTACGTACGAGTAGTAAATGACAACTCACAAGTCTTTCTAAGAATGCAGAGAAACTTAAAAAAAAATAAAACGATTCTATAGACCTTAGAATTTAGTAACAATATTTTGACACGAAATTAGGGGTTCACATGCTCATGTGCTTGTATATGGAATAGCCCCCATTGGCTCCAAGCATTTTCAATACATCCGATACCGACTGACGTGAGCATTTGCTCACAGGACCCTGTCTACCCTGCTGATTCGACCTACTCTGTTTGTACTTGGTTTAATCACCTGTCATGGTGTAGCTCAATTTCCACTGATGAGTCCTAATTCACATCGTCTTCGTCCTGGGTTTCACTTTGCCATTGCCAATGATGTTGGTCCTTGGGGTCTGAACACAATATTTCCGGGAAATTCAATTTATTGCAAATTTATATTTTACCTTCTTTCGATTTCGGTTTTGTTTAAATACATTTCATAGAATCAGATACAAAAATGAAAATCCCTGTCTCTATTTCATCAGGTGGGCTTCGATCATGAAAAGAAAATATCATTCAATCGGAAGTTTCAATTTGTTATCTCTTCCGTTGAGTATCCTTTAAAAATTGTTTTATCTCACAATTTGATCCCAACAAAGGACAATCCTTCCCATCTTCGTGCGTGGGTTAAATAAAGCGAATGATTAAAGAAAATGAAAGACTTTCGCTTGATCCTTTCACATACACAAATTGAGATAATACCACAAATTAACTACACTTAATCAATCTTATTGTAGCTCGCCTTGACGTCACCTTAATTAACTCTTTCTCTTCTTTTCCCAGACCGTATCTAACCGGGGCACACTTGAATGCCAAGAAAACTAATGAAAGTTAGTTTATAACTTTCATAGATACACTCACAAAAGGGTTATCCTTTTCGCTGGACATAAAGACATCTATCCTATTTGATTGTGTTTAACGTAGCGAATGATTGCCGTTCACATTTTATTACCACCATCAGGCTGTGCAGGATACACGAGTAATATTATGGACGAAGGGTGAAGAAAACAACGACAGCGCTACCCTTCTAGCAAGGACGAAAGGAAAAAAAAAATAAAAGAATTCCATTAGTGTTATTATGATGTTTCGTCTATCTTGGTTCTATTAGATAAATGGATGAAGAAAATGGTCTCGTAGACATTGTCTAGCAACTCGATGACAAGGATACACGATGATGACAGAGATGAAGATGCTCTCTGGATGAAGCATATGGCTGTGGTCACACCATCAAATTGAATTTTTCGCATGATTATTCCTGGATCGGTGTTTTTCTATTCGGAATTTTTGGATGTAATCCAGCGGGAAAAATCGGAGAAAATAAATTATTGCAAACAATATAAATCATTAAGTGGGATCAACTTAATTCGCTGAGGTTATGAATGTGATTGCAATTTGGGTTTCTTTCATTTCGATTGTTCATTTGTCATTGGAGGGTGATGTGGCATATTCTTAACATCAGCATCATGAGGATTAGATGCGCCTTGTGTGTGTTTTCGTTACTGTGCCAAAGTTGGTAATTATCGTCACTGAAAACCCATCTGCTAGATATCATTACCATCCACTTCTTCAAATAGATATATTCTGCTCACTGGAATGAGAACAGATGAACATAGGTAGTCTCTTGATGCGGAGGGTGATCCATCAGCAAAGATAAAATTTCGATTCGTAAGGAACATGGAACAGCTTTGTATCCTCCGCTGGAAAGTCTTGCCTCTTTTCAGCAATAAAGCCGATGTTTTCTATTGAAACAGTCGACAACAGACTAGGAGATACTAAGGAAGGTGCTGGGTAAAACACCAACCACAACGATATTCAATGTGCTGGGTGGAATAAGCTTGCGACTCGAATGGATATGGATAAATCAGCAAAATTATCTATGTAAGGCTCAACACAATAATTGTATTTGAGATTGCTTAAGTCCAGAAAGATCAACTCGAAGCTAAGACAAACAGAAAAAAAATGAGCAGAGGTGCACTTAAGGGCTACTCTTCTCGGCACTCATATGGCGAGGTTGTAAAAATATTGTCAGGTGATGGATGGCACTTGATGCTGGTGGCACGGGGCTTCGTGAGAAGTTGAGATAAAAGCGATCGGCAATGTTTTTGGCAGTCGCTTGCAATTGCAGCTGTTCGACGTTGAACTTTCGTGCATTGCTTTCTTGGCGTTCGACTGTTCAGGATATCCGCATTGGCTGCAATAAGGTCCGAGGTCCGAGTCGATGTTGGAAATGTTGGAAACGAGCACTTGCTACGACGGCTATGCATTCCGACGTTATTACAAAAGCCCTCCTTCCCTATTTTGGCGTTAAAATCGCCAAGTACGATTTTAATGTCGTACTTAGGACACTGCTCATAGGTCCTCTCTAGGAGGTCGTAGAAGCATTCCTAAGGCGACAATGGAAACAAATAATTAAATTCACATTACTTTAAGGGGAAGGAAAACAAACAAATTTTAAATACCTGTTCTACCGAAGATCTTAATGTTTAAAAGACGTGCCCAGCTCTGTGCCTACTATAAAAATTACGAAATTATTTCTCCATGAAAATAAGTGAAGTCCAAAGTGACGCATTACCTATGCCCAAAGTACAAACCTTCTACAAAATACATGTTCTTATCTTACCTTATCTTAAATACTATAAATCCAAAAGCGTTCTATGAATAGAAACTTGGAATTTTGCACATGCGGTTGTGTGATAATTAGGCGGTGGTGGAGTGGTGGTCACGTCCACGTTACGAGTCCTAATATTGGAGAGGGAAATTATTATGGGACTGTGAAATTGTTATCCCAGGTCAGGGTTATCTTGATTTGATAAAAGTGAGTCAGAGGTATAAAAAAAAAGATAGAAAGAAATAATCAAATGAATAGATTTACCCAATAAAGTGTACGCCGAAGTACAGCACACGATAAGGGAATTTTCGTAGCAGAAACTGTATTGTTTGATTTGCAGTGAGCTAACATCCACCGATATTGATTCCCATCGAATGAATGTTTAGCCTTCTCTGAAGAAAAATGGCCCAATGATGGTTTTGGCGCAAATGCCGGCCCAAACAGTCACTTTTTGGTCATGCCATAGTGTTCGTGTGGATTCTCCGTTCCCCAAATGCGTCAATTTTGCTTGTTAACAGCGCCAGAGAGTGCGAAATGAGCCTCGTCGGTCATCAAAATTTGCTTCCAAAAATCAGGTTCAATGTCAACCATTCGAGCGACTGTTTGGCCGTATTCCAAGCGACGTGGACGGTTTGTCGGCAATATTCTTTGAGTAAAATGCATTTTATACGGAAACAAATGCAAATCATCATTCAAAATGTGCCGCAAGGTGGTTCCACTGGCGCCAAAATGCTGAGCGCGGTGACGATACGACACATGTGGGTTCTCGGCAACACTCTCTATTACCACTTCAACCAGTTCATTGGAACGTCTTGGGCGTTGATGAACGGCATGTCGACGATCTCCCACTGTCCCGTGCAAAACAAAATTCGATACCAAACGACGAATAGTGCAGACAGACGTGCTTATTAGCCACGATATTTTCGACGATATGCACCTTGAGTTAACACAACTGAATGGCTATTTTCAATGTACAGCGTCACTATTTCGGTGCGTTGTTTCGGCGATTCATGGTTAAAATTGTACTGAATTGACGTTGCAAAAACTTGAGTAGACAAGTCAATCGGTTGATAAATGTCAAAGTTATTCAATGTTTATATACCGACATAAAAGATGGCGCACCCTGTATTTAAAAATATCCGTAGATGTTTTATTTTTTATTCGCCTGTACTTAAAAACTTTTTTAACAGAATGCACAACATTTGTTATGAAGACGCGTCAAATCTTTTAAGCTAGGACAACCAACTTCTTTAATATTCGTCATTTCAAGATTTGCAGTCTGAAGTAATTCTTTCAACCATGGAGTTTTTTTTTCAATTCACTTAACGTAAGCAATAGTATTTTCGATTTTTTTCTCGAAGAAGAAGACAATTTTCCATAAGTTGAGACCATAGCCAGCAGTAACGCAACAGTGGCTAACCATAGTGTGTGTGTGTGTGTGGCAACATGATCAAATTTTGAATTTCAGCGTGTGTTCTCTTTTAGATCACAAGTTCAAAAAAAAAATCTTTATCAGTGAAAACAGTTGGAAAAGGATGTCTGGATGATCCACAGATTATGGATGCTGTCTACAACAAATGCTTGATATTGCTCCAGAATTTAGAATTTAGTGGTTGAGATGACAAGCCACAACCCCTTAAGCACTATGGATTACCACAGCCTTTAGTGTCAGGTGAAACTCCTGCCAACTGTGATTACTTAAGAGAAACATCATATGACATTGTCGATCTATCCAAGATAATTTCGAAAAACCAGCCAGAAGAAATGTTATGATGAAATCATTGGAAGCTTAAAATCAACAGATGGTAACATTTTCCTTTTGGACGCTCCAGGTGGGACGGGAAAGACCTGTTACTTGCCGGAACATTGCCATTGTTGTCACTTCATCTAGAATAGCTGCAACACTGTTGGAGAGAGGCAAGACTGCGCATACAGCATTCAAGTTACCTCTCAATTTAAACACAATTAAAAGTCCTCTTTTGAGACATATCTAAACAAAGTAATATCGCGCAGGTGCTTCGAGAATGCAAGCTCATAGTCTGGAATGAGTGTCACATAAAAGAGCAATCGAGGCACTGAATCAGACGCTTGAGGATCTACTAAGCTCATGGGTGGAGTCACTGTCTGGTGATTGCAGACAGTCGTTGCCAGTCGTTCCAAGGGAAACTCGTGCTGACGAGATAGGAGCCTCGTTAAAATCATCCCACTTGTTGCAAAAAAAAGAAGCAGTTGAGTCTCAAAAATAATATGAGACTATATTTGGGACATGATGGGTGGCGAAGAGTTTGCGCAGCTGCTTCTAAAAATTGGAGATGGAAATTGCAAATAGTTTGTGTCACATCTTGATGGACATAAGGACACTCACTGAAGATCCCGATTTGAAGAACATAAGCAACAAACCAATTACATAGCTAAGAGAACGGGCTAAGTTAGGTAAGGTTAGGTTGAAGTGGCTGTCAGCAAAAAAAAAATTAAGCCAACACATTTAGACCAACAATAGGACCCTTGTGATACCACATGGGTTTGAGACGCGGCCTCTAGCCATTTGGAGCTTCTGATGAAGCGTAGAAGGTCCCTAACGTCTATTTTTATCAGACCACTTAGGTCGTTGAAATAGAAGGCTCCTAAGTGGAATTTCCTTCTTTGGGTGAGAGCTGGGCAGGTGCAAAGAAGGTAAAGAATAGTCTCTTCCTCCTCCTCGTCTACGTAGCTTCTGCAAAAATAGCTTGAGAAGACGCCAAGCCTTGTTTTGCATGCTTGCCTATTAGACAGTGTTCAGTTATGACTCCTATGTATAACAGCGCTAATATGCTTTATATTTAGAGAAATCAAATTCCTAGAGCGTTTCAGATCCAGCATAGGCCAAATCTGTTTTGCCGCTAGACAAGTTGTACCCCTTGTCCACCTAGAATTTGTCTTTACGGTAGCATCCAGCTTTAATTTAAGTTTGCATCCAGCTATAGGCATACCCAGTAAACTTTTGCCCGGAAGGATGGGTATTGTTGTTTCATGTCTGGCAAGTTCGTCAGCCTTACATTCCCTGGAATATCCTTATGCCCGGGCACCCAAATTAGGTTAATATTAAGCTGCGCCGCCATCTCTATAAGAGACGATCGGCAGTCTAGACCTGTTAAAGAATTTGTTGAGGAAGATTCCAGGGATTTGGTTGCGGCTTGGCTTTCTGAAAAGATGCGGATATCAATGGCCGATATCACGTTTTCCTTTATCCAAGACAAGACTTCCCTTATTGCCATTATTTCCGCCTGGAACACGTTACAATGGTTTGGGAGACGAAAAGAGAAGTTTAAATTAAGCCTATCAGAGAAGACACCACAACCCACCCCGTCGTTGGTTTTTGAAATGTCGCGTCGGTATAAAAATGTACCGACTTATCTTCCGTAAAACCACCTTCTTCCCAGAATGCTCTGGAAGGGATGGTAACTTGGAAGTTTTTGTCAAAATTTAACTTGGGGATGGTGTAGTCAATGTCTTCAGGAAAGATATTAATTTTATTTAAGATGGAGGCGTGGCCACACATTTTTTTAGACCACTGTGAAGTAGCTTTAAGGCGAATAGCTGAGTTAGCTGCCATTTGACTGCCATAAATATCAAGGGGTATTAATTGAAAAAGAACGTCCATAGCTGCAGAAGGTGTCGTCCGCAGTGCTCCACTAATGTACAGATAAGCTGAACGTTGGACTTTGTTTAGTAACTTCTGGTTTATTGGTTTCCAGCTTAGTTTCCTATCCAAAATAAGCCCCAGATATTTTGCTTCGTTGGAAAAAGTTAATTTTGTTCCATTAATGGATGGGAGGGTCAATAGGTGGGATTTTAAATTTCCTTGAGAAGAGGGGATTCACTTCTAGACCACACCGAGCTGTCCATCTAGATAGCTTATTCAAAGCGTTTTGTAGGAGCTCTTTTAAGGTAGTGAGGTGTTTACCGGAGACTGCTGTAGCAACATCGTCCGCATAGGCGATAACTTTGCAACCCTCAGCTTCCAGGATTAACAGTAGTTCATTGACCACCAGATTCCAAAGAAGTGTTGATAGGACGCCCCCTTGAGGGCTACCCCTGCTGACATATCTTCCAACAGATGCCTCTCCCAACTTTGAGTTGATAATCCGATTATTAAGCAGTAAATTAATCAGCTCGCCAAGTGAGCTATCTATCTTCAGATTTGGCAGTCCTTTGATTATCGCAGATGGGTAGACGTTGTTAAAAGCGCTTTCAATAAGCTACCATAGCGTACTCCTTATGATACATGTAGTATTCGATTTTATTTCTACGGATTTGTCCTTACAGTATGCATTTTGAGCCGTGGACAGTAGTCGTGTGTCAATACTATCACGTAAGTGGATATCAATCAGTCATTCTAGTGTTTTTAGAAGGAAAGATTATTAATAGGTCTGAGGTCTTTTAGAGTGGCGTGTGAATATTTACCAGCTTTGGGAATGAATACCACATTGACTTCACTCCATATATGCGGAATATGGACCAGATTCAGACAGCTCTGAAAAATATTTTTTAGAACTGGCAGGATAATGTCAGATGACATTTGTAGTTCAGCAGGTGTTATGCCGTCTGAAGCTATGTAGCGCCCAAAGGAGTTTGTCGTGCGCAATCAGACTTGAGAGGTTCGTTTTTTGAGCATTTGACTTGATAGAGTCAATATTGTTGGCAGTCGGGGAATTACTTGGAAAGTGTGTATCAATAAGTAAATTGAATGTATCTACAATAGAAGTTGGACAACTTCCCCATCCCATCTGTTTCTAATAAACAGCTGGGCACTGAAGGATTTTTCTCAGCCTAGACACCTCAGAAAATTCTTCTATTTTACCACAAAAGAGTCTCCAAGAATTACGTTTGACTTTCCTCAATTCTTTTTTACATGTTTTTAGGGATTCTTTGTACGAATCCCAGTCAGATGCATCTCTTGTGCTTTTGCCTTTGTTGAAAAGTTTTCTGCAAGTATTTTTATTTATTAGAGACCGGGCTATAATAACACCAAAAAATGATGCAGTAAACGAGATTAATGCTTGCCTTTTGCTTAAGTTAAATGCTTTTGAAATGACATACAACTCTAAAGGCACTTACCCGGTGACATTCCTGCATACTCTCAAAGCCCCAAGTATTCCTTTAAACAAACTAATATTAAAGGTGAGCGCAATTGATATGCTCTTAAGGAATTCCAAAATGTGCAACGGAACCAGATTGCAGGTGAAAGCTCTCCATAAGAATGTGATAGAGGTGAATAAATCTTTATCGGCTGCGGCCAAGGGGAAACGTATCCCTCTTATTCCATCCAAAGCATGTGCAAGTCGTGCTAAATATCATGTTCGTTAAACAACGTCGCCACCTGATCACTTACAGCAGTGCCGGAAATGAAACCATTTGGTAGCCAGTTTCATGAAGCCCAGAGTTAAAAATTGGAAAGTGATCCTGGGAGAGACGATCGCCCAGCAACACCGTCTCCTGCTGACAGAAATTTTTATGGAGACAGGGAAGAAAACAAATAAGCAAACAAAGGTGGCTGAAAAAATCAATTCGTACAAGCTGGGCAAAGGAAAAGGCGAAGTTTTTATTACCAACATGACCTCTTTATCATCATCGATGAGGTCGGTGATGAGGAGTGCAGAGCACAAGATATGTGAGATTCTCTACAGCAATCTTGCTTGGAGAGAGCCAAATCACTGCTTGGAACGTAGTGATATTGGAAAAGAAAACGGCTTTCAAGGCTTGGTCAAAGTGCTCTTCTACTAATAGAGATGAAAAAGCTCGCCTTGAAGTGATATATAGATGTTGCATAGGTCTCGCGAAGAAGAAGTGATCCAATTTCAAGCAAAAAGTATGGAAGGCCTCTATCGGGAGATGGAGGAAATATCGTCTTCGGCTTCTAATAGGAACCAGGCTACCCAGGAGCTTTGACAAAACAACTTGAATAAGGGAGCAACTATCTTCAAAATAGCCGCCCAGAGAAGAAGAAATGCTCAGGCAATTCGTTCTCCAAAGTTCATTAACAATGCTCAAGGACAACTTCTTGTGGAAGACGACACAATTTTCCACAGATGGCGACAGTATTTTGAAAGACTTCGGAGCGAACAGTTTCCCAGGGTATACTTTCCAAGAGCCGCTCCTAACCATGACAAAGTATCCGACATTACTGTCGAAGAAGTTAGGAATGCGGTCAAATACTCAAAGCAGTTGGGTCAGACGAGATACCCTCTGAGTTCTGGACAAAGATGGGAGATATCGGGTTCAGATGGTTCATGATTCTTATCTCCAAACTTATGAGCGGTGATCCAATGCCTAATCAGTGGAGGGAAGTTATCTTCTTCCTTTGCACAAAGGAAAGGGCGATACGCGAAACTGCGAAAACCACCGTTCAGTCAAACTGATGTCACACACCATGAAAAACGTTAAGCGGGTATTAGATGGCCGACTGCGGAAAATAATACGTCTATCTGATGACCAGTGCGGGTTTGTCTCGCGTAAATCAACAACAGATGCAATCCAAAGTATAAGGATCATAATGGAAAAACATCGTGATTCCTTAAAGGACTTGCATATGGTGTTGGTTGATTTTGAAAAAGCCTTTGATAGACAACCAAGAGATCTTTTATGGGTGGCGCTAAGACAGCGAGGAGTACGTACGCATGGTCATGGACATGTATGAGGGAGCAAGGACAAAAGTAAGATGTCCCGCAGGAGTCACCAAAGAGTTCCCAATCAAAGTCGGTGGACACCAGGGAAGCGTCCTCAGTCCTTTGCTATTTATTGCAGTCCTTGATTATCTGCTTCAAGCAAAAGTGACGGACCCTGAAGTGCATCAGTTATTCTTTGCTGACGATAAGTGAAGATCAAACGTACCTACAACGAGCACTTGATGTACGTAATGGGTGGATGTTTTGGGGAGAAATGGGTACCGTATTAGTTCAAAAGAGACAGAGTAACTGTGCTGCCAGTTCTCTGATCCACATCGGCCTACTCCAGACATTTACTTGAATTGGAAAAGTGCTTCTCAAGTGCGAAAAGTTCAAATATCTGGAATCTATGATCAATAGCGAAGCAACTTGTGTAGGGTGGATGAAGTGGGGGGAAAACTCAGCAATCTTCTGTTACCGAAAAATGTCCCCTATGCTGAAAAGAAGGCTCTACGCCGCAGTTGTACGTCCAGTGCTCACATACGGTTCACAATGCTGGACAATGTACAAAAAGTATGAGGGCAAATTATCGGCAGCTGAGATGAAGAAGCCTGCCGGTACTTCCTGAGGTCAAACCGGCAAACTCCATAGCCGAACCAGTAGGGATGCAGTGAAGTCGGAGGGTATTCCATCTGACCAATCATTTCTATTTTAAACGACTGCAGTTTTCATTGAATATCTGTTTCGCGATAACATTAAATAAGGCTCAGGGTCAGTTCTTAAAGAAGGCTGGGGTTGATTTAAGGGTTGCCTCTTTTTCTCATGGCCAATTATATGAATGTGGCATGTTCCAGAGTTAGCTCATCTCGCAGTCTGTCCATTCTGCAGCCTATTGGAACAACAACGGGCTTAGAGAAGTACCTGCCATGGGTGCGGACTGTTACACAGACTCTACCTCCTCGTGGTGCATTCTGGCTAACACTAAAATTGTCTGCTTCACCAATGTGACGTCGAACTAAAAATGACGCAAATTTGCCTTGACATCGAATTTTAATTCTTTATTTGCCTTTCTTGGATAATATATTGTACAGATCCTATGACCATATCAACTATGCACTTTCAAAACACACGAGCGAAGCCAAGCTAGTTGTAAAATGAAACTATTCACCTTCACTTTTAAGTTAATCAAACTCAACTTCCTTTCTGAAATGCGTATTGTTTCACATGTCATTTCCTCCCCCCCCCAGATACGATATTATTCCCGACAAATAAACCGAGTTCAACTTTAATTGTGTTGTCAGCAGAAATTTATTCCATCGCCGAGCATTACATTCCGGAAATTAACTAATTTCCCAAACTAATTCATTTTATTAAAATAAAAAAAAATAAAAAACCTGAAAACCAAATGCAAATGTATCCGTGAATGTAGTTCGTCCCTTTTTGATTCTCTGTTCTACCACAAATCGATAAGAAAGCGAATTATGCAAATTCATTCGCATTTCGTGTAACCGCTGGTAACTTGCCTCAAATAGTGAATATCGTCTCTTTATTCGTCCATACTCGCACCCCCACTCACTAGTACTAGCAGTTATTCTCTAGGAAGGCAACTTATGAGCTCCTTAGAGAATGTTAACGATCCGTTGTTGTTATGTCCTTAAGGAATTTCGAAAACAATTTCAATTGTTAGTTGTTGTGTCACGCAGTGATTTATAATGTTTACACATAGTTAATTTGCCGATTACTCTACCAGCACCACCACCCCATTACCCCATGGCTATATGTTCAGTATGTGCGGTTATTTGTGAGCATTAGAGGAACTGACTGGGATTGTGGTAGCATTTCGTGTCAGATAAATTATTTCCCTTGTCAATCGAAATGCGAAAATAACATGTTCATTTTATTTTATTAATTTTTTCTACATAAACTTTATAAATCGAATAAATAAGTACACAATGGAGACTGGATATGCATTCGTGCGCCATTTATTAAAAAAAGAAAGCTTCAGACTCTTTTATCAGCTAAATACGAGTAATTAAAATTTTACGTTGAAGGAGTTGAAGAAATTGTATCTGCCCGTCACATGCTGTACGAATGTCCCCACCTTACCGTTGATTTCATGTGACAACGAGGAAAAAAAGGGACAAGTAAATTTTTTTTCCGTTTAAAGTTTTAAAAACTTCCTTTTGGTAGTATTTAATACGAACCAGCACACGAATTATCATTTTATCAGCAACTTAGGCTCTACCACCTATTAATACAAAACTACTTGGGATCAAGTGTGCAGACTATGTAAAAGGTGGTTAAGTTTTAAGGGCCGATGTTGATTTTGAATAAAACACAAATTATTTAGGAATTTACTGTCATTTATTTTTATTATGATAATATTGGTATGGTTCAATTATGTATGGAACAAAATATCGACCTCCATCCGATGGTCCAAATTTTCGATGACGCTGAGGCATAATTGAGGTTCTATACCGTCAATGTGCCGAATTATCTCATCCTTTAGCTCTTGAATTGTTGCTGGCTTATCGACGTACACCTTTTCTTTCAAATAACCCCAAAGAAAGAAGTCCAACGGTGTCAAATCACATGATCTTGGCGGCCAATTGACATCGCCACCACGTGAGATAACACGGCCATTGAATTTGTCGCGCAAAGAGCCATTGTTTCGTTAGCAGAAACCACATATCGTCCACATCCATATCTTCCAATTCGGGCCATAAAAAGTTCGTTATCATCTCACGATAGCGAACACCATTCACCAGTAACTGCCTGACCGGCCTCATTTTGGAAAAAATACGGCCCGATGATGCCGCCAGCCCATAAACCGCACCAAACAGTCACTCTTTGTGGGTGCATTGGTTTTTCGACAATCACTCTTGGATTATCATTCGCCCAAATGCGGGAATTCTGTTTATTCACGAATCCACTGAGGTGAAAATGTGCCTCATCACTGAAGATGATTTTCTTCGAAAATTGGTCATCCACTGTTGCCATTTCTTGCCACCATTGTGACCATTGACGACGCTTGAAATGGTCAAGAGGCTTTAGTTCTTGAGTCAATTGCACCTTGTAAGCGCGTAAATGCAAGTCTTTATGCAAGTCAGGTGCAATTGTTGGGCACGACGACGAGTTGAGGTGGACGGCTCTTCAGCCACACTATCGCGAACAGCAGCAATATTTTCTGCAGTAGGAGCTGTTGTTTTTACATCTCCTACAGACCCGGTTTGCACAAATTTTTGCACGATTTTTCCGATTGTATGCACATTTGGACGATTAAATTGACCGAAAGAATCACGAAATGCACGATATGCATTTTGATTTGAACGCCCATTTTCATAATAAGCCTGAATAACTTTAACGCGTTGCTCGATTGTGTATCTTTCCATGGTTCAAATTGAGTTAGTCTGAAATTGAGAAATGTCAAATGAAATGCAGAAAAAAACTTGACGTTTAGGTGTGGTTCACATTCAACATCGGCCCTTAAAATTTAACCACCCTTTAGTAACTCTACTCCAAGTCAAGTTATGTAAATGACACCTGCGACTAATTAAAGGGACAGAGTAGGGATACTTTCAACTTAAAGTTTGTAGAACTTAGTGATAAGATGTCATCAGGGAAGAAAATGGATTGCGGAGGTGATACGCGCTAAGTCTGAGTCCCAGGCTCCCAAAAATTCATATAACATTAAATTTTCAGAAGACGTCTTTGGGGACCTGAAGTCTCCCATACAATGTTTTT
Source organism: Pocota personata (assembly GCA_963082735.1). Lineage (NCBI taxonomy): Eukaryota > Metazoa > Arthropoda > Insecta > Diptera > Syrphidae > Pocota > Pocota personata. Next base: position 204,374,748 of record OY720430.1, read on the forward strand.
CAGAATTTTCGCAATATTTGAGCTGTTTATAGTTAACAAGTTTAAACTGCCAGGTTCCTCAAAAAAATTCTTCTTGTTAACTACCTGGCAGCAAAGTGAAATTAAGCAATCAAGTCCTCCATGTCGTCCTTGAATGGTGAAAGATCATAGCAAAGTTTTCTGGGAAATACAAAGTATCTAGAACCCCCATTTGCAGCATTATCAATTGATCGATTCCAGGGAAGAACATGCCAAGTATTGGTTACTCATCAATTCCATTTTTGGTTTGACTGGGTTAGTATCACTCTTCAGAGACATGACAGCCTTGAACTCAGTTCAATTCAATTCAGTATTCCAAGTGACAATTGACATTAGCTGCCAAATGGCTTCCACAATTTGGTCCACCCGCTGTGGAATAAAGAATGGATTATATCCTAAATAAAAGTTAGAAGGTACTGATATAAACCAACAAAAAGGCTCGGAGAGAGGACATAACCTTGAGGAACACCAGCATTAGTAACTAAACCAATTTCTTTTTCTTTTTTTTACACTATCAAGCTAAGTTACCGGATTTGCACACTTACTCGTAAATAGAATTAAGAAGAGTTCTAATGTCAGTGTTTCAGTTTAGTAAGTTATTTTAAAGAGGGTAAAAGATCGCAAAGACTTAAGAAAAAGGGGTAAATAAGTATTCTCATAGTGGCAGGACATTGAAAACTCCCTGCTTGCCGATAGAAGATTGAGAACTATTGGAAATCACTTCTTCGAGAAACTAGAGTACTTACGTTAAATCGAACTGAAAAGTATTATGAGATTCATGAAATTGTATGGGTAGCCTACGTGAACAGTGACTGATGTGGCAGGTCTAGCGCGTTTGATACCATCAATATCAGATGAAGTAACATTTAGGGTTCAAAAATCTTCTAATAACATCGATGCTTGAAAAATGTGCTATCCGTTGATAGTTGTGTCTGCTTAGTCGCTCATTTAATTTTCCAGAATTTTGTGATTGATTTGTGATTCACGGGGCAGGCCCTCCAACAATATCATGTTCGTACTTGAATTTTGCAAAATTAGAGACCTGGAATTCAACAATTTGAAAGTGAACTATAACTACAGACTGAATACCTGGTTTCGATTCAATGGAGGCCTCTGTATACCCAATCGGACTTGACTTTCAAAAGGGAGGAGCCGATGGAGCTTGATGCTCTCGATGTGATATAGCTCTCCAAACGTTGACCAGCCGGCAAGACCATCTCAACATTAATTTGACTATAGTGACAGCTGAAATTATTGGCCCAATGTATTCAAAGTTATTTCCACTTTAATGTCTTACGTCGTAGGAGAAACTGACTTTGCAATCCCTTACATGGATTTCATTCCGAACTACTCGATTAGGATTCTTGGCAGGGAAGATTGGAAGTTTAAAAATGGTGTAACAGATTCCGAATGGACGGATTAAAGATGGAGAAAATCTCCGAGGTAAGTATCTGCTGCGGCATATTCGTCTACATAAAACTAACGAGTGTTTTTTTAGTCAACATTTTAGCCATAGACACATGAAATGAATTTGCTCAAAGAGCAAGTGAAGTAGACATGTCACATGAAGATATCTGCATTTACGTATTATAGATAGTTAAGCAGTGGGACTCTGTCGCTCAAAGATTTAGTTCCTAATCTGAATAATAAAGCACACAAACTGACCGACGCAAGAGTTCATTCTCCATTGTCATATGCAAGATTATGTGGAGAATATCCGAATCTATTGAAACAAGAAGGCAATTTGGCCAACATTAGAAGAAAGCAAATCTAAAAAACTTAGAAAGGTCATCCAAGAATCTGGGAGGCAAACACTCAAAGAATATGAAGATCATTAACGTAGCGGACACCACTGTGTCATTGTCAGCAGACCTCGTCGGAATCTCCTAGACAGCCCCGTCTTCGATGATTTGAACGAGCTGAAGTACATACCCATCCCGTCGATCGTTTTGCAGTAAATCCAGATAGACAAAGGCCCTGTTCGAAGCGTAATCGTATATATTAAGCCTGAAGGTACAAGAGATAGATAGTCCGTCGGTAACCGCAGCCTAGCGAACTTCCTAAATTTAGCTATATGCTGAAAAATTGTCCCCCCATTTAATTGATTCCCAAGAAAGGAAGGAAATCCTACTATCTTCACATAGCGTTGCTGTCCATGCTATTCAAAGTGCTGGAAAAGCAATCAAATTTCTGGAGGATACGAGCTAGTACACGACCGATAGTAAGGCTTTCGCAGACGCCTTTCAACTGGAGACATGCTGAGCTATATTACCCACATATGGACCTCAGCCATTGACTACCATTGGGAATCAAGAGCTGTTACCCTCATTCGATCGAGTTAACATGGAGCCTTATTTGACAAACTAAACGAACCACCAGAACAGATCTGTGACTGTTTTTAGGACAGCCCAATTCAAGTTCCGTTTGCTATAAAGGCTGGAATGCCACAGGGATCTATACTTTCGCCAACTCTGTTTCCACTCCATATCAACGATCTACTAGAAGCATTTCACCGATGACAGCATTCTAATATCATTATGTTCGAGCAACATGCCGGAATGCAAATACACCACATCGTCAAAGGTGCTACCAAATTAAATGAAATTAAATAAAGACATGTGTAAAATCTTGCAGTGGAAAAAAGCAAACTCGTAAAGGAAACCCAATTCAAAGCCTTTTCCAGAAAGAACGACCAGTCCATGCGTGTTCTTGTAGTCACAGTAAACTCTGATGTAACACATATCCAACATCGCAAAATCAGCGTCCATGAAGTTGATCCTACCTCTTTAGAGCAAATAGATACTTCACATCGGCGGAGTTCCCTGTACTTTACAAAAAACAAGTTAGACCGAGGCTTAAGCAGGTATTGTTCTCACCTTTGGAGTTCGACACCAAACATTTTCGATATCTACAGGATAGCATATATAGGTAGAGATAGGCAGTTCACTTGATAAGATCCCAAACTAACGTCCAATCTCAAGTCGTTCATCGAAATCTGGTAGCGGACCTATAGGTTAGGTTAGGTAGATGGGTGCCTTATGACAAATAGAGTCACTGCTCACTTAGACCAACAATTCGGGTCCATTGTGACCAATCATTCAACCCTGGAAACGTTTTAAAGTCCGCTGTTAGAACCACCCAGATAGTGGTATAAATCTCAGGAGCTTCGTAAGCTCTACATTACCTAAGTCGCCCTCCAATTCCGAGCAAAAGTAACCTCCAAGAGCCTTCATTCTTGTAACGGATAGGGACAATCACACAGCAGGTGACGAACTGATTCAATTTCTTCTTAGTCCCTACAGCTTCTACAATAGTCGCTATGTAGCACACCGAGTCAATAATTATTCCAAAAACGATCCGTGAATTATAACGACTACGTTTCAACAGAGAAGTTGATCTTTTCTTGCTAAAGGCCGTTACGCATGATTCCAGATGAATCAATCATCTGTTTGCTCCAGCGGTGGTTTCATCTTCTATTTTCTTCCGTAGGGAACTGATTGGGATTACTACAAAAGGAAGGGCCCGCGATAAATATAGCGCCGACCCTTTCCTATCAAACTGGTCAGCCCTTTCATTTCCTTCGATATCCATATGCCCTGGTACCCAGCAGAGGGTCACCGCATTGGCTCTAGATATTCCATTTTGCAGGTCCTCACAAGCCTTGATCTAATTACAGCTGAGTCTAGAGCCTTAATCTAGACTGGCTGTCTATACAGTTATCGTTTTGCCAACGCTGAGGCAGCCTGTACGAGTATGATGGCTGCAATTCGGCCTGAAAGACGCTGCAGTCGTCGCTTATTCTAAAAGAGTTGTTTATTCCTAGGGCCTCACAATAAACTCCGGCTCCCGTGCCAATGTCCATCTTAGAACTATCGGTATACGAGTAGAACGCCAGTTCCGTCGAGCTGTGAAATGGACCAAGAAATGGACTTCACTATCAGACTACATATACTGCACATATGTCCAAAAAGTAAAGACCCAGTGGCTAAATTTGCTACTGCTAGGTCACATAGACTGAGAAGAAGTCTATGGATTCGAGTATCGGAAAAAATCGTATCTCCCAACGAATGATTTTTTTGGTTTCTCGAACTCATAAGTTGAGTCCCTTGTTGTAATGCTCACTGCAAGATGTAAATAATTTGAATACCACGTGGATAACATATTGATTGCCTTTGGCGCAATCCCATCATCTTCATCCTCTTAGGCATCCAATGATTGATTCATCGCTGTATCGCATTTCGTTGAGAATATTAAGCCAGAAAAATAAATTTCGAAAACCCCACACCACCACCGAATCACATACGAACTTCTCGTATCGTGTTACAATTAGTCGAGCTGTCATCTTATCGATGAGCTTAACTTGTCATATCGATTCGCCCAAAAACAGACAAACCTGCCTCGATTCGAATTAAATGTCTCGCCCGTATCCATCGAAAAAGCGCATTAGCCTGCTGACATTATTTTGACAGTTCGTTACTCTTAACTTTATTTATACGAGTACGTAGGTACCGACTGTGGGATTCCCCCCCTAATTGAGTTGGTAAGTCGTGCGTTAGCGTTAGCCTGGTATTGCCAAATAAATGCCACTGATAACTTGTTAATTAATTAAATTTAATTGTCGAATCGTTTGGTTCTCGTGGCAATAATCATTTCCGTTTTGAATAAATTTGCGCGCTGCGACACTCTTTGTCGAGTGCCTACGTACGTCTTAATTTTGTTTTTGGCAAAATGTGAACAATGCCACCCTCACTAATACCGTGTGACATGTAAAATTAAATATCAGCCCTTCTCACTCCTCTTTCGCACAGCATGGGGTTGGGGGTTCATTTTCAGGACGGCACGGCACATTCCATTTTCGTTCTACCAGTTCATGTTTGCATGCTGCTCATTCTCGAGTTCGCGTCGTGTCCTCGCGATAGGGATCTTAATAAATTCCAGTATTTCGAATTTGATTTCCATTTCGGTGTTTCTCGGTGAATTTAATTGCAATTGAGCGATGGCGGGGCAGTTGAATCGAGCTGGGTTCCTCCAACGCACGCAAACTACATTAGAAATCCTTTTCAAGGTAGTTACACTAATTATTGCAATTAATCATATTTCGCTTAGCGGGTTTGGTAAAGTTTTTCTGTTTTTGTAGGTAGGATGCTATGAATAATTAATTGTACTTTTGTATTTGTTTGGTTTTGTGATATGAAATTAATTGTTTGCCATTTTTAATGGTCGTTAAATTAATTGAACTCGGGGTTGGGGCGTATAAATAGTGCTATGTAAGGCGACAGGGGTATGTGATTAAGTTTTTATTAAATTAAGGAAGCAGTCAATCTTAGCATGGACTTAAGGATGAACTTTTATAATGCCATTGTGTGGCACCGATTCACAGTGGACAGCTGTGAAGGTAATTTTCGTAACAGAAATGCCATAGGGACTTTTCGTTGTAACGCGCGTTACATTCAGAGATAGTGTTACTCGTTTTGGTTATGGCAATACTTACGCGATATTACCACTCCATGTGTTTCGAGGAACGGATTGTGTTTGCTAGTGCTAAGAATGCGAAAAACTACGATAGTTATGGACTATTTGTTTGGGAAAGCATTTAAATAAATGGTAACTCGCGTTACAACTTTAGGAAACGGTGTTCAAGCTTCTTTTAGAAAGCTCTGCTGAAATGAAAATTAACGAATACTGTCGGATTAGAAACAAGGATCAACTGATAGAATATGTGTGGTTCAGTAATTTAAAAGCAAATCAACATTATTCAGAGTAACTGGCGTTACTTAAATTTGGTATATCGCGTTACAATCGATTTTTCACACTGAATGTTGTATATCTTTGAAGATTTTAGTGATAGTACAGTATTTTTTCATTAGCGTATCATTGGATCTAGAGTTGAACTTGTATTTCGGCCCTTGTTACAGCTAGAGGAACATTAACAAGCCATATAATTGTTTGTACATGCAAACTTCCACTATTTTTCTCAGTTTAACACTAGGTTTTCATACCTCATTTCATTGGATGGCCTCGAAGAGCATATTTTACTCAGAGGACGAATTGCAATAGCTTCAGTAGTAGAAAGGGTTGGGTTCGAATCCCAGTACCACATGAAGACGTAAGATGTACAGCATCGTAAGACGCTAAGACGATTGGTCCATAGCCTAAGGAAGCAACAAATAGGTGAACAGTGTATTAAATTGCGAATAATTTGATAGGAGGTTAGAACTCTGAATAACATCCAGTAAAGAGTCTCGACGGTTGATATCGGATGAAAATCTATTAAGAAGATGGCGGCACTAAACTGTTTAGCCGACGGCTTCATGGCCTCAAACCCGAATGTGCTATTTGAGCCCATAACCAACTGAATTCGGACCAAGCCTCCGAGTAACACAGAGATTTTAACCGCAATCAGAGGACTTAACAGGAATAAAGTGGCGGGGCTTGATGGTATACTTTACTTTTTTTTTTTTTAAATCCTCTATTAGGACAGGCGAACCTATAACGCTCGGACAGCACTCCGAGATGCCTGTGAATTCTGATCATAAATAACTGGAGAAGAGCTTCCAGAAATACGAATTCTAAAGTCTACTTGTCTTGCAATTTTAATAGAGGTATGTTCGTGTGGTAGTCAGGTAAACCTAGTGAAAGGTTCAATTCTTTCACTTCTAGGGACCATTCCGTTGAGTTTTACCGAACTTTTGTAACCATAGTATCTATTAGGTAGGAGCTTAAGTTTCAGTTCGGCTATCTCCATATACTGTATAGTAGACGGGGAGAACTAGAGATAACTGGGCTCGAACTCGTCTATCTTGCTCTTTGTATGAGAAAAGAAGCTGCGTATTAGGTCTAAAGAGGTAGCTCAACTTTATAGACGCTGTTGAATATGTGGTTATGTCATATTACACCAGACTTGTAAAACATAAAGATGATACGCCCTACCGGTATACTAAATCATTCACTTCTAGGGATCATTCCGTTGAGTTTTAACGAACTTTTGCAATCATAATATCTACCACGGTGTTGCGGGTAGTGTGTTCGCTTGTGACCCGAACTGTGCAGGTTCAAGCCTGGACCGGGAACTGCAACTACAACCACCCGAACATAAAAGAGAAACGAATAAAATCTAAGTTTCTCCAACCACTACACCAAAAGGAGTTCTGCCTGGTAGTACAGTGGACACAGAAAATTGAGTCTGAGTGCTCCGGGATTTGCAAAATTGCATCTAATAGGTAGTAGATCCATAGATTCACTGCCAGCTTTTGATGAGTTACTGATTAGACTACCTATCTCCGTATGCTGTCTAGATGAAGAAAACTGGAGAGAACTAGGGTCGAACTTCAAAGGTAAGGACAATGCTCAAGCGCCCGTCTAACTTGCTCTTTGTATGAGAAAAGCAGCTGCGACTATGCACGTTAATTTGTCGATGTTGGATATGTGGTTATGCCATGTCACACCAGATTTCACTGTGACGCCAAGGATAGGGTTGGCAACGTTGTCATTTCAATTGGACTTTTTCAATGCAGTTACCCCTTTGGTAATGGTCCGATTTTTCTAAAGAAGCAGACATTTTTATGCCGCAGCTGTTTGGCTCTGATGAGAGAAATGATCTTAGGTATTTCGAAAATTGTGTGGTTTATCTGGAAGTCTTATTAGCTCTTCGGCACGTTGAATTAGATTGCAGCTGATATCATAGGTTTCAGCACGTCTTCCTGTCATATCATTTCTGTTGGAGCCAATTCGAATTATAGACGTTAAAATCATTGAGGGTAATAATATCTTATTATTCCTTTGCGGAAGAATGAAACAAAATAGGGAAGTAGAAGAATCACTAATTACCTGGAATGAATACAGTGGCACGTGCCCATCTCAGCTTATGCTTAACATGGAGGGTGTGTGTGTGTGTGTCTAACAACATGTACGAGTATGTTGCATAGCTACTTTGCTTTTTATAAAGAAAGGAATTGTGCACAAAAAATGTGTGCCAAAAGCAAAATTGTACTTGATGATTGGAACTGCAACGTAGTACCGAAATATGCTTATGGCTACGTAGTTATCAGTCAATAAAAATCGGGTTTAACTACGAATATCTCGAAAATGGTGCGTCATATGAAAAACATTATTATGTTCAAAAATTTAGATTTCGAAATTCTCTACAAGATGAATGCCGAACTGTTAAAAATTGGAGGTAGGTAATGTTCCAAAATGTCCGACTTAACCCAGAAAAATGAAAGCTTTCGCGTTACAAAATTTTTAGGTACTTAATTTTTTTAAAAAAACTTATTTGTCATGAGCGCTAAGAGTTTTTGACCAGCGAAATTAATTTGTTTGATTAGCCACTTCACTTTAAAGAAACTTTCAATATTCAAAGTCCATCCAGACAGTCTACATACTGCACTTTTATGAAATGTTTTCATCTACATGTCTAATGGTAGGTAAAACCCAACATGTCCCTTCTTTGATTTTTCTTGGAAAAAAAAGGAAAAACTCTCTTACCAATTTGAAAAGACTTCTCACAAATTAACATTTATGTGTCGCTAATAGATGAACCATTATAGATAAAACGAAAAAAAGGAAAATGTCCTCATAACCAACCCCCAAGACAATGTATCCCGAATGCAGCTTAACTGGCAAAATCGCTTGAATAGCCCCATAAATTGCACAGTTGCGATCCATTCGGAGACAGCGAACAATACCGGGGCATTAAAATAGCTGCAGTTCCTTAACCAAAAATATAAATTGAGACAAATTTATATTTCACCCCCTAAAGGCACTGTGTCGTCTTACATTTCCACTTTTACCGGGACAAGACAATTTCCCTACGAGTTAAATTTTTTATTTTCACATGTTTCATGTGGGAAAATTCCCGTAGGGCTTCAATGGAGAAATAAAAAAAGGGTTAAACGAACAGCCAAGGACACATAATTGGGGGGACGAAAACGGTTGTCATATGCAATTGAATGGAAATATCCTTCGGAGATATGAGTGAATATTGGATAAGTCTTGTTGGAGAAGACGCGAGCAAGGAGGCGCGATAAAGTTTTTCTTCTTCCTTATTCCTTACCGCTTTTGTGGTTCCACATGACAATGCAATTTAGCTTTGGTTATTTATTTTATTATTTTGGATCGGCGCTGGCAAAAAAAAATTGAGAGAAATATCAAATTTCGTGATGTGACAAATCCGTTTCCTTTTACGTATTTTATTGACTAAACATTACGGATACAAAGTTATAAAGGGTTTATTTGATTTTTGGAGGGAATTTTTGTGAGTGGATCGGAGATTCGTTTGTGGTAGGTGGTTGGGTGAAAGTAAAGGGTGTACTAAAATTCACGCAAGATTTGTATTTTGCGCCATTTGTGCGGTAAAGTGTTGCCAACGAAATCCACGAGCGATTGTTGAGAAACAAATGAATCACTGTTTGGTGCGGATTTTGGGCTGAAGGCATCATCGGACCATTCTTCTTTGAAAATGCGGCCAGGTAGGCAGTAACTGTTAATGGTGCTCGCTATCGCGACATGATAATCTTGTTTTTTGTGCGCAATGTAGTCAATCTGGTTGGTAGTTGATTGATCAGGAGATCTCCAAGAACCGCGTACTAGCTACGACAATATTTCGCCCCGCAGCAAAGTCGATCAGCCTGAATCCATTATCGGAGGTGGTATCGTGTAGGCTGTACTTTCCGACTGTACTACCAACGATGCCCTCTCTTCATAGCTTTTCGTTAGAATCGCCTAAGACAATTTTAATGCCACAGCTAGGGCACTGCTCGTTCTAGATATCGAAGGGGCATTTAACAATGTGAAAACTCAAAAAATTGTGGAGGCACTCTCGATATACTGTAATAACCAAATAATAAACAATTGGCTAGAACACATGCTTACAAACCGCATTATCACAGCTTCACTGGGAGACGACACAAGAAGGGGAACAGTCCGTACGGGAACACCACAGGGGGGGATAATATCTCCTTTTCTGTGGGTGCTCACAATGGACAACCTTTTAAAAGCACTGGATGGAACCTGTGCGAAATGTGTAGCGTACGCAGATGACCTAGCCGTTCTGATAAGAGGTAAGCACCTGAACATCATAGGAGAGCTTATGCAAAACACCATTCGAATCGTAAAAGAATGGGCGGAGGAGAGTGGATTAGAAATAAATCCAAATAAAACGGAAATGGTTCTCTTTACAAAGAAAACCAAAACTAGTGACTTTCACATTCCACAACTCGGAGGAGTATCACTACAACTCCGCGACAGCATCAAGTATCTGGGCATTATATTGGACAGGAAACTGACCTGGAGAAAGAACCTGGAAGAAAGAGTCACCAAAGCCAAGAGAGCATATTGGATATGCAGGAGGGCCATCGGGAAGTCATGGGCCTTGAAACCGAAACAGATCCACTGGATATACGAATGCGTAATAAAACCCATCATCGTCTACGGTGTAGTTGTATGGTGGCCAGTGATGAGCAAAAAGTATGCAAGAGACTTGCTAACTAAGGTGCAGCGTATGGTCTGCCTGGGTATTACAGGAGCACAATCCTCAACACCAACCGCGGCCATGGAAGCGATACTTAACATTCTACCAGTGCACCTCGAAGCGAAGAAGATTGCCGCCATTTCAGCCTCACGGCTTAGAACTATCGGCCATTTCACCGGTGGTGCAAATACGGATATCGTACACGTTCTCCAACAACTTCGAAACAATTTTTCCCGCAAGAGAATATTGAACATATGAAAGAACGACAAGAAACTCCAATGGGATATCGGTTTATACAGATGGCTCTATCATATCAGGGAAATCAGGGGCTGGCATCTTCAGTGCTAACCCACCGATTGAACTTGCTATTCACCTAGAATCGGTGTTCCAAGCAGAAGTCTATGCAATTATGAAGGCAACCGAAATACTCGCAGAAGACACCAGCGAAGAAAGGCAAATTGACATCTGCTCGGACAGCAAAGCAGCAATTAGCGCGATCACAAACCCCATGTCGAAATCACGACTAGTAAGGGAGTGCAAAACTAAATAGAACTTACTTGCCAGACGCAATAGAGTCCGTCTCACATGGATACCGGGGCACGAAGGTGTACCGGGTAACGAAAAGGCAGACGAACTAGCAAGGAAAGGAGCAGGCAATACAGAACTGAACCCGGATAATACAATAGGGGTCCCTCTGACAACTATTAAAACAATAATCAATGAAAAGATACGACAGGAGTTCAATAACTACTGGACGAATCTAGACACGTGCAAAGTGGCTAGATCTGTAATAAGAAAACCGATTAACAACAAAGCAAAAAGAGCTCTTAACTCAAGCAGAACACAATTGAGATTGATGGTAGGACTTTTAACAGGGCACATCAATCTCAACAAACATTCGTTCAGACTCGGGATAGCTGATACAGCAATCTGTGCCAACTGTGAAGAGAAGGAGGAAGATATAGAACACTTCCTCTGTCACTGCCCCGCTACAGCGAGGCTAAGGCTGAGAATTCTGGGGTCTCCAAGGATTCCGGATATTACACACCTCAATAAGAAAGGAATCGGGGATATACTGGAGTTCGCCAGACGAACACTACGATTCCCCGATCACTATACGATATAGTTGATACTACCCATGATCCCTAGACCTAAATCCTCTCAATACATAATTCCCAAAACACATGACTATTCCTTACAGTTACGCAGATGAGGGGAACACAACGGGCCCAATGGAGGCCTAAGTGAAGAGCATAAGCTCACCATCTTAAACCAACCAAACAACCAACTCGTATGTTTTGTAAAAGCTGTCTTTGGTGTGGTCGTCTTTCTCTACGGTGGGTCATGCGCGCATATTAGGCTTATGACGCGCATATTAGGCGTTCCTCCACATATCTGAAACTTAACACTTCTTGCCTAAGTCTGCCTCCAACGACAAATCCACATCCAAATAGGCGCTGCTTTTATCGCCGGTAACAATCGCAGTTTTTCATCCTCTTTTTGTCCGGTCCATCCCATCGCACTACTTGGATGGCGGTGGTATCTGCTTTGCAGCAGTTTAAGGTCTGCGTTAGTTGTTCGGCTGCAAGTAGACTTAACAGATCTGAAGTTCGTTGTCCTTCTTTCCTTTACATGGTTCGTCATCAGTAAATCCGTCCGTCTCCGAGGCTTGTTGTTACTTCGTAACAAGTTGTTTTATACGTGGTCTGGCAGTTACTTTGCCGGAACAACCCCCAACCTGGAGGACCAGTTCCATTCTAGAAAATTTCATTCTATAGGTAGGTAGGGGGTCGATTATACTGATGTCAGTAACCCACTTCGGGGGTGAGAGCGCTGCCGTTGGCCAAAAAAAACCCACTCAGACACTTGTAGGTGAGTAAGAACAATAACAATGACAACACAGGGTGTTGTTTTATAATTTGTGCTCCCCAAAGGGAATAGGAATACCCTTAAATTGTTTCAGGGCATGGGGGGTACAGAGAGCCTGGTAGATCATTCCACATTCGTGTCGTTCGGCTTATAAACGAATCCCTATATTTGACAGTACGACCGAAGTTGAGCTTAAGGGTAAACTGATGTGCATTCGAAGCATGATGCGTTTTGCGGGTGATATTTTGAAGGGGAGGAATGCAACAAAAACACTAAAATAGGGAAAGACACGAGACATTTCAACGGTGTTCAAGTGAATGTATGGAGTTCACAATATCTCCTAGATTCCTACATATGATTTTAAAAACTCTTCGAGTGCAAATTCCCGGCATTGACAGTTGATAGCGGCCATATTGTTGAAGCTACATCTATCAAATTGGCCGTCATTTATTCAGTCTGCTTTGCTAAATCGCCATGAACGGATATAGCGATACCGGATTCTAGTGATCTCCATCTACTATTTGCTATTGCAAACATTTTATTTCTAACTTCTAGGTTCAGGTTGCAGGGTGGTGTCTTAATTGACGGGTAAGCTCGTTCAGGATTTAGAGCTGAACCCTCCTTGGCCAGCTCATCAGCCTTCTCATTTCCCGAAACGCCATTATGTCCGGGTACCCAGCAGAGCTTTACATTGTGTTGCGTATCAAGAACCCGTAGCTCTTAGCGTCAGCAACGCACAAGCTTCGATTTTATTTGTGTTGCGGAAATCGCTTTTATCGCTGCCTGGCTGTCAATGATAAAGGTGATATCATCTGGTAGTGTAGCTTTCATTGGAGCATCCCGGGCAGCTGTTGCCACCGCCTAGACCTCCGCTTGAAAAACACTGCTATAGTCTGGAAGCCGAATTGACTTGTTCAAATTTAGTTTTCCAGAAAAAATCCCTGCACCTACTCTCACGTCCATCTTGGATCCATCAGTGTAGATAGCGACTGAGTTGATATTAGTTTCCCATTCCTCTCGACTCGGAAATTAACTGCAAAACGGCTTATGAAAGTCGAAATAGGGCACTATGTAGTCTGTGCTAACATCTCCGCCCATGTATTTGCGTAAAATCTGCGCATTCCCCGTCAAGCTTGACCTCTTTAATAGAATACTTCACGTCACATTGTAATGTAACCATGCAGAAAATAAATTATCGAATTTTCTCATAACCAATCACATTAAAGTATTACAGCATAAAAATTCTTCCAGAAAAGACAAACATTAATACAATTTTATTTGTTGATACTCAATCAAAGTAATAAATAGAAAAACAACTAAAGAAACCTAACCAAATGGCATCTTTGTCTGATTATTCGCTATTACTTCTTTTATACTTAACGACATAACGTTCTATTTTTACAAAACGTTCTCTTAAGCAAAAACCAAACATACTTCCCATTTGATTTAATTACCTTGAACTAAATCAAAACCGCACATAAAATAAATTTCATTTATCCAACCTCAATGCATTGACATGCACAATACAGGTATCATCAGCATAACTATCCGTAGCTCTAGACGGCATTAAATTCGAAAAAAAAAACCCGAAATTGCTAACAACCAAATAACCTAGTAAATTTGATTTGATGAAACCAAAAACCCACCATCGATATGTCGCATGTGAAAAAAGATACACCCGCCAGATACATATTTTACTATGGGGCACAGAAAAATAACCCAGAAAACAAATAAAATCGAAAATCGAACGAAAATAAATGTTTTGTGTGCTCGTGTGCGATTATCCTTTATTCTTTTAATATATTCCTCAATTGTGTGTCGTGTCATATGTGGTTGGGACTAGTTTTTTTTTATTACAAGCGATAAACATTGGTTGGAAGGGTGGAGAACCAACCACCCTTGGGAATTCAATGCAAATCAAATAAAAATGTTAAACAGGACTGTAAATGGTAAAAACTTACCTGTACTCGAACTTCAGGTAGATTGACTTTCATTGCTAGCTCCTCGCGGGAATAGACGTCGGGGTAGTGGGACTTTTCGAACGCACGCTCTAGCTCGTGCAGCTGGTAGGTGGTGAATGTCGTTCGATTGCGGCGGTGTTTTTTCTTCGAACAGGAGTCATCTTGAGCTGTCAGAAATGGAAAGATAGAAACCTACTTTTGGATATCTAAGAAATAACCCACCTTCATCGTCACTCCCTGAGGTGATCTTCTCACCCTGCTCACTGGAGTTTGTTTGGTTGAGATCCTCACTGGAGGCACAACTGCCATTGACCACACTATCGTTGTCATTCAGTCTATCCTGTTGGTCTTGCGGTAGGATTCCCGCCGAGCGGTACTCATCCATTTGACGCTGTTGCTGCTGCTGTTGCTGTTGCAGATGATGCTGATGATGATGATGATGTGGTGGTGGTGGCGATTGATGAGGATCTCCAGTATGATGCAGTTGATGCTGCTGCTGCTGCTGCTGCTGTTGCTGTTGCTGTTGCTGTTGCTGTTGCATTTCATCGAAACTTCTCGCTCGGATGTACTCCCCGTAATTGGCGGCGAGTTTTGAGCAATCTGCTACTGTGGACGGTTCATTACCCGTGGAGCCCATCTGACCGTCATTACCATTCGACAGTTTACTACTGTGCGCCACCGTCTCATTATTCTCATCCAAATCATCGTACGACGCTGGTGATGATGTGGATTTCCTTTTCAAGCCAGTTCCTCCACCCCCACCTCCACCACCGATACTTAAAGGCGGAGATGGTGTTGTCACATCAATGGTTGCCGATGAACCATTCTCCTTGTTATCACCATTCGCCGACATCGACTCATCATAATCACCTTCTGTCGTTTCACCAGATCCTGCTGCCTCCCCAATGCAATTGTCCTCAAAGTAGTGATTAGATGATTTTGACGTTTTCTCGTGCGAAATGAGGCCCTGATTAAAGCCACCACTACCTCCACCGCCACCACCAACCGGACCAGACTGATTATTAGCCTCGTGATGGTGCTGTTGAATTAGTGCCATGCTGGCTGCTATCGATGGGCTCGAATAGTCCCGATCCGTGGGGCTCGGTAGCTGTTGGCGCTGCAATATGTGGCCAACCATCATCGATTGCTGTTGCTGTTGCTGCTGCTGTTGGTGTTGGTGTTCCTGGACAGAAAGGAATTGCTGCTGGGACAAGGAATTAGGTGATCCATTGTCTACGGAACTTCTGAAATGTGCCGAGTAACTCAGGTGATTACCATGTAAATGGTGGTGATGGGAATGATGATTGTGCTGCTGGTGTACACCGTAGGCGCCACCGCCACTAACTACACCAGTGCCGCCTTTATGTGGCAACTGTTGTGGGGAACTATTTAATGAGAGAAGTTGATTATCGATACCACGAATGTGGGCCAGAGGCATTCCGTAACGTAAATCGGTGGCATCATCTGTAAGTTCACCTAAAATGAGAAATAAAAAAAATTAGTAAAATTTATGAAAGCGATTTGCAGTGAGAGGTCTAGTCTTGTTTGTGCTTATATAGTTTATAGGTATACGATGTGTATGTGTACAAATTTGGAACCAACAGCCTATACAAGGCCTAGCTTATGGCCTACAGTCTTAGGCCGTATCCGAAGAACGTAATTACGAAGCTGTCATGATAATTATATTCTCCAAAGTTTTGTCAAAGTTGCGATTGGAATCTGTCCCGCCCATTTCTCAAATTAATGTTTGGAATACAAATAGATACTAAATATGTGCAAGATTTTTACTGACAAGGAATATGGCACACTTTAAAAATGTTTTGAAATTTCACAAAAAAAGAATTTAAATCTGTGCATTCTGACAGAAGTAAAGGGCGGACCATCTGTCCATTTATTATTTTCAAGTTTTTTTAATTTTTGAAGAGAGTACACTTTTTGATTATTTATGGCAAATAATTTCATTTAAATGGCTGTCGCGGCTGGCTTGGTAGTAGCCCACCCTGTTAACCCAAATTTGCAGTAAATTTTCGATGGTTCAGGGCTCTATTTCATGAATAGCTCCATCAATATTGTACTTAAGCATCTGAATCGTTTCTGGATTGTCAGCATAATATTGATTTTTAACGGCACCAAACTTTCGGTTTACTTTCTACTTTTTTAGTCCGTTGATCCGTTGGCAGTCGGCAAATTGAGAGTAAGCACTTTCATTGGTGGAAGCATTGAGAGAGAAGAGAAACTGTCATCGCCGTTGACAATCGGTTGACATTTCAATCTGTCAACGAATGTATGCGACGGATTGTATGGGACATCTTGCTGGAACCAGAGATCATACAAGTTCATTTCCTGGCAAAAGAAAGTTTCTGGCCAAAGAAATTCGGTTATCATGCCTCTGTAGCGCTATCCGCTGACCGTAACGTTGTTGCCATCTTCATCTTTGAAGAAAAGTGGGCCAATAATGCTGCCATGCTCCTCCCAAAATCGACGTCAATTTCGAGCTGCTCTAAAGCGATAACGAAGCGGGTGGTCATTTTGCTCAGGTTTAGGCGCACACTTTAAGCAACAACAGCAATATTCTTAGCTGAGCACACAGAACGAACACGAGGATAACTTGTCATCAATTAGCATGCCAGCCCAATGAACTTTCTTCACAAACTTGGCAAGCTTGATGCATTATTTTGACCGAAATTTCTTTTCAAAATTCGCACGGTTTCACATTAATGTATATTTCCCAACGTTGTTCAAGCCTAAAACGATTCATTTCTTACCGTGGAGATATAATACTGGTTTTATGTCAAAATAACATGTAATTTAAAATGAAACCAGCAGATGGCACAACCAGTTATAAGAAAAATCGTGTATTTTTTGTCAAGCCTTATCTTTGTCTACTACCTGCGTGTTTAGCTACCACCCCTCTCGGATCAGACGCTAACCAGTAGACGTACCTTGATATTACCTTTAGTTTTGTCTCGTATCTATGATTACTGTCTTAGGAGGCCCTGTCAGTGACTAAAGTCGCGGACAGCATTACTCATAGCATCTGGATGGACAGATCTACAAACAGACGCGGAAAAGCACTTAGCTTGCAATAAAAAGAGGATAAACGAACAGAGCCTAATATTACGTTAAAAACTAAAATGGCAGCGGGATTTTTGGGCATCAGGATTCGTCGCTCACATCACTGTCTTCAATCTCACGCCAAAAAAAAAAGTTGTTTATCATTTCACCATAGCGCAGAGAATTTACGGTACAGCAGGTGGCGCCTTCGTCGTTTTCAAAAAATACGGTCCGATCACGCCGCCGGTCTGCAGCGCACACCAAACTGTCACCCGTGGTGTCGGCGTTAACTTTTTGATTTTCCAGCACCCAATCCACGTATGTTCTGCGCATTCTATGGTCAGCAGGCAACAACTTTAATACGTTGAACGGTGGCTAAACATTCCATGTTGTACAATGGATGACAGATGGATTTGACAGATATCATATGACAGGGATGTGAAATGCCAACCTGAAAATGAATAACCATTTAGAATGAATTGGTAGAAAGATTTCGTCGAAAATCATGTTGAACGCCTTTTTAAGTTGTAAAAGATGTTTGAAGGCAACGTGCTACGATTTATTTATAACAATTAAATTAAAGTGTAGGAAAACCTTTATTCAGGCTGGTGAGCGTTTTGTTTCTAATTTTGCTGATTCTTTACGTATGACTGAGCTTAAACTTTTGTTTATACGAGTATATTATTTGGGCGCGCTAAAGGTTTTTGGATACCCTTATAGTGATTTGCACATCGCGGACATTAAGGAAATAAGGAGTGAGATAGAGAAAGGAGATACCGATGCAAGTTGGTATTAAGAATCTGTAAATTGTAATGGAAAAATAGAGCTTGGTAGAGCATTTCATATTCACGTTGAACGGTCTAAGATATGAATCTCTATATTTTAGAGTACGTGCGCATACAGGCTTAAGGACGAGTATTGTAACTGAATTGTTGTAAGGGCGTAATGTAATTGGCTATTTCAGTTGAACACTTGTTTGTTGAAGAACCTATAAAACGTCGATAGACTGAAGACATTTCGAGGATGGTGCAGCGAATTTATAGAATTTGCGATGTTTCTGTCTCCTACAAGTCTTATCTCGCACGATTTTGAATTTATTTCAGTAAGTTCAAGGATGTTTTTGGTGCACCTGGCCAAATATGAGCGTTGTATTCTAGTTTTGAGCGAATAAAAGCTTTATAAAGTCCAACCAGATTAGAAGCGGTGAAATATGTTTTACATCGTTTAAGAAAACCTAAACATTTCGCAACGTTCTTGGTGACACATTACGAGGATGGAAAGTCTTTCGGTTTCAACGATGAAAGTGCCATCCATGGATTGTGTTTAGGAGGCAGCATTCTAGTTCGAAATAATGAGCTTGACATACATTGCCGTTTGACTTCCTCGCCCGAAGAGGAGGGACATGAGTCAGGAAACGAATATGAAAAGTTGAAGGTACTGTCACCAGCGAATGAATGATGTAACAGACAAGGGATCATTTAAGTATAAAAATGCGAAAGAGAGTAGGAGATAAAACAGAGCCCTGTGGAATACCAGCATTTATTTGGTGAGTTGCAAACCTGGATGTATGCTACACACCATCCATGCTTGATGTGAAGGAAAAAGAGAAGATGCCGACGGCGTCTTGTCGCTGGAAGTCATTAACCTCTGTTCAAGTTTCACAGATGCCCTTGCTTAGCGCCACCGGATAGCTTAGTAAGGTAACAATATTAAGGACAGAATAGTGAAGAGGTCATGGAACATGTTCACCGAAGAGCTAGCTAATGCAAAGATTTAAGTTGGTGATAGAAAAGTTGAAATCACAATTTTTTTTTTATTTATTTGATACCGTACTGTAATATACAGGGTGAGTATTTTTAATTGAGACACCTGAATATCTTGGAAACGGTTAGAGATATCAAAGAAATACATTTTTTTATGTGTTTTTAGGAGGGCAGGTGAAAATCTTCTACAAATACTATGAGGACCCAGGCGCACGCCCTTAGTAGTGTGAGATTCTAACTCACCAAAAACACCTAACTTCGATATAAATTTGTTAGTTACTGTTACTAAGTTAAGACCTTTGGCAAGTGTCTTTCCAATGAAAGTTCCTGAAACACGCGGTTAATCTTTATAGTTCTATGTGGATAGATTTGGTCCTTTGCGGACAGCGCAATCAATTTCTCTTGTCCAGAATTTGTAGAACTTTATTATTAACATGTCCGTTTCGCGCAAAGTTTTTGGTTTCATCTTTAACTTTAGGAATTCCGAGATCTCTGTGGATATTGTCGCATCTTATGTACTCTCGACAGTGAACAAGCACGTTTCCGTTCTGGATCCTCGTGCATTACCCACATTATAACCCCCCTGGTCATATCGAACAATGCGTCGAGTATAAATTATAAAAGCAAGTTATAAAGGTGCTAAGTGTAACGCGGCATTCGACAAGGTTGCATACTATCACCACTACTCTTTTTTGGTGGTGATCAGTGATGTTTTGCGGAGCGCTCTGCCGATAAAAAGTGGCAGAATCCAATGGAGCCTACCAATCTCAAACACCTCGACTATGCTGGCGATGTTTGCACCTACATCAAATAACCACTGGTTTGGTGGAAGAGGCAAAACGTGGCAGGACTAAGGACTAACTCTGCTAAAACTAAAATTCTAAGTCTTCCTTCGAATTCATCAAAGAGTCATATCAGCATTGTAGGACAACAAGTCGAGAGAGTACGCATGTAGTCTCAACTGATGGTGGTACTGAATTAGACGTTAGCAGCCGCATATCTAAAGCTAAGGTATGTTGTGGACAAGTAGTGCAATCAGCTTACATCAAGCTGCGACTGTTCCACTCTAACGTGGCATCCGTGCTGTTATATGGCTACAGTACCTGGAAAGTGACCGTAAATGTCACAAAAATGCTGCAAACTCTTGTTAATCGCTGCCTAAGAAACATACTATGAGTGTTCGGGTCAAATAGTATCTCAAATGAACAGCTCTTTGAGAGAACGGGCCAGGAACGTATAGATATAATTATACAGAAGCGATAGTGGCAATGGATTGGTCACATCGTACGTAACGAAGAACATTGTATTGGCCGACAAGCCACGTGCGAGTAATGGAACCCGCTAACAGATCAGGGTTGTCCTCGTATGACATGTTGGTTGACGTTGAAACACATCGCCAGGAATCGAACACGATGGCACGTAGGCGTGGTTGATGCCCTAAGACACATAAGATAACACAGGATCTAAGTAAGCATCTTAACAAAATTGAAGTTCATCTCTGAAAAGCGAATACGTATGCAATACCTAGTGCATGCTCGCTCGTCCTGTTCATTTCACTGAAATACCACATATTACCTAGGGTCCTTGGTAATAATAAAAAAACCCTTAATTACATATGGAAATTCGATTAAATTGTCACCACAAAGTTAATTTACATTCTACCCCCTGCTCACCACACCATAAAAACCCAACTAATTACATTCTAACTAGGTGTCCTTTGCGTATAACCGAATTATGTGATACATTTAAGTTTGATTTCATTTATTACATCGACGAAACAAAAAGGACCCAATTCGAATGCATATAATTAAATGCAACATTAGCTTAAATGCTTCCTTGTGATTGTTTTCCCCCCTACAAGAACGCCACCCACCCAATGTATCCTTGTGCATTACCACCACCGACGCAGAGAGAGGAAAGTGAAGAGTGATGATCATTTGACATGCAAGGAACTCATTAAGCCACTATTGATGGTGGTAACTGCTAATACACGGTTTTACCTAGCATACAGTGAGTGACTTTTTATTTCAATTGTTTTTCGTTCTCGTTATCCTGTTTGGGTATTTGTTTGATGATAATTTCAGGGTTTCACTCATCGGGAATCATTTTCAACTTAAGAAATGTGCAATTGTGTGAATGGTTAGCTTAGCTTTCACTGGAGGGGGGCGGTATTCAGACGAAAAGCAATTATCCTTGAAATTATATTCTCAACACTTAGGTGGGCGTTTCGATTGCATTCAGGAGCTTGAATAACGTATTCGGGGTAATTAGATAGACAAATTGATTTCGAGAAATGTAATTGAATGGGAAGAACACTGTGGAGCGGGTAAGGTGTATCGTGTATCTCGATCGATCGGTGAATACTTCAATCAATCAAATTAATTCAATGGATTTTCACTGGTGCTGAGTATGTGAATGAGAAAGATCAAAAAGCCGACTTGGTAGATGATTGTGCTATGTCGTGGTAAGGTAACAGTAGGCGAGAGCTACCTTTATGAAATTATTTCAGTATGTGTGTGGTCTGAGGGATAATTAGAGAGACAACAGCTTACAAATGACAATTAAATTTATCGGTTGGGGGTAATGAATGCGCTTAGAGTGTAGTGGATAAATAGCGGGAGTTTCAAATAATCAACTGTATTGAGGTGATCTGGTCCAGTGGACATCCGTGTTAAGTTTGCCAAAACTTCAGTGGTAAATTTGGGGACAATTCTTGTGATGGTTTTTCTAGATACTTAGGGAATAGTTCTTTCAATAAAAACTTCCGGGCACCTACCCATCTAAATTAGACGTGACCTCGGATAAAGAATCATTATACTTCTACACGGATGGTTCGGAAACAATCGATGGGATTGGTGGCGGAGTTTTCTCCGACTGGCCAAAAGTTTACATCTCTTTCCGCCTTCTACGTCATTGTAGCGTTTTAATGGCGATCAAAGAAGCTCTATTTGGCTGAAATTGAATGTAATGTCTGCTAAGGATATTAACATCTTCACTAACAGTCAAGCCGCTATAAAATCTCTGGAATCGATCCTTTGATATTAGAATGGACTTACTCTGGTCTAAGTATGTCTGTACTTAGGGTGCAGACAGACACTTGAACCTAACATAACCTAACCTAGTTTCGATGATTATATGACTTGAGACATATGAAGCTTGAGACCTCATTAGCTGTTATGCGAATATGTACGTAAAATACAGTTTGGAGGAGTAGTCACCTCTACACTTTTTCTTTTTCTTTTCCAAATCCCGGGGCACTGAGACTCCATTTTTGGTAAATTATATTATCAAGCAGAAACCCATTTTTGGTGCAGTAGTAGTTGCTGTTCCCCTTTCAGGCTCGAACCTGCACAGCTCGGACCACTAACAACCACACTACTCACTACGCCGTGGCCACCCTAAGAGCTTAAGTAATCGTTGCATAAGTAGTCGTTATCGCTTTAGGATACGGTCCTTACTGCCCTCAATTTGTCTCGGAGATTTCCCTAAAATGTGGAAAGGCTAACACCCATAAAAAATAAGTTAAGAGTTATATTTCCAGCTTTGCTAAGCTCTCGTGTATACATAAACTTTTTGAAAGTATATCGGTTTCTATAGGGTAAGTCTACAACTACTCGCCTAATTGAATTTATTTCAAATACATTATGTGGTTCGGAGAACCGAAAAGAAGTTAAGGTTTTGGCTACCGACTTCAGCAAAACTTTCACTAAATCATTCTTCTCAAACCAAAAGCGCTTGATTTTTAGCTGAGTTTTATATTGGGGAAGCTCGTAAGTGCAGAGTTCTTATCAGATCTATACCCAACCCTACTAGTGTAACCTCCGGGGTACCACAGGGTAGCCAACTAGGACCTATGATATTTATTTTAACTTTAAATTATATTGAATAGTTATTAAGGGCTTACGCAGATGACATGCAAATATCTAGATATATTTGTCACTTGCCGACTGTGTCTCACTGCAGAATGACATAAATAATTTCTTCATTTAGTATAAAGAAATTCTTTTACAGTTTAATGTGCATAAAACTCAAACACTAAGATACTACTTGAGTTTGTTCCAACTGTAGCTTCAATTGGTGGCTTGGATGTTATCTGTGATACTGAATTTATCCGTTCCCATAAAAATAGGCTTAGCTCTGCATTTGCATTTATCAGATGTTAGTCAAAGAAATTCTCAAGCCCATACGATACCAAGTCCCTCTATATGACCTTCTTTAGACCACTCCGTGAGTATACTTGCCAATCGAAGCTGTTGAACGTAAATTCCTTTCCTTTTTAC
Source organism: Pocota personata (assembly GCA_963082735.1). Classification (NCBI taxonomy): domain Eukaryota; kingdom Metazoa; phylum Arthropoda; class Insecta; order Diptera; family Syrphidae; genus Pocota; species Pocota personata. The sequence goes on from OY720430.1 coordinate 204,398,161, forward strand.
CGTCCTGTTATGGGCTTGGATAATACTTACAACTTATCTCCCTACAAGGACCGACTAAAATACTTAAACTTATAGACTCTGAAGTCATATTGCCGATCTCATTCAATATTTACCCTTGGCATTTAAGATCGGTTGATATTGCCAAATCCTTTTCTGCTGCTCTAAAAAAAATTCTTAGGGGAGCCCACAAAAATTGAACTCGCCTAAGGCCCTCTAAGACCTCAACACGCTTCTGGCTATCCAGGATTTTTTAAGCATTCAGATTCTGTCGGATAGCTAAACCGCCATTAAAGCATAGAGCTCCTACTACCTACCGACGCTACTCCTCGGAACCACAAATTGACTACTAAGACTGTTAAGCATATGGCACTGACAGTACTTACTACAGATTGTAGAACGAAGTGGAGGCAACTCCAGATAACCTTCTAGGTTCTACGAAACCACAGGACATCTATTTAGAAAATAACATGCTATGTGGGATCGAATCAGATTGACGAGGACGACGTCTACTATCTTCCTTAGACTCATTCCAAAGATTCTAGACTAGATTGAAAAAAGTTACTTTGATTCGAAAATTTACTCGTCTAACACTAGTAAGAGTTAAGGAACTGACGTCGAACCAAACTCGTCGAATCGTACACAATGCGAAGAAAAGGAACTTCTCCGTTGACCCCTTTCTGCCCCTGCCTTTTGATCCTACTGTAATTGAAAATCGGCTACAAAATCTTAATGATGAATTCTCACCCTGCCCAGATGGTCTCCCTGCCATTTTTCTTAAAAAATGCTTTTCCATTCTCTCTCTCCCCCTCTCTCAACTTTTCCGTTTATCTCTATCACTAGGAGAATTCCCTCAGATTTGGAAGACATCTTTCATAACAAAAAAGGATCAAAGAACGAAGTAACAAACTATCGCCCCATTGCTAAACTTTCTCATCTACCCAAACTTTTTGAAAGTATTTTATATGAAGCCCTAAGCTTTCAGTGCCTTATCTCTCCCACCCATCACGGCTTTCTGAAAGGTAGGTTAACTACCACTAACATAGTCGGATTCGTGTCCTTCGCCCTGTCTGCCTTAGAGAATGGCAAAGAAGTCGACGTTATTGCAACTGATTTTAGTAAGGCTTTTGATAAGATATCTCATAAGTTAATCCTCTTCAAATTGTGTGCCCTCGGTTTCGAATCCATATTGTTAAAATGGATATCTTCTTACCTGAAAAACCGTTCTTACAGAGTTCGCTTCAGATCCATCATATCGACTCCTTTCTTGGCCACTTCTGGTGTTCCGCAAGGCAGCCATCTAGGCCCCCTTCTCTTCATTCTAACCATAAAGATGTTCTCTCTCTATACTCGTACGCTAATGATAACAAATTTTTCAAAGCCATCTCTTCACCACATGACTACTGTCTCCTTCAACAAGACCTTAGTAGTCTTTCGAACTGGTACCTACAAAATCGCTTAGAGCTCAATATCGCCAAATGTCAATTCATCACGTAAGCACCACGTGTCCTCCGCCCGCCTTTACCTTCTCCATGGTCAACATATATCCATCGTTCAATCTCTCCGCGATCTTGGTATATTGTGCGATAGGGAACTAAATTTCCGTTCACATATTGATGAGATAATTCGTAAAGCTAACTCAACACTTGACTTTGACAAACGATGGTCCAAAGAATTCTCCGACCCTTACGTGACCAGATTCCTCTACATTACCTTTGTGCGCCCCCTCCTTGAATACGGAAGTCAAGCGTGGTCACCCTTTCAGCACGTTCATCTGTCCAGAATTGGGAATGTTCAACGTCGATTTCTTCGATTTGCCCTTCGTGGTCTTCATTTATCTTGCCTGCCTATCGAGACCGCCTCAACCTTATCAACCTGAGTGCTCTAGAGAAACGCAGATATGTTGCAGACATTCTTTTCATTCATCGACTTCTTTCAGGCTCTGTCGATTACGCATCTCTTTATAATACAATTTTCTTCAATACTAACCCACGAAATTTACAATGCCCTCGTCTTTTCTATCTACCGTCCCACTGCACTTCATATGGATCTAATGAACCAATTTCCCGTATGCTGCGAAAAGTTAACTCAAACACTTTGATTTTAACCTCAGCACTCCCTGCCACAAAGCCGAACTCCTTCACCATTCTCCTTAGCTTTATGTCTTAGTTTTAAGTTTTAGTTTTAAGTTTTAGTTTTAAGTTTTAGTTTTAAGTTTTAGTTTTAATTTTTAGCCTTAAGTTAGTTGTAGCTTGTAAAAAGCTAAATAAATGGGGGCTTTCGCCGCCTCCAAAAATAAAATAAAATACATTTGTTATTGTCTAAACTGCAAAAGTCTTCCGAAATTGACAAGTCCAGTCGGCATATCTACAGATGTACAGACATTTACCCGAAATATCATACAAATTCAATTCAAAGAGTTTATGGCTCGATTTGCTTAAGCTCTATGATATAAGTTAACGCAACATAATATGAGTTAACGCAACATAATATGCAGGTAAATCCAACACATGCCGCATTCAAGTCATCGGGTCAGCAAGTCTGCTGAACTAAACACCGCCACACCGGTCATCAAATGCCAACGTCAGCAACGTTCCCACGATCGACGCGCTCCTCATATCAAGGTGCCAAATTGCAGTGACAGCGTTTATTAGGTATTTAAGGTAGAGATAAGTTATTCATGTTGTTCAGTTCATTTTAAGAGGCAGAACCTCTGCCAGTTTAAGAAATAAATATAATTTTTTTAAAGTAAATGAATTAACCGTAATTTAATTTATATGGCAGTCCCACATCGTAATAAAACAAGCGGGTTTACTCTGGAGTGGAGACACTCTACTGAAGTAGACATGTTTCTCGTCGACGTTTTTTCCTCCCTTGTCGACCAATTTTCTTGCGACGAGTTTTCTTCTATCGAGTTTGGGTTGACGAAATTGCCTTCCTCTCTAGATCTCTTTAGGTCGCATCATACTTTAGCCTCTCTATTCATTCATTCATTTATTCATTGATTTATTCAATCATTTATTCATTCAATTATTCATCCATTTATTCATTCAAGTATTCATTCATTTATTCATTCATTCATTCACAGATCACTGATATATCGAACTAATCTTAGAAACAACACAGATTGGTCCAAATATAGGGACTAGTAGGGGATCAATTCTCAGCAGATGTACTCCACATAAGAACTTTGACGCAGATAAGGTATGTTAAGTTTAGGCTGGGGTTAAACACCTTACCACCATCGATTCCTTTAAGTAAGAGTACGTCCAAGTCCCGTCAGTCCTAGTGTCACATCAATCTATTTACCAAGCAATATTTGCACGATAGACTCCACTGTAGTTTCGACATTCTCATGGATCTTTCCTACTCGTAGCACAAGCTGAACCCGAAGTATTACTCGACTGACCACCTTCAGATCTTTAAAGTCATCTGTCTAGTTATTAAAGACTGTTTCGACCAATTAATTATCTAAAAAAAGACTACTTTAAGTAGGTAGGCATCTACATAATTCAATTCCAGACTTATGGATGATGTCAAAAGAAGGATATCTTTTGCATGTACCTAACTTGGGTGCCTCATCATTCCTACACATTATGTGTCTCAATTAGCCCCTCAAAACAAAATTTAATTCCACGCTTAACAGCAAGCAAAACAATTACACCGATGCACCTTTAAATGACAGCTCCAGCGGACGACCACAATTTCATCTCCTGAGATACCTACTTCAATTCAAACCCAAGGTAATCGCCTAATTCAAACCCCCCTATAGACAGGCAAATTCGTCTCAGTGTATAACATCAAAGCCAAAACAAGACATCAACCTGCCAATCACGGCGGGGATTTGCCTCCGCTGCGGGACCAAACTCCACACAAACCCAAAGGCTCCATGAAATTTAATGCACAAGAGTCCAACAAAAGTCTCAACTCAATTGAGTCGAATAATTACGCACTTGTAAGGTATTAAAGTCCAAGACATACCACTTTGTTGTACCTCCCCGTTCATTGACGGTGTCTGCGGATTATTAATGAAATTAAATTGTATACAAATTGAAAGGTGGACCGTAGCAAGGGGTGAGGCAAGAATATGAATGTTAATGGGTTTCCATTTTTTTTTTGTATAACACTGAGTGGCATTGTCAAATCGTTACATGCTCGATTAACCGAGACGATTAGGAATTTGACATCTCTCGCATATTTAATTGCCAGAGCGCTGCTTAATGGACTCTTGACTGCAGCGCTACTGCGAAAATCAATTCGCTGTCATTCCATCAACTGACAGTTGTTCGTAATTCAATTAAAATGCTTCTCGAATGGAATTTGTTCACTTTTTACTGAAACAGAAGTCGCTAATGCCTAATAGCTGAGGTGGAACCAGTCATAATTGATTGTTGCAATTGGGAATAAATTTCTGTTAATAATGTTGCAAAATTGATTTATTGTTTAATGTGAGTTTTTGTTGTCAGATGCGGCAGGAAGATTGTGAAATGGGGAGCGTTGATTGTTGCTGGCTAAACTTGTAGTGGGGTGGCTTATATATTGATTTCGAACAAACACAGATACGCATTTCTTGGCAACAACCGTATACGCCATCTGTTGGCATATGTCCACTGTAACTCAAATATTGAATTTAAATGAATTATGATTGCTGGTCGGCAGGCCTTTTGCACTAAAAAAAAGAATAAAGAGTGTACACTGAATTAAGTAAAATTGTACACTGAATTCGACTACGAATGCCTATGTGAAGTTAGACCCAATTTTTCCGTAAATCAAAACTCTGGAACGATTTGGAAAATGGCACAAAACAAAATTGAACTCGTTTTCTAGTCGAAAATTTTAGATCTGGCATAGAACAACCTGGAACAACTTTTAAGAGTTCGACTTTCGAAAAAAGGGTAGCTGGACATTTTTTAATCTCTTATGATATTTTGTAAACGGTAAGACTTATAAGTCTAAAAATTTGGAACAATATTCACAACAAGTAGAACAGAATGGAACAACTACAACAATTTCGATTTTCGAAAAAGGAGGGTTGGTATTTTTTGTTTTTTAGGCAAGCGATGAGACCTAAAAGTCTATGGAACTTGAAACAATGTTTAGAAAAAACTGGAACTTTTAGAACAACTTTTTGGATTTATTCCCGTAGTTGAATTTAAAACAAATCTAGAACAACGTGGAAACCACTTTCAAAAATTTTTGATTTTCGAAACAAGAGGCAATACGAATGCTTGAAGTACGATGATAAATCTTGTGACACCTTTATACGATATTTTAATTCTCCTTCTTATATTATTAGAGAAGCTCAATTGTTGATGGCAGTTTGGTGGTCCACATTCCACAAGAATAAAAAGTAAGTCGTAAACTCCCACCAACTTCTTTAGAGTTCAACTCTGACAGCGAGAGCATCCCAAAAAGTCGAAAACTATGGAAACATTTCGACATTTTTTGATTTTAAATATATTTTTTCTTAGCACCGTTTTCGAGATATCCACACTCGGAAACGATTTTTATGAACTTCTGGATAGAGTCGGACATTTTGTAAGATTACGTACCTTAAAAATTTTTGAAAAATAAAATTACGAACAAAATAACTTGCAACCTATAACGTCAAGTATTGGTTTCCTGAAAAAATTCGATGTCGAGATTTTGATCAAACATTACCTTACTATGGGCCTCCCAATTATGTCTGTCTGTCTGTCTGCATGTACATATGTATGTATGGTCGACTGAGCCTAGAAGTTTTCAAGAAAACTTTTGTTAAGTTTACACTCTAATATCCGAAGAAACCTCTAATATCCGCAATACAGTGTTCTGATGGTTTACACCATGTAAATGTTCAAACATGTTGCGATTTTCACAGGAATGCGTGTCTGAAAAGGAAAACAAATTTACGGCGTAGAGACGGCATTCCACTATCTGGGCCAATGCTGATAGAAAAGGTTAAAAGGTTCCATGAACACATGAAAATTGAAACTGAGTGCAACTATTCTCAGGGATGGCTTCAAAAATTTAGGAACCGACATAGAAATCACGGCTTACAAATATCGGGCTGAAGGTGCTGTTCTCTTCGTGGATGATTTAGCTCAATTTCTACAAGTCAAGAATTTGACAGAAGACCAAGTTTATAGCGCCTATGGAACTGGGGTCTTTTTGGAAAGTCTTGCCGAGGAAAACTTTAGCTTTAAGCTCGGAGGCTTCTCTAAGTGGCGCAAAGGAATCTAAATCTTGTGTACGCAAATGCAGCTGGCACTCATAAGTGCAAATTACTAGTGATAGGAAAAAGTGTCCGTCCGAGGGCCTTAAAAAATATAACTGAACTTCCAGTGGTGTATAAGGTAAGTCTTAAACATAAGTGACTAATTTTTAATTTTGTATAGGCCAGCAAACGAGCATGGATTACCCAAGCAATACTTTTGGATTGGTACGACAACAACTTCATTTCTGAAGCGAGAAGACATTGCATAAAAGTAAAGTCGATTGTAAATTCATTCTTTTGTTGGATAACTGTGCAGCACATGCTGATGAAGAGCTTTGCAAGAGAGATCACGTATCGATCAAGTATTTCCCTCCCAACTGCACTCCCTTATTCAGCCGATGTACCAGGGAGTAATAAGAAATCTAAAGGCTCATTACCGTAAAGAAATTGTGCGTCAAATTCTTAACCACGAGGAGAAACAAAGCTATGAACATTTTTCAACATAGAAAATGCGATTTGGAGCCTTTCTCGCGCTTGGAACAGTTTTACATCTTTTGTTTTCAAAAAACACATGACACAATCTTATGCCGCCGAATGATGATAATGGGACTGAGGGATCGATTGCATATCAAAGCACAGATGTTGTCGACGAACTCTAGACCTATACTACAGCACTGGGTGAGGATCAACCAACTTTCGAAGGAATTGATGCAGAAGCTTTAAGCGCTTGGATAGGCTGTGACTCAAAGGCTCCTGCATATGACACTTTAACCGACACCGAAATCATGAAAATAGTTTTGAATCCTCAAGAAAATACTGGTGAAAATGGAAGCGACGAAGAATTGGAAGATTTTCCTGAATCGAATGGTGTTTAGATAGATCCTCTCGATTTGAAAACTTATTAATTTTGTTGAGGAAAAAAAATTTATTTCGTCACAGGAAATGATGCAACTTTACAGATTGCAAGACAAACTAATAAAATAAAAACCGAGACTGTTAAGACAATGAACTTTGGACAGATATATTTAATTTTAAAAAATACATGTATGTATCTATGTATGAAGGAAAGACATTGCATAATTATTTATTGTCCGCATTGTAATGACATCGTTGTTCAATTTGTTCATCACTGTTTGCATGAAATAAATTTGAAGAAACTTGTGATCTGCGTCCGGCAATGGTAGAAGCGATCCGGCACGATGATAAATTTGCCCTTGGACTCTGAATGTTGGCATGTAATTTTCGCGCACGATGTTCGTTACACCGAACGATGTCATTTGGAAACATGAATTGTATTTGCGGATGTTTTTCAAGAAATGCTTCGACTCACGTGTAACACCTTATAGCAACGTTGATAGTGGTTCGGGTGGTGGATGTAATTCTGGCAGTTTAACTTTTCCACTGGCGCAGCACATTCCTGGCGTTTCGTTCTTAAATTTGAGGGCGCTACAATACATGCAAATTTTATCCATTTTTCCAATGACGACACTTGGATGAAGACTGTAATCATTATTACTGTCATAATGGAATGCAACAAGATTTGAATCAGCGTGCAGTGTTCGTCTTAATCGAGCGGTGCTTATTCGAACATTTTGCAGCCTTCTTTCCCGTTGTTCAGTTGTCTCAGACGAACGGGCCTGAGTAGTACGTATTCGATCAGTTTCTAACCTCACTTCTCGTTGTTCAGATCATTCAGACGAACGGGTCTCAGCGGCATGTACTCGAAGATTGTCCAGCCTTAATGCTCGTTGCTCGTCTGATTCTGAGGCTCGTAATGCACTTTTCTTCCATGCTTGAGGTGTAGATCGGCCAATTGTTTGTCGCTTTGGAGGCATAATTGTACGGGAACGACGAGAAAAATGCGTTTGAATTTATTAGATGTCAATCAGCAATCCGAATCTCACAATGTATCCAATCCAATTGAACCGGCTGTTCACACACGGATGGAAATGTTAATATTGACGGTGTTCACCAATTCGCTGAGGAAAATTTGAAGTGAAAAAAATCAGCATTCGAGAATTGTTGATATCGATTTTGTGAGTGGAATACTCACGATGATATCCGAAAAAAAACTGCACAGCAAATGCGTTCGGAACGTCAATCAGCAGTCAGATCCTTCACATACACATTCGATGATCTTCGTGAGTTCACTGTAGAGAATGAATAAAATCATCTCACGGAAACTACGAAAATTCAATTCGATTGAATTATTTATCTAAATTAATTTAACTCACAATGAAATGCACAAAACTATTCGAAAAACGACAATATTGTCTGTTCAATGTGAGCCGGACATGAATTTCACAATTTACATAAATTCTTATGTCACCCACAACTCGAAACGTCATCATTCGTTCGCTGGTTTCGTTTCAATTCAAATCAGCATGAACTGTCACGGCAATATATGAAATTCATTGGAATGACAGTGGCGCCATCTGTCGAAAATTGGTCGTACCAACTCAGAAACTTTCGTGGGCTCATGCACAACAACTTTGCTAAAGATCATCACACGATCAAATGCATAGTTTACGATTCTATAAAGGACATACAGACAAACATTAATTTTTATATATATAGATGAATTAACCCTGCAGTCGTCGCGCACTAAAAAGTCACTGGTGTGACGCGCGGATTACATTTGTAATCCATGTTAAAATTAAAGTAAAACAAATTTATTTTGCTGCAAAATGCAATTACATATTACTTAAAGATAAAAAACATAAATTATTACTTCATAATACAAAAAAAAAAAAAAATAAATTAAAAAAATAAAAATTTCGGATTTCTTGTAGAAAAAAGGAACTTTGGTGGATTACAATAGTAATCCGCGCGACGACTGCAGGGTTAAATTGAATTACAATTAAATAGAAGACTGTTTTATTTTCGAAATCTTTTAACCTCCAATGTCTGGAAAAATCGGTCGGTCCCGAGCATTCCAGATAAAAGAGTTTTCACTGTACTTTGCTTCTTTTTTTTTTTGGAAATTTTGCCATATCCCGGCTATGACTCAATCGATTTTGTTCGAAATAAATATTTAACCAATATTTGACAGACTTAGGTCCTTGCAGATTCAAAAATAAAATATTTTGAGGATTTTGTTTAAATTTTAAATCTAAGTGATTCTCAAATAAACAGCATAAAGGTGCAAGTGCGTGCGACGCAGTCATGTATTATAAAGGGTGGTTAAGTTTTAAGGGCCGATGTTGATTTTGAATAAATTATTTAGGAAATTACCGTCATTTCTTTTTATTATGATAATATTGGTATGGTTCAATTACGTATGGAACAAAATATCGGCCAAATGACCGCCGCGACCTCGGCGGCACACTGAACCATCCGATGGTCCAAATTTTCGATGACGCTGAGGCATAATTGAGGTTCTATGCCGTTAATGTGCCGAATTATCTCATCCTTTAGCTCTTGAATTGTTGCTGGCTTATCGACGTACACCTTTTCTTTCAAATAACCCCAAAGAAAGAAGTCCAACGGTGTCAAATCACATGATCTTGACGGCCAATTGACATCGCCACCACGTGAGATAACACGGCCATTGAATTTGTCGCGCAAAAGAGCCATTGTTTCGTTAGCTGCGTGGCAAGTGGCACCATCCTGTTGAAACCACATATCGTCCACATCCATATCTTCCAATTCGGGCCATAAAAAGTTCGTTATCATCTCACGATAGCGAACACCATTCACCAGTAACTGCCTGACCGGCCTCATTTTGGAAAAAATACGGCCCGATGATGCCGCCAGCCCATAAACCGCACCAAACAGTCACTCTTTGTGGGTGCATTGGTTTTTCGACAATCACTCTTGGATTATCATTCGCCCAAATGCGGCAATTCTGCTTATTGACGAATCCACTGAGGTGAAAATGTGCCTCATCACTGAAGATGGTTTCCTTCGAAAATTGATCATCCACTGTTGCCATTTCTTGCCACCATTGTGACCATTGACGACGCTTGAAATGGTCAAGCGGCTTTAGTTCTTGAGTCAATTGCAAGTTGTAAGCGCGTAAATGCAAGTCTTTATGCATAATGTTCATCAACGACGAGCGTGAGAGGTGCAATTGTTGGGCACGACGACGAGTTGAGGTGGACGGCTCTTCAGCCACACTATCGCGAACAGCAGCAATATTTTCTGCAGTACGAGCTGTACGAGCATGCACTGGTGTTTTCACATCTCCTACAGACCCGGTTTGCACAAATTTTTGCACGATTTTTCCGATTGTACGCACATTTGGACGATTAAATTGACCGAAAGAATCACGAAATGCACGATATGCATTTTGATTTGAACGCCCATTTTCATAATAAGCCTGAATAACTTTAACGCGTTGCTCGATTGTGTATCTTTCCATGGTTCAAATTGAGTTAGTCTGAAATTGTGAAATGTCAAATGAAATGCAGAAAAAAACTTGACGTTTAGGTGTGGTTCACATTCAACATCGGCCCTTAAAATTTAACCACCCTTTATAAAACAGCTTTCAATTAATTTCCATCAGAAGGTATGATTGGTGGGTTCGTTTGGAGTGGCCCTCGATGAGGTACACTTAGACCAAAAGTAGGTCAATTGTGTTGCCGCTGTGTAAGGACGGGTGGTTTACACAAAATTTTTAACTTAAACCATTCAGACCGATCTTTTGAGATCATTACGATCATTGAAAAGGTATTCTATTCATGTTGCCAAGTGCGGGGAATGTTCACAAGAAATGTTTCTCTGCTTCTTGGTCCTCCTCATCTCTACAGCTCCTGCAGTAGTCAATATAAGGGACGCCCAACCGTTGAGCATGTTATTACGTTGGTTAGTTTTGAGAGGGTTCCTCTCTTGTATTTCAGAAGTTCGTTAGACCTCTTTTGACCCAGTACTGGCCTAGATCCCAACTTAGGTTGGCCTTCTATAATGCATTGGCGCCGTTTGTACCGATACAACCTTGTCCGGCTAGTTTATCAACTTTGCAATTTCAAATCCGAAGGTATACTCGTATCGTATCTTAGAAACTCATTTAGAACAAACAAAAAGTGTAAAGTGGAGGATTGAGTTTGTATTTAAAATCAGAAAATCATGCCCTTAGAAACGACAAAGTTATGGGGACCTACATAGGTGGTTCCGGCAAGCGTCCAGACGCGGTATATCCATAGGATTACAAGAGCGCGTGAAACCTCGATCTCGTTTCAAAAAATATAGATATTTTTGAAACACTCTTTCACAATGCATTCATTCTACGTAATGTTGACAAAAACTCCTTTTACTAGCATTGTTTCAAACAAGATACGACACGTGCTTAAAGGTTAACATAACATTAACAAAGCTACATTGTTTTTATAAAGAAAGGAATTGTGCACAAAATAATTGTGCCTCAAGCATAATTCCCCAAATATAATTCGTTTGAGCAATGTAATATTGAAGCGCTTTTTTAAGTTTAGCTACATACACGGCATTTCGTTGTCGTGGCGAAATTTTGTGTGTTCCCTGTCTGAATTTAAGTTCCAGCATAGTTTTCAAACGACTGGGGTTGCAACCCCGTTGCCATCTCCCGGATTGGAATGTATCACATGTGATTGTAAGAAAATTTGTTAGTAAAAAATATATTTTAAACGCGAATGGACAAAGGGTAACGTTTTTAAAAGGTTCACCTTCTGTTTTTTGAAAAGTTTAAGAGATAGGAGATAGTACTTATGGGCAAAGCTCTAGGTGACAGTTGTTTGAAGCTGCTTGGTGACTTAGAGCGTCCTTGTTTTTAATAACAAATTTGAAAATGTGTAATCATCTTTCACATGAAAGCAAGTACTCATACCTAATACCATAAGGTTGGAGTTTTTAAAATAGTTTATAAGTTTGTTTGTTTGGTTGTTTACCAAAAATATTCACGATTTTAAGGACATGAACCGAACACATTTAGGACTGCCACTGTAAAAATTAATATTCCGGGATAAGTGGGGACAATTTAATACAAGCCTTTCTACTATTTTGTGGTAATCACGTTATGAGTATGTCATGCTAATGACTTCTCATCTCCATTCGTGATTCTTGTAACATCTTCCAAAGTGCCTGTACTTTCTGCTCAATGGAATGCTTCTTGGAATGCATGAAACCATTTTTTATACCTGCCGTCTTTGGTAATAAGAGGCCGGGGTTTTAAAACACTTCAACCGTCAGAAGACTTTTTGGGAAACTCCAAATCCATTTTTTTTTTCCATAGGAGTCCTACTTGAATCCGGTTTAAGAATTTCTGAGGAGTTTCTAGAAGATCTTATGAATTTCCTGGTAAGCCGAACTTCAACACTTCTTCCATTTTTCGAGGACCTTCCAACATCCTGCCTTGGATTAGATCCTGCAGAGTTTCTCTCGGGAACTTGTTAAGTTTACTAATTTTCCTAAAACTCAAACTCAGACTCATAAAGATAAAGAAACTGTTTTGGAAGTGTGAAATCGATTTTGGAAGTGTCTGGCACTTTGATAGGACTTGGGGCGAAAACGACGGATCCATTTTTGATGAGATATTGAAAAATGCATAAAAAAAACTTGTAGCCCAAATCACGGTCACGCATCCATAATCCAACAAGTACTCAGACTACATTATTCCATACCAAGATTTCAATAAGTAATACTCCATCCTTATTCCCAAAAGACAAGAATGGGAGTCCAACACATTAATAAATGAACAAGACATCCAGTTCTTCACTGACGGGTCTAAAATAGAAATAAGAACCGGAGTATGAGTATTCTCTAAGTCTCTACAGATTAAAGATTCATACAAACTCCCAAATGCAGCGACTTTCAAGCTGAATTCTTCGCCATTGATAGAGCAGCATTGACAATCCTCACGAGGAAAATTAATGCATCTCGGATAACAATCTTTGTGGGCAGTCAGGCAGCTATCAAGGTAAATGTCGTCAAAACCTGAACAAGGTAGGTAGGCAAGTAGTAGTGGCTGTAACAGCAGCCCATGCTGAAATCGAATTAGCGCTTCAGCGTACTTTTAATGCTGCAACTCAAGTGACCTATCCTGTGTTGTTCGGATAATAAACTATAGAGATGTGGGGGTTAGTGTAAACCTTCCTTAAATCCACCTTGTGACACTAAGAAAGCTGATAAGTTCCCCAATGCTTTTCTCCGCAAATCTCCTTTAGGTTGTCAAAGAAAGATTTGCCTAATGTGCGCTGTCTGGCCCTACCTAGAGGCGGATACTTGCAGAGGAAATGGTAGAGAGTTTCTGCCTCGCTTGCAGTATTGCAACTGTGACAATGTGCACTGGATGTAATGCCTAGTCCGACCAAGTGAACCCCAAAGGGCCTGTATTTAGCGCCACAATTCTAGCAATAACTGCCCGGTTTCTGTTTTGTCGATCTTATGTTCTCCACCAGTTATAGTTGGGCCACATTTGCCTAGATATGACGCAATTCCGCAAACCATGCTATCGGTTATTAGCCTTTAAAAGGAAATGCGCGAGGATAGTGCCCTTCAGAGCCCCCAGCGGTACGTGAACCACTTCCGCAGGGATCTATCAAGAGCAGATCCCCGCCTAGCTAGTTCATCAACTTGCAAGCCTGAAAAAACTAAGCAATATCCACGTCGTCAATGTCTGCTGGGTTCCTGGAGACATAGTGATATAGAAGGGAAAGATGAATTAGCCAGGAAAGGATCAGAACTAGGCACAGAACATACTCACACACAAATAGATATCCATATTGGTGTAGTGAAAGGAAAGAAAGATCTTAGGATCAGCGAACTAACCAATATCGCTTGGATACCGAGAGGGGAGTGTGTTATATCCCGCAGCCTATGGCCACAATTGAATAAGGGAAGAACCAAAAGCTTATTAGCTATGGGGCATCTTAATAGGGGTAGTGACAGGGCATTGCGCGATTGACACTATGGCTAATAGACTAGATATAAACTCCACGGACTACTGCAGGAGCTGTCAGGATAAGGAAGTAATCGCAACCATCAAGCACTTACTCTACGACTGCCGATATCATCTGGTGGTTTAGCTTTCATTGGAGCGTCCCGGGCAGCTGTTGCCACCGCCAAGACCTCCGCTTGAAAAACACTTCTATAGTGTGGAAGCCGAATTGACTTGTTCAAATTGAGTTTTTCAGAAAAAATCCCTGCACCTACTCCCACGTCCATCTTGGATCTATCAGTGTAGATGGAGATGGAGTTGTCATTTAGCGGGATATTAGTTTCCCATTCATCTCGACTCGGAAATGAACTGGAAAACGGCTTATGAAAGTCTAAATAGGGCACTATGTAGTCTGTGCTAACATCTCCGCAAATGTATTTGCGTAAAATCTGTGCATGCCCCGTCAGGCTTGACCTCCAACCTTCAGATTGGCTTAATTTTAGAGCACTTCTAGCTGCAGATTCCTGCGCAAATATAAGTGAGTATGGACTCTAATCCTGCAGTTGGTGTGGTTCTCATAGCTCCTGTGACACCAATGCATGCCATTCTTTGTACTCTGGTTAGTATCTTGAGGTTTGTGCCCTTACTTACGGCTGCCGTATGTCAGTATATGTCTCACAACTGCTGTGTAGAGCCAGAAAATTACTTTTGGTTTGGGCCCCCAAGTATTTCCAAATATTCTGCTACAAGTACAGAGAGCTATCATAGCTTTCCTTGCTCTCTCCCTTGTGCTTAGTCCCCAGTTTAGTTTCTGGTCTAGTATTAACCCAAGATATTTTGCTCTATCAGAAATTTTAAGAGGAGTGTCTTCAATGGATGGAATTTTGAATTCCGGTATTTTCCTCTTGTCAGCTCCGTTTTTAGTGGATTTATTGCGAGTCCACTTCTTTTAGTCCAGTTGCTGACTATCTTAAGGGCGCCCTCCATTTAGTCGCTTAGGGTTGGAAGGAATTTACCTGTGACCAGTAACGCTACATCGTCTGCGTACGCTACGGTCTTAACCCCACTGAATCTAAGTTTTATTAGTACTTCATTTAGCACAATAACCCAGAGTAGAGGAGAGAGAACACCTCCTTGCGGAGTGCCTCTACCAGCTGATACTCTTAGTCTCGCATCACCTAGTTCAGAGTTTAGTTTCAACACTTTTACCTTTCGTATAAGCATGATGTGCCAGAGATATGATACTGGGGTTCAGCCTGCTGCGAATGTGTTTGTCAATAAGTCTTTCAAAGGTTTTCAGAATAAAGGATGTCAAGCTTATTGGTCTAAAGTCACCAGCGCAGATGTGACTAGCTTTACCTGCTTTGGGGATGAAAACAACCTTAACTTCCCGCCACTCCTTTAGTACATGGCCCCATTCAATGCTGCCAAGGAACAGTCTCTTTAGAAACGGCGTTATGTCCTTTTTGGCTGATTGTAGCATCATCGGGGAAATTCCGTCCATGCCTGGGGATCTGTACGGTAAGAAGGAGCATATTGCCCACTCAATTTTTTCTTCCGTATCCAATTCAGACGGCGTTATTTCGTGTCTACTACTGCTGCTGCCAGCAGCAAATGAGCACTCGGTAGAGTTTCTAATGTCCTTAGCCTTGAGCCTAACGCTACCGGCTCTTTGGAAAGAACCCTTCTGAGTCTTGCTGATTCAGCGGTACTTTCTATTCCGCTACAGAAAGTTTGCCAAGAATTGCCCTTAGAGCGCTGTGTCTCTGTTTTGAATTTTCTTTGACTAGATTTATAAATTTCCCAGTCTTCGTCTAACCTTGTTCTTTTAGCCATGTTGAAAAGTTTTCTAGTTTCTTTCCTAATGTTAGACAGTTCTTTAGACCACCATGGAACAGAATCTTTGGAGAACTGGGTGAGTTTGAGCAAGTTTCGCTGATGGATTTAATGCGATTCATAAAGAGCTCACACTGGTTTGAGCAAGAACCAGCTAACTAGCAACGGTGTTAGATGGTACCACTACTCTAAGGGGAATCACAATGGATCAATAGGCCCCGTGTAAACATCCGTCGTGGCACACATCCCCCTCAAAAAAACGTAAATAATGTTCAGTGTATAAAAGCTTCTCACTTAATTCCAACTCACATCCAATCGTACGTAATTCCCAATTAATTTATTCCAATTCTTTCTGCCGTGCCGTCCCATTATTTGGTGCTCCAATAAAAGGCTAATGCCCGGCTGAGACTTGTATAAATTTAAAAAAGAAATCCATAATGTGGGGGCGTTAATATTACCCCGCCGCCGCCGCCGTCACCGACGACTGACAAATTGAAGGCATTGCCAAACAAACACCATTAACCATCTGCTAATGATGTTAAAAGCGTAAACTGGAAAACAAAAAAAAAAAAAAGATCCCGGCGCGCAACACAGAACAACAGCAACAAAAAAAAAAAGACACAAATCGACGCGTAATCCTCTTAATTTGGACAACATTCTTGGGATTCAGTGCTATTAGCTTCCCCTTTGTCCATGTGTCCTAATGTGTCCAACAACTCAATGTCGAGTGGCGGCACGAGTTCTTCAGATACAAAAATTATAGTCCATCATCTTTTTTTTCTTTTCGTTGGTGTATCTGCGAGTCAGTTGTATCTGATCGATAAAGATGTGATTCGTAAGGATACTGAAATGTACCTGTGCTTCTCGAAGGAGCCCGATACGATCTCTGAATGACATGAAGGTTCTTACGACTGACAAGTGGCGGCGACCGGCGCGCAGTGGTAAACACGGTGTCGGTTCTCATAACAAAACAAGAATTACTGTCACTTTTCATCATCATAATGGATTTTGGAAAACAAACGCGAACTGCATTAGATGAAACGTCAAATTCGTTAAGTGACTCTCAGAGCCTATAGAAGATGCATTGCCTGGCCACAGTCAATTAGCCACATGACACGATTAGGGCCGATTTACAGGATCAGACCGTGGAAAACTGAAAAACTGTGATGGAAAATCAAGCGCGTCGTCGCGATTAAGATCAAAGATTCAGGGCGGATTTATTTGTGTTTCCGCTTTGTTTTCGAACCGCGCCGCGTTAATTGCGGTCTGATTTTGGTCGAAATTAAGGGCTTTTTTGAAAAGTCCCGTCCCGTCCCGTCCGTTTCCCTTTGACGGGGAAAAAATCAATTATTGTTCCGATTTAATGGACAGATACGGGTGGTTACGAGTAAGTAGTTTTTGTGCTACGAAATGAGAAAACAAATCAAAAACATTATTAAGTACGCGAACGGGGCATTTAATTGCTGTTATTAGTCGTAATTAATGATCAAGTTGTAGTTATTAAATTACCTTTATTTTCGTCGGGCCAAAATTACAAATTAATTATGTGCTGGCTATACGACAGTACACAGTAACTAATCGTAAGTGCTTTTGTTTATTCGAATATTAAATGATTGATTAACATAACTACGTGCACGATGGATAATTATTTGATTCCCATGTGAGATAAAATTTGTTTATACAAATTTACTTAATCATTTTCCTCTACAGCACAATATAGACGGGTGGTTTTTTTTTTGGGGCTGGTGCATGTTAAACAATTCAATTGGGCATACTGGCTAATTGACAGTTGCATTGACAGTAATTGTTGTCAATTATATTTTGTTAATGGATAATGTTTTGTGGGTGTTAAATACGGATTGCATTAGAAATGTGTGAAACGTGAATTAGGTGACGTTAATAAAGATGCCGATTGATTACGGGCGAGGAGTAATCCTCATTAGCACTATTGCTATCAACCGGTCGATAGCCTAAGTATATTACTCGTATCTCATTAAACTGAGATCCAAACACAGATTTTGCCGGTTGGTTGGAATTTCGCGGCTTAGACAATTTGTAGGCTAAAAATTGCTGATAGAATTTAAATCTTCACGAGATTTCTTTTTCGGATTTATCGAGGGGCAAGATCAGTTCTACTTAATTTTTTTTTTACCTCAAAACTCTCCTAAATCGTTGTAATTCTATCGCAAGTTTATTTACCGCAGCATCTGTCAGATTTCTGACAGCTCTGTCATTGGCAAAGATTAGAGTATGGCAATACGAGAAAGCCAACTGGAGCGGCCTTAATAGCTTCTTTAGGAGTTTTAACTGGTCGCTATGCTTCCTCGATAGCGACGTGGATGCCGCAGCCGATATGATCACTAACACTACCCTCTTAGGTATGAATGGCTTTATTCCTAACAGAAGAAAGAGAATTAAACCTAAGGCAAACTCGTGGTTTGAACAGAGCTGTAAAGAGGCTATCAGGTTGAAAGAAGTAAGCTTTCGGTCTTATAAAGCCAACAAATCTGAGGAAAACCGAATGAAGTTTAAACAAGCCAGAAAAGACTGCAATGCCCACATTCGACGTGTAAAATTCTTATATGACCAAAAATTGAGGCAAAAAATCATACAATGTCCCAAAGGTAGTAAGAATTTTTGGTCATTCGTCAAAAATATTAAAAATTCTGCCTCGTCTGCCATCCCCACGCTCATTTACAATGACATTCCAGCTGTCAGCTCCTTAGACAAAGCTAATCTGCTTGCTGCTCACTTTGCAGCGAACAGCGAAGTATTTCAGAGCGTATTTCCATGGGACAAGTCCACTTTCGCACTCGTACAGTTGCAGGAGTACTCAAAGGTCTTAACATACACAAATCCGCTGGTCCAGATGCTATCCCCTCATAGTTTTGAAGAGGTGTTCTTCTACGCTGGCAAAAACTCTGTGTAAGCTTTTCTGTCTATCCTACTTTTCAGGGCTCTTTCCGAGTAGATGGAAAACAGCATTTGTCCAGCCCGTCCCTAAAAAAGGCGAATCTTCCTCCCCGCCCAATTACCGACCCATTGCACTTACGTCCCTTCTTTCCAAGGTCATGGAAACGCTGATAAATCGTCAGCTTATGAAATATCTCGATTCACGAAAACTCCTTAATGACCGGCAGTATGGTTTTCGTAGCAACAGGTCCACTGGTGATTTGATGGCATATCTCACCACGAAGTGGAACCAATCTCTCCATCACTTCGGCGAAACCAAGATGGTTGCGCTTGATATTTCAAAAGCATTTGACAGAGTTTGGCATCAGGCTCTTTTGTCGAAAATGCGTGCATATGGCGTCGATGAGTCTCTTCTTCAATCGATTAGAAATTACCATTCAGGACGTTCAATACAAGTTGTTTTGGACGGCTTCAAGTCTGCAATTCACCAAATAAATGCTGGTGTTCCCCAAGGCTCTGTCTTGTCTCCGACTCTCTTTCTTATTTTTATAAATGATCTCTTGTCTGCAACTTCTAATCCAATCCATTCCTTCGCTGATGACAGTACCCTCAGTTTGTCATATTCGTTCCCTAATTCACGTCCGTAGAAGAGGAACGGCAACGTATGTTAAACACATTAAATTCCGACCTGGACAGCATAATCAAATGGGGTTCAACCCACACAGTGGAATTTAATGCTTGCAAAACTCAATGCTGTCTTCTGTCTCTCAAGTGCAGCCAAGACCCTCAACAATTATCCATGGATGGTACTCCATTCTCGGTATGTGCATTAATAACTATCTTCAATGGAATGATCACATGTTCGAGGTCGCCAAAAATGCTGCAAAATGTCTAGGATTCCTTAAACGGTGCAAGAAATATTTTACTCCGTCTGATCTGGCCTCAATTTATAAGGCATTCATCCGCCCTAAGCTGGAATATTACGCCCATATCTGATTTGGTGCACCCAAGACCATTCTGCACATTCTTGTACAGAATCGCGCGTTAAAACTTATAGGCGATAGACACATTGTGAATTTCATTCATTCACTAGAATTGGAGAAATGTCTCCTGTCTCGCCCTGTTTTATCGTTTTTATCAGTTGCATTCCTCCCCTTCAAAATTACACCCGCAATACGCGACATGCTTCGAATGCACATCAGTTCACCCTAAAGCCAAACTTCGGTCGTACTGTCAAATATAGGGATTCATTTATAAGCCGAACAACACGAATGTGGAATGATCTACCAAGCTCTGTATTTCCCCATCACTACTACCTTCAAACATTTAAAGCCAATGTGCATAGGCTCCTCCTCTGTTCCTCTTCCCCCTCTTCCCTGACGCCCGTGCACTGAAACAGTTTAAGGGTATTCATATCCCCTTCGGCGCGTGCAGATTATCAAAAAATGGCTGTCAGAGACAATGCGTATGCGATCTCAAATGCAACGAAGTGTCTGCCTTCTGAACACATTCGAGGTTCGTGTCCACGGTAAGAGACGGATTATGTCTAAGACGACGTCGCGGAATTAAGAGAGAATTATAACCACAAGAGATTATTGGCTGCAGCTGTCATCTTGGAATTATTACATCAGAATTTTCTCGTTCCAGTGGTCGAAGAATTTGCTAGAAGTTTCTGGCTATCAGAAAAGAAACCTTGTAAGGAAAGAATTTGCGAAGAACAGTATAGCGTGAACTTGAATTGTTCTATAGACTAGAAAATAAAGAAATAATCTCACAGAATAATTTTTTATCTACTCGAGCCGTAGCTCGCATATTATAATATATAGGTAGGTATGCTGCTTCGATCTGGACAATGTTTTTTTTTACCAGGTGTTTAGTTGAAGTAGATTTTTAAGCTCCAACTTGACGCAAGAATGGTTTAACAAACGAAGCGATTAGTCATGTATGTGCGTCTAACCTTATATTCACCCTAGATAAGTCCACCTTTTACAAATTTTAAGATTAGTGAGCGCGTTTTTTTGGAGTTTAATGCAAACTTGACTTGATGGCAGTTAAAACTCGATTTTAGTGCGAGGTCCAGTGTATAGTTTGGCGCTATGACAGTTTAGTAGCGCAGTTTAGTCTGCTTCTCTGTCTTTGCCCTCGAATCGTTTCCAGGTCATGTATAGTTGCCTTTCTGTCTTAATCCTAGAAAAGTTTGTTCCTGAGACTTATCTTGCAATTCCTACACACCATTCTACGAAGAAACTTTATTACGATCCAAATATTAGGCTTTGAAATTTCCTACAAGATAGATGTCGAATTATTAAAAATGTCCGAAAGTTTAAAGTACGCAAGCTTCCCAAAATGTCCGACAAAGCCCGGAAGATAATGAAAAAATGGTGCGTCCTACAAACAAAATTATTATCAAAATGTTAAGCTTCGTAATCCTTTACAAAACCACTTCCAAGTTTTTTAAATCTTCAAAACCTTAAGTAGACAATTTTTTAAAATATTCGAGTTTGCCCAGATGTTAATAAAAAAAAATTGTTTTTAGGTGCACGTCCAACGAGAAGTATTATTACGATGGGAATTTTTGGTTTCGAAATTGTCTATAAGATACAATTCTTTTTGACTTTCGAAACGTGTAGCTATACTGTCTTTCAAAATTACCGACTTCATCTTGACGTTAAGGAAATTCGTTTTATAGTGCGAATATATATTATATCTCGAAAACGGTGCGTCGCGTCGGTTGAAAATTTTGATTTCGACAAAAATTTAAGATTTTGCATTCTCTATAAGATGAATGCCGATTTTTTCAAAGTTTTCGAAAATTGTAGAAACCCATACAAAGTGTCAGACTTTAACTTGAAGTTATTGGAAATCTGAAAACCCTATGAACAATTATTACCATCCATTATTTCCGGGTTTTTGAATATTTTTCGAAAATTGTTGAAAATTGTCCAAAGTTTCCGACTTTACCAAGAATTAAATGGAAATAGCTTTACAGTGTGAATATTTCGAAATGAAAGAGATGCCACTGAAGAGAACGCAGAGGTTTCTCGAATATCCTTTTCGTTAAAGATAATGGAAATGTACCCTCTTAACAGTTGACAACTCGCTTATGAAGCACGCGTACGTTTTGTGGAAGAATAGCTTAGTACCGGAGGTACGAGGGCGGGTCAATTAGTTCCTGAAAATTAACACAAATTGTGTCGTCACCTTAAATTTAATTTTTTTTTTTGTCAAGAATCATCTTTCAAAAGAACGTCCCAAATTTTTGGACAGATCTGTCAAATAGTTATGTTGTGGCAGCCATTTTATATAAACGCCTACTAGCATTTTCGTTAGAATGGAAAAAAAGTGAATTTCGAGTGCTTATTAAACACAAATATTATGGGGATTCTTCACCATCGATTGGAACCATTCACCACTGGTTTACTCAATTTCGGTGCGGTCGTTCAAGCACAAGTGACACCGAACGTTCTGGTCGCCCAATTGAGGTCACCACACCAGAAATGGTCGACAAAATCCATGGTTTGATAATGGACGATCGGCGAGTGAAAGTGCGCGAGCTTGAAGAGGCTACAGGCTTATCACATGGCTCAGTGATTTCGATTTTACATAAATCTTTGGACATGAAAAAGCTTTCCGCAAGATAGGTGCCGCGTTTGCTCACAATCGACAACAAACGCATTCGTTTGACAACTTCAAAGGTGTGTTTGGCGATGTTCCAGAAAAATTCGACTGAGTTTTTGCGCCGTTTCCAAGGAACAGAAACCAAGGAACAGTCAAAACAATGGACTTCTCCTGGTGAATCGAAGCCGAAGAAGGCCAAGGCGGGTTTGTCAGCAAACAAGGTCATGGCGACAGGTTTTTGGGATGCGCGCGGTGTTATTCACATCGATTACCTTGAAAAGGGTAAAACGATCACCGGCGCATATTACGCAGAGCTGCTAGATCGATTCCAAGCCAATTTGAAGCAAAAACGGCGGCTTTGGCAAACAAAAAGTTCTTTTTCACCAGGACACCGCACCGGCGCACAAGTCCGCAGTCGCAATGGCAAAATTGCATGAG
The DNA here is from genome assembly GCA_963082735.1 of Pocota personata. Classification (NCBI taxonomy): domain Eukaryota; kingdom Metazoa; phylum Arthropoda; class Insecta; order Diptera; family Syrphidae; genus Pocota; species Pocota personata. Next base: position 204,421,008 of record OY720430.1, read on the forward strand.
TTAGGCTACGAACTCCTCCCTCATCCAGCATATTCCCCAGATTTAGCCCCCTGCGACTATTTCTTGTTTCCAAACATTAAGAAATGGATCAGAGGTAAGAGATTTGGGTCGAATGAAGAGGTCATCGCTGAAACAAACGCTTATTTTGTGGGGCTCGAGAAATCGTATTATTTGGATGGCATCAAAAAATTGAAGAAACGTTGGATGAAGTGTATACTCGTAGAGCTAAAAGGAGAATAGGTCGAAAAATAAAATGTTTTTATACCGAAAAGAGTGTTCCTTATTTCATTTTTTAGGGACTTATTGACCCACGCTCGTATAGCAATGGATATTGAGGGTGTCTTCGTGAGTCTGAAATTCGCTTTGGAAAGATGTAAAGTCAACATATTGGCTGAACAAACTCATCGTCAATTTGTTGAGGATAAATATTCAGGACGATAAATATTTAGTCTTAAGAGTACTTTTATCCGCTACTTTGTGGTACCGCACTATGGTGTTCACTCTCTACAAGATAGACTTGAAGAAATGGGCAAGCACACAGTTGGCAATGCAGACGATGGAAGCAATAATCGTGAGAAAAGCACTTTAAATGGTAGAGCAGTGGTTACCATCTTTAATGCAAATAAGACACATTTGAACAGTCTTACAAGAAAGAGGAACACTCTGGAGTTTTATCCCTTGACAACACTTGTTTTGAATCAAAATCAAGGTGTCCAGGATGCGGCCGACGAAATGTCACCGTGATGGGGAATATATGTTACCAAGGTCAGCATACTGAGAAAACGTCACAAAAAATCAGTAAAAAGGTCCTTGTATAATGTAGCGACTGGCTATGATTATAGGTGCGATACGCACTACTTGAGAATATGCCATGGAAGTATTTCTTAGAAAGAAGAAGACAGCGGCATCCACGGCTCTTCGTTTACACTGATGTGTTGATGTGGCACCATTTATGAACATAGGAAGATCCTGGAACTTATGGATAACGAAATAAAGGAGCATATCCCTGTGGATAAGATGAGGAGAGTGCGAGTTACCCCAAAATCCTTACTGAGAATTGACTACTTCTTCGGAAAAATAGCTGCCTTCGCGAATGAATCCATGATGGATGGCAGAGCAGGAGTAGGTACCTTCTCGTATAGCAAATCACCTTATCTTGGAGACTAAAATGCTAATGCATCAAGCCGAGATTCTACACGCAATGTATCACTTACGAGAGGGTCAGTTGGTAGCGAAAAATACCCCAATTGCACTTCACAGCCAAGTAGTAGTCGGGAATATGGAATGGGCACAAATTAACATCATTGGCGAATGAATGTGTCCTGAAACTCAGTGAATCTGCAAGTTTAAATGTAGTAGAAGGTACCAGCTTGACTGAAGAGGCATGCAGAATGGGTACTAGCCCACTTACTGCTCTACGCAGAGAACCGGTGAGAGCCACTACTCACTATGAACACTGGAAACGGTGGTCAAACGCAGAAAAGTGTATAGAGGTCAAAATAGCTATAAGAATGTCAACCAAGAGAGAAGTTCAAAGCATGCAAAGAGAAACGCTCCAATGGATAGTGGGATATGCACAGTATATGCAACTTTTGGTATTGTCTAAAGAAGATGGAACGATATCTACAGGTTATGCGTGAAGTAAGTGGCACTAGCTAGCATAAGAAGAGATAAGACTCGCTACTACTGAAAAACTAGCCAGATATCTTTTAAGCAAATGCTTGCTATGCAAGAGGAATCGATGTCAGGGAGGGACTGAGATGATGATACGAGTAAGTTATGATACTTATTTCGTCTCGAATGTGACATTTTTTCTCAGATCTTTGTGGAAACACCGACAAGGGGTATGCTCCAACATCTCACTTTTATTCTATAGGGTTGAGGACAGATACTCTAGCATTATTACGAGTCATTTGATGAAGAATAATTTGGCTTTAGCCATTAGTTTCACACTGGATTGACCATTAAAAATCGAAGAAGAGAAGTTATTCCAGATTCAATCAAAACGTTGTATGCCTGACGATTGGAAGCCGCTCAAATACAATACTACCTAACCCTCTATAAAATATGAAAAAGAACCGAGGAATTGTCATATTTGAAAAATAAACGAGTAATACTCTGAAAATCACGTAATCGATTTCAATTACAGTCGGCACGAATTGCTAAATAATTTCAAATTTACAATAATGTCGAATCGCACAACACAATCACAATTACATCACCGACTTACTAGCAGTCGGCTCGAACATTACTATAATCGGTGAGGGGGTCGCAATTTCAAGGAACTTAACATAACCAGTCAGCCAGCAGCGTAGTAGTGGTAGCACCGCTCATTTCCGTATCCTTTAGATGCACGCCATCCGATAAGAGTGCAACGAGAAGGGGACAGAAATTCAACAGAAAGAAATTTCGGCAATTGCCATCCTTAGCTAATCCGTTTTTTCGGGGTGTCTCACACAAGCTGCTCAGGGTGGTGGGCTGATGAGCAATTTTGTGTGCAGACACTTGGATTATATCCGTTGTAATGTTACTAAGATGTTAAGAGAGTTTATTTTCATTTGTTTTTGGTGGGCTTAAGCTTTCGGGAGGACATGCAAAGGATTACCGCAAAGAAAAAGAAAAAAAAAACAAAGGGACCTTTCTGTCCTTTCCGTGGTTTTGTTAAGTTACAAAGGACTTTTCATCGTGGGTACCATCATGTACCGATGTCGAGAATGATGGGCGTATTTGAAATTTTGTCGATCCTTACGATAGATTGTCACACACCAGGGTCTACCACAAAAGGTGTCCGATAAACGATAATGAGTTTTGTCTCGAGGCGTATTTTCTATTTTTTACACTTTCTTTGTTTTGTTTCGTTTCGCCCTTTTTTTGTTTGAGATGTCAGATAAGATACCGGCTATAGATACACAAATAATGGATACACGACTCACCATCGGTGGCATTTTCTGCGCGATTTTTTAATCCCAATATGGCGTCAATTGTATGCCGTGGGGTTAGAGCCTGTCCCGCGGATCCTAGTTTCCTGTTAGTGTCCTTTAAGTCAGCATCTGAAAGGGATAGAGAAAGAAAGAAAAAAAAGATACGAATTATAATTCTGTTTGCTGTGCAATTGCAATTAGTCGCACGCAGAAGTCATGCATGCTGTCGCATGTCCTGCGGATTTATCGTGTGTAGGATTGAATGCATTTTACCCGCATTAACTAGGTAAACAGAATAATTATACAGCCACCATTGGGCCGGTCGGCGGCGATGGACTTGTATTAAATTGTTGCCCGTTTGCGATTTTTACTTAAAAGAAAAGCATTTAATGACAATTTGTCATGGTATATTGGGGCAATTAGAGCCTGTAATTTGTTTAGACTTTAAAACGATTTCGTGTGTTAAACATGTGAGAGGAGGAAGTGGACACACCAGTCAGCCAATTTCTACATTATTCCATGTGAATGACATGGAAATTAAATTATTTTTAATTAAAGCAAGTGGGGCGCGGTTGAAGGTTTAATTTGTGATTTGTTGTTGAAATAGGCATACGGCCCAAGGTAAATGCTGCTAATTAAGAACAAGCTATTAAGGCCAGTAGGTAGTAAGAGTTGCTGTTTAATTGTATCTGATTTGGCGTTAATTCGACAATGTTAAGTGTTTTTCTTTGCCACCATCCATATGTAGTTGTTAGACTACGGCAGTTAGATAATAGAAATACTCTAAAAGCTTTCCAGAGCATGGTATTCGTATTTGTTCTCCGAAAGACGTATTGAAACACAGACATATACCAACTTTGAGGAGGTTAGTACCTACAAATACAGGGTCTTCCAATAGGGACTTCCGAACTTTGACAGTTGATAGCGGCCATATTGTTGAAGCTATATCTGTTAAATTGGCTGCCATTTATTCAGTCTGTTTTGCTAAATCACCATGGATGGATATAGCGTTCAGCAACACGTACAAATAATAAAATTGTTTTATCAAAATTGGTGTTCTGTTCGGGCAACGTTCCGCGCGCTTCGCCCATTTTATAGTCGCCATAATCGTCCTTCCGAGAGGACTATTCGCAGTGTGGTGGATAAATTTGAGTCCACTGGTTCAGTAAACGATCAACCAACACTCGTACGTCGACGAAACGTAAGATCTGCCGGAAACATCGCCGCTGTCCGTGAGAGTGTGTAGGAGAATCCGAGACAGTCGATTTCGCGTCGCTCACAAGAACTCGGCCTTTCGCAGACCACAACTTGGCGAATTTTGCGTGGTGACTTGGGCCTGCACCCGTACAAAATTCAACTGACCTAGGAGCTGAAGGTAAACGACCATAGACAACGACGTGTGTTCGCTCTGGAGCAGTTGGACCCTAATTTTCATCAAAAAAATCATCTTCAGCGATGGAGGCCCATTTCTGGATGAATGGGTACGTCAACAAACAAAATTGTCGAATTTGGGACGATACCAATCCACATGAGATTCAAGAGCGTCCAATGCATCTCGAAAAAGTCACTATTTGGTGTGGATTTTGGGCTGTCGGCGTCATCGGTCCATATTTCTTGGAGAACGACGTTGGCCAGGCCATCACCGTCAAGGGCGAGCGCTATAGGTCGATGATTACCAACTTATTTTGGCCTGAACTAGATCATATGGACACCAACGACATGTGGTTTAAACAGGATGGCGCTACGTGCTACACAGCTCACGCCACATTGGAAATTCTGCACGAGCGATTCGAGGGCATGGTCATCTCACGTGGAGGTGATGTGAACTGGCCACCGAGATCGTGCGATTTGACCCCGTTAGACTTTTTCTTGTGGGGTTTTTTGAAGTCGCAGGTCTATGCGGATAAGCCACAAATCACAGCGGCCCTCAAAGCCATGCCATCGGTCAAATTTAGCCTGATTTATGCGCCAGAGTCATGGAAAATTGGACATTTCGGATGCGCGCCACCCAGAGAAGCTGCGGCGGACATTTCAACAATGTTATATCCCATACCTAATGGCATCGATAGACCTTTCAATCGAATATAAAATGTCGATGATATCTCACACACACTTTGTTTTATTTAAATTTAAAAATAGGAAGCGCTTAATGGAAGACCATTTATTAAGAGGAAACTGACAGTAAGTGTTCGCCAAGCACACTCGTATCCCGTGGTACACTCGTATTTTGTATTTAGAGCCAAAATATTTTTGTATTTTACAAACGAAAATGAAGACTGCGCAATCGATTCCCATCACAATAAAGTGCACATAGTGCTCTTCATTTGGAAAACACACAAATTTGAAGCTTATAGGCCTGGCGTCAAGGACTAAAAAAAGCACGATTCTGAAATAATTCCCATAATTGTGGAAAAATAGACAATTGATTCAATTTCAGCCCGTATTAGGGTGGCCGTGGTGTAGTGGTAACATCATCGCTTGTCACGCTGTTGTTTCACGGTTCAAATCCTGATGTCATGAAATAAATAAAAAAGTCGATCACTTGCGAAAGCTAAGTCAACTCTACTGTGAAGGCATGACACTGGCAGTAAGGTGGTCATATGGCTAAAATGCAACTTGATCGTGATGATGACATCAGGAGGACGGAAAGAAATACTGTGAATCATAAGCAATGACAATAATAGCGAAAACAAACAAAATACTCCCCAGTTATCTGGACAGCCACCCTTGGAGTTTACACAAACTTAATACCACCAGAGTTTCAAACTCTGTCTTTCTCTTTGTCTCTTCCTCTTTCCACAAAACGCACGTGTTCTAAAAATTAGTATAAGGGTATTCATATCCCCTTTAACACGTGCAAATTATAAAAAAAAAAACAATTGTCCCCCCTCCTGAGGGGTGTGCGTTCGCTGCTACATTGAAAACATGCGCCGAAATAAACTTTACCGCGAATATCTCCCCAAACGTTAATTTTACGACCATAATTGTTAAAACCTTTAATGTTCAGGATAAGATTTTCTACAAAAATGTTCCCAATTCTTTTCTTCGTAAAATATATAGTTTTCGAGTTACAGCTGCGAGAATTCGACGAATTTTTCAGAAATGAACAAAATTAAAAGTTGTCTTCATTGCAGGTTATTCTACTTTTTTCTTAAACTTTGGGAGATGACAGACCTTATTAAGTTAAATAATATGCACTACTGGGTCGCACGTACTTGCACCTATATATATGTTTATATGTTGCTTAATTACAAATCACTCAGATTAAAAACTAAAGCAAAATCCTTTTTAGTTTTTTTTTTTAAAAAAATCCTTAAAAATAAAAGGAAATTGAAGATTTTCCAAAACTGGGTACGCCACAATCTAGTATATGTCAAATATTATTCAAATATTAATTTCGAACAAAATCGATCGAATCATAGCCGAGAAATAGCAAATTTTCAGAAACCGGTAGCATACATATATCTAGCATAACTCAAACATCAATTTCAATCAAAATCGTTAGAGCCGTTTAAGAGCAAAACGATTTTTTCCAAATCAGTCTTTTGTAAAGCACCGTTAACTTTGGGGTTCGCCTCGAATTGTGACCCTACTGATTCTGGATATGAAGTTTGAAGACAATCCGTCCAGCCATTAAGGCTGCAGTCGTGAGTACAGACAGACGGACAGATAGTCAGAATTAGCAGACCCACTTTTTCGAGTTCCTCTACGGATATACTTGATCAAAATCTCAAGGTCGACAGTTTTCTTGAGACCAATACTTGCCTGGTGCAAAAAACCCCTAACTTATTTGTTTCGCGTTTATTTCAGAACGAATACTTGTGCGCTAACAAGCTCATAGGGGGCCAGGCCTACCTTCATGGGGCCATTCTGGCTGTGTTCACGAATATTTGAGACTCCCAGATGTTTGTCATATGTTCGACAGTGTTTATTTTTTTTTTTTTTTTTCCTGAGACTCGAACTTTGAATATCCCGCTCAGTGATCGTTTACTTAACCACTGAGCCATGGAGCTCCCAACCGGTCTGGACTGAACATTAATAGATTCAACACGGTGTCTGTCTGTCCGTCTGCATGAGTATTTGTCACACGCTAGTAACTTTGAAGTAAAGTGCTGAATCTTTGTACAAAAATAGTATGCATTTTTACACCCCATCATGCGACATATTACATTAAAGCTAAACTTCCAAGGAGTCCAAAAATATTTTTTTTTTTTTTTTTGGTTGCGCCTGGAGGTGCAGGAATCTTCAAAAGATACCAATGGCCCGTACCATTGGTTATGCCCGATTCATATATCTGACCTGATGATTCATAAGCGTCTGCCAGTATATGCCTACGGGCTAAACCTCACCCCCCAGAGAGGCACTATGAGAACCGGCCGCTCGTGCTCATAGTAGTAGGAAATTCGTTCCTCTCATTTTTTCGTTTTGTGGTGACTACGACTAAGTTGCCTTAACAAGTAGTTTATGCTTCTGTAGTGTTAATCGCGTTAGGTAGGTAGCTTTCCTGCGAAGGCACCTACTAATACCGTCATTACATGCGGTTTTTCCTTACTGCGCCAGATCGTACGGTCTTGTTCTTTGTAGTCGGCGCTCGAGATTTGTCATGTCCAGAGTACGGATTATTTCATTATTGCAATGATCATGAAGGCGAGTACGAAGTTTGTGAGCAAAGTTTGTTACTTCATCCTTCACGGTAGCAATTCCTAGATCTCTGTGAATATCACTATTCCTTATATACCATGGAGCATTCACAATTGCTCTTAGTGTTTTGTTTTGGAATGTTTGCAGAACAGTCATATTGCTTGGCTTGGTACAACCCCAAAGTTGTATACCGTATGTCCAAGATAGTTTTAGCACTTGCTTATACAGAAGCAGTTTGTTGTATACGCTTCGAGTATCTCCCGAGTAGCCAGTACATTACAGTACAAGTCTGATTTCGAACTCATCGCGCTTCTTTTTAACATGTGGCTTCCACTTAAGTTTTGCGTCTAGTGTCATTCCTAGATATTTTGCCTCGTTTGCGTACGGTATTTGTACCGAGTTAATGGAAATAGGTAAGTTGTTTATCTTTTTGTACGTAAAATTGACATTCGTTGACTTGGTCTCGTTAAGGACGATTCTCCAGGTCTTTATCCACTCGCATACTTTGTTTAAAGCTCGTTGGAGTTTTCCAGTTGATGATTCGACTGACTCATCTGTTGCGAGGATAGCCATGTCGTCTGCGAACGTTGCTACGACAGTCCCTTCATCTTGTGGTATATCTCTTGTGTAGAGGAGGAACAGGATTGGGCCGAGAACGCTTCCTTGCGGAACACCGGCATGTATTTCTTTGAATTTCGAATATTCTGCCCCATGTTTAACACGAAAGAGTCTGTTATTAAGGTAAGATTCCAATATTCTGTAGAATTTATCTGGTAAGATTTCCCTTAGCTTATATCTCAGGCCTTCGTGCCATACCTTGTCGAACGCTTGCGATACGTCGAGAAAAGCGGTAGAGCATATCTTTTTCCCTTCTAGAGCTTTTTCAATTTCATTTGTAATTCGATACACCTGATCGATTGTGGAATGTTTAACCCGAAACCCGAATTGATGATCCGGGATCAATCGCCTTTCTTCAATTACTGGGTGCAATCTTTTTAGCAGAAGTTTCTCAAAGACTTTAGATATTATCGGCAGAAGCGAAATAGGTCTATATGATTTCTTGTCGTTTGCACATTTCCCCGGTTTCGGAACCATTATTACTTCGGCGACTTTCCATTGCCTTGGAACATATAGAAGTCTCAATGAAGCATTTATAATGTAAAGTAACTTAACTAACGCTTTTTTCGGTAGCTCCTTCAAAACTTCGCCAGTGATTAAATCATATCCTGGAGCCTTGTTATTTTTCAGTTTTCTTATTGTCATTCGAAGTTCAGACAGGGATACAGTTTTTAATTTAAAGTTGTCGGGTGCCGTATTTGCATTCGGATCTTCGATCAATGGTTGTCCATCGAATGGCTTGAACGTTTCCTCTAAATGTTCGGCAAATAATTCCGCTTTATCTTTGTCTCCTTTTGCCCATTCGCCGTTAGCTTTTCTTATTGGTGGCGAGTGCATTACGGGTTTCCTTATGGACTTTAAGGCTTTCCATAGAGAGTAGTTTGAACACTTATCAGCGGTCAAGCTCTCGAGGTAAGTAGAAGTCTCGCGATTTCTTAAGTCCTGCAGCACATTTTTTAGCTTGTTGCAAAGGTGGTTAAGATAAGTTTTATGCGGTGGCGCGCGGGATTGTTGCCATCTCTTGCGCGCTCTTCTCTTTTCACGTATGAGATCTTCGATATCAGGCTGGTATTTGACTTTGCTGTTCCGTGTTGCTGTTTTTCGAAAAGGGGTATTTTTCCATGCTGCGCTCTGAATGGCTTCCACGAGCTTGTCAATTTCGTCTTCTATTTCAAGTGGTGTCTTTAGCGGCACATTTAGAGCAATATTTTCCTTGCAGTCTTTTCTGAAAACGTCCCAGTTTGTTTTGTTACTAGTTAACATAGGCGGTCCTTCTTTTTTTGCTAGACTTCCACCGATTTTCAGAATGACTGCTGAGTGGTCTGAGCATAAATCATAACATTCTTCTACTTCCGTTAGATTTTTAGTTAGCGCTTTTGCGATAAAGAAGTCGACGAGGTCAGGGATTTTATTATTGTCAGTTGGCCAATACGTTGGCTTTCCCGTCGAAAAAAATTCCAAACCACGTTTCATACTGGCTTTGTACAATAATCTGCCTTTCGTTGAATTACATCTTGAACCCCAGAAAGTGTGTTTCGCGTTAAAGTCACCACCGATGATAAAATTAGACCCGAGTGAGTCAAAGAGGCGAACGAGGTCGTCGTCCACCAACCTATATCCCGGAGGGAAGTAACACGATCCGATCTGGTAGTCTAAATGATTTATTTTTACAGAAACTGAGCTTATTTGCATAGAATCCAGTTCTACTTTTATGTTTTCGGAGTGCTTAATGTATTCTTTAATGTACATAGAGGAACCACCTCTCGCATTTTCCGAAGGATGATGCGCGTGATAATCACTGTAGCCTTTTATTCTGGGTCCAGGTCCTTTTTTTAAGTGGGTTTCCGATATCAAGCATATATCAATATTGTTTTTCCGTAAAAAGATTTCTAATTCGTCTATTTTTGCCAGAATGCCGTTTGCATTCCACGTTAGTATCTTTAGCAGCTGTTTCATAATCATGTTTTGTTGTTTGTCTTGCGAGGCTTGAACTCGAGCTTGCTCAATTTGTCGAAAATAACTTGATTAACCTTGGTTTGCTCCTCAAGTTTTTCCAATATCACAGTTAGTATTTGGCAGACAGGATCTGTTGTGGCTGACCTTGATGCGACTTGCGCGTACGATTTCGTACTTCCAGCCAGTGGCAGTTTTTCCGTTGGACTTGGACCAGCGACGTTCTCTTGTGCAATTTTTATATTTTCCTTTATCGGTCTCGTCTTTTTGACTGACTTAACGGTCTTAGGCTTATCGATTTTAGGATCTTTTAAGTTTGGTTCCGGATGTAGCGGTTTTTTTAGAGTATCGCGTCTTTTTTGAAGTTCTTTGGCGATTTCGCAACCTCGATAGTTCGCTGGGTGGTTTCCCATGCAATTCGCGCAGACCGCTGGGACCTGCTTGCTTATATTGCACTCTTCCGAGAGATGTGTACCGGCACATTTTACGCACCGTGGTTCTTTCTGGCAGTATGCCTGCGTATGGTTAAAGCCTTGGCATCGCTTACACTGGGGTATCGATCTCTTGCTCTTACGCATGGGCTCGACTTTTACCTTGATGTTTAGAATGGTTTTCATTTTGAAGATTTCGTCCACATTCTCTGTCCTATCAAAGGTAAGCATAAAAAGTGGGAGACCGCGTTTGATGACACTATCTTTGTCTCCTTCCGTACGTTGCTTTTCCTTCTTGATAATATTCACGGCGTCAATAATTTTCAAGCCTTGGCTTTTCACGTCTTCCATAACGTCTTCTTTCGCGCACGACGGGTGAAGTCCCCTAACAAAGACTCGCAGTGGTTTTTCGTACTTATTCTCGTAAGTATACCATTGGATTTTCTCGGTGTTTAATTTTAGTGACAGTGCTCGGTAGGAGTCTGGGTCATCTACGTTGATTTTCCACTCGTTGTTTCGGCGCGAGGTTATATTGTGTTTTGTCCTCAGCGTATTTTTGAGAAGATTACGAAGTTTTCCATAGTCCGCTATCCCGACGACATTTATTGCGGGTGGAGGGCGATTTTTCGCTTGGGTTTTTGCCTTGTTTGACACGGCGTGCTTATCTTCCTTTTGTGAAACTTCGGGTGAAGTAACGGCCTTACGTTTTTTGCTAGGCCTCTTTTTGGAGGCCCGATTGGTTTCGTGGGCAAGTTCTTCCTCGTCCGTAAAATATTCACTCGCTGGACGGTTTGGCGTTGTATCCAAAAATATGAAAAAAAAATGATAGTTTCTTGAACAAAAAAACTCAAAACCATACATTTTCAAAAATCAGCTAATAAGTAAAGTACCTTTATACGTGATTGTTACCTTCTTTATGTGCAAGTAAAAAAGGTTAAAAAAAAAACGAAAAATTTGGAACTTGGGGGGCAGCTTGATACAGGTTGTGTGGAGTGGTGTAGCTATAGGGTTTCTGTACCACTTTTTGGTTAAGCCTTATAAGTTGTTGATACTGTTTGACGATGTTTTCAGTGTATGACATCATCGATGATGACATTCACTGAAAATATATCCATACAAGTTTAAACCGCTGATTATTGACCAAAAGTGATCCAGAACCCCTATAGCTACAGTACTGTGTGGCCTACAAATTGTAGTAGGTATTAGGTAATGCACAGTTTTGGCTAAAGAGGTTTAAAATTGTATCCTTCTAGGTTTTCTGAGCTTAGAGGGTTGACTATAGGAAAGACTTGAAATAATCGAGATATTTCATTTCAATTTCACGTGAAGTGAACGAATGATGGTGGGTAGTGTCGCACTATGAACTAGATCAAATTGCATCCATAGGTATCCATAGGCACATTTCAATCACAAATTATTTTTAAAAATTGTTCCTTTGGGATTTTACCATAAACATACTTTGCTCAACAAAATAATTGGCCAGTAAATTTCAGGGTTTTCTGGGGCTTTGCCTGCTCTTAAAATGGGCAGAATATTGGCTGCTACATCATCAAAGTATTGGACGTGAATACATGCATTTATAATAAGTATTAAAAGCTTCTCCCCAGATCTAGGTAATTGTTTAAGGTTCGCATTCTCTATCTGATCAAGACTTCTCTATTTGTCTTAACCTTCAAGCTGTCAGTGATATCCTTTACGATCACTTCTCGTACAGATACATTTGGAGATGTTTCAGTATAGACTGAGATAAGAACCTGAACAGTGTTATTCAGTAGAGTGTTTGTAACTGCATCACCTAAATTTCAGTGACACCACGAGATTTTTTGAAAAATGTAAAGCAAGTGCCTTAGCTTTGTCTTTGTCGATGACAGTAAAGAAAGTGCTCCCAGAAGGTTTCAAACAAGCAACCTTTTTTTTATACCTTTTTCTAAAAAGCTGAGTTTTTTGTTCCACTCTTGCCACGTTTTTATTGGATGTGTTTGAAAATAAACCTTTCAGAAGCGGTACTTGATTTCGCAATACATTCTGGCGATATTTCTGCCAATTTCATGAGAGAAACTTGAGCCAAATTTGTATCTATTGGACAGGGGAACTGACAAAAATTGTCCATCACTATCTTAACCACTTCCAACATCTGTCACCGTATACCTACTGCTCTCATCTTGAATACAATATCCGGCAAAATAGATCTTAGCACACTGATATGAGTTCTTCACAACTCTACTTGCACCTTTAAGGGCAAGTATTGGTTTCCTGAAAATTGTCGATCTCGAAATTTTAATCTCAATTCAGTCTGTCAGTCTGTATGTACATACTCGTACGTATGTATGGCCGACTGCAGCCTAAACAGCTGGATGGATTTTCTTCAAACTTCATATCTGGGATTTGCAGGATCACAATTCGAGGTAGAATCGGAATTTTCATACTAACCCCAAACTTAATGATACTTTACTAATGGCCGATTAAAAAACGGTCGAAAACGGCTCCAACGATTTCGGGTTATGGTGGGCATATACGTATCCCATCATATGGAGCACCAGATTTTTGGCAAAAGACTCATACAACGGTAGGTACTTTACCTGTTTTTGAAAATTGGTTCGTTCTCAAATATGACCGCGATTTTATTCCAATTTTCGATATTTTAACAATAATTGACATAAGGTCATGACATACCAAGTTTTGGAAAATTTTCGAAATTATTTTTCCCAATTTTGACGAATGTTTAGAGAACAAAAAAAAAATGTTAACGATTTTGTTTAAATTTCAAATTCAAGTTTCAAATACATATATAGGTGCAAGCACTGGGCCGCACCAGTCGTGCACTAAATTTTAAAGACCTCAAGCTCACCTTTTATATCTACTGAAGTCCTACATAGGTATGTATGTAGCTAGTCTGGAATCGGAATCAGCAACAGCTTGTTAGAGTCGGGGGTTTGGTTCACATTAAATTTTCGGCACTCAAAAACGATTTTCATAAACTTTACCCCACAGTCTACCACATATTGAAAGATTCCGTATTTTTGGGAATTTCGAGGTGGTCAGCATCTTCTTTAAATTTTGACCGTACCTATAAATTTTCTTCGTTAAACAGACCGTTTTACAGATATTCTCGTTTAATGGTGAACATTTTGGAAGATTTCGTACAATTTTCGAAAATTTTAAAAAATTAAAATTATATTTGGCCGATAGATGGCGCAACGAGTAAATGCATATAAGTTCATTGCCACGTACGAGTAGACCAAAAACAAATCAGTTAATTATGACATTGTAGATTGGTTACGGGGGTATAAATGCACTGCGTCCTTTAAAGATCTATTCTCCTCCGACTTGGAGCTCAAGTCGATGATATACACGACTTAGAAAACCTCCTCTAGTCCAATTGCATTGATGAACCGGAGTATCTTGAGTGGATCCAACGATAGTAGATCTTCTTCTGATAGTTGGTAGGCATCAAGGTGGTTCTTTCTTTTGTGGATCAATTCCTTAAGTAGATGCCCTGGGGCTTCTTCTATATATGCCCAGTTTCCTGAGATGTTCCTTAAGCCTACAGTGGCCCGTCAGGGAGCTGGTTTTTATTGATGTTGATACAGACCTTACTTCTTAGTTCCAGAGAAGTTATTTGACCTGTCGGGAGTTCCTCCCAAAGCGGTTTTGTTCTCTTCTTAGTTCTTCCCGTATTTTATGCGGTCCCAGCCTCCAGAATGGTTCTGGTCCGACGAAGGCGGTCTCAGATCCCACTCTTGCTGGTTCTTCCGCTGCTTTATTACCGTCTACTCCCACGTGACCTGGTGTCCAATAGAGGGTGATTATGTCGTTCTGACCAAATCAGTTTAGCTTGGCAAGTCTCTTCCATACAAGTTTTGACCTGATTTCATGCGATTTCAGTGCTTTTATGGCTGCCTGGCTATCCGACAGTATTGCGATATCTTTTTCGCTATACTTCCTATTGAAGTTAAATTGGGCGCATCTTTCAATTGCAAGTACCTCTGCTTGGAAAATAATCGCGGACGTTCCCACGGTTTCCGAGTACTTGACTCTGGGCCCGTTCCCGTAGATGTTTTGGATCCATCCGAGTACCATTTTATGGTGTTTTGTTTGATTTGGTACTTCTCTGATTCATTGGTCCATTCTCTTTTGCTACTTAGCCTTGAGTTGAATTTCCTGTCTAAGCAGTATCTTTTTGTCATATCATCGCTGGGCGAGTACAGAAGTGAGATTGATTTAGAAAGTGTTTCTCGCTCTTTATGTGCGATGCATTTACCTTTCCAGACATCCTCCTCAATTATTATTGGCATGGTTTCTTTGGCGATTCTTTCTAGCACTAAGTGTATAGGAGTGCGTCCCAATATTACTTCTAGTGCCGCTGTCGGACAAGTTCTCATAGCCTCTGTAATGTATACACAAGCCAGGCATTGTACTTTGTCAAGGGTTTTCCTTGTCGTGCTCAGTCTGGATCTTTTGGCCCATGCTACTACTCCGTACGTCATAATAGGCATGACCATCATAGTGTACATCCATCTTAGTGCTGCTGAGTATAATCCAAAGGTTTTAGCTGAGATGTTTCTGCACACCATGAGTGCTCGAGTTGCTTTGGCTACATACAGTTTCTTCGTGTTTTTTTTTTCCAGAGAAGTTTGCTATCTAGTGTTATACCTAGATACTTGACCTGTTGTTGTGGGTCGACTCTGATTCCAACCAGTGTTATTGGTTGCATGTATTTAAATTGCCTTTTCCTTGTGAAAGGTACTACTGTGATCTTGGTCGGGTTTAACTAAATATGACTGTTTAACTAAATATGACTTAAAAATAACAAAAAAAAATCTCATGCACCATCAAAATTCTAAAAAATGAAAAACAAGTGGAAAAAACCGTGGTTTGTGGACCACAGAACATTAAGAATGGGTTATTCGACCACGATCTTTGTCGCTATAAAAGTTTTATAGTCCCCAGGCCTAAGTGGTACATATCTTCCTCTGCACCTTCGGAAGGACTGCTTAGTAACTAAACAAATTCATTGTATCATTCTGAAGAGCTGCTTGGCGCATGGAACTACATCGTTCCGAAGACGAATTCTAGTTCATCTACACTTTAATTGAGTCGTTGTAAATAAAATGCTAAAAGTCCTCAGTGTTACCATGCCGGGATAAGCTTTTATAGCGGTTTTCTACAAATATATCCGTATCTATTGATCCATGACAAAAGTATCTATGACGGACAGGAGGAAATTACCTATCAGGGAGAAAATATCCCATACCTGGTGTAAATCCTCCCCATCCTAAACTCCGCCAATGACACTTTTCCCATAGAATCAGGAGATGTGGAGATATTTGTGGAAAACCTATATCTAACACCTTTATGCCGTAATAAAAACTGTTTTCCGGCATCGTGTACACTGACGACTTTTGAAATTTGGATTATGACGATCAAGATCAAGGACGCAACCAATTGACAAGTTCTCCATCATATTCCAGGGCAAAAGTTAAGATACTGAAAGGTATATATCCCACTTAACTCTGACAGAAACTATTGTCAGCTAAATATTGCGATTGACAGCTGAGTTGCTATTAAAACACTGAACTTCTTAAAAATCATTTCTGAAATGGAATGGGAATGCCTAGTCTCAACAACAGAGAAAAGATCAACACCGTCACTGGCGAAAGAAGAGCGGCAGCCAACACTTATGCAGGATGGGATGACACACAATCTTGGAAGAGCTACAGAGGCTGTAAAAATTAGGAAAAGAAAGACAATTTTAGGACGGAAAAGGACTAAAGCTTGCACTAGCTTAAGTAAAAATTTGCTACTTTCTCAGGCATGCAGATTGTGTAATCAAGCGCAGATACGAGTAGTAGTCTGTGTCGTCTTTTATATAGAAGACTTTAGAACGTGGTAGGCATGTATAACAAAAGTAGCGCCAAAGAAATGGAGCCATCTGGGCAGAGCTTGGCTCAATATAGGACTTCGCGTACGATCGACTTGGTCATGTAATACGTGAATAGCATAAATAGGTCAGCAGAGAAACACGTTAGGATAATGTGGACTTATCACTGATATCTACTCGTATCCGAGGTAAATTTCTATAATTACCTACACACTAAGGCTCCACCAATCGGTGGTTTGGACCTTAAAATTCCATAGACTTCAACTATAGAAAGAGTTCATGCGGTATAAGCCGGGCATCTTGGGACTAAGTTGAATGTTTTGATTAGACGTGTGTGACTCCTAATTTTAGACGCATAACACCCAAGTTTGGGAAAATCGTCCGAAAGTTCAGGTAACTGTAGTGTAAGTCTGCTTTCTACTCCAGATACTTTCTACTCCTCATATTGCCGAAGCCTTTCACCTATCGGATACTGGCGACCGGATTTATAAGAGTTATCATCATCTAGTGTTATTCTCCGACGGAACCAGTATTTTGGGGAGAAAAGGATGATTTCTACAGCCAACTAAGTATTGCTCACAATCTGTCGCCTTATGGTTAAAGATTTGTGGATTTCTTCAACAAAAACCGTCTTATCAAAGGTAGCACCGTATATGAGCACTAGGGCTGGGTTAAAATCAATTGGCCGCTGATCTACGGCGAAGTTTTAATAATCTTGACCATACCTATGCCTAATAGTCGACGTCTTCCTGTTAGATATCCGATTTATTTGTAGAAGTGAATTTAATATCGAAATGGAATGAGATGAGAACGAGGTGTCCGCTTTTATAATGCAGCCACAGAATAAGCGAAAACTGCCCTCTTCGATGACCCGATATGACCCGGAATGCGTGAACAACTTAGGGACAATCCGCATCAACGAATACATGCAATAGAGCAGCACTTTAATGATGGAAAAAATGTGCTAACTGGGGCAAAAACTATTGTCGGGAACTTCCCGACGGGATTTTGCAAGACGATTCGTAACTTCTTTCTCCAGAAGAGAAGAGTGGCACAAAAATCAACTACCAGTCAACGAATCATCGGTAGGCATCTACACGGATGGCTCCAAGATGGATATTGGCGTTGGCGCGGGATTATATTCCAAAGTTCTATCAGAATTCCTGACTACAGCAGCGTTTTCCAAGCTGAGGTCCTGGCAGTGACAACAGCTGCTAAACATTGCAATAATGGCACTACCACTTGAGCTGTAAAGAATTAATTCATTTGAGTATGCATTCATTGAATGTATGAATGGTGACTTACAAGTATAAATCACCATTCATTTTGAAGTCATTCACTGAACAATCGATTTTACCATTCAAAAGAGTGAAATCAGAAGACTTCAAGTCTTTGAATTCAAGATGTGAATTTGTATTCATTTGAGGTCATTTGAATGCAAATGAATGCAAATGAATGCAAAAAAATTCAATGAATTCAACTGAATGCAAATGAATGGGAATGGCTTCAAAGACTTCAGTGAATGCAGAGGACTTTAAATGAATGCAAAACACTGCAAGTGAATGCAAATGAATGCAAATGACTTCAAATGAATCCAAAATGATTTAAAATGAATGCGAATGACTGCAAATGAATGGAAATGCACAATCTTGAAGTCGAAGACTTGAAGTCTTCTGATTTTACTCTTTTGAATGTTAAAATTGAATGTACAGTGATTTTAACTTGTAAGTCAATATTCAAAAATGAAGTCAATGAACGAATTCATTTTTCATGCAGGTCATAAGAGTTAAATTTACAAATGAATGCTCATCCACACGCTGATATTACCTTTTTCATTGACAGCCAAGCGGAAATAAAAGTGATTTCTGCCATAGAAATAGAATCGAAGCTTGTAAGTCTAGAACTTTCTGGTAAGTCTGTAAATGACCTGCACGAATTCGTATACGCCTAGGGGTGTCTTGGAAATTCATAGGTTTTTCACATGTTCTACAGTATGGGAGGCATAACCCCCAGGGCATCACAACGGATCTACATTGATCTAAGTGTGACGGGCGTAAGCTTTTTCTGTCGCGGCACCTCCTTAATCTAGCCTAACCTAATATCGGGATACCTACGAATCGAGGTTTAAAATTTAAATTGCAGAGGAAAGGAGCTTAAATTTCAATACCTTATGAAAATTAGCGAAGTTCAACTTTACGTGCGTCATGATTTGAACAAAGTGAATAAGCAGTAAGTACCTAAGCGGTAGCAGAACGATGTGCCGAGAACCACCAAAGGACTGATAGGTGGTCATGGTGACAGTGACTTTTAGCGAGGCAAGTGTCCAGGCACCTACAAAACATATTCTTACACGGTTCTGCGTATATAATGCGTTAAGCACTGTGCGGTAATTCCTGACTATTTCAGATCTGATGACATCAAGCCCTAGTGCAGCCTGATGGCGATAACTCTGTTAGACAATGACTTCATCTCAGGCAATTCCGCATATTTATCTTCAGCTAGAACCTCTGATTGAAACCTACTGCAAGTGAGCGAACGTCTTAAAATCGCTCTAAGTCAATTTCCGACATCGTTCCATCTGCAGTTTTAGAACTGTATGGTCAGTACTGTTGCATCCCTTTCCCAATCCTATCTTTTGCACATCGTACGTCGTATCGAATTCTAATACTGAAAGGATGCCATCTGGTGGTCCTTTTGAATTGCCTATGCCAAAAAAATAATGGAGTACAGATTCAGTTCTCTTCGCAAAAATACACAACAATTACATTGTGGTTAGCATTTAATTTATCTCAAACGAATGTAAGTTAACGACGGAGTGAAGTTAGATCCATTTGTGGCCTTCCTGAGTGTTTAAAAGATAGACGGTACGAGTTATTTCATAAAACTAATTCATAGTTTTAATGACAAATTGGAAGCAACTTCCGGCAGGATATGCTCAAAAGATTAACAAAAAAAAATGTTTTTAATCAAATTTCCATCCTACCTCCTGTTATTGAATTACTCCCAAGAATGTTATTTTCAAAATGTTCCAGCGCCTTAAACTTCTCCACTATCAGTTGAAAATGTTTCGTATCGCGTACGTTCTCCAAAAGATTTCGAAAATTCTCAATTTCCTTCGGTGGGAATTTATTATTATTCGCGACGATTTTTTCGAAAATATGTTGGAATGTCTGCTTCTGTACATCCGTCATTGGTGGCTTGATGTCCATCTTATTGGCCAAACAATTATCCGTTCAAACTTGATAACAAAACTAAATTTCAAATTCAATGTCAAAACTATTATCCTTTTTTTGAGGGCCGGCAAGCTGTCACTTGAACACAACTGACATTTTCATTTACCGTCGAACTATGAAATGCACTTCACTCGCACAGGATAAAGGACTTTTAAATTTTTTTTTTTTTTCAAACACGAAATGTGTTATGCATCACGAAATCCCCGTTTATTTTTGTATCCTTGCATAACACACGCACACAGCACGCACGGATCACACACAGGAATAAGTGTATTTGTTAAAAAAAAAAATAATGGGAGCTTATTAAAAGCTAATTAATCCTATTTGCCGTGGATTGCTCACAGAGGACGAAATAAAAAGCTCACTGCCACAACGAAGACCAAGAAAAATACTCGATCGACAAATAAATCGCGTGGTAGACAGGTAACTCGTTTCGGTTTGGAACGCGAAGAAGAAGAAAATGTATTGAAACAACTTTACGCGAACAAGGCAGACCGACATCTATCGCAAGGTGAGCTCGGAACTCTCATTAGCCACGTTCGAGTGAATTCGACGTGTACACAGGGGACTTTGAGGAGGCGGTCCGTAATGCGCAACACAATAGCACGACCAACCCCTCACTAACGATTAACGATGGAGAATACTGACAGATACTCGAATACATGCAAACGACATCGGTTAGTTTGAAAGAGAAGGCAATGCCTTCTGATGTTGATCCCGCTCTGACGCGTGCTACTTAGCAAGAAGAACATTTTTGATAATCACATCCTGCTGGCTACTACTCTCCATTCTCGCAAGGATAATGCAATAACAAACTTAGTGTAGTGCGTGACGAGCTTGGCATGTGTGCGTGTGAGAGTCCTTTAGGGGTAAAGGACAGCCAGCAAGTAAAGCCCAGAAGAGTAAATAACAAGGATAAATGTGTGTGTGTGCCACTGTGTGAGTGTGAATAGTTTTTGTTTCTGATTTTTGCTAATAGTCCTGCGGTTTAAAAAGCACTTAATTCTGTTATTGTGTAATAAACGAGAGACTTGGTAACAATAATTGGGATGTATTTACAGTGATAAGCATCTGGAGGGAGAGGAAAGACAACAGGGGCGGCGGATTACAGAATGAAGGATGAAAACAAGGAGGCAGTAGTGACGGCTGCTGAAACTGCTGCTGCTGCTGCTGCTGCTGCTTCTGAATGGGTGCATAGATTTTCTCTTCCTTTTTTGTTCAAGCGTGTGTGTGTGTTGTAGGTACGAGTATACCTACGTAAAGACTCCTAAATCAACTTTTGTATCTAAATTACTTTAGATACATGGATACACACACGTGTGCGATGGGTTTTGAATCTTCCCGTTTCAGAAAGGAAGAAGGATATCAATGGCTGGGAATGGGATATTGGCTAATTGAATGTGTTTTACGTTATGTACGAGTATTCTATTTTCTTTTTATTTTTTTGTTGATTTTATTTTGGTTTCGACATTTTTGGGACGCAGAGATGGCGGATAATATAATAGAGTTGATAATGAATCAGGACGTTCTGTTAATTGCTACCTCTTTCTAAGGGGGGTATAGCAAAAGCAGATTTCAATTGATTAGGTAACTCGTGTGTTATAAATAGACAAAGGAACCGAATAATGGAGGCACAGAATTAATGGATAAAACATTTACAAAGGCATTTGTTTTTTATGTGCATTAAGACACATGGGTATCTACATATGCTACATGGGTATCAACTATTTTTTCTAAGTTGACGACCTACTTTTTTGTTGTAAGCATAAGGGGAACCTTGTATAGGCACCACACTCCAGGTTGCACAGTTTTCTGGCGAAGTGTCTAGTCTAAAGCGATAGAGGTATCGGCGATAGCCGCCGTGACCCGACAAGTTTACTTCCTCATGTCTTCTAAAGGGTGACCAGATAGCAATGATAGTTTTTCCAATTGTTATGTTTCAGCAGCTGTCAAAGTTACAAATGACCATTTCATCATGCATCAACGTGCAAACGTGAATTTCGTCGTGAAGTCGGTCGTCATCATGGCTTCAGTGCGCAGGCAATTCGTCGCACCGTGGAAAAGTTTGAGCGTGAATACACTCTTTTGGACTTTAAGCCATCAATCAGATAGAGATCGATGCGAAGTGAAGAAAACATAGCCGCCGTAGGTGCCAGTATCGAAGAGGACCCAGAAATGTCGATTCGGCGCCGATCAGCTGAATTGGGCATCGCCAGAGAGTTGGATTTGCGGTTGGATTTGGGCCTAAATCGGTATAAGATTGAGCTGAGGCAAGAATTGAAGCCGGACGAGCATAGACAACGCCGTGAGTTCGCTAATTGGGCGCTGGAAATGTTGGCCGGAGATCCAGAATTTCGCCCATATTTGGATCAGCGGCTATGTCAACATGCAAAATTGACGTTATTCAAGCGACCACAATCAACAAGTGTTCGACCAAACATTAATGCATCGACTGTTTGGTGCGGTTTATGGCATCGGACCTTATTTCTTTCGAAATGAGGAAGGAGACACCGTTACCGCCAATGGTCCTCGGTATAGAGCGATGTTAACCGACTTTCTGTGGCCAGAACTTGACAACATCAATATATCCGAGCTGTGGTTCCAACAAGACGGCGCTGCATGCCATACAAGCGACGCAACGCTCGAAGTGGTGAAGGAAAAATTTGACGACTGGGTCATCTCACGGCGAGCGTTCATCAATTGGCCGCCGCGATCATGCGACTTGACACCCCTCGATCATTTTCTCTGGGACTACGTCAAGTCCTTAGTCTACGCTAACAAGCCAACCACTTTGGACGAGCTCGAGGCCAACATTCGAGACATTATTGCTGGAATAACGCCGCACATATTGGACCAGTCATCAGAAAACCGACCGACCGCTTGAAGCATTGCTGAGGAGGCCATTTAAATGATGCCATGCATAATGGCATAAATGTAGCTTCAAAACAAAGCTAGAATTAATTTGATATATCACACCGTTGTTGCTTTATTTAAATTTCTTTTCCTATCGTTCTTATCTGGTCATCCTATACTTATCCACGGTTCTATGCTGGGGATACCTACCCTTATATGAGGTATCCCATCGTCGTTGCCAGACTCTTAGCGATAATGTCATCTCTTGTCTTCTAAGTTCTTTCATCAGCTAGAATGTCGATAGGGATAATACGTACGCCGCCTCATCCGAAATTGTACTATAAGCCGATACAACTCTAATTGCAGTTAGTCTATATTATACGTGATCGATTTTTCTTCACTTTTAATGCATCAGCACAGATTGGAGATTCGTAGAGCATTGTTGAGGTCACAACTCTAGCCAGTAATAGTCTCCTGGTGTTTCTTGGGCCCCCAACATATGGCAACATTCTCGAATGCGCCGTGTATTCCATGCGGTTACTAAAGTTTAGCCCAGGCGCGAACGCAAGGGGGGGTTTTGGGGGTTAAAAGATAGATTATCGAATTCAAAATGAAATTATTGATGCTGCAGGAAAACTAATTACGATGAATATTGTGCAACGAATTAACAAATCTGAATATTTTTCTGTTATTGCTGACGAAAGTACGCATTGAACAGTTTTCAATATGCGTTCGTTACGTTGATACAATTGACAACGAATGTACGATTCGGGAAGACTTTTTGTGTTGTGTTCCTGTTGATGTCATTACTGGAAAAGGGCCTGCAAATACGTTGCCGACCACGATGAAGGATATTGGCATAAATTTGGCTAATATGAGAGGGCAAGGTAAGTGTCAATAATTCACACTATCTAAGTAAATAAAACTGTCAGTTAGGCCGATTGGTAATAAATTACATTACATGTTTAGGGTATGATGGGGTCCGGTCAATGAGCGGAAAATTCAACGGCTGTGCTGCCAAAGTTAGAGCATTGTATCCAGAAGCTATTTACGTCCACTGTGCTAATCATAATTTGAATTTGGCCATTACACACCCTTGTAACATATCGTCCATACGAAATTGCATAGGAACCATTAAAGAGGTTGTTAATTTATTCCGATTATCTAATAAAGCAGCTCTAGTTTTGAAAGACAAAATTCAGGCATCTTGCCCAAAAGCAAAACAAACGCATTTTTTAAAATTTTGCAAAACGCGTTGGATTGAACATTTGAATTCACTCAATTTGTTCTATGATGTCTATGAATATGGCTATTGCTCATTAGAATATCTCGATGGACAAAATTTGAAAACCGAAGGAGTCAAAACCTCATGTCCTACTTGCTGCTATACAAACTTCCCAATTTATAATATCCTTAACAGTGATTAAGCCAATTTTCAGCCTAATGAAAAATGTAAGTGCATTTTTAGAAAAAACCATTTACCATGAGGAAGTAAATGAAATGCGTCAAAATTCCGAAGTTAGATTCAGTCACATATTTGCTGGAGCTAAAGAAATGGCAGACAAAATGGATATTCAGTTAGTAGTCCCGCGGCAAGTTGTAACACAAAAGAACCGTGACAACTATGAAGGAGGTCCTGAAGAATATTTCCGTCGGTCCATCATTGTTCCTTTTTTGGATCATCTATCGGTGCAACTAAAGACAAGATTTCTTGACCACCGAGAACTCCTTTCAAAAATTCAAAATATTCTACCGGAAAAGTGTTCTAAGCTGGAAACAGAAGAAATACGTAGCACTATCAACGTATTTGCAAAAGAATGGCCAAATGACATCAAAATATGTGCTGATGATTTTATAAGCGAAATGAGGATGTGGTGCAGGTAAAAATATCTTTCTTTCATTTTCTTGATATTTGTTTGAACGTTAAATTAACTATGGTTGCAGACATTGCTTAAATATTCCAATTGATAAATGGCCAAAAAATTGTATAGCCGCTCTCAATTGCTGCGATTCGACGTTGTACCAATCAATACACCGCTTTATGCAGATCGGTGCACACTTCCCATATCTGTGGCATCAAGTGAACGGTCTTTTTCTTGTCTTCGCAGATTGAAAACTTATCTGCGTAGCAAGACTGGTGAGGAGCGGTTAAATGGCTTGATGTTGCTTAACGTATACAGAGATATTGACGTGAAATACGAAGAAGTTATGATATGATGGCTAAAGTACCAAGACGTATGGATATAATTTTGTAAAATATTCCAACTATGAATTATCATATATTTATTATAGTATATAATAATAAAATAAGACATTATTTATGAAACATTTTTCATTCATATTTGTTAACGCATCCATTATATAGTTCCAGTTTGCTGTATTGAATGCGTTTTTCACGTCAAGTGTAATCACTCCGCAGTAATTTTAACGTCCCAATCTCCAGCTGGAACCCTGTATCGATTGCTTGGCCATTGATATTACCTCACCAATAGCGTCTATTATGGATCGAGCTTTACGGAATCCATATTGTTGGTCTGAATGACCATCTTTTGATTCAGTGACCGGTAGTAATCTACTGAATATTAGGCATTCTAGTATCTTTCCCATTGTATCATGAAGAAATATCGGACGATAGGATGATGGTTCTCCGGGCTTTTTCCCTACCTTTGGTAGTTAACCTAGCCTCTGTTTCTTCCATACTGAGGAGAAGATGCCATTTTCAAGACTGCATTGTTTTGACGAAGACTGCTGCTTTTAGAGCTTTATTGGGAACTCCGTCTGCTCCTGGGCATTTTTTGTCGCCAATTCTTCTACAGACATTCAATATTTCATCTACTATGACTTCGGGTATCGTTGATATATGGTAATGGCGCTTCTCTCTCCATAGTATGTGTTGCGGGAACAGTGTTCTTACAATTTTCTCCAGCAGCTCTGTATATTTTTCCTGTGGCGCCTTTTGACCCTCGATTTTTGCCATTACCACTCTGTACGCCGAACCCCATGGCGCTCTGTCTGCCTCGTCGCATAAAGATCTGAAGCTGGGTTACTTACTTTTTCAGATTTCGTCGTGAAGTTCTTTTCTCGGGCGTTCTTTTTTGTTCTCATATTCTGTCCTTCCGAATGACCGCTGGCTTTTTCTTCTCGCTCGAAAATACTCTGTTCGAAGGTCTGCAATATTGTTGTTCCACCAAAAGACTGAGTTTCTCCTATTTGTCTGTATCCTTCTTGGCATGCATTCTTTACGCAATTCGTTAAGCGTAGTTGACGACCTACTAAAAATAGCTTAATGTACAATACATATACATATTTGTATATGCGGCCTGCCATAATCTTCGTCCCCGTGCACATTGTTTCGTAAATCAAACAGCCTGCATTGAAAAAATTTGCAGTACCGCCAGCTATTTTTTTTCCAAGTATCTGCCGTAAAAACAGCCGAAATATCGACAGTGGAGCATTCATGCCGTATGTGCTCTTTATTGTATTACACACGTCTGTAAGAATGATAAGAACTGCAAGAATTTATACCACAGATTTAAATTTTAACAGCAAACAGCATCAATGTAGTCACCAACAAAATAACTAAAAGCTATTAGCGAATAGCTATTTTAGCTTTTATTAAAAATAGCCGTTGAAATAGCCAATAACTATAAAAATTCACATTATTGTAATGATATATAGAAATTAACACAGGTATTTGAGAATAGCAGTAATGGCTATTTTTATAGCTATTAGCTGTTTCCATAACAATACATATGCACAGTTTTGTATACCGTTAGATAGGAAATCTATATACGAATTTTGTTGGCATCCAGCGTTCATGCAAATTTGAGCCCTTTTTTATGGCATTTTCACTTTTCTCAATACTTCCTCCGGTAAGTTCTCTATTTCTTGTCTAAAGTTGTCTTTAAGGGCTGCAAAAGTCTGTGGCTTGTTCACATAGACCAACGACTTCAAATAACCCCAAAGAAAGAAGTTAAGAATTGTTAGATCGGGAATATTCCAGAACAGTGCAAATCACCAAAACGGGACATAACACAGCCCGAAAAGTGTCCATTGCGTCGCCCACTATGTGTGCAGTAGAGTCTTGTTGAAACCACATATGCTCCAACCCCAATTCATCCAATTGGTATATCTGTTCGCCCGTGACTGTTATCACGTTGCCAGCAGCGTCTTCGAAAGAGTGAGGCCCAATCATCCTTTCAGCACAGACGCCGCACCACACAGTAACTTCCTGTGGATGTAAAGGCTATACTTGAATAACACGTGGGTTTTCAGTGCCCAAAAGCAAGTATTCTGCTTGTCGACTTGTTCGGAGAGATGGAAATGGACTTTGTCACGCATGATTAATTTCGAAAGAAAATCTTCCTCTTCATGGTTGTGGCTTATGATGCGCTGGCTGGTGGTCTGCGGGGGTACCACTTGATGCACCATCTGAGTTTTATAGAAGAACATCCTCAAGCATTAATGGATTCAACACGATGTATATTTGTCTATCAGTCAGTCAATACGTCACACTCTTGTAACTTTTGAACCATTTCAGGGCCTAATACACACCGAACTTCCAAGGAATATGTAAAAAAATATTTTTTTTTTGATTTTTTCTAACAAAAAAGCTCAAAAACCAAGACAGGGACTATGTCCGTCCCCCCTCTATCTCCGAAAGTATTAACGCGAACAATCTGTACAAAATGGAGAGCTTGTAGAGTCATATGCGGATTACGTGAAAAATATAAAAGGCCTTCTGGCGTAAGATGTTTTTGAAAAAAGTTTTTAAAGACGTTGGGTTAAAAATCACCCCACCATATCTTACCCCTTATTCATTCAGTTTCGAAGACGATAACGGCAACACCGTACGCCCTGCGACCAGAAAGATCTATTGTGCCAGAGACCTCTTTTTTATGGCAGCAGTACTTCTACTTTCCTTATGGAAGCTAAAATTACGGCTGCGGAGGAGTTCCTTAAATCTAATAGAGCTTTTCCTACTTCTACACAGAGCTACACACTTACATAGTACGTGTTCTGCGGTTTCGTCCTCTTCTAGACTGAGACGGCAGGTAATATAATATTTTATAAAGGTGCTAAAGTAATTGACAGTGACCAATAAGGAAGCTCACAAGCCTTCTTATGTCGTTTCTGCTATATTTTAGGATATCAACTGCCTTTTTTTGGAAGGGTTGGACAGCTCTTTTAGCTTGTCTGAGACCTTGGGAGTTATTCCAGTGGGAAATGCACATATTGCGTTACGTTTAAATCCAGAATCAGATATTCCGCAAAAGGGTTCAGGTCCAATGAAAAAGTCAGAAGAACCTTTTCTGGCTTGCAGATCTGCAGTTTCGTTGCCGTCAACGCCTACATGACCCGATACCCACCACAATTTTACTTTATTGTATCGGGCCAAATTTTGTAAACTGTCGAAGCAGCTTAGAACTAATTTTGAACTGATCAGATGGGAGATCAGTGCTTTAAGCGTCGCTTGGCTGTCGGTAAGAATGTGTATAGCGGTACCTTTGATGCTTCAATGCAAGTTTATATTAGCACAGGTCTCGATAGCCTAGATAACATTAGGACTCTTTCCAAGTGGTTTTCGTAATCTTCTAATTGGGTCCATACAAAACGGCGCCAACTCCTGAATCAATTTTTGATCCATCGGTATACCGAACGATTCCTTTTGGATCAAGCAACGGTCTGCCATTATTCCATAAATCACGGCTTGGGATCTCATTCTCAAACCTTCTACCAAAGTAGAGTGATTTGGATGTAAAGTCAGAAACCGTGCTGAGCATATCTAGCTCGGGGAAGTCGGTTAATAGATCCATGAGATCCAACATGATCCCATTTACTATTAACACCCGACTTTCGAAGATTAAATGTGTAGCGGAGTAAGTCCGATTAACATATCTAATTTAGTAAGAAGGCCAAATTTCATCAAAATCGGCCAAGTGGTTCTTGGAGTTAGACGTGTGAGAATAATTATTCGATTTTGATCATTTTGGGGTGAGATAACTATCAGTGTTTCCCTAATGAGCCATGTGAGAACAAACGCGCAGACAGACATGGAACAGAGAGTGCTATTTTGATCTGACCCTTACAGATACTGTCATATACACTCCTTTTCCCAGGATTAACGAGGAAGCCAAATGAGGATATGGTTATCGAGCGCAATCCGACTCGAAGTTGATCAATTTTTTGTTTCTCCCACTATGACTTTTATATATAGGGAGCTTGAGAGTACAATAGGGTTCGTCAAAAAATCGTTAATGAAGCATTTTAAATGAAAAGTCCCCAACCAAAACTAAATATTTTTCGTTATAACTCAACTAAAAGTCCAAAAATTTTGTTTTAACCAAGCAGTTGTGTATGTTGCAGTTATTTACTTTCTCGACTTTCTGTACGGCAATGTTGAGTTGAGCGCGGGTGTTGGAAGTGCGCATGGGTTTTGTTTTGGCTGTGCTTATTTTAAGCCCCACTTTGATTACCTTGACGCATTACTCTATTATGAACCGTAAGGTGTTTATGTTGTGGATGCAAGAGGTTTCAGCTAAAGCCTGCCTGTTTGACGTCGACTGTTGAATCTAAGTTTTCTTCAATCCGTTCTAATATGATTCTGGCTATTATTATGGCTACGGCCAGGAGTAAGCAGTTATGCCGATGTTTTTGGCGCCGCATGAAATAGTTCGGCAGGGATGCCATCAATACCCATCGCTCTATTTTTCTTGTGGGACTTGATTGCTGTTGTTATTTCAGTTTTACTGGAAGGTCCGATGCGAATTCGGACTCATTAGAGTTCAAGATCATATCACAATCGTCTTAGTGGTTGAGGAGTGTAGCGAAGTGCTCTCTGAATCTAGTGAGCTGATCCTCATCCGAAATCAGAAGGTTACCATTTAAACTCACCTGGTGATGTTACAGACAGTAATACTGTTACACTTGCTTGCTGGTTTTTCAGCCCTTCAACCCTACGCTGCACTTGTTTCTTTTCCATGTGATTTTAGGCTTCTAGTTCGGTTCTCACTACTGATGAGGCCTCTACAATCTGAACTTTGACTGCTTTACACTCATCGATCAGTCTCCAGGTGCGTGCACCGGTTGCAAAAACATTTTTCACATCATTCCAGTGAGCTTCCATGCTCTCCTGTATTGTGCTGCTAAGTGTTTCTACTTCTAAGGCAAGATGATGCCTGAATTGTTGGCACACTTGGAGGATCCCTAAACCTGTCGGTATTGAACCTGATATTGCTGAGCAAGCTTAAGCGGTTGCTGTTGACGGATGCAGTACGAAAGCGTGATCGCTTTCTTGTCCGATATCGGCTCCACGTCTGTTTCGGACGGATGTTCGCTGCCTGTCAACTGATCTTGTGACAGCGTACCTCCAATGATTAGGTGGTTGGTATTGCAGAAGTCTACAAACCGTCCACCGTTGTCATTCCAGTCTCCAAGGCCTTACCTTGGCGTCGAGATCCCCCCATCACCATTACGACGATGTCGTTTAGTTGTAGACGGATCCTAAATGCGCTGTAGAAATTGTCCTTATAATACTCAGTCGCTACCACTGTATGATGGTAATTTTATTATTTTCCAAATCCCGGAGCACTCAGACTCACTTTTCGGTCCATTGTACTACCAGGCAGAACTCATTTCGGTATAGTGCTTCGAGAAACTTGGATTTTAATTTTTATGCTCTTCCGAGCTCGAACCTACATAGTTCGGGCCACAAGTGAACACATGATATTAATTTTTCTTCAATACCCGGTCACTGTGAGGTTTCAAGGATATGTGGGTGCTTCATGCTGCTGCAGTTAGCATCAGTCCTAATCCGGACTTCCGCGCTCTCTCAGCTGGTTTACCAGAGTAGAGCATGGCAGTGTTTTTTGTTGCGGAGTGGTATTCCCCGGCAGCGAACCATCGAATCTCATTCAGTCCCAGGATGTCTATCTTATATCGAATGAACTCACGCTCTAGTTGGTGGAATCCGACGTTTTGAGGACAGGGTCGAGGAGGGTCTTGACGTTTCTGAAACCGATCGTTGTCCGTGTACGATAGCCAAAGGTCGTTAATAAAGTGTCCGTCCGCGACGGAGCGCTGTGTTCCGTTTCGGAACAATTTCTTATGATTGTGGCTAGCTGTGCCACAGACCAACCGACACTTTCTCCTGTTTTGTGGCACAGGAGGCTCGCCATTCGTCCACTCCTATTCAAAAAAATTCCCAGATGGTACCGCGAGGAGGTGGCTTACTAACAGAGCTGCTAAGTTTTCGGCTGCAGTTGACTTTCCACTGAAAGATCCTGCATGTTCCGCAATCTAGTCGCGGTTGATTCCTATCTCGCCAAGTCGAAAGGTTTCGTCCTTTGTAGTCGGCGCAATAAATTGCTTTCATCCAGAATTTGTAGGATTGTATTGTTGACATGTCCGATTAGTCGGTTTCTATGCTTTCTCGCGAAGCTTCTAATTTCAGCTTCGATTGTCGGAATTCCGAGATCCCTGTGGGTATCATCGTTTCTAGTATACCACGGTGCGTGGACAATTTCTCTTAGCACTTTATTTTGAAAAGTTTGTAAAATATTGGCGTTTGTTTTCTTTTTACAGCCCCAAAGTTGTATATCGTAAGTCCACACCGGCTTTAGCCCTTGCTTGTATAAAAGCAGTTTGTTCTCAGTACTGAGCTGGGAGTGTTTTCCGAGCAACCAGTTCATTTCTCTGTATTTGTTTCATTTTCACGTGCGAATTCCATTTCAGTTTTGCGTCGAGTGTCATTCCAAGGTATTTGGCCTCGTTTGCAAAAGGAATTCGGGCCAAGTTTAGGAAATTTGGCAAGACATTAGTTTTCTTATAAGTGAAATTCACGTGAACAGATTTAGATTCGTTGAGGGCGATCCGCTAGTCCCTCGTCCATTCATTTACTTTATTCAGTGCGTTTTGCAGTTTTGCAGTCGTTTCTTCGATTGTTTTACCTACGGCTAGGATAGCGGTGTCATCGGCAAACGTAGCCAGGATAGTGCCATCTTCTTTCGGTATATCTCGAGTATATAACAGATAGAGAAGTGGCCCAAGAACGCTTCCTTGCGGTACACCGGACGAAATTTCTTTGAGCTCCGAGTATTCATTTCCATGTCTAACACGGAAGAGTCTATTCCCGAGATATGATTCTAGAATGTCGTATAGGCATACAGCGAGAACTTGTCGTAATTTGCAATTCAAGCCATCATGCCACACCTTATCAAAGGCTTGCGAGACGTCAAGAAGTACGCTTGAGTATAGACAGCTCTCATAACCGGACAAAAATTAGGGGACCGTGAGTGTCCGCTTATGGGAGCTTCTACTGTATATGTACACCAACCCTGAGATAGAAGTCGTCCTAAATGTACACAATAACGTTGACAGATTGCGAAGAACACACGCGTCCCAGAAGCGGCTCCTATCTGGATCTACTGCTGTTTGACGAACGATTACAACTGAGTGACGTGGACCGACAAACGATAAACTCTCTGGGCACGTTTGTGTATGACAGTGACCTTTGCGGACTTAGTGCCGAAATAACGATTCCCAACGAAATTGCTGAACTGAAAGAGTTTGTTCAAACGTAGTCCTACAACTACAATAGGACTCGTTGGACTCGCTTCTCCCGAGATTTGACAAGAGCACTCTCTTCGAACTCGCTCTACCCACCGTCCAATAGGAATCTGTCAAACGAGGAGATTACACCTTAAACAAATGGACGAGACAATCAAACTGACGATACCTCGGTATCGACCAACTGACAACGTGTTCCGGAATGTAACAATCGACGCACTGCACGTACAAAAAAGTAGGCTGCTTACAAGACTAAAAAACTCGTATAAACGGTTTACTGACAGTCAAAACTCGGAGGTTAGGACGCTGAAATCGTTGATAAAGACCCTCCAAATACTAATTAGAGCAAATTATAGGCGGTCGGCTAATGTGCACTGTGGTAACAAGATTCTGGCTATCAAGTCTGATAACCCGAGTATGTTCCACCAGGTTAATAAAATATTTCGGAGGGACGATGTCAACGAACTTCCGTGTCTGAAAATTCCTCGAACAACGAACAATGAACCCTTACTTACAGCAGCAGGAATAGATCCAAGTGACGCTGTCGATGATGACGACTCTTTTGAGATCGAAGATCCGCAGGAGAAGGTGGAGGCTATTGGAACTATTTTCGAGGATGTGTACAAGGTAAATGCTATCATTCGCCCGAACCACAACCTGGAGAATAGAGTCCTTGTGCACAACTTTTACCTTCGAAATGATATAGAGCACTGGCGATCAGAGAATTCTGGTTTTACCGGGTTCAATGATGAAAACTTGGCAAACAATGCCATCGCTAATTAATTGGTTCACCCCCGTACTTCCTCTATGAGCTGTGGGAATTTATGCCACCCTGTTCAACAATGCAATGTTCAGAGCATTGGAAAACAGCTGTGGTACAGCCGATCCCCAAATGCGGAAAGGACTCCTCCAATCCTGTAAATCTCCGGTCGATAAGTCTCCTTTGAAATATCAGCAAGGTATTCGAAAAAGTCTTGATTAAGTGGATTAGTAGTAGTTCCAGATAACCAATTCGGTTTCAAGGCGGGGCATGATACAAACCATGCCGCGTCTAAACTGGTGTCGGATATCCAATAGAACAAAAGCAAAAACCAATTCACGTGTGCCTGCCTGATTGACTTGGAGAAGGCCTTCGATACCGTATGATTGGAAGGGCTCTTTTACAAGTTGACCAGGTTGGGCATAAGCAAACCACTACTGTACATGTTGTTTAATACGCTCACCAGTAGAAAGTTCTTTTTGAAAAATAGCACTGTGACTTCTGCTGGGATGTTTCAAATTAAAAATGGTCTGCAACAGGGTGCGGTTAATTCGCCGATACTTTTTAATATTTACACGGCTGTTCTGATAGGATCTCTTCAGCACCCGATAGCGTACGCGGACTATTTGATTGCGTACAGATCAGAATCTAAGATCGACGTCATTGCAACACTCTTGCAGTGTGATTTCGATAAGATTCCGCGATTTTGCGACGACTGGAAGTCAAAGATCAACCTTCAGAAGTCAGAAACCATTCTTTTCAGAACGCAGTTGTCTTTGGCCTCTAGGGATGGCGAAAGTTCTCTATCGTTGGACAGCACGGGCATCCACTTGCGTGTCAAAATGTGGTCAGATACCTTGGACTTTGACTAGATCAAAATCTATATTTTAACAAAGATGTAGATGCTGCTCTGGCCAGAGCCAGAGTTGCCTTCGTCCTTACAAACAGACTTTTATAGCAAGCAACTCGATGCAAGGGTAAAGGTAATCTGCTACACGGCCCTCATTCGGCCCATGCTCACTTATAGATGCCCCGTGTGGTACAACATAGGGGCAAGTAGGATGGAAAGGATTTGGCTGTTGTGGAGGGTCTGCCTTCGGGCTCGCCTTCACTTGTACAGAACACCAGAGTCTCAGTACAAAAAATTCTATTCTAATGAGGTCCTATACAACAGGGCGAATCTGATAAGAGTGGACAATTTCCTGTCCAAGATGACTCGAAGGCACATTGCAAGAGCAATGCCCTCGATGAATAACCTGATCTTCGGGGCTTATTACCCCAACCATAGGTACCATGAGAGGGTGCGCCTTAACGGCTTTGTCCCTCCGGAAGCATTCCTCTATTTAGAGCAGGCAGGTCTGATCCAGGATAGATCAGTTGCCCGGACAACTATGGATAGGCGGCTTAACTACAGCCGAGACGTCGCACAGACCACTGAGGAGCGTCTCCGATTCAGTAGATCGGTATCGCGGAGTGATATTAAATATGTGACGAAGCAGAACCAGCAATTTTGGTGGTTACTAGAGGGAGCTCCCTCGTCAATCCCTTTTGATCCGGGGTAGACCCAGTACGGCAAAGTTGGCCGCCATATTTTTTTGCCTTGGCCGGCTTACATAGTTTTATGTAGTTTACGTTTAGGTAGTTACGTAAGGCAGTAAGGCACAGCACTTGAATAAAAGGACATAGTTAAGGATTAAGTTTAGCTTAGAGCGCCCGTATAGGGCCAGTAAGTTAAAATACAATAGTTAAGTTAGTTAAACTAGTTTTAAGCGTTTTTGTCTAGCATGTAAGTATAAATGAATTGAAATTATAAAAAATATATAAAACACACAAGCTTACGATTTAGTATTTAGTATTTATTATTGATTAAGTAACATCATTTATAATAGACTTTACATCATCTTTAAGCTATAAATGAGATATGTATATATAGGTAATACTAATATTCAAAAATTCATACAATTCAGTGATAAATGAAAATGAAAATTTTTATAGTATACAATATGTAGAAACAAAAAGTTAAAGTACTCGTAATTGTGAAATTGTAAATAAACTAAAATGTGCTTGTTTTACCCTGTCAAGTACCGAAAGAGAGTTTCCCCAAAACCATTCGCATCATAAAGTCTCCTAACGCTGAGAGGAAGTGCATTCCAAAGATGAATAGCATGAACGAAAAATTGACGCTCTGAGTTATGATAGTGAACACGCGGTTGGATTAAACTTAAAGATCGGCTCGACCGTGAAAGTTTAAGTTTTTCGAATAAATATGGAGGCTGTTTGCTGGTAATAATTTTTTGTAGGTACTTGATTGTGCAGTACTCGAGATATTTATCAAGAGTGCATCCTAATATGTTCTTAGCTTATTGTGAAATATGGTCAAAATGTCTCAATCCATAAACATAGCGAGTTATATTGTTAAACGCAACGTTGAGCTTACGTCGAATGAGAGCACTGCTGCAACAAAAAAATTCACATCCATATGTAAATATTGGAATTAGCAAAGCCCTTACTAGCATTAACCTTGTTTGCAAAGGAGTGAAACACTGCTACATAGATAGATTCCTAAGAGAACCATAGATTTTGCCTATAATAGTGGAGATATGATCATCCCAACTTAATACCCCAAGATTTTTAGCTTTGTCAACGAACTCAATTGGTTCATTTTGGAGGAATATCTTAGGAAGATCACAGCCATTCACGCCATTTCTGCTAATAACGAGACATTTAGATTTGGCTGGGTTAAGCTTCAACGAATTATCTTCAGACCAATCTAGTACTTTTCGTGGATCCTCATTAAGCTTACAAGCTGCTTCCTTAATAAGCTGTACATCGTCTGCGTACATGTGTAGGAATGAATTTTTGATTATGGTCGGAAGATCATTGATAAATATTGTGAATAACAAATTTCCCAATATGGACCCTTGTGGTACACCCGCTGAGGTTGCAATCAAATCAGACATCACATTATTAACAGCAACGGATTGTTTTCTTCCACCAAGATATGTTTTGATGAAAAGCCAAACAACCTCTTGAGTTTTAAGAGAACCTGCATATGATCCACTGTGTCTAAGGCCTTGGAAAAGTCCAGCAGAGTCACAAAAGTTATTAGATCTTTATCCATCGCCACTCGGATATCATCAGTTACTTTAAGTAGAGCAAACGTACAGCTATGATATGGCCTGAAGCCAGATTGATTTGCGCAAAGACATTTGCTTATGCATTATCTTTTCCATGACCTTGGGCAAGAATGGAAGGATGGCAATGGGTCTATACTCAGCCGGCGAGTTGGATGACGCTTTCTTTTTCAGGGCTGGAACAATTTTTGCAGGTTTCCACTCAGTCGGAAAAGTAGATGTAGTTATTATATTGTTGACAATTTGTAGAAGAATGTGAGGTAGTATGATTTTAATAAAAATCGGATGAATTCCGTCGATAAGAACAGACTTAATTTTAAGGATAGCATTGACAACATCAACCTGTTCAATACGAGTGAGTTCAAAGTCACTGAACATTACATCCAGTGGATCAGCACTTGTTCTGGATGTCATTTGCACTTTCGTGAATTCTCTATTGAGCTGGTTGGGATCGATTTCATTCATTTCAGCATTCTTTTTCCGTCCAACACCAAGCTCGCGTAAATTTTGCCAGAGAGTTTTTGAAGGTAACTCATGGTCAAACTGTCTAGCGTAGAACACTCTTTTGGCTTGTTTAATCTTGGAATTGACCAAATTCCTTAGTTGACGGAAGCTGTTATAAAATTCTTGGAGCTTGAATCTTTTCCACTTCTTATAGGCTGTATCACGATTGTTTTTAAGGGCAATAATTTCTGGTGTAAACCATGACTTATGGGGATACGTAGTATTGAACTGTGAAAGGGAAATTATTAAAAAAATTATAATTTTAAATTTTCTCAATAAAATCTCAGCCCGCTCTATGTAATTGAAATCACGACACGCAAAATTAAAAACACACATAAAATAGCACACGATATTTAATTAAACTAATTAAGTAGTTAAAATGGAGAAAAAAAAAAAATCATTCCCAGTGAATTTAACTTCATTAAAATTGTTTCCCAACCAAACCATTTGTGTGCCGTCCAATTAAAAATCCCCACTTGATTAATTTGCACACAGAGTTCGTGCGTACTCTTCTTTTTTGCACTCATATTAATAAATTCATAATCAACTATAATTAGAACGACTCGGGGGATATAATTTACCATAATTTAATGCTAACCAAACATTGGGTGTCTGTAGCTCCAATTTACCCCATATCCAGATCCCACCCATCCACCTAACCACTCACAATTCCCCCCATTTTATCTGAGCGAATGGGACATAAAGAGCAACAGAGATGTCTATATACCACAGCTTACCAAGTTACAAACTAATTCCATTAATTACGAGCCCAATTTAACGCGCACAAAACTGACAGCAGTAAGGGGGAGAATACAGAGAGCAGTCTCGTGGTATCTATACAAGAAAATGTATACTCACTACGCACACTGTTCCGTAAATCAACTTACATTAAATGCTCATTAACTGGCCAAATGATTATTTTCACCGACAGAAGCATAAGAGGAAGAAAAACTACCAACAGATACACATGCTAGGTAGATGGGACACAGAAAACCATTAGTCACCCTAAATAAATGGAAACACAACCAAATTAATCTAAGGAAACAAGTTTATCTTCTACGATGAGGTAAAAAAAAAAAAAACTTGGAGCAACTCCCTTCTGACAATCAAGACAAAAAAAGCATTCCACCCAGATACATAGACGTTGGTCGAAGTGAGATGCAGACAAACACCGCCGTACAAATGGACGTTAGATACTTTCGTCGGTAGGTCTCCTTCTCTTCACCGTCGTTGTGCCGACGGGCAAGGTAATGAAATTGAGAAAATTCAATTCGTCCGTGTGTCCCGTTCCCATACAATGGAGTACAAACTATGAAATCGAATAGCATCTAGTCCTTGGGACTTGAATCTTCTTCTGTGAAATTGTATCTGTGGTGGGTTCTCTTTCCCGTGCGCACGCGTTGCTTACCAGAGAAAGAGAGTGATTTCTGAATTCCCCTTTACGAAAACAGAGGCGTGGCATGCACTATAGATACGAGCGTATCACGGTTGAGATACACATATTAATGAATCTTGGGATGGGTTTGCCACATACCATACC
Source organism: Pocota personata (assembly GCA_963082735.1). NCBI lineage: Eukaryota > Metazoa > Arthropoda > Insecta > Diptera > Syrphidae > Pocota > Pocota personata. The sequence continues at coordinate 204,459,044 of OY720430.1, forward strand.
ATGAGGGATAGTGTTCTCTCTCACTTGTGACTAGTATAGCCATCTCGTGCTGCCAGGCAACATTTGTTTATGTTTACACAATGGTTGCCATTACGGGTGGGGTGTGCTGGAAAAAAAAAAAAAAAAAAAAAAAAAAACGGTCCAAAGTGTATGGACGGTCTTGAGTTGCTGCTACTGCTGCCAGAATGACGATTTCGTTTAGTCACCTACCTATATGTGTGGCATCCCCCTATGAGATGTTGTTACTGGGTGGGTGGTGATGGGGGAGCACCTTGTATGGCAGAATGAGTCTACCATTTTTAATGTGCTCGCTGTCATGCTTTGATTATTTAATTTTCTGGTCTTCTAATTTAATTTTGCGATAGATACATGCGACTGTTTTCGGTGGAGTCTGCGGGGACGTGTGGGCGGTGGATGCCTGCTAGGATGATAGACTCCTCGATTGAAGTGCGCTGCTGGGGCTCACTGCAGAGAGTTTATTTTTAATTTTGATTTTGTTTCAACCCACTTTCGGCCCATTCTGCTGCTGGGATATAATGCTGGACCGGGGAATATTGCGGATGATGGTGGATGAGGATGATGCAGATGGTAAACTTTTTATTTTTTTGTATTACCTCCAGGGTGGACATTGTTTAATTTTAATTTTACGTAATGAGATATGTATCTCAAATAAATTGATAGTAATTTTGTTTGCCTTTAAGGGCGGTTTTTTGCAGGGATATACGCAGACAACACAAAAGAGTCAGTGTGGGGTGGAGAGCTTCAGCTCGGGTGGGACGCCTTTGATGTAAGTCTATAAATATACATGTGTGTTGCTACATTATTTAGGTACCTATAACGTTTGACTTATTATTCTTTCTGTCAGAGCATAATGGTTATGCTGAAGCTAAAGCAGGGTTAGGTATACATTTTGTGCTTTAGGATTTTAATTTAAAAATAAAATAAAAAAAGTATTAAAGATTTCAATGAAATTTTGTTACTGTTTTAGAGTTCTTTGTCATTATGTATGGAATTCAACATCGGTAGTTTTCGATGACTTTTCGGCACATTTCTGGCTGTGTTGCGGCCATAACTTCACGGATGTTGGTTGACCATAGAGCAGAGAATTCAGCGTGACAATGGTGTCGTAGTTTCAAAAAATACGGACCGATCACGCCGCCGATCCACACCAAACTGTCACCAGTGGTGTATGCAGTGGCATCTCAACGATTTTTAGAACACCAAATTCTACAATTTTGTTTGTTTGCGTAGTCACCGAGTGAGAAATGGGTCTCATCGCTGAAGAATATTTTGGTCGAAAAATCGACGTCAACTTGTTGATTTTCCAGCACCCAATCGGTGTATGTTCTGTGCATTCTATGGTCAGCAAGTTTTAGTTGTTGTGCAAGCTGACCTTATAGGGATGGAGATGCAAATCCAAACCCAATTGCTGAGCGCGGCGTGAAATTGACAATTCCGGGTTTCCTGCCACTGAAAAAACTCACAGCGGCTATGTTTTCAGTTGATCGTGCATTACAATGGCGCACAGGCCTGACGACATCACAAACACTACCGATTTGTTTGAATTTGGTGATCGAATTGTTTGCTCAGTTGGGCGATTATGACGATCATAATCTGTCCAACATGTACATCGGATAGCAAACACGATAGAAACTTCGTTGCAACAGAAAGAAAATTGGTCTGCCGTATTCCTGGATGTTGCGCAGGCGTTTAACAAGGTGTGGCACCATGGGCTCTTAAGGAAACTGCAAAGATTCTTACCAAAGCAATTCTACCTCATACTCTAGACGTGTACGAGTATTCGACCCAAATCTCTTACCTCCGAGCCATTTCTTCATGTTTCGAAACAAGAAATAGTCGCAGGGGGCTAAATCTGGGGAATTTGCTGGATTCATCCACGGTTACGAAACGGCGCAAAAACTCAGCCGAATTTTTCTGGAACATCGCCAAACACACCTTTGAAGTTGTCAAACGAATGCGTTTGTTGTCGATTGTGAGCAAACTCGGCACCCATCTTGCGCAAAGCTTTTTCATGTCCAAATATTTATGTAAAATCGAAATCACTGAGCCTGTGTCCTCTTCAAGCTCGCGCACTTTCACTCGCCGATCGTCCATTATCAAACCATGTATTTTGTCCACCATTTCTGGTGTGGTGACCTCAATTAGGCGACCAGAACGTTCGGCGTCACTTGTGCATGAACGACCGCACCGAAATTGAGTAAACCAGTGGTTGAATGGTTCCAATCGATGGTGAAGAGTCCCCATAACATTTGTTAAGCTTTTGTTTGGTTTGCGTGATAGTTTTTTCTTCCAAAAAATAGTGTTTAATGAGCACTCGAAATTCACTTTTTTTTCCATTTGAACGAGGCGTCTATATAAAATGGCTGCCACAACAAAATTATTTGACAGATCTGTCTGAAAATTTGGGTGCGTTCTTTTGAAAGATGATTCTTGACAAAAAATTTAAGGTGGCGACACAATTTGTGTTAATTTTCAGGGACTTATTGACCCACCCTCGTATATGTGAAAGACAGTTTAATATAAAATATGAAAATGAGTATTCTCAATTACTTAAAATAAAATCAGGGGTTCCACAAGGTTGCGTATTGGGCCCGATATTATCTTTGCTTTCCACGAGTGATCTCTCAACGCGGAGCCAGTATAGCTACTTTTGCGGGCGATATGGCAATCCTTTCGATCGGTAGAAGCTCTGTAGAGGCAATTGAAAAATCTCAAAAAGCTGCAAACGAGATAGTGGAGTGGACAAACAAATCATGGGCCAATCTCAACGTGCTTCACAAACATAAGAATAGATTTTATTCCCATATTCATTAACTCGAATAGAGTTTCGTATGCTAACACCGCCAAGCATCTTGGCTTGACTCTAGATGCGAAACTTAAATAGAAAATCTAAGATTTATTAAAAAGTTATGTTTTTTTTTTTTATAATTTGCACGTAAGAAAGGGTTATGAATACCCTTATACTAATTTTAGGACACGGGCATTTTAAGGAAAGGGGACAGAGAGAAAGACAGATTGGTGTAGTTGGTTTGAAACTCAGCTGGTATTAAGTTTCAGTGAACTCCAAGGGTGGCTGTCCAGATAACTGGGGAGCTTGTTTATTTTTGCTTTTGTCGTTGCTCATGATTCACAGTATTTTTTTCCGGCCTCCTGATGTCATCATCACGATCAAGTTGCATTTTAGCCATATGACCGCCCTACTGCTAGTGTTATGCCTTCGCAGTAGAGTTGACATAAGCTTTCGCAATTGATCGACTTTTTATTTATTTCATGCGAAATAAATAGATGATTATTGACATCAGGATTCGAACCGTGAATCTGTAGCGTGACAAGCGATGATGTTACCACTACACCACGGCCACCCCCAATATATTAAAGTAATGTTGCTTCTATACAAAGATTTCAAAATAAAGTACTACGTTGCATAGTAAATGGGCCGTAGTACACACAAAACGTAAACATTCACAAAAATTTTAATCTTAAAACAGTACACGAAGAGGCAATAGGCAAGGCAACGAAAAAAACTGACAATTGTTAAACACACGAGGTACTCGTATGTATCTCAGTTGTAAAAAAATCGAACTAAGTTTTGTAGTTAGATGCAAAAATTTTAATGCGCTGAGCGGTGGTTAAACGATGTATATTTTATGATACAATGGCAGAGCAAGAATTAACTAACTGTCACTATGGATGACAGATGAATTTGACAGATGCCATATGCAGGGATGTTTGAGAGTTAAACTCGCATCCATATTACAATATACATTTTACCTATTTCGTCGTACACGTCTCGCATCCATAATTAAGGTAACTACTCCATTGACTAACGGAAAATTCACAAAAGTAAACTTTTCATGTTTTTCTCCTGTGGGCCTTTAAACTTTTAAAGGGACCTCAATTACAAGATTCCACACTGAAAATATCTGATGGGAAATAAATCGAAGATCTAAAAGGGAAGGTTAGACTCTTTGCTGAACACACATGAAGAATGTTTTTAGCTTGTCCATCTACAAAGGCAAATGAAAGGTTATACATTACAAAAACTATCTAATAGAAAATCACCAGGCTATGATCTTATACGAGACTGCTCAAATCATGAATGAATTGCCATTCATTGCCGTGGTAAAACTCATGTATACAATTAATGTTTGTTTTACACCAGGATATGTTCGACATCACTGGAAAATACCAGAAGTAATTGTTGTACCTAAACAAGGTAAGCCACTATCAGAAGTGACTTTGTATCGACCAATCTCACTTTTGAAAAACAACTTCTTAAAAGATTAGACAAAACTTATCCCAAACCATCAATTCGGGTTTAGAAACAAACACTGGGCAATATTATGAGATCCTTAAATCTTATATAGCAAATAAATCCTTTAGAGTGTGTTATGGAAAAGCGTATTCTGAATTTAGAGAAATATTAGCAGGTGTTCCACAAGGGAGCATTCTAGGGACAACACTGTATTTATTGTATACCAGTGATATACCACACGCGAATCATACTATGATAGCTACATTCGCGGACGACTTCAATCCTATTGGTTGATAGATGTGTGGTTAAAGCAGCAGAAAAGTTACAACATGAAGTTAACAAGATGGAAGCAACGATGACGAACAATAAAAGAACAACGAATTTCCTGGTTTTAGTAGTTAGATGTAACAATTTTAATGCGTTGTTAAATGGGCGGTGGTTATTAATGAAGTAAGAACTAACTTCATGGCATTATGGATGATAGATAGTTTTGACGGATGCCATATGGCAGGGATGTGAAATCCCAGACTCGAAATGCATTTCGACATTCGTATCGCAAAAAAACAGATTTAGCAGTTTTTTATGTTCCTTGACATTTATTTTCGATCTTTTGCAACAAATTTGCAAAAAAATTTCACTTCATTCAAGGACCTAGAAGGATACTTTTTATACTCGTAACTCAAATAAATTGTTTTACTGTTATTGTTTATTTGGCGGCTTTGGAAGATAGAATTGAATAGTTTGCTGATGTTTTAAGGTTTTGTAATTTGATTAGCATGTCGTTGACAGACCATCAAAGCTGCAGTAATTCCGACGTCACATGTTATTTTCTTATAAATTAAGATACGCAATCCTCTGGTCCTTAAAAATAGTGAGATTCCCATGACTCATGTAGCCCAAGGATTTCTTGACAATATTGCGGATACTGTGCAACTCACTGCGTTTCGAAAAATAAAAATCGGTGATATAGTGACCCTCCTCTAGGGTTGTACTATAAGCCTGCAAAATTTCACCTCTGTAGGTCATCCAAGTGACTGAGGGAGACCGAATTTAGGAGCTGTGAATTTGTGTACATATGAGTATGTGCTGAAAAAAAAAACTCAAGATAAAACTATGTCCGCTAATATACGGTGACTCTTGAGTCATGACTCTTTGAGATAGCAAAACAGCAACCCGGTGAGTCGTGGATAGAATTTTGATGCCTCTTTTATGACGTTTCTCCTTCTACTTGTTCGTTATTTTTTTATTTCGCTTTATTTCTTTACATTCCCTATGGAGGGCAGTCGACAAACAATGATAGAAGAAATTTATTCGTCGAAGGAAATTGACTTTAGAGCTCTAAACACTTCACAACCGAAAGAAAGAATAAAACAGAGCTGTCAAATTGAAGATACGGAAAAGACTAAACATGTAATCGCACAAGCCTCACAGAATGAAAGTTCAAAAGAGTCATGACTCAAGAGTCACCGTATAATAGCAGTCTAAAGAGCTATTAGGAACTACCGGTCTGATATTTTAATGCGTACAAGTTCCTTTTACCTATGTAAGCTATTGAATATAGCCATTAGTTTCCTTCAGTAAGTCAACTTCCATGGCTTCAACTTGTACATAGGTACATATTTTAAGATCGGCCACAATATCATTCATTTGAAAATAATTTCCTGACGAAGCTCAACAATAAGAAAGACTGGGGCGATGAATCCACAATCTAATGACTGGGCAACCATACAATAAAATGGTATACAGGCGGGTCGAGACCTGAGGAAGGAACTGGGACAGGACCAAGAACGAAGCACTCAGAACTAATGGACAATAGTACCAGCATTTTTCAGGTCGAAATACACCCCGCGCAACAAAAAAAGCCGCACATGGTAATTTTTAACAAAATGGAAGAAATTAAATAAATGATGACTAATCACTGCGTAGTCACTTTATATTTTTGATGTTTAACATTTAAGTTAACACATTCCCCAATTTGACAATACATTTCGTAGCCTAATTGAGAAAAAGTAATGATCGTGAAGATCAGACTACAAATTATCAGATATTACCCAAGTACTATCAATATACATAAATTAAAAAAAGAGCAACAATTTGAAAAGAAAATTTCTTTTTTCATATTTTTATTAACTAAGAAACCTTTTTACATAATTTAAGACTTTCATAATACTAAAAAATGATTCTAGTATTTCGTAGCACCACCCTTAGCCCTAACAACGTCATGAACCCTGTTTGGCATGGAGGCATAGAGATTACCGAGGTAATTGTTATTAATTTCATTGAACCACAATTCTTCAATGATGCTCTTTAGATGCTGAATGGTTTTTGGTTCTATTCCTAATTCTTCTTTCAAAGTTTTAATCTGTGGAGGAAATTTAAATATTAAAATCATAAGATTTTCAAAACACCCATAAATATGAAAAAAAAACCTCGAATTACTCACAGATTTTGCTCGGTGGCAAGGTGCTGAATCATCTTGAAAAATTGGTTTTGATGTTTCTGCTGTTATCATTTCCATACTCGGTACAACACCATCTAAGATAATTTGTTTGTACTGCATGGCGTTAACAGTGCCCTCGAGCATTATTAGAGATCTAACTCCGATTGCGGTGATGCATCCCCACACCATAACATAAGGAGAATGTTTTACGGTGTGAGCTATGCATTCGTCGCTGTAGCATTCCCCTTTTCTACGACAAACTATCTGCTTCCCATCCAGTCCGATTAGGTTAAACTTAGACTCATCAGAGAACACCACATTTGACCAATCTTGAACACTCCAGTTTTGCCTTTCCTTAGCCCAGCTAAGGCGCGTTTTCTTCATTTTGCTGGTCAGAAGTGGCTTTTTCGCTGGTCGCCTTGCTAGCAAACCCACCTCGTTGAGACGATTCTGGATAGTTCTGACGCTAACTTCAGCCCCAGTAGCTTCTCGTAGGTCAGCTCTTAACTCCGATGCATTTCTAAACCTGTTTCTCAAGCTTAGCCTCTTCAGTTCCCGGTCCTCCCGAACAGTGGTACATCTCTTCAATCCTGTGCCAATTTTTCTGTCCAGATTGTGATCCCGACGATATTTGTTACAGAATCTTCTTAGAGAACTCTCATTGCATCCAATTTGTCGAGCAATTTCACGAAATGACTGATTCTGTTCGGATAAGGCGACGATAACTGCCTTATTTTCTTTACTCAATTGTACCCTTTTAGACATCGCGATATACTCTTTTCACTTTTATTTAAGAAATACAACTGCACGCACTGTTAAATACTGCCAGAATGAATTCCGACACATTCCAAAATGTATGCACATACCTAACCCGGAAGCAATAAAATATAATTCGGCGAATCCCTTAAAGGTAATTAGCGCAAAAAAATGGAAAACCCGTATGCGGCTTTTTTTGTTGCGCGGGGTGTATATGCCATAGATAAATGCGTCCAAATCAGTCTTGGGAACAAATATAGAAATTGAGACATTGCAATAATGTCACATAGTCAAGCAGCACTTAAAGCCCTAACAATGTAACCCTCTACCTGGCCATATAATATAGGGTAACGAAGCAGCAGAGACAAGAGTCATCAGCACACTTCATAGGACCTGAACTATTCTGCGGATTTGGGTATCACGCTTTAAAAGAAGATTTCGGCAAGATGGAAAAAAAGAACCAGAACCTGGGAAAAAAATACTGTGAATCATGAGCAACGACAAAAAGCAAAACAAATAAGCTCCCCAGTTATCTAGACGCCACCCTTGGAGTTTACTGAAACTTAATACCACCTAAGTTTCAAACCCACTACACTAATCTTTCTTCCTCTCTCTCAATTTCTACAAACGCCCGTGCCCTGAAATAATTTGTTGGTATTCATATCCCATTTGGCGCGCGTAAATCATATAAAAAAAAAAACCTTCAAGGTCTGAGACAAACAAAGAAACTCTTAGGAAACTACAAAGGAAAAAGATTCAAAGCATGTATAAGCCTAAATGAGAATTTAAGGCCAAAGCAAGCTAAGAAACTCTTAGGGAACTACCAAGGAAAAAAAAAAAAAAACGCCTCACCAAACCTCTTGGACCCTTCGTGGCATAGAGTCATAAAGTTTTTGGATTTCCTCTTTTGTTATATCTTTAATCCGCACTTTCTCTATAACTGTCTTGAATTCCTCTTCAATTGTTTTAGGTGCCTTGTTGCGTACTTTCTGACCCATAATTGACCATAAGTTCTCTATTATATTAAGGTCAGGGCTATTTCCTGGCCAATTTAGGGATTTAAGGCCAATATCTGCCTTGCATTGGGTTATCTGTTGAAAGAAAATAATATTTAGAATTGGTTCTGAGTTTAAATTGTAGGTCAACATTTTTTACGAAATGAGCGCGATGACAGGGAGCGTAATCATCATGAAATATTGGATTTGTGATGTAGCTGCATAACTCCTCTATGGTAGGAACAACACCATCAGCAAGGATTTCTTTGTATTTCGCTTCATTTACGGAACCGTCCAAAAGTAAAATACGGCCAAGATCCTAATTTGTCATGCATCCCCAAACCATAACACATGGTGAATGCATAAGGGTGGGAAGCAACAATTCACCTAAATTTCCTTCGCACTGTCTACTTTCCGTCAGGTCCAGTCAAATCAAATTTGGATTCGTCAGAAAATATTACCCTTTTTCCAATCAATCTTTTTTTTCTTCATTACTGCAGAGAGAAGCAGCTTTTTTTTTTGGGTTTTCCACTCCCAGGTTGCCTCTTCGTACTGCCCGTCGAGATTAATATTTTCAGAACCCGCCTCGCAGTGCTTTCGTGACATCCCACAACGTTACCTAGATCACCAATAGAATCAGTAAAAAAGCTTATATCTAACAGAACGTACAAAAGAATGTCGATATAACCCATACAACGTTTAAATGTATTTTAAATAAATCCTCACTTCTTTTGTGCCAATCAGTAATTCATTCTGGCATATACTCACTTGGATATTCAATGGATAATTTCATTATTAATGATTTCAGATCCAACCCCATCGAGATACATGATGCATCGTCAATAAACGCAATTAAAATATTTACTCTATGGCTGTTGTTGAAATCATTCTAGGGAGTGCTTTACATCAATGAAACAATAAACATGCGCATACACTCACAGAGAATCCTTCTGTCCTTCCCTGTTTAATGGAATGCAATTAAGTCATCCTGGGTACATACCAAGTTTGCTGGAGGATTCATTGGTTAATGAACGAATTTCCGCTTTTAGATGAATAGCTGTTAACTGTGAGTTCTGAAACTTTCACTCTGCTCCATCGATGCATCCAATTTGTTTCAACCCTATACTACGTCAATCCTTTAAAGACCCTTTGATACCTTTGATGCAATACTGATCGTGACTTACTCACTTATCGGGATACGCAAAAATCGGCACTGAAAAAATACCCCACACCTTCTCATTTGAACACTTTTCCTCTAACCATCAGTACCGTCTAGCACTTTCGATGTCACCACTTGCATAAATTTTACAATTATGTATGCATATTCATTCGAAATTTCATCAATTAAGCTCCTTTCAAACTATTATCCTGTTTGGAGAGCAGATTTTAATTAAATTTGCAAATTAAACCACAATCGTACACATTCACCCCCATGTACACATCTTCTTGCTGGCAGCAGTCGAATGGATTTATTAGTACCCACATGTATGTATATTTTGATGTACGCTAGTATGTATCGCATTAATACACAGAAACCATACCCAAGGATACACAACATAAGCACAGGAAAATGGAGACACTTTAGATAAATTGCTGAGATTTGAGTTCTTTTTTTTTTTTCGCTTTCAGCTCTTCGCAAGGATGCGAGGAGTAGAACACATTCTGAATGTGGATGCAAACATTATGCAAAGGATACACAGAACGTCTTCTAGTTGCTTTCATTATTAGTGCTTCCACAACTTCTTCAGCTGGGGTTGTAAATTGACTAATAAAGCTTGGAACGTCTTTAGGGGAAAACTCACTTAACAAGTATAAGTGAATTAGTTGAATGGAATTTGTAAAAGGAAACATCGCGCCGAGATAGATCATGTGGCATGGTAATGGTAGACATGTACAAGATTATAATATGTATCTATGTAGGAGTACATATCTGGCATTTAATTTGCATTCGTAAGTCATAATGAACAACTAATAATAGTCTCGTTTGCAACTAGTGTTTCTGAATAAGATAAGTCTTTTCAGCTGATATCTACATTCAAACACTTTTATATTTTATGAAAAATAATTTCATTTAAATGGCTGGCTTGGCAGTAGCCCATCCTGTCAACGCGATATTCCAGTCAAATTTCGATGGTTTTCTACGTTGGGATTCTACGAAAAGCTCGATCAATATTGTGCTTAAGTGCCTGAATTGCTTCTGAAGGCTAAAAAGCATCACCAAAACTGTTGATTAGATGATTATTGAAGTATAGGGTGACCAGATAAGAACGATAGGAAGAATTAAATAAAACAACAACAATGTGAGATATCAAATCGATTCTAGCTTTATTTTGAAGCTACATTCATGCCATTATGTATGTAATAGCATAGCGTTTAAATGGCCCTCTCAGCTTCTCTGGTAGTGTTTCAAGCGGTCGATCCAATTTTTGATGACTCGGTCCAATATGTGCGGCGTTATTCCGGCAATAGCGTCTCGAATGTTGGCCTCGAGCTCGTCCAAAATGGTTGGCTTGTTAGCGCAGACTTGACTTAGCCCCAGAGAAAATAATCGAAGGATGTCAAGTCACATGATCGCGGCGGCCAATTGATGAACGCCACTCAGTCGCCAAATTTCTCCTTCACCACTTCGAGCGTTGCGCCGTCTTGTTGGAACCACAGCTCGGATATATCAATGTTGTCGACCTCTGGCCACAGAAAATCGGTTAACATAGCTCTATACCGAGAACCACTAACGGTAACGGGCCTCTTTCCTCATATCGAAAGAAATTAGGTCCGATGATGCCGACGTGACATAAACCGCACCAATTGGTCGAACACTTGTGGATTGTGGTCGCTCCAATAATAACGACGATTTTGCTTGTTGACATAGCCGCTGCTCCAAAAATTGGCCCCGTCCGAGAAGACGATTTTTTGGCCAAAATCCGGATCTCCGGCCAATATTTCCAGCGTCCAATTGACGAACTCAAGTCGTTGTTTATGGTCGTTCGGCTTCAATTCTTTCGTCAGCACAATCTTATGTGGATGTAGGCCCAAATCCAACCGCAGAATAAGCCTAGTTGACTCTCTGGCGATGCCCAATTCAGCTGATCGGCGCCGAATCGACATTTCTGGGTCTTCTTCAATACTGGCCGCTATGGCGGCTATGTCTTCTTCACTTCGCACCTGATTGGTGGCTTAAGGTCGAAAAGAGTGTACTCAAGCTCAAACTTTTCCACGGTGCGACGAATTGCTTGCGCACTGAAGCCACGACCTCACGACGAAATTCACGTTGCGTATTTACAACTGAGCCGGAATTTCGATAATATTTTTAAATAATTTCCACACATTCAAGAAGCGTCAAACAATGCACTAACCTTACTGAATATTTTGAATATTTAGATGTCATTGGTATAATAACTTTGACAGCTGCTGAAACATAACAATTGGAAAAACAATCTTTGCTATCTGGTCACCCTTTATTATTAGTTCAAGTTCATTTCGTCAGTTTCTGGTCAAAAAATCGGTTCTCATGCATCTGTAGCACTCTCAGTTGACCGTAATGTTGTTGCCATCTTCATCCTGGCTTAGGCTCACACTTTCGGCAACAGCAGCAATATTATAAGCTGAATGCTCAGGGCGAACAATAACCAATTAGCATGCCAATTTTACGAACTTTCTTCACAAACTTGCGTACAGCAGACACGGCTAATGCATTACTTCGGCCGAAATTTCTTTTCAAGATTCACACTGTTTCGGCAACACAACACGCACTTTGAAATCAGCATATGGCACGCCCTCTACAACAACGTCAAAAGGGTTCGAATCCATCGCCTGAGATGGCTAGGACATGTAGAGCGAATTGACATTAACGCTTCAACTGGGAGTCTTCTAATTTATTCTGAAGGGACGACGCAGTAAACGAAGACCTCACCTGAGGTGTCGGACACAAGTGGATAGGGACCTCAACCAACTTAGTGTGCAAAACTGGATTCGGCTAGCACAAGATTGAATTGGTTGCAGACTCTTATTGGTTGAGGCCCAAGTCTACCCCGGACTGTAGTGCCATCTAAAGAAAAGTGAAATGTTCCAAAGAGACAGCAAAAAAAAACTTCGTTCTAGGAGTGCGGAATTTACTGAAGCATCAATAGCGCTAAATATCACTCCAGGTCTCGCCAACGATTTTTTTTTTAATAATTTGTCCGCGCCAAAAGGATGAATATCCTTATACTGTTACAGGGCACGGACATTTAGGCAAATGGGGAAGAGGAACAGAGGAGAAGCCTGTGCACGATGTTATTTCTTCACTTTGGTTTCTGAGAGTAGGCACTCGTGCGTCCTTTGTGACCACTGGAGGATACAACTTTTTCCAGGATCCATTCAGAATGGATTGTCAACTTACTTACTTAAGTCCTTTCACCCCACGAGAGGCATAAGGCGTCAACAATGTCTGCGCACCATCTTGTTCGGATTTCTGCAACTCGTCTAAGCTAACTCCAGCTGATTAGCTAGGCATTACATCCAATTCACATTGATGCAGCTGCAATACTGCTAGCGAGACAGAAACTATCTACCAGTTCCTCTGCAAAGGCAAACCTTTCTTTGCCAACCTAAAGGAGGTTGCGAAGAAAAGCATTGGGGAAGTTATCAGCTTTCTTAATGCCACAGGGTGGATTCAAAGAAGGTTTACGCTAACCTCCTCATCTTTATAGTTTATCATCCGAACAACACCTATAGGTGACGTGAGTTGTGACATTAAAATGGCGTTAAAGAGCTAATTAGGTTTCAGCATGGTATGCTATTACAGACACTCCTACCTACCTCCCATTCCCACAAGCCTTACTCAAGAAATACTGAACAGATTTTGATGAAAATTCGGTTTGAATTAAGTTACCACAGATGTGTCTTAAAACAATCAAGACCGGTTGAAGGTAGGACAAGATATGTATGCTAAGGTGACTTTTTTACACCACGACTTTCAATTTCAAAATGTATCTACACCAGAATATTTCTTATAGTTTTCTCCGTAGCTTCCTCATGGCTTAACATACTCATAATTCTTTTTAGATTACATATTTGCATCAATTCATTGGGAGACATTGATTTTGCTATGGTTTCTGAGTTCTTTTGTTTAACAGATTTTACTAGTAAAAAATATTTGTTTACATGATGTGGTAGCATTTTTTCTTGCGGCACGAATCGTTCAAATCGTTCGGTGTGGCAGACGCACCATCGTACAGACGGACAGATAGACGCCGTGTTTTATTTTAACATTTATGTAGCTACTGAACAATCAAAATGATCGGCTTGCATTAAAATGGAACCAGTTGACCGATGTATTAATCTTGTCGAACGATGAGTCCCAATATGTCCCTAATGTCACTTTTGCCACAGTTTCTCTGACTCTGGCTTTTATCAAGTCCTTGATTGAATGCAATTAAATCTGATTTCCGACCGCAAGACATTTTACCAATTTATCAATGTCAAAAGAAAATCTAATGGATATCCATCTACTCTTACTCGGATGCATCCTCGTTAGACCATAAGATAGTCGCAAACTTATTCGCTCAGTTCTTTAGCCAGTCGTTCACTGACCACACTCTTGAACCCGATCTTCATTATTTCTTCTAGATGAACAACGTTGCACGAACTTTTCTAGCCTTTGTGGATACAAGTTCGTCCGTGGTTCTTAAGCAGATTAGCAAGCTTTTAGTTTTGAAAAAATGTGTGAACCATCTGACTTAGCCCCTCACTGCCTTGTTTCAATTATCAATCTCACAGGGGTTTAATTTTTCTAGATTATGGGAGAATTCGTACTTTATTCCAATCCACACAAAATGGTGTAAGAGTGAAGTATCTAACTATCGGCCCATTGTTAAGCTCTCATGCATTCTCTCTTTCTTGGAAGCAATGTTCTTTCACAGCAAGCCAATCTTTTCTACCAAACAGCACAGATTCTTTAAGGGCAGATCGACAACCATTAACTTAACTGAATTTGTGTCAAATATACTCTGTGCAATACAGGATGGTCATGAAGTTAATGTTGTTGCCATAGAAAAAAATTGTTGTTGCTTTTGACAAAATCCCTCACCAAAATTTTCTTTTTTGATTTTTGAGGTTCTTCTCATGGATCAAATCGTATCTGGATGACCGGCAGTACAAAGTCCGTTTTAGATATTCAGTAGCTGATGCTATTACCTATAGCAACTTCGGGGGTCCCTCAAGGTAGCCATCTTGGACCATTTCGGATCCTTATGTTTCCAAATCCCTCCAATATACTCTTTATTCATCAGTTGATAGTATTAAACATTGACTGCAGATAATAAATGCTGCATTCAGGTTAAGGTATGTACCTACGAGTAGAATGTGGAAAGACGCGGAGGTAATCATGATACCGAAAGTGGGCAAACCACCTAAAATCACAAATTCCAAAGAAAATGAGTACTCAACATTAAGAGAAATTAAAGCTGGTGTACCACAAGGCAGTGAACTAGGCCCTGTGTTGTATTTTCTATATACCAGCAATCTGCCAGAAAGCGAAAAAAAAACTGTGGCAACATTTGCAGATGAAACTGCTGTACTTGCTGTGGATGATACCCACCCTGCGAGGATCGTCTGAGTCTGATTAATTTACAGTCGTTGGAAATCTGTCGTGATATTGTCAATATACTCTTTGTGCATTGATAAGGGGAAACATTGACTGCCGCTCCCTGTTGCATCTCTTTGTACCATTTATGCTAATCCATCGATTGAACTTGCTATACACCTAAAACCATTTGTAACTATGTACCAAGCAGAAGTCTTTGCAATTATGGAAGCAAATGAAATATTCACAGACGACACCAACGAAGAGAGGCAAATCGACTTCTCGGACAGCAAAGCAGCAATTGGCGCGATCTGTAACCCCGTGTCCAAGTCACGACTAGTAAGAGAGTGCAAAATTAAATTGAACTTACTTGCCAGACGCAATAGAGTCCGTTTTACATGGGTACCGGGGCATGAAGGTGTACTGGAAGGCAGACAAACTGGCAAGGAAAGGAGCGGGCAACTGAATCCTGATAATACAATAGGCGTCCCTCTGACAACTATTAAAACAATAAATAAATGAGAAGAACGAATCTAGACACGTATAAAGTGGCTAGATCTGTAATAACAAAACCGAGTAAGAACACAGCAAAAAGAGCTTTAATCTCAAGCAGAACACAGTTGAGATTGATGGTGGGACTTTTAATAGGGCACATCAATCTCAACAAACTCGGGATAGCTAATACAACAATCTGTGCTTATTGTGAGGAGGAGGAGGAGGAAGATATAGAACACTTCCTCTGGCACTGCCCTGCTACAGGATATAACACACCTCAGCAAGAAAGTATTTGGTGATATATTGGAGTTCGCTAGACGAACAGTACAATTCCCCGATCACATTTTGATACTCCCTTTGATCCCAATAACTAAATCCCCTCTCAACGTATAATTCCCAAAGAACATAATTCTATAGACGAGTGGAACACAACGGGCCCAATGGAGGCCTAAGTGAAGAGCATAAGCCCACCCTCCAAAACCTACCAACCAAGGTCTGTACCTCTCTTTCGTCCTCGTCACTTACCGTACCGATTATGGTTACGACGAACCTATGTTGTGAATGGTGCGCAATACAAATAATTTGCTATTCATCTTAGATTTTAATAGTAGTAAAATCGCAACTACGGAATTCCCTACACCTTCCCTCCTCCTGACCTGGCCTCTATTTCTCTCCCCCTTTTTTCTCGAATTATCTTAATTTAGTTTAGTTTTTTAAGGATCTTAAGTTTGTATTAAGTTAAACAAAATACCTCGCACATACACCATCTCTATCTGTCAGACAAGAAACACTTTGTTCTGTTCGTCCTTTTTCCATTTTACCCGTCCTTTTCCACTTATTTACTTAAAACTTAATTTGTATTTTTTTCTTTTTTTTTTTGAATTTTTCTTAGCAATTTAATAACGCTATTAATATAAAAACAATGATGACTCTCAGAACTCTTCCGTAAAAAAAAAAGGGACTCCGACGCCGACCGAACCGTTTCCATTTTATGGCAGAGCGCCCTTCACTTGCTTTTGTTCGCCCAGCATTTTCCCATACAACGCGCGATGAAATTCAATTTAAAAGTCATTTAACGGAGCGAAAGCTTTAAAGGTATTATCCTGCATTGTTTATCAATTTATTTCTCCATTAAAAAATCTGCACTGTGCGCGAGTGAGTGGGGGCAGGTTACTGCTTGTCGGAAGGACACTTTAGAAGGGGGATAATAAAAATAATGCAAACCGTGCGCACGTGGAGGGAAGAGATTGATTTTTTCTTTAAATAATTACATAACTGACATTATGTTGTCAAATACCCAAAGGCGATGTGTATAAGGTATATGACTCGTTATGATGCTGCGACAACTGTTATCCTTCATCAGATGTATCTACACTCTTACGCACAATTTGATCTCTCGTTTGAAGTAATCTTATAAATTAATTCGCCTATATACACTCGGTGATTTTTTTTTTTTAAAATCACCGCAGGACATCGTGTTATCGAATAATCGACTAACAATGGATATCGGTGGAAAAAATAAACGAGTCCTTGTTGCTATTGTAACGAAAGAAAAAAAGAACACAGGACGTAGTTGAGAATCCATGCTGATGTCAGCATGCGGCTATGTTATGCCGCCCAACATCTGTCTAATTTTTTGGAAGTAATTATAGGTCTGGCAGTCGATTCGCTAAGTTGATACAGATGACGTATTGCTCTTGCGGGTCAGTGCGATTGTGTCAGTCGAGTGCAGTTATGACAAGTTTTTGATTTTCCCCTTTTTTTTTGTTGACTGCGAGATTTGTTTAAGGACACATGTGCGATAATTGGTTGTAACCGGGTTTGGATAATTTAAATATACAAACTTCGATTCATGTCAGGTAATTTTCGATGACTTTTCGGCACATTTCCGGCTGTATTGCGGCCATAACTTCATGGATGTTGACTCCAAAGTTTGGAGATTGTCTATATACACACGATCTTTAGCATAGCCCCACAAAATGAATCCCAACGAGATCAGATCATACGATCTTGGTGGCCAATTGATGTCGCCAAATTTCGAAATTAAACTGCCAGAGAAGTTCTCGTGCAATAGAGCCAAATTTGCTTGTGTGGCATGTAGTACCATCCTGTTGGAACCACATGTCGCACACATCAATGTCTTCAATCTCAGTCCTAAAAAAGTAGGTCATCATTTGACCATAGCGCAGAGAATTCACCGTAACAGTGATGCCTTCATAGTTTTCAAAAAAAATACGGACCGATCACGCCGCCGATCCACAGTGCACACCAAACTGTCACCCGTGGTGTATGCAGTGCCATCTCAACGATCACATTTAGATTTATATTCTGCGCATTCTGTGGTCAGCAGGCTTTAGTTGTTGTGTTACTGCTGACCTTATAGGGAAGGAGATGAAAATCCAAACCCAATGTCCAATTGCTGAGCGCGTCGTATCACCAACACAAAATCACAAACACTACCGATTTGTTTGAATTCGGTGATTACGTTTCGAATTGTTTGAGCAGTTGGGCGATTATGACGACCACAATCTATTGAACAAGTACATCGGATAACGAACATGATAGAAACTTCGTTGCAACAGAAAGAAAATATGGTCTGCCATATTAATGGATGTTGCGCAGGTGTGGCACTATGGGCTCTTAAGGAAACTGCAAAAATTCTTACCAAAGCAATTCTACCTTATACTCCAGACGTATACGAATATTCGACCCAAATCTCTTACTCTTACTTAGTCGCAGGCGGCTAAATCTGGAGAATATTCTGGATTCATCCACGGTTACGAAACGGCGCAAAAACTCAGCCGAATTTTTCTGGAACATCGCCAAACACACCTTTGAAGTTGTCAAACGAATGGGTTTGTTGTCGATTGTGAGCAAACGCGGCACCCATCTTGCGCAAAGCTTTTTCATGTCCAAATATTTATGTAAAATCGAAATCACTGAGCCTGTGTCCTCTTCAAGCTCGCGCACTTTTACTCGCCGATCGTGTATTATCAAACCATTTGTCGACCATTTCTGGTGTGGTGACCTCAATTGGGCGACCAGAACGGTCGGCGTCACTTGTGCTTGAACGAACGCACCGAAATTGAGTAAACCAGTGGTGAATGGTTCCAATCGATGGTGAAGAGTCCCCATAACATTTGTCAAGCTTTTGTTTGGTTTGCGTGATAGTTTTTTCTTCCAAAAAATAGTGTTTAATGAGCACTTGAAATTCACTTTTTTCCATTTTAACGAAAATACCAGTAGGCGTCTATATAAAATGGCTGCCACAACAAAATTATTTGACAGATCTGTCTGAAAATTTGGGTGCGTTCTTTTGAAAGATGATTCTTGACAAAAAATTTAAGGTGGCGACACAATTTGTGTTAATTTTCAGGAACTTATTGACCCACCCTCGTATATCTGAAAGACAGTTTAGTATAAAATATGAAAATGAGTATTCTCAATTACTTAAAATAAAAGCAGGGGTTCCACAAGGTTGCGTATTGGGCCCGATATTATCTTAGCTTTCCACGAGTGATCTCTCAACGCGGAGCCAGTATAGCTACTTTTGCGGGCGATATGGCAATCCTTTCGATCGGTAGAAGCTCTGTAGAGGCAATTGAAAAATCTCAAAAAGCTGCAAACGAGATAGTGGAGTGGACAAACAAATCATGGGCCAATCTCAACGTGCTTCACAAACATAAGAATAGATTTTATTCCCATATTCATTAACTCGAATAGAGTTTCGTATGCTAACACCGCCAAGCATCTTGGCATGATTTTAGATGCGAAACTTAAAAACTAATTTTAGGACACGGGTGTTTTAAGGAAAGGGGACAGAGAGAAAGACAGATTGGTGTAGTTGGTTTGAAACTCAGCTGGTATTAAGTTTCAGTGAACTCCAAGGGTGGCTGTCCAGATAATTGGGGAGCTTGTTTATTTTTGCTTTTGTCGTTGCTCATGATTCACAGTATTTTTTTCCGTCCTTCTGATGTCATCATCACGATCAAGTTGCATTTTAGCCATATGACCGCCCTACTGCCAGTGTTATGCCTTCGCAGTAGAGTTGACATAAGCTTTCGCAATTGATCAACTTTTTATTTATTTCATGCGAAATAAATAGATGATTATTGACAACAGGATTCGAACCGTGAATCTGTAGTGTGACAAGCGGTGATGTTACCACTACACCACGGCCACCCCCAATATATTAAAGTAATGTTGCTTCTATACAAAGATTTCAAAATAAAGTACTACGTTGCATAGTAAATGGGCCGTAGTACACACAAAACGTAAACATTCACAAAAATTTTAATCTTAAAACAGTACACGAAGAGGCAATAGATAAGGCAACGAAAAAAACTGACAATTGTTAAACACACGAGGTATGTATCTCAGTTGTAAAAAAATCGAACTAAGTTTTGTAGTTAGATGCAAAAATTTTAATGCTTTGAGCGGTGGTTAAACGATCTATATTTTATGATACAATGGCAGAGCAAGAATTAACTAACTGTCACTATGGATGACAGATGGATTTGAGAGATTCCATATAGCAGGGATGTTTGAAAGTTAAACTTGCATCCAATTTTACATATTACATATTTCGTCGTACACGTCGTATTTTTAAGAGCTCACACTACTCCATTGACCTTTTCTCCTGTGGTCCTTTTAACGTTTAAAGAGACCTCAATTACAAGATCCCCCACTGAAAACATCTGATGGGAAATGGATCGGAGATGGGAAAGTTTAGACTCTTTGCTGAACACTTGACGAATGTTTTAAACTTTTTCCATCTACAATGGCGAATGAAAGCCTGGAATTTGTTGACTAAATAGATGAGGAAGTTATACCTTACCTCGTTTCCTGCATACACAAACTATCTAATAGAAAATCGCCAGGCTATTGCCGTGGTAAAACTCACGTATACAATTAATGCCAGTTTTAGACTAGGATACGTTCCACATCACTGGAAAATACCAGAAGTAATTGTTATACCTAAACAAGGTAAGCCACTATCAGAAGTGACTTCATATCGCCCAATCACACGTTTGAAAAACAATTTCTTAAAAGATTAGACAAAACTTATCCCAAACCATCAATTCGGGTTTAGAAACAAACACTCGACGATAGACCAAGTGCATCATACAAGTTTGTTCTTCGCTATTTTTAGACGTTGCGCAGGCTTTTGACAAAGTCTGACATAAGCGTTTAAAGTATACCTATAGACTACGTAGAGATCTGCCTAGACAATATTATGAGATTCTTAAATCTTATATAGCAAATAAATCCTTTAGAATGCGTAATGGAAAAGCGTGTTCTGAACTTAGAGAAATACAAGCAGGTGTCCCACAAGGGAGCGTAGTAGGGACAACACTACATTTATTATATATAACGGAATGGTTCCAGTCGTGGTCTGGAGTAAGGCAACGATGTCCTTTGAGCCCGAGTTTATTTACTCTTTTCATTGCAGCTATGCAGCTTATAATCAATCGGCTGTATGACTACTGCAAAATTTGGAATCTTGTTGTTTATTTTGAATAAGTCGCAAATAATGATATTCAACGGCGGGGTAGGCAGAAACGGTTCAAACGAGAAATGACACTTTAATGGAGAAACAATTTTAGTTGTAAAGGAGTATAAGTTCCTCGGAGTGTATCTTACCAGAAACCTTAATATGGAAAGTCACTTTAAGGAAAAACTAGCAAAGTCAAAAACGGCCATTAATGAAGCCTGGAAAAAGTGCTTCATGAACAAAAACATTGCGCATAGTAGCAAGTATAAAGTGTTTGCAGCTGTATCGGAATCTATTCTTTTATACGCGGCACAAGTTTGGGAAGAGAAGCAGTATGAGACAGTGGAAAAGCTACTTCGATAAAATCTCAAGAGACCATTTCATCTTCCGCCTAGCCCACCAAATTATATGCTCATGCTGGAAACAGGCCTATCAACACTTTTCGTGAGAACGTTAAAACTCCAGGTTGATTACGTGCTCAAAGTTCTAAAAATGTCTACCAAAAAAAGCAGCTCTATCCACAAGACGCCATAAAACTGGATGGTACAAGGAATGGACAGAGCTAACTACTGGATGTGAGATAGAGCTAAATCTCGAAAATACAATGGACTAGAAGCACAAACTCTACCAGCTCATCGCATGTGTGGATGAACAGGCCGGAGGAAGATTTGTAGAAGAAGCATCAGGGTCGCAACATAGAATGATTTATAGCCGACTGTGTCACGTCTTGTTGGAGGACCATTGCCTGTCTTTGCAAAACCGAAACTCCACATACATTTATTTCGGGATTGTTGGGTATCACGAGCGATATTTGGTAATCCAACTCCAATGGTAGCCTACCCTCTGTGTGAGACGGTTCTCTTGGAGGCATAGTCGATCGCGTACTTGATAAACACGAGTATGCCTTGGAAAACGTATCAATGAGGACACAAAATGCTAACTAAGCATTTCCATACATTATTCTGTTCAAAGTTTGCTTGTTAAGTTGTCTATCCAAAATATATTCCAGAATATTATTATCTGCAATATTTCAAAAGTTATTGCGCAAAAAGTGATGACACCTACCGATCCTACGGGACAAAGAGTAGGTTGCGAGCCCATTTGTAAGCCGATTGGCTTTCGGCATCAACATGCTCACGGTATGGCAATGAGAATGAGAATGAGAATGAGAATGAGAATGAGAATGAGAATGAGAATGAGAATGAGAATGAGAATGAGAATGAGAATGAGAATGAGAATGAGAATGAGAATGAGAATGAGAATGAGAATGAGAATGAGAATGAGAATGAGAATGAGAATGAGAATGAGAATGAGAATGAGAATGAGAATGAGAATGAGAATGAGAATGAGAATGAGAATGAGAATGAGAATGAGAATGAGAATGAGAATGAGAATGAGAATGAGAATGAGAATGAGAATGAGAATGAGAATGAGAATGAGAATGAGAATGAGAATGAGAATGAGAATGAGAATGAGAATGAGAATGAGAATGAGAATGAGAATGAGAATGAGAATGAGAATGAGAATGAGAATGAGAATGAGAATGAGAATGAGAATGAGAATGAGAATGAGAATGAGAATGAGAATGAGAATGAGAATGAGAATGAGAATGAGAATGAGAATGAGAATGAGAATGAGAATGAGAATGAGAATGAGAATGAGAATGGGAATGAGAATGGGAATGAGAATGAGAATGAGAATGAGAATGAGAATGAGAATGAGAATGAAAATGAAAATGAAAATGAGAATGAGAATGAGAATGAGAATGGCGAATGAGAATGGGAAGAGAATGAGAATAAAATACCTGGAAATGACCCAAATTCGAAAGGACTTGATTCAAAATCAAATGGGAACACAGGACATATGATTTGCGCATAAATATTGGGGATGACGTCCATGCGTAGGAATCGCAGAACCGGTAATTCTAAAATTTAAATTTACATAATGCATGTGTTGCAGATGTCATCGCTTTAGTATACCACATGCATTCACATATGTATACCTACATAGTAGACAATAACAGTAAGCTGTTTATAAGAGTAAAATAAAAAACAATTCTTCAATTCGTTTCACGGCAAAGGATACATATATTTGATACTGAAGCAAATTCAAATTTGCATAAATTGAAACCAAAAGTGTTTGGTAATTTGATATTCTCATTTGAAACGCCAAAGGGAACGGACAGTTACGCCCACGTTATGAGTGGGAAAAATGACATTATTACATCATTTCACTAACCCCTGTCTCACTTGACTGCTGTGAAATAATTTTGGTAACATTTGCGAATTCAATAGATACAATTTATTGGACATTTGTGGCAGGATATATAATTTCATATTTATATGCTAATAATGATGGTAAAGCGTGACTTTTGTCCCTGAGGTGTGTACGAAAGTAGGTAACACCCATCCGATATGTCGGGATTTTTGCAGTTGATTGCGTTCTAGGTGGGTATGAAGGGATCCTGAAACAGCACCAGTGGACGTCTGTACTACGTACACGTATTTATCATCGCCATACCTTATTAAAGTCAACTTTACGATTATTTCCCAGCGCAAATTGCTAATTGCCCTTTTCATATTAGACGACCAAGACTTAAGATTAGTTAACTAATTTAAAATCATATCAAAGCGGAGATCAAGAAATAAGTCGCCATAATTACTTTCTTAACAATCACAGCCAGGAAACTGGCAGACCCCAACCCACGTGTCCACGATGGTCAAAAGGATAAAAGTAAGTAGAAAAAAAAAACTTTCTCCTTCCGAAGTCAAATTGAAAAATGAGAAAAAGAAATACAGAGAAAAAAGAAAGGACAACCTAAGGAAGAAAAATCCTAAAAAAAAGGATCTTTGCGGCCTCAGTTGAAACCTCATTACAGTTGAATGACATTCCATAATCTGGCAATTAGGCAGCTCCTGCTGTGTGAATTAATTATCCACTTGAAGACTGATCCTGCTTGGCCAAGAAACGAAGCTAAGGACCAAGACCAGCCACGTTTACTTCCGAAGGACATTCAATGTGACAAAAACAATCTCTGCAAAAAGTTCACTTAATTAATAGACATAGCAAGGAGGACACACAGCATACAAACACACACACGCGACTGAATGTATGTATATAATCAGGATAATAAGAAGCTGAATGTCTCTGTCAAAATCATAACCCGAGATTAAATCTAACACATAGTTCGCCGTGATGAGTCTCAAATTACTGCTGCCCAGTAGATTGTGTCACCCACCCTCATGTTCCGAAACGAGATTACCTATTCCATCGAGCTAAAGATACACTTTTAACATCCCTTTCCGTGTGACTTGTTCGATGGTTTTTCGTTGCGACTCCCATCATCGCGCACATCCTCTAGGTTTTCATATCGCAGCAGCAGAGACTGTGCGCGTGGATGTAGCATGTGATTGTATTTGCGTAGCCCGAAGCCAACAAGGGTTGTCGCAAATTGAAATGTAATTTGAAATTTGTTTTTATCAAAACACCCCCCACAATGTGAACAACCCGAACCCACACCCCTAGCCGCAGGCTAAATGAAGTGAATATTTCGGTTTCGAATGGGGATGAGCGAGTGACGCATGGCGTCAGATACGAGATGGAAATTTTCCACAAAGATTTTTCTGCTTTTGTTTTACGGGATCGGATATATTCACCTAACGGAAAGGAAATGTAAAACAAAAAAAATGAAAGGATACTAAATCGATGTGCTATGTAGTTTTTTTGGTTGAGTTTTTCACGTGTGGTTTTGAACTTTATTGAAAAATCATTTCATTTCATTGCGGGTTGCGAGCGGGGAGGCGCTGTAACACCCTAAGGCGAGTTACTTTTCCATCACACTGCTATTTTTATTGAATTTTTCTTTGTTTTCACGTGCGTCCTAGAGTTTCGATTAGAACAGATTTTTAAAACTTACTCTGAACTGTGTTTGGTATACTCCCAGTCGCATATAAAGACAATATTTTCCTCCCGATCGACGCAGGTATGTGTATGAAATTATACTGCTAAAACAACGTGACAAGGATGTTAAAGGTTGGTGCGAACAGCACTCACCTTCGCTGGGAGTTGGTTAATAGGTTAATTCTTTCATCTCATGTTGTAGTTGAGTTGCTTAGATAGTTCCCGCTCTTCAGCAATCCTCCAGACTTTTTTGTGAACCCATTTCCTCGCTTCAAAAAACCAACGTAAACCTTTAACATCTAGTATCCTCGAAAGTGCTCGTACTGGAGGGAGGTCTATGCAATGCCAATTGGTCATAGTCTCGATGAAGGGAAAATTCTCAACGTCCTTGCCCGGAATAAGCAACCAGACCAGCAATGCTGGCCATTGCCCTTACCAGTGGAAAATCACAACCTAAAGGCAGATGAACTACAGGCAGTGGTCAACGGAATGAATGGTGGCGGATGAGCCTATTTCAGTAAGCCAACGGAAGGAGCTGGTAGCGTCTGTTTTCTCAATCAGTATGTGTTTTCGACCATCCAAAGGGCTGGTGTTCCTGTCGCATCTGAGCTTATGGGGTATTAATCATATCTTGGAAATGGAATTGGGTACACAAGAGGTAACCATGTCATGGAGAATTCTCCCACTGCCTTGGCTGTAGTAAACCGCACATCGGATTTGGGGGTGTGGCATCTTTCGTATACTAGCGTCAACCAAGGCAGCACAATAAATGATTGGCGATAGATTTAAGAAATCTATCTTGTATTTTGGAGCATAGAGCGTTCAACCCCTGTACGGTGAGGGAGATACGAGGAAAAAGAGCGTGAAATGCTTCGCCTTAAGTTCAACATCCTGGGCATAGGTGAGTACAGATCTGACATGGGACAAACGAGAGTGTTGTATTCTGGTGAGAATGAAAGTAAGGGTGGCCAAAGATTAAATTGGTCCACAATTCCTGTGAGACTAATCTCAGCGAGGTTTCCGCAACATAAGCATTATCCAGTGCTACTCCCCTACAAATGAAGCAACCGAGGAAAAGAAAACCGATTTTTATACCCAATTTAGCTCGGTGTACAGCAGCGCTCCCAGAGCCGATATCATTATCATCATGGGTGATGGGAAAACATGGCTTGGAATCTCGAAAGGACAATGGGGAATTGCTTGTTGACTTTTGTAACGCACATTGGCTTGTGTTGGATGAGACCTTATTTCCGCATAAGACCTGTCATAAAATCACCTGATGGTCAAACTGAAAACCAAATTGGCCACTTTATGGTGCAACAGCGATGGAGGAAGTCGCTAGGTGATCATCACCTGTTACTTGCTTGCGGCGCTGAGACGATGCTTGAAGAACCCAACATGTGTCGTAATTTTACCACTACCCTCAATGACAGATCATCATCTCTAAACGAAATTGGAAATCCATCCATTGATGCGATGTGGGGTGAAATATAAAGCGTTCTTATGGAAGCAGGATCCGAAACTTTTCCCGGACAATCTAGAGCTAGAGACTCCTGGATATCCCACGACACCTGGGATAAAATCACGCATCGTAGATCGTTGAAGATAAAAATAAACGCGCAGCGAAAGGTGGAATTACGAAGCGAATATCGGATAGTTCATAGAACAGTTCATCACTGTGTGAGACATGACAGGAAGACGGGATTATACGGTCTTGCGGAAAAGACGGAAAACGCAGCAAGAAGGGGAGATATCAGAATATCCAAAGAAGTTGGCTAAAAAAAGCTACACCAACCATCCTGTACTGGATGTGGATGGCACTCTACTGGTATCATTTGAAGATCAGTTACGCAGATAGAAGGCACATTTTTGTACCCTCCTTAATGACGTTTCCGGCGAGCAGAGTGCGCACACATGTCAGTTGCCCGACATGCGCAGATCTTATTGACACCGAACCTCCAACAGTTGCAGGAATCCAAACTGCGATCAATCTCCTCAAAGCCAACAAGCAGCTGGACTTGATGTTATATGTAATAGCAACTATCAATCTCGAGCGGATAAAATTAGAATCGAGACTACACTCAAAAGGTATCAAGCGGGATTTAGCTTCGATCTTCGATCGTGCTTCGATCAAGAAAATCAGCTGAGGCTTTTGATTGGGTCAATCGGAAATGCATATGGAGATCTCTTCTTAGCAAAGGAGTCCCAGCAAAAGCAGTTATTATTATAAAGGGGTCCTAGGAGTCCTTTACAATGGACAGCTCTCCGACTCTTTCGAACTGCAACGGATAGTGAGACAAGGAGATATTCTGTCGCCAATCGTCTTTGTACTGGCGATAGATAATGTACTGATTGCCACCGTAGGTATCTAATAAACTTGGCATCCAATAGAGACCGTTTGAAAGGCTAAGTCATTTGGAATATGTCGATGATATCTGCTATATCTGCTGGGTAAACGAGATGTGTCAATCACTGCAGGTGAATGGAGAGTCAGTCTAAGGATCAAGGGCAAAAGGACGAAAATAATGGCCGCTCCAAACATTAGCGTATTATTTTGAAGCTGACGCCAATTGAGAAGGTCGAACAATTTAACTACGTGGAAAGTTTTGTAACATCTAATGGCGGAACGGACCTAGATGTAAAAAGCAGAATAAAATAAGCTCGCACTGCCTTTGGTATCTTGTTTCCAGTTTGGAAATTCAATCAAATCTCCTTACGCACTAAGTTAAGACTCTTCCAAATCCAACGTTAAATCCGGGCATCATTTCACCAGAAAGTTACAGGCTTTCGTTAATCACTGTCTGCGATACATCCTAAAGATTCGCTGGCCGCAAATTATATCCAACCAGGAATTGAGAAGGCATCGAAAATGGTGCTGAGGAGTCAAATGATAATTTCGGGAAGCAGTCCTTCGAGTGGAATCGTCAAGGTGCACGGCGGGTTGGAAGACCAAGAATAACGTGGAGATCAACAGTCTTGGCAGAAGCTGCGACCCAGAGGGAAACGTGGCCACAGCTGAAATATCTAGCTGCAGACCGAGAAAGATGGAAGAGATTTGGTTCCAGCAGTGGGTGCAGTCCTTCGAGTGGAATCGTCAAGGTGCACGGCGGGTTGGAAGACCAAGAATAACGTGGAGATCAACAGTCTTGGCAGAAGCTGCGACCCAGAGGGAAACGTGGCCACAGCTGAAATATCTAGCTGCAGACCGAGAAAGATGGAAGAGATTTGGTTCCGTCCTATCCCCCACTCGGGGTTTATTTAAATACATATTATGATGATGTCTTCTTAATATTAAAAAAAAAAACTCTTGCACAACGCATATGTTTGCATATACATATTGCTCACAACAAAATCTTTTTCTGGCATTGTTGCAGAATAGATATTGCAATATATCCTTTCATTAATTAACTGGATTAAGAATAATGGCACGTGCTCATCTCAGCTTTAGATTAACATAGAGTGCGCGTGTGTCTGCCAACATCTGCAATTGTGCACAAAAAATGTGTGCCTAAAACGAAATTCCCATCATGTAATTCGTTTGGTTTTAATTAAATTTAATAAATTTTGAAAGTTCTTCCAGGTTGTTCCATAGATATGGCCAAATTTCCAAAAATCACCTCAATTACTTTTTTTTTTTTTTTTTTTCAAAAATCAAAGTTCTGACAGCAATTCCAAGTTGTTCCAGGAGCCGCCTAACATTTTCCAAAGTTTGATGTTTTAACGTTGAATGGTTCGCATAGAAAAATATTTTAATCGTTCTCTAGCCCTCATTTCTAGTAGTTTCAGATTGCTCTGGGAGTAGCCTTTCTAGCCCCCCCCCCCCCCTCCCCCCCCCCCCTTTTGAAATACAAAATAATCGAAACTGTCCAAGGTTGTTCTAGAGACCATCTAAATTGTTACAAAGTTTGATATTTTACTCATAAGCGGTTCGTCTAGAAGACGATTGGCGTAAAAAAAAATAACCCTTTTCGAAATTCAAACTTTTTGAAATTGTTCCAGCTTGTTCCAGGAGTCATCTAAGTTGTGCAAGAGTTTGACGGGAGCTTGAAAAGGTTTGGAATTATTTTCTACGCGAACCGTTTAAGATTTAAACGAACAATTTTAAAACGTTTAAGTTGACTCCCAGAGGAATCTGGGCGAACCTCTTAAAACATCCAAGTTTAAAATATCTTAGGTGACAATGACAACAACTGGAACAATTTTGAAAATTTTGAAAATTGGGACTGGAGAAACGTTAAATTAATTTTCTACGCGAATCGTTCTAACATTAAAACATCGAACTTTGTTTCGAAAATGTATGGCGACTTTTGGAACAACCTGGAACAGTTTCGAGAATTCGCAGTTTCGAAAATATGGTTCCAGAATAAAATATAAAATTTGGAACGTTGTAGAGCAAGCCTAGAACAACCTGAAACAGCTTTCAAAATTAAAATTTTCAAAAAAGAGGGCTAAGTTCACACTTGGGTTGAGATTTTATTGCAGTTTCTGACTTTGTGTAATGAAAATTTGGAACAATGTTCAGAATAATTTTGACAGTAGATTAGTAGATTGATGATCGAGGCGGGAACTAGTTCCCTATCACTGCGGCCACAGGTGGGCCTATTGTGATTTCCTCTTTGGGTGCGCTGGCAGATATTTCTTCTGCTTTGAGGTAGAAGTTACCTAGGAAACGATGACGTATTTTGATAAGACAGTCACAGTGACAAAGTAAGTGTTCTGCTGATTCTTCGTCTTCGTTGCACATTCTGCATACGTCGTCTTCTGGTATTCCCATGGCCATGAGGTGTTTGTTAACTCTGTTAAGAAACCTATGACCAAGCTTAGTTGTAAGAGTTGTTTCGTTCTTAGGTGGGAAGCATTATTTGGCCTGTCTGTTACTTTCAGTTTCCATCCAGTAATGATACGCTTTTTCTTTGAGCCAGTTTTTAATACTACTTTTTGCAGTGCTGTTGGGTTCGGTTGGGTTTCGCAGAATGGTCTTGGCATCATGAAGTTTGATGCGGATCCTTTACTAGCTAGTTAGTCAGCATTTTCAATACCTTCATGACCGCTGTGGACAGGTACCCAAATGAGATGAACTCTGTTTGTGCTGGGCAATGTTATTAGCACTAGTTTTGAGGTAATTTCTGAGAGCTTTGCTATCTGAGAGAATACAAATGTTCTTGTTGGTTATAGATCTACTTTTATCCATACTTGCATATAGGAGAGTATTCGTGCTCAGTCCATATACTCTGGCTCCGACTCCTTTATCTGTTTTGGACCCATCTGTGTACCATACATGAGAATCTCTAGTAAATGTAGGTTTATTCTGTTCCCAGTTACTTCTATCTGAAGTTGTGGCTGATGTTGAATTTCGGAAGACATTTGTCTGTCATACTTATTTCAAGTAGTTCATTCTTTTTTATTTCTTGTACAAGGTCAGAATGAATAGATCCTCTGAGTTGAGCATAAAGGCATTAACCATAGCTTTTTTCATGATATAAAGATGAAGTGGTGTCAGATTTAGGATCAATTCTCTGTGCTGTGAGAGTAGCTCTCATGGCTGCTGCGGCACACACACAAGGTAGCCTTTGTATTTTATTGAGCCTGGCTTGTGTGGACCTTTGTTTGGTTTTTTGCCACCATACGGATGCTGCGTAAGTGATAATAGGTCTCGCTATGGCTGTATGGATCCATAGAGTCATTTTGGAATTTAGTAACCAGTTCTTGCCAAGAAGACTTCTGCTGGTCCACAGGGAGATCCTGGCTTTGTCTATGACTTTATTAAGATGAGAATTCCGTGAGAGTTTTTCATTTGAATTCTATTGCTTAACAAACGAGTTTGGGTTTTCTGAGCCTATCGAGCTTTCTTCTCTTAGTGAAAGCAATTATGGTACTTTCCCTGGGGTTGACATTTAAGCCAACTTTCCTGCACCGGCCGGCAACTAGATTTAATGACTTTGGAGGCGATCCGAGATTGTTTCTTCTTATTTACCTCTGATAAGGATAGCAATGTCATCGTTGTCGAATATTGTCAGCAGTTCATTGACTACGATGGACCATAGTAAAGGTGAGAGAACTCCTCCTTAAGGGCAACCTTTCGCAGTAGTGATGCTGAGTTTATGGCTGCCTAGTGTGGTTTTTATTTTCCTGTCTTCTAGCATTTGCATGTAGTATTGTCTACTCCTATGTTTTGGATACATCTGTATATCTGGGCGTGTTCGGTGTTGCCAAAGGTACCCTCGATATCGAGAAAACAACCTATCGTTATTTCCTTGTCTCGCATGAGTAGTTGATTTCCCAGGTTGATAGGTGTATTGATTTTTATGAATGGGGTTCATACGAAGGGGGTTCTCCATCGTCTTGAGGAAGAAGATGGTGAGGCTTAACGGTCGATATGATTTTGGTAGATCTGTTGGTCTGCGACCTTCCTTTTGGTATATATTTTACGATGATCTCTTTCCATTTATTAGATATATGACCCCACGGATAACTATTTTTGAAGATGTTAATCTGTATTGGTATTATGAAAGGGGTGTCCTTTTACAGGAGTGCTGTATATACGCCGTCTTCCCCTGGGGCTTTGAACGGTTGGAATGAGTGTATTGCCCATCTTATTTTACCTTCATGGAAAATTTCCTTAGCTCTATTCCAGTCTTCTCTGATTAGTCTGTTGATCCTTACCTAATGAAGATCATCTGGGGAGATAGGAGCAAGGAAGGATCCTAGGAAGTGCATTTCGGGTAAGAATTCTAGCGTCTATCGACCGTTTTCCGGATATGTACCATCTGGTTTTTCAGTAACCCGATTTGATAATTTTTTTTGTGATATTCCGCTAACAGTAAGACATAAATGTCTAAAAATTTGGAACAAAAATACAAATCTGGAACAACTTTTAAAATTTTGATTTCACGGTCAAACGGCAACCCATTGTTTCACTCAGATAGTGCCACGTAAGATCAAACCAACTCGAGCTAGGAGTGTGGAAGCAGGACTTATTTGACACTCAGAATTTTTGAGGACTTTTAGCAATTATGCTTTTAAATTTTAGCACCTAATTCTACATCCAAACCAGCTGTGAACTCATATGCATATGAGTATCTGGTTTCTTTCAAGTTAATTATATTGTTAGACAATTCGCGTCCTGCACTTATTCCCTTTTCGCTTTGTGAACTCAAAAACGCAATCAACCGCAAAATCCTCCTTAGGATTGTCGCATTTATTAGTTCATATGATGATCTGGATATCTTTACAGACAAACAAAAAATTGGAAATAAAAAACTATTCAAGAGTATCTGCAACAAACAAACAAAACACATCGACACTAGGGTTGTATCGCAAAGGACCAACAATTTATTTCCTATGACAAACCACCGCATCGTCGAAGAGCAACATTCCGCCTCTAATGTCGCAGTTGTGTTATTCCATCGCACAAAAGGTCGTCCTGAAGTGTAAACATCATTATTCGCATCAGGCGTGTGTTGTGTTGAGGTGTCGATGGGTATCCTTTTCGGAAAGGACAATAGCGTTAGTTTACACCTATGCAAAAACCAACAACAAGAAAGCGGGAATTTCATGCCTAACATGTCCTAAGTACTTAAATCCAAATTGTTCCCAAAATGAGACTAACACAACGGGTGTTCGGAAAGGCAAAAAAAAAAATCATCACGCATACACACTGACATATCCTGAAATTAGAGGGATATAACGACCAATAAGGCGTTTAAGTACACTCCATTGTTTACACATGAAGAGCGTACTCTACACTTGGAGAGGTTGTATATTTTTTTCTGATTTATTGGTCCGTGAAATGTGATCAGGATTTCAGCCATACTGATCTTTAAGGATCCTTTCTTCCTTTGCTTGTCGCAGTGCAATAGTATTACTCTTCCAATCAAGGTGTTGTCAAGAAAAAACAAATTATGGAAAATAATTTCCCTCTCAAGGATATTATTTGTATAATCAGCATAATGCAATGGCAACAGGATATTGTTTTCTGTTTGCCGAGGTGTTGGGCGCCAAATTGTTTTCTGTAAATTTCAAATATCCTTTTGTTGGTAATTAGTTGGGCAAAACAAAAACGAAATGAAATTGAAATAAAATTGCGAATTTGTTGTCAGATTTATCAGCGGATAGTAGAAGGAAGGACTTGCCGCGAAAGGATACTCTGTGTAATGATAAATCGCATCAAGGTGAAGGAAAATTAAGAACTGAGTGATGGAGTTAATAAGGAAATTGAAGTGGAAAAGAGTTTGCAGTTGGAATCGGTGATTATTTTTCTTCAATTAGACGAAAGGATTGCGTGAGGGCAGCGCTATGGAGAAAAGTCCTAGTCACCGAATTGTTTTCAGTTTTGGGAATAATTATTTTCCAGAGAGACAAAATGTATTCCAATACAATTTGGATACAAAAAGCAAAACTTTCATGAATCCTTGCAGCATGCAGCCAGCAATTCATGCCATAAAATGCATTCATTGATCTCAATTTTCAAATCCAGAATAGACAATTACAGTTTTCAATTAAAGTTCCAATCGAACTAACAATGCGAAACTCAACTGATTGGAGAGTCTATTGAAAGCCACATTCTCAACGATGTGTGACATTCGAATGATGAATGTGTTTGGTGTGCCCATGAGTAAATAAACATGCACATGTGGTGAACAAAATCCTCTGCCGTTCTATAGTTGTGGTCGACCCCTTTTTTGGAAATCGTTCTTCTATAACTGCTTGTAATTGGTCTGCACTATCTATGGTGCGTATATTATGTATCTAGATGCAGACGCACACAGGCAATGCACATACAATTCAATTGCACATTAATTTGAAGATTAATTCTGATTGAATTGCGGTCCATTGAATGTACGAGTTCTAGTCCTTCTCATTGTAATGCATTTTGCAAATGGAGACGCTGAATGGAATTACGATTTCAAAATGGTATCGATGCTTGGAGACAATTTGAAAGGGGTAGGTGCAGAGCACGAAGAATGATGTTTGTGCAAGCAGTACGGTTTGGCAGGTTTTTTAGTTAATGAACGGCCGACGGAAGTGAGTTTATTTTGGAGTGAGTTTGTGTTAGTTCGTACTATGCCGTGGGCATTGAAAATACATTTTTATTTACCTATACCTTGTCAAGTACCTGCCGAGATATTGCCCAATGGAAGGACGTGCCACCCCGTTCCAAAGCCAATATGACCCTCTCATATCAAAATACAGGTTATAACAATTCCTTCCCAGGTTGGAACCAGAGTTTTCGAGTAATGACTGGAAGCTTACCAACAAGGGGTCGCCATGTTGAATTACGATACTGTGACAATACTTCTATCGAATGGTTCAAACTGATTACCAGAGAAGAAGTATGCGGCGGCAATGTCGGCAAAAAGCCCAAATGATAAAGTTAGATCAAACTGATCTTCATCATAGTAAGCTGGCCACTGCCAACCTTACCACCAACACATGCAAGAAAAACGTAGACATTGCCTTCATTTAGAATTCGTATCTAAACAGCGGTAATTTCAGGGTATTCTCCTTCTAACATTTTATAGTTTAAACTATTCGCCAGTAACGCAGCAAAAACTACTGTACGGAGGGCTCACACCGTGACCCTGATAGCAATGATAGTTTTTCCAATTGTTATGTTTCAGCAACTGTCAAAGTTGGCAATGACATCCAGCTGTCAAAATATTCAGTAAGGTTTGCCATTTCATCATGCATCGCTTGACGCTTTCTGAACGTGTGGAAATTATTAAAAGATATTATCGAAATTCCTGCTCAGTGAATTTCGTCGTGAGGTCGATCGTCATCATGGCTTCAGTGCGCAGGCAATTCGACGCACCGTGGAAAAGTGTGAGCGTAAGTACACTCTTTTGGACCTTAAGCCACCAACCAGACAGAGATCGGTGCGAAGTGAAGAAAACATATCCGCCGTAGCGGACAGTATCGAAGAAGACCCAGAAATGTCGATTCGGCGCCGATCAGCTGAATTGGGCATCGCCAGAGAGTTGGATTTGCGGTTGGATTTGGGCCTAAATCCGTATAAGATTGTACTGACGCAAGAATTGGAGTCGGACGACCATAGGCAATGAGTTCGCTAATTGGGAGCAGGAAATGTTGACCGGAGATCCGGATCAAAAAATCATCTTCTCGGACGAGGCCCATTTTTGGCTCAGCGGCTATGTCTACACGCAAAATTGCCATTATTGAAGCGACCATAATCCACAAGTGATCGACCAAGCATCAATGCATCCACAAAGATTGACTGTTTTGAGCGGTTTATGGCACGGCGGCATCATCGGACCTTATTTCTTACGAAATGAGGAAGGAAACACCGTTACCGTAAATGGTCCTCGGTATAGAGTGATGTTAACCGACTTTCTGTGGCCAGAGCTCCACGACGATATATCCGAGCTGTGATACCAACAAGACGGCGCTACATGCTATACAAGCGACGCAACGCTAGAACTGGTGAAGGAGAAATTTGGCGACTGGTTCATCTCACGGCGAGCGTTCATCAATTGGCCGCCGCGATTATGCGACTTGACACCCCTCGATTATTTTCTCTGGGGCTACGTCAAGTCCTTAGTCTACAAGCCAACGACTTTGGAAGAGCTCGAGGACAACATTCGAGACGCTATTGCCGGAATAACGCCGCACATATTGGACCGAGTCATCAAAAATTGGATCGACCGCTTGAAGCACTACCAGCGAAGCTGAGAGGGCCATTTAAACGCTATGCTATTACATACATAATGGCATGAATGCAGCTTCAGAGTAATGGCCAGAGGGAGATGGGCCTGCAAGTTGGCTGCGACGCAAACGGTGTGGTGTGTTTATTTCAATTTAGCATAGGCAACGAACTACGGCAGCGTATTGGAAGGGACATTTTTAGCTGTGGTCGAAACTTCCCGAGAACTCTCCGCGGTTATACCTCCGTAAAGAGATATAGACATCTGCTTAGAGGTGTCAGTCAATCGGCAACCAAAGCTGTCTCATCAACAGTAGGCAATACAATCAATTCAGTACTAAAGTGACAACATTTGCACCACCACAAGTTTAGGTAGGTTTCACTTATAGGAGAATTTACTAGAAGAAATAGCTTTTTTGGTATCCCTAAATAGCTATTCCAACTATTCTTTTTTCCTGTAAAATAGCGGGAAAAAAAAGACATACAAATATGTTCCTAATTGATGGGGTAGAGTATTGAAAATTCGGGGTATAATTTACATCAACTGTCTTCTTCCTTCATTTATGATTGGTGATAGCTGTTATAGTCCCTGTACTCTTCTGCGCGTTTCAAACCCTTGACTTATTGTCATCCACAAATTTTGATCATTGTAAATATTCTAACGCAGCACTCGTCTCAAATATTTGCTTGACCATGAGGACTTTCACTTCTATGTGACATTTCCTTCTTGAAAGTAATCTGGCTGTCCTTTTTTATACTAATCCACACCCAGCTCACTTCTATCCCTCTTCCCGCAGAACTGTCGTTAGGTATTACTTCGCGGGGCTGGTTAGAAATTCATGGTATGCTTCTTGTATTGCTGCTTCTGTCTTCTTTGCTTTCTCAATTATACGAAGCTTTTCTTGCACATTCGTTACCAGTGCGCAAATTACGAGTATAAGGAGCAGTGGACTCGGCAAGTTATCTCTTCATTCTACGAAGCGACTGCAATGGAACACTGCGTGTTCTGTGTCTTCCTCTTGATCTTGACAATCTGGACAGAAAGGTGAGCTATCGTGCCCAAATCTATGTAAATACTTCCGATAGCCACCGTGACCCGATAGGAACTGTGTAAGATGGTAGTTGCAGTCCCCATGCATTCGTCTCTTATCCACGCCTCGATGGTGGGGATCAGCTTGTAGGTCCATCTGCCCACCTAGCTTGCCACATAGCTATTGATACTGCCTTCTCTTCCTCCTTTATTTTCTTGACAATTCCTGCTTCTTGATTGCTTGACTTTTTCCTTTCGTAGCTCCTTACCATCTCGTTTGCGAGGATGTCGATAGGGATCATTCCGGCTATGACACAGACTGCTTAATTCGACATTGTTCGGAAACTGCTGATTGTTCTTATAGCGCAGAGCCTGTATGTTGCCGACAGTTTTCTCCGTGCCTCCATCGTCGCTAACGCCGCCGCCCAAACCGGGGCAGCATACAGAAGAACCGAGCTGACGACTCTGGATATGTAAAATCTGTATAGTAAAATCCGTCTAACGTACCCGGGTCCTCTGATGTTTGGTAGTATTCAACAGACTTTCGACTTGTTATAAGAACAGCCTCAGTTTTGTGATCTGCTAGATTATAGACCGGCGGATACTAGCCAGTCTTTGATTTTTGTGATTGCTTCGTTTGTGGCTGACTCTATTTCGTGGATGTGTTTGGCCACGGTAACTACGGCGATGTCATCAGCGAACCTGATTATCCTAACTCCTTGTGGGTCTGTTAGGCGCAGGACTCCGTCATATATAATATTCCATAGAAGAGGGCCTAGTACCGATCCTTGTGGGACTTCCGCAGTGACGTTGTAGTACTTTACCCCCTTTGTGAATACTCGTATCCTCAACAGGTAGTATGGAGAATCCATTCTGGCGAGCGATCTCCTTATAAATGACCATTCTGCCGAGTTAAAGGCATTTCTAATGTCCAGAGTCACTACTGCACAGTATTTCTTTGTCCCCTCTCGCCATCTATTCCCCGGGATCGCTTCAGCTGCTGTATCGACTACCGCTTTTATGGCATCAACGGTAGAACGCGATTTTCTTAATCCGAACTGCTGATCTGACCAGTGCTCCTTTCTCCTCTGCTACCACGAGCAGTCTGTTATTCGTTCGAGGAACTTTCCCAAAGTGTCGAGTCACCTGGCGGCTTGTTTCCTTTTGGTAGCAGCACCAAATGTTGGAGCTTCCATGGATCAGGAAAAACTCCTTCGTCTAAACACTTTTGCATCGTCGTTATAAAAATATCGGGCCTCTTTTGAACAGCCACTTTCACTGCTTTATTGGGGATGCCATCCGGTCCGGGGGCTTTATTGCCTCGAATAGTTCTACCAGTGTAATAACGGGGATGTGCTCTGTGTTGGTCTCTCTGATTATGTTACACAGAGTAGGTGGCCTATGGGGGAATAGATGCTCTATTATGGATCGTAACATAGCTGGGCAAGTTATCTGTGGAGACGTATTGCTTTTCAGCTTTCTCATCACCCTCCTGTTTACGTCTGCTTTGTAGTCTTTCGATATGTGTTTGCGCTTCACCTCCCCACGCTAGTATGCCATATCTGAACCTCAACTCGATGAGGGCGTGGTACACTTGTTTTTCTACACAAGTCGTTACTTAGTACTGTAGACAGGTGCAGCTCCCACAGAAAATGGCAGTCTATGGTGACACCTAGATAAGTATTTACAACCTCAGTGTTTTCAGTTTTGCAAATTGGAGCATCTAAAAGTTTTTCAAACTATGCGTTACTCTGGGTACATTGGGCTGCGAATGTGCATTAATTTGGTCTTCGACTCGTTGATCACCAGCCCATCATCGTGACACCATCTTCCTGCTGCGTTGATCTGCATCACGCTTACTGCTTCTTCCAGAGATGAACGACATACTACGATTGCTGTGTCAAATGGAACACTTCCTTTGAAACACTTTAGCATTTTTTCATTGGTGTATAGTATAAAATGTAGGCAACCAGGACCAAGCTTAGAACCTTGTGGAACTACATGAAACATTCCGTATTTACTGCTATATGAACCGTTTATTTTAACGTGAAATATTCTATCTTTAAGGTAGTTGAAAAGCCAGTTCATAGCTTTCCTTTAATTTCCATTCTTTCTAAAGCGTCCATAAGTTTTTTGGAGTTCAGGGTATCAAGAACTTCGCTGAAGTCCAGAAATAGGACTAATACATGAGGGCGCTTGCTCAGGTTAGTGTTTATCAAATTGGCAAAATTGCTAACCCATCCGTAATAAAGTTGGCGTGGCGTTCTAAAATTTAATACAAAGTCAATGAAATGTCGTATCTGTCTAGTTAGAGTGTATTTCCATCACTCTTAAGAGATTTTAAAAGAAAAACTGGTGTTATTGCTTTTTCTTATAAGAAAGTGGGAGTGGTTGTAATTATTTGTTACCAAAGTTGAAGGATTCTGATAAGGTCTTGAAAATAAGACTTATCCATCACCGTAAGTAACTTTAAAAAAAAAACAATATCAGATTTTTTTTTAAGAAAACGCCCCCAAAAAGTAGGAGTGGTATTATATAATGTATGCACGAGGAATGTGAGCATCATGTAAGCTGATTTTGTTCAGATTCAAATAAGAATTTTGATAAAAGAGCAATAAAGGACGTGTTTATGGGCGGATTTTAAAAATGTTTACACTTGTACTGCTATCGGTTCTAAAATTTCATCTTCCTAACTCAAAATTCATGGCCCAAAAACTGGTAACTTGCGGATGGACAGACAGGCATACAGACGATCGGACATGGCTAGATCAACTGAAATTTCGATGCTGATAATATCGTTATTATTACTCTATGTTACAAACTTAATACATGCTACCGGATAGGGTATAAAGATTCATGCCCAGAATCGAACTTAAGACCATCGAGACAGTGACGCAACGCCTTAAAATACTGTCACGTTATTCTTTGCTTTGCTATGTCAAAACTTTTAGTTGTATTCGTTCGTGAGTATATTTTCCACAGACCTTCAGTTTTTATTGATGTTTCCGAAGGGCATGACAAGTTAATTCTCGGAGGCTTGTCAGGCGTTCGTAAAAGAAGATTCTGGAATTCGAAATCTGAACCTTCCACTTAGTAGGCTAAAGCTTTAGCCACTGAGCAACAGCACCACCCTAATGGCAATAACAACGTTCGATCATAAATTCAATTTTCACTACGAAATTGCTATGCTTAAATGACGTCTACAGTAGCAGAATTAATGGAAGTAGTTGTGGAAAATAGCTATTACTGCTATTTATAAATAGCTTTTTAAACCTTTTTATTTGAGAAATTGCAACAAATATAATTGCAATTGCTACCGGCCTTTTCTAAAGCAGCAAGGGTGTAATGCAAATGCAATGAATGTAACAATTATTCATATCCTTTATGGTTAAATGGTTGTATTTTCTGTTCTTAATTCTATGTTCGCGCTGTTTTTTCTTATACAGAATTGGGCATGATGTCCATGCGTGCCTCGTCTATTTGAAGCTTTATAGAAATGTAGCATTAAATAGGTACGTCTTTTATTAACACTCACACTAAAGCCATATACTTAATTGTTATGTTCAATAACAAGGTCAGTGGAAGTGATATTTTTAAGTATTCTGAAACCTGGACAAACTTATTAAATCTAGCAAAGGCACAAATTTGTAGACCGACAACTCTCCTCTGCCGCATCTCAAGTACTCGTAAGCTATGGACACAACACAATAAATAGTTTTATGATAAGTACAGCAGGCTATACATTTTTTTTATATAATTTGCACATACCACAGGGTATATTAATACCCTTATATTATTTCAGGGTACGGGCGTTTGCAGATAGATAAACAGAGAGAATGAAAGATTGGTGTAGTGGTTTGAAACTCAGGTGGTATTAAGTTTCTGTAAACTTCAATGGTAGCGTCCGGATAACTGGGGAGCATTTACTGTTATTGTTACTGCTTATGATTCGCAGTATTTTTTTCCGTCCTCCTGATGTCATCATCTTGATCAAGTTCCACTTTCAACCATATGACTACCCTACTGCAAGTGTTTTGCCTTTGCAGTAGAATTGTGCATAAAGCTTTCGAAATTGATCGACTTTTTTATTTATTTCATACGAAATGGATGATTCTAGACATTAGGATTTGAACCGTGAACCTGCAGCGTGGCAAGCGATGACCACTATACCACGGCCACCCAACATATTGGCGGTTAACGTAAAAATAATACTCTAAGTACAACAGATCTATGTTGCGGACGTAGATACAGATGAGGACGGTATACACTTTCCCTGCTATCACATATGTATGTCATTGTGAATCACCACGTAAATATTTGTTTCATGAAGTCAGATATGATTGTGAATTATAGTTATCAGCTGTCATGTGTACTGACAACTGAATAAAGACGGAATTCATTCCTTTGTGTGACATAGATTTGACAACGTGGTTTTTTTTACTTTTCACTTCTTTTAAGGTTAAGAGTAGATCTATCACCTGCGAATGCCCGAGTCTCAGCAGAACCAGAATTGCGGCTCTTGTAGAGTGTCTCTTCAACGATCTAGTCTAACTGTCAACAAAAATTAAATTTATTTCGAACTCGAAATGATTCAGAAAGGCTTTCAGTCAATAACTAGCTAAACCCCTTTTCTCGTTCTCAATCTTGTCTTTTCGAATACTCCATAGTGAATTGGAACGATTCCCTGTGCAGCTACCTCATCGATCTTAGTTAGCCAAATCTATGAACGGATCTATTCTTATCGAAGACTCGCCAAAACTTTCTCGCAGTTGTGCATACTACAAAATGGGTAGAGCGCTGATTGGGACTCTGATAAAGAAAGTGCTTATATGATCCCTCGCTTGCAAGAGAAATCGATGAACCGCTTTAGTCAATATAGATTCACTGCCTTAACTGTTGGTACCTGGTTGACTTGTCTTTACCTGTCTTTAGTTGCCTTAAGGGGCACCCGACTATCGACGTGGTAATGGCTGTGATTTCGACTTAAAATATGCGGCAATTGTCGTCAATATTCAACGAACAGTTCATTCCTCGCGTGACGGTACGGTGCTTATGGCCACAATTTCACTTCATTTTATGTCACTCTGCTGTTGCAGTATAGATCTATAGATTCTCCAATGCCATTACTCTTTGAATCTTGGTTATGCATCAAAGATAGCACTTCTCATCAAGAGCCTACTACCATACCGTTGATACAGAAATGTGCGTCCAATGTAATGCATTCACTTTGTCTCCCTAGGTATTACTCGTTGCGCTTTTAAAGGGTGTCCCAAAATTTACGCAAAAAGTAATTTTGATAGAGAATTGTAAATGTTTTATTAATTCATAAAGTATACAGTATGGGGTTATACGGCCTCTATGGCTTTGCTGGATACGCACTCTTTTGTCGAAATTTTCCGTGACCGTTTTGCATGTGGCTGAATTTCGTTGATACAGTGCTCAATTTGCTCCTTCAAGGCGTAGGTAGTCTTGGAGTAGTTGGCATAAACCTTAGATTTTAAAAAACCCCCAAAGAAAAAAGTCTAAAAGCGTTAAATCGCATGGTCTGGGCGGCCAATTCTGATCACCAAAACGGGAAATTACACGACCAGGAAATGACTCATGCAGTAATTGCACTGTTTCTCGGGCTGTATGGCATGTGCCTCCATCTTGTTGAAATCACAGGTCGTCCACATCCATATCATGCAATTTAGGCACAAAAAACTGGATTATCATGTCGCGATAGCGAGCACCATTAACTGTTATTGCCTGGCCAGCCGCATTTTCAAAGAAGAATGGTCCGATGATGCCTCCAGCCCAAAAACCGCAACAAAAAGTGACACGTTGTGGATGCATTTGTTTCCCAACAATCACTCGTGGATTTTTTGAATCCTAAATTCGACAATTTTGACGATTAACAAAGATGAAGATGATTTTGTTTGAAAAATCGGCGTCCACTTGTTGTTGTTCCATAATCCATTCAACGAACTCTCTTCGCTGTCCGTAGTCAGTAGCTTTCAGTTCTTGAACCAATTGTACTTTTTATGCATGAAGATGCAAATATTTCGTGAGAATATGCTGTAGAGAACTTCTCGAAATGTTCAGTTCTTGACTACGGTGTTGAATTGATATTCCTGGACTCTCAACAACACTCTTACGAACTGCTTCAATGTTACGTGTTGAACGACTCGTTGAAGGACGGCCAGAGTGCCTAAGATCACTAATTGATTCAGTCTCCCTGGATTTTTAAATTAATCTCTTCACATCTGATGAAGTTAAATCACTATTCCGACCATATTTTGTACGAAAATTGCGAACTGTATTTTTAAAATATTGCTCAACAATGAAAACGCGTTGTTTTTTCGTTTAGCACACCATTTTTAACAATCCTGAACTGTCAGCTGTCTTTTCTTTTTTTTTTTTTAGTTGGCAACACTTTACGGCACAAATGGCGCAAAATTCAAATCTTGTGTGAATTTTGGAACAGCCTTGTGTAAGTAGAAAGTTCAATATGCCTACCTCATGCGATAGTCGATGTTATCCTTCCAGGTTAGTCTGAAATCTAAAATTACCCCTTGATCTTGCTATCATCGAAATTTGCGTTGCCTTTAAGCGGAATGCCATCGTGCATTTGCTAACATAATTGTGCCTCTGACGACAAGTTCACATCCGTATACACGCTATTCCCTGTAGCAGTCACCTCAATACATGTCACGGATTTTCATTAGTCTTTTTGCCGACCCGTGTCATCGAGCTAGATGGATGGCGGCGATGTTTGCTTTATAGCAGTGGGGAGGTTTGCAGTTGGCTCGTAACTAGCTTTCTTCAATGGTAAGGTTCTCTACCCGAAGGTCCTGGTTCTTAGTTAGAATCTCTAGCATTATACGAGTATGTCTGTTGGCCCATTAAGAGTTTCTAGGTCACCACCTGATCCTTGCAGACATGAGCTTCAAATAAATGAAAAACTGAATCCAATGCCTGACTTTG
The DNA here is from genome assembly GCA_963082735.1 of Pocota personata. Taxonomy (NCBI): domain Eukaryota; kingdom Metazoa; phylum Arthropoda; class Insecta; order Diptera; family Syrphidae; genus Pocota; species Pocota personata. The sequence continues at coordinate 204,502,618 of OY720430.1, forward strand.
GGGCATCTCCACGCATGACAATCCTTTTTAGTGAAAAAAAAAATCGAATCCGAACACAGTGCTTTAAAATTGTATATGACGACGCATTGAAATTTGATCAGAAGAATTCTACGAGTAGCAGTCTAGTAAATCCTTTTATTGAATCTTTCCAATGTACGAGTATCTTCAGGAGCACATCGTCCTCCGAACCGAAAACAAACTAATCACAATGGTCTCATGCTGCGATAGCGATCTAATTCTTTAACGATAACCGCAAGGAGGTAACGCCTGTAACAAAGAATATGTACTTTGTCCTCCTCAAGACCACATCACTACAATAATGATACAAGGTTGTTGTTCACTTTACAATCGTTAATCTACCTAATCCTTGTATAATGGGTAAATCCATTGTCCTTGCGAAACATCCGATTTCAAGAACGCATGTGAGAAAATCCATTTCCACATATGCGTCGTTTAGAATTCCTTCAACAAAGAAGGAATTGCTACTGTTTGGAGGATATTCGTACATGGATTAGCTTGCAGGATGCATGTGAAGGCGTTTGAAAAACATTTGCGCATAGCTTGGTATAATGACTGACGATCAGATAACATTCTTTAGAATTTTATAAGAAAATGGCAAAGTAAAAGAAAAATATCCATACATTCTCGACGGCATCACCCTCGGTTTTCAGCTTATAACTGCACCCAGGATATCCTGTGAAAATTGACTGAAAAAAAAAGTCCTTCAATTTTAGAGAATTTTTTTTTTTCAATTGAGTTACTAAATCGACCCTCGATAATTTTCACAGCGTGTCGTCCTTACACAAAACAGGAATGAAACGAAATACAGCACACCGCTGCACTTCGACTGAAAGGAAATCACAAATTATAGGTTTAATTCCATAAATTGGTTTGCTACATTTTGTCAAGGGGTGTTTGTTTGTAGCATGTAAATTATTCTAAGATTCATTTATGCTGACAAACACAGTAGAGTTTATCCGTTGAAATTTGTGTGAATCTCAATAGCATGGTTTCGACTTTTATATTTTAACTTTGTACATCAGATATGTCAAGAACAGTTGATCAATCAGTCTCTCAGGCGCGGTACTGCCAAGAATCAAAGAAGTTAAGTATCTAGGATTGTACCTAAATCTCATCTGGGAAGAAACCCAAAGAAGAGGTCTCTAGAAAGGATACACGTGCTATTATGATATATAGGAGCCTATAGGGAAAGTCTAGGAACATCCTAAGATGGATGTAAATTGCCATAGTGAGACCAGTGATTACGTACGAGCATGGCAAAGCGAACCAGTCTGACCCTTGTACTCAACAAAGTGCAAAGTCTTGAATGCTTTCATGTGAACAAGCACCCATGAAGGTGCAACTAATCTTCACCTCGTGATTGACAAGTTTTCAAGCAAAAGCAAAAAAAAAGAGCTTAAGAAATAGGTAGATACAAGTATACTTAGAGAAGAGAATAAGGCGAATGTAGGCCACCCTGTTCAACTAGTCGCAATATCATACGGATGAAGAAGAGCTAACACGCGAAACAACTTGTGTCAAAAAGAATAGACGAGCCGCTTCTTCACCCGAAGTTGAGCCACAAACAAGAGTTGTAAGAGAAAAAAAATGCAAGCTAAATTAAGTTCTCCGATTCCAATAAACGTCACCGGTATTACAGACTACAATAAGTTACATTGCATGGGGTGACCAGATAAGAACGATAGGAAAATAAATTTAAATAAAACAACAACGATGTGAGATATCACATTGACTTTGACTTTAATTTGAAGCTACAGTCATGCCATTATGTATGGAATAGTATATCATAGAAATGGTCCCATCAGCTTCGCTGGCAGTGCTTCAAGCGGTCGGTCCAATTTTTGATCACTCGGTCCAATATGTACGGCGTTATTCCGGCCATAGCGTCTCAAATGTTGGCCTCGAGCTCGTCCAAAGGGGTTGGCTTGTTAGCGTAGACTAAGGACTTGACGCAACCCCAAAGGAAATAATCGAGGGGTGTCAAGTTGCATGATCGCGGCGGCCAATTGATGGACGCTCGCCGTGTGATGACCCAGTCGCCAAATTTCTCCTTCACCACTTCGAGCGTTGCGTCGCTTGTATGGCATGTAGCACCGTCTTGTTGGAACCACAGCTCGGATATGTCGATGTTGTCGAGCTCTGGCCACAGAGAGTCGGTTAACATCGCTCTATACCGAGGACCATTGACGGAAACGGTGTCTCCTTCCTCATTTCGAAAGAAATAAGGTCCGATGATGCCGCCGTGGAATAAACCGCACCAGTCAATCTTTGTTGATGCTTGGTCGAACACTTGTGGATTGTGGTGGCTCTAGTAACGGTAATTTTGCTTGTTGAGATAGCGGCTGAGCCAAAAATGGGCCTCGTTCGAGAAGATGATTTTTTGACCACAATCCGGATCCGGATCTCCGGCCAACATTTCCAGCGTCCAATTAGCGAACTCACGGCGTTGTCTATGGGGGTCCAATTCAATTCTTACGTCAGCACAATCTTATACGGATTTAGGCCCAAATCCAACCGCAAATTAAGCCTAGTTGATGCCCAATTCAGCTGATTGACGCCGAATCGACATTTCTGGGTCTTCTTCGATACTGGCCGCGGATATGTTTTCTTCACTTCACACCGATCTCTATCTGGTTGGTGGCTTAAAAAAAGAGCGTGCTCACTGTCAAACTTTTCTACGGTGCGATGAATTGCCTACGCACTGAAGCCATGATGACGACCGACCTCACGACGAAATTCACGTTGCGTATTTACAACGGAGCCGGAATTTTTAATAATTTCCACACGTTCGGGAAGTGTCAATCGGTGCATGATGAAATGGCAGATCTTACTGAATATTTTGACAGCTGGATGTTATTGGTAGCTTTGACAGCTGCTGAAACATAACAATTGAAAAAACTATCGTTGCTATCTGGTCACCCTTTAGTTAAAAGTATGTATGTGCAGAAGTAAGAAATAATAAATTAGGAATCGTAGTCGCTATTGCAGTTATTGCAAATAAAGACGACCCCAAGTGCAGATGAGCACTTCTACCCACTCCTCACCCGGTAAACTTTCAGAGAATGCTTCTGTGTAAATCGGGAAATAATATTCCGACTCTCCTTCCTTGACTTGATTTTTGCAACACTTTTTTCTTGATTTGTGTTTTTTTTCTTTTTGTTAACACTTTTGCTTTGGCCATTTTCCTTTGTTTTTGTTCCTCTTGCAAAGCATCCTTCTCCGGGGTATCAGTTAAGATTCCATTCACAGTTCCAATGCAATTTGGTGGACCTCCGTTAATAAAGTGGTCTTTATAATTTTTCCGAGGAAAAATAAACATAGCTTGGATTGCAACCTCAGAAGCTGAGACGGCTACTACTCGTATTAAAGTCATGTTTGTACCACGCTCCCCTGAAGTCACCGATCCTACTCGTATATTCCTTTTTCCCTTAGCCGCAACTATTTTGCTTGGCTTTCACACGGTGGATATACCAGTCTTATCAACGTTCCATATGTTTGTAGCACTGAACTTATGTCTATCCATAGCCTCAGATAGTTTGTCAAAAAACCTATCCACATTAGTTTTGTTGAAGGGGGTGTAGATTCCGGCAGGTGGTTCCTTTTAAAAAACCCCGTAAGCAAATCTTTACCATCTTGTTTTCATTCCAGGTATCAAGAAATCGTATTTCGAATTTGATCGCACATTTGTAGACAAGCGTGCGAACATTCTTTGGCGTTAAGCTATAAAATATAGAAGTAAATATTTCTTTAATAACATTTCTTGTTGCGCATCGAAAACTTGCCTTGGCCTAACGTAACCCATATGAGAATTTTCTTACGACTCTGTTTTCGGAATATAAAGGGTGGTTAAGTTTTAAGGGCCGATGTTGATTTTGAATAAAACACAAATTATTTAGGAAATTACCGTCATTTCTTTTTATTATGATAATATTGGTATGGTTCAATTATGTATGGAACAAAATATCGACCTCCATCCGATGGTCCAAATTTTCGATGACGCTGAGGCATAATTGAGGTTCTATGCCGTTAATGTGCCGAATTATTTCATCCTTTAGCTCTTGAATTGTTGCTGGCTTATCGACGTACACCTTTTGTTTCAAATAACCCCAAAGAAAGAAGTCCAACGGTGTCAAATCACATGATCTTGGCGGCCAATTGACATCGCCACCACGTGAGATAACACGGCCATTGAATTTGTCGCGCAAAAGAGCCATTGTTTCGTTAGCTGTGTGGCAAGTGGCACCATCCTGTTGAAACCACATATCGTCCACATCCATATCTTCCAATTCGGGCCATAAAAAGTTCGTTATCATCTCACGATAGCGAACACCATTCACCAGTAACTGCCTGACCGGCCTCATTTTGGAAAAAATACGGCCCGATGATGCCGCCAGCCCATAAACCGCACCAAACAGTCACTCTTTGTGGGTGCATTGGTTTTTCGACAATCACTCTTGGATTATCATTCGCCCAAATGCGGCAATTCTGTTTATTCACGAATCCACTGAGGTGAAAATGTGCCTCATCACTGAAGATGATTTTCTTCGAAAATTGGTCATCCACTGTTGCCATTTCTTGCCACCATTGTGACCATTGACGACGCTTGAAATGGTCAAGAGGCTTTAGTTCTTGAGTCAATTGCACCTTGTAAGCGCGTAAATGCAAGTCTTTATGCATAATGCTCATCAACGACGAGCGTGAGAGGTGCAATTGTTGGGCACGACGACGAGTTGAGGTGGACGGCTCTTCAGCCACACTATCGCGAACAGAAGCAATATTTTCTGCAGTACTGGTGTTTTCACATCTCCTACAGACCCGGTTTGCACAAATTTTTGCACGATTTTTCCGATTGTACGCACATTTGGACGATTAAATTGACCGAAAGAATCACGAAATGCACGATATGCATTTTGATTTGAACGCCCATTTTCATAATAAGCCTGAATAACTTTAACGCGTTGCTCGATTGTGTATCTTTCAATGGTTCAAATTGAGTTAGTCTGAAATTGAGAAATGTCAAATGAAATGCAGAAAAAAACTTGACGTTTAGGTGTGGTTCACATTCAACATCGGCCCTTAAAATTTAACCACCCTTGAAAAGTGCGTATTTGACTTAAAAATCACAGATCACTGCATGACTGGTCTACTAGTTGATATTTCGTTAGAGGAGAAATTTATTTATTCCCAGTTTCCATACAATTAAAACAAAAATTGATTTTGTAAAACTTAAAACTTGTTTGTTCTCTTGAGTGTTGGGAGGAAGTATTTGCTGATAGTGATCCTTCAAAATCCTACGACGCTTTTAGTGAAATTCTTTCCAGGCATATTCGTATTTCACCAAAAGAAGTCAAACATACGTCTTAAACCCTGGATAACGACTGATTTATTACTTAAAGTTAGGGAAAAGAATAAACTTAGAGTTAAATGTGTGAAGCAGCCTAATAATCTACACTTAAAACAGTTGTACAAAGTTATGTGCTCAGAGTTGAGAAAATAAATTCCTGTTTGTCGAGATTTATATTATTCAAACCGATATAATGCAGCCAAAGGTAATTTGAGGGATGAATGACAGTTGGTTAACAGCATCCTCAACAAAATACAATCTGGTAAAAATATAGTTGCTGTACGTGATAATGATGATGTTGTGATTACTGACAATCTTGGGATTGCTAACACCTTCAATAATTATTTTTCAAAAATATCCCAGAATGTACATCTGAGTCCAGTACATTTTGTTTGTTCGGTATGTAATCTTTCTTGTAGGCCTTGCGAACAAAGTTTTGTTTTTATCCCCGTTAATGGCTTAGAATTACTAAAAACAATTGGCTCACTAAAAGATTCTAATTCTACTGGAATAGATGGTGTCTCGAATCGTTTGTTGAAAAATATTGCATGTTACCTTTCTCATATTTTTAATAAAAGTGTTTTTTTCTGGTGTTTTTCCAGATGCTCTTAAAAGTGCGGATGTTTTACCTCTTCATAAGAAAGGTGCGACTGATGAGGTAGGTAACTATAGACCCATTTCACTTTTACCCTGAATTAGCAAAATTTTTGAAAAGGTTATGAAAAGCAGATTAATTTTTTAAATAAAACAAAATTTTTCAGTTCGTCTCAGTTTGGCTTTAGAGAAGGTAGATCTACTGAAGATGCTCTGTTAAATTTTTGCTCCCAAATTTATAATAAAGCCAAAGCTTTTGGTATGGTCAACGCTTTCTTTAGGGGTTTTACGCTTAATTGGTTTAGATCTTATCTGAAGAATAAGAACCAACGGGTTAAAATTCAAACAGTTAGGAGTGATCTCAAGTTTTTAAATCTGGGTGTACCACAGGGTTCTGTACTTGGGCCTATACTTTTTTTTTAATATATATTAACTCCCTCTTCAGTTGCGCTTTTAGGGGTCTGTTGACAGCCTTCGCAGACGATGTTGGCTTTAGTTATGGTTGTAATAGTGTATTGGACCTTACATCTGCCTTAAATTGGGATCTTTTTTTGTTGAGAGTCTGGTTTGCGAAGCATAGTTTGCCAATTAGCTCAAAAACTAAAGTTATGTTTTTTAGCCTTTCTACACAAATTATTACAGTACCAGAACTTTTTTACCATGCGCCTGATTGCCTCAAGTATCCACTGTTAACTTGCTTTTGCGATGCAGGATCTTCCACTTTTAATACTGATGTTTGTTGTAATGATAAATGTTTTCCAGTGGAATGTGTTAATGAATTAAATATTTAGGGCTTGTCATAGATGCAAAATTGAATTTTAACGGTCATTTAGAAGTTTTAAGAAACTAATTTCGTGACACTGTGAGAAACTTCTATTTTCTGCGGAGTGTTTGCTCTATCCAACTCCTTTTAAAAATCTACTATGGCATCTTCCACTCAAGATTACAGTACGGGATTAGCTGCTGGGGAGGATCTTACTTTTGCAAATTACGACCTCTTTAAACACTTCAGAAACATGTTTTAAAAATAATTTGTCGCAAGGCTCGTAGACATCCTAATTTTCCGTTATTCCGAGATTTGAAAATTCTTCCACTTCAACACTTATATTGTTACAAGGTCCTAAAAGTGTTCTTTTTAAGATCTGGTAACACGTCTTTCAGACAGGTTCCCAATTACACTTTAAGAGGCAATTCCTTAAATCTGGTCGCTTTACCTAATTACAGTACAACCGCATTTCGTAACTTTTATATTGTAGTTTCGTGTCGGTTATTCAATAGATTACCAATTTTTATCAGATTGTTTACTTCAGCTAATGTATTTGCAAAATGTGTAAAGGATTGGCTTTTCTCCTTTCATCTAAATAATATTGCATCTCTTTTTAGTGTCCTTCAATGATATTTTTTGGTGAATTATTTACACTCCGCTTTCAATGTACTAGTTAAATAATTAAATACTTTCTCCACATCGCTATTTTTTTTTGGTTTTCTCTACTCTGGTTTTTTATTTGTCTCTTTCTTTTCACCTACAATTTTATTATTATTAGGTAGTACTTAACTGCTACTTGTTAATTATTATATTGGGTCAATAACTTAATTCGTGCGGTTTGCTAAGAGATGGCGTAACTTGTATTATTCCATTGTTATTATTCCATTGGAACATGCGTTTGAAAGCTACTGTCATTGTACGTCATTTCAGTATATGTCATTCATTTGAAGGGTACACAACAATAATTTTTTTTCACTCAAATATGTCGAACTTTGTGCCTGAAAAAGTATTTTGCGGGGAGTCCTTCTTCATTACTTTAATATGAAGAAAACTGCTGTCGAAAGTCATCGTATTTTGGTGGAAGTTTATGGTGAACATGCGCTAGCTGAGCGAACGTGCCAAAAGTATTTTGCACGATTTAAAAGTGGTGATTTTCGCTTGGAAGGCGATGAACGTCCTGGGCAGCCAAAAAAGTTTAAAGATGAAGAACTGGAAGCATTACTCTATGAAGATTGTTGCCAAACACAAGAAGAGCTCGCAGAATCTTTGGGTATCACTCAAGCAGCCATTTCAAAACGTTTAAAAGCAGCTGGATATATTCAAAAGCAAGGAAATTGGGTTCCACATGAACTCAAGCCGAGAGACGTCGAAAGGCGGTTTTGCATTTCCGAAATGCTGCTGGAACGCCACAAAAGGAAGTCATTTTTGCATCGGATTGTTACTGGTGATGAAAAATGGATCCATTACGACAACCCCAATCATATGTGAAACCCGGCCAACCAGCCAAATCAACGGCAAAGCCGAATATACATGGCGCGAAGGTAATGCTCTGTATTTGGTGGGATCAGAAGGGTGTGCTGTATTATGAGCTGCTAAAACCGGGTGAAACCATCAACGGACAACGCTACCGAACACAATTAATGCATTTGAAGAGAGCAGTAGCCGAAAAACGCCCGGAATATGCGACCAGACACGAGGCAATAATTTTCCATCATGACAACGCTCGGCCCCACGTTGCTATTCCGGTTAAGAACTATTTGGAAAACAGTGGGTGGGAAGTTTTACCCCACCCGCCTTATAGCCCAGACCTTGCCCCTTCTGACTACCATTTGTTCCGGTCGATGCAGAACGCCCTCACTGAAATACGGTTCACATCAGAGCAGAATATCAAAAATTGGCTTGATTCATTCTTGGCTGCCAAGCCGGCGCAGTTCTTTTGGGATGGGATCCACAAATTGCCAGAAAGATGGGAAAAAGTCATAGCTTCAGATAGCCGATACTTTGAATAATACTATTGTACATGTTTTTCTTAAAAAAACGTTCAATATGTAAATGGTTAATAATTTTGAGGTTGGGATTTCACATCGCTGCCATATGGCATCTGTCAAGTCTATCTGTCATCCACAGTGACAGGTAGTTTACAATATTGATCGATTAACTGCCGCTCAATGCATTAAAATTGTTGCATCTTACCATAGAATGACCATAGAATGCGCAGAATATACGCCGATTGTGTGGTTTAAAAATCAACAAGTTGACGGTGATTTTTCAAACAAAATCTTCTTCAGCGATGAGGTCCATTTCTCGCTCCGCGGCTATGTAAACAAACAAAATTGCAGAATTTGGCCGTTGGGGCTGTATTTTTTTCAAAACGACGAAGGCACCACTATTACGGTGAATCCTTGGTGTTTTGGTTAAATGATAACCAACTTTTTGTTTGCCTGAGATTGAAGGCATTGATGTGAGCGACATATGGTTTCGACAGGCTCTATTGCACCAAAAGTTCCCCGATCGTTTAATTTTGATTGGCGACATTTGGCCAACAAGATCCTGTGATCTAACCCCATTGGATTTCCTTTTGTGTGGTTATGCTAAAAACCGTGTCTATGCAGAACCCCCAAACTTTGGAGTACTTAAAAACCAACATATCCGTGAAGTTATGGTCGCAATACAGCCATAAATGTGCCGAAAAGTAATCGCAAATTACCTCACAAGAATCGAAGTTAACTGTTAATCGATGTTCTTTTCCATTTTTAAAATACTCGTAGTAAAAAAAATTCAGGAAAAATTTTCAAAAATTGGAGTCGACAATAAGGAGCTCCAAAACGTTTTTACTCATCTCACGCTGGTGCTTATAGTAATTTTCTGTTAGTTGTTGAGTCAATCGAATTTTCGGACTTCATTTTACCTACCAATGTATACTGAGTTTCAAAGTTATTCACTATACGCTGAATGATTGGCTTGCAAGGCGCATGATTTTCGAAATTTCTTCGTGCTTTCACAATTGAACGATTATTTAGATAATTTTTTTTTTTTAATAACTTCAGCACGTTGTTGAGATGTTAGATGCTCCATAATAAATTGTTATCGACTGCTCTTTGCTCATCGTCAAATACGAACTGACAAATGTCAACCAAACCAAAATGGCGACCAAACAACATTGACCAGTTGCGGTTTACATTTCTATCCAACCACTTGACAACAGAAATATTACCATCACTTCCTACAATGCAATCATGACTTCCTCTACCTACCTTTTGTAACATGCCATCTGTCTTGAATAAAGCACGTTGTCTGGTAGATCGCTGTTTGTTTGGTCTTTGGTATTCAGGCACCCGATTTTTCTTCACAGTTCCAGTCGCCTTGATTCCGCTTTTTAGCAAGACATCAAGAAGTAGAATTGACGTGAAATACCTGTCTATGAAAATGGATGAACCTATGGGCAGTGTGTCCACGAGTTTCAATACAAATCGTCCACCAAGATCCAATTTTTCAGGTGTAGGATATAAAGCAGAGTCAACTGTAGTACCCTTTCCCTGATAAAAGTACAAATTCTAGAAACGAGAGGGCGTATTTTCCAAAACTTGTCGACATCCCGAGTACTTTGGTCAATAGTTTCATCATTTACAACATTTAAATTTGACCTCAGTTGAAAAAACGGTTACGAGTGATGGTGTTTGCTATGTAAGGCACTTTTGTTTCCAATGCCCAATACATCCCCAATCGTGGCAGCCCAAGTACGCTCATAGCCATAGAGTATCCGAAGAACTGCCATAGTTCATTAGGTGTCGTGTTCAAAGTCGTGTACACTCAGACATAATTTCAAACAAACTACTATCGATGTATTGAGAAAAGTATTCAAGAGGGCTATTGACACATGAGCTAGGGTCAAATGAAACATTCAACTGATCATCGTCATGAGTAAAATCAAAGTTTTCTGTATGTTTCCATCGTATACGATCGCTGCGAGAAGATTGGGGCTCGACGCGTAAAGACGACAGATGCTCATCGTCCAGATTCGCTCCACTCCGCTTGGCTTGCTTGAAGATCAGATTCATCATTGCTACCTTCATCTTCAAAGTCTGACAAGTCAAAATTGATCAAGTCCTCTATATCTTTAGCTGTCAAATGACCTGTAAAATAAAACAGAAGAAGTGCCTATTGCCCAAAGTATCATCTATGATATTGCTTCAAAACCTTCAAAATGACTTATTAAACTTGAAACTTTGAGTAAAACATGAACAGTAATGTTCAATGTATACAGTTTAAACTAAATATTTAAAACAAAACACTAGCAAATAACTTCATAAAATTAATGTTTAACCTTCCGCAAAGTCGACATGGTGGCAACGCAAAAAAAAAATCAAACTTCAACTGATTGCAATTAACGTAATTTGACAACTAGAGAAATGCCATGTGGCTCAAAAACAAGATAATGGCTCTCCAAACTGTCTTCCCAAAAGGTTCTACCGAATTCCAAAAGATGGCGTGGAAAAAATTCTAAACTAAACGTATCACTGGTGATACCGGGGGTCTCAGGAGGATACTCGTATATGATCTGCACCTTTTTACCACTAATACTTTTCACCCCACCTAGTAAAAAAAAATAGTGAACACAATTTCTTTATTGTGGTTCCCCATCTTCTGATATAATGGAACTGAGACCGATTTTGCACGTGTAGGTTAGTGTGCAAACTTCTTTTGTGCATGATCTTGTTCGTGTAGTACTTGCAGTTCTGGAATAATTCACGTGGCCCAAGTTGCCCCGTGGCCCAACTAGCCCCGCAATACCCTATGCATTTAAAAAAAAAAAAAATTCTTTCAAAAAGCAAACAATTTTTTTTGAAATTTTACAAATTTAGTATGCCATGGTGTCGATTTTCACCAAAATCGTTCGAACCATATGGAAAAAATAAATAATTTTCAAAAAGTTGTTTATAAGAAAAGTTTCGTTATATGACTTTTTTCCACAAAAACCAGGTACGCCACCTATTATCATATGCATACAGTAACTCAAATGAAAATTCTGAATTCTCCTCGAATTGTGACCCGGCTACAGACAAACAGAATTGAGATACCCACATTTTTGATCAAAATTTTCGAAATCGATAATTTTCAGGAGACCAGTTTTATTGGTCTCCCTTATCGGGAATATTTTTCTCAAAATGACTAAATTAAAGTGTGTATCAAAATTCACATACATATTCACTGGAGTATCAGTTTTTGATTAAAGATTTATTTTTTTCAAATTTATCATAGTTTCAGTAATTCCAACCGACGTGAAATTCCTTCAAATCGTATTTTCTGCCACCTAGCTGTCAAGTGCGTATCGAATTACACCCAATCTAGTAAGGATAACCACCTCACCGTCGGACAACCATCTATTTCCACCACAAAATAAATATCCGGTATGTGAACTCAATATGCGTAGTGCACAGTTTCTCACTTAGATGGCACTTAACGGAAGTGGTTAGTGCCATCGCAATTTAGTTGTTTAGCTTTAATATGTTGCGTGGTAAAAGAGCGAATATTAACAATTATACAGACGTGTGCAAATTAATCTTAAAAATTCGTCACGCACTAGTCCGTTGTTCATACTGGGTACCGTTAGAACGAGGATGCTTTAAAACTGTAACTATTATTCCATACGAAAAGAAGACAGAGCATTCTGACGGCTACTTCTAAATTATGGAATCGTTTTTATTTTTTTTAGAACTCGTGGGGAAGTGATATGAAACAAACTAGTTTTTGGGTCACGTACGTGGCAAACGTTAGACAGACCTCTACTGTGACCGCAAATTAAAAAAATTTAATTCGAAAAATATTTTTGGATTCCACTGAAATAGCTCTTTGCAGCAATACTCGTACATCACATGCCTATATACGAACATTTTTTTATTACAACATTTGCTTGTACTGAAGCCACCTTCCAAAATTATTGCGAAATTATGTTTGGGTTATCATCTTGCCTAAGTTGTGTGAAAACTTTGTAGAAAGACGGACGGACGTACCAGCGAGAGCAAGAGGATTCCGTGACCTGTATACAGAAACCCTGAGAACCAAAGCTTAGTAAAAACATTTGTGTACATTTCAAGAACAAATTTGTCTGGCATTGGATTTGATGGCGCCTTGGGGTCGTTTTAGCATAGAATCCAACAGAACCTATCCTAATCTTTTTTTTTAAAAAGATTTGGAAATCCCAAGAGCACAGCAGAATTACTGCTTTTATGAGATTTTTTATAAAGGTTGGGCCATCTACTGGTTTGTTCTTAAATTACATGTCATTCTGACACTGACAGTACGAAATGAACGTTGGGAAATATTAAAAACTTATTTTCAAAGTAAGTGCTGTGTCGCCGAAACAGTGCGCATTTTGAAAAGAAGTTTTGGTCGCAATAATGCACCAACCATACCTGCTGTATGCAAGTTCGTGAGATTGGCATGCTAATTGATAACACAAGTTATCCTCCTGTGCGCTCAGCCGATAATATTGCTGCTGTTACCGAAATTGTGCGCCTAAATCTTAGAACCTCAACTCGCCACAGATACGAGTATCAGCAACTGATCATTAGCCGCACTAGTCTGAGGAGAATTATGCATAAAAACCTCGGATTATTCCCTTACAAGATGTAACTGACTCAGGAATTGAAGCAAAATGACCACCAGCTTCGTTATCGCTTCTCCATTTGGGCTTTAGTAGCTCGAAATTGACGTCGATTTAGCTAAAAAAAAATAATTTTTCGGATGAGGCACATTGTCATCTCGGGGGCTATACTCGTATAACAAGCAAAACTGCCGTATTTGGGGCTCGAAAAACCTTCACGTAGTCTTAGAGAAGCGAATTGTGATTGTTTGCTATGGTTTGTGGAATATTATCCCATTTTACTTCGAAGATGAAAATGTGAACAAAGTTACGGTCAACGGAGAGCGCTACACAGGCATGATAATCGATTTTCTGCCATCACGTGATTTTTTGCAAGAGAACTCATTATCATTGTCTGCAGAATTAGGCAAATTGTAATCGATTACCGATTTCGTAAATTATGATTACTTACTGCCTTTGGTAAGGCCATAAAGCATACAAAAAATAAAAAACTAAGCAAAGTCCAACGATCAGCTTGTTCGTGCATAAGCGGAGCACTCCGCTCGACACCTTCTGTAGCACTGGACACTACATTTCACTCTTAAAGCAACTTTACAGCATTTGGCCGCTAATATTATTAGTGATCAGCTAAATAATTAAAAAAAACTAGCAACAAAAATAGAAAAATAAAATTAACAAGCAGAAAAATAAATTACCAGCAAAAAAATAATTCTTCGAAGCTATTTTTTGAGCATCCGAAAATAATTTGTTGATCTGCAGAAAATGAATAAAAAAATGCAAGTCCAGCAGGCTAAGTAAATGATTAGCAGAAATTAATTATTTGATCAGCAAAAATAAATAATGTTTCAAGAAACTTAATTCGAAAAGAAAGAAATGGTTATCCTCTCTTTCGTTTTCTTAACATGTTTTTAGTTTTTCTGCTTAGATTTTATGTTTGCTAGTCAAAAACAATATCTTCTGGTGAAAGAGTAACTCATTTTTGCTGAAAGAAAGAAACAATTTCTCTGATTTTCTGCTGATCAAATTAGCTATTATCTTTTTATTAATAATTTACTCTTTCTTACAGAGAGTTAATTGATCAAGTTCATCTGTTGATCAAAAAAACTATTAAATTGCTAATCAAATAGTTTTATTTTGCTGATCAAAATACGCTTTACTGCTGATCGTTTAAATGGTAGCCTTAAGTTAGGTAGATGCATACAGCCTTGGCCATAAATGAAAAGGTAGGTAGAATATTTTTGACTTCCCAGGATCCGTTGCCCATTAATGACTAAATTATGGGGAATTCCCGCGATTTTTAACTCTGAATTTTTTGTGTGCGGTAAATTGGGTATAATGGATATCATTTCGGAAATAGTCGTGTATATCTTACTATTCATTCATAATTTTGTGTGTTTAAATAATAAAATTAGTCAATCTAAAGATGGCTAAACCAAAAGGACACGAATTAAGTGAAGCTGAAAGGAGCCCAGATTGTCCTTTTGGCCTCTCAAGGCATGTCCTATCAAAAAATTTCAAAATTTCTTAAGCATTCGCATGCAGAGGTTCAATATGCATTAAAACTATACAGGTAGACTAGAGAGAACATTTCTAAGCCGCGCCCAGGCAGAAAAAAAGAAAGTCTTCAGCTCGTGAAGATCGGATTCTTGCCCGGGAGTCTTTACAAAAAAATTGTCAAAAGGCCTCTTCTGAACTAGCTGCTTCGCTTCAGGAACGCCAAAGTGTTGGGCTATCTGCGAGAACGGTTAGAAGAAGGATAACAGAAATCGGCCTTAGAGGTTGCAAGACCAGAAAAAAACCCCGGCTTTTTGAGGAAAACAAGAAACGACGTCTTGAGTGGTCCAAATTGCATAAGGATTGGAGCAATTTCGTGTGGTCAGACGAGGCAAATATTGAGGTAAGTAAATTGCTTACTTCTAAAAATAAAATCAATCAATCAATCAATTTAATAGAAGTGGGTCTGAACTGAACATTAAATCGGAATGTGTCTTTATAGATTTTCGGGACTCCTGGAGCAGTCCACGTTCGCAGGAGGAAGGGAGAAGAGTACCACGAGTTTGTTAGTGATAGTTGCATGGTGTGGGGCTGCATGACGGTAGGAGGCAGAGGAGAGTTATTCACGTGAGAGGGAAGAATGAATAGCGACAGCTATTTTAATGTTTTAGAGACCTCATTAAAGGCATCTTTTTGTAAAATATTTGGAAACAGGTCTCACCGAAGGACAATTTTTCAGCAAGATAATGGTCTATGTCATAAATCCCGAAAAATGATGGAATGGTTTTCATATCAACACATTCAGGTCTTGGAGTGGCCAGCTCAATTGTCAGACCTGAACTTGATTGCACACCTGTGGGCACTTCTAAAAAAGAGGATAAAGAACCTGAGTAGGCTTGAAGAGCGCTATACAAAGAGAATGGGAATCAGCTCGAAAGAATGTTTTAATTTAGTCGCCAGCATGCCTCTTATGGTTCTTGCAGTGATAAAGGCCAATGAAGGCCCAACTGAATATTAAATTCACATACTAATTTAGTCCGACAGTAGTTAACGAAAAAGTCTTAAATAAGATGTGCAGCGGCTGATAAGTTTACGGCCTGAGATATATAACAACGAGTCATCTTGTCATTAGTAAAAGCATTAACTGCAGCACTCTTTAGTAGTATAGATATCACCCTGTGGTAGGATAAACATCACCATGTCAGCCGAAATTGGAAATTCTCACAATTTTGAGCATAGCGCCGTGTTTAAGTACCTCGTGATTGCCTAAAGAAATTTTCGAACATATGTCATCCACTCAGGATTCTGGACCTCCTTATACTCGTACCATGGTCAAAAAATGGGCTCGCTTATTTCAATAAGAGCGAGAGAGCTGTGAAGACTACCCCCGCCGAGGGTATTCTGTGTCAGTGGTCACTGAAGAAAACGTTGGAAAAGTTGTGAAAATTAGTTCTGGCCGACCGAAGAATAAAAATGGGGCAGACAGCGGACGAGTTGCACATTAGCAAAGAACGGATTGGAAGAATTTTGCACGAGTTCGACAAGCAACGACGACTCGAGTGTTGCAAAGATTTTTTGGAGTTAGCCGGGGACAATCTCGACGAAATTTGCAACCGAAAAATTGGGTTCGCCAATACGATCCGGAGTCAAAACAAGAGTCTATGCAATGGATTGGAAAAGGGAAGAGGCCGCCGAAGAAATTCAAGGTGAAAAAGCCGGCTTCGAAGTGAAAATGTTTTGCTGACTGCTTAACTGCCAAAAGGGACTACGATAAATGGTCAATATTACGCATATTTACTGACTCAGGCACGTGAAGCGGTCGTACGGAAGCGACGTGGGAAACTCAGGCACGGACTGTTGTTTTTTCAGGATAATTCGCCTGTTCACAAGGCGCGGGTTTCGAGATAGGTTTTAAAAAACACAGGTTTTTTAACGATGGACAACCCACCCTAAAGCCCAGGCTTGGCCCCTAGCAATTTTTTCCTTTTTTTTCCAATTTGAAAAAGGAGTTACGAGCCCAGCGAAATTCTCAAAGCTTTACCTAGAAAAGCATTGATTAAGCTTCTTAATATTGTAAATGCTGCGCTCAGATTAAAACACGTGCCTAACCAATGGAAAGTTGCGGAAGTTATAATGCACAGGCGTATCCAACCGGTTATAGAAGGAAATAATCTTATCCCTGGCCACCACAGTTTGGGTTCAGAAGTAAGCATTCGACGATTGACCAGGTGCATAGAATTACTGATGTAATCGAGAAAGCACTTGAAGAGGAAAAGATATGCTCAGGCGTACTTCTTGACGTCTCGCAAGCCTTGATAAGGTGTAGCATGATGGCTTGAATTGCAAATTACGACATTCTAGAATCATATCTCGGGAATAGACTCTTCCGTGTTAGACATGGAAATGAATACTCGAAGCTCAAAGAAATTTCGGCCGGTGTGCCGCAAGGAAGCATTCTTGGGCCACTTCTCTATCTGATATATACTCGAGATATACCGAAAGAAGATGGCACTATCCTGGCTACGTTTGCCGATGACACCGCTGTCCTAGCCGTAGGTAAAACAATCGAGGAAACAACTGCAAAACTGCAAAACGCACTGAATAAATTAAATGAATGGACGAGGGACTGGCGGATCGCCCTCAACGAATCTAAATTTGTTCTCGTGAATTTCACTTATAAGAAAACTAATGTTTTGCCAATTTTCCTAAACTTGGCCCGAATACCTATTGCAAACGAGGCCAAATACCTTGGAATGACACTCGACGCAAAACTGAAATGGAATTCCCACGTGAAAATGAAACAAATATAGAGAAATGAAATGGTTACTCGGAAAACACTCCCAGCTCAGTATTGAGAACAAACTGCTTTTATACAAGGAAGTGCTAAAGCCGGTGTGGACTTACGGTATACAACTTTGGGACTGTACCAAGAAAACAAACGTCAATATTTTACAAACTTTTCAAAATAAAGTGCTAAGAGAAATTGTCCACGCACCGTGGTATACTAGAAACGATGATATCCACAGGGATCTCGGAATTCCGACAATCGAAGCTGAAATTAGAAGCTTCGCGAGAAAGCATAGAAACCGACTAATCGAACATGTCAACAATACTTCTTCTTCTTCTTACGGCGAAGTTATGATCCGTAGTAGAAAGATCACAACCTTTCCATTTTACTGCATCCCTACTGGTCCGCTTGTGGGGTTTGCCGGTTTGACCTCAGAAAGTACCGGCAGGCTTCCGGGTTTCGGATCACTTCGTCACTGAGGCCAATCAAATGCTGGTGTTTTTGCATTTGTGTGATCCAGCTGTGTAGAGTCTTCCTTTAAGCTTAGGGGGCATTTTTCGATCACAGAAGATAGCGGAGTTTTCCCGCCACTTCATCCACCCTACGCTTACGCGATGATTGATGTCATCATCACAAGTTGCTTCGCTATTGACCATAGATCCCAGATATTTGAACTTTTCACACTTGGGAAGCACTTTTCCATTCAAGTAAATGTCTGGAATAGGCCGGTGTGGATCAGAGAACGGGCAGTACAGATACTCTGTCTTTTTCGAACTAATACGGTACCCATTTCCCTCCATTGCAAGGCCATTTGATCTTCGCTTATGATAGCTCCATCGTCAGCAAAGAATAACTGATGTACTTTGGGGTCCGTCACTTTTCCTTCAAGCAGATAATCAAGGACTGCAATAAATAGCAAAGGACTAAGGACGCTTCCCTGGTGTACACCGACTTTGATTGGGAACTCTTCGGTGACTTCTGCGGGACATCTTACTCTTCTCCTTGCTCCCTCATACATGTCCATGACCATGCACACGTAGGTTTCTGGAACTCCTCGTTGTCTTAGCGCCACCCATAAGAGATCTCTTGGTTGTCTATCAAAGGCTTTTTCAAAATCAACCAACACCATATGCAAGTCCTTTAAGGAATCACGATGTTATTCCATTATGATCCTTATACTTTGGATTGCATCTTTTGTTGATTTCCGCAGTCGGCCATCTAATACCCGCTCAACGATCTTCATGATGTGTGTGTAAGAAGATAACTTCCCCTCCACTGATTAGGCATTGGATCACCGCTCATAAGTTTGGAGATAAGAATCATGAGCCATCTGGACCCTATGTCTCCCATCTTTTTCCAGAACTCAGAGGGTATCTCGCCTGGCCCAACCGCTTTTCTTTTTTTGAGTATTTGACCGCATTCCTAACTTCTTCGATAGTAATGTCGGATGGTTAGGAGCGGCTTTTGGAAAGTATACCGGGGGAAACTGTTCGTTCAGAAGTATTTCACAATACTGTCACCATCTGTGGAGAATTTTGTCGTCTTCCACAAGAAGCTGGCCTTGAGTTCCCTTTGGGGAAAGAATCTCCTGAGCATTTCTTCTTCTCTGGGCGGCTATTTTGAAGATAGTTGTTTCCATATTCAAGTGGTTTTGTCGAAGCTCCTGGATAGCGTGGTTCCTATCAGACGCCGAAGACGATATTTTCCCCAACTCCCGATAGATGCCTTCCATACTTTTTGCTTGAAATTGGGCGCACTTCTTCTTCGCGAGACCTTTGCAACATCTTATATCACTTCAAGGCGAGCTTTTTCATCTCTATTAGTAGAAGAGCACTTTGACCAAGCCTTGAAAGCCGTTTTCTTTTCCCGTATCACTACTTTAGCTTCATCTGTCCACCACCATGTTTCTTTGGCGTATTGGCAGGGGCCTTTCGACGTTCCAAGCAGTGATTTGGCTCTCTCCAAGCAAGATCGCTGTAGGGAATCTCACATATCTTGTGCTCTGCACTCCTCATCACCGACCTCATCGATGATGGTAAAAAGTCATGTTGGTAATAAAAACTTCGCCTTTTTCTTTGTCCAGCTTGTACCAATTGATTTACTCAGCCACCTTTGTTTGCTTATTTGTTTTCTTCCCTGTCTCCATGAAAATTTCTGTCAGGAGGAGACGGTGTTGCTG
Source organism: Pocota personata (assembly GCA_963082735.1). Taxonomy (NCBI): domain Eukaryota; kingdom Metazoa; phylum Arthropoda; class Insecta; order Diptera; family Syrphidae; genus Pocota; species Pocota personata. Next base: position 204,522,408 of record OY720430.1, read on the forward strand.
GGCGATCGCCTATCCCAGGATCACTTTGCAATCTTTAACCCGGGGCTTCATGAAACTGGCTACCAAATGGTAGTCAATCTGTGTTTCATTTCCACCACTGCTGTAAGTAATCAGGTGACGAACATGGTATTTAGCACGATAAGACCGTATGACTTGCACATGCTTAGGATGTCTTCACCTGGAGAATTCCTGGTGCCGTACCCCAGTCCTCCATGGCAGTCTTCATAGTCTTCATTTGTTTTCCCGACATGTCCGTTCAAATCTCCGCCAACAAACAAAAGCTCTTCCTTTGGGATGTTTTTGATGAGGTTGTGAAAATCCAGCCAGAATGCATCTTTCTCTCTCTGTTCGCATCCGACTTGGGGAGCATATGCGCTTACAATATTCCACACCTCACCCTGTATCACCAATTTGAGAGACATCAAACGGTCATTGGATTTTGAAATGCTCAAGATGATAGCAATTCCGTTTTTACCTTGTTCCGATCCATAGTAGAACATCTTGTAAGCTTTTGTCTTAACGTCCAAGAAACGCGCCCGATTCCCGATGTTTCGCCATTTCGTTTCTTGTACACACAAGATGTCCACTCGCCTTCTAATCATCCTAATCATCATTTCTTCAAGCTCGTAGCTGCGACCTTTCATACTTCCAAGGTACCAACTCGCGACTCTTAGGTTACGCCTAAGCCGTTGCATTATTTTGCTATCCCCCGGAAACTGAATAGCATTGACCCGAGCATTTCTGCTCGTCCCAGGATCACAGCCATGCGTAACATTGGTAGTGCCTGGCGGGGTAGTGCTTTTCTTTTTAGCGTACTTTTCCATAATGCTAGGGTTTAAGCGTTTTTTTGGTTTTGACACGTGCATGCTCCTGATTTTTTGATTTATGTTTGTTCTTACTTTTACAACACCGGTGATCTCCAGTCGTGTCAACCCACGGAATCGCATGCACACTTGCGGGACAGTTTTAAGATGATATATGTGCCGCTAGGCTCACCTGGATATTTTAAAAATTACCTAGATGTGATTTTCCCCTTAGTCGCCTTCTACGACAAGCGCTATGTATTTGTGGGTGGCGCTGCAGTGATATTCTTAACCCGTCCCTGCACGGGTGGTTCATGTCAATAATACAATCCTACCAATTCTGGATGAAAGCAATTTATTGCGCCGACTACAAAGGACGAAACCTTTAGACTTGGCGAGATAGGAATCAACCGCGCCTAGATTGCGGAACATGCAGGATCTTTCAGTGGAAAGTATCCTGCCAAACGAGTTTCTTTTTTCATGATAGAAAAATTGCTTGATAAGGTCCTTCTTAGTTGCAATATATAAATCGCACGGTGGTGTTTTTTTAGTCAGTAAGAAACTGACACTACTATGAGCACGCGCTTGCTATCCTCATAGTGTCTATGGAAGATTTTGCAGCAACCCTCAGGGGAAAAAAAAGCGAGGCCAGAGATTTGCAGATGAGACTAAGGTCATTTTGAAGGCAAAGAAAATGAATATTTTTTTCTGTGGTACTGTATGCCCGATGTGAGAAATGCATTTCACTCGAGGAAGATTATCTCTTCTTACACTTGCCTTAGGCCGCCAACTTATCAGCCGCTCCTCGTACAATATATACGATTACCGAAAAAGACTTCAAATACTTACCGCATCAATCTGAGACACAAGATCAAGATACTGCAGCCGAATGTGTTACATCTTAGTTACATACATACTCGTATCTACGACAATATTTGTCAAAATTTTGGTAACGTTGCACGACTTGATTTTCCACCACTATTTCCTTTCATCATGATTTTTTCCCCCATTTTATCCAATCAAAAGAATTTTCAAACGTCACGTTATCACTAGAGACGAGTTTTACCAATTAACACAAAAACACGATTGAGAGAGAAAAAAAAAAAAAAAAAACGAAGAAACGTGTAACACAGAAGTGAGATGTTTTGGAAATTTTGACAATTTTTCTGTTTTTGTGTTTTTTTTTGTTTTTTTTTTTTCTTTTTCTGTAGCACAAATATTTGTTTTTTTCGTTTGAATTCGTTTGGTATATTAATTAGCACGGAGGTTCCTACCACTGATTTTTTTCAATGCCGTGCGCTGTTTATATACCGCGATGTATGTACAAGTTTATTTGTTTTATTTTAGAGACAACAAAGGCTCAGTGATATTGTTTGGGGTTTTTCCCCAAAAGAATAAACATATTGAACACTTTGTTTAACCTAGAAGTTTGATTTGTTTTCTATCAAAAAGAAAGAATATTTGAAACGACCGAAACTAATCATTGGATACCTAGTGTGAGATTTAAGGAGAATGAACAAATGTACAGAAATAGCTTTTTCGAGATTTTGTTAAAAATTTGAGCTACTCGTATATTTTTCAAATACTCGAATTGTATTGTAACTTCAGATACAAGTTGTACCAGGTACCAGTGCAAGGGCAAATCTAGCCCTTTTTTGGGGCTAAATTTTACCATATTTGAGTGTATCTAGCCCCAAAAATCTGAAGCAATTGAGCCCCTTTTAAGAATTGTCAGCCCTAAATGTTAAACAACGTTTAGACGATTAATACTACCTCACAATATTATTGACCGTCTTGTGGTATAATATTGAATATTAATATAATAAACGAAAGCTGTGAAGGAGACTACACTTTCTTGCGGAAAACTGCATGCTCAGTCATAGATTACAGTTTTGTATCAGAAGATTTGTACTCTTACCTTAGAGACTTCCGAGTAGGATTGAAAACATTTTTAGACCATACACCCTTTAAGATCAACCATAACTCGAAATCAACAAGCACAGACTCGATCGAACAGTTGCTCAAATTTTTGTTTAAATTTCTGACATATACGAGCCATTTCTTCATGTTCGGAAACAAGAAATAGTCGCAGGGAGCTAAATCTGGGAAGGAGTTCGTAGCCTAACTCATGCAATTTTGCCATTGCGACTGTGGACTTGTGTGCCGGTGCGTTGTCCTGGTGAAAAAGAACTTTTTTCTTCGCCAAATGCGGCTGTTTTTGCTTCAAATCGGCTTGGAATCGATTCAGCAGCTCTGCGTAATATGCGCCGGTGATCGTTTCGCATCCCAAAAAACTGTCGCGATGACCTTGTTTGCTGACAAACTCGCCTTGGCCTTCTTCGGCTTCGATTCACCAGGAGAAGTCCATTGTTTTGACTGTTCCTTGGTTTCTGGTGTATTGTGGTGAATCCAGGTTTCATCCACGATTACGAAACGGCGCAAAAACTCAGCCGAATTTTTCTGGAACATCGCCAAACACACATTTGAAGTTGTCAAACGATTGCGTTTGTTGTCGATTGTGAGCAAACGCGGCACCCATCTTGCGGAAAGCTTTTTCATGTCCAAATATTTATGTAAAATGGAAATCACTGAGCCATGTGATAAGCCTGTAGCCTCTTCAAGCTCGCGCACTTTCACTCGCCGTTCGTCCATTACCAAACCATGGATTTTTTCTACCATTTCTGGTGTGGTGACCTCAATTGGGCGACCAGAACATTCGGCGTCACGTGTGCATGAACAACCGCAACGAAATTGAGTAAACCAGTGGTGAATGGTTCCAATCGATGGTGAAGAATCCCCATAATATTTGTCAAGCTTTTGTTTGGTTTGCGTGATAGTTTTTTCTCTCAAAAAATAGTGTTTAATGAGCACTCGAAATTCACTTTTTTCCATTTTAACGAAAATACTAGTAGGCGTCTATATAAAATGGCTGCCACAACAAAACTATTTGACAGATCTGTCTGAAAATTTGGGTGCGTTCTTTTGAAAGATGATTCTTGGCAAAAAAAAAATAATTTTAAGGTGACGACACAAATTGTGTTAATTTTCAGGGACTTATTGACCCACCCTCGTATTCGTAAAGTAAACCTTAATTTGGAACTTTCAAATCTGATGCACCACCGCGAATTGAAGATCTAACTACTCGTATGGTAATTAGGAAAGACGCTCCCTCAAACCTAGCACATTTAACTAACAACAAAATGGGTAGGCATGATGATAAAGATTGTATGAGAGCCAGGTATGCGTCATTTGCCTTTCTCAGATTATTAAGGATGAATGGTAATACGAGTAATGCATGGAAAGACCTTTACGCAGCAGCAAACAAAAGCTTTAAAAACCTTTACCAAGCAAAAAAAGCTAGCCTTTGACCAACAGAATGTCGCTTTATTGAATAGATTGCGATCTTGGTGTAGTGGTAACATAGCTTGTCACGCTTTTGGTTCACGGTTCAAATCCTGATATCAAGAATCATCTACGATGACCCACGTGAAGGACGGCCAAAAACCGCAACCACACTCGAAACCATTGAAAAAGTGCATGATATCGTGGCGAATGAAGGTGAGTGAGATAGCTGAGCCTGTGTGTATATCGGAAGAGAGGGTGCGAAACATCTTGCACAAAAATTTAGGGATGCGAAAGCTCTGCGCAAGATGGGTGCCACATTTGCTGAATGCCGATCAAAAGCAAATGCGCAAACGATTTTCGCGGCAATCTTTGGACCGATTCAATAGGGATCCGACCGATTTTGTGCGGCGATTTGTTACCATGGATGAGACATGGGTCCACCACTACAGGCCAGAAACTAAACAGCAGTCGAAGCAGTGGGTGGAAGCCGGTGGTTCAGCGCCAAAGAAAGCGAAGTCGATCGCATCTGCCGGAAAGGTCATGTCCAGTGTGTTTTGGGATGCGAAAGGGATCCTGTTAATTAATTACCTTGCGAAAGGCAGAACAATTACAGGCGAATATTACTCCAACTTTTTTGACCAGCTGGATGCCAAAATTCGCGAGAAGAGGCCTGGCTTGAAGAAGACAAAATTCATCTTTCACCAGGACAATGAACCTGTACACAAGTGTGCGTTGGCGATGGGAAAACTGCGGGATTTGGGGTACGATTTGCTCGGCCATCCCACCTATTGACCTGATGTGGCACCCTCAGACTTCCATCTGTTTCCAAACTTGAAGAAATTTGTTTCTGGGAAGCGCTTCGCATCCAATGCAGAAGTTGGGAATACCGTAGATGAATATTTTCACAGCCTTCCAGACCCTCACTTCCGAGAAGGAGTACTGATGTTGGAGAAACGATGGACCAAGTGTGTTGAAGTCATTTTTTAACTGAAAATCGCAGTCTTTCATTGTCACGCCGAGAACTTTTCACCTTGCCCTCGTATTTATTTCGCATGAAATAAATAAAAAAGTCTATCAATTGCGAAAGCTAAGTCAACTCTACTGCGAAGGCATAACACTAGCAGTAGAGTTGTCATATGGCTGAAAAATGCAACTTGATCGTGATTATGACATCAGAAGGACGGACAAAAAATTACTGTGAATCATGAGCAACGACAAAAACAAAACAAACAAGCTCTCCAGTTATCTAGACGCTGAACATGGAGTTTACAGAAACTTAATACCATCTGAGTTTCAAACCACTACACTAAATCTTTATTTCTCTCTCTTAAAACAAAGCCGGCGTAGCGGCCATTATCGAAGAAGACCTAGAAATGTCGATACAGCGCCGATCAGCTCAATTAGGCATCGCCAAAGAGTCAACCAGGCTTATTTTTGACAGGTGTCTTTCCAATGAAAGTTCCTGTATTCTGAGGTGTGTCGTCTCGTTTGCGATCGGAATATGGACCGACTTTATAAGGATAGACAAGTTGTTAGTTTTCTGAAATATGCATGAATATATTTGGTTTCGTTGGGAGCGACCCGCCAGGCATTTGTTCATTCATTTGCATTATTCAGAGCGCTTTGCAGTTTTACAGTTGTTTTATCCGATGTAAGCGCGTAACTTAAGAACTGCTGAATCGATTTCGATGCCGTTTATATTGTTAATTAGATAATTTATCTCAGCATATTTATGGGTATCCAAACATTACGTTCCGCTATGCAAAAGCTGAGCAATTGTAATGCATTTATGTCATATTCAAATATTTCAAACTTATACCGTCAAAACGCTCACAATGACTTATCTGATTTGTTTGAAATTTATTTTAACGCCAATGTTACAAATTAGTGAAACTTTTAAGCTATAAATCACCTTCCTACTTTATACTGAAGCTGAGATATAAGCTAAATAAAGACTGATTTTGTTATCAAATCCTCTGCCACCAACGGTGCAGCAGTGGATGGCTTTTGTTTTTTTCTTTTTCCTTTTTCTCGAGTTTCTTTTGGGTTGTATGTGGATCTGCAAATGAAATGTGCCTATGACGGGAGTGGGAGAGGTAGAGAGGACAATTTTTGAGGCACAACGATTTTTGTTTTTATTTATGCAATGAAATGAACGATTTTCTTTTAATCTGAGGAACGGGAATACTATGTGGAAGATATGAAATAAAATACACCACTAGACTTTTAAAAAATAAGCAATCAACTAACTTACATTGAAAATTTAAATAATCTGTATGTCATTGGCTCATCTGTTCACGTAGCTTACGAGTGTTTCTCATGGACCGAATCGCTTGTGCAGGAAATACAGGCCATTTGATCTGCAAAAATGTGTTATTAATGTAAAGGAACTCGTCGTAACAGAGAATTCATTGTAACAGTGGCACCTTCATCGTTTTCAAAAAAAAAAAAATAAGAAAATACGGCTCGATCACGCGGCCGGCCCACAGTGCACACCAAATTTCCGTGGTGGATGCAATGGCCTCTCAATGATCACATTTGGATTTTAAGAACCCCAAATTTTGCAATTTTGTTTGTTTACATAGCGAGAAATGGGCCTCATCTCTGAAGATACACAGATCTTACAGAACTGTTATTGTTGTAGTAAGATGTAACAATTTTTAATTCGTTTAAACGATTCACATGTGACTACCTGGCACATGACAGATGACAGATGGATTTGACAAATGACATATGGCAGGAATGTGAAAGCCCAACTTCGAAATGAATAACGCTTTATTACAATATATCTCAGACTCAGACGAGGACTTTTTATAATTTTTTATAGAACTATTATTGAAAAGTATGTAGTGTATTGACAATAGTTATACGAATATATCTGCATAGAGAAGAGTTTTATAACAACTCGGGTATCTTACTAATATGTTCCATTAATTTATATTGCAATTACAGAGCTCTTATAAACCATTGCTGTTGTTTCGATCCAACAGATTCCAAAATATTTCAAAGTTGTTTCATCCTTTTGAAGTGAAATATGACAAATGATTCTCTTCAATGACACGCACTCTTTAATGTCTCCCTAAATTATACCCTCTTCTCATCACTTTTCTTTATCAAAGGACAAATTCTTGCTACAAGTGAAAATCAATAATTTCACCTGAGTAGACTGGAAAAGCAAGACATAAAATAAGGACCCAAATGGGTTTAGAAATCTTTCTTTCTGTTGTGTATTCCTTTTCTATTTATTTAAGAGTCATCATTATCTCTTTAAGATTTCTGCCTCAATGTGAAGAAGGAAATGTCATTTGAACGTCAAATGTCATCATCACTTTTACTGTCATCTTTAGATGCGCTACAGTACTAAAGGGTGACCAGATAGCAATGACAGTTTTGTCCAATTGTTATGTTTCAGCAGCTGTCAAAGCTACCAATGATATCCAGCTGTCAAAATATTCAGTAAGGTTTGCCATTTCATCATGCATCGCTTGACGCTTTCTGAACGTGTGGAAATTTATTAAAAAAATATTTCGGCTCAGTTGCAACGTGAATTTCGTCGTGAGGTCGGCCGTCATCATAGCTTCAGTGCGCAGGCAATTCGTCACACCGTGGAAAAGTTTGACAGTGAGTACACTCTTTGTACTTTAAGCCACCAACCAGATAGAGATCGGTGCGAAGTGATTAAAAAATAGCCCCCGTAGCGGCCAGTATCGAAAAAGACCCAGAAATGTCGATTCGGCGTCGATCTGCTGAATTGGGCATCGCCAGAGAGTTGGATTTGCGGTTGGATTTGGGCCTACATCCGTATAAAATTGTGCTGACGCTAGAATTGCAACCAGGCAACCATAGACAACGCCGTGAGTTCGCTAATTGGGCGCTGGAGATGTTGGTCGGAGATCCGGATTTCGGCCAAAAAATCATCCTCTCGGACGAGGCCCATTTTTAGCTCAGCGACTATGTCAACAATCAAATTGCCAGTATTAGAGCGACCTCAATCCACAAGTTTTCGACACAAAGATTGACTATTTGGAGCGGTTTATGGAATCGAACCTTATTTCTTTCGAAATGAGGAAGGAGACACCGTTACCGTCAATGATCCTCGGCATAGATCGATGTTAACCAACTTTCTGTGGCAAGAGCTCGACAACATCGATATATCCGAGATGTAGTTCCAACAAGATGGCGCAACGCTCGAAGTGGTGAAGGAGAAATTTGGCGACTGGGTCATAACACGGCGTGCGTCCATAAATTGGCCGCCGCGATCATGCAACTTGACACCCCTCGATTATTTTCTCTGGAGCTACGTCAAGTCCTTAGTCTACGCTAACAAGTCAACTACTTTGGACGAGCTCGACGCCAACATTCGAGACGGTAACGCCCCACATACATCAAAAATTGGACCGATCACTTGAAGCACTGTCAGTGAAGCCGAGGCGGCCATTTATATGATGTACCATACATAATGGCATGAATGTAGCTTCAAAATAAAGTCAGAATCAATTTGATATCTCCCACCGTTGTTGTTTTATATAAATTTCTTTTCCTATTGTTCTTATCTGGTCACCCTATACTTTAATGTTTAACGAGTTCATACAGACAGGGCCTAACTTAATTTTAATTTTGCGATTGATTGAGCTTGTGGCTCTTTGGTGGTATTCAAATTGGTCTCTCAAACTTGTGGTTCGTGATTGCAGGATCCTCCTGGGATCAAAGCATACGGTTGTGTGATTCAGAGGCATGCCAAGTTGAATTAGCATTGTTCTCGAATTTCATCGAGAATGTCATATGTGAAGTCAACGTCGACTGAGGGGAAGATCCGAAAGAAGGATGAATTTCATAAGACAATGCTAAACTATTCTCCTATTGAATTTCACAATCTTACCACATGCGCAATTTAATTTCTATAAATCTTTATAACTTCTTACTCTTGCCATTTTAAATATTTATTTACCTATATATTCCTGTAAATAGATACTATCATCATTTTAATGATTATATGAGCCAATCTAATAATCACTCTTGTTAGTGCAAATAATTAGATAAATATTAGCTTAATTCTTTTGTAACTTCAAATTTATGCTAAGTAACGTTAAATTGTTGTACACTTTTCCTTTTTTTTTTTTTACTCAAATTAACATAATTAAAATCCAATCTAAAGTGTATATTACTGCATGGCGTCTACGTTGTTTGAAGCACAAAGTACAATCTGCATATTTAAAGCAAAGTCGAGCCTCTTTATTAGCTTGCTGATTAGAAATAATATTAACACTTTGCCTCGTTGTATTAAACGTTTTGCAGGGAACTATACTTTTTAATGTTCATTAACATCTGCGGGATTCCTATTGTAGGTACAATGAATCTACTAAATGGTAATAAATTACTAAAAAAGAAATAATAAAGTGAAATTCTTTAGCTAATTTCTTTGTTCACAGCTGATGGATTTTTAGAATGTACAAATTGATGTAGACATATTCATAAAGGTTAGTCAATTTACAGACTTGTATGACTATTTGTTTCGACATTTTTAGTATCATCAGTTGGCTATAGTTGTTGTAATGATCTTTGATGTGTGCGCAGTGGCTCAGTGGTTAAATGCGTGTAGTTCAAGGTTCGAATCCAAGAAAACACAAAAATAAAAATAAAAGTTTTCTCACGGCCCCACCTCTTGCGAACGTCTGACAAACATCGGAGGGTAAAACTGTCATGAGAAGCTTCTCTTAATCGATACAAATTGGACGATCCCAATCCTGAGGCGCACGGGTGGCTGTTAGCTCCAAAATATTTTTTTTTTGTGATCATCACGCAACAAAAGTGGAAGGATCATTCAATTGCCAAAGATTTTGATAATCGATACAGGCCAGCAAAGCTCCGAATTTACTCCTAATCCTGTTCCGAACATACACACCCTCACAAATCCATCCACTGGTGCACCGTTGCTGGCAGTGGTATGTATGTAAAAATTTAAAAATTAATGAATTTGTAAAGAATAAGTCAAAAACTGAAGGAAAAACATGCTAGAACTACATTTTTGTTTTCTTGACCCAAGTGCGAACTTAGCCCCCTATTTTTCGAAAATCGAAACTTTGAAAGTCGTTCCATATTTCCTTTTTTAGATTTGTTCTAGACTTGTCCAAGTTTTAAGAATTACCAGTCATATAGTTGGCAAGGTACAGCGAAGTTTTGAAAAATCATCTCAATTACTTTTTTCGAAATTCGAATTTTCTATTTCGAAAATCAAAATTCTAAAAGTTTTACCAGGCTGTTCAGGGTTTGTTCCTGATTGCTCCAAATTATTTTTTTCAAAATACAAAAATCGAAAATCAAGTTTGCTATTAAATGTACGCCACGAAGCAAAATTATGCAGTTATCCAATCGAAGAGGGTGGCCGTGGTGTAGTGGTAACATCATCGCTTGTCACGCTACAGGTTCACGGTTCGAATCCTGATGTCAAGAATCAACTATTTATTTCGCATGAAATAAATCAAAAGTCGATCAATTGCGAAAGCTTATGTCAACTCTACTGCGAAGGCGTAACACTGGCAGAGGGCGGTCATGTGGCTAAAATGCAACTTGATCGTGATGATGACATCAGGAGGACGGAAAAAAATACTGTGAATCATGAGCAACGACAAAAGCAAAAACAAACAAGCTCCCCAGTTATCTGCACAGCCACCCTTGGAGTTCAATGAAACTTAATACCAGCTGAGTTTCAAGCCAACTACACCAATCTGTCTTTCTCTCTGTCTCTTCCCCTTTCCACAAAAACGCCCGTGTCCTAAAATTAGTATAAGGGTATTCATGCACCCTTTCACACGTGCAAATTATAAAAAAAAAAAAAAACCCTTATAATAACTGAACCGATTTCAATATGATTTGATTTGAACACCTTATTACCGAAGATATTTAAAATATCAGTACGTTATCCTGAAGATAAGCAGTAAGCAAAATAAGATTAATTTCTTCATCACAGCATTAAAGCATCCCGGGGATTTCGCAAAAATTCAACTTTGAATTCGAAAATAATTCCTATAAAACTGGAGATAGTCTCAATATTGTGCCTTATTGTATAGGTCCGCGAACAAAATATTGATTTGTCCCCTTTCCTGCATGAATGTCTTGGTAAACGTTAATTTAACAAACAGGAATTTTATTATTCAGGATAATGAAAATAATATAAAGTTGTCGATACTAGGTATAAAAAGATGTTAAAGGTTATGGGATGGCGTAACTATCTTCCCCTGATTCCATGTTATCGAACAAAGAGTGTTTTCTTTGAAATAATTTCTAAAGTACTTAAACTCTTGAACTTAAACTAATGAAGTGAATAAATGGAAAATGTAAGGAAATGGATTTTAAGTTTGGTGAATCAGAATCCAGGACCAAGAACTTAAAAATCCAAAATCGAAAAAATGCCATTAAACGGAGCACTAATTGATTCAAAACTGTGTCTCTGATCTACCCTTGTAACTTTTGAACTGTTAAACCTAAAGGACTTAAATCGAAAGTAGTCAGAAAAGAAATTATCAAAAATAAAGGGTTATTCATTTTGTGCTTTAGAATTTTAAATAAAAAAAAAAAAAAAAAGTATTAAATATTTCTCATTCGGGTCTGCACTCCCGTCGTGGCAATTATTTTGGGCCTCTTCAATCGCATCCAGACACGGATAATGAAGAAGAAATGTCCACAAATCACGATTAACAAGTGTCAAAAAAATATCAATTCCCCCTATAAAAATTTTGCATAAAAACTTTAAAGAATTAAAGATCACCGAATATTCGATTCGAAAGATTTCGTTAGGCATTAAAATTTTTTTTGTGAGTCAATTAATTCATCAGTGCTTTAAAATCAGTGCTTTAAAATTAAATAAGTGTCAGTTTTTCTCTCATGACCTTAAAAGTGAAAGGTCATTTAAAGTTATTCTTTTCGGTCTGGATGAATACTCCACCGACTCTCTTAAAACTGAACTATTAACACTTGGACTAAAGTGCAAAGAAATAAAAAGTATTAAAAAACAACATGAAAAGTATGTTGAATTCTTTTACATCGTCTACTTCGAAAATGGTTCAATTCGTTTAGCCGATCTCCGCAAAAATATAAAATCAATTGGCCACAATTGCCAAATGTCTTTCTTCTTCTTATGTCCTGTATCCCCTTGTGGGTCCTAGGGCCTCTACAACGCCTACGCGCCATCGTGTGCGATTTCTGGAAATGTGCCTCAGCTCTCCCCAACTCTTTCCCAGTTGCCGTGTTTCCTTCTCACCTGTTCTGCGCCACGTACACCTAGGACCGCCGCGTATCCTGCCATCCTGGGTAAGCGGGTTCCATTGCATCGCTTGGTTAGCTATGGACCTGTCACCCTTTCGGAGAGTGTGACCGATCCACTGCCACTTTCGTCGTCGTATGGTTGTGCCTATAGGTTCATGGCCCGTTCTCTTATAAAGCTGTTCGTTAGAGATACGGTTTGGCCAGAATATCCTTAAGATGTAACGTAGACACCTATTGACAAACGTTTGCAGCTTCCTCGTGATAGTGACGGTCACACTCCAGGTACCACATCCATATAGCAGCACGGATTCAACGTTGGAACGGAACAGTCGTAGCTTGGTGTTTAAGCTAATTGCATTACTTCGCCAAACTATGGATAGCATCCCAAACGCAGATTTTGCTTTACCTATTCGAACTGCCTATATCCAGTTCGGTTCCGCCATCGGTTGAGACAATACTCCCAAGGTATTGGAAACTCTCTGCTCTCTCAACCGTTTGTCCAGCAATGCATATATGAGTTGATGAGTTTGGTCCTAGGCTGATCATTTTTGTTTTTGCCGAGTTAATTTTCAGCCCAACGCCGTCTACTTCCCTCTCCACATTTGCTGTCATTTGGTGAAGGTCCATTATTCTGTGAGACAGTAGGCATACATCGTCGGCGTAGTCGAGGTGTTTGAGTTCAGATGTAAGAGTCCATCGAATTCCTCCATTTCCTGTTGATAAGGCCGCATTCAGCACATCGCTAATCACCAATAAAAACAATATTGGTGAAAGTATGCAGCCTTGCCAAATGTGCGGGCATGGTGAAAAACATTGTAATGTGAAAACCTTCTGTGCAAATTGCTCAAAATTACAAAACCGCCATCACCAAATGTGCAAACTGCGGAGGAAATCATAAATCGACAGACGAAACATGTAAAAGTCGAGCAGAGTATATACAAATAATTGGAAGATCTACTCAAAAATCTCGCATACGTTTTCCCATCCCGTCGCGACCAAAAGCACAACCAGCAGTCGTTTAACTTCAACAGCGTAAAAGCACAGATAATATAGTTACACAGATATCGCTTCCAGTACAAAAAAAAATGGTCAATTTTACTCGTGGGTCCCAGTTCGATCGATCTTGTATGTTTACCATGCTCAAACGGTTGTGAGTTGAGTAGCACGTTTTGTCAGATGTATAAAAGGATAATTCTATGCGTGAGCAATTTTCATCAAATAAAAAATAAATAGCTATCTACGAAGGTACATAGGCGACACAGTCACATAAATTTTTCAATGCGTTTTTATTTTTCAAAAAAAGGTTTTGGAACTTGGTACAATTTTGAAATTGTGTCGTCTAATTATTTGATTTATTTCTGAATAAACTTTATTATTAAAAACATTTCGTAAGGTAATGAAAACGGTTGAAATTAGTTATCTGATTTGAATAAGTATAGATTTATTTTATGTTTATTGAAATGATGATGATAATGACGATGATAATGATGATGATAATGATGATGATGATGATGATGATGATGATGATGATGATGATGAGTATTATTTACATCTTTAATTTTCTTGATAATATTTGAACCTTATGATTTTTGCTGTGATTTCGCTTTTTTAATTCCAATAAGCAGTGTTTGCGCAATAAAACAAGAAGGGCAAAATTAAGCAACTCTTTGCGATGATAAAAGCATTCGTTTTTCTCATCAAACCAGCTGCTGTCACGGATATTTGTTATTGTTATGCATTCGGAGGCCATTGTTTCTCTTATTTTTCTTATTTGAGGGCGATCCCGAAACATTGCATGGAAAACTTTAAAATGAAGCTTACAAACGTCAAACAATTCATCTGATGGTGCAAAAAGTTTGCCAAAATCACTATTTTGCGAAAAATTTTTTGGCAAATATAAAAAAACTCAGAAGGGCATGTTATTTTTACATCCTTTTTCAAAAAAATTTCTGAACAATTTGAACAGTGGCTCTTTGAAAGCATTTCGTAAGCAATATATCCCGCAAAGTATCGCATTGCAACAGTCTCAAGTGTAAAATCAGTTTCTGTTTCCAGTTTGTTTATGATTTCTGTGTACAAAAACTCATCACACTCATCGCAAAACAACATGAGATCCCTTTGTTTGGACCATACCTTAGCTAAAAAACTGAATATCGTCGTCCTTACAATTACTGTAAGGTGAGAAGGAAATAAGGTTTGACGAAAGAATTTTTGACATTAGTACATTGAATTCATAAACAGATGAATTCTTATTATTACCACCTTTTATGATGTCTTGATGTACCCTCTTTGTCAGCAAGTAATCAGCATCAACAAATGTACCGTTTTTAATATCCTCGCTTAGTAATAAAACTGCTTTAAGTGTCTGTTCCATTCCTTTCAAACAAAAATGTTTGGGTATATTTGAAGAATTTTGCATTGCTTGCAAATATATTACAAAATATTTTATCTGTTGGTATGCAGCATTTCCAACAGTAACTCCACGTTGAAGTGCATTTTTGTCGTATTGTGAGCCACTGTTCATGCAGTCAAAAATATTGTTTAATGCAAGCGTAAAAGCTTGCGTTGCTTGAGCGTGTTGCGAAGTAAATTTTAAACAATTCAGGTGTTGAGCTGTTTGTATAGACGCAGCAGATGTCCTGCTAAATATTTGAGTCGCTAGTCGTACGCTCATTTTTTCAAAAGCATTAGGAGCTATATGTGTGCTAGTAAATTTTAAACAAGTTTTGGCAACGTTGTCGGTCTCTAAATTATATATTTCTCTGAAGACATCGAAAGAAACTAAACCATCGGGGGTGTTCAGATCCGATTTGAGTAACAGATTACGCACTGATTTAAGTAAATGAGGAAAATCGTAAAGACAGTATATTTTTTGGTTTTCAAATGTGGTAAATGGGTTTTTTTTTCAGTCGCATTCAAAAGTTGATACGCTTTCCTGTTGTTTGGACCCCGGTCACAAACAACAGCGCATACTTGAAGACCAAGTTCCATGCATATTTCAAAATCCTTTTTAATCAACTGTTTTAAGTCATCCCCTTTTATTCAGGGCCATTAACCATAAATACACAGATTTCATTAGCATGATTTTTTTCTTGCTAAACCTAAATCTTTGAATCCATCAATTAAGTCGTTGGTAGCGTTGTAGGTCAGATTTCGGCGGATTCGAATCTCATCAAAAACCAAGACCACATACTTTTGACGAAGACTCATGGATGCAATTTTAGATTTCAATATATTTTGAGCCATGTTTTGGTACCCAGGCTGTAGACCTTTCATACGAGCCCAACGATATAATGAAGCTATATGAGGAAGTCGAAAACCCAACCCATCGCGTAGAAATTTATATGTATTTTGCGAGTGATAAAAAACATTTTATGCAAGTTCTTTTTCTTCCGGGCTATAAAAATTTGATTTAGAAAGCCCCATCAACATAAAACAAAATAATTTAGACCGCTCTGATATATCCATGCTCTTAATTTGGGGTACCAAACCTGAATACCTATTTTGTTTCTTTATTTTTAATGTAGAATGAGCTCTCTTCTTTAATCTAAGTTTTTGTTTTAAAGTTTTAATTTTCAAACTGAAAGAAGCAATACTTTTTTTTTTAGTTGAAAAATAGTTTTTTCCCGCTTCTCGATTGATTGCATCAATTTGATGCATTTCAAGCAGCCTAGATCTGAACTTGAACTTCTTCTTCTCTTACTATTCGACGAAGAAAGATTTTCTAATTCTTCAAATTGATCAATATCATTTTATAAATTGAGTGTGGGAACTGCATCTCTTTTTAGCATTTTCCTACCCACAAACTCACTACAAAAATGATTTTGGCAAACAAAAAAAATCTTATCGCCATTAAAACTACATGCTTTTTTCCATAAATTATTTAAAATTTAATTTTTTTCTTTAGGAAAACCCCTTCTCGATTTCTTGCATATCGTGCATGAAACTTTTATCCATTCATTCCTTATTTTTATTTAAAACCAAGCAACCAAGCCCTGTCGCAATTCGATCTCAAATGAATGATACACACAATTTTTAACCTGCGATGAGAGAAATTTCAAACTCATGTATTTACCAAAAGAAACAAGAAATACGCATCCAGACAAGTATGTACATAAATGCCATGCAACCCTTCTAAGACAACACGACGCGACGTAGATACACACAAGCCATGAAAATGACACGATCGCTATTGAATCATACCATACCATCAGTTTGTTGTATGTACATAGATATTGTTCTTTAACAGAAAATGGTTTTTGTATGCTTAGGTGTTTATACGACACACTGAGGAGCAAGATTATTGCATGGTCTTGCAACATAATTTTATTTCGTTTTGTCTGAAAGAGTTCTATTAATCTCCTTTACTATGGTGGCAACCAAGATCGATCGAACTGGGACCCACGAGTAAATTCCAGTCGATTGAAAATTGGCCATTTTTTTTTGTACTGGATGCGATATCTATGTAACTATATTATCTGTGGTAGAAGACTTTCCATCTCTTTCAAATTCAGCACGTCAGCAGCAGCAGCAGTGGCCAATACAAAAACAATCACCAATTCAGCACCGTGTACCAGAGCGCCCATCATACGGATCCAATTCTCAGTGCAAAATGATTTATTCTCTCATGAGGAACTATCCTCTCTTATGATAGAAATGATCTCTGAGCTTGAAAAATGCAAAACAAAAACACAGCAATTTAAAGTGGTAGCACAGCTTGCAAGTAAATATTTATATTCTAATGTTAAGTAATAGGCAGTCTAATCTTAAGCTCATTGAGTTTTTAAATTTTCTATCCAATCTAGATGTTGGTGTTTGTCTAGTAATTATATATGTCATAGACGAGATCGTGTGAACAGAAGAGGTGGTGGAGTTGCCATCTTAGTAAAAAAAAAAATATCGTTCACACCATATTACCAACAATATATACTACGGTTATAGAAAAGATTGGAATCGAAATTAAACTAAGAAATAATCATAATACTAGTTTGAAAGTTTTTTCAGTTTATTTTCCAGACAACTTGAGACAACTACTCAATGGTGATCATTTTATCATAGAAGGTGATCTAAATTGCAGACATCGCAATTGGGATTGTTTAAGAGCAAATTCTTGGGGAAATGTGCTTAACAATTTATCAATGAGGCATAATTTTACAATTATTTATCCTTCTAATCCTACTTATATACCAGCTTCTAGTAGATTTTCTCCGTCTACATTACATTTTTTTTTTTTGACAAATACACCTACTTCATTAACCAACCCTATCGTCAATAATGTATTAAGTTCAGACCATCTTCCTGTCAGCTGTGATATCTTGTTCAGTCCTATATTAAATAATGTGCAATACCTAGATTATAGAAACGCAAATTGGGATGTGTTTAGATACCATCTTACTAATAATATTCGTAATTGTCCTAAAAACTTAGAAAGTGTAAATAACCATCAACAGATTGACAATTATATTGAAACTTTCATAAATAAAGTAACTCAAAGTGTTGATATTGGAATTGATCACAAATCCAAAATAATGATTAGGAATCCTAAGAAAACTGACTGGTCCATCTTTGTAAGTAATCTTCAGGAAAGCTGACACCAACTCAGGATAACAGCTACACTGAGATTAACCAATTAAACAATGAAGTCCTCAAAGTACAGAAGTGTATTATAGAATCTTTTGAGGCCGCCTGTCCTCTAAAACCGGTACATAGAAGTGCAAAGCAAAAATGGTGGAACGGCGACCTCCATGAAATAAGGAAGGTTGCTATACAACGCCTAAATAAAGCTTTAAGAACCAACGAAGAAGCAGACTGGGAATCAGGGAATAAAGAAAGTAAAAGAGGCTTCAAGAAGCTCACCAGGGCTGCTAAAAGGGAATCATGGAAAACTTTCTGCACCAACATATGCGATAATAATGGAGCAGCGCGATTAAAGAAGATCCTGTCCAAGGAACCACCAAGTTATCAACTTCTACAGGCGGGCAATAACTTGGCAACCGCAGCTGATACCTTGGAGACGCTGATGTGTGCACACTTCCCAAACTGTTTCAACGAGGCAGCTACACCTTCCAAGTGTGGGGTCACTCGAACTGATACAAAATGGGAAGACACTGAGAACCTAGTTGATGCAGATAAAGTGACCTGGGCTATTAACTCATTTGCGCCATACAAATCACCGGGCTTGGACGGAATACTTCCCATCTTCTTGCAAAAAGGGATAGAATTAGACACCCTAAAGAAAACCCTGGTCAATATCTTCAGGGGATGTCTATATCATGGATACACACCAACACAATGGCAAGAGGTGAGGGTGGTGTTCCTACCGAAACCCGGGAAAGATTTGTCTACAGCAAAGGGCTACAGACCTATTAGCCTAACGTCCTTTTTACTAAAATCAATGGAGAGAATCTGTGATAACTACATCAGAACACAGATTACAATTCCGCGGCTGTGTCCTAATCAACATGCATATCTCAAAGGAAAATCAGTTGAGACGGCAATACACCAGGTTGTATCCACAATAGAAGATGCTTTTGAAACCAAGGAATCAGTCGCAGGCGTTTTTCTAGATATCGAAGGGGCATTTAACAATGTGAAAACTCAAAAAATTGTGGAGGCACTCTCGATATACTGTAATAACCAAATAATAAACAATTGGCTAGAACACATGCTTACAAACCGCATTATCACAGCTTCACTGGGAGACGACACAAGAAGGGGAACAGTCCGTACGGGAACACCACAGGGGGGGATAATATCTCCTTTTCTGTGTATGCTCACAATGGACAACCTTTTAAAAGCACTGGATGTAACCTGTGCGAAATGTGTAGCGTACGCAGATGACCTAGCCGTTCTGATAAGAGGTAAGCACCTGAACATCATAGGAGAGCTTATGCAAAACACCCTTTGAATCATAAAAGAATGGGCGGAAGAGAGTGGATTAGAAATAAATCCAAATAAAACGGAAATGGTTCTCTTTACAAAGAAAACCAAAACTAGTGACTTTCACATTCCACAACTCGGAGGAGTATCACTACAACTCCGCGACAGCATCAAGTATCTGGGCATTATATTGGACAGGAAACTGACCTGCGTATAAAAACCCATCATCGTCTACGGTGTAGTTGTATGGTGGCCAGTGATGAGCAAAAAGTATGCAAGAGACTTGCTAACTAAGGTGCAGCGTATGGTCTGCCTGGGTATTACAGGAGCACAATCCTCAACACCAACCGCGGCCATGGAAGCGATACTTAACATTCTACCAGTGCACCTCGAAGCGAAGAAGATTGCCGCCATTTCAGCCTCACGGCTTAGAACTATCGGCCATTTCACCGGTGGTGCAAATACGGAAATCGTACACGTTCTCCAACAACTTCGAAACAATTTTTCCAGCAAGAGAATATTGGCCGTATGAAAGAACGACAAGAAACTCCAATGAGATATCGGTTTATACGGATGGCTCTAACATATCAGGGGAATCAGGGGCTGGCATCTTCAGTGCTAACCCACCGATTGAACTTGCTATTCACCTAGAATCGGTGTTCCAAGCAGAAGTCTATGCAATTATGAAGGCAACCGAAATACTCGCAGAAGACACCAGCGAAGAAAGGCAAATTGACATCTGCTCGGACAGCAAAGTAGCAATTAGCGCGATCACAAACCCCATGTCGAAATCACGACTAGTAAGGGAGTGCAAAACTAAATTGAACTTACTTGCCAGACGCAATAGAGTCCGTCTCACATGGGTACCGGGGCACGAGGGTGTACCGGGCAACGAAAAGGCAGACGAACTAGGAAAGGAAAGGAGCAGGCAATACAGAACTGAACCCGGATAGTACAATAGGGGTCCCTCTGACAACTATTAAGACAATAATCAATGATAAGATACGACAGGAGTTCAATAACTACTGGACGAATCTAGACACGTGCAAAGTGGCTAGATCTGTAATAACCAAACCGAGTAACAACACAGCAAAAAGAGCTCTTAACTCAAGCAGAACACAATTGAGATTGATGGTGGGACTTTTAACAGGGCACATCAATCTCAACAAACATTCGTTCAGACTCGGGATAGCTGATACAGCAATCTGTGCCAACTGTGAAGAGGAGGAGGAAGATATAGAACACTTCCTCTGTCACTGCCTCGCTACAGCGAGGCTAAGGCTGAAAATTTTGGGATCTCCAAGGATTCCGGATATTACACACCTCAATAAGAAAGGAATCGGGGATATACTGGAGTTCGCCAGACGAACACTACGATTCCCCGATCACTATACGATATAGTTGATACTACCCATGATCCCTAGACCTAAATCCTCTCAATACATAATTCCCAAAACACATCACTATTCCTTACAGTTACGCAGATGAGGGGAACACAACGGGCCCAATGGAGGCCTAAGTGAAGAGCATAAGCTCACCCTCTCAAACCAACCAACCAACCAACTCAAAGTGTTCGTGCATCAGTCCCAGTTAACAACATCTCCTAAAAGTGCAATCGTACTTCCTCGCCAAATATTAAACCTAATTAAAATTAGAAACTGCTATAGAAGGCATTGGCAGAGGGATAGATTACCTAATGATTTCAAAGAAATTAATATTTTAACTCGCCTAATCAAAGATAAAATTTCAGAGTTCAGAAATTCTTCATGGAATACAAAATTAAGCTTACTCGATCACAATTCAAGGCCTTTCTGGAACGTTGCTAAAATATTGAAAAAGAAAAATACTTATATGCCAAGTTTTGAAGTGAATGGGTCCTTAATAACATCCAATGAAAATAAAGCTGAATTACTAGCAGATACATTCTTACAAAACCATAATGTCTCGCGAAATAACACAATCTCCACTCTGGACACAATTGTCGTAAACGAACTCTCTGCTTTTAATGAAACTGATACTCAACTTCCAACAAATGAACTCGTGTCTGCTGATGATATTGAATTTATAGTTTCGGATCTTAAAAATCGAAAATCACCAGGTTTCGATAATATCAATAATCAAGTCATCAAAAACTTTATTACTAGTGCTCTTATTTATCTTACATTTATTATAAATGCTTGCTTGAAAACCCGATATTTCCCCATGAAATGGAAAAATGCAAAGGTTATTCCCCTCTTAAAACGCGGAAAGGACCCATCTAATCCAACCAGCTACAGACCCATTAGCCTCTTAAATGGATGTAGCAAAATTCTAGAGAAAGTCATCAAAATGAAGCTTGATGCTTTCATGGGGTTAAAAAATATACTGCCTCCGGAACAATTTGGTTTCAGAAAACACCACAGCACTTCTCACCAAATTCTAAGAATTTGGCAGGAAGTTAAGCAACAGCTAAATCAAAAAAAAAATCGATTGGTTTAGTTTTACTTGACATCGAAAAAGCTTTTGATTCAGTTTGGCACAACGGACTAATTTACAAGCTGATTAAATTTAGTTGTCCGAAATATTTAATTAAAATTATACAAAGTTTTCTATGTAATCGGACATTCATAGTCTCAATAAAAGAAAGTTTTTCTTCTCCAAAAATTGTACCAGCTGGCGTTCCTCAAGGATCAGTCCTTGCTCCAATATTATTTAACATTTTTATAACTGATCTACCCAGCATACCTAACTGTGACATAGCACTTTTTACACGAGCTTGGTTCAATTATAGAAAGTAATTTACAAATCGGTCTAAATACAATTTTTGAATATTACAAGCATTGGAAGATCAAAATAAACGCCGGAAAGAACCAAGCTATCTTTTTCACGAGAAAAAGACTAAGTTGCTTTTTTCCAAATGGCACTCTTAATTTGGACAATTGTGATATACCGTGGGTTCGTTCTGTTAAGTACCTCGGGGTGTACTTAGACCAGAAATTAACCTTCGCCATTCATATCAAACATATCTTAGAAAAGGTCGATATTGCAATTAAAATGCTATATCCCTTGATAAATCGCAAGTCACTATCAGTAGTTTACTCAGTAAACAAAATAAAATGATCATCTTTAAAGTTGTTTTCCTAGCATTTCCTAACATTGATATGGCTCTCCTGTTTGGGGGAACTGTGCTAAAACTCACATTAAGAAACTGCAGATTGCTCAAAACAAGATTTTAAAAATGATGTTGGGTCTACCGTGGGACTTTTCAACAATTGTTCTGCATGAAAGAGCCGGAGCTATCCAGATTGCAAGAAGGATTGAGATTCTCAATGAAAATTTTGTCTCTAAATGTTTAAATGTAGAAAATCATCTAGTCAACAAGCTAGAACTATTATAACTTTTGCCTTTTATTTAATAAATTTGTATTTTTTGTTTGCATTTCTTTATTAATGATCTAATTTTTCATAATTATTTATCCAATTTACATGTTAATTAATTTATTTATTATGTTATTTATTTACTTGTGCATCAAGTCTCGTACTTATATATTTATTTACCTGTAGATTTCATTGTAAAATTCGTATTCACTACTTGTTTATGCATTTTCATTTATTTACTTATTATTTAATTTATTAAACTGTATACTTAGTTACTTATTTATTTGTTTATTTATTTATTTAATTATTTATTACTTTAAGTATTTATTTATCTATCTACTCTTAAGGCTTTTGCTGTGATAATATAGTTTTTAATATCTATATCTAGTTTTTCCTCTCAACATACTTGTTAATACAAAAAGCATTTAAAAATCAATTGTATCTTTCAGTAGTAAGGTATCAATAATCATATCTCTGTGCAAGCTGTGCTAAATATAAAAAATGAATGTAAATGTTTAACTATAAAAAGAAAATAAATATCTATCTATCTATTAAATATTTCAATAGAAAAGTGGTCACGGTGGTCAGTGGTGGGTAGTGTGTTCGCTTTTGATCCGAACTGAGCAGGTTCGAGCCCGGACGGGGAACAGCAACTACAGTCATCCGAACATAAAAGAGAAATGAATAAAATTCAAGTTTCTCCAACCACTACACCAAAGAGAATTCTGCCTGGTAGTCCAATGGAACGAAAATTGAGTCTGAGTGTTTTGGTATTTGAAAAAAAAAAAAAAAAAAAAACCATTTCAATGAAATTTTGTTCACTGTTTTAGGTTGTAGACAACATCGGCTAAATGGCCGCTACGGGAGTTTTTTTAAACTTCGATTCTTGTGAGGTCATTTTCGATGAGTTTTCGGCATATTTCTCAGGCAAAAAAAATCATTTGACCATAGCGCAGAGAATTCACCGTAACAATGGCACCTTCGTCGCTAAAAAAAAAAAAAAAAACGACCATGCCGCCGATTCACAGTGCGCACCAAACTGTAGTGGATGCAATGGCCTCTCAACGATCAATTTGGATTCTCAGAACCCCAAATTCTGCAATTTCGTTTGTTTACTTAGCCACCGAGGGAGAAATTGACCTCATCGTTGAAGTATCCGCGTATGTTCTGCGCATTCTATGATCAGCAGGCTTTAGTTGTTGTATCAGCTTGACCTTATAGGGATGCAGATGCAAATACAAGGGTGAAATATGCCAAACGGAGCTGTAGGAAATGCCCAATTACTGAGCCCGGCGTATTGACAATTGACTGAGACACTCACAGCAGCTATGTTTGCAGTTGATCTGCATCACAAACACTAATTTGGTGATTGTGTTTCGGATTGTTTGCTCAGTTGGGCGATTATGCTGACTGTTATTTTCGTGAACTGTTATTTTTGTAGTAAGAAGCAACAATTTTAATGCGTTGAGCGGTGGTTAAGCGGTCCTTATGGTAAAATGGCCAAGTACCTGTCACTATAGATGACAGTTGAATGTGACAGATGTCATATGGCAGGGATGTGAAATCTCAATCTCGAAATGAATAGCCCTTTATAATAGAGGAGCTATAAATGTTGAGTCTCGCTATTCTTTCTGTACCTCAGGTTGTAGCCTAAACGGATGGACTTCATATCTATAATCAAGGCAAAATCAGAATCTTCATTCCAACCCCAAAATTAACGGTACTTTACTAATGGCCGATTTTCATAAAATTAGATTTGGTCGAAAACGGCTCCAACGATTTTGTTTAAATTGCGGTGGATATACGCTAACAGATGGTGTATTACATTTTTCTCAAAAAATACACATCAGGGTACTTGATTAGTTGAAAATTATATTAAAATATAAAACATTTGACATACAGTAGCGACAAAATAAACAGCACATCCAGGTTCCTTTTTTTCTAACTTCAAATTTTTGTATTTATATAGCGTAACAATAAATTTTAATTATGCAATAAAATGGATAGTCAACTTTGTTTAAAAAATTGAAAACAGTATTCTTAGATTCAGTTTTCGGTAGACAAAATAAATAGCAAAATAATAAAGAAAATAAAAAATAGGTATACAGATATTCCTGTCATCAATATTAAGTCGGGTAGCCTGTATTTTTGATGACTGCAGTACACTGGTGGCACATTGATGATAGTACGTCCTGACATCGTTCTACCGGTATTTGACTCCAAGCGCGCTGAATTTCCACCCAAAGTAGATCCAAATTTTTGTCCGCAGATCTGTCGATTGTTTTGTCTACATCGCTGCCCAAGTTCTCAATTGGATTGAAGGCAAACCAACCCAAAACGTAAATTTTCTGACTCAATAAACACTACTTCACAGATTTAGCTGTATACTTCGGGTCATTACCGTGCTAAAATTTCCATTTCAGTGGCATTTTCTCCTCAGTATAGGGAGGCATAATTTTGTTCAAAATGTCCTTATTTTTTTTATTTGGTCCATAATACCTTCAATCCGATAGATTGGGTGAACACCACACAAAGAAAAGCAACTCCTTATAATGACGTTGCCTCCACCATGCTGCATTATTTTTGTGGTATATTTAGGATTGAATTCCTGGTTGATCCTGCGCCTGACATATTACGAGTATTTCATTTCTCATTCAATTTCGATCTATCGGTCCACATATTTCGCCACCAGTTGGAATCCTTATTAACGTGATCGCGTGCAAACTCTAAACTGCCTGGCAATCTGACATAACAATTTTTTTTTTTTTTGCGTTCACGGAGGCGATTTTTAGTTTTGCTCACATTTTATTCAGCTCTTCTTGAATTTTTAGCTCTATTTTAGAAGCTGTCAAAAATTTATCGAGTTTGCTCAAATGAATAATGGTCGAGTCGGTTATAGATGTTTTGAAACGACCCTATTTCTTCACAATGTCGGATTGCATTAATTGCCTTTTCTTCGAGTAATTACTCCAATTCCTGCGCTATATCACAATTTGAGTGCCCTTCATTCAGGCAAGAATACACCACCTGAAGTCATCCGTACAATTAGTTCCTCATCCCATACTGTCGTTGGTATACCAAATACATTAAAGGTTCGTCATTTCTTACAAAAGAATCCCTTTATTGTTACTTATTAGGAATTCGAGTTAAATAAACAAATAAACTGAGGTAAACAAAGGGCACTAAATGTGCCAGCCTTCACAAAATTATGCTTAGTTTTAAAAGTCAGGGATGCTTTAAGCAGAAACATGTTCCCTTACTTTACAGGCAGGTCACACACTGTAAGACCTAGAACTATATGCTTAATAGAATATATGTAAAAGGTCTTTCATTAAGCGCTTTCTATCTTTAAATTTAAATCAAACAAAGTGTGTTTGAGATATCATCGACATTTTTTATTCATTTGAAAGGCCCGTCGATGCCATTATGTATGGAATATAACATCGTTGAAATGTCCGCCGCGGCTTCTCTGGGTGGCGCGCATCCGCACTGACCAATTTTCCATGACTCGGGCACATAAATCAGGCTGAATTTGACCGATGGCATGGGTTATGTTGGCTTTGAGGGCCGCTGTGGTTTGTGGCTTATTCGCATAGTCAGAAAACCTCACAAGAAATAGTCCAACGGGGTCAAATCGCACGATCTCGGTGCCCATGTTCACTTCACCTCCTCGTGAGATGACCATGCCCCCGAATCGCTCGTGCAGAATTTTCAGTGTGGCGTGAGCTGTGTGGCACGTAGCGCCGTTCTGTTGAAACCACATATCGTTGGTGTCCATATGATCCAATTCAGGCCAAAAGAAGTTGGTAATCATCGACCTATAGCGCTCGTCGTTGACGGTGATGGTCTGGCCAACGTCGTTCTCAATGAAATATGGACCGATGACGCCGCCAGCCCAAAATCCACACCAAACAGTGACTTTTTCGGCATGCATTGGACGCTCTTGGATCTCATGTAGATTGGTATCGTCCCAAATTCGACAATTTTGTTTGTTGACGTACCCATTCATCCAGAAATGGGCCTCATCGCTGAAGATGATTTTTCGATGAAAATTAGGGACAGTTTCCAACTATTCCAGAGCCCATTCAGCGAACACACGTCGATGTCTAAGGTCGTTTACCTGCAGCTCCTAGGTCAGTTGAATTTTGTACGGGTGCAGGCCCAAGTCACCACGCAAAATTCGCCAAGTTGTGGTCTGCGAAAGGCTGAGTTCTTGTGAGCGACGCGAAATCGACTGCCTCGGATTCTCCTGCACACTCTCACGGACAGCGGCGATGTTTTCAGCAGATCTTGCATTTCGTCGACGTACGGGTGTTGGTTGATTGTTTACTGAACTAGTGGACTCAAATTTATCCACCACACTGCGAATAGTCCTCTCGGAAGGACGATTATGGAGACCGTAAAATGGGCGAAGCGGGCGGAACGTTGCCCGAACAGAACACCCATTTTGATACAATTTTATTATTTGCACGTATTGTTGAACGCTACATCTGTCCATGGTGATTTGGCAAAACAGACTGAATAAATGACAGCCAATTTGACAGATGTAGCTTCAACCATATGGCCGCTATCAACTATCAAAGTTCGGAGGTCCCTATTGGAAGACCCTGTACATGTAATCTGGAGCACAACTATGCTATTTATTTTGTCGCCACTGTATGCAAGGTAAACATTTTCAGAAATATTTTTAAAATGTTTAATAAATTTTAAAATAAAAATACATGTACCTGCACCTATATGCTGTTTATCTGCAAAAACTCAGACGTAAAATTCAATTTTAATTTTTTGAAATTCGTTGAAATTAAAAAAAAAAAAAAAATTTGTTTGACAATCATTAAAACTTAAAAAAAAATATTCGAGAATTTTTCAAAAATTTGGTACAATATGACCTTGCATTTATCAAATATTGTTTAGATATTAATTTCGAACAAAATAGATCGAGGCATAGCCGAGAAATAGCAAATTTTTTAGAACTTTAATAAGTAAAGTACCGTTATACGTATATTTTAGCAAATTATCAATTCCCGCAGTTCAGTGGTTGTTTGTTCTCTTTGTGTTCCCATTTTGCCAACAAAATTTTATGACATACAGGGATTTATTAGAATTTACTATTCGGGTATTCCCCTCACTAGTTTTAACATGAATTCACATGTGCATACAATATTTTGACATTTTAAGGCAATGTACCATCGTTGACCGAGTTTGGCTTGTGCATAAAAATTGTTAAGTTTTCGATTTTGTATTTTTACTGACTTTTTGTCTTCTGTTGTTGAAAATACAATAAAAATCATTACACAAAATGTTTATTTGAATTTGCATTCAAAGCTCATTTTTCAGCATTAGAACTACGACTGCTCAGGTGTCCGAGTTTTGCTTAGAGTGACTGTAAATATATCTCCTGTCTTCTTCCGCCCAACGCAAATGTCAAACTCCAACAAAGTGTTCCCACACATCGTTCAGCCAACTAGTGAACACTGTCGTTCAGCCAACCAACCAGCAAAATTTAAAACAGTTCACATTACAAAACGAATACAGTTTACAATAGTAATATTGGGAAACCAAACACTATAAATACGTGGGTAGATTTGTAATTTCTTCCATATGACAAGTTGTCGGTTCAGGGATATAAGACGATTCGATTTAACCGGATGATGTGGTAACACGATGAACCTTTTTTAGTTGTAAGCAATTCCTACAGCTATGTCGGAGGATGACAATCTATAACTTACATAATTATTTGGGATTTTTGGATTCTTCTTTTTAAAGGTCATTCACCGCTGTAGAGTTTCAGTTGTTTGACTGTACGATATAAAGCATACGGTTTTGGAGCCAATATGGTTACCAGTTATTCACGAACAACCAATACATCCAATGCAAAAAGTCTCTGTTTGGTGCCGATTTTCTTTGAAAATTCTAATGGTGCTGCTGCAACAGTCAATGGTGAATGCTATCGCGACATGATAACTAATAAGTTTTGGTACCAATTGGACGATATTGATGTGAAAGATATGTGATTCGAACAAGACGAGGTGGTACCTGCCACATAGCGCGAGATATAATGCAGTAATTGCACACAAAGTTTTCCCGCCGTGTAATCTGTCGTTTCGACGACCAAACTTTGTTAGCAAGATCATTGGATTCTTTTTTCTTTGGGGTTATGTGAAGTAGAAGGTGTATTCTCATAACTCTCAAATGATTCCAGAGCTAAAGGACGAGATTCGACGCTTTATTTATCATCTACGCCAGGACTTTTGTCGAAAAGTAAAATTTCATCAAACGGGCAAGTCTGGCCAGCCGTGACACCCATTTTATTAATTTATTTATTTCATCTACTAACTAAATTAAAACATACTAAAATTCTTAAATACTGATATATGTAAATAGATAAATACAATTCATTTATGTACATATAAGGAAAATGAGGAAAGCGATTTTTTTTTTTTTTTTTTTTATAATTTGCGCGCGCCAAATGGGATATGAATACCATTAAATTATTTCAGGGCACGGGCGTTTGCAGAAATTGAGAGAGAGATAAAGAAAGATTGGTGTAGTGGGTTTGAAACTTAGGTGGTATTAAGTTTCAGTAAACTCCAAGGGTGGCGTCCAGATAACTGGGGAGCTTGTTTGTTTTGCTTTTTGTCGTTGCTCATGATTCACAGTATTTTTTTCCCTCCACCTGATGTCATCATCACGATCAAGTTCCATTTTTAAGCCATATGACCACTCTACTGCCAGTGTTATGCCTTCGCGGTAGAGTTGACTAAGCTTTCGCAATTGATCGACTTTTTTATTTATTTCAGACGAAATAAATAGATGATTGTTGAGACCAGGATTTGTACCGTGAACCAAGAGCGTGACAAGCGTTGATGTTACCACTACACCACGGCCACCCTCAATTACAGAGATTAATTCATTAATAAAGCAAACAAAATGTTTTTAAAACAATCTCTAGAAAAATGAAAATCTGCATGTCTACTTATTTCATTAAAAGACCCAAGAGCTCTTGAGTTTGGCTCGTTACAACCATATTCAATTGAAAAAAAAAAAACGTTAAGTGACCTTTGACGCCTTTTAGGTGCATAAAGAGGCACTCTAGATAAAAGAGCAGGGCTTTTTATATGGAAAAACACTACATCTCTAACGAATATAATATCGTGAGCATACCTTCTTACATTAAGGTTCAATATACCGAGTAATTTGCATCGTTCACTATAGGATGGTTCAAAGTTCGAACGCATTTTAAAGATCATGAATTTGGTAAAACGCCTCTGAATCTTCTCAATTCGATCTGAATGACTTTCATAATTAGGATTCCATATAATATCGGCATATTCAAGGATCGATCTAACCAGGGATATGAATAAAGATAATAGAGTATGTGGATCAGTAAAATCTCTTGGATTCCTTTTAATGAAGCCAACAAGTGAATTAGCTTTAGCGACTATGTATTCAACATGAGGAATGTAGTTCAGTATCAATGTCTTTGATTTGACTTACTCTATTTAAACACAACATTTCAAGATAATAGTCGTGAGAATAATACATCTGTGATCTTGAAAACGAAATAGTCATATACTTTTGTTTGTTTAACTTTAAGCAATTTTGTGTGCACCAGTTTTGTAGATTAATAAGGTCAGACTGAATCTTTCTACAATCATCTGTGCACTTTATCTTCAGAAATAGTTTTAGATCATCTGCATACAATAAGCATTGGCAGAATTCTATGCACTGAAGAATATCGTCAATAAGAATTATGAAAAGTAGGGGGCCCAAATGACTACCTTGCGGGACACCAGAGATGCAAGAAATTGTTCTGGAATAACAGTCATCCAGGTAGACCTTTTGGACCCTACCAACTAAAAATTAAGAAATCCACATGAGCATTGCTGAATCATTTGTCATGCTTAATGTCAATGTCTCAACATTATATTGACATAAAAATATCAATAGTTTATCAAACCGCTTTTTAAATTTCATGACAGTAGTGTGCTTTCCAATACGGACCGCGAGCATTTACGACGTTTAATTTTCAGAATTTGCATGCTGTGGACTGTAGAAATCACAATGTGATCAGGTGGTGACCGGATTCGAACTGTGTACGTTCTACTTTGCGAGTTTAGTAGCAGTTTTTCAGGTTGAAAATGCGATTACATTACAGATCAAATGATCATCTATATTGCTACCTTACTAATCCTATTTAACACGGGTTTAGTAATTAGAAAACGAAATACTTTGGCATTATGTTGTTTGTTTTTTTTTTTTTATCCGGTTTAAGGCAGACTGCCATTTTTTTTTGCTGTTAATTAAACATGTTATCTACGTTCATGTATCGCTACGCTTATAGCTTACATCCTTTTGGGCGTTCACGTGTTTCACAAATGGGCGTTATCCGCAAATTAAGTGTAAATTAATAGATTTCAAAATTCTCGATAAAATGTCAAAAAGTGCTCCAAACAGATCGTGATCCGCTTTTTTTAATAGCTAAGTTCAATATTTGACTTTGTTGACAGCAAAAACAACGAGCAAAAAAAAAAAAAAAAAAAAATGAAAAATTATTCGGCATAAAATGGAAACACAGCAATTAGACCACTTAACAGGCGCGAACTAATTACTTAGATTTAGCACAACAAACGCTCCAAAAACACTCCACAAATCGGCAGGGCGTTTTGGGCTTCCACGAGTATGTGCATCTCCAGCGCCAGTGGGCCAATTTAGACACCCATCCCAGGAGGGAGGTGTGAAGCAGCATCATCCCCTTTCTGCGTTTAAAGACATTCATTTCTTTTTCACCCCCCATAAATCCAATGTGACAAAACTTTTTTGTTTTTTTCAACCGCACACACACACACACACATACACACAAACAAAGCTACACATCCGTCGGATACCAAGCCAGCATCAATAATACGAGTATCTCTCAGTGCTGCAGAGAGAATAATTCGAAATTTCGTTTTTAATTAAATGATAGATTGCCCCCGAATCTTGAATCGTAATCAGTCAAAATTTATGACAACAAACCACAGAGTCAACTTAATGTCTAATTGAGGCGCAACAGCGAGAGTTGTAGCGGTTGCGGATACTAACACCACGACGACCATAGCTGTCGCAAAAGCCCAAAGAGATAATTAACAGGACATCGCTTAGGTCTCCAGCGGTCCCGATCCCCATGGCTGGCATGATGTTCATAATGAAACTCTTCCCACTCTGCCCAGCCGCATGATGTATCCATATCCTTATAAATTCCAGTTCGCTACCCGTTCTCTAGGAGGATATTCAAATCATTCTGTCATCGAGATATCGAATCCGTTGGGCTCCTTTGATGCTGTGTGAGGGACAAGAAGTCGCATTTATCCCGGAGATGGTGCTATTTTTATTTGGAGGTTCTTCTTTACCACTTTTATGTTGTTTTTGGAAGGACAACCTCTGAGGTAATTTGTCTTCCCGCTTAGAGCGGGAGGGGCGGCTTAGATTGCTTGGTCGCTCCCACCCACTTTTATAGTGCACTTTCGTGTACACATTATTCTTGCTTAGGAAGTTGTAGCATTTTTGTCGTCCTTGTGTATAACGGGTTTTTAAGGATTTGTGTTATTCGGCGATTCCCCATTCGGGATTTTCGGGAAGCTGTATAGTTGTAGTTTTTCTTTTATATTTTCTTGTGGAAAATGCTTAATTCTTCGTTAGTGTTGTGTATAATTTGATAGCACAACGATTAAGGAAATTCCACCTTTTGTAGTGTTTTTGCCAATCACAACTTCAGAGAAGTTCTCTATTAAAAATTGTGGGTGGTCGCCGTCCACTTCAATGTCCTTACTGTTGTGATGTCCTCGGCGTTAGGTTCATCTAAAGTGGCACTGAATGAATGAATAGCGGAGCGTAACATGCACTGTGGTCCAGAGATCTATTTAGCCTACTCCTCGAGCAGGCGATTTATCCCTCAAGCAATATGGATCAAGGAAAGGGCACTCAACAATATGTGTAGAAGTAGTTAGAACCTTCCAGGAGGTCCTATGAAAGCAGTCAGAACTCGAAAAAAATAGTCAGTCTAGCAACCTTAGACGGAAGAAACGCCTTTAACTCTGCCACGTGGAGTGATATGCTGAACGCCATAGCTTCTGCGTACCACGATATCTTCTACGAATAGAGAAGGGCTACCTCAGAGATAGAGAGCTAATATATGGACCCTAATAAGGACCGTATTTCCTACGATGGAATCCTCCGAATGTAGATGCCCCAACATACCTACCTGGTTGGTTGCGCTGATGACATTGCGACAGTGATTACCGTGCGAGACACTAAATATACCAAAAGGCGCCTAAATTAAGTCATTGAGGTGGGTCCAGTTCTGGATGCAAGACAATGGACTGTGTTTAGCAACAGAGAAGAAAGAGGTAATTCTTCTGACTAAGAGGCGGGCTGGCCTGAAGGCAATGACCACCAAAGTTGTAAAGTACTTGGGAGTGAGGTTAGATACAAAGCTCACGTATTAGCAGCAGATCAAACGTGCGTCCGAAAGGACTGCAAACTTTACTACAGCGTTGAGCAGATTAATGGCTGGAGTCAAGCACTCTACCCATTTGTATGTTTGTTAGATCTGGGCTGATGTGCTCCTACAAGAAAGTTATAGAAGACAAATTGCAACGGTACAACGAAGAGGAGCTCTTCGGCTGGCGAGTTCCTATCGAATAGTCTCAGAACCAGCCGTTCTCGTGGGAGTAATCCCAATTGACCTCTTAGCAGCGGAAAGAAAGTATAGGTATATACGAGAGAAAAGCAGAAGCAACAGCAGAGGCCAAAGAGGAACTAGGGGTCGATGGACAGCAAGACTGATAGGATGTATCTCGGATTGGGCAGAGCGAAACTGTGAAGCAATAATGTTCTACCTCACAAAATTACTTATCGGACATGGGGCTTTAACAAATACTCGACTCGACGCAAATCATATGATTTTTGAATCCACCAGATAGCTTAGAGAAAAACGGAAAATGGAAACGGAGATGGGCAGACAACATTGCCACGGTAATGTGCACGAATGAAGAAAACTGGCACTGAGTGCGCTCTTACATCGAAGAAGTACTGAAAATAAATAAGAGTGAACAGGACATAACCCTGTTATGGCCATAATAGATTGGAGCCCCATAGAGGCTAAGGAAAGTAGTACCGCACCCTGAAGTAATGAAAGAAGCAGTCGTAGAGTCGGATTGCCTGAAGATGGAGAGGATTTAGTCGGTGGAATTCAGAGATGCCAATGGAAAACGGCCACCCCTGAGAGTGCATAAGGTATTCCCTTTTCAAAGAAAAATTGCGCGCCCTATTGGTGTTAGCGAAGGTTGTCCTCGGGTAACACCACCTTGCTCAGCTTCGTTTCCCATAACTCGGACGTCTAACTCTATTCCGGGGCGCGGTAGTTTACCGACCTCTCCAGCTAAAAGCCGACTAAAAGAATTAGTCGTTCTCAGTATCTTTGATAGCTTCATGATTGTTGATTGAATCCTGTCGATGCACATCACCAGATAGCAGATACACCGATGCCTCACATTGGTTACTTTATTTAGCTTTTCGCTAAATCAGCAAAATTTTGCAGCCAGCGCTAACCCCTCGCTACCAGCTGAAATTAGGGTCTTTTTCTTCTGTGTAGTGCTTCCGAAACAGATTCAAAGACTTATGTTAATCCGGTCTACATGACCTGGCTATCTTAAGCGGTAAAGTCGTATCCTCTTCACCAAATGGATGCCTTGAAATCGATAAAAAGATGGTGGGTGAGTGTCCTGGTGTATATAAAGTTTTTTGTCAATTGCCTTTCGACAAATGGTTCTAGGCCACCAAATATTACACCACTTGGGATCGCATAGGCTTATAATCTCTTAATCGGCACAGATTAGACATTTTCGCTCTTCAGCCGAATTTAGGGTTTGCCTCTTTTGTTTAGTGCTTCTGGAACAGATTCAAAAACTGTGTAGAAATATTGATGTTAATCCTTTCTACATGACTTGACTTTCTTAAGCGGTAAAGGTCTATCTTCTTCACCAATTAGAAGTCTATCGTAAGGGGCTTTGAAATCATTACAAAGATGGTGGGTCGATGGACGGGTGGATGATGGGTGGATGTCCTGGCGTATATGAAGTTTCTGTCAATTGTCGATTTGCTAGGCCTAACAATCAGCCTTTCGGCAAATGGTTTTAGGCAACCACACCACTTGGGATTATATAAGCGATGTTCAGGAAGCTTATAGTCTCTGCAACTGGCACAGAATAGGCTGCTTTAATTTTGGTGTGTTCGGGTAGTTGGGAAAGTTAATCATCATCAGACAGCGGGATTTTGGTATCAATCGCTGTTTAACTTTCTGTAGAAATAGTCTTTTAATATATTCAACACAGCCTGAGTGTATCTAATATGGACTTTCTCTTTGGGAAGTGAATCCCTGCTTTGCCCGCTTTACCCTCTAAGGTTTTCAAAATGCGGCACAAAAAAATCACACAGTACCCCAATTTATATCAGCAGAACCGGCGTCAAACTAGGGAGACCTGTTCGTTTAGCATATCAGTTGCAGCCCTTCTAATGGCCTGCTGGTTGCTGTTGCCGCCGTTTGGCTTTTGGACATTTCTACAGATACTCAATTGCCAAATACTATGACAGTGACTTGCAATTTTAGCCTTTACCTGTTAAACTTCTTCAGCCTTATGGTTCCTATTAGATTAGAGCACATCATATGCAACCGGCATTTGAAGAAAAGGGAGTCATAGCCGAGCATCAGTATGGTTTCCGTAAGGCACATTCAACACTGGATGCCATCAAAGCAATGATTGTTGTAGCAGAAACCGTGGGAAAGGTGGAAAGAAGGTTCAACAAAATATTCAACGGTTGTGACACTAGAAGTGAAGAATGCCTTTAACTCTACGAATAGGGGTCACATACTAAAGTTGCTTCGAAATATGACAGTACCTGAATATATTATTAGTATAGTGACAGACAACTTTAGAAACTGGGTCCTATTATACGGAACCCATAACGGGGTAAAAGAATATGTGACAACAGGGGGAGTTCCCTAAGAGTCGGTACTAGGTCCAATCTTTCTTATGGAATATAATGAATAATCATGTTTTGAAGCTAACAATGCCCAGCGAAGCCAACATTTTAGACTATGCAAACGACATATCCGTTGTAGTAGTTGCAAAATTCTTAAATGAAGTGAAACATGCAATGGCTAAACATTATCTAGAATTAGTTGGATTAGTTGGACCTAGCCGAACACAAAACGGAAGACGTGTAATCTGTCCTGTAGCAACCGGCCATCAAGGACCACGGAATGATGATAGATGCGAGGCTGTTATACAAGGATCATCTGCAAACACATGCGATAAGACAGCTCGATTCAATGCTGCCCTATCAAGAATAATGTCAAACATAGGAGGTCCTAGGCAGAGTAGGAAACTATTGTATTACTGGCACGAGTCAGTCAATCATGACGTATGCCACGCCAATCTGGGCCAATGCTAACTCTCTAACTTCAGGTATGTAGCGCATTCCGTACGGCATCCGATGGTGCCATATTCATCATTGCTGGTATGATACCTGTGGATAGCAGAGAGAAAATGCAAGCCTAGAGCAAGTCGAATCGAAGATATGGAACAAAGTTTAACAAAGTAGCAGCAAAGGTGGAAACTCTCAGCAAAAAGGAAGACGTACTTATGGACTGTTAAGAAATTTAAAAAGGTGCCCACATGGAGAAATGGACTTTTACTTGAGCCGAATGCTAACTGGACATGAGTGCGACAATTCTCCAGGAAATGCGGAACATATGTATCTTTTCAACTATCAACTCAGAGCAGTAGGACAGACTCCTACCCCGGATGGCATAGTGGAGCATGTGATATCATCGCTGAAGATCTGGATATGGTTAAAAGCATGTCAGCATGAAGGAACTCCGCAGATGAGAATGCCAAAGGTAACAAAGAAGGCAAGGCAAAGACCACATGTAGAAGAACAGGGTAAGCTGAACTCGATCTCGTGAAGAAATACCTAACTGTGGTCCTGTAAGGATACTGAAAATGTGACAGATACATTCGTGACACTGTTACTTTGTACTGGCGCAGTTTCGCCAGTTTCCCATCTCCTTACGCAAAAAAAGGGACCCAGGGTGCTGCGTCATCTGATATACACATACTTTAGCTTTCTTTTTTTTTTGTATACAGAAGGAGGAAATCTTCGAAAGATACTGTAGAACTACTGGGTAAAACCGCCTCCCCTGCTCTCCCCTGTTTCCTATGATACCGCCGTTTAAGCATTTCTTCGCAAGGGGGGGGCTATATGTGCTGCTTTTTTCAGACTCTGCCTTTCAATGTCAAGCAGTTTCTTCATTATGTGGGTTACATTTTCAGTAACCACATTCCACCCATGTGTATCCTTCAGCATGTCCCCAACGATATTTCCAGGGGTTGGTTGTTTTACAAATCTATTTCTGGGTGAATCTCTTTCGTTATAAAATAACGTGGGCATTGGAAAATGACATGTTCCACACTATTCATACAGTGTGCTTGCATTTGTGCAAGTATGATCGACAAAATCCATATCCCTTCAGGAACTGGGTTATGTAGTAGTCACACTCTCCATGTCGTCATTCGATCCATGGCTGGATACGCGGTATGTGCCGGTATATCCATCTGCCTTTCTCCGAGGTATGCTAGCACTCTTGATACTTTATTATACTTCGAGCTTCAATTAAACTTTGGTTTTCTTTGCTAGTATCGGTACTGCTTTGTGGTTTTGATAGTATAACCGTTGCTGTTCGTCACAGCTATTATATCGACTGGAATCAATTCTACCACAACGCACACTGCATCGCTCGAAGTAGTCTTGTATTCCGGTAACGACAAGCCAACCGAGGTAAGCCATTGTCGAACGATCCTTATGGTTGCATTGCCAATCTGCTCGGCCCCTTCTAACAGTTTGGCTGTAACCACAATTGCGATGTCATCAGCAAAGCCAACCATTTTCCACTCCTCGGGTATAAAGACCCGCAGCGCGACGCCATGCATGATGTTCAACAGTAGGGGCCCCAGAACGGTTCCCTGTGGTACACCACCAGTCACGCTGTTTTCCTTCAGACCTCGATCGGTGTTATATAGGAGTAGTAGGTGCCTAAAGTAGTCTTTCACAATTTTTATTAGGTACGGTAGTACCCTCATATTCCACAGTGCTTGTAGGATTTAGTTCCAATTAGTACTCCTTTTCATCTTCTTCCTCGTATTGCCTTTTCCGCTGTTTCAAATACACATACCTTAGCTGCAGCCATATAGTGATGGTCGGAGTTGATTTTGTCACCTCGGAACGCTAGCAAATGCAGTTTACTTGAAAAGTATCGTCCGTCGATCACAAATTGATCAATTGGTTCAGTAGTCAGTTGATCAGGAGGGAAGAAGGGGTTTAGGAAGTCCATCTATAAAGCTGGTAAGGAGTGCTGTGTTTTCCGATGGCCATTCCAATTTTCGGGCTCAAAATCCGCTTATAGGTGTTGCTCATAGGTGTTTTCGAGCAGCTCGTAGAATTATTCGTTGGTGTCTTCTTCTTTTCCTTTGTGGGGTCTTGTTAGGAGATATCAATCTTCCACTTATATAGTGAAAGTTCAAGACTTTTCGCTTAGGTTAGTCGCAACAAACCCGTACCCGTGGTAGCGGTATCAGTAGTAGATGTCGCATAAATATGTTATCCTTTATCCAGCATTATATCTGCTTTGTAGCTCTTGAGGATCTCCGCTAGTTGATCCGCTGCACGCAGTCCTTTAGGGCGCCATGCAGATTCGAAAATCATTATCCTTGCTGGGTAAGTTCGACTTGACTGTAACTCTAGACGCATGGCTCTTAAAAGGCTGCTCGTAGCTACCTTTCGCTTTGGAAAAACTTGGTTATTCTTCAGGATAATATTGCAAGCCGTATTGAAAATTCTAGACACCTTGCTTCTAGAATTAAAAAAGACTATCTCCAGTGGACAAATTCCATTCAGCCTGCCCATCTTAAATTAAACCATTTTTGAGTTTCATTCCTTTTTCGTTTAATCTCTCAAAGTCTCCAAGACTTCGAAAAGGCTGTTGCCATTTTTTTTTGTCAACTCTTCATGAGTGTCACATAAATCACTTTCGTAAATTCGACAGGATATTGTCTGCCATAATGCTCCTCCTACAAAACCAAATGCTAAGCCTGTTACCAAAGAAGAAAAGAAAAGTGTGAACAAAATATGGATATGAAAGCAGAAAACAATGTATAAGGCGGGAGGGAGCTCCACAGGACCATCTACCACCGACATAAAGCCCATCGAAGAACTCCACCAGCATAAATGAAATGGTTGCCTTGCCTCTGTATGTTTCAAGTGACTGCAATTGTGAGTTACCCAGCGAACGAGCAAAAGTTCACTCGGCCTAAGTATTCCTCACATATACCCTCTACTACGGAGGAAGAGCTAAACGTGCACTGCATCTTGGTTGGCAAATCCTTTCGCCACAAAAGCGAAATACGCGAAATCTCTTCCATAAATCAACTTGGTTGCTTCTCTTAGGAGACTATGTACATATTTTTGTGCGGATGGGGATATGATAAAGATTTGAGATCCTGCTTCGAGGGGATTATCGGATGATTCTACCACAAACCAATAAAACAAGTTAGACGAACGTGCGATGGCATTACAAATTGTTGCGAAAATTTTCTTAGATTTCTTATTTTTGTTTGCATCTATGATGGTATGGCTTGTGGCCAAAGGATAATACGAGTAAATTGACCGTCCTTGAGTTTATTTTCATTAGTTTAGGTCCAAAACAAGCGAATTCGAAGATTGAATAAATAATAAGGATATGCTCAACCGATGGTATTAGGAATTGACAGCAATGGTTTGTAATATCTTTTGGATGAATTTTTGGGTATTGTAAGGATTTTCATCGCGATAAAACGTGTGACAGACCCCACGGCTTCGGAGACCGAAATGATAATGACGAATGTTTCTCCAGTACCAAACGCCTTGTAATTGGAGGCACTATGTGTGAGCACTAGATTAGTTGGGTCTTAACCGGCGCTTAGATACCCGAAACATGCGTGGGCGATATGTTCTCATACCCCTTCGAGACTGTTTCGCCCAAGAAGCCGAAGCAGTCAGGATCTCAATACAGAGAGCTTTGAAAACCGTACAAAACACCACAACACATTGCTATTTGCGGACAGCTGGAGTGGATTGAAGAGCATACTTCAATCAAAGCTCGAATCGCAGCTGCCTCAGCATTAACAAGGAGGTCTAGCTCTAAGACCAGAGACAAAAAATACAGCAGTGTAAGATTTGACAAACGAAACTGCATCAACGCTTCACAATCCGAGTAAGCAGCGAATAGGTATGTCAGTTGGACAATCATGATGGAGTTGATACATATATGTAGATGGGTCATAACTCCAAACCACACCTAGTTTAGATACTCGACCTCCCTTTGCAGACTTTGGACGCATATCAGCTCAGAAGGTGGAAAGAACAGTTCACCGCGGGAGTGCGGAAGGTTAGGTTAGGTTATAGGGGTGGCTGTACAGCGATCATGCATGGATCCCCGTTGTGTGATGAGTGTATCTGAAAAGAATGAATAAGAAGAAAGGAACATTTAATAGCTTTAAAGGTTACCGACCTCTCTAAACCAATTTAAGTTCAAATCGTTGAAGAAGTATTCGCCGAGGACTGTCCTTCTGATTCTGCTCATCCATCATTGGCAATCTTTGGGAAAGTCGTTCTTATGCTAGTTATATTGTTCCACAGTTCAGAACCTATTCTAGCCAGTTCGTCAGCCTTTTCATTCCCGGGGATACCCCTATCAGCTGGGACTCAACAGAGTGTGACATTGTGTTGTGCGCTAAGTGTCCTCAGCTCGTTTTGAAATCTTTTTATTTGTTTTGATTTCATCACCGCAGATACCAGTAAGATGGATTTTTTCGAGGAGGTGCTAGTGAGGACAGTTGTCGAGAGGCTTCGATGATAGCTAAGATTTCCACTTGGTACATACTGCAGTGGTTTGGAGGCTTTATCGGCCAAACGATAACGGATTTGGCCGATAAAATTTGGGACAGAGTACTGTCTGACGTTTTTGACTCGCCGTCTGTAAAGACAGATATGTTACACTTTCTTCCGCCCAGTATTCTCGCGAAGAGAATTTTGTTTGGAAGTCTAAGTTGAAGTCGAGGCCTCATACCTCGTTTTTGCGTCCAATTGTGTCCATTTGTCGACGGCTTGATGGCCTATATGGCCCTTTTATTCAGGAATTGGATTGCTAGAGTCGTAGGACACTTTTGGCTGCAGCTTCTTTTGTGTGCAAGTCAAGTGGTAATAGTGCAAACATCGTTTCCATGGCTGCAGTTGGTGTGACGCTGTTAGTACCTATACATGCGAACCTTTGTATTTTTGTAAGTACTTTCTAGTTCGTAGCTTTTTCAGCGGATGGCCACCATACCAAGATATCCGTAAGTTAAGTTGGGTCTAGAATGCAGTAGATACTTACTTAGTCCATTCCAGTTAGTTTCCTTTTTGCATTTTGTGGTCCAGAATACAGCCGAGGTATTTTGCCTTGTCTGAGATTTGGAAGTATATTCCATTTAGCGTGTATTTTCCTATTAAAAAGGATCGACTCTTTCTTTTGTGGGTTGACACTCATTCCGCAATACTTAGCCCAGTTGTTCAGTGTAGTTAGTTAACAGAAATGTATGCTACATCCTTTATGCCCGCTGTCCTAGTTTCAGCAAAATTTATATAGCGAGCATGGTCTAAAGTAGTGAGTATAGTACTCCTCCCTGAGGGGTACCCTTTCGTTCAGAGGTGATGCTTCTCGTTTTAATCATGCATTCCACCCAATCTGTGAGTAGTGGATCCATGTTCATAAAATCTAAAGATTGTCTTATGGCATAGACTTCCACATTGTTGAAGACTACCTCGATGTCAAGGAATGTTGCAAGCATACCTCTCCGTGAGGTAGAGTGTTGTTACCACTTCGCGCAGTGCCAGCTCTACCGATTTGCCCTTCTCCCTTGGATTTATTTTCGAGCGAATGTAGATCTAGTGCTTTGAGAAGGAATGCTGTAAGACTGATTGAGCTGAAGTCCTACGGGGTTGCGCGGTTAGGCTTCCCTGCTTTGGGTATGAAGATGACTTTAACCTCTCTCCACGCAAGCGGTACATACTTGTAGTTAAGACAACCTCTAATCGTTCTCATTAAACGTTCTATTGCTTTGTGAAGGAATGCTGTAAGGCTGAGGCTGATTGGTCTGAAGTCCTACGGGGTTGCGCGGTTAGACTTCCCTGCTTTTGGTATGAAGATGACTTTTACTGTCTCCACGCAGGGGATATACACCTGAAGTTAAGCTAACCTCTAAACCTCTGAACGAGCCAAGGGACGGTATATTCTTTATTGTGTATTCCGTCAGGTATTACTATGCATGATCTTCAAATGTTCCATACACATTCCTATCCTAACCTAGCCACTTTGCACCTCAATTATCGGTACGTGCCAGTGTTTTTCCTGATCAAGAATACCCACATGATACGAAATGATAACTTGGGAAATATCAGAAAATTTTAAGTCAATACTCATCATCATTTCGTTGACTTCAGCGGTCGTCACTCACTGTCGAATTACTCCGTTCTTCAATTTTGTTCGTACCCTAGATCGCTTTCCGTTGCGTTGCTGATGCCTCCTTTCATGGTGCTCCTTGAGAGTGGATTGTTCGAGATCACCCTCGCTTGGAAATGCTGCCCATACAGTACGTTATTGACAAAAGAGAATTTATGGCACAGCTTAACTATCACTTGGATGTGATCCGATTCGATGTTAGCATCTCGGTAAGATTTGAGATGTTCGGGAAGTGCCAACCATCTACCAGAACCTTGATGATATCCGATTCTGTCAATTGTGGAGATCGCCAGGTGTATCCGATACTTTACTTCGTCACTTTGTGCATCTCAAATTACCAATAATAGACCTGAATTCCACCTTCAGACCAACGTGGTCATTAAGGTCACCAATAACGACTTTGACATCATTGGCTTCGGCAGCTTTCGTTCTTACATTCAAGCTGCGCGTAAAAAGCCTGCTTGTCGTCATCTCTACTTCTAAGATGAGGGCTATGAACATTGATAATGCTTAGGTCTCTAATTGGCCACGGTATCACTCATTGCTGTACCTCTTCCATCTCGATAAAAGCAGTACCCAGTACCATGTGTGTTACAGCAGTTGTAGTTGATGGTTTTTTTCAGTTAACTCAGCCGCTCCTCACAAAGAAGCAGCCGTTGTACTCATCTTGTGTGTGGTAGAGTTCAATTCTCTGTCAGCGTATGACAAAGAATCTCGTCCTTGCTTGTACCCCAGTAGGAAGTGGAAGTTGCTCGGTCGAGGATAATAATGTTTCTAATCCGATGTAACACAATCTACGAGTACATTTCTAAGGACATCTTCAGGAAAAATACAACATTTTACTTCAAAATTCTATTCAATTCCGATATACACTCGTATATGTATCTATCTATCTATTTCAGATACTCTTTATGAAAACAACAAACGCTTTTTCAGTCGAAATATGAAGGTATTACGAGTACATCCACCCATTCCCCATTCCACTTATGTTTTTGCTCTTCTTGCATTCAAAAGAAAAATATTTTTAATATAAACTACGTAAATTGAAAAAGCGTGCGATCCTACCATAGATCCATTTAGCTATAGCAACACAAACGCAAGCAAGCAAGTAAGAAGGAGCACTAGCACCGGCAAAGCAACATAATTAAATATGAAAACGAAGAATTTCTTTTATTTCAATATTAACTTTTTGAAGTGCACCCGCTTACCCCTCTCTCTCTCTTTCTCTCACTCTCTCTGTGTGTATCTGTGCCAGAGTCGCAGATTTCAACCTACGCGAACCTAACTACACCCAGATACAATGTATCTATATGCCGCCCCATCTGAATGAATACTGATGGCGGGTGTTGATTCATCCCAGGTACGACGAAAGGAATGTGCGACCATCTGAAGCACACGACGAGGATGAAGTTGGCACGTGCCACCCGGTGGTTCAACATCAATATATCTCTCCTGACGTCGTAATGTAGGCGATGGGTGCACAGCACAAAACAGAAACATCACCTGAAACGATATTAAAATATTCTTTTAGTCACGATGTATCCATGTATCTATCGGTTGGTGTGTTTAATTTCGTAACCCCCTGTACAAATCTACTCGAATGAGAATATTTTCCGCTTTGGACCAACCGACGATTTCAAATGAATGTGGTCACATGCACTGCACATCCTTCCAAAAAGGATATGCGACGTTCGTGTTCCTATTGAAGCATCAGGCGTTGTCAAGGCGACAGCAATTGAGTTTTTGAATATCCCATGTCGGATTGTTGGTGTTTCTCTTTGATCGAATACGATAATTTGTTACCTTGGTCGGGCACAAAGATACGTACGTATGCTCTTCCCGAATGGAATTTAATCAGAGCCAATATTTTTGTCGAACTGATGTCGAATGTTTCGGGGATGATGCGAATGTTGAAAATGCAGATGACATGTTGCCGTGTGCAACATTCTTTGTTAATTAATTTCTATATCGAGATTTGGGTAAACATTCTTTGCTAATTACGTAATTTCTACGAGTATATCGAGATTTTAGCAAATTTTTGACTCTGATATTTAATATGATTGGGATCTCGTTGGATGTTTCATACAATAATGATTAAATGATTTTAATGATACAGAAATATCGAGATAATCAGTTGGATGACAAACGAGTAAGTTCTAGTTCGCAAAATGTCCAGAAACAGTCACATAATACGAACATACATATGTAGATACTCGTAGCTATAGCTATAACTTTATTTTTACCTGAACATTGTACTTTATTTCATTAGATACTGAAGATGACACCGTTCAAATGTTGGACTCCAGCGTTTATGCAAATTTGAGCCCTTTTTATGGTATTTTCTTAATACATTCGCCGGTATGTTCTCTATTTCTTGTCTACTGTTGTCTTTCAGGGCTGCGAGAGTCTGTGGCTTGTTCAAATAGACCAATGACTTCAAATAACCCCGAAGAAAGAAATCAGAAATGGTGATCTTGCGGGCCAATGTAAATCGCCAAAACGGGAGTTAACACGGGCTGTAAAAGTGCCCTTCACAAAGTCAATGGTGTCTCCCACTGTGTGTGCGGTGGCACCGTCTTGTTGAGACCACATATTCTCCAATCCCAATTCATCCAATTCGGGTATCAAAAAAATACGTTACATGGTTCTGTAGCGTTCGC
The DNA here is from genome assembly GCA_963082735.1 of Pocota personata. Taxonomy (NCBI): domain Eukaryota; kingdom Metazoa; phylum Arthropoda; class Insecta; order Diptera; family Syrphidae; genus Pocota; species Pocota personata. The sequence continues at coordinate 204,567,349 of OY720430.1, forward strand.
CAATGACAGTTATCGTGTTGTCAGCAGCGTCTTCTTTCAACACACAACACAGTAACTTTCAGTGTATATAAAGGCGATTCGGGTTGGGATCACAATCCCGAAAACCCGAAATCCCGAAAGTCCAAAATCCCGAAAACGAAATCCCGAAAATTTGGTTGGGTACAATTGTAAATGCTTGTTGTCTGACAAGGGCCTGAATCTTAACAGTACTAGGGTGGCCCGCTTCGCAGGATAAAAGGATTTCACACTATGGGACATCTCTTCGACTCATGCATAGGCCTTCGGCCTCACATGCGGATACTCAGGGTGCCTACGCGGCGTGTAACAAAATAATAAATTTTTTAATTGTTCCTACAATAAAATTTTCAGTTTCACTTTCGGGATTTTGGGCAAATAATGCGAATAATGGATTTTCATCTGATGGCCCAAAATCTTGAAGCTGAGGCAAACAAAGTGAGGCTTAAAATATGCAGAGAGAAAATAAAAACCCTGAAAACTTCTAACACCCGCGCTCAACTCAACATTGCAGGACATGAAATCGAGAAAGTAGGCAACTGTCTTTATCAAGGAAGTGTGGTCTCGGCTAACCGCGGTGGCACCGAACTGTATGTGTGTAACAGAATCGGAAAAGTAAAAGCTTCGTTCGGAATGTTATTCAAAGTCTGGGGAAGCATTGTTATTGGCACAAGAGCCAAACTGCGACTGATCCGCTCCAACTGGAATCAGTACTTCTATATGGGTTGCTCTAACTGTTCAGGATTGTGTTTGGCCGGAGTCTGAGCCAGGAAATGAATGTAGTCGCATTTTCACGGACTGCTCTAAAACTGGACAGGCTTCACTTCTCATTGGGAGAACACATATCTGTCTTCCAGGCAGAAATATATGCTATCCTAATGGCTGCGGACTATATTGTCCACTGCTCTTAAGGCCTTGTTCAATCCTCTAACCACTTTCAAAATAGTCCGAGAATGCAAAACATCCTTGAATTCGGTCGAAAGGCTGAATTCAATGTATCTTTTTTGGGTTCCAGGACACAAAGGGATAACAGGAAATGAGATCTGTCAAGAGCTTGCTAGACAAGGCTAAGAAGAGAATTTCTCTGGACCTGAACCCACGTTGGCTTTGCCAGAGTCATCGGTTAGGGCTTCTATTGACAACTGGTTTTTCAATGAACACAATCGAAGGTAGCATGACTCTCCAGGATGCTGGCAGACTAAACGAATGGGCCCCGTCGTCTGCAAGAAATCTACGGCTTTCTTGCTGTCTCTTAGCAGAAAAGCCTGCAGACGACTTACTGGCGTTCTTACAGGCCACTTCGCCTTTGCCAAGCACTTCGCTAGGTTGAAGCGATACCTCTATCTGCGACTCCTGTGGAGAGGGCGATGACACTGCGGAACACTTCCTACTCAGGTGCTAAGTGAGTGAGTGCTGATGACCTAAGCTCTTCACCACTGAAGCGTCTACTCGTCTTTTTTGCAAAAGACGAAAAAAACACATTAAAATGGGGTTCTCTGCCTAATTGTACAGTGAGCCTGTTTATGAGTCTGAGTGCTACAGTAGGGTGTACCCTCCCGGGCAAAAAAAAAAAAAAAAACTGCTGTATGGACGCAGTACTTGGAAGTGGCCGACCTTCGCAAATAGATTTCCAAGAATCATCTTGAGCATTTTTTGGCTCAATTGCATCTCCAACGAACAACTTTATTAGAGAACTGGCCAAGAACCTATACGCAGGAGAAAGTGGCAGTGGATTGGATACACCCTATGGCGCGAAGAACATCGGGATGCCCTACGAAAACGTGGCGCAGAACAGTTGAAGAGGAATTAAACTCTTTGGGAATGAGTTGGAGGCAGCTCAAAAGCGTTGCATAACTCCGAACAGGATGGTACGGAGGCGTTGTTGACGCCCTAAGCCCCTCGAAGGGTGAGAGGATTTAAGTAAGGAAACAAAAGCGAGTATTCTTCTTCACATGTTTGGAGTGATAGAAATGCGCTTCGTCACTCATAATTTATTTTGAAGCAAAATTGTCCGTTTCATTGTTTAGGGTTACATTGCTGGCTGTATTCCAGTTTGGTGGTCGGCGATAAACAGCTGATGCACCATCTGTCGAAACAATTATTCCACTTTCGTTGTTTTTCGCATCTGTTCACTACACAACTGTTAATACTACTATGGCAGGAGACGCCATTTGCAAAAATATAATTACTTTTGCGCCATCTAGTTTTCACCAGAAGCATGAACGAATGGAGACGACGATAAAACAATAAATGGTTGTATAGCGACATAAGGGTTTGAATCTATCGCCTGAGATGGCTAGGACATATAGAGCGAATGGACATCAACGCTCCGACACGGAAAGTCTTCGAATTTATCCCAGAGGGAGTACGCCGTAAAGGAAAACCTAAGGTGGCACACGCAATTGGATAGGGCCTCAAACAACTTCGTGTGCAAAACTGGAGACGGCTAGCACTAGATCGAGTTGGCTGGAGACGCTGGTTGGTTGAGGTCCAAGTCCACCACGGACTGTAGCGCCATCTAAAGTAAAGTAAAGTAAGTTAGTAAGTATGGTATCGCTAAGTTTAGGGTTAGAATGAATATTCACATTTCTCCTAGAATTGTGAACCCAGCGACTCCAAATATTAAGTTTGAAGAAAATCGGGTCATACATACATACAGACAGACCGACAGACAGATATACACAATTGAGAGACCCACTTGTTTGAGTTTCTCTATTATAGAGCTGTCAAGGTGCCTATCTCTTGAATTGTTGGAGATCAAAAGTTTCTGAGACTAAATTCCAAAGTTGACTTGTAGTAGAAGGAGTTTTGATAAAGGGATGTTCGCGCCGTTGCTATGTGGACATAGAGATAATAGACCCTGGTGGCTTGCCTGATACAACGCTCAAATATCACATTTCTAGTGATCTTTCTATTGAGGTCTTCGGAATATCTGCCATGATAGTATCTATCGTATAGGTAAAGGTCTGCTACCAGTTTTCGATGAGCTAATGGTTGTAGATTGAAGGTTAGTGCGCGATCTTTTGTTAAGCAGACGGCTGCAGAACCTTTTGTGAGCGGTGTTCTGAAGAGGTCTTAGCGTTCTGAAGAGGTTCTAAGGGAAATCAAGTTTGGCAGATACAAGAAGCACTCTGCAATTCATAATGACATGCAATTCGTATGAAGGCAAACCATTTCGATCGACGATTTTTGTAAATTAGTTAGGTGCACATTTATCGGAATCGGAGTTTTGTTGCAAAACATAGCGGCCTAAGTCGACCTGTTTCACGTAGGCGCATACCTTCTGATCAAAAAGTACCCAGAATTCTTCAATTATTCATCGATATTCATTTTATTCCCTTCAAAGTAACCTCCATTGCAAGCAATACACATATTCCAACGCTTCCTCCAATCTTCAAAGGACTTTTCATAGACCGATGTTGGAATCGCTTTCAGCTCCTTATGCGAATTCTCCCTTATCGCATCAATCGTCTCCAAACACTTTCCGCGAAGTGGTAACTTGAGTCGTGGAAATAGGAAAAAGTCACAAGTAGCCATGCCAGGTGAATACGTTGTTGCGGAACGGTATGAACGTTGTTTTTGATTAAATAGTCGCGTACAAGATGAGATGTGTGAGCCGGTGCGTTGTCGTGGTGAAGAAACCATGAGTTTTTGTCAATATCTCAATCCCGGTTTGTTTGAATGGGAAATTCCGGGTGCTTTTCACTTCTCACTTTTTACCTCATGGCAGCCTATGGCGACTTGGAAAATTTTCATGAAAAAAGATAACAAACGATTCGTATTGCTATGAGGAGTGAGAATAAGTATGCGGTTGTCCGAAAAAATAAAACAAAATGGCGAAAGATTGGCGCCTCATTTTGTCATGTTTTTATTATTATTTTTCTTCTAAATTTTGAAAGATTCTAATCCACAAATTTAAAAAAAAAAAATCAGTTTAGTAGGTTCAAAGACACCTTTTTTAGCAATTTTCTGGGTTTTCTCGAAATCTGGTGGACTGAAACCGACAAATCTATACACTGTTGGAATCAAGCCATCAGCACCTTTCACCTGATACCCATATTGTATACATTTACACGACTTTCACTAGACTTGATTAGTTGTTCACTTGTCTAAAATTTGATTGCGGGACCAGGTAGGTATGGTTAGCAAAATTAATTTAACTTTCTTCGTCTAACGATCCAAAATTTATGAGGTTGTTACACACATATGGACAAATGGACGGACAAACAACCGACTGTCACTCTTATCTAGTTTCTGTTACTTTGTAAGTACCGGGCGCCATGGCTCAGTGGTTAAGTGCACAATTACTGAGCAGGAGATTCAAGGTATAAATCCCAGAAAACACAAAAAAAAAATGAAGTTTTCTCATCGTCCCACCATTAACATTGACTCTCAATCGAAAAAAAATTGCCGCTCGAAAACTGTATAAAACTATACTGGCGCACAGCACCAGTGTTAACGCCAAAATATTTATGGTTTTAATTGACCGGAACCCTAAAAAGAGCTGAAATTCGAAATATATTTGTTCTACCTATACACCTCCGTCATACGGAAAAAAAATTCCCAAATACCTGCATATGTAGGATAAAATGTGGGAACATGAGCTGTCTGCTGCCCCTCTCACCTAAAATTCTGTGTACGCCCATGAAAAAGTGATTGATTAGGGGACAAATTTTTTATTTTTAGAACCATCTGCGTCTCAATATTTCTCCCATAATTTCATTTACATAATTATGGGAGGTGGATTTTTAATTATAACCCCACAGCGACCACGTGCCGGCTTACATTCTGCCTTCCTATAGGGACATGAGCATTCCGAAAAGTCCAATGCCTTCATTTTAATATGTAGGTATGCATGTATACCAACACACATATGTACGTAGCTGCCTGCAACTAGTTATGCCTACCACAATTTCGGAATAAATTGATTTTCTTCTTTGCCCTGAAAACTTCTTTGACCAGTCACCCAAGACCAGGACACCCAGTAAAATTCTCAAACATCGACAAACTATAAAATAAAATCAACGAGAGCAACGCAAAATCAAAAGCAATTTCAATGCGTGTACCAAACAGCTGGAAACAGGAGCTCCACTCGGGCACACGAAAACTTCAAACAGGAAAAAAAAAAAAACACGCCCAAGTGCAAACGAAAACAAAAACAGAATAAAAGAAGAACAAATCAACCCCCCATCCTTCACAAAAGAGAGTTGTGAAAACAAACAAGAATCTTGGGAGAGATGAAAACCATGACACCCAGGCCACGCCCCCGGCCTAAGTATCTATTCATCTATCAACCACCGTGAATGGGCCATGAAACAAGTTTCACTTGCTGGAATCCCACCCTCTACTCAGAGAGTAGCACTTGTGCTCTCTCGGTGTGTGTGAGATAGATGGAAAAAATGGCCAACGCAATCACTATACAGCAAATGGCAGACGACGACGGACGGCCACCACAATATCGAACAAACCGGGACAACACCACGGAATAACCCCATCTTTGTCGTAATACGTGCGACAAACAGAGTCGGATGCGGACCAATAGTCCGCCTGTTGAGACGACAACGATTCCAGCGTCAATGAAAACATCTCAGATACACTTGTGTATCGAATAGATACTTTTCTGTCGCAATTACTTCGTCGGAAGAGGCTGAGTTTTCGGAATTTCAATCCGTTTAGTGCGTTCAAACGGCCACGAGCGGATCGCGTGTTTTGTTCAGATTCTGTTGTTGTTGTTTTTTTTTTGTTGGTTGTCCATCATTGCCTTGCCTCAAAATAAGCTATCCATCGAACTATAATTGTAGTCAGCCAATCGATTGTCCTTGGAGAGGTGTATCTAGTATCTGTTGTGCAAACGGTGATGAAATTCTCGGTGAAATACATTTTTTTTTGTACTCCAAAAAGGATGTTGTTTTCAATTAATTTGAATTAATTGCGTTAATTAACTGACACCCTGTGTGCGTGAGTGTGTATGCAGTGGAAAAAGGAGTTTGTGAGGTTGAATACTATACAGACACAGAGACAACGCACCTGTCTGCACGTAGTCGTAACAGTTTTTTATGTGCGCTTTGGATAAAAATCGATTTTTTTTTTTTATTTCTTACTCTTGTGCACCGTTTATTGCAATTATAATTTTGTGTGCTTAAGGATACCTGAAATCGACCGACCGAGAGAGGAGAATTGCGGATGGAGAACACTGCGATCGATGGAGTTTAGAGGAATGACAGTGATTTTGTGTAAGAAAGGATTTTTTTTTTTTTTTTTGTTTGAGGACAAACATCAACTGAATGAGTAGTACTACTTGTAAATAATTAATAGGTGTTGATGGTGTTATTGTGTTGTTTAAAGTTGGAAGTACCTAATGCATTTACACGAATCGATAAAGGTTTCAAGGACATGAGAGTGCGGACTTGAAGAATGAATGTCAGTTTAATTAGTCTTGTAGGAATAACAGTGTATCTCTTACTGATTACCTGGTTAAAATTTATAAAAAGTAACTACTTTCTAAAAAGAACATCTGTACCTAACATCATTGGATATTTAAAGTGTGGTGAATATTACAGCCTATATTTTGTTAAACAATTTAGAAAAAAAAAAAACTGTTAATTTCAAGAAGTAGCAGTTTTTTTTTGTTTAAGAACTGTTATTTGGCTCGTCAATAATGCCGACGGATTTGCGAAATGTTACCCAAACTTTTGTTATTAAGATGGTGACTCCTTTCTATTGATTTGAAACTATTATGTTAACATTTTTAAAAAAGGATTTTACGTTAACCTATAGCGTAATAGCAGTACAAGCTATTTTTTCTTCCAATTAGCTATCTGCTATATAAGAAGCTGAAATAGGGACGTATGTCCTATTTATCATGTTACGGTGAACAGGTAAATAATTGGAAAAATTTACATATAAGCAGATTAAAATTTTTATAGTTACAACAGCAATGTAGTCACCAACAAAATGACTGGACTAAGAACACGAATTGTAGAGAAGAATATCGCTCATGACTGTCACTATATTTTTAAAATATATTGAACAACTTTCCTGTTTCAGTTATAATATGGGAAATAGCTATAAATAGCTGTTTTAGCTATTTTTTTTTTTAGTAAGTTAATATAAAAAACATAACACGAACCTACGACCATCGAGGTGGTGACACAACGACTTAACCATCACGGATGGCTATGTTTTATGCAGTGGTATTCGTTCGTGATGTGATATGGTAGGAATATAATTCCCACAGTTTTTATTGCCGTTTCCGAACCTTGTTTGAGAAGCTTTGTAGTGCACATTTTACTCTCTGAGGCTTGCCAGATATTCGAGGGAGGTAAAAACTTGACAAACTTCTTAGTTTGTAGTCCAAAGCGCTAACCACCGAGGCACGGTGTCACCGGAGATATAGGAGAAATTACTTCATACCAACGTATGTAGTTACAATTAAATATATATTTTGGCGTTTATAGTCCATATAGGGCCTGTCATAACTTCTCGCTGCCATTCGTGCTGTGCGACACATACGAATGAGGGGGACCTACAGATTTATGTGTTTTCGACTGAGAGAAACTTTTTCAGACAGTTTTTCTCTCGGATGTTTGTCAGACGTTCCCAAGAGGTGGGACCATGAAAACATTTTTGTTTGGATTTTTCGGGATGTGAACCGTGAGTCTCCCGCTACAGTTACCACTGAGCCACCACTGCTATGCTTTAATGCAGAATTTGCTATGAAAAATGGTCATTCCTGCTATATATGAATGTGGAATGAAAAGAACAGAATCAGCTATGAAAAATAGCTAAATAGCGGTTTTAACAATTTTTAGTAGCAAAATTACAACAAACTTAGCGGCAATTGTTATATAGATAAGCTGAAGTATACATTGAACTTCTTTAAAACACCGGGGGTATAATGTAAGCGGAAGAAGTAGCAAAATAAAAATAACCATTATTCATGTTCTTTATAAGATGAGATGCTATTTAAAATTATTCAATGTGATGGGTAAACAGCAATATTTGCAGTTCTTAGTTATTATATTCTTACGCTGCTTTTGCAATAAAAAACTGAGCCATAATACTTTGTAGTATTAGAAATGCTACATTAAACAACAGAAACGTTATATGTGCTCATAGAACTGGAAATTTCGGAATCATTTGTAAGTCATTTCAAGCGACGGTGTAGAGTCACCGTAATGTGTATCCAACTTTGCTTTGGTTTCTGGAGCTGTTTTCTTCTTCAAATAATAATGTTTTATCACCACACGAAATACACTTCCCCCCATGTTTGGAAAATGTTGTCTGCTTCCAATGGCTGTCAAACACAAACTAAATGACATATCTGTCAAATATTTTGTATGGACGTCATGGTTTGAAAAATGTTACCACATGAGATAAACGTCAATTTGCGGCTAGCACCGCCACCTGTCGAGATTGTACGGAACTATCGAACTGTGTTGTTAATGACGTAACAATCTTGGTTGTTCACTGTGAACAGAAGATAATCGAAACTGCGCTAAACAAAAATTAAATGCACGTGGAATCTAGGACAATACCTACCTAACTTTACCCCTTCACCGGCTGAATAATAAACTACTCACATTGGCCATGTTTTTTTGTAACTTTATATAGAGTTCAGTTAAGTTTAAAGGAAAAGATTGGGGTTCGTCTGTCAACATTCCAGAACGATATATCTTTTTGTGGCATCTGGTGCCCGATAGCTATCGACAGCTGTGGATAATATCAAAAGTTACCAAATCTCATTACCTAGATAATTGTTCTTTTTACTTGGCATGGGAGCTTTTCCTGAATTAGGGATAATTTTTACAAAAAAACAAAAACACGCCTATTATTGTCTAGTGCTGCATATGTGGATAACTTTGTACCTAACATTGTTCGTCTAAAGCTTAGCTCGAAACTAAACATTCATACATAGAACAGTGGGTCAAAAAAGCATGTGTCCATAGCTCCTCTACGCCTGCGACAGAAACTTTAGCATGAAATGGTGAATCCAGTTAAAGATGACTCTTTTTGAATGTACACTACCATCGCTATAGCCTCAGATACGATTAGTCAAACATTTTCTAACTTTTGCAGCAACTTGCAAGGAAGTTGCGAAACCAACTTTATTGGGTTACTTGTGTAGCTCTCGGGCACGCTTTGAGTAAGAGTAACAATATCAATAATATTAAGCACCACAAGAGCTCTGCGATTGTGTCCGACACGATTTGGGTAGTCTTCTTGTTATTTGTTAAGCTACTTGGATCTGAACTTCGAAAGAAAATCTGCTACAACTCCCAGATTGGTATTTTAAATAAAGTCGCTTGGTCTCGCTTGACCTCAGACCTTAAATACATGTGCAGCGGACTTCTAGGCTTCTTTTATAGCTTCCCATACAAAGGAGCTATTGCTAGCTGGCAGAGCTGTAGCTGAATTTTTGTTAGCGTTGATGAAGATATGCAGCTCACTAACCACATAGCCGTCAAACTTCATATTGGTTGGGTAGCATCTTGGGAGTTGTATCTGTTCTACTCATACCCAGTGGCACCATCCTGTTTTTTTTTTTTTTAACTGGTCGTCCCAGGCAATAGAATCTCTCCATAAATCTTGGAGTAAGATATACAAAAAAGTGTGCCATGAGTTTCAGTGGTTCAACGATAATCATGAGCACACGCAGAACCTCCTTATTGGTTGACTTTCTCCATTGTTGACACCAGTTTCTCTCATTTCCAATTTTTTTTTATGTCGAAACTGCACCTCTTTGCACATCTCAATCCAAACAATCAAAGATACATATCTACAGTTAGCGTTGAGGGTGCTGGTAGTCTTCTTTAACGCGGTACTTAGTGATACATCTAGCTGCAGATCGCAGTGCAACAACGTCATCTTGCCAAGTTATGACCGTTCCTAAGCAATACGGATTTTGCCTGTCTCATTCATGCAGTGCAGCTTAGACGGATTTTCAAAGCCTTTGTTCAAATTTGGCACGTTCTTCGAACTTTGACATAATCCCTAACTGAAAATATGATGAGGCTGCATGGGACGTCCCAAATCAATTGGATTGTGCTGTTTGAATGCTAACACAGTTCGAACGTTGGAAATGGTGTACTTCCTGTTGGAGTTCTTCTGTAGCGGTATGCGATGTCAGAACTTTGCAGTCATTCTCCATGCGGTAAGGCGCATTTTCCATTTCCGCTTCGTCTCTAGGCTGTGCCTGAAAGAACTCGAAACAACACCGATTGTCATCGTGACTGTAACCTGGTGAGTTCAGTGTGAAAAAGCAGACGGTGATTCTTAGCTCACGCCGGCCTACAAATGAAGGTGGATAAAAGTCATTTTCGACACACAATCTATTTTGCTTCACGACAGTTTTCGACTTAACGGCAAATGAAAAATTGCTTACTGCTAGGGTTAGGTTGCTCATTGTGACCAACGTGACTTGCATACGTGACACTGCTCACGGTATTGACTAGTACAACAAGTTGCCAGGTTGACATCAAGAATACTTTGCCCGATTCAATTTTATTTGGACCGGTATGTATCTCCTCAATAAGTTCCTGTAATGCAATACATAATACTGTTTAGATGAGAGAACATACCACATACTTTAATTATTATTCACTAAGAAACTTTCTCAGCCTGTCTGGAAGTAGCCCAGTATCAAATAAGCAAGAATATATGATTCCTTCGTCCTACTTTACTTATGTCCTGTATCCCCTTGTGGGTCCTCGTGATAGTGACGGTCACTCTCTAGGTACCACATCCATATAGCAGCACGGATTCAACGTTGGAACGGAACAGTCGTAGCTTGGTGTTTCATCATTGCATCCCAAACGCAGATTTTGCTTTACCTATTCGGCTGGCTATATCCAGTTCGATTCCGCCATCGGTACTCCCAAGGTATTGGAAACTCTCCAATCTCTCAACCGTTTGTCCAGCAATGCATATATGAGTTGATGAGTTTGATCCTAGGCTGATCATTTTTGTTTTTGCCGAGTTAATTTTCAGCCCAACGCCGTCTACTTCCCTCTCCACATTTGCTGTCATTTGGTGAAGGTCCATTATTCTGTGAGACAGTAGGCATACATCGTCGGCGTAGTCGAGGTGTTTGAGTTCAGATGTGAGAGTCCATCGAATTCCTCCATTTCCTGTTGATAAGGCCGCATTCAGCACATCGCTAATCATTAATAAAAACAGTATTGGTGAAAGTATGCAGCCTTGCCGAACCCCACTTTGGACTTCGAATTCCTCAGACAACTTTCCTCTGTGCAAAACGTGACATATGGACCCGTCATATGTAGCCTTGATAATTGCTATTAATTTATCCTCCTTCGTCCTGTTGACTGCTCAGTGGTTAAGTGCGCGATCACTGAGCGGTAGATGCAAGGCTCAAATCCCAGAAAACAGAAAAAAAAATTACGTTTTCTCACTTTCCCACCTCTTGCGAACGTCTGACAAATATCCGAGAGTAAAATTGTCATGAGAAGCTTCTCTTAAATGTCCCTTCGAAAGTGACTTAAAACTGTAGGTCTCAACAATTCGTGCGTAGCACAGCACAAGTGGCTGTTAGCGCCAAAATATTTATTAATATCTTGTTGACGAACGATTCCTTAGGCTAAGATGCAAAATAAATTGTAACAGAAGAAGAAAGAGGGAGGAATTTTGTCCTCTCCCAAGCTATAGCCAAGTGGGTGTGTATTTTAGTTAAATCATTCCAGACACTCTTTCTTAGCATGGCGCTACAGTCCGGGGTCGATGGCGCTACAGTCCTATGTCTTAACCAATAGCGTCTCCAGCTAGCTCGATTTTGTGCTAGCTGCATCCAATTTTGCACACGAATTTGGTTGAGCTCCCGTTCCACTGGTTTGTGTCACCTTAGGTGAGGTCTTCCTTTACCGCATCGTACCTCTGGGATGGATTCGAAGAGTTTCCGGGCCGGAGCGTTGATGTCCATTTCCTCTACATGTCCTAGTCATCTTAGGCGATGAATTCGAACCCTTCTGTAATACCTTCGTCTCCATTCGTCCCATTTGATAACGTTCATGCTTCTGCGCCGTATAGCAGGACTGGGATCATGAAGGTCTTATATAAAGTCGCCTTAGTTGTCCGTGAAAGGGCTTTGCTACTCACTTGCCTTCTTCGCTCAAAGAAGCAACGCTTAATCTCTGCACTGGTGTCATTTTTTGAATTTACAGCGGAGCTTAGGTAGCCAAAGTCCTTAACTACCTCAAAATTATAGCTGTCTATTGTAACGTTCTGTCCAAGTCGCCGATGTAGGCTGTCCTTTTTGATGACAGCATACATTTAGTTTTACCCTCGTTAACCGCTAAACACATTTTCGCCGCTTCTGTTTGAATATTCCCGAAAGCACCACTGACAGCCTCCTGCGTTCTTCCAATTATGTCAATGTCGTTGGCGTACGCGAGTAGTTGTACAGACTTTTGAAAGATCGTACCTCTAAAGTTGGCTTGAAAATTTTGTACAATCCGTTCAAGTGCGATGTTAAAGAAATCCACATGACAGCGCATCACCTTATCGTAGACCTTTTCAGAGACCAAAAGCTTTGGAGATGTTGTTACCGACCTTGATGGGGTGCAGCGTGCATTCTCCATCATCGAGTTTGGCAGGGATGCAAAAACTAGACATGGCTCTCTATTGTTCATCTCTATAGACGCTATCATAAGTGCCTTTAAAGTCAATGACAAGGTGGTGGCGACAAGGTGGTGGTCACAAGGTGGTGGTGACAAGGTGGTGGTGACAAGGTGGTGGTGACAAGGTGGTGGTGACAAGGTGTTTTTTTCCAAGATCTGCCACAGTGTGAATATTTGATCTATGGTGGACTTTCCTTGCCTAAAACTGATACGGACCAATTAGATTGTTGACGAAAGGCTTAATATGGCGGATAAAAACTTACGATATATGCAATAGTTGGCGCAGTTAAGAGGTTTTCTTTTTTAAGGATCGGGCAAACGATGCTGAGATGAGTTGATGTATACTCTGTACATAATTATCTCTAGCGGCTTGTTGGATTTAAGCTTGGATATTGCCATCTTCACTTTGGTCGAGTGGATGGAATTGTTTAAATGTTTTTTATGTACAACTTACACTTTGCGAAATTCATAAGAAGGACAAGTATAATTTTTTTCCAAGTAGCGGCCACTATTTAAGAAACACCCTGTATACACATAGAAAAAGCTATGTAGGTGTGAACTAAAAATGACACATTTCATTGAATATATATCGAATTTTATTATAAGATACATACATAAGATACACATCATATGTCCTGAGAACTACACTTCCTCCCACCTATTAACATATCTGACGAAAAAAAAAACGACAATAAGCCTTTAGAATTTGCATCTACATACATATCTACTATAGCAGTCCTACACGTATGTCTCATTCCATTCATTCATTCTGGTGAATATAATTTTATCGTCACCCGTCGGCAATCGCAACATTCCCATGTCATCGTCCTTTAATTTACATCAATTTGCGTGTAAATAAATCCAAACGAATCGTGTAAATTAACATTTGTGTACTGACTTTTAAACAACATAATTGCACTATAATTGATTATTTTTTTTTTTGTCCTTTGTTTTTTAGAATGCTGTTAATTTAAGTGCAAATAAAACGTAAAATGAACGCTTCAAGATGAGAAATAAACCTATGAACATATTTCATATTGCACTGTGATAGATTCTATAAAATGTAAACATTTATTTATTTTCAATTTGAAAAGAAAAAAATTAGTTTTTTTTTTGTTTTTTTGTGAACAATTTCGAGACATCAGTGAAAGAGAAACTTCAAACTGTCGGCATTATCAATACGAAATTTTTCGGCAAATATGCTGAATAATCTCGGTGCATCGGGGTTGTCTGGTAAGTACCAATGTATGTATCTATAATTTTTCATTTAATAAATTATTGTATCTACAAAATTTTGTGTATAATTCGAAAACGCTGTCAGGCGCTTAACGATAGTTTTTTCCTTAAATTTTTTTTTCGAAACAGGTTCAAATTCAAAGCAAAACTTTTTAGTTGATTCTATTCTTTGTTTGTTAATTAATTTATATAGGGTGTTACAAAATAGGTGGACTGAAACCATTTTTCTTTGCAAGTTTTTTTTCCGACTGAAATCACATAAACTGCTTCAACTCTTCGGTGATATAAGAAAAATTAATGAATGTCGTTTGTTTGAAAAGCAAGCTAAATTTTGGGAAGATGGCAATGGTGTAGTGGGTAGTGTGTTCGCTTATGACCGGAACTGTGCAGGTTCAAGCCCGGACGGGGAACAGCAACTACAACCACCCGAGCATAAAAAAAAAGAATCGAATAAAATCCAAGTTTCCCGAACCAGTACACTAAAAAGGAGTTTCTGCTGTGGTAGTGCAATGGACTTCGTGTGAGTCTGAGTGCTCCGGGATTGAAAACTTCCTTTAAGTTAAATTTTCTATCTAACTCGTAATACTAGTAGCTTTCATTTCGAAAATGAAAATCTATTTTTCAAAAAATATTTCATAAAGTGTTCTCATCAAAATTGCCGAAGATAGTAAGTAACACCCTGTGCTTCGGTTTTGACCGGACGGCTACAAATCGAACGGCGAGAATCCGAATTGGCAACACGTTCACACTATACGGTTTATGCACGGCTTTTTTCTGTCATAAGCTTGAGTGGTATATAGACATTTGACCATAAGTTGAAGAAGTCTGGCCATGCATGTTTAATTGTTGACGGTAAGAAGGAGGCTGATTAGGGACATTAAAAAGTTGTTGAGACTGACATTGAGTTGTAGTTGAAGGATGAATAAAATGCGGTTGAGGATAAATTGGGAATTGCTGATGAGAAAAATGAGGTAAATGAGCGTACATTGCTTTCATTGATATTTTCTATAACATTTAAAACTCCTGCTTGGAATTGTAGGAATTCCTCATCATCAAATTTTTGCAGATGAGGTATGAGACTTTGTATGAAAGCCATTTTACGAAAAGGTTTCTCTCCTTCTAATGCATTTAAAATTTTCAGTTCAACCTCATTACGTTTCCTAACTTTTGGTATACTTGTTGATTTTGTAACAAGTGAACTAGAAACACCCAGAACATCAGCGGAAGCTTGAACTTGCAGTTCCACGCTTTTTTTTTTCTTCATTTTCTTGTTCCTTCCTCTGCTCCATACTATCCACAGTCTCTCGTTTATCATAGAGTTTACTTAAGAACTGCAATTGTTCAAAATATGGTGTACATATTTATTCAATTGGATTGCTTTCGAGCCACTTGTCTTGTTGGTTTTGATCTTCTTCTTGTACTTTAAAAACGAATCTCGAAGATTAGTCCATCTTCTTAATAGTTCTTTACCTGAAACAACAAAATTAGGGGGTCTCTGTAAGTGAAATTTTAAACTAAACTGCAACTGCAGTGGCTCAAGGAAACCTGATCGTACGATTTAAAACCGTCTAATGTGAAAGCGTGCATTTGATCACGTATACCACTGAGTTATCGGGTCGCCGTGGGTTGCAGACCAACCGTCAAGATGCCGTCACCGTGTAATGTGAAAGGGGCCATGCTCTTCTTCACGCCACTAAAAGAATGTCTCCGTTCGATTTTTTGCCGTCCAGTCAAACCGAGTAGTGTGAATAGAGCCTTAGGGTCTATACCGAGTGCCTAACTTTCTGGCTAAACTGGAAGGTCGACACTGAAATTGAGAAATTTTGATTAAAGAGACCCAGTGTTATGTTCAACACACTGTATTTCGAAAAACGAAATTCCAGGTCCGTTATATAAGTGCAAAAAGTTTAATTTTTTTTCGGTAATGCGAGGCACACACACACACTTTCGCAAGTCATATTGAAGTTGTTTTTAAGGAGTTATTTGTAACACCCTGTACTTGCGAAATCAAAGATTATGCCCTGCAAACTGTGCATAATTTCAGTATTCTACGACATCGGGAGGCCTCCGGAGAAGATAAAAGTTCGTTTGTTTGATATTTACTTGCGCCGCAAGTAAGGGCAAATATTGGTTTTCTGAAAATGTTCGATCTCGAAATTATGATCAAACTTGACGTCACTATGTTAGAGGATCTCAAAAAAGTTGGTCTCTCAATTGTATCTGTCTGTCTATATGTATGGCCGACTGGATCGTAAACGACTGAACGAATTTGTACCAAACTCCATATCTAGGGTCCTAAAGGGCTTCAATTCGAGGCGAAAAAGGTATTTTCATTCTAACCTCGAAATTAACAGACCGATTTTGAAAAAAATCGATTTGCGAGATTTGCTCTTACGATTTTGATCAGATTTCACATTTGAGTTGCGGTGGATATACGCCACATGATGACGTACCACGTTTTTGGAAAAATATACATATAACGGTACTTTGCTCAGTAACTGGTTCTTAAAAATTATTTCTTGGATGTGACTGAATCGATTTTGTTCAAAATCAATATCGAAAGGCTATGTGTCATATGCAATGTAATGGCTTATCAAGTTTTTGAAAATTATCGATAGATTCAACTGTTAAAAACAGAAAGCAAGATGGTGTTCTATATAGAGGCCTTAAGATGCTGGGTTTCAATTTAAACTCCTCAGGTTAGGTTAGGTTGAGCGGGGCTGTGCGTCTCAAAGAGAGCTTACACGCTGGCCTATTGGTCCATTGTGATACCCCTTGGGTTGTGATGCCGCATCTAACACTGTGTCTTACTCAAACCAGCATGAGCTCCTTATGAATCTCGTTAAGTCCATCAACGAAACATGTGCCACCTCACTCTTCTCCGAAGAGTCTGTTGGAGGCGACGGTTGTGGAGATTAAGGCAATCGCAGAGTAGGTGTCTGATGGTTTCTATTTCTTCCTCATCTTGACAGTTCCTGCAGTAGTACGGGATTTTATGCCCAGCTTTTTGGCCATAGTGCCGATCGCACAATGTTCCGTTAGTACGAGTAAACCTATCAAGATTTGGTTCTCCATTTAAACTCGTTGAAGTGGTTGAGGTTGTACTTACCTAACCGAAAGCAAGTTGTACAAATTGATACTTTCCAATAATTGTTCATTGATGTGGAATCAGGTCTTCCACAGGGTAGTCATTTCGGACCACTTCTGTTTAACTTGTTCGTTAATGCTACGTAGTCCTAACATTCTACTATTCTCGGATTGTCTGATCTTTGCGAACAATTTGAATTTATTCAGTTCAATATCTATTAATCTCGACTGTATAAGATTTCAAAATGAAAATTAAATTGGTGTAAGTACCACTATCTAGAATTAAAGACTTCAAAATGTAAAATCTTCGGTACTACGTTTGGCAATGAATCCCTCTCAAAAGTTAGTTAAATAAAAAAATCTAACTAACTTTTTAGGTGCACATTGATCAACAGCCAATTCTATCTTAGGTTTCCCTAAAAACGAAACTAAGTAGTTTTCAAGAATGTGTACACATTAAAGACGATTTTTGTATCCTTGGTGTTGCTTATCTTAGAATACTGCTGTGTCATTTGGTCTTTATTTTGTGAAAAATGCTGTAAGAATCGAAAGAATTCAAAATAGATTTTCGGGCTTTGCATTAACAAATCTGAGATGGTTGGACGGAATGCTTGACTATTCCTCAAGATGTGGATTAATCGATTTACAAACTCTACAAAGCCGCCGAAGTTATTTTTATAAAAGATATTTTAATTAAGTCTGTGGAGCTACTTGTGCTAGTGCCTTGGTATATTCCCGAAAGGAACCTTTCTTCAATGTTTCCAGTCATAGAACAAATTATGGTCTACCTGAGCTAGTAACTCGTTCCCTGGGAAGCTAGGCCTGGCCCTATATGGGCTGTTAACGTCAAAATATTTCTATTTTTTGTTTGTTTCATTTTTTATATTGACATTAACTTCTTGGATAAGAGTAGCTTTTAGTAACTGATTTGTCGATATGATTGTTAATAAAAATAAAAAAAATTAATAAAAATGTCAAAGAAATCATCCGTGCCGACGGGATTTGAACTTGCGTCTCTCGTCGCAAAAATAAAGACATTTGGCAGGGATCTTTCCAATGAAAGTTCCTGTTTGTTCCGCTATTTAGTGGCGGTTCATCTTTACCGTGCCAAGTCGAAAGGTTTGGTCCTTTGTGGACGGCGTAATAAATTCTTCTTGTCCAGAATTTGTAGGACTGTATTATTAACACGTACGTTTTTGGTGTCATCTTCGACTGTAGGAATTCCAAGATTTCTGTGGATATCGTCGTTTCTTATGTACCATGGTACACTTTATTTTCATTAGTTTTCTTGGTACAACCCCTGAGTTGCATACCATAGGTCCACACCGGGTTCAGCACTTGCTTTTGTACAAGAGCAGCTTATTCTCAATGTTAAACTCGGAATATTTTACAAGTAGCCAGTACATTTCAGCTTTGCGTCGAGTGTCATTCCGAGGTATTTAGTCTCGTTTGCGAATGAAAAATACGGACCGAATTTACAAATTTATAAGGATAGGCAAGTTGTTCGTTTTCCGGTTCAATTTGCATTCATTGAGGACGATCCGCGAAGTCTTTATCCATTCATTTACATTATTCAGAGCGCTTTGCAGTTTTACAGTTGTTTCTTCGATCGATTTACATATTGTTAGGATAACAGTGTCATTGGCAAATGTAACGGATATATAGAAGATAAAGAAGCGGACCAAGAACGCTGCCTTGCGGTACGTCAATTGAAATTTCTTTATATTGCGAGTATTCGCGTTCGTGTTTAACACGAAAGACTTTATCCCGAGATATATTGTCAGTGAGTTATAAGGCGTACAGGCAGAACCTGTCGTAATTTAAATTTCAGGCCGTAATGCCACATTTTATCAAAGGCTTGCGAGAATTTACTTGAGCAAATCTTTTTCCCTTCAATAGCTCTCTCTCAATTACGGCAGTGATTCTATGTACCTGGTCAATGGTTGAATGCTTGCTTATGAACCCAAACTGGTGATCAAGGATAATTTGATTCCTCAACAGGCGGCTGTAAGTGCTTGATCTTCTTCTCAAAAATGTTGAATATAATTGGGAGAAGTGGAATTGGTCTGTACGACTTCTTGTCACTCTGTGGTGTTCCTGGTTTTAGAACCTTTATACCTTCCGAAGCTTTCCATTGACTCGGGACGTATTACAATTTAAGTGCAGCACTTATAATATTCAGAAGCATAGGTAATGCTTTTCTAGGAAACATTTTTATAACTTCTTCGGTTATTAAGTCATTACCAGGAACTTCGCTTGGTTTTAATTTCTTTATTTCTTTGTTAAGATTCGTTAGCGTTGCACTTGTTATTGTGTGACTGTCAGGTGTTACTTCCGACATATTAATATTATGAATAAGCGCCTGACTATTGAACGGCTTAAAAGTATCTAGATATTCTTCTTTTTCTGTTCGTAGATTTCGCGAGCAGCCTTCGTCCTTCTTTGCAGCGCCGAATGCACTTGCCCGCATTCTTCGTCAAACCAGGGGTTTCGTTGTGGAAGTCGGTTGAAACCCAGCACATCAGTTGCGGCATTTCTGATGGCACGTTGATAATGTTGCCACTGGTCTTCGGCACTTGATGCTGGCGGTATAGGACTCGTAGAGAGATTTCGGGGTAGGTACGCATTAGGAAAAGGTTCTGGAGGTCTCTTGCGACTGCAGCATTCCGGCGTTGGATCTCCTTGGGATATCCACATTTGTACATTGACTGCAACAGTTGATATTCGCCGTTCGGAAGTTGATTATGTTGATTGCAATGTGATCAATTTTATATTCCATTCCATGATTAGGAGACCACCATGTTCCCTTGCGAATGTAGGTTGTTGTCATGTAGGCTATGCTTACCAACTGCCCTACCAAAGATGTCCTTTCTTTTTTTGACGTTACAATCACCCAACATGATTTTAACGTCATATACAGGACATTGCTCATAGGTTTTGACGAGGAGCTAATGGAAATACTCGTTGGTGGCATCCTTTTTGTCCTCCCTGGTAGCATGAGCGCATTTTGCTCGCTTACGTGTCGGAAGCTTAAGACTTCTTGTCTAAGTTTGCCTCTTATGACAAATCTGAATCCAAATAAGTTTTAAGTCACAGTTTTCATTCTCCTTTTGGCCAGTCCAGCCCATCGCACATCCTGGATGGTGGTTATATATGCTTTATAGCAGTCTACGGCTTCTGCTAGTTGTTCGGCTGCACGTGGTCTGTTAAGAGTTTGAACATTCCACGTGCAGATTCGAAGGTCGTTGTCCTTATTTCGTTTGCTAGGGTCGTCAACAGCAGATCCATCCTTATCCCAGGCTTGTGGTTGCTTCGGAACTATTAATTTTCCCCATGGTAGGGACACATAACCACAAGCTGGTGGGCCAGTTTCACTACTACCACTACGGGGATGTGAGCTCTGCCGTTGATCTGTTAAGAACTTCCCGTCACTATGTCTTCCCTGACGCAGTTTTCAAGATCCTTATAGGCCTAATCGCCAAATATATCGAAGTAGCCCATATAAGGTGCACACTAAGTAGTTCAACTTGGCTGAAACTGTAGTCGCCACCGTTGATTCCATCTGAAGAATTCTTCCGCTGCCTCCTAGGTCCAAGGAAGGGTGCATTAGTTGAAACACTCTTCCTCTCTAGTTTGCTGCCACCAAGACGGATTTAGCAACAACCCAGGGTTCACTAGGAGTTGGTAGACACTGGATAAGTCTCAAATAAACAACAAATTAAGCAGATATGCGGTGTAGATACTCCAACATAAACTAAATGAACGTACGTATTAATTGCATAAATTCTCAACTCAATTATAACAATTTAAGGATCAACCTTTATCAATTTTTCATTCCGATATATAATTTATTTTGACACCAATTGAATTTACATAAAAATAAAATTAATACTTTTAATTTGTTCAATTATTATTTGATAGTGCTCCCAGGCGCACACTCACTCTCATAAATTAAGTCCGCAAAATAGCGGCAATAAATTCACTCTCAGTCGATTGTGTCCTGGCAAATAGTGGTGTAATCGTTTCTAGCAGAATATCCTGCTTCCAACTGTAGGTGCCGCGGTCCTTAGCAATCCATAAATCAATGCTGCAATATGCTAACGAAATTGTTGCATTGCCCATACCCATGTATAGTGTCCACTTAGCGTTATCCTTATGGTTTACGTGTATAGCAGCACTACGCACCTTTACGAGTATAATATCGCGCATCGAAACTTATTAAATAAACTCAAGTACATGTAATGAGCGTGTACTATGTCGTGCAATGTCCTCCAAACAACCGCATAATGGCAATTTATTAATTAATAAATGGGCTGTGGGGAGAGGAGGGAGGGTGCTGGTGCAAAAATATGAAATTAATTGACGGCGGTGGCGGCGACGAATCCACTTGACTCGAATGCAAATTATCACCACCAATTTGGGGTTTGTGCCCTCCAAGCTCTCTTTGGCCAAAATATTCGCGCATTACAATTATAAATTCGTTTGTGAAATTAAATAAATTAATCCGAGTTAGAGGCAAAGTTGTTGCCAAACACAACCATCGAAACGATTTGCAAGGATTAACATAATGTTTCCTATTCAAATTACATTTCGTTTTGCGAGTCTTTGCTGTAAAAGGTGGCAAATGCAAGCAAATCAGGGACAGACATTCTGCGACGAAGAGAACTTTAATTGTACGTCGGTAGGTGCGGGCACACATAAAAGCTTAGTCGAAAGGATTAGTGAATTTATTTGAAAAAAAAAGAGTATATGCCTACTCCTAACAGAATGCAAAGTAGTGTCCTTGTTTTTCTGTTCTGACTTTATGGAGGCTGAAAGGGTTTTACGCCAGCTGTTAATAAATTTATTGTTCACAAAGGCTTAGCTCCGACTGCGGTTGTGTAGGATATTTCTTAAAAATTGCAAAATTTATGAGAAAACTCCATAAGCCGGTGGATTAGTTTATTAGTTTTGCCGTCGCTGAGCTTAGAGCATGGGGAAGTGTGATGAGAGTAGTCTAGCTACAACAGGTTTGTGTTGTTGGCTAAGGCTTGTGCTTGTTTTAGTTATGGGAAAAATGAGCAATGAATGGTCTTGCGTAAGATAGGCATTCCTACTGTTGCCTATTTTGAGACAACTTATCGCGTTCTTGGGAACCTTACCGCGTGCTAGCAACCTGCTAGATGGAGAGCACTCCTGCACTTTAAAACAGTCTGCAATGATAACAGGACATACTACAGACTAGCTTTGCAATTTTTTAGCAAATTATATATTTTGAATGCTGTGGAATATACACTGTATTTCGAAAATCAAAAATTGGGCTCAGTACAGGCTTTTCTAGACAGACTACCTTGTCGCATCATTTTCGCTTTCTTTCTGTGAATCATCTTAGCCAGAATTACTCCCTGTCACTGATTCTCCGTCTAAGCATCTGCAAACCTTCCCCGTTCCAAACCACTAGTAGCCTGTATTTTCTTCTGATAATGAGTGCCAGTCATTGACACAGTGACCTGCAATAATTTCTAGGTTTCGTCTTCCACAAGTCGCATCTTTAGATGATACCTAAGGCCACCACATACTGCGGATATCGCTGCTATCCATTTGAACACTTCTCCCTGCATGTTCAGAGCTTCTCTCTTGGTAGATCCTACCGACATTTTAATAATCATTTTGGCTTGTCTATACTTATCCACGTTTGACCGTGTCGCACAGTTTTCGGTGTTGTTTCGTGGCCCATTTCTAAAAAAACCTCTCACTGTGTCTCTGCCTAGAACAGTAAATCGTTTAGGACCGCATAATGTCTAGGCTGACGTCAACTTTGCTAAACCGCTCGGCTTTTCTTTTTCTTTCTGCATGTGTTTTCACCAAAGCTGGGGTCTCTGCATTTTGAGTTGCATATGTCTGATTAATGCTAGATTAAGTTTCTTCGAGAAGATACTTGTTCCCGTTGTGGCATTCATCACGGATTCATTCGTGAAGAAAGTAATATCTCCGGTCTTCTTATCCGGACCGCGATAGTCATTCCATTCATCAGATCCTTTATTTAGTTTCTCAGGCATTTTAGGATCTTCCTATGACCACAGATTGTGTCACGCCAGCGCCATTTAACATTTCGGTGTAAACGAAGTATTCCAGCGACAGTATTAGCAAAATCACTTCCATTCTTTCCGTTGATCCTTCCTGCAAAGATCCTAAGGTTGTTTCGGTGGGGAGGTACGCATTGTCTATCATCGCTGTCGATTAACCAGCTGATTCCATTGATATTCCTCTGGATTCCTTTAGCCTCGCCAGCTGTGTCGTTGTCGTTTCCAGCACCTGCCCGACATCTTCAAAGCCTTCTCCCACTATATATTGATTCTCTCACCTATCGTGCTTTACTAACTTTCAAACGTACGAGTAGAGTTAGCTCCGAGGAGACACAACTCGTGGTTCAACTCGTGGTTTTCCTTGGATTATGTGGTCCAGTAGGGACCGAGTGTTGCTGAAATAGGCTTAGCTGTCAGCTCGCCTTGGCCTACGAGAGTCCTTAGCTTAATGAATGATGGGGTACGTCACAGGTTGCCTAGAACATTAATTTCCCGTCCCGGTCTAGAGAAGAATTACAGAATTGGAGTAAGTTAGCCCAACAATTCATGCAATTATTCGAAGGAAGAGAGTTCCTAGCGACATCGCCTTGAATTAGGATATAGAAGGTGTGATAGCTGTCACACCACTTGCCTCGAATAGTAATTTCGCCCATCCTGTTTGTTCGTCTGTTCATTATTCCCATCCGCCTTGCGTGTTTATTTAAAAAATTGTGTCCCGTTATTTCTCTAGTTGTTGCGGATATCGAGAATCTACTAAGAGATAGTAGTTTCTTTGTTTCGTTGCCGTCTGTATTTGTCCATAGAGCTTTCGTAGTTTTCCAAGTTTGAATGACCTATCCTCGGACCATCTGCACAGAGTCTTCCATTGTATGGCGTCCACAAAATTGAAGATGGGGTAACTGACATACGAGTACCTTGCACAGCAATTGTACCAACCGAGACTAAGTAATCCGTATATATGAACCACCCGCCATTCATCTTAAGGCTCTTGCATCAGTGGATGTATCTCAATAGTCGGTACATCGCACTTTTACTGTGATCTTCGAGTGAAGATTTTACAGCATCCGATCGTTATATTGAGGAACGATTTCAGTGCTTTCTAAAAGTACTATCTACTTGGGTAAATCTGTATTAGATGCTGGCTTAACCGCAAATCTCTTCGACTTGCTCGGTGATCTGCATGAGACGATTCATGATCGTTGTACTGTGACAGCATTAACATTGTGGCCCTTTATACGAGTATAGCCAACTTCAGTGATTCGAAGATCAATATTCTTAACGACAAACAATTCCCTCC
The DNA here is from genome assembly GCA_963082735.1 of Pocota personata. Lineage (NCBI taxonomy): Eukaryota > Metazoa > Arthropoda > Insecta > Diptera > Syrphidae > Pocota > Pocota personata. The sequence goes on from OY720430.1 coordinate 204,591,681, forward strand.
AATTTTAGTTTAGAGATATATATCATCTCATCTGCCAGCACAAAAGAGTTTTTTGGCAGCGCCACTCTACTCATTGGTGCGGCGCCTACTTCTTCGCTGGCATGGTATACTTGGTCTACCTACTCATGAAAAGTGAACAGAGTCTGTCTTAGTCTGTGCAACTTATCCTCAAATCGTCTCTGAAGCTTACTCTCTAGTAGAATGGAACTATATTGTAAATTGACAGATGCTCTGGGCTTGTGGGAGGTTTTGGATTAATTGGTAATGTTGCTGCACTTGGTTACAGGTTCGAATCCCGGCAAAAACACAAATTGACAGACGTCCGTAATTCTAATTGTCATTGTAGGTGTCTTCCGTTCGTAGGAAAAATATAACATGCACACCAATGGTTGTTAGAAACTCGGCTCTATATGGGTAGTACTTAAGCATTTTTTTGTTAACATGTATCTGTCGGTCTAACGTTGTGGTTTTGACATGAAGTTGCAACACTCTACCATCATATATTTTATAGGCAATTCCATAAACATGAATGATGGACATAGTCCTTATGATTTATAAGAATAAATACCATCCACATTTACTTTGCTAGAATACTCGTATCTATAAAACAATTTGCACTGAAGCATCCACAAAAAGTCGTGTGACGGAATTAGTCACGGTTCGGGTTCTTTTTTTTTCCATTTAACTTCTTAATTAAAACTAAGAAGAAGAAGACGAATGAAATTAAAAATAAAATAAAAACCAAACAATTCCACTGAAGACAGCAAACGTCACGTTTATTACTGCACCGACACTGCCGCGCTAGTTCAATCCAAAGCCAGTTCAGTGAAAAAGTGCTAATTTTGACACGTTCATTCGTTACCAGCTACCGTTCGACGTCAGAATTCTAGGCTTTAAATGTATACACTGATCGATTTGAGTGACAGCTAACAGTGTCACCAGAAAGATGACGTTAAGGAAGGTTTACTGAAAAAGGCATCTTTAAAAGTGTTAGACGAAATCAAGAGATTTCGAGTTTTTTTTTTTTTTTGTCACTTTTTTTTAAAATGTTCATCACTTTTTATGAAGTCATGCATTGAAGATACACACATACGGATTTATCTGTGGTATGTGGTACCGCGGTCTCTGTTCAATGTCGTGAGTTACAAATTAAAGGTGTGGTGTTAGGTGTGATGTTGAATTCAGCTCTACCGTAACCAATTTCACATTGTCGATGTATAGCTTTCTTACTGGCGCTGGAAAAAAAAAAAAAATAAAATAAATTTTGTATCTCATATTTGGTGGATAAACTTAGAAGTGCTGTACGTACTCGTAGATACATTCCATTTTTTTTCTTTCCATCGATATTTGTTGTATTTGATGGACAAGATGTGAGGGTGCTGTGAAACTGAGAGAAGACGGTTTGAAATTGTGTGATTTCGCGTTATTCTACGATATTTCGATGTTGTTATTTGTTCTATGAATCGAAGGTATCACGATGCGATAGTGAAGTACATATACAGAGATGTATATGTATTTTTAATTTTTAATACGAAATGAAATGAGGTTTATTTACTTGAGATACACTATGAATATTTAATGGAATTGTGGAGCACGACGCAACAAAAAAAAAAAAAAAATACAAAATTTGCATGTCATTGATGATATTTGTCACAAAATGAAAATTTGTTATCGGAGTCCGTGCAATCCATCATAGAATAAGTGACACAAAGTCTCTTGGCGGTATTAAGGTGCGTGTGACACATTCCTCTAGGCATACATAAATGTCAATTGCCGGGCACAAATTAATAATACATATAAATTAAAACATACTATGTTTATTTATATTAAAAAAATATTTTTATTATCGAGGAGAAGCCTCTTTATTTTATAAATCCTAAATTACAACTGACTTACAATTTTTGAACTTAAGTTAAAGAAACCTACAATCACTGCATCGTATCGATCATGTTACCCCATTCGAGTGTTTTCACCTGCTTGCATTCAGTTGAATCCAGACGCTACGTTAGCATAACGGATGCTCGTGTGTTATTAGTTGCTGAGTCGCCAGAAATTGGTGGGAATATCATTTTTGATGATATCAATGTTGTTGTCGTTAACTCCTCCCTTCTTAAGATAATGCGTCCACGCATTTTTACATGATGTTAAAGAGGCTGGGATATTTTTGAAGGGATGATGGGTGATTAGGTTCACCTTGGTTCGTTATCATTATCATAGGTGATGCTGGTGGTGTTGGCATCGAGTTAATTTGAGATGCTCTTAATTTCCGGTTGCATTGCATTACTATAATGATGAAGAATACAACTGCGAAAATCACGTACGTTATTACCTGGTGCATGTCTTTTTCTGTCTTTATTTTCGTAAGATGCTGCGTATTTCTGGTATGTAATTCCTTCATTAGTTCTAGGGAGAGTACTTCTTCAACTGCCAAATCTTCTGAAGTTGGATGCAATGTTGGTGGTAATGCTTGGATGTTTATGATTTCCTGGGCGACGTACCGTTGATTATTGATAAATATTGTGTCATTGTTGAATTTGACGACATAATTTCCGTTAAGTGAATGGGTCTTGTTATTGGCTTCTATGGTTCCGTTGAACTGGTTGAGGACGATGATTCCTGGTGATATTTCTTCCGTGTGGGGAACATGTTGACTATTTATTGATTTACACGATGCATTTTTGTTTTCTACTAAGCCTATTATACAGATATCATTACTTAGGTCTATTAAATCTGTTCGTTTACAAAGGGAAATATTTTCAATTTGCTTACAGTTATTCAACATTCCAAATGTATTTTTTTCGTTCCTTAATATATTTCTATAAGATATTTTGTTTACTAAACCATTACTTTTTTTTATTGGGATTAAAATAAGTTTTCTATAGATTTCTTCTTTCGTTTTTGGGATACTAACAATATATAATAAATCTTTCTGATTAGATGCAATTTTTACATCAGCGAATTTGATTACTTGTTCTAAATTCGTATAAGGCAAGATTTCTTTATCGATTTTACTTATAATTATATTTATTTCATTTTTCGACATAATATTAGAATTAACAATATTTTCTTTAGCAAGTTCGATTGCATATACAATATTCGTAAGTTCTTCTTTTATGAGTTTTAATTTAAATAGTAATATAACATTAGACTGATATTCAATTGTACTGTCCTTTTTTATGGTATTTATTATTACATTAGTTATGTTTGTGAGTTCATTTATTCTCTTCTTATATTCTTCATTAATTATTACTTGTTCGTTATTGTTTTCTATGACATTGTTTATATTACTTCTTAGAATATTAAAATCTTCGTGGTCGGGTGTTCCCGCTATCCACTTCCATCCAGTGCCTATAAAATCTAGGGATCGTTTAGTTTTGCTAATTTTTAAGTTTTGAATTATATCTTTAATGCGTTCTAATTCGTGATGAATGATGGGAAAGAAAGGATTGGTTTTCGGGACTTGTTTAAGGATAATCGAATCTGCTTCCGAAACGAAATTTTCGTATGGCGTTAACTCTATGGTGTGTATAAGTTTTAAATTTCCTTCTGAGATTTTGGCCATACCATTATCTAGGATGATGATGGGGGAATTAGAATAGTCTAGAATGTCAACATTTCCTTGGGTTGGTTTTATTAGATACCTGTGGATAAAGGAAAGGAGAGGGGTAAGTGTGGGTTTTAGGATTAGTTTCTTATTTTTGATTTGTGAACAACTCTGCCTGATTCCGTTATAACGGTTGTTGACTTATTTTCCTTTACTTTCTCCTTTTTGTATCTTGCCGATAGCTTTGAGCCTAATCGTTTATTTACTTTGATGTAAATGATTTCTCCAGGAGAGTAGTTTTTTAAGTCAGTTCTTTTTTTATTATGGTATGTTATATCAGCTTCTTGTTTAGACTTCAATTTATCAATATTTTTTTGGCGTGCTTCCTCGATTTGTGCTGGGCTTTCGGTGTTTCTGCTAAAAAATATATCGACTGGTTTTCTTTTTGTGACTGAATGTACAGAGAAGTTATATGCGTTAACGGCTGCTTCTAAAAGTTCCGTGAAGGATTCATAAATTCTTTCGGATTTCAAACATCGCATAATCTCAGCGAGGGTTGAATGAAATCTTTCTATTTGACCGTTTGACGTGCTTGTGTAGGGGGGTGTAGTGAAAACTTGAATTCCAAATTCGTTTTGTAACATAAAGAGTATTGACGTTGCATTGAAAGATTTTTCGTTATCAAAGACGATTACTTTTGGAATACCACAACCAAAGACAATGTCTCTAATCGGTTGCCTTATGTCTTCCACGGCTTTTGACTCGATTCTTTTTGTCATGGCATATTTGGAAAACTTGTCTATTGCAGTGATAACTAGTTTTCCCTCTGTGGAGAAAACATCGATGTGTATAATTTCACCGGGGTACTTCGGAATAGGAGTTGATTGTATAGGGACATTATTGGGATGCCTATCGTATTTATTCTGTTTACAAATTAAACAGAGTTTAGTGATTTTGTTCAGTTTTTTGCTCAATTTTGGGAAAAAGTATTTTTCTAGAATTTGAGCTCTGTTTTCACGTTGGTTTCGGTGGGCACGGTTATGTTCTTGAATAATTATGCTTTCTTGATCCTCTTCGTTTTCCACATCTTGAACTTGTGCTTGTGTAAACCTGATCTTGTAAGAACTAAAATTATTTCTGTAAATGTTTTGAATCATACCCATAATGTGTTCATCTGTTTTGATTCCATTGGTTACAGATGGATTGAGACATTTTTTTAGAATTTGTATTAGTTTAGTTTCATCGTAAAGGGATTCAACGACAGTATGCCTATGGTAAGTTGGGAATATTATTTGGAATTTTTGGCTGGTTGGTGTACCTTCTTGAAGAAATATTTGATTTTTAAAACAATTGATTGGTGATTCAACGCTATGGATAAGGCCATGAGATGATGTTTCGTCGCTATTAATTGTTGATGTAAGGGAATTGATTTGGTTGGCTTGAGGTGGCCTTGATAGTGCATCTGCCACTACGTTTGTCCTACCTGGTTTATATTTAATCTCATAGTTAAACTCTTCTAATGACGCTTTCCATCGTTTCAGCTTGGTGTTATTATTTTTAGTGCTAAGCGCATACGTGAGCGGTTGGTGGTCTGTAAAAATTAGAACCTTTGCCGAACCGTACAGGTAGTTTCTGAGGGAGTTTAATGCCCATATGATGGCGAGCATCTCCTTCTCATTTGCGGCGTAATTCTCTTCGGATTTACTTAATGTCCTTGATATGAAGGTAATAGGTTTATCCTTTTGTGATAGGACAGCGCCTATTGCGTATTTCGAGGCATCCGTAGTAAGCTCGAAGGGACATTTGAAATCTGGGTAGTTTAATACTGTATCATCCGATGCTAAAGAGTTTTTAAGCTTATTGAACGCTTCATGGGCACTTTCGTTAAGATGTATTTCTTTTTTACTTGAAAGATTTTTTGAAATACGTCCATCCTCCCCTCTTAAAAGGGATGTCAGGGGTTTCGCGAGTTTGGCGTAGTCTCGAATGAAACGTCGGTAATATCCTGACAGACCTAGGAAAGATCTTAAATCTTTCAAAGTTTTAGGAGGTGGGAAATTCTTAATAGCGTTAACCTTTTCGGGGTTTGTTTTTATGCCCTTGTGAGAGACAATGAAACCAAGAAATTCTATTTCTTGTTTAAAGAACTCGCACTTGTCGAGTTGAACTTTCATATTAGCGTTATTCAAAGTTTGGAAAACTTTGCAAATATTCTCGAGATGTGTGGCCTCATCTTGGCTAAAGATGATTATATCATCGATATACACATAGCATATTTTGCCAATGTGATCGCGAAGGATATCATCTGGAAGATTGAGGGGGCATTTTTTAAGCCAAATGGTAATCGGGTAAATTCATATTTACCGTAATTTACCGAAAAAGCAGTCTTTTCTATATCTGATTCCTTTAAAGGAATTTGATGGAAGCCACTTTTTAAATCGATAACTGTGAACCAGTTATTCTTTCCCAAGTTAGCCAAAACTTCATTTATCTCGGGAATAGGATATCGGTCAGCTATTGTGATTGAGTTTAGTTTGCGATAATCTATAACCAATCTGAATTTTTTATTGCCGGATGCATCAGCCTTTTTAGGTACAATCCAGACAGGTGAATTGTAAGGCGATCTTGAACGTCGAATAATACCGTCTTTTAAGAGATTCTCTATTTGCGACTCAACTTCGTCTTTGAGTGCCATTGGATACGGATAAAACTTTGAGTAGACAGGGGAATCTGTCATTGTTCTTATCTCTCCTTTAACAACAGTGGTACATGAAAGTTTATTATTTGGGTCATCGAATAGTTTAGGGAATTTATTTGTTAAATATTGAATATCGGATTTCTGCTTGCTTGACATGTGATGTGTTCTAATGTTAATGGTGTTAACGGAATGTGCAGCTAATTGTTTGATTCTTACTTTAACGTGATTTTTAAGAATCATGTAATTATCTTTGATGTGAATGACAGCTGAAAGATCTTTTAGACTATCATTACCGAGGATAGCATGAAAAGATTTCAGTTCTGTCAGTAGGAAAAATTTAATTTTGATATCATTTAGGCCAAAAAGGTTCAGAAATGTGTGTTGAGAGACTTTAATGTTCCCTCCTACGGAATTTGCATAAAAAGTTTTTTCATTTGGAAGAGGATTTGAGACGAGGCTAGGTTGAATATAATTTTTATTCGACCCTGTGTCGATTAGAAATTTAAGTATCTCTCCACTCTTCGTCCTACATTCAAAATATGGAAGAGAGGAGCAGTTTAATCTAAAAAATTAATGTCGTTATATTCTGGAGCTTGGTCATCGCATTGTTGGGGAAGAGAGTCTATGTATTCCTGGGGAAGGGAGTCTACATATTCTTGCAAGGTCTGATCTTGTTGCTGACCTTCGTAGTGGTCCTCAGGTTCTGCTTCAGCTATAGTATTTAAATGGAAATTCCTTTGTACCTTTGGGGGATGTATTTGACGCGATGGTGGGTCGATTGCTCTTTTAGGTGCAGGCGGCCAATTCCTTTGTTGTGGTCTGTTCATGTAGTTGACGTTGTTTGTTCGGATCGTGGATGTTTCCATCTGCTCGGGAGGTGGTTGAGGTCTATAATTTTGAGGAGGTTGAGGGCGGTTAAGTGGCACAAATTGTCGCTGGGGCCTTTGTGGTACTGGTGCTGGTCTGGGCTGAAAATTTTGAAATTGGGGAGAAATCCATCTTGGAGGATTATACATTAGTTCTGGATAGAACTGTTGTCGATTTTGAGGTTGCGAAAAATTGTTATTTTGCCGTCTTGGTGGAACTGGAGGTGGTGTATTATGCATTTTCCTAACATTATTGTTAGTCGCCACTGCATATTGTGATCGAAAAGTTTGATTTTCGAGCTTGAGGCATAAATGCAGCGCTTGTGGTAAATCTGCGGGTTCTCGTATCCCGAGAAGCCTGGGCAAGTCACCTTTTAAGCCTCTGATAAAGGTGTCTAGGGCTTTTTCTCTATATGTGTGCAGCAATAAGTTGAATGCTTCACCACCGACTTCCATTGAGGATATCTTATTCAAGATCAGTGAGAGGTGCGAGTATACCTCTTGATAAAACTCTTGAATCGAAGAATTACCTTGTACCAGAGATATCATCTGGTATTCTAAAGTACCTAGGTCGCGCTTGTCCGCGTAATGTAGTGTCAAGCACCTAGAAATATTATCCCAATTTAATGGGGTATTATATGATTCTAGAATGTGGTCTGCGTGACCGACTATTTTATTTCTAATTACATTAATAATCCCGAAGTATTTTGGAGATCCTCTAATAGGATCATAGATCCTTAGGATTCTTTCCACACTTTTACGCCATGAACTGAATTCGCCAGGTTGCCCTGAGAATTCGCGTAGGCTTCTAACAACATCTGGGATTTTGTCTAGTTCACCTATGTTGTCTTGTTGATCTGGGTTTATAATTTGATCAATTCCTGCGAATCGATCTGCGTTTGGGTTTAAAATAGAGTTGACCATTTGCCTACCCTCTCTTTGAAGTGTTTGATTAATCATATTTGCAATTAAGGCTTGAAGAGCAGCACTTGCGACGGGTTGTTCATTCTGATTAACAGGATTTTGATTAAGGGGTTGGTTATGGTTTAGGACTGGTGGACGAATTAGATTGTTTTGGTTTGCCATTGTTATAACAGATAAATATTTACTTCTTAAGTTTTTAAATAATTTGTACTTTCTATTAAAAATTTTCTTAGAAAAATATTCACTTCTTTCTTAAATTTGCTAAAATTATTACTTTCTATTAAAATTTCTCTTAAATAAATCTTGCACTAGCTTTGTTTCACTTCACTTAAATTTTTTGTGTGATAATAATATTGTTTTGTATGTTTTCTTAAATTAATCTTACATTAATAAAACCAGGATAGCTGTGTCCCACGCTGGTGTGAACGTCATTGGTCCTGTTTGCTTTATGCTACTAATGGTGTCGTTCGCACACTCCTTCGTGGTCTTCAGTTTGTCTACAGACTCCTGATACGCACTGGTTGCAGGTTCGTGTTGGCTGTTGCGTTGATTTTACTAACTCGCGGCGAGGTACTTAACGTCGACTAAGGCACAGTTAGTTCTTTTTCTAACACTTTTTAACACACGGCAAGATAATTTTACGTTGACTTATGCACTGTTAAAACTGTTGAAAACGCGAAGCCACACTAGTTGGGCGCCAATTAAAACATACTAGGTTTATTTATATTAAAAAAATATTTTTATTATCGAGGAGAAGCCTCTTTATTTTATAAATCCTAAATTACAACTGACTTACAATTTTTGAACTTAAGTTAAAGAAACCTACAATCACTGCATCGTATCGATCATGTTACCCCATTCGAGTGTTTTCACCTGCTTGCATTCAGTTGAATCCAGACGCTACGTTAGCATAACGGATGCTCGTGTGTTATTAGTTGCTGAGTCGCCAGAAATTGGTGGGAATATCATTTTTGATGATATCAATGTTGTTGTCGTTAACTTATATGCATCTAGTTAGATCAGTTTCCTGCATGCATATTTTTTTTTTTTTTCCCGAGGGTAGGTAAAAAATCTTCATGAAGACACTATGAGGATCGATAGCGCGTGCTCATAGTAGTGTGAGATTTTTACTCACTAAAAAAACCTCCCTTCGTGATAAATTTCTTTGATTACATACTACAACTAAGTTTTGGCTTATCCAGCAGTTTTTCTTTCACGTATTGAGATCGTTTGGCAAGTCCCTTTCCATTGAAAGTTCCTGCTTGTTCTGCAAATTAGACGCGGTTTCCTGCAATCGCGTTAAGTCGAAAGGTTTAGTCCTTTGTAGACGACGCAGTAGATTCCTCTCATCTAGAATTCGAAGGACTTCATTGTTAACGAGTCCTTGTAATCTGTCTTTCTATCTCTATGGATATCGCTATTTCTAATAAACCACGGTGCATTAACTATTGATCTTAGCACTTTATTCTCAAAAGTTTGTAAAATATTGACATTACTTATTTTGGTACAACCCGAGAGTTGTATTCCATATATCCATATCGGCTTTAGCACTTGCTTGTATAGAAGCAGTTTGTTCTCTGTATTAAGCTTGGAATGTTTTCCAAGTAACCAGTCTGAGGAAGAAAAGGAGAACTTCTACAACCAGTTGGGAGCTGTTCATAATGCAACACCCAATGGCGACATTGTCATTGTGATGGGGGACCTGAATGCCAAGGTAGGCTGCGACAACGAAGGGCTCAAACATGTTATGGGACGGCACGGACTAGGCAATCGGAATGACAACGACGAAAGATTTGTTGACTTTTGCAACGCAAATCGTCTTGTCATAGGTGGCACCATGTTTGAGCACAAAGCCTGCCATAAAATCAGTTGGGTGTCAACTGACAGGCAAGCAACCTCCAACCAAATTGACCATTTTGCCATCAGTCGCCGTTTTAGAAGTAGTCTCCTAGACGTCCGAAACAGGCGAGGTGCCGACATGGGGTTGGTACGAGATCACCATCTTATGATAGCTACTCTCCGACTACGCACTGCTGCCGTTCGTAGATCTAACGACACAAGAATACCTAGGTTCAATGTAGACCGACTGAGAGTTCCCACAGTGCGCCAAGAATTAAGGGACCATCTCTCACGTGGAGTGGAAACAATCAGCAGCTCCCTGCCCGCCACCATCCAAGACCATTGGTGCGCTGTGAAAACTGTTTTCACATCAGGTGCTGAAAGGATTGTCGGTCGATCACAGGGAAACCATAGGGCGTGGCTTTCCGAGGATACCTGGAGAAGGATCAACGAACGAAAACAGCTAAGAGCTCAAATTGCAGCAACTCCAGCAGCAGGGAGGATCGAGCTTGAGTCCCTATATCGCATGAAGATGAGAGAAGTACAGCGTAGCGTGAGACGTGACAAGCGCAATTACATCAATGCGCTGGCTACGGAAGCAGAAGAAGCAGCAGCGAGGTGCGACAGCAGAACCGTTTATAGAATCACTAAAGAGCTTATAGGTGGCCGAAGCTCTACTCAACACCCAGTGAAAGGCTTAGACGGTTCGTTGCTAATATCGGATGAGAATCAACTGAAGAGATGGAAGGATCATTTTGCTTCGGTTCTAAACCGAGTATTCGCCAGCAATATGCACCCAAGTCAGACTGAAGTGTCCGTAGAAAGAAGTTCCCGAATTCGCACCACAACCCCCAGTAAAGAAGAGATTATTACCGCAATCAAAGCACTGAAAACTAATAAGGCGGTAGGACTTGACGGCATACCCGCGGAGCTTTTTCAAGCTGCGCCAACAGCATCGGCAGAGCTACTGTTCCCACTTGTCGGGAGAACATGGGAAGCCGAGAGTTTTCCAGATGAGTGGAAAAAGGGAATGATTGTCAAGCTCCCTAAAAAAGGCAACCTAATGCAGTGTGAAAACTGGAGAGGTATCTGCGTGCTGCCTGCTGTGGCCAAGATAATAGCTAGAATCATCCTGGAGCGAATCAAAGAACACCTTGAAGACACACTTGACGCCGAACAAGCAAGTTTCCGCTCTGGATCCTCCTGTGTCGACCACATCAACACCCTGCGGATCATCATCGAGCAATGTGTTGAATATCGAACATCACTTCACCTGTTGTTCATCGATTTTGAAAAGGCGTTTGATAGTGTCAATCGGGAATTTATTTGGCGTGCCTTGCGCAGGAGAGGCATTCTGGATAAATTAATAGCAATTATCAAAGCTACATATGATGGGTCCACATGTCACGTTTTGCACAGAGGAAGGCTGTCTGAGGAATTCGAAGTCCAAAGTGGGGTTCGGCAAGGCTGCATACTTTCACCAATATTGTTTTTATTGGTGATTAGCTATGTGCTGAATGCGGCCTTATCAACAGGAAATGGAGGAATTCGATGGACTCTTACATCTGAACTCAAACACCTCGACTACGCCGACGATGTATGCCTACTGTCTCACAGAATAATGGACCTTCACCAAATGACAGCAAATGTGGAGAGGGAAGCAGACGTCGTTGGGCTGAAAATTAACTCGGCAAAAACAAAAATGATCAGCCTAGGACCAAACTCATCAACTCATATATGCATTGCTGGACAAACGGTTGAGAGAGTAGAGAGTTTCCAATACCTTGGGAGTATTGTCTCAACCGATGGCGGAACCGAACTGGATATAGCCAGCCGAATAGGTAAAGCAAAATCTGCGTTTGGGATGCTATCCATAGTTTGGCGAAGTAATGCAATTAGCTTAAACACCAAGCTACGACTGTTCCGTTCCAACGTTGAATCCGTGTTGCTATATGGATGTGGTATCTGGAGAGTGACCGTCACTATCACGAGGAAGCTGCAAACGTTTGTCAATAGGTGTCTACGTTACATCTTAAGGATATTCTGGCCAAACCGTATCTCTAACGAACAGCTTTATCAGAGAACGGGCCATGAACCTATAGGCACAACCATACGACGACGAAAGTGGCAGTGGATCGGTCACACTCTCCGAAAGGGTGACAGGTCCATAGCTAACCAAGCGATGCAATGGAACCCGCTTACCCAGGATGGCAGGATACGCGGCGGTCCTAGGAGTACGTGGCGCAGAACAGTTGAGAAGGAAGTACGGCAACTGGGAAAGAGTTGGGGAGAGCTGAGGCACATTTCCAGAAATCGCACACGATGGCGCGTAGGCGTTGTAGAGGCCCTAGGACCCACAAGGGGATACATGACATAAGCAAGTAACCAGTACATACATTTCTCTGTATTTAGTTTCTAGTTCTTTACGTTTTTTCTTCACGTGTGATTTCCACTTCAACTTAGCGTCAAGTGTCATTCGAAGATACTTAGCCTCGTTTGCAAACGGAATTTGAACCGAGTTTGAAAAGATCGGCAAATTATTTATTTTCTTATAAGTAAAATTGACATGAACAGATTTGTTTTCGTTTAAAGCTAGTCGCCAAATCTTTGTCCATTCATTTACTTTATTCAATGCTTCTTGCAATTTTTCAGTCGATTCTTCGATCGTTTTACCCGTTGCCAGGATGGCAGTGTCGTCGGCAAATGTAGCTAATACGGTGCCTTCTTCTTGCGGTATATCGCGAGTATATAATAGATACAAAAGCGGTCCAAGGACACTTCCCTGCGGTACCCCAGCCCTTATTTCTTTAAATTCTGAATATTCATTTCCGTGTTTGACTCGGAAAAGTCGATTCGTCAAGAATATTATATAAGTGTTCCGGCAGAACTTGTCGTAATTTATATTTCAATCCTTCATGCCAGACCTTGTCAAAAGCTTGAGAAACATCAAGGAATACGCTTGAGCAAATCTTTTTTTTTTCGTAAGCTTTCTCAATTAAATCAGTTATTCTATGCACTTGGTCTATTGTTGAGTGCTTGGTTCTAAACCCAAACTGGTGATTGGGAATAAGAGATCTTTCTTCTACAACTGGCTGTGATCGCTTAGGTACTATTCTTTCGAAAACTTTAGACATAATCGGCAGCAGCGAAATAGGTCTATACGACTTTTTATCATTCGGCGGTTTTCCTGGCTTCAGAATCATTATTACTTCCGCGACTTTCCATCGACTCGGAACATATTCTAGTCTTATCGCTGCGTTTATAATGTAGAGGAACTTAACTAACGCTTTTCGAGGTAACGATTTCAGAAGGTCTCCTGTGATTAGGTCGTATCCAGGAGCTTTATTCGGTTTCAGTTTCTTTATTTCTTGTTGAAGTTCGGTCAGCCTTGCATTTATTACTGTGTAATTGTGAAGTGCTATATCCGACGCATTATCATTTTCAACAAGCGCTTGCCCATCAAATGGTGGGCGGCAAGACTTCTGCTTTGTCTTTATCATTCTTGGCCCATTGGTTGTCATTTTTCTTGATTGGGACCGCTTGTATTTTCAGTTTTTAAATTGGAATCTTTTTCCGCTGTTAAGCTTTCAATGCTGGTTTGTATTGTCCGATTTTTAAAATCAATAATGGCCTTTTTTTAGCAAGTTACACAAGCGATTTAAATGCGTCCTGCATGCATATGTTCATCGTACAGTGGGGGCTTTTGAAAAATAAAAACGAAAATATTAATTGCCTAATCCCATAAATTTCTTAAGAGTTGGACTCTGACAAATCACCGAAAATATTGGAAACATTTGAACATTTTAAAAATGAACACGCAAACGAATTTTCCAATGTAATTCATGTTTCATTTGATTGTTTTCAAGTTAAGAAGAAACAAATAAGTTCAGAAAAGGGACAAGTTTTGGAACACATTTCATGTTTTGCTTGTGACAATTCATAAATCTGAGGTTTGGTAGCCAAAATTTCGATCGTACTAAATTTTTCGAAGGGTTCACCATTTTCGAGATATTCGCATTCAAAAACGTTTTCGATTTACTTGCGAGTGAAGTCGGGAACGTTTGGAAATTGTATATCTTCAAAAATGTCGGAAAATTTGACATATATAAACGGTTTTTCATTAAGCGCTTCCTATCTTTAAATTTAAATAATACAAAGTGTGTGTGAGATATTATCGAAATTTTGTATTCGTTTGAAAGGCCTATCGATGCCATTATCAGAATATATGGAATATAACATCGTTGAAATGTCCGCCGCGGCTTCTCTGGGTGGCGTGCATTCGAAATGTCCAATTTGCCATAACTCTGGCGCATAAATCAGGCTGAATTTTCCCGATGGCATGGGTTATGTTGGCTTTGAAGGCCGCTGTTGTTTATGGCTTATTCGCATAGACCTGCGACTTCAGAAAAGCCCACAAGAAAAAGTCTAACGGTGTCAAATCGCACGATCTCGGTGGCCAGTTCACATCACCTCCACGTGAGATGAGCATGCCCTCGAATCGATCGTGCAGAATTTCCAATGTGGCGTGAGCTGTGTGGCACGGCGCCGTTCTGTTGAAACCACATGTCGTTGGTGTCCATATGATCCAATTCAGGCCAAAAGAAGTTGGTAATCATCGACCTATAGCGCTCGCCGTTGACGGTGATGGCCTGGCCAACGTCGTTCTCAAAGAAATATGAACCGATGACGCCGCCAGCCCAAAATCCACACCAAACAGTGACTTTTTCGGGATGCATTGGACGCTCTTGGATCTCATGTAGATTGGTATCGTCCCAAATTCGACAATTTTGTTTGTTGACGTACCCATTCATCCAGAAATGGGCCTCATCGCTGAAGATGATTTTTTGATGAAAATTAGGGTCAGTTTCCAATTGCTCCAGAGCCCATTCAGTGAACACACGTCGTTGTCTATGGTCGTTTACCTTCAGCTCCTAGGTCAGTTGAATTTTGAATGGGTGCAGGCCCAAGTCATGACGGAAAAGTTGTGGTCTGCGAAAGGCCGAGTTCTTGTGAGCGACGCGAAATCGACTGCCTCGGATTCTCCTGCACACACTCACGGACAGCGGCGATGTTTTCAGCAGATCTTGCATTTCGTCGACGTACGGGTGTTGGTTGATTGTTTACTGAACCAGTGGACTCAAATTTATCCACCACACTGCGAATAGTCCTCTCGGAAGGACGATTATGGCGACACTAAAATGGGCGAAGCGCGGAACGTTACCCGAACAGAACACGCATTTTGATAAAACAATTTTATTATTTGCACTGAATAAATGACAGCCAATTTGACAGATGTAGCTTCAACCATATGGCCGCTATCAACTGTCAAAGTTCGAAAGTCCCTATTGGAAGACCCTGTATGTAGGCATGTCTTATAGAGAATTTCGAAACCTAAAATTTCGCTGTAATAATTTTTTTTTTTTGTAGAACGCACTATTTTCGCGAGAAAAATCGGTTTCCATTAACTGTAGTCCAAAGGTAGGTATTTGCATTTTAAATGCCAATTCACATATGGACTTATCATTCGGGAATTTCGCTATAACAGCGATAAAACCGTGAACGAATATGTAGCGAAACTTAAAAAACACCCTGCAGTTTCCATTGTGGGAATTATGCCTTAGGCACACATAATTTGTGCACAATTCCTTTTCATGTGAAATATACTTATACATGCTAGCAGATACACACGAACTCCATGTTAAACTTAAACTGATACGAGCACGTGCCACTCTACTCACTCTAGACAATCAGTGGAAGTATGTTTCGCAATTTTCGTTTTGTTGTTAATTTTAAGGACAAGAACAATAAGTCAATAAAAATGGTTTACTTACTTACTTAAGTTCGGGGCCTTAACCAACAAACCTCTTCAGTTTGCCTGGTCTAGCCAACTGCCTCCAGTTGCTTATTCCAAGTTTGTTGAGATCCCCTTCTACTTGTGTGCATCACCTAAGGCAAGATCTTCCTCTACTGTATCGTCCCTCCGTGTTAGATTCGGAAACTCTGGGGGCCGCATCGTTGGTGTCCATTCGCTCTACATATCCTAGCCATACTAAACCATCAATGCACAGTTTTGTGACTAGGTCGATGTCGCTGTACAGCTCGTCTCTGAATTTCCTCCTCCAAAGCCCGTAAACGCAAACCGGAGCGTATATCTTACGAAGAATTTGTCTCTCGAAACGACCAAGTATATTTTAATCCGCTTTCGGTATACTCGTAGTCCGTGCTTCAGCACAATAGAACAGGATCATCAGTCAGTCCTTCTATTGGTCACAGTCTCATAACTTTTGAACCGTTTGATGTAGAAAGTTCAAATTTAAACCAGAGATGGGCTTTACTATTCCACAGAATAAAATTTTGAAAAGTGAACAAAATAATCTTTTGTTTGTATATATGCAACATGGATGTCAAATGAAAGGTTCGGGTGTCCTAATTGTATGTATAGCTCCGACTATTGAAGAGTGGGGCCGATTATTAGCCGAGTATTATTGCACAGCAAGAGCAACTCTCTTACGATGTCAGAGCCGATATCTCCCTCATGAAATACTTGTGCGTTATTCGCATTAGAAAGAGAAGGAGTGGACAGAAGTTTGAGATACTAGTAGGATAGGTTAGGTAACTGGGTGCCCTTGTTGACAGGGTTTTCACAGCTCACTTAGACCACTAAGAATCCATTGTGCCCAATGTTTAGAACCCTGGGAACCTAAAAATTTCAATCTTCGACCGCTAGGCTAAACCACCCAGATAAATATATGAATCTCAGGAGTTTTCTTAGCTCAATGCTACCTAGCTCACCCAGCTCTGAAAAGAAGTATCTGCCAAAGGCAAGGCTTCTTTTATTGTCCAGAGCTGGACAGTCACACAGGAGATGATGAACGAATTGTATTTCCTCTTCGTCCCTGCAGCTTCTACAATAGTCGTTATGAGGTAACCCTAGCCATGCTGAGTGATTATCTATCACAGCTATGCGGATATCCCTTCGACTTAGTTGTATAAGATTGATAGATCTCTTTTTGTCGTAGACTGACCATAATGATTTGGCTGTAGCGCCAATCGACACCAGGGTTCATTAGCTTCTTCATTAGACTCGATGTCTATCTCCCTGTATAGGGTGCTAAGCGGTACACTAGCCTCGGAGAGGGCCCGCGAAGGGCTTATAAGTGAACCTTCTCTGGCTAGTTCGTCTGCTTTTTCGTTACCGGAGATATCCATGTGGCCTTGTACTCAGCACAGGGTCACCATATTGGCCGCTGAGTCGTTTTTTTTACAAATTTTAACGAGTTTCGATCTTAGTGATGTTGACTGTAACGCCTTAATGGCAGCTTGGCTATCAACATAGATGCCGATTATTTGCCCTGAAATATCTTCCTCAATAATCATATCCACGGCTCGTTTTATAGCAGCAATTTCGGCTTTTAAAACACTGCAACCATCCTTAAGTCTAAACCAGCGATGTATATTTCGAGACTCACAGTAGACGCCGGCACCAGTACCGGCAGTCATTTTGAATCCATCAGTTAAGATGGCCAGAAAGAGACTCTTCCCTCATCCCATTCCTCCTTGCTATGAATTCTAATAGAGAACTTTCTGTTGCAGTTTGGCACTGTAGATGAAGTCCGTTTTCGTCCGGAGTCTCAATATATTCCATCGGTTTAGAATTGAGGCATGACCGTAGGGTTTAGCTTTCCATAGACCGGCTTCCCTTAGTCTTAGTGCAGTTTTGACTGCCGTGTTCCCGCAATATATGTCAAGTGGAAGAGATACTTGTAAATACATCAAACCTTGAATAATTAGCGCAACAATTCTTTTGGGGTTTATTACGGAATCGGCACAGTACTGTCTAATAGCATATTCTCATTAAAGGTGGCACTCAGTTGAAAAAAAGGTGGACGAGACGCATGTGGTGCAATCGAACTACTTGCTATGAGATATACAAGCTTTGTAGGCATCTGTCGGGGTCAGCTTAATTTTTTTTAAATATTGTACCTATTTTGTTTAGAAACAGTATTTACGAACAAATTTGTCATGTTTCTTCAAAATTTTAAGTATAAATGCGGTTACTTTCTATTTTGTTTGGATTACCTGGTTTTGTAAAGGGCGGGCCATCTGTTGGTTTCTTTGTAAAATTGCTATAAAAAAAAATGTATTCAATATTTTTCATAGTTTTTTTCTTCGGTGAAAAGAGAACACTTTCCAGTTATTTATTGAAAATAATTTAATTTAAATAGCTGCCGCGGCTGGCTTTGCAGTAGCCCACCCTGTCAACCCGATTTGGCAGTGTATTTGCGATGGTTCCGGGCTTTATTTCACGAAAAGCTCCAACAATGTTGTGCTTAAGTACCCGAGTCGTTTTTGGATAGTCAGCATAATATCGATCTTTATCGGCACCCCACAAAAAAAAGTACAACGGCGTAAAATCACAGCTCCGCGGAGGCCAAGCAATATCATCAAAATGGCTGATTATACGATTATTGAACTTAGTGCACAAAATATCGATTGTTGCACGTAACGCCATCTTGCTGGAACTAGAAATCGTCCAATTTGATTTCCTAAGTTTCTGGCCAACAAAATTTATCATGCCCCTGTAGCGCTCTTCAAAGAAAATTGGGCGAGTTGAGGTTCTCGGGCTTAGGCGCACTCTTTCGGCAACAGCAGCAATATTTTCGGCTAAGCGCATAGGACGAATAAGAGAACAACTTGTATCATCAATTAGCATGCCAATCTCATGAACTTTGTTCACAAATTTGCGTTGGTGTATTATTTCGGCCGAAATTTCTTTTCAAAATTCGCACTGTTTCGGCAACACTCACTTTAGAAATTAGTACTCAGTACTTCCCAACGCTGTTCAAAAGTATATCGATTCATTTCGTACCCCGGCGATATGTGTTTCTGTCAATTTTTTGAGCATGAAGAGCTGGCCCATATTTCAGTACGAAATCCAGTACAAATTGTATGAACAAATGTGTATCTACTTGTTCGCGTACGTAAAAAGGTGACAAAATTTCTCAAAAATCCTGTCAAAAATAAGTCCCCAAATATAATTTCCCTTTTTGTATCCTCTAAATTATGTCGAATGTTCTATAAAGAAAGTTGAAGTATAATAGATACTGTTCATGTGAAGGTTAAATTAATTCTTTGCTTTGTCATCCAATCCGCTAAAGTGGGAATCTACTACACTTTTTTTTCAAAGCTGCTACTTCTTAGCCGTGCCATTTTGGAAAATCTCCTACCATGGAAGAGTAGAAAATTTTTAGCAATTTATCAGAAAAGTTTTTGAGTTTTGAGTTCGCCAAGGCATGGGGACCAGTGAACATGTACCATGTAAAACTCTACCGCATTGGTTGCATTTTCAAGAAGTCGGCGAATATGTCTACACCTGCATACTGAAATGCTTTTCCATTACTGCCCAAATTCTAGGGTAAGATACTTCTCCAGTCTCTCTTGACGCAAATTAGTTGCTAATTCATAAAGCAAACTTGTTATAAGTAAGCTACGAGTACTTTCAATAAATTGAATTAATTTCACTTAAAAGAGAAAACAGTAAACCTATTTTTTATCAACTGACTTAGTCATGTTTTCACACATGATCATCAATTCCTAAAATTCAAGAGTAGGTATGCAATTACTCAAACAAAATCTTTCTTTTCAATATAATTTCCGACATTCTTCACTTATCTGCGTCATGAATTTATTTGCTGAACTTTTCTGCTTCATGATGTTGCTTGTGTTTCATAGTGAATAACAGCGTACGTTTTTCGACTCAGCGGGGCTTAAGCCTAAATTGTAGCTACTCACGTCGTGGTTAATTAGCGCTACCACTCAAGAAAACAATTTGGGTAGTCATCGTATCGTATGCCGATAAGAATTTCCACGGATAGCTCAGTTGGTAGAGCTTTGGTGGCTAAGACCGTCTATCGCAGTTACCGCCCATGCATGCTTTTTTTCTTAGTGAAATTCACCAACAATTATTCCATTCTAGGTTAGGTTAGGTTAGGTTCAAGTGGCTGTCTGCGCCTTAAGCACAGACGCCTTAAAACACACGTAGATCAGAGTAAGATACCACAGGTACACCTTAGAACCAATTAGAGCTTCTAATGAAACGATGGAGATTCGTAACATTCGTGTTAGCCAGTTCACAGAGGCTGTCATAGAAGTAAGCTATCAAGTGAAGCCTTCTTCTGACAGACAGAGCCGGACAAGTACAGAGGAGATGGAGAGTTGTCTCCTCGTGCCTACAGCTTCTACAAAAGTCGTTAGAGAAAAAACCAAGCTTTTTGGCGTACCTTCCAATGAGACAGTGTCCCGTAGTGACACTGATTGTTTGCTTCCTCCTAAGGGAGATCAACGTCTTCGAGCATTTCTGATCCAGCTGAGTCCAAGTCTGTCTAGTGACATGGGACTTAATGCCAGTCTCCCACCTGAAGTTGGTCTATTCCATTCTATCATTCGAGCAAAAACTCAAAAGGTTGATTTGTCAATACAATCCGTGACGGGACACAGATCAGCCGATCAAAAAATGTGTTCGTGTCATTGGCGCGGCCTGCTAGTCAGGAGTTATCGTCGGAGAGGTCAGAAGCATTACTTTTTTTTCACATACGTGTGTAATAAATTAGCTTATAAAGGCTTACTTAAAACTTATCTAGGCCTCGTGGGCCGTAGGACATCAGAAAACGTCAGCATCACGATTCAACTCTCTCCATTGGGCGATCAACTTTTCTGCCTAATCCGGTAAGTGAATGCCATTGCATGGTATATCTTGCAACAAAATAGGTTCCTGAGTCATCCTCGACTAAAGCTGTTCATTTGGGATCTAATTCAGTCAGAAAATCGTCAAGATGGATAGACTACATCTTACGAGCGACAGTGGGAGTCACCCTCCAAGTACTACATCCATACAGCAGTACTGATTCTACATTGGAAACGAAACAGTATCAGTTTAGATTTTGTGGTTGCTTCTCCAGATTGATAGATTTAACAGCATACCGTATACCCTACCCTGCTGCCCACAAACAATTCGGTCCTCTTTCGAGACAAAACTTCTTTGATGAAGAGATTTTTCAACTTTCGTGCGTTAGGTATGCACGTAGAATATCACTGGGGCGACATAATGTAACCTTATAGCACCACCCTTTTGAACTCAAATACATCATTTTCTCGGGAGTACCTGTCCTGCGTAATGCATACCGGATAAAATCCCTGTTCACGCTATCGAAGGTCTTCTCAAAGTCGTTGAAGCGTATAAAGCGTAGACTTATACTCCTTACATTGCTCTTGTTATCATACGGAAAGCTGCCATTGGGAGTTGAATCAATGTATCTTCTCTCGGGAGAGGCAAACCTTGAGATACTTATGCCTGTTGATTCCGCTTTTGAATTGTTGGAGATTAAAGACTTATTCCGATCCGAAATTTATCTAGCTACAAACACTACTTTGGCAATCACAATAAAACTGGAAGTATCTCTTCTGAAATACCTTTGCCTTCCCGCACTTCATCAATCCTTGTTTGGGAGTTTAATACATCAAAATTTCGTAGAAGCTCTGCCAAACTATTTGGCGCAGTTTGCATAAGCTCGTAAGACATACCATCAAGCTCCATCGCTTTATATCTCTTAAGTGCTCTAATCGCGATTAATATGTCAGTATCACTGGGTGCCCCGGTGTAAATTTTTGGGTATTTATGGCTTCGAGTAGCTCATTTGAAGTTCTGACCACCTACTAACTCATCATGATTCTATAAAGTCATACTGCTACACCTATCTGCTGCATCCTGAGCTTGTGAAGCGACGGCTTTGATCCTGTTTTATTTGACATGTCGTACACTACACTGTACACATATCTTTCCTCGTGCAGTATTGGACTGCAAGTTCGATACTTTCTACTGCTAAAACAGCTGCAATTCGAGTGAAATATGAGCTTTGATCTGTTTCTAGGTGTCCGCAGATAGCCAGTAACGTTTCTGCATTAATTTGACAAAATTTGGAGCACTAGTTGTACCTAGCGATACCTACTGGGCTTCTGGTTCCTTCGGCGAAATGTTGCCGCACCGAACTCTGGCGATATTTGATCTGAAATTGCGAATCATGTCATTTCGACTCTTTCGAATGGATGTACTATTGGAAACCATTCCAATGTCGGCTTCACGCTTGTTCCTGGCATTTAAGGGGCAGTGTGGTTGAATTTTCCTTGCGTTGAGAGCATTTCTAAGATATTAGATTTTCCAGAGTTGAGCAAGGCAGCGTATCTTGTTAGCGAATCTTTATTCGTATACTCATACGAGATGTCTATATCACATGAACTCCCTGTTTTGTTGGAGGAATCTGGCTCCAGAGTCGAGAAAAGGTGTTCGCAAAGTATCCTTCCGCTTCCGAGACATTATTTTGTGCTTCGAAGCTTACTTCATCTATTATTTGGCGCACAGAACTCGCAAGTCGCCTTCTTTCAGATACATCCTCTCACTCTCATACGTACCTTCTTTAGCCAACGTATTCGCTATGCAGTTGTCGGTAATGTGCCTGCGCCTGGGCTTGCACTGATGCATTGCTTTTGTAGCTTTTTTCAGACCGTGAAATACTTCGCCAAACATAATGTTGAAATGTATTAGATACGAGTTCTCCTTCAGATTGCAACGATTGTCTGAAAGTACTCGAGTGCAGATATATTTGTAATTGAAGTTCTGCCATCCCTTAACCTTTAACCAGTCAAATCTTTTCGAACTCCAGTTCTCAACACTTTCAATCAAAGTCCCATTCAAAGAGCAATTTGTTTAAATTGATTCCTCTTGCAGCCACTTTTTTCACATCCACCTGTGCATGCTGTACAACATCCTGAAGGTAATCGATCTACTAACTCGCACATTATCCCACTTCATGAACATAAACATCAATCGGCGGTAGCCGGCAGCTCATATCGCTTGTATGACAAAAGAACTGCAATAAACCTTTCGTTTCGGTTTTACGATCTGTTTATTTGTGAAAAAAAAAGATTTTCCATTGCGCTACAGGTTGAAAGGATCCACACCGTACCACACGGTACGGAGCCCCCGCGACTTCGCGTATCTTCGTTTCGTTGTTTGATGCGAAGAAGGCGCGATGCTGCTGCTGTACAAACACTAAACCTGCACCGGATCGTTGTCGTGCCGTAAAACGCTTTGACCTCCCAGATGCGCGACCATTACTGTTCCCACTCTTTTTTTTTTTTTTTTGTTTCCACTTTTATATATGTAACTCTTTTTTCTGTATCGTTCGTCTGCATTTAGTTCAAATGAAATTGTATCTCACTACCGATATCGGCGGCCTACCTGTCCGTTCTCACCTGTTGTTGGTCAGAAGATAGACGAACTGAGAGATGCGTACGTAGAGAGTACAAACCCTTTTCGGAGCCACGGTAGCTGTTCTGACTGGTTGACTGGATCTGTTTAATGTGATCCGCGTGGGACCGCTTCAACAGACTCTGTTCTCCCCTCCCCCTCAACCAATTGGGTCTTAAGTGTGTATGTGAGCTGAGCGGATCGCTCAAAAGTTGTTACTTAACTTTTTTATTCGTCATTTGTTTTTTGCTTTTCGGTAAGAGCAAATGTTTGACTAACGCAAGCCCGTCAGTCAGGCAGTTAGTCAACGGAGGTTGCGTACAGATACATTTCCAGTTGGATTGTATCTTTTTAAAAAAAAAAAAAAAAAAAAATCTGTAAATTTTGTGTATTGAGACGAAGAATTGAATTCAACGATCGCAAGTACGTGTTAAAATTCATATTTTCTTTATATTTGCTTATGTTTTTTTTTTGTCTCGTCTTGTCGTGTTCGTCGACGACGTCTTGTATTTGTATCTTGTGGATTTAGTGAGAAGAGAAAAAAGATTATGTGCAGTATATGGCGGGAGAATGAACGTATCTCTTGCAGTTTGAAATTAGTTTGAGCTCCTGACAGTCGTTTGATCGCATTTGAAATAGATAGATACATAGATACATTGAACAAATGATGTGTATAAATTCAATTAGTGTTTGAAATTAATTTTATAACTTTGAATGTGTATTGTGTTACAGGTCAGAAAGATTGTGATCTACCAAAGGCAGCCCTGACAGCGCTGCACGGTGTTAACAATTTTGGCCAAGTGCCAAACTCACAGAATTCCGACTCGAATGGTGGATCGGGCGGACGACTGCATGTGTCTGGCGGATTGTGCGAACCACATAATATGCATCAAGATCAGGTAAGTCACAGATTATGTGTTAATTAAGCCAAATATCTATGAAAGTTAATAGTTTAATACAATCCTTTATTACTTCATCGTCACAGCTTTAAAGTAGGTGTCCTTACCGATAACAGAGAAAAGTCTTATGCTCTTAAATCTGCTGTTTTGGTGGCAAATAAATGACACGTAGTCAATTAAAGGACGAGGGGTTTTTATAACATCATACACTTAAATAAATCTGTCGAATATTTCCCTGTTAGAACGTGTCACAGTCTTTAAACGGCTCAAACGATCTTGACAAATTGTTGCCTGTAGGTAGATATGTCTGTGACTAATAAAATGTTCTTTATATTGAGCTCAGTCCACTTTTGGGCATAGCTCCTATAGAGGTCCCTGTGGAACGGAGTCTAACATTATTTTGCTCGCAACTTCTTCAAGTTGAATATCGTTTTATAGTTCATGATTTTCTGATTTTAGATACAAACTCAGTTCTTCCGTTTCACTGATATGCTACATGTTGCTCTAAAGCATTTTATTAATAGCAAAATGCACACTAGCAAGGCTGGGGACAACGGCTAGTTTATGATCAATTTTGAATTTAATAGACATGCCCAATGCGGTTTTTTTTTTTTTGTTTGGTTGGGCTCACAAACATGCGACTGAAGCACTGACGCCAGACTCTATACTGGCACATTGTTCTACCTCTACCCAAAAGCAACCCATTGTCAATGAAATGTCTATTCACCTATGCTGGGTGCCAGGCCACAGAGACATACCGGGTAATTGCAAGGCTGACGAGCTCGCTAGAAAAGGCACAACTCTCAGAATTATGCCGGAAAGGCAAAATTTAAGTACGCCTGTCGCTATGTATAAACATTTACTCATGATAGATGCAAGTCAATCACAGATGGGAGACTCTTACTACTTGCAGAGCCTCTAGACAAATCTGGCCCAAGCTAGATGAAAAACGCTCTGGTAGATTGGTTTTGCTAAAATGATCGCAGATCAGCACCATCATCGGTGTCCTCACTGTCCTATCGGTATATACGCTAAAAGGCCGGGCCTCTTTTCAAATGATTACTGCAGAAGCTGCAGGGACTTGTAGGGGGAGGAAACTTTGTTCCTGTCCAGCCCTGTCGTCGACCTCGGCGACCTGGTGAATATTGACGTCAGAAGAATTTTCTGCTTCATAAGAAGCCTCGGCTGGTTCAACTAGCCCTTAGCAGTTAGAATAGCAATAGATTCCGTGGTATAACAATAGACCACTTTCGGTCGAAATGTGTCTATACACAGGTACAGACATCCACCTAACCTAACCTAACCTAATGAAATGTCCTTGACGTTCGCTGTTATGAGGAGCTAAGGTGATCTCTCCACATCAGTAGCACCTGAAACGATCACAGGTAGAACAATAACATGCACGCTCTGCACATTCGTCACAGTTGGTGAAGACCCTTAAGACTTAAGTCCATTCAGATGGCCCGTAAAAATGCCAATAAGTTGTCTGCTATTTGTTCGGCCAAAGAGAGAGCACAAATGCAGCGAATTTTTGTTTTTAGACATCGGAAAGTATTCGTTTCTATCTACTACTGATTCTAATCACCGCTTACGGTTATGCTCTTAGGTAACTTAACTATTAATGCAAATTCTGCCCGAGGACGTCGGAAGACCATTTATATAGATAGGTAGTCCCCTCTTATTCGCTTAATTTTGCGGAATAAAACTCCAAATCCAAATCCAGCATGAAGTTGCCCATCCACCATCATACATATCATGCACTTTGTATGCAAAATATGTCATCCAAAATGCCCATCTATGTCTCTTCACTTTATGTAGGGATGCTTTTGTCCCCACTGCTATGGAAACCATATATTCGGTGATGGACATTTATAGGGTATTTTTTGGGACTGCCATCGATTTGAAATTGGCGCCATTTCTCACAGAGATGGTTTTATTATGTGAAAGTTGGCAGTAGTATTCAGCTGTCAATGCCATTTCATCATGGAGAGTTTGACGCCACAACAACGTGTTTTAGTGATTAAAACATTTTATCAAAATGGTTCATCAATTATTGCAACACAGCGTAAATTACGTGATTTTTTTTAGTCGACATGGAGTGCCTGTAAAGAGCACTACTCGTATTCAAAAAATTATCCACAATTTCGAGAACATTTACACAGTAAGGGATTTATTGAAGCCTGGACTACGTCGTACAGCGTGTACACAAGAAAACATTGATACATTGAGGGACAATATGAGTGAAAGTCCGGAAACTTTGATTCGTTGTCGTGCTCAACAAATTGGGATTTCTCCAACGTCTATGTGGAAAATTGTGCGCGACCTGCTTTGCTTTCCGTACAAAATCAAAGTGACTCAAGAACTTCAAGAAAATTAACACCACGGACGACGGAACTGAATTGAGATGACATTGAATATTTTCAAAAATTGATTATGAGTGACGAGGAGTATTTTGACTTGAGTGGAGCTGTAAAGAAACAGAATAGCCGGATATGGGAAGCGGAAAACCCACGAGTACTCGTAATTCATGAACGATCTCTTCACTCTCGTAGAAAGCTTTAAGCAGGCAGCAGTGTGGAATGGTTCGGAGTAGTTTGAGGTGAAATCTGCTGTACGCTAAGTGCAGGTCTGTTTGAATTTTTTATAGAGAATTTGATTGATTAATTGCTAGGGGTTTTAGTATGCAGGGTCTCGCATTAAGTCTCTACTGGTTACCGATCACATAGTTAGTCTACTGGTCAACCCAAAAAATCAAAAGTGTTGATATTCAGAAAGGGCATTACAACGGAGAACAAATCAAGTGGTAAATGAGTGTAAATATCTTCGTGTATATCTCACGGTATAGTCAATATCAATGTGACTTAAGGAGATGTCTTGCCAGTAATCATGTGCGGCAAATACAAAGTATTCCAACTACAACTAGTGCAGCCCAAGTATTAGGTTATACAAAATTCGACACAGTTGACAGACTGCTAAGGTATTACATCTTGAAAACTTTCCACCCTTCTCCTAACACAGTCAACTACTTGGTGATGCTGGAAACAATCACCACTTACACAAAAACACTGAAACTGCAAGTGGATTATATGCTGTAGGTTCAGAGCATGCCAAACTACCGTCTTCCAAAGAAAGCAGTCCTTTAATCAATTAGAAGCAGGACATGGTGGTATGGGGACTAGTTGTAAATAACTGAAAGCTATGAAATAAAAACCAACTGGAATTTGGCTATCATCTTAACTGGAAAAGAATACGAGTACTATACCAGCTAATCGCAACAGTTGATAAAAACTGTATGGAGAGGTACACGGCGGAGGCATCAGGATATGTCCACAGATCGATTTACAGCCGTCTAAATCACAGCACAGGTAGCAAAAGTTATTTCCGGAATGATTACAATTTGGATGAAATATCGATGATGATGAAGCTGAGAGGATAACTTTTAAAGCTGAACTACATACGCAACCTGGTGGAGAGAGGATGTTCTTCATTTTATTGGCAAGTGCCCAACTATCCGCGAAACAAGAAGATAAATGTTCGGAAGTAACTTTTTGTCAGAGAGTCAAACAATAGCTCTGCTAAATGAGCTAAATATCAAAAAAGTATACTGGTATTGTAAAGTAGCATTAGATTATCGTGGGAGAATTATAAGCGACAACTTCTAAGGAAGCTCAATTATTATGGCAGCAGTAGTACAGCTAACTGAGCAATGGCCTCCCTCAAGGCTCGGTCCTAGCTCCGCTTTTGTTCAATCTTTGTATATACCTGATCTACCAGAAACAGCTACACAGAACCAACAAATGAGCACCACAGAAGTGACCCAATATTTTAAAAATTGGAGACTATGCCCCAGGATGGGTAAAATAGAATCAGTCTGTCTCCATCATCGCAATGCGCAATTCAATGATACTACACTTAACAATACCACTCATCCAAAGTACCTTGGGGTAATATTGGGACGTACGCTATCTTTCAACAAACACGAAAAAACGGAAGTCTACAAACAATTTGCTTCATAAACTGGTGGGTAATACCTGGGGAGCTGATGTATCTGCTCTGCGACGAGCATCCCTCGGCAGCGTTTACTTCACTGCTGAATATGCCGCATCAGTATGGCTTAACAGCGCCCACACCGTAAAAATTGACGGTCAACTCAACATGGCAATGAGGACTATTACGGGTGCTATCTGATCCACACCAACGCTATGGCTCACTACTCTTAACAACATTGCTCCACCCATACTCAGACGACAAAACGCACTAATCAACGAATAAAAATTCGAACTTTAGTGGACAGACACTTACCAACGTAACGCGGCTTTCATAGCGTAAACCGCCTCTCAAAAATGCCAAAAATCTGCTCGAATCTAGCATGGTCAAGCCTAACTCACCCAGCAAGAGAGCTTGCAGGATTACATGAAAGAAGAAGAACATGGATTAGGCTGAACCGGATAAGGACAAAACATAGTCGAATCAGGAGCAATCTCCTCAAATGGGGCGCAGCTGCATCTCAAAAATATGAGTGTGGGGCACCAAGCCAAACAATCAATTATATTCTCTCCGAGTGTCCTGGCCGTTCATATCCAGGCGACATAGCAGACGTTTATAAGGCCACTGCAATTGAATGTCTCAAAAATCTTAGCATAAATCTATAACCTCTAATCCATAGAAATTTTAACTGTACTGCAGGATGATCAAAGGGCAGAAAGGGTGGCGATATTCCATTTCTTCGAAGGTTGTTCCTGTTTCTGGTAAAAATAGTGACACTGAATACTTGGTGGGTGTTATCTATAAGCCGCTGCAAATTATGGATACCAAAACAACACTAACTATAATACATTAGAGCAAGCAACACCTAACTTTAATTCTATACTAGTCGCAGGTGACAGTAACGTTAACCTTTTAGACTCAAACAGTCTCTCGTGAACAGCTCACATTACCGCTTCTTTACAAATCTTCCCTATCAATCGCATCAATCCTACATACTTTACATAAACTAACTCAACTCTCGTAGACGAGTTTGTCGTTGTTCATCCAAATCATCTAAGTTTTGTGAGGGCATGTCTTCACAAAAAGCATGAGAATACATTAAAAGCGATCCCAATTAAATCAATAAAATGTTTACTAGTATCTCCCATGCAAGCCCAAGCTCTATTTGCTCAATACCACCATGTATGGACAACAACAGCCCTAGCACCTCGTTCAGTTTTGAGTTAAGTAGGATGAAGTAGTGCGAGATCTAGAAGGCTGCTAAATTTTAAACAACTACCCTTTGTTCTCAAAAATTATAAATCTTCAAATATTGCCCTTCCTTACACATACATATATTCAACACAATTCTTACAAGTTCAAGCTATCCTAACTTAGGAGCCTTTCTTATCGAAAGTATTTGAAAAACTAATAGGCGCCGGTGATGTTTTAGAGTAAAGCATAGCTGTACTACCTCCTTGCTGTAACTGGTTGATGATATTCGACTACAAATCGATAAGGACGATCTCACGACTTCAGTTGTGTTCGATTTCTCAAAAGGCTTTCGACACAGTTCCGCATAATATCCTTCTAAGCTTAAAAACAAGTATCATTTTGAACCAACGATCCTAAAACTTGTAGAGAATTACTTAAGTAGTTCGATCTCATGCGGTGTGCATTAACAAAGCGTTATCCAATTTCCTTCGCATTAGTGATGGAGTTCCGCAGGGGTCTGTCTTAGGTCCACTGCTTTGTACTATGTCCAATAATGATGTCTCATCTGATCTTAATTACTGCAGCATACAAATGTATGCATACGACATGCAGTTACATTTAAGTTACCCTCTAGGCCGCATTAATCAGGATCTTGTATTAGTTAAACTCAATTCAAAGAGGAGCCAAGCTATTATCATTGGCAAAGATGCTATCTGAAACGCGCGGCGTTAAGATAAATAGTTCGAAATTAGAATACGTAAAATGTATAATAGTAAAAATCTTGGCATGATATTCAACCAAACTTTGTCACATGTAACTGGTATGGTATACATCTAACCGGAAGTTGCTTTTCGACCAAAATGCAAATGATATTAGCTACCATATGGGCATACAATTTTTTTGCGACCTAGATAGCGCAAATGATCGTAAGCTTCACGTTACATTCATTTTATCTACGGTCGGCGAAGTTTTGATCATATTTCTCGATATGCGAATAGTGTCTATGGTATGCCTTTTCGATCTTACTTGTATTTTAAATTGTGTTTTACCTGAAAGATACAATGCAACTAGAGTATCTTTTCAACAAAATAACACTAACACAACAATAACATCACAAAGAAGTGAAAACCTGATAACACCTCCGTTATAGTAGCCACTAAATATAAGCCCTTTAACTTTAAAGCCAGTGCTTAACTTTGAATTGAATTATAAACAATATTTAACCTACCTACAACTAGTATCGACCTTAGAACTGACTTACAGCAAATTTTAGTCAAACAAACCCAAAAATTTAAAGTTTGAGAACAAAAACACAGTTTAAGGGTTAGTGTTGTATCAAATTCAAATGAATTTGACAGATCGAACACATTTATTGACTGTTTACATCCATTGGTTGACTGAAATTTGAATTTGTAAAAATGACAGATGACAGATTTTTAAAAGCCCACTCTAAAAGTTAAAAGGTACTTTTGGTGGTTTTAAAGTTAGCGAAAGCTGATAACTATAAAGTGGATTTATGTCGACTATAAATAAGAAAACAGTAATCTTGACTTTGTTACGTGCTAAAATCTTTTTAAAGTGTACTTTATGCGACTATAATTTTGCATCAATGTTTCGAAAAGACAATTCTTTGTATATGCTGTTGGTCCTTGAAATTCTCTACCAGTCAGCTTGAGGAGACTGAATGGCGGCATGCATGATTTGTTTAATTAATTTTCATTCTTTAAATATTGCCAAACTTTGTTACTTTCCATCAAACACAGACGAAAGTTTTACAATACTGTTTCCAAATAAATTTTTCTTTGAATTTGAAAAAAAAAAAAAGAAAATAAAGATAAGTTATCCTCAGCGCAAAAGAATTATTTGATCAGCAGAAAGATACAATGTTTTGGAAAAAGAAAAGAAAGATATGAGTTATTTAAGATAAAACTTGAGCGATTGTGAATTTCAGAAAATAATAGAAAAAACTTCGCGTGAATTTGCTAATCAAATAATTTAATATTGCTGGTAAAAAAATCGTTTACTGCTGATCGACTGATCGCAGGTACTAGAAGCTGTTGCTAGCGACACTTACACGCTCGGATTTCGCTCTTAAAAATGCTTTAAAATAAGGTTTGAAAAGTGTATGATAGATGACCCGCATATTATGTCTGACAAAAGAATATAATATGAACAACAGATTCATTTAAGCGATCTTTGGAATTAGAACTGTAACTTTCAGTACTTTCTTAATTTTACGCGTTCTTTCAAAATTTATTACAGCATTTATCTAATTTGGTTTAAATTTACTTTTAATTTCTAGAATTCTGATAAATCAAATAAACAGAAACGCCACCGAACACGTTTCACTCCGGCTCAACTGAACGAATTGGAGAGATGCTTTTCGAAAACCCATTATCCGGATATTTTCATGCGGGAAGAAATTGCAATGCGTATCGGTTTAACCGAATCTCGTGTTCAGGTAAGTCAATCACAGAAAATTTTAATTAAAACTTCATAAATAAACCGACAAAACTGTTTGTTTACTAAACAAACAAAACCATTATCTGTGCTCCATTAAAATGTATGTGGTTAGATAGTTGAATTTACAAAAAAAAAAAAAAAATGCTCTATCCCGGTCCAATCAGTGTCTATTCGAATGCCATTTCTGACCGCATCCATCTGCTATACAAATCCTGTACAGCGGTTCGTATATCATGTAGCAATAGTTTTCCTAGTCAATCCTGAATGTAGTTGTGGGATAGTATGGATTTCAATTGCGGTTAATTGGAAATTTGCAAAGTTTGTGGGTTTTTCAATCGACGCGGCGGCGTTTTCTAATCGATAAGTCGTGTTTCGATGGCAAACATTTTACCAAAAAACACGTTTTGTTCGCATTAAAAATTCAATTGGTCAAAAGTGTACTACATACCGATGAAATGACGGAGAAGACATTGCCCAATATCATGTCGCCTACATAAAAGGATATGCGATAAAGGGTTGAAGGATTTGTTTTTTTTTTTTTTTTTTTGTGAGAGCACTTTCCATTTTCTCACAATAAAAACAGGATCTCACATCATTTCCTGCGATTTGTGTAAATCCCCGAAGATTGATTTTTCACTACGTGTGCGCATGAAAGATTTATTGGATGTAGTCCACTATTAAAGGATTCCGCTATCGTACGCCGTGAGTATATGAGTTGCTATGGATGTTATATCAACATTTTTACGAAGAGATTTTATTGGCTTAGGTATGTGAAATTCCAAGGCAAAACAAGAAAAACTGATGTAAACAGGTGTTTTGTAGATGAAATCTGAAGGTTGTACTTGGAATTTAAATTTAATTTTACTTCGTATGTTTTTAGTTGGAAATTTTAGCTTCAATTTTATCTCATCATAGCTTTGAATTATACAGAGTCGAGGCAAACAAATTTCGTAGGCGAGAACATCTATGCCTCCTCTGAGAACTTAGGAGACTGAAAATTTCTGAGAATTCTATTGAAGATCCATAGCAGTACTTAAAGATACATAATGCAGAATGAATGA
The DNA here is from genome assembly GCA_963082735.1 of Pocota personata. NCBI lineage: Eukaryota > Metazoa > Arthropoda > Insecta > Diptera > Syrphidae > Pocota > Pocota personata. Next base: position 204,624,459 of record OY720430.1, read on the forward strand.
CTACTCGGTCAGAAACACTGCGACCTCTTCCGAAGATATTTTCGGACTAACAGGCCTCCTTCATCTTAGACTGTCGTAGAGCGTATCTAGCGAGAGTAATTATCTGTGGCTTAACTGGTAGCGTCTCAGATGGCAAGTGAGTGGGATTCTAAGTGCATTGAACTTTTTGTTGTCTCTGAGTATTTGCGAGAAACTAATCTTTATCCATTCATTCAATCTAGAGCCGTACAGCTTATTTGAATAAGATTCGAAATCGTATTACAGAGTCTGGAATGCACGTCACTTGAGTTTACAGAGTCTTGTAATAAAGCCCGCAAAGTGAAGTTCTGTGTCCAATGCTATGGTACATACTCGACTCTACACAACAATCTCAACTGGCATATACGAATGATGTTGCTGTACTTTCTGTCGGATCATGATTATTTGCTCTAAGGCGCATATGGCTCTAAACGTAATCGACGGATGATAGACTAGGAATGGACTATCTGTTAGTTCCCTCAAAACTCTTGTTGTCTTTTTAGAATGAGAGATTTGATCGGTCTGCCTCTGATTCAAACAGTGCCTAATGGAGTGGCGACGCGTCCACAGAAGCACATAAGTACGTGAACCCCAATCTCATTTCTAAAAATTTTAAATTCAAAATATTTTTAAAATACTCTTCCCAATGCATTTGTTTTCATTTTAACAACGCCTTTTACAACTATTGTTGCAGAATAGATATTCCACGGGAATGAAACAAAATTGTAAAATATCCTTCCATTAATTGCCTGGAATGATTAGAATGGCACGTGCTCTGCTCAGCTTAAGTGCATGTGTGCTGTCAATATGCATATTGCATAGCTACGTTCCTTTTATGTGGAATGGAATTGTGCACAAAAAATGTGTGCCTAAAGCACAATTCTCACAATTGAAATTGTAGCGTTTTTCTTGTTTCGTTACATACACGGTCATAGCTTCACTTATGATAAGCATGACATTGACAGAATATTGTACGAGTTGACATTGGAAATACATATATTCATTTGGATTGCAGTTAATTGAAATCGATTTTAACTGAGAATATCTCCAAAACGATGCGTCCCACAAAAAAAAAAAAAACTTGTTACGGTCGTTAGTTTTGGTTTTCATACTCTTTACAAGGTGGATGCCGAATTTTTCAAAATATCCGACTCTACTTGGAAGTTAAATTTTATTTGTTTATCTAAGTTTTATTCATATTTGAAAACATAACAATTTTTTACATAGTTTTCCCGCAAAGATTATGGCTTATCTGCAGGAGGTTATTCTGCTGGCAAAATTGTTCAAAGAAAAAACTTGAGCTTTATGCATCAAAGGAAAAAAAGAAAAAGCATCGCATATACCTAATTTTCATTCAGACTTTGATTCAATGAGAGAGAAGTGTTGTTTTATTGAGAACTCTCTTCTTTGTTGATCTCTGATGTTGATGAGACTTCTGGGTAGCTCGTTCAGGAGGCTAGGAACCATATGACGCAGTTGAAGTTTTTATGTAATAGACGTTAGGTTTGTCTTCTTGTATTGACATCGTGTTGTAAAGGGGTTTGGAAACGGTTGTCATCATAATATTCTAGTACAACTGCAATCTTGAATATATTTGAAATGCTAAGAGTTTTAAAATCGTCTCTAGCTATCACTTTTAGGCCTCTATTCTGCAATTTCTCCAGCGATTGTATATGTGTCTTTGCTGCACCACCCCAATGCAAGAATGCCGTAACGAAGGTGTGATTCTATCGGCGAATAGTACTGCGAATTGAACTTTTTCAGATAAAATAAAGCAAACAAGGCTCTCTTTTGTTTACGGCGAAGATTTGTTATGTGAGTGTCCCATCTAAGGTTGCAGTTGATTGTGACCCCTAAGTACTTATAGACCCTTACTTCTTCGATACATAATGCGGTTGATGCAGCTGGACAATCATTGCTCTGATATATGATACCTACATATATTTACCGGTTGACACTCAGGTCCCTGGATATGCATCAGTTTTGTTTTTGAAACATTAATAACAAGACCGTTATCGTGACACTATCTTACAGCCTTGTTGAATTCTGCCTGCATTATTTGCTTCGCGGTATCCAGGGATCGATGTTTTACTAGAATAGCTGTATCATCGGCGTTCGCGAAGGGAACACTTTCTGTGAACACTCGCAGCAGCTCGTTCGTGTAGATTATAAATAGTAGTGGGCCCAATTTCCAGACCTGTGGTACACCATATTCTGTCCCTTTCAGTTTACTATGGCTTCCAGAAATTTTAACTTGGAACTGACGATCGGTGAGGTATTCCCCTTATTCCCACCCTGTACACAGCTTCCAATAGCTTATGATGATTTACTGTGTCAAAAACTTTACTAAAATCGATGAACATAGCCAGGACGTGATGATTTTTGTTGAGGTTTGTTCGTACTTTTATTTTTTTGAAAAGAGTATGGATTAGCTCCAATCACGGAGTACCTTTGAACAAAATCATTGAGCCTATTCACAGTAATTTCGTCCTTTGTAAATCGGACGTACAATACCTGGTTTTGAGCGTTTTTGGTATAACACATTGATCCAAACTGCTATTGATTATTTTTGTGAGTATCAGTCCAAAGGTTACGGCATTCGCTTTTAGGTCCAGTAACCTTATTCCATCGATCCCAGGTGCCTTATTTGCATTTAACTTACGTAATATATTCACTATCTCATTAACACTAGTATGCTGCGTATACGAGTGTATTGAGTTTGTGATGCTGCTATTCACATGGATCGAAGTAGTGTTCCCTCATCTGTGGATTATTTTTGTTGCTTTCTTGGAGAAGTAATCCGAAAACTCACCGATGACTTCATTGATGCTCTTATCACTGAAATTCTTAAGGACCTGCTCTGATCCACAGACATTTTGCTTCTCTCAATTATTTCATTAACAAGGTTTCAGGTCTTTCTTGGATCCCCTATAACTGTTACAAAAGTAACAATAGCTACTTTTGCTTACCTGGATTTCTTTATTTAGCCTGTTACGGTTTTGTTTGTATTCTGCTTCATACGTGGCGCAAAGTCTATTATTTTTCCATCTTCTGTACAGCTAGTCGCGCCTCCTACACATCTCTTTCAGTTCAGGTGTTATCCACGGGTACTGAAGCCTGTTTTTTTCTGCATGAATAATGGAAAAGACATTTTGGATTGCGAATACTCGTATCTCGAAAACGGTGAATCGTATGAAAGGTATTATTACGACTGGAATTTGAAATATTCTACAAAATGAATGTCGAGTCTTTAATACTTTTCCAAAATTGTTCGAAATCGTCCAAAATGACTGACTTTACCCCAACTTCGAGATTTTTATCAATTTGGGTATTATTAGCAAAGAAAAGTTCGAATAAGTCTATTCTGTCTGTCTGCTGTGTGTCTGTACGCACTACTGCAGCTAGACATTCTAATTACAAAATTTTGGCCGTTTTTTGAAAGAAATCGATTTTTACGAAAACAGCTCTCACGATTTTGTTGCGTTTTTGGAGAAAAATCGTGCAACAGTACTTATTGCCAAGTTTTGAGAAATGGTTAGTTCTGAGAAAGTCGACATTTAAACAATATTTGACATATGCTGGGGCCTAACATAACCAGATTTTGAAAATTTTAACGCATTTAAAAAAAAAAAAAATGCAGTTACTCGTATGTAGGTGCACATATGTGCGCCCCACTCGTATACTTTATTTTTTTTTGTAATGTGAACCCCCCAACTGATTTAAAGTCATTACGATCCAATTTTCCAATATGTAGAAGTCATCCTGGTATAGTCGTCGTAGAAGTCGTCATTGGTATAAACCTGGCGACTCGAAGACTCCCAATTCGCAGTCAATTTTTTTGGTATGAAGGACCTATGGGTCTATACGGCGCAACGATGAGATCTTTCTTACCATAAGGTTCACTGCCTATTTGACTAGACTCCAAAGAATTGTCTCGGCTGTAATGAAGCCGCATTCTGGTGTAGATGGGATCTTGCGAGGTAATATCATGGCTAACCTCCACCAAAAATGAGGTGGTGACCCTGCGCAACACTTATCCTTCGAAGCATGTCTAATGGATATCCGCAATGATACCCGAACAAGAGTTTTCAATTATTTCTGTCAAACCAGTCAAGGTTGACAGCATTAGGCTTCATTTCTTATTCTTCTCTCTTTAATGCGTAGACTTTTGCTATCCTAAGGCCTATGTGTAGGACAGGTGGCATTGACGGAGTATCTACGTCTTCACTGAAGGTGAACGATTATGGCATAACTGCCAGGATTTATGTATGTAAATATTCTTAAACGAATGCTCCTAGATATCTGTCAGCGTAAATGACTGCAGACAACTTACTGGCATTCTGCACTTTTACCAAACATCATCTTCAAAGTCTGCAGAGAGGGCGATGATGCTACGGACCATTTCCTCTGTGATTGTTACAAGTTACAGATTTTTGGGGATTTATGTATGGTTCCCACCACTAAAGTGCTTGCTCTTGTTTCTACGGAAGACGAAGAAATGTCAGTAACTTGTGGTTGCTTCCTTGTAGTACAATGGACCAGTATTTGGTCTGAGTGCTCCAGTGGAGTCAGAAAAGAAAATGTGTCAATACTTCAGATATTTAGAGTATGTTGGTCCGAATTCATGAAAATCCAAAACTTTTCTTTTTGACTTCTATTATGAAGATTCCTTTCACACCAGAGATGAGATGTAACGCTCTATCCATCGATCGAAATTGAAATGTTTAAATTTATTGGAACACGTGTCGTATACCAAGGGGCAAACATTCCATCTGTCTGATAATTAATTTTGCAAAGACAACGCGTGCCATGCTAATTGTTTCATTCCACTATGCACCCACACCCTCAATTATAAAAGTATGTAGGTAAGGTATGTAGATGACTTTGAAGTCCACATATTTGGCAAAATAAAAAAAATATGTATCTTCTCCTATTTTTGCCTTTAACTTTGATGAAAAATTCTCTGTCGCATAAAATTTAATATAAAACCTCAGCTGCTTTTTGTTCCATGGCAACCTTCAGTCATGAATTATCTTTTAACTACCAACATCACGGCATACATATACTAGCCAAAAAAGATATCAAACGACTAAAAGATACGCACAACAACAACATACCCAAAACAATGTTAGGGATAGGAAAAGTATTCTCCTGTTGTTAGGGGTTGGTGGGATTCGGTATACTCGTATACATGAAGAAGGTAATATCAGAGATCGTATTTTAATTTAATTTTAAATGAAATGCCACAAAACGGAACGTAAAAGATAATGCCTTAAGCTCTATGGCAACTCTTGGCTGGTTGGCTCTTTGGCCTCAAGTTTATTTGAGTTTGTTCTTTTTCGTTTTTACTGTGGTGGAACTTTTTTTTTTTTTTTGTGTAAGTTTGTTGTACTTTTGTTTTTAATGCAACGCAACAGAAGACATTTTTTTCTGGTGAAATATATACATAGATACATGCCATTAGATATATCTTTTCTGTAAGAAATGTTTCTTCAGAGTAACGTTTGACAAAAACATTTGAAAATAGTCATTCAAAAACGTAAGTTATAATGCACACCACGGCTTATGGGGTGAATACAAACATTAACCCCAAAGGTGAGTCTATCTTTGAGTACTTAATGGTTACAAATATAGCTGGGGGATTGGTCCTACATTCGTTACTAGAAACAGATGAGAGAGATTAGACCTCAGATTTGTCTCTCAAAATCGGTACCCTCGCATCAAAGACTTGAGAGTATCTGACAAATAACAGACCACCGGTAGATACAAATTGCTTCACAATTTACCAACTCTCGCAAGACTAATTGGGTCCAACACAATTCTAACCTATCAATATAATACTGCGGCAATAATCAATATCTTGACTTCTGCCCTGCAAATAACATAGGTTAGAGAAAAAAGTTTAGATTAGCCTTAGCCATCAGGCTGGACAGGGACTGGTAGATCTACAAGGCCAGCCTAATATTCTAGAGGATGGAAATCTTGAAGCAAATTCTTTTGAGAAGATTGATAGCACCTTTAATCCTTTCTAATGGCCAAGCAACTGGCTGCTGCTTCGAAACAGCGAAGGAAATCTAGTCACCGAAGCGCAGGGAATAGTAGATGTGTTTAAGCAACACTTCCAGCAGCTGCTAAATGGGCATCATGTAGAGAGAGTGATAGGGCAAGAAGAAAACCCACGTCCATTCAATAAAGATTCAGTTCCAGCACCCAGTATAGAAGAAGTTGGCTTAGCAATAAAAAAGCTTAAGAACAACAAGGCCGCCGGCTCTGATGGTTTACCAGCGGAGCTTTTCAAATACGGTGGTGATGTTTTGGTAGGGCGCATGCACCATATCATCAACCAAGTATGGGTGGAAGAAAGCATGCCCGATGACTGGACTATCAGCTCCATATGCCCCATCTACAAAAAAGGCGATCCTATGTCTTGCAAGAATTATCGAGGCATATCCCTGCTTAATGTCGCATACAAGATCCTATCCAACGTACTCTGTGAACGTCTCAAACCATTCTGCAACACACTAATCGGCACGTACTAGTGTGGCTTCCGGCCCGGCAGATCGACTATAGAGCAAATTTTCACACTGAGGCAAATCCTGGAAAAAACCAATGAATTTCAAACCACCTATTCATCGACTTCAAGGCCGCATATGATAGCATTCATCGTCAGGAGGTTTATGTGGCGATGGCCGAATTCGGGATCCCGGCAAAACTGATCCAGCTTTGTAGCGTGACGCTGGAAAACATGCGCTGCAACGTGCAATTTGGAAGTAGTTCCTCCGAACTATTCCAAACATGCACCGGATTTCGGCAAGGAGACGCACTATCATGTGACTTCTTTAATCTCGTGTTAGAGCAGATAGTGCGCAGGGCAGGTGTCAATACGGAAGGCACTATCTTCAACAAATCCGTCCAGCTACTGGGGTATGCAGACGATATCGACATCGCTCCCAGCGTACCGTGATAGAGGCTTTTACGGCGATTGAAGAACAGACTAAGTACATGCTATCAACAAACAAACAAGCATCTGTCCACCACCTAGGACAGAACGTCACTATTGATAGCAACAATTTCGAGGTAGTTAAGGAGTTTATCTACCTCGGAGTAAACATGAACTCCACAAATGACATCCTAGTGGAGATCCGGCGGTGAATTACCCTAGGAAACCGCTGCTACTTCGATTTGGCAAAACAATTGGGTTCAAAACTCCTAACTCGAAGGACAAAATGTATGCTCTACAGAACCCTTATCCTGCCAGTTCTGCTTTATGGCGCCGAGTGCTGGACGATAAGCAGGAAGGGAGAGCTGATATTGGATTTTTGGTCCTGTGTGCGAGGAGGGCGAATGGAGGAGAAGATACAACCGCGAACTCTATGAGCTGTACCAAGATGTGTCCAAAAGGCCAAAATACGTCGACTACATTGGCTCGGCCACATCGAGCGAATGGACAATAATGCTCCAGCTAAGAGAATCTTCGAATCCCAGCCGCCAGGTTCGAGACGACAAGGAAGACCGAACCTCCGTTTCAAAGACCAAGCCATCGCGGATACCAGAGCGCTTGGTCTGGATAACTGGAAGCAACGTGCCCGAGATCGCAGAGGATGGAGGGCTACAGTGTCTCAGGCAGAGACCCTTCACGGGTCGGGAGCCCGTTAAGTAAAGTAAGTTTAATCCTTTCTACGAGTAAGACTTCACAAACGCCTAGTCTCCTTATGAACTCAAGTGGATTCAAAAGAAAAGCCACTAAAAAATAATGGAAACCCGTTTGTCTATGGCTCTATCTCAGACAACCATCCTGTTTCTGGCAGTGATGCTTGCTCACAGGTATCCAGTAAGAAAAGACAACGCCCTACAAAAAAAAAAAAATATTGCGGTCGAAATATTAGGCTTTCAAATTATTCTCTTCAGGATGCATGCCGAATGTACGTAATCTTCCAAAATATCCGTCCACCTTAAATTGGTATTAAGTCCCAATATCTCGAAAACGGTGAGCCCTACAAAGGGGATTATTATATAAAAAGGCTAGATTTTGAAATTCTCCATACAATGGATCTAAAATTTTTTTAATTTTCGAAAATTTTGTTTTGCGTAATCTACCAAAATTTTTGAGTACACATATTTCGAAAACGGCGCTTCCTTCAAGAAAAATGATTCCGATCGAAATTTTAGGTTTTAAAATTTTCTACAGGATGGATGCCGAAGTTTTTAAATTTTAGAAAATTGTTGGTTCGTAATCTTCCAAAATGTCTGTGGCTTTACCCTGCGGTTAAAATGGAAATCGTTTCTGAGTACGGATATCTCGAAAACTGTGCTTCATTCGAAACAAATTATTACGGTCGAAATTTTAGACAAGATGGATGCTGAATTATTTAAATTTTAGGAAACTGTTTTGTTCGTAACCAACGGTGCTTCCTTAGAGAAAGATTTTTACAGTCGAAATTTTAGGTTTTGAAATTCTCTACAAAATCGGTGTCGAATTTTTTCAACAACAGACATTGAGGAAGCTTTCAACAAAGTTGAAATCGATTCGATCGTCGATGCTTTACCTAAGCTAACAACTTTTGAGCCAGTATGCTGCATGATAAATCGCATTCTTAAAAGCACAGGCCCACCACAGGGTGATGTGTTGTCACAATCACTGTGAAAGTTAGTTCTAAACGAACTTCACCTCTAGATTGCTAGGACAAGCTGAATTTGAATATACAAGAGCGTGTCTGGAAGGCCTTGGATTCACAATGGGGTCTTTAGCCTAAAGTGGTTCATTGGATTTATACGGCAATAGTGAGGCCCGTCCTGATGTACGGAGTAATAGTCTGGTGGATAGCGCTCAACAAGAGAACAAATTCTGATCTTCTAAGGAAACTGCAAAGGTTATTATGCGTACAACGGGTGCTTTGGAAACAACTCCTACGCTAGAGACAATGATCCACTTGCTTCCTGCTGATATCTTTGTGAAGCATATGGCGGCAAAAGCAGCAATTACGCTAAGGGAATCCTCGCAGTTGCTTAACGTTAATACGAGCCTCTCCAGGATTCTGATTGACAGCAATACTATTCCTAGTAAGACCGACTATATTGTCCCTCACATTGACTTTGATGTCAGATACAAGAAAATTCCTAGGAGAAGCGCTTGGGAATCTGGAGAAATCTTGAACGATTCTGCGATAGAGATATACACCGATGGATCTAAGACAGCGTACTGTACGGGTGCGGGAGTATTCTCCAGTGCACTTGATGTAAACATTACCAAATGACTATCGGATCACTGTCGTGTATTTTAAGCGGAAATTACGGCAATCCGTAAAACTGCGGCTTGACTTTCAATGCGGTTGAGGGTAGCACTATTGTGCTATATATTGATAGTCAGGCAGAGATAAAAGCCTTAGAATCGCCGACAATATGATCCAAGATGGTAAAGCAATGCCGCAGGTCTCTTAAGCAGATCGTTGACAGTAGCGACATATTCTCGGTGCTGGATTCCAGGACACAGTGACTCCCGCGGGTCGGAACTTCACTGAAAATAGATAGGAACCGTCCACTACCTTAGAATCGATAAAGTTCCACCTTGTTATTGAAACCAGAAAAATGGCAAACAGCAGGTGGAATAGTACTTGTCTTTCGTCGGAACAGATCTGAGTCCGGAAAGACTTCTGTCTATTAATAGGAAACGCATTAGTATAATAATAAGAGCCCACACGGGGCACTGCTTGATAGGTAGACAAGCTCTGAGAATGGGTGCCCCTCCAACGATTTCTGTGGAAGCTGTAGAGATGAGGAGGAGGAGGAGGAAACTAATACTCACCTTTTGTCTCACCTTATCAACGTTGAGAAGGAAAACCCTAGGACAATACTTCTATGAAGGTCTTAACGACTTAGCCATGAAATAGAGATTTTTGTCTATGGATCTAGATGGTTCTGGTTCACATAGATGCGGAGTAGGAAAGGGTTAACACCGCATCGGTTAGGGTTCCTGGTGTCGAAAATCCGATTCTTCTTGTGGTATCACAATGGATCTATCCTTGGTCTAAGTGTGTCCCTGTCAGAGTGGGAACAGTCACCTAACTTAACCTAACATAGGACAAGCGGAGGGCCACCAATAGACCGATAGTTTATAGATAAGGAACAAGCCCAGGGTTTCCACAATTACATACCTTTCTACACATGTTCCATAGTGGTGTCAATATTGTCCTAATTTCCACTACGTTTTACTTGTGATTTCCGCTGTGTCACGCATCCAATATACTTGTTCCGAGTAATAGAATGAACATCTCTCCTGTATGTAGATTGAGCTGTTGCCAATCGTCTGATGTTCTTCATATGCGTTGCGAAAAGACACCCATTTTCTACATACGAGGACGTTTTTGAATGAAACTCAACTCAAAACTCCACAATCCTTACAACCTTCCCTTGAATTATAAAAAAAAGTGCAATAAACTTGCATCATAAACATAATTTCAAAAAATTCATCGCAACACACCTTTTAACAACACGCACACCTTTCTCAAAATAAAACACAAACACACACACTAGACATTCCGAAACCTCTCACACCACCCCATGTGTATCCATCCGATCGGAGAAATCACAAAAACTTTCCTTCGCACGCTGAGTAAATTAATAAGAACTTCCTGTTAAACGTCGACACGTGCTTCCGCTTTCGTAGACCTTTTGCGCTCCCGTCTTATCCGATGAGAAATCATCGGGTGCTGTGAATGCCTAATAAGGGTGCAGTCGTAAATTGTGTTAACCCTGCCAAGGCCAAGGCACGTTGCCTGCCACCCCCGCAGGAAAAGCCGCATACAAATTTCTGTTTTTAATATCGGTTTTGGTGTCAGCCAATATGTTTCATCGTCCTTTCGATTAAAAACTCAACACATACGAGTTGATAATTACGTCCGCCTTAGCACCCCCATTGCACACACACACACACACACACACAAGCACACACAGAGCCATAAAGATAGAAGAAAAAAAAAAAAAACCTTTCGCGCCAGCAAAAATTTCACCGCACGACTCCCTGTACATCACGCACGCACATATCAAATGTAAATCATTTAGGATTCACAGGATTACAAGGATTACATTTACGAGTCAATTCGTTTGTAAGCCGTAGGCCAATATGCTCAAACCGAAACAACCCCCACAACAACAAAGGCTGACAATATGCTTGCGAACAACAACAAATAGCGCACCCCCTGGCGAGTGGGTGAGTGAGAAAGTTTATTTGCTTCCATTAAGTCCATTCGCAGGACTTATGACTGCTTTCCTAGTTTTCGTGTCGGCTCGGGGATGAACTCCCCGAGTTAAAGTCTGTTTTTTTGTTTTCATCCCCTAGTGGGTGGGCCATTGGTGAGGGGTTGCCTTTTGTATTTTATAGTATTTCAATGGCTTAATGGTTGGACGATCTCGAATTTACTGCTTCATTAAATTGTCCTTTTCGGTGTACGGCAGGATATTCGCAACAGTGTTTTCGATTTGATTTGCTAAACAATCAGTGCAACTGGTTAAAAGGTTGTGAAAGTTGTGAAAGTTTCACTTGGATCAGTTGGCAGCATACGAGTATAATGTGGAACTATTATGCACTCTAAGTCAGGTAATGATGTGTTTAGGTGGTTTAAATCCAAGAAAACAATTACGTACTCGGTAAGATTTTATCTGGTCGTTCGGTGTTGGTTTTATTAGTTTTTCTTTGATTGTGCGGTTTCAGTTTATTATCCTCAGTTAATTGGCTGATGAGAGGGGGAATTAATGTTTGAGGGTTGATTTGTTCGGTTTAATCGATTTGGAATGATAATGCAATTTTTACGCTGACTATTTGAAGCTATGGCCGTAAAGAATAGTCACAATGATTGCAGTGTGGTGGTTCTTAGATGTGAATAGGTGAAGTAATACTGATGTTGGTCTTGTACTTGTAGAACGTCGATGGAACTGAAAACTGAAGTTACAATATAAGCTTCTTCGAAATCACGGTTGTAGGATAGCGTAGAGACGATCTAGATCTAGACATATAGATCTAGACATATATGTAGCACTAACTCACTCACCTGTGCAGGATGATCATAATAAAACGCTAGTTACTCTTGAAGACTACCAAAGATTTGAGGCAAGGTGACTCGCTGAAAAGTAGGGCCAATAATATTAAATAGCCTATTCGTCAACAAATCTGTTAGGCGCTAACAAACGACTCAAGATCAGGAGGCTTATATCTTTGGAATAAGTGCAATGCGCCTTTTATGGATCGGAAAAATGGTGCTTAAGTATCAATTTTACGGGTGAGTTAGTGCAGCATCCCTACTAAATCATCGTCAGCTGCAAACAAGTTTGATTTAAGTTTGTCTATAGCTAGTTTCATTTCGGTACAGTAAGATGATAATCAATCATAATGTCTGCCTGACAGCGAAGTTTTGGATTTCTTCGCCTTTTAACAGTCACCGCATGTCAATGTGTTATGGTGTTTCCGTCTTTATCCTTATAGGCTTTAGATTGTGGAGTAAAACCCTGGGTTGCTTGCTTTAGCTTCTGCTTGAAATCTCGGACCACTTTCGTATTAAAACATCGCTTTATGTTTTTAGCTCTTTTTTTCCTCCGAAGCACGTGCTCGTAGATCTTATAAGCGACTGCAGTCTTTGTTTTTTCAACTTTATGTTGTAAAAAATCTACAGCTCTTAGGATATTCGATAGGCAAATGCACTAATATTGTCTTGCAATTGCAGCCGTTCAACTTGGAACATCCACAGATTATTCTGGGTGTGTTTTTTGGTGGTCCTTCGAAAGGTTTTCAATTTGTGCAATGAAATCGCTAAGCAACATTTTAACATCACATCTGTGACATTGTTTATGTATATAGCGCAGGAATTCTAGGTTTTCCCTTCGGAAAAAATAGGAAATGACAGGAAATGTCATTTATTCTGCTAAAGTTTACCTAATTATCGCCTGAAAGTTTATAAATTGGCTTTAATATCATTAAATAATGTATTTTTGAAGAAATCTAAATATATAGTACCTCTATGAGTTCTTTGGTGGTAATCCAAGTAAACTCGCTATATATGTGCAGGGTGCGCCATCTTTTATGTCAGTATGTAAACATTGAATAACTTTGGCACTTATCAACCGATTGACTTGAGTAGACATGTTTTTGAAACGTCATTTCAGTACAATTTTAACCATGAATCGCTTCACACCGAAACAACGCGCCGAAATAGTGACGCTGTACATTGAAAATAGTCATTCAGTTGTGTTAACTCAACGTCCAAGTTGTGTTAACTCAACGTCCAAGCCAGCAAGCACCTGACAACACTATTCGTCGTTTGGTGTCGAATTTTATTGTGCACGGGACAGTGGGCGATCGTCGGCATGCCGTTCATCAACGCCCAAGACGTTCCAATTAACTGGTTGAAGCGGTAAGAGAGAGTGTTGCCGAGAAACTACATGTGTCATGGAACCAGTGGAACCATCTTGCGGCGCATTTTGAAGTATGAATTGCCTTTGTTTCCGTATAAAGTGCAATTGACTCAAAGAATATTGCCGACAGACCGTCCACGTCGCTTGGAATACGGCCCAACAGTCGCTCGAATGGCTGACACTGAACCTGATTTTTGGAAGCAAATTCTGATGACCGACGAGGCCCATTTCGCACTCTCTGGTGCCGTTAACAAGTTTGCTACAGATTGCTACAGAGATCCATGAAACACCATTGCGTGACCAAAAAGTGACTGTTTGGGCCGGCGTTTGCGCCAAAACCATTATTGGGCCATTTTTCTTCAGAGAAGGCTAAACAGTCGATGGGAATCGATATCGGTGGATGTTGGCTCATTATGTCTGCTCACAAATGTGTGAAAAAAGGTCTGGACGTTTACTGGTTTCAACAAGACGGTGCGCCATGCCAGACTGCAAATCAAACAATGCAGTTTCCTCAACGGAAATTCCCTGGACGTGTGCTGTCAAAAAATGGACACATTGACTGGCCACCCAGATTTTCAGATTTGACCCCTCAAGACTTCTTTTTGTGGTGTTATTTGAAAAGCAAAGTGTACGCCAGCAAGCCTCAGACCATTGACGAGCTCAAGGCAAACATTCGTGCCGAAATCATCGCTATGCCGCCCGAGATGCTCGAAAAAGTGATGGAAAACGCAGAAAAATGGGGACATTTTGCCTTTGTCAATACAGGCGGCCACTTGATTGATGTTGTATTCAAAAACTAGTCCAAATAAATTGCAAAGGATCAAATTAAACAAAAATACCTCATATATGGAAATCTGTCACATACCGACATAAAAGATGGCGCACCCTGTATATCTAAACGGGAAGAAAAAATTACCTTTGTAACACCCTGTGACCTAGAAAAGTATGAGAACCCAAAAAGGTGCTACTAACCAATTCTGCGAGTGTGCAAAGTTTCAGCTTTAGTTATCCGGGTTATTCTTGAGGAGTGTGCGAACATATAAACACGAATAAAAATTGTTCATATTTTAGTCTGAAGAGTGAAAAATTGCTTGCAATACCTTGTACAGGTATATCGAAATTCAAAAATGTGGACCGTCTCTAAGACCCAAGCTATAGGAGCTTCAGAACTTTGGGTATGTTTTCTGATGCATGGCACTTGCTATGTGGCTGCAAAGTATGAGCATTTGACGTCATGCTGGAGCTTCTGGAGAATCAGAATTGGAAGAAAATTTGGCTTTGAAACGCACCGTATTTCGAAAATCAGTAGTTGGGCCAAACTATATTATAGGGCTACTGAGTTTCAGATTTTTAGGTCATCTGAGAACTTTTGGAGAAGTGCGGAAATATTAAAATTTTACAAAATATACACCCTGTATTTGAAGATTAAAAAACAAATTAGCTGCATTATGTTCTTGCATGATTTAACCTGTAAGGTTGTTGCTTCAAAAATTCACATACATGGGAATAATTTCGAGTAAAAATTCGCTATACACCCTGTACTCAAAATTTAACCGCATTATGTTCTGTCACGTCACTCGTACTTCAAGTTGTCAAAGTATCAGATTTGTAGGTCGTCCGAAAACATCTAGACAGGTATGAAAGGATGCATTCAAATAGAAAGAACAAATTAGCTAACTGTTCTGTCGAATACACAGAATTTGAAAAATCTAAAATTCTGCTCCATGGTTTTTTCTATAAAGTCTGCAAAGTTCCATCTTTCTAGGTCTTATGGGGTCTTCTGGAGGTGTGCGGAAACACGCACAGACAGAAGAAAAATGTTCATTGTACCACCCTGTATGTGGACAATAAAAAATTCGGTTAAATCAGATTTATTTTTGTGGTCCTTACTAAGTAAACGGAAAGTTATAACTTTCTAGGTCATCCCTAGACTTCCGGAGATACATAGCTAAAAGAAAGGAGCACATTGCGAAACTTCTTAGGAAATTATTATATGCACACGGGGACCTATATTTTGGGGGCATAAAAAGTATTTCCAAACCATCATGCAGCATATCAAATGAAAGCTAGAGGAATTCAAATGTGTTTCGTTGAACAAAAATCCTCAGAATTCAAAAGAAAACGAGGGTTGTGAGCATAGTTTACCTCAGCATATAAACCCGTAACCGGATAATAGGTGCAGTCTCCATAGTAGATGTCCCACATCGCTGTTTTTCTTAAGCCAATCTATACAACATTGCTTTCTGGATAATGGTTGTGCCTCGTAGTTCTCCGGTAGTTGATCGATTGCAGTCTTCTCAAGTTTGCGAATATTCGACGTGCGTGTCCTTGCCATTTTTGCTGGGGTCGTCAACAATTCAAAAAAGAATCCTTACCTTAAATTCTTGTAGTTTTCTTGGTAGGGTGGTTGCCCCTACTCACAAACCCCAAGCGTGAGGGAGATGCAAGCGCTATCGTTGACCTGAAATGGAAGATGTATTAAAAATTTCAAAAAACAAATCAGATCAGTCAAAATTCGCAAGAGTTTGGAGGTTCATCTTCAAGGATCTCCGAACCACATTCGATTCATTAAACATCGCCACATGAATGTGTTGCGTTAAAATTATTTGGGAATGAATTTAAGCTTAGAAAGTCAATATGTATCGCATGCAGGAAATATCCTCAAAAGTATTACCTACCTGAAGTCTAAATTTCTTACTCACAATTCAATTACGAGTATGTATCTACAACCTTCAACATCCCCTATTCAGTCATCACACCTAATTTCGAAGATTTTCAATTAAACCCGACCTCAGATTAAGAAGCAAAAGTTGCCATTTATTCCTGTTTTCCCTTTACACTCCACCAACCGCCCAAAAAATCATTCACTTCGAAGACATAATCTTATCCCATGATTAAAACTTCGGATCATCACGTTTCATATCGCCCATGTCAATGGATTTAGTTGTATTCCCCTGATGAATAGTTTCGATAGTAATGCCCTATTAATCTCCAAAATATATTCATTGAAAAGATTTATGGCCTTTGGTCTCCTTAGCGCCCGCAACCCCCAGGACGACGCACCGAAAGGAAACAAAAGCAGTGCGCAAAAAGGACTAAAATCATTCGATGGTATGTCCATGCTGAGCCATCGTTCACTATTGATGACACACAGAAATAAACAGCAGGCATCCCTGTGTCCCTTTGCCATGCATTAACACCACTAACATTGCCAAACTGCCACCTTTCACCCAGCCCCCCGTTGGAAGTGTTAATGTGTTAAATGTAATTTGTTTTGTTTTTGGCACATTTTGTCGGTCGCTCGTACCAGCGTCAATTTGCCGCCGGCAAATAGTAAATTTATTCCGGGATTCTGAATCCGATCGAAATTTTATTAAGTTCCTCTCAATCTGATTTATTGCATCCTGGCTGACGACGGGTGAAGCGGCGGTGTTGTTATTCGATTCAGGTGCAGAAATTTAAATTGACAATTGTCCTGGAATCGCACAGGATGGGTGAGTGAGTGAGACAGGGAAATTGTTTTTTATTTTATTTTCTGGTTGAATACTTTTTTTTTTTTCAAATCAACAGGAGGAGTAATTCTGGGAAAACTCCAGCTGAGCGAATAAAATGGTTTTTCAAATACAGGTGCATGCAATTGTCAAGGCGGAATGCAAATTGTTTTTTTTATTATTTGTCGAATGTGATGTGGTGGAGGGATTAACATGATTGTCACTGGGGAGAAGGAAGCTTCATAGAAAGCCCAGGAAAGGAGTAGCTGCACGGACAGCGGCCATTCCACCCACAAACAGACACAAAGATTGCAAAAAAGGGGAATGGGAGAGAAAGACATTCGTCAAGCCGATTGCATAGCATTTCTTTTGATTTCGTTTAAATTAGTGCAAACCAACATGCCAATGCAAACTTTAAAAAAAAAACAAATCTCACAAGAATCTGTTCAGTGAATCTTACAAGGACCATTTTCGAAAAAAGTTTAAGCTAAATCGCCACGTATTAGCGCCCCAATTTATCGATTCCAGACATCGTACACTTGGTCCAGTCAATTTAGGTTTTGACCGAGGACCTTAGGAGAATTCCAGAAAAGATCCATTTACAGATTTGCCGCCATTTTGCAAAATGCCACCATATTGAAATTTTTAAATGCTAGGGAGGCCTACATTAGCTTAAAATGTCGGTCTTAACTTGGAACACAGGGTGTTTCAAAACCTCTTCCTTAATATACATTTTTCTGATGTGTACATGTAACTTTTCGCGCTCCATAAAGGACCATAAATGATATTGAATTTTTGTATTGTATAATACATTTGACAGACAGATTTTTAGAAAAGGATGACAGTGCGGATTTTTTTTTTAAACTTAACCCTGCCCACTGGCTTACATTGCGGCCTTAAAAGTGAAGTGGATAGTGTGTTCGCTTGTGACCCGAACTGTGCAGGTTCGAACCCGAACGGGGAATAGCAACCACAGACACCCGAGCATATAAGAGAAATGAATAAAATCTAAGTTTCTTCAACCACTCAACAAAAGGAGTTCTGCCTGGTAATACAATCGACATAAAATTAAAAATAAAAAAAAAAAAATCTCAACAAAACATACCACCGTCCGAATAAAGGTGAGCGTGTCCACGAGAGTGAATGAATATCTCTCTGTAGAAAATACGCGCGCCGTCTTAACCAGATGAGTGTTGGAGATTCACAAATAATGTACTCAGTGTTTCATCCTCATCCAGGCAGAGGCGGCATTCCGTCTTTGAAGACATGTTAAGCTTGTTATCGTGGTATCTCAAACAACAGTGGAATATTACGAAATCAATCAGCTTTCTTATACTCTTCTTATTTAGTGAAGGGATCTCCTTTGTAGGCTGTCCTGAGCCCGCGAACATTTTAACAATGGGATAGGCGAAGTTGATACTCCCAATTATTAATCAAAGCTGTGGCAACTACCCAATTGACTCCACAGAAAACTTCTGGGACTAATAATGCTGTAGATGAGCCAGACTCATTACCTTCTATGCCTTAGTAACCAGACATTATTGCGTCTGGCAAGAGGTTGCAAATCATCAAAGTAGCACTTGACCAACTTGTAGTCGACTGAGTATGAACTTAGTGCTTTCAGTGTTGCTTGACTGTCTGAAAATATGTGTATTCTAAGTGGTATGCCCAGTGGTATTGAGGCTTTGGTGTTGGGTCCAATGACAACAGCTCCAACTCCAGATTCAACTTTCGGTCCGTCGTTAAACCATACCAGATTTTAGTTAGTGTTGTCTAACATTTCTACCTCAATGGACGATGCAAAACATGTCCTTTTCGGAAAACCGTTCTTTATGAACAGTTGTAAGGACGAGAGCCCTACAATAGCACCTGTGATAGTGGCAATATTTCGAAGCTTCTCAAGCATTGTCGTAGTCTGCTCGAGTACCTACTTTCGACGACCAAATTATGGACCCCCATCAACTTAACAAAGTGCCGTCATTGAAAATTGGGTTGAAATGTCTCTGAATTACGAATATGTGCTATTTATGTGCTAGTTTCGTTCTAAGATTTTAGTTGTTGGGCTCTACTTGTTTAACAGATAATGTCACTAGAAGATGTCTCTGCTAGATTGACGTCAACTTACCAGAGACCATTCTAATCTGGTTAGTAATCAAAGAAAAAAAACCGCCAGAATTACGTGCTACTTATGTGCTAAGCTTATGAATTATGTGTTCAACGTGTTCGGCAGGTAATAGTACTAGAAGATGTCTAATATTTGGTGCTCATTACACCGTATTTTATAGCATCCTAGGAATACTGTACTCCCCTAAACAGTGATTGAGTACGAGATTACTGAATGACCGACTCAAGGTTCGAGTCCTAGAACGTCTGACAAATATCCGAGAGTAAAATTGTCATAAGAAGCGTCTCACAACCAAGTATTCTATGTATACTCACGAATTACTGAGATATGAGGCAAGTACACAAATATGCTCCTAAGTCAATGAAGTTTCCTGTCTTTTTTTATAGTACTCGTATTCTGGCAGGAGAGGCGAAGCTATAGCGCTGGGTCAGCACTCCGAGTTGCTGATCGAATTGTTGAAGATTAAAGGCTTCTGGAAATGTGCCTCTTGGGAGTGAATTCCAAAGTTTGTTTGTCTTGTAGCACAAGGAGTTTTGACTTCGCCGTTGCTAGGTGGTCATAAAGGTGCTCAAATGTCTCATTTCTAAGGATCCCTCTATTGAGCAAACATCTGCCAGGATAGTATCTAGAGAATACGCATAGATCTGCTAGCACTCTTCGATGAGCTAACAGTTGTAGATTCGAAGTTAGTGCAGGATCTTCCATTAGACGAACTGCTGGTCTTTGTATGCTGTCGAGCAGATGTTGAGAATGTTTTACGGCCGAACTACAAACATGAGAACAATACTCAAGTCTTCAAGATCTCGTTGCATCTCTGAATATCTCTTTCATATTGTTCTAGCAACATGATATTAGGGTGCCTGTCAACGGCAAAAATAAGGACCTTGTTGAATCTAGTAGGTCATTGGTATAAAGTAGGAACAGAGTTGATGAAAGTGTAGATCCCTGTATAAGGCTGGATGCTACCGATTAACAAATCTTAGGTGGACAGGTGGTACACCGTGTCTAGTGACAAAACAGGTTTGGCCTAAGCTGTGCCTGAAAAGCTCTGTGATTGGGGCTTTCACTGGACACGGTCTTATAGGCAAGCATGCAACCAAGGCTTGGCATATATTCAACCGATTTCTGTATAAGTTGTATATGTTGCACCCGCCCAGCTCTCTCCCACTTAGGAACATTCTGCTTCAGCGGCTTGAAGGACCTGATAAATGCAGGCATTAGAAGCCTCCTATGCTTCATCAGAAGCTCCAATTGGTTCAACGAGTAGGTAAGCGAAATTGATCCCCCAAAAACCATGTATAATTGGTATAAGTGTGTCGGTCTCTTAGCTGGCAGCCACTTCAACCTAACTTAACATAACCTAGATGCCTGTGGCACTCCAACATTTCCAGAAAAATTTGAATCGATCTGTTCTGAGGAAAATATTCAACCCTGCCACAGAGCTATTCCGGTAGTCTGTAGGAGGCTAGTTTAGCTCCATGTCAACTCGATCGAAAGCTTTTGAAATGTCCAGGGCAACAGTTCTTGATTCTGTTCGATGTCTGTGGGTTACGATGCTCAGCAGTTAAATGAAAACCATACTGCAGGTCACTCATTAGTCCGTGTCCTTGCAGGTATTTGATTGTTTCAGCAATCCATCACATAACGAAATTTGACGATTTCTATTTCCCTGAATGGAGAAGTTCAGCCGTTTTGGTGGCAATGGTTTGTAAAATACGTACGCTACTCCAGCTTTTCTGTCAAAAGTGACAGAAATTCAAACCAAAAATATCCTTTACTGATCCCCAATCGAAGCATTCTATATTTCCATACAAAAAAACAAAAAAACATGAACAACTTCAAAACCAACAAAGGTATTTCCCCAAAATGTTGGCCCATACATGCAAATAGTTAATGTACCCCCAGGATTCTTCTGTTTGTTTCATTCTTCACATCATCATCAAAGGGCAACAGAACGCAGCCATGGTTCAATGGTCGATGGTTCGAAAATGCAAATTCAGAGATAAATATCTCTGAAAATGCTTTATCGAACAAGTCCACATTCCACCTATGAGTACCTGCTCTGCCTGCCTCCTACTCTTTGCAACCACTTCACAGAGGTTGGATGCGGCAAGAGAATTGTGATGTCGTCGCCAAGGTGCAGAAGAATTTCTCCAAAATCTGTGCTCTGTATGCTTGGGTATGGCAGCTCACTTCTGACAGTTGGAATTTCTTTGTCATTCAACATGCAAATGATGGTACTGTTATCCACCCAAATACCGATCGTCCCCTATTCGAGGAAAACTGATTGACACAAATAAAGGTGAAAAACGCCACCACCCACTCAGATCCGTTCACAATGGCAATATCGAGTTCTCTTGTTCTCTCGGGTTTGCGGAGCATGCGTTCTGTGTAAGTGCAACGAAGCAGGGCAAAATGTTGGTGTAGTAGAATAGAAATAGAAAAAAACCACCCTCATTGGTACTACGCCCCCTTTTATGGTCCTGCGATAGACTATGACTGCCTGAGATATTGGAAAGCGGTTCAGGTTTTTTTTTTTTTTTTTTTGATTTTCCAATCTTTTCCCATCCAGTTGATTTAGATTTTATTGTTTTCCTTTGCTCCCCTTTTTTTCAATATTTTTTATGTGCCTCCGACAAAGATTACCGATGTTCTCCCCGTTTGGCATGCCCGGCGCGCCGTCCTGCTCGTTGTCGTAAAGGATATTGGAGAAGAGTATCAAGAAAATTGCACCTTAAATTGCTGCAAGCGTAATAAAATGAAAGCGTGGTAGATTTTCTTTATGACCTTTAATAACGTGGCGAGTTGCTGGAAAATGTTCTTCCGTCTACATCGTTGTCCTTGCCACATGGACGTGCTGGTTTGGGGAGGCGAGTTGGATATACAACAATGGATTGGATGGACAAGTGGCGATTCTGGTGCTTTTGCCACATATGAGACACTCATTCCTATGTTCTCTCATATTTAGCAGAGTAGTATCTATGAAATGAAAAACCTCAACATTAGTGAGGGGGTGTGTTCTACGAGTATTGTGATACCCATCACATTGAATGGATGAAAACTCACATTTTGAGGATTATGGGGATGAAAATTGAGAGATGTTTGGTGACACAAAGGATAGGGAAAAAAAGGGGTGAAAATGTCACCAAATAGCGATGGAGAGACCGAATAAAAACGAATAAAACGAAGGAAACGATCAACGTAACGTTTATTGGATTTTCGATTGGAAAAGCTTTTCCTTTTATTACTTTTATGGACGCCAATCTGCAAAGTACTCTATGCGAGGGATGTGCATCATTTCTATCTGCTGAATATCAAATCCAAATTAACTGCCAGAATGAGCCATTTGTGACAATTGACAATTTTGTTTATTTAATTTTTTTTTTTTTTTTTTCTTACCGGGGTAGTTTTTGGGGTTCAACATACGAGTACGAGTAGATGGAAACTTAAAAAGGAGGCAGGCTGCGTCATATTAGGATGCGGATTCGTTGTAAGAAAATGGCTGCGGTCAAGTCATTGACTTTAAGCCGATAAGTAGATATTTAGTCACCTGGCTGTGATCCTCATCAGAGCCTCAAGACCCCCCCAGTGAAATGGACACGGCCGGCAAAAGTCGTCCATCTAGTGGTAATTCTTCTGCGCAATCTAGCAAGTCGACAACAAAGAATGCTCCCTCGTTTGCGGAGGTCATTGGAACTATTAGAAAATGAGTTTTTCCAAACAATCGCCTGGCAGGACACCTACAGTGGATAATTACAAACAACCGCCTGGCAGGACACCTACAGTGGATAATTCCGTCATCAGTGAGCTGCATAGCTCCCCAAGGTTTCTGGATATCTCTCTACACATTCACGCCTTGGGAGAACACCATGTTGCGCATAATTGAGGGAAATGATCTAGCTAAACCCACCAAGGCAACGGCGATATTGGTTTATTAAAGACACCTTGTCGTAGTAGGTGATGTTGTCACCAACATTGATGGAGCAGCGTACATTCTCCATGGTCATCTTGAACAGATAGGGATGCCTAAACTAGAAATGGCTCTGTATAGCTCGGTTCTGTAGGCGTTATCAAAGGCGACTTTAAAATCGATAAAAAGTTGATAAGTATCGATTTGGAGCTCTTTCCAAGATCCGCCGCAGTGTGAATATCAGATCTTTGGTGGACTTTCCTGGCCTAATACTGATATGGATCAATTGTAACTAATATGATTCTCATATTCAATAGTTGTCACAGTTCAGAGCGCCTTCTATGCTGAGGTTCCATTCTTCGGGGATACTTTCATCCGATCATACTTTGCAGATGAGTTGACGTATGCTCCGTGCCAAATTATCTCCAGCGGCTTTATATACGAGTATCTCGGCAGTTAGGTCGTTGCTTACCAAAACATCGACTATACCCCACTGAAACTAAGATTTGATAATAGCTACCTGCCCGTAATGAGTGGGAAAATATTACCCTTAAAGATAGCGAGTCACTTCACTCGAAACTGGTAATGGACTGGGTGCAGGTGTTCTCTTCGAAAAGCTCAATCTGAGCACCTCTTTTCGCCTCCCATACTACTGTAACGTACTTCAGGCGAAAATAATGAGAATTAAGAAAGTCCTGTCCTGACTGAAATGTTATGTAGTATCTATTCGGAATATTGACATTTTCACTGACAGGAGGTTTAAGCTAATAAGCCTGATATCAGCACCGTCTTCGGTGTTCTCACGAGACGTTGTCATATAATTCTACAGGTTATAAGGATATTTCTCTTTTCAAACTATTTCTGCGTAGCTGCTGCTGCTACTATTTTTCATTTTCTTTGTACCTCTTCAGCTATGTCCAAAAGAAGATTTCTCCCATTTGGGGGCTCTTCTTTCAAATGTTCTTCTAATATTGATGTCAAAAGCATCGTTTACTTCATAAAAAGCTCCGGCTGATACAATTAGCCCTTTAGGTATATAATCAGTTATAGACAGCCCAATATTTCTATCCTCATTTCACTTTGATCGGGTGAAATGTTGATCGTCCGGGTTGAATGGACCATTCTGCCTGACAGTGAAGTGTCGCTCGTCACCACCGTTTAACAGTTTGCAGAAGTGATCTTTCCAAATCCTCAGTACTAACTGTGACAGGCCTCTGTCCGGAGTTTGTAGCCTTCGCAAATTTCGAACATTATTCCTGCTATAACACCTCTCCATAACGTGCTTCTCATGTTACTTCTTCTTCTTCCGAAGAAACTGGTGTTCCTCCCTTATTTATCTCATAAGCTAGTCCCGTCACTCTATGCAGAATCGCTTTACAAGAGCAGTATTGATGATGTGCATATCTCAGCGCTCAGGGAGGATACAACCTGTTTCTACTGATTTGTGTTTCATACCCAAAAAAGTGTTGACACTAAATTCTATTTCGCTGCTTCTCTGACTTTAAGTTCAAATGACCGAATGCAAAGGGTGTTTTGTTTTTAGAGGTATAAAACTTTAAAATGAAATAAAAATCGTAGTAAAAATGCCGCAATTTTGCTTGTTGGCGTAGCCATTCAATCAAAAATGAGCCTCATCGCTGAACAAAATTCTGTGGTGAAAATAAAGATCAAGAGTAATCTCGTTTTCGGTCCATTCACCGAACGTATGATGTACATTATAGTCAAGTGGCTTCAATTCTTGCATGAGCTGGATCTTGTACGCTCGTAAACCAGGATCTTTCAGCAAAATCTTCCAAAAAGTGGATGAACACAGCTCCAATTGCTGTGCACGATGGCGAATCGACTCATTCGGATCCTCAATACTACGCTCTACATCAGCAACAGTATCTTCGGTGCGCACTGTACGACATCTCTTTGCGGATGCGTATTATCAGTTAGAGTATGCGTGGTGCGAAAACGATCCACGGTGATTCGAATTACTTGCTCGGATAGACGATTATGTCGAACGTAAAATGGACGTAGTGCACGGTAAGTTTCACGAACTGAACCACGATTTGCGAAAAAAATTAACACAATTTACAAGCGTTGCCTGGCGTTAGTCTATTCATGGTGAAATGTTAAATCAAACTGAGCACAAATCAACTGTCAGCTGTCAAATTGGCTGTCGCTTTATTCCTTCATTCAAGACATTTCAGCAGCCTGAAACTATGCTAACATTTATCAATTTCTCGTGTGGCAATATCGAAAGAGAAACGTGCAGTATTTGCTCTGAGATTATTCCCCAGCTACAACAAAATCTCTAAGATATAGACATCAGTTGAAACTGCTACAATCTGCACACAAGGCGTTCCAGTCATAATTTGCGCACTATGTTACTACTTATGTAGCTAATGCAATACCTGCCGCTTGTCTGAAGATGGATTCTGTATCTCCTCGAACTGATTACATTAAAGCAATCTCTCTTTAATAGGATACTAAAATAATCAGTGCAGGGAGAAAAGCTAAGACATATGTGTTGGGCGTCGAGCGTTAATTACAAGGATATACAAAGCGTCTCTGGTACACTTACTGCGCACTGCGCCACTGGATAGAAGTTGCGGTGATGATAAATATGTCCAATCCTCCAATCATCTGCTTTTAACATGGTCTTCCTTATGCGAGTTGAAGACCGATTTCAGAGGTAGATACCAATTTATAGGTAAAATAACCCAGCTCCTCCATGAGCAAACCTACCTACCTTCAGTAAAAGCCAAGCCAATGATATGAGCACTATAATTCTGTTCACTTGACATGAAAATCCATTATCAATTATTTCTCATAAATGTCGAATGTCACACATGACTATAATTAATCTCCTTTCTGCATCCTGCATCCATTTAATTTCTTAAAATTCCAAACCAAAAAAAAAGAAACAAAAAAAAAAACGCTAAACATCATCTAAATGCATCCAAGGGATGTCTACAAAGTCAAATGCGCAAAAAAAAGAACCTTTTCTCGCGAACTTTCATGTGACATCCCAACACCAAGCATTTTCACATTTGCCACAACATCCTTGAAAGGAAAAAAACAAAAAAAAAAACGTTGAAAAATCTGCAACAATGCAGCACAACAACGAAACCAAATAAAAATCTAAAATAGATTTGTGACTGTCTGTAATGGTCGGCGCTGTGGCACTATACCGAGAGACAGAAAAAGGACGACGACAAGGAGGGAGGGAACTCCCGCGGGACCATCCCGGCTACAAGTAAAATTACTTTAGCCGAATCGTATTTTAGTTGAATGACAGTAAACGAGAGCAAACTCTCAGCACAAATGCGACGGCAATGTATTTTGTTTCTAGCGTTTTTTGTTTCTTTGTCCTTTTTCGTTCGTCCTTTCTGTCGGGATGAAGAAGAGCTAAGAACGAATGAAAAAAACTTTTCCTTTTTTTTGTGATTATTTATATATCTTTTTTGTTTTGTGTATTTTTTTTTTTTACAATAATAAAACAGGATTTAAAGGATCCCATAAAATATATCGACTCCATTTGCAGCAGTTCACTGGATGTGTCCTTTAAAGTTGAACGCCCATCTTACACCGTTCCCCATATCAATGAGAGTGAGGGTGGACAAGTAAGAAATGACTGCCTTAAGAATTTTATCCAACCCCCACACAGTAAAGTCCTTGACAGTGTTATTAAGGAAAGAGAATACCAGAAAAGCCATAAAGTTTATTGCGATATTCGAGAGGGTTCCAACGAAGAGGATAAGGATACGAGTATTGACAAAGAGATTGTTTTTCAGAGAATTATCCGATATCCGAATTCTGATTGTGATTGCAAGGATCTGTTGAGTGAATCACGATGATGTTGACGATGATGGTGATGGGGTACTTGAATTGCGAAAATCCTATAGGTAAAAGGATATTGCAAATTGATTTCCATTGGTTGGCAAAAACCACAGGAATAATAGTTTTGCAATAAAATCTAAAGCCACTTTGGCTGTCGAGTGCTGGATGTGTAGAGTTCTGTCAGCAACTCTGTCATCATCAACATCGATAGATTCAGATTGACTTTTGTCAATCATCGGAATGTCGTACTTTTGGGACTTCAGTTGGAGGACTATGGGGGGTTACCTTGGTTTTTTGGTGGGCGGAACGAAAACGGATGAAATTCTGATGGAAATGCGGTAGAATTGATTTCAGATCTGCAAATTATTTTTGAATAAATTCGAATTGTATCAACTGACATACTCGAAGAGGAATTTGATTTTCGGGGCACTTTCCATGAAATGTATACCTGTGTTGTGTGCAATATAAATTTGCGTAACTATTTATTGAAATTGACGTGTGACCTTTGAGCGAGAGAGGTAACCGTCATAGGATAGACCCATCATTTCATAGTAAACACAGTAGGGATTGTCATATACCGCGGACTTGAGTTCAATTCTCAAAAGACCCAGCTTGTGCTGTTCACTAATTATTATACTGCAATTCAAAATTCCAGGGAATACCCTTAAGGATATCTGATAGTGCAAAATACTTAGGAATTATACTCGACAGGAGACTTAACTGGAAGGTTAATGAAGGAGTTAAAAAGTCAGCGACCGCTTTCTATACATACAACAGAATCTTCGACAGAAAGTGGGGACCAATCCCTAAAATAATTCTGTGGGTATACACGGCAATCGTGAGAAAAATACATACCATAGTCTGGTGGCGAGCTGCAGACAAAGCAACCAATCTTAAGGAAATGACAAAACTACTTAGACTAGCATGCATAGGCACAACCAGAGCGATGAGAACAACGCCAACAGCAGGACTGAAACAATTCTCAACATGCTACCCCTAGTACATGCAGGAATCTGCCGCCAAGAGTGCCTTGAGGATCAGCCAATAAAACAATTGGAACTCAAATCTGGAAGGTCATGCACAGATTCTAAAGAAACTATTAGGTGAAGACGTAAACAGTGATTACACGTCACCATACCTCGACTTTGAAAAACCATTCTCCTGCACTTTCTCAAGTAGAGAGGAATGGGAAACCAATGAACCAACAAAAGACAAGTCTGTATCTATCTACAATGGATCAAATATGGATTTATGAACGGGCGCCGGTACATTCTCCGAAAAACTAAACATACACAGCTCAATCAGACTTTCAAGCAGACGTCCTGACAATGACAGAAGCAGACGTTATACTCGTAGTATCAATAATGGCAATACCACGAGATAATATCACTAGTTTTATTGACAGTCAGGCGGCCATTAAAGCAATTTTTGCTACTGGAATCAAGTCCAAGCTAGTTCGCCACTGTCGTGAACTTATGGTTCGCAGCACAATATCACTCTCTGCTCAGAGGGATATAGCTGACGAACTTGCAAAAAAATTGTCTGCAATACTCGTAGATCAAAATCGAGAACTCCAATGGATTAAGCCTCTACTCTATAACCTCAGAGAGCGAGTTGTGTGCCGATACGACAAAGCTAGGACCAATAAACTTCTAAAAAAAATGACAGAAAATCTCTGTCAATGTTAATAGGTGCGTTCACTGACCACAACCTTCTAAGAAACCACACAATGAAACTTAAACTCAACGGTGGCGAAGAGACGCACTAGGATACACCTCACTACCTCTGCCACTGCCCAAGCCTATATCACTTTAGAAACAAAACTACTTCCAGGACATACAAGAACTAAACAATCTTTCCAGGTTTCTGAGGACGTCACGAGCAGTAAGGTAGGAACCCAGTACAGGAACTGGCATCACAATGGGTCCACAAGGACCTAAGTGGGATGAGTCAAGTTTTGTCTCCTGTCATCGACCCAGTAATCTAACCTAACCTATCCACTGTTTACAAACCAGAACCTATTCTCACCTCCACGCGATCAAACCCGGGTGCCTAGCAGCTTGGCTGAAGAACTCTTTAGAAGGTCTTTGGTGACAGCAAACAAGAGCAAACTTTCTTAGATTCAACTTAGGCCAGAGGCCTTGAGTTTCAAGCATGTGAGCGAACACCTGATGACAATCCTCGTTAGGGCTAAATTCGAAAACATCATACTTATGTGCAGTCACGTCCTCACAGAATATAGACACGAAGTGACCAACGATCAGCTGCTCGACCTACTAACAATGTCCACTATACGACATTAAGATTGTGCTTTGAGATTTTAACGCAAAAATAAGAAAGATACCTTTGTAAACACAATCGGAAAACGTAGCCTATATGACACCACATCTGGAGACCTGGATTTAGTATGCAGGATACGATTCGTACATTTCATAAGGTGACATGATGCAAGGCTGTTCGACCTTTTCGATCTGCCTAAGTGCGTACGCAGATATCCCAAATATCCCCGCATCGAAACGGTAAGAGACTGTCAGAGAATTTGTGCTAGGTGTCTTCCCACCACCAGAACGAGGCTCCTGGTTCAATGAAGAGTCATGTGCCCGTAGCAAAACAAGAATCATATAAAGTGAGGCTGCATAGAGTTACGAGAACAGCAAGGATTAAGGTTGGGATGTTCGAAAGTTTTATCAGGAATTAAAGCGAACATGTCAAGGCTACAGAGCCCGGACAGAAAACTGCAGCGATATAGAAGGAAATGTAGTAATAAAGTCACAGTCGACTCTATCTTAGAATTTGGAAAGATCTCTCCTGCTAAAGGGGGAAGTCGATCAAAACTTTGCTGAACGCTCCACGTTGGCAACAAACATTTCCTTACACCTGACCAAAATGGAGTGAAGATAGTATCCAACAAGGGTGCAAAAGTCGAAAGGTAAACTATCAAGCAGCTTGGGATATGATACGGAGCGTATAATGGAGCCTCGGGCATTGTGTATCTGATCCTCAAGAAAGAACGCCCTCTGAACTGCGACAGCTACAGAGGCATCAGTCTATATAAATGCCAATCTGATTGGCCCGTATCAATGTCAAGAAAGCCAACCATAGATCAATCACATTGCGGCTGATCTTGGAAAAAACCCTGGAGGTGCGAGTATAAATCGATATTTACCGCCTACGTTACGTGCTAGACAGCTCAATGTTTAAGTTCAGAAAAGACTACGAAAAGTCGATGAACAGTTTTGTGATTTCTTTAGTAAGCCCGCTGGCAATGTGAGTATTGAGACGGTAACGACGGTCACATGTTTGAGTTAGTTAAGAACTTTATACCAAAGCTTTGTTGTGAGTTGAAAAGTACCAAGGCCCTATCAGGGACAACTATGGTGCAGGAGCATGGACATTATAAAAGGCAGATGCATTTGTGGTCCAGCTTGCATCGACAAGGTACGAGTATAGAGAAGTGATGCAAGATGAAAAATCGGATGTCATAGCCATAACGTCAGCCTGCGATTGTCTGCAGCTCGTCATATAATACATCTACTCGCCTAGCTCATGTCAGTAGACGAAAATGTTAGTGGACACTCCAAAGCATTAGATACGAGTACATATTTACACCTAGGAGTAGCTTGTAGAACTCCATCCCGTCGGTCACCACTCGAACATAATCACAAACTGTTCCGCACTAAGTATTTCTTGAGCTAGGTAAGGCTAAGGATAGAACCCACTTTCTATGTCACTGTCCAAGTCTCTGCCATCTCAGACATAAAACCCTTGGAAGACACTTCTTCCAGGATATCGAAGAACTATATGGCATACCTATCAAAGACATCTGGTGGTTCGAAAACCCGAAGGCAATAGGAGAGTGCTTTTGGGATTGCTCCAAGGGCTACTTTCCCCCCAAATGGGCATCACAATGGGTCTATATTGACCTGAGTGTGACGAAGAAGCATCTGTTCTTCTCGCCAACCCATCTACCTAAACTAACCTAACCTGGGTAAGGCTAGACACAGTGCACGTCACTGCAGTTGTTGAGGGAAACGTTGTTGTTACTTAGTCGTCAACCTTTAGCCTAGCATTGTTGTGTTTTCCAAAAGCCAGCCATGTCAATGACAACGTTATTGCAATTTGTGCCTTCTTTTTCTTTATACCATTGCCTTACCTCAAAAGGTTGACTTTGCCAGTAGTAGCATTAATACTCATAGTTGTAACAACTTCAGATTTCCCTGAGTATAGTAGATACAGCAGCTGGTTTGGGATTGGCAGCCACGTGCAGCCTTTCAGTTTTAGGGCAAGCAGCGTCAATAGACTTCTTGGTGGTGACTGTCTTGTCTTTCCTTCGTTGTGTCCTTCTTGACTGGAGCGGCGACCTTGTTAGGAATAGTATCAGTCCTAGCGGCAGGGTATTGTTTCACTTCGGAGGATATCTTTTCAAATTGATTCTTAGCGGATTGGTCTGTAAAGACTTTGTGCCTCCAGTTGGTAACTGAACCTACAACCTTAGGATCAACAATCGTACACGCTACATAGCTACTATGGTAGCGACATGTATTGAAAATTCTTTTACTGAACTTCTCTAACTGAAACAACTTTTTAATAAGACTTTTCGCGGCAAACAATAGATGATCCCCGTCTATCTAACCCTAAAAATAAAGAGCATTAAAAAAAAAAAACAACCTGCCCTTCTCAAACCCATCCATCATATTCCGGATTCGCTAATGTTCAATCCATGTTATAACTGGGTTTTGGGTCAGAACCATACTCTTACTCGTACAACCCCTCATACATAAGAGTATACTAAGCAGGAAGATGTAACACGTAATCAACTTTATTTCCAGTTCATTCACGCCCCGTCTGCCACGTAAATAGGCGTTAAAAAGTCGGTTAAAAATACACTTTTCATTTCGTGTGCCGGCCGCGTCGCTTCTCGCTTTCAACACAGTGAATCTGTGTCTAAGGGTGCGGTTGCACACTCACCCTTATGAATAAATTATTAGTGCCATGCCATTATAGCCTGCGATTAATAGTCGTCTCGTGCTATATTTTTATTATTAAAGAGGCGAGCAAAATCAACGAAAAAAAAAAAAAAATGTTCAACCAAAACAAACAGATACTTCGTACCGGTACGCATCTCTGTATCTAACGACAGGTACAGCTACAGCTACACAGCCTCAGACAATGAGGGTCTGAATCTGTGGAATAGTCTAAGTTACTATGGAATATAAAAAAGTACTATTTCACACATTTCATTCTGACAGTTTGATTGAATGCGTGCTAGCAGCGAAGTCGTCCCTTTTGCAGGTCCTGTCAAATTCTGACTCTGCTTTCTCCATAGGGGTTGCGCGAGAACTCCATTGGACCGACCGTATGCTCTTCATTTATACGAGTAATGCTTGTGTGATGTGATTTTAATGCAATAAGAAGTTTATAATGTTTTCCCGTTGTATGTTGTACGCGTACTCGTATGCAGGATGTTCACAGTGGGGTGGTAGTGGGCGCATAATTGCGAGGGTGAAAATCAAATGAAATTTATATTAGCTAGAGGGTTGTTTGTTTTCTTACATACCCCTTGTGGTAGATATTATATTTTTGTGTTTCTGTTTGATATCGCATCTTTGGCTGAATCAATGATTTGTTTTGATGATGCGAATGAGGATGGCATCAAATGGGCGTCGGATTATGACTCCCAAGTGACACTTTTTCAGAGGTTTCCATGGGTCGGTTAGGGCTGTGTGATGGTACATTAATTGTGTATTATGAAAATGTGGTATTAAACACCTGTTATCTGAATTTTCGATTCGTTTTTCTCTTGCGAGATGGGGAGGAGCGTGTGCCGGAGTGTGTGCAGTAGCAGGGCTGTTGATTTTTGGTTATCTGGGTCAGATCGATAGTTTGAGATGCAGACAGCAAGTGGAAATGACCGTGTGAAAGTTCTGGAATTGAACTAGTTGTGGTGATACAAAATTTATTACAGAAGGTTAAGTAACAAGTAACTGGGACAGAGTCAGGGGCCGAAAAGAATGTTATTATGACTTTCGGCGGCTCCGATTTCTTATTAAAGAGTAAATTCGTTTACGTGCAGCAGTCAGACAGAGAGATAACTGACGTACAATGAATCGCTCTCATAATTGTTACAGAACTTCCTTCCAGATCCCATTGTTGCTCTTCGTACAGATGCTAACAGTGCAGCTGCTGGATGTTGCAACTCTAAAGCAGGAGACTATACGAAATGTAGGTTGAATAAATAGAAATCGCCTTCAGCAAAGCCTCGATGGCAACCTAGAGCTGGGAGAACTGAGTCCTCACTTTTAGAATTAATCTGCTCATTCATGTGACCCACGAAGTGAATAAAGGTACATATACTCGTACACTATCTTGGCATCATTAGCAGAGCCTCGTTAATATTAGCAGCCTTTTCATTTATGTGGGTCAGAATAGATCCTCCACACAATCAGTGTATGTATATCCTAGCCATCAGGTTAAGTAGGTGCAATAGAATCACTCATGTTATCGCAGACTTTAGATTGAGCGGGAGTTCTTAAATGTTCCGGAAGCTTTCAGCCAGAAATATGGTGTCTTTGGCAATGGTCCTTCGTTCCACGATGTTGTACAGTGGAGCAGGATTAGGACTTTAAGTCAATGCCTATTTTTTCAAATCGAATTTGCACAAAATGTTAAAGAGAGAGCAAGATAAGCTTACTTCCCTCACTCCATCAGTTCGGTAAATATGTTACAGCCAAGGTATAGTTGCGGGCACTCTTCCCTTTGGCGAGAGTTAGTTTTAAAAATAACATCAAAGAAAAATATCCTCCCACTACATAGCTCTTGCTGCTAAAAATTTGCCAAAAAACACAGCTGGTCACCAAGGAGGGTACTATATTTCTTCTTCGTTACCGCGGTTAAGATCTGAAATTCATACAAACCATGTTGACTGTGGCAGACCAATACTTTTCTTATTATCTGCTCATTGCTTATGAGCTCCTTCTACACTTGTCTTAGGCTTAGAGGATCCGACAGTTGGCATGTACTAACTTCCTTCATCAAATTGAAAGGAAAGCCAAACTGAGCCGTTTACTGGCAGATTCCTAGCAAGCGCAGTGTCTGAAACTAGAATGTATAGTGAAGGCCATAGAACTTCTCACCTGATGATGCAGAAGACGGCGATGGAGTTTCTCGTCCATTAAATCGACCTGTAAGAGTGTGATCAGGGATCTACGACAAATTTCTCATCCATAAGAAGTTTTTCATTAAAAACGTATTTTGATACGTCTTTTCGTATGTAGGAAGGATTACATCGAAACTTACCTTCTAAGTGTACCTTAAGATACATTAGAAGTTCCTGCAGAATGTTGTTTTTAAAGCCCCTCCTTGTGCCATGCGAAATAGTTCTCGAATCAAATCACCTCCTCCAGTCTAGTATCTGAGTATCTGTAGTGGATCTAGAGAGGATATGTCTCCGTTGTGTTCTTGGTATGCCCAGTTAGCTAGTTGTTTTGTGAAAAAAGTGTCCTGAAAGTTTTGAACGTTTCTGGAAGTACTGCCGGGTGTTTTTTGAATTCACAGCGCCATGTAAGGAAGCTTAGTTTATGCTTAAGCTGATGCTTTAGACGTTTTCAATTTAAAGTTTGCGAGGAATATATTTACCTGTCTCAGCCCTGGGAGTGTTTTTCAGAGTTTAGCTCTGTTAATTTTTTCTCTTTTCCTTAACTTTTCTCGGATGATATATCTTCTCTTCCCGCAAATGGGTTCTGACAATATAAAGAGTGTAGCTGCGAATTCCTTGGCCTTCTGGTTGGCTTCTTTGTTACCTTTTAGTAGCAGCAATCATTTCCTTGGAATCGTCATCTCTAAATTCAAAAACAGCTCTAGATTGACGATCATCTCACCGAACAGTTCAATATTCACCTATGTTGGGTGCCGGGGCACAGAGACATTTCAGGGAATTGTAAGGGCGACGAACTTGCCAGACATGGAACAACAATACCCATTTTACTATTGAGGATGCTATTGAGAGGACAAAATCTAGGCGAACAAGTGGTACAACGTGTCTAGTGACAAAATAGATTTGGCCTAAGCTGGATCTGAAACGCTCTAAGAATTTGATTTCTCTCAATAGAATGCTTATCAGCGTTGTTATTGGTGTCACTAATGGACAAGCAAGCATGCAACAAGGCTGACGTATTATCGAATGATTTCTATAGAAGCTGCATGGAGGAGCAGGATGAGGAGACTATTCTTTGCCTTCTATGCACCTGTCTAGCGGTCTCTCAAAGAAGAAAACTCCCCTTAGGAGCCTTCAGCTTCAACGACCTGAACGATCTGAATAAGGTACTCGTAAACATAAGAAAACTGCTACGCTTCATCAGAAGCTCCAAATGTGTCAATGAGTAGCCAAGTGACCTTTTCCCCAAATGCATTTGGTATCACAATGGACCTATTATTAGTCTATGTGTGTCAGCTTTCAAACTGGCAACCACTTCTACCTAATCTAACCTAACCTACCCTTAACTCCCACGTGGGCTGACACTCAGTGTATTGGGAATATGTTTGAGTAGAGGACGACAATACTTTGCTTGCAATAGTTTCTTTGGTCTGTCCAGTAGTTTATCTACAAGAACACTCTACATTACTCGTAAGGATGTACTAGCTCTAGTAGTCTTCTGTCTCTGTAGTGTTTTGTCGTTATTGTGTCTAGCAGTCATACATCCGCTTTCTTATTGGCTTTAGGAAGGCCGTTTCATGCTGACGGGAATGTACGAGTAAAGACAATCTGTCACCACTTTTGTTCTAATGTCTACAACTTTCTACATCGTCTTCAGGAAGAATAAAGTTAGTCTAATGGGTATGAAGGACTTCAGAAGAATTGTATCTTACTTATCTACTTTTGGCATAAATATTACCTCCGCTGTTCTGCAGAGACTTGTTGCTAAGGCTGTTTCTGCTCACTCTAATCAGGTGTGGTATAATGTCTTGTTTTCCTTTTTAGAGCAGAAAAGCTTTTAGTTTTAGCATACAAAGGCACTCGGATAGGATACAGAAGCTGGCATGAGGCACGTGCGTCTCATTTAAGAATATTAGGCTTGTAGACGATCAAGACCTCCCGATTCATAGAGGCTGTGGGGAAGGCTGTAGGGAAGGCATTGGCTAGTAAGAAAGGAGATACAACTTGCTACTACTGTTTAAAAACCGAGAACATTTCTTCAAACTAATACTAGCGTTGACACGAGGGATCGAGAGTACGTTTGGTTAAGATGACTCGTAGAAGGGAGCCGAAAGGTGACCCATACCTGTTCGATATCTTCCTAAACAAATACATACATTCGGCGGAGTTTGCATTTGGCTCCACCTGCTATGCCTGTAAAGCAAACAAATAAAACCAGTTAAAGCCTAAAATAATCAAGTTTAGCTGAACGTCCTAAAAATTGTATCTATACCTGTATCTATCCTTTTGGGTAAGGTTCTTCTTGCTCCAAATGTTAGCTTTGTAGGTCTGCTTGGACTAATAATGATTATGATGCGAATAGTATGTCAAATTAAATTTGGATTCGTCCACTTTTCTCTACGAAGGATTGCTAATAATGATTTGGAACAATCTCCAACGCATTCCGTATTTGAATGTAATTTGCTCTGTGATAACTTCGTTGACATGTTCAATTATTAAACATGACACCACCAATTTTTTATTTATTTTTGTCCCTTTTGGGATGGAGGATCATGATGTTACTCCTGCTTGATACTTACTTCCTTGCTAGGGAAATCCAAACAAACTTCTGACTTTATGCAAATTTTTCTCATTCATGTTCCCAAGTTTAGTTTACAAACTCAACTTAATTTCTATTGAAAATTGTTTTGATTCTAAAACTCCACGCATTCAATTATAAACTCCAACCGGATACGCCCCCTTTTTCCCATTCCGTGCTCCATGTTTGTCTGTCAATTAGTGAATGCATCATAACCAATTTGAACAGTTTTTCAAGTATACTAGTACATTGAATGAGAATATTATTTGAGATGGTCTTACTCCTGGACACGAGGCACGAGGTCTTGCCTGCATCCTCCAATGTTCAAGTTCATGTCAGATATACTCGTACATATATTATATCTGCTGCCCAGGATAGGTAACACAAGCAGCAGCTTGAGTGGAGTGTGTGGGGAGAAGTGTCTGTTAAATTCTTGTACTTTGACCAAACGTCGCATAAATCACCATAAGTAATCACAAGGAGATGCATACAAGGACTCTGTGTGTACATTTGTGTACTACACACATGGTGCATAGCATACACACGTACAACGGACGTAATTGATCTTTATTAAAATGATGTTATGTTTTCGTGTTTACAATGGAATGCTACTATTACTATTAGGTACTCATGATGTTGCTGTTACATCGCGAGTGGTGTGAAGATATTGTGGCATTAATGAGATAGTGCAGTGGTTTTTTTTTTTTTGTTTAAGGAGTTTCGGTTTGTTTAATCATGTTGGTGTATAAATTACTTGTTAACCAGCTCGGTTACACCCGTGCTAAGGAAGTTGTTCAGTACTCGTATATCCTTGATCTTGGGTAAAACTTTATTAAAAAGTTTTAAACCGATTGATCCGTTTGGATATGTCATTTCGAGGTTGGGATTTCACAACCCTGCCATATGTCATCTGTCAAATCCATCTGTCAAATTCATCTGTCATCCATGACAGCCCATACTTGTGCTGCGCGGCACAAGTGTGGTAGGGAGTAGTGACCTACAATTTTATGCTGTTTCCGAGCGAAATATTTTCGACTGAGAGAAGATTTTTATGCAGTACGTGGGATTGAGAAATTTTTATTGGTATTTTCTAGGACTCGAACCTATCATCCGTGACAGATAGTTAGTTCTTGCCTTGCCATTTTACAATATGGATCGTTTAGTCACCACTCAACGCATTAAAATTGTTGTAATACCTGTGTATCTGTAAGTTGATGCCTTTTTCAGCAATGAGACCCATATTGCACAATTTAGGATTCTGGGAGTTCAAATGTAACAGGTAACAGTTAACGGGTAACAGTTTGGTGCGCGCTGTGGCATAACCAGGCCGTATTTAAAAAAAAAAAAAAAACGACGAAGGCGCCCAAGGGCGGATCCAGGATTTATTTCTGGGAGGGGCGCAAAGGCCAGATAGGTAAAGAGTGTACCCCATAGTATTCTAATTGCTAGTGTTTTTTCGACTGGCCTGTTTTATATGGGGCCCGTGCCCCTGTGCCACCCCCCTGAATCCGCCCTTGAAGGCGCCACTGTTACTGTGAATTATATGCGCTATGGTCAGTAGTTAACAATTTTTTTTTGGCCTCAGATTGAAGACATTGATGTGAGCGACATGTGGTTCTAACAGAAGATAGCTGCGTGCCACACAACACAGGCAAGTTTGGCTCAATTGCACGAGTTCCCCGGCCATTTGATTTCGAAATTTTGTTTTGAGGGACTATGCTAAAGATCGAGACTGTGCAGATAATTTCCAAGGAGCGCTTGAAAACCAACATCCGTGTGGCCGCAATACTGCCAGAAATGTGCCGAAAAGTCATGGACGTTTGATAATCTCCTAAACCACTCTAACTTCTCGCAATTTTAGTAGGCAACATTTCAACTCTCTTCTACTCATTCGCAAAGTTCACGTCGAAAATCTGCCATCTGATACGAGCAAAAGGAGAACAATCAGAGAGGAAGTGTTCGGCAGTGTCGTCGCTCTCTACACAAGGGTCGCAGACCGTTGTATCGCTTAAGCCTACCACACTGAGGTTTTTAGTAAAAGCAAAGTGCCCCGTGAGAACGTCGATAAGTTGTCTGCAGTCTTCTCTGCTGAGGGACAGAAAGAATTCTTGCATACGTCCAGGAGCATTCGTTTAATCTGCCCATGTCCTGGAACACAATTATGTTCATAATAAACCCAACCATCAATGGAGGCCCTGACCGAGGACGCAGGAAGACTCAACGCAGGTTCGGGTTCTGAAAAAAAACTCCTCTGAACCATGCTTTCCAATCTCATCGGAAATCTCATTCCCCATGATCCCAGTGTGGCCTGGCACCCAGGCAAGAGTCACAGAGTTCAGCCTTGCGACCGAATTCAAAGAGTTCTTGCATCCTAGAACTACCTTGGAAGTGGTTAAAGGGTTGAGCAAGGCCTTAACCGTAGTCTGACTGACTGACCCTACAGACGCAAATACTCCGATCCTTCCACCTATTCCTTACAACATAGTCTCTGTTTGGAAAACAGGCGCATATTTGTCTAACAGAAAATGCAGCTTGATGTTGTCGTCCTCCAAAAAGACACCAGCACGAGACCCCTGACTGGTTCATATTCTGGCCGAAACCAGTCCTGAATGCAGGGAAAATCGACTTTAAATTTGAGCAACGACCGAAGTTCTGGTGCCATTGCGTCAGGCGGCGTAGGATAAGTGTCGCGCAAGTCATTAAAACTCTAGTGTGAGTTGTACCAAAAACTACCTCGCCTAATACGATAGATTGCTTTGATAGTACTGCCTATGACATAAGTATCAAGAGGAGGTAGATTGAGCAGAGCCAGATGTACTCGGAAAAGTTCCTGTGCACCCGAGACAAGTTGTTCTTTGGAGTGTAGTCACATATTTACGCGAAAGCCTCTCCCACCAAACAACCGACGCATATGCTAGGAAAGGTCTTATCATAGCCGTATAGATCCAGAGAACCTTTTTCGGTGACAAGCCCCATGTCTTGCCGAAAGCACCCTTAAACTGCCAGAAAACTGAGAGCGGCTTGGCTGTCTTCAACTCGACATGTTTTTTATCAAGGATTACTCTTAAATATTTGGCTTCATTTCACATTCGGATAGTGACGCTCTTTAGCACTGGCTGAGTCATACCGGTCAAGATTCTAGAATTGACCGAAAGCCCATTCCCTAGTGCATCATATCCAGAGCCAGTTGGTTTTCCAGAGTAGAGTTTTTCTCCTTAGCGATGATGGTACCTACTCCCCATTGTCATACCATCTTATTTCCTGCTCTCCCAAGATATCAATTTTGTATCACATGAGCTCACACTATAGTTAGTTAGTATATAGTCCCCAGAGTCAAGAAGAGTTCGTTCCAGAATCCTATCGTTGTCATTTCCGAGGAATTTTTGGTGCTATGAAGCTTTAAAGTTTCTCTTTTTTTTAACATGTGCGTTCTGCAGCTTTCTAAAATGACCTTCTGAATGCAGTACTTTCGCAAATACTTACAAAAACTTTCCTTTCCATTTGCAGGTTTGGTTTCAAAACCGTCGCGCCAAATGGAAGAAACGCAAGAAGACCACCAAT
The DNA here is from genome assembly GCA_963082735.1 of Pocota personata. Classification (NCBI taxonomy): domain Eukaryota; kingdom Metazoa; phylum Arthropoda; class Insecta; order Diptera; family Syrphidae; genus Pocota; species Pocota personata. The sequence continues at coordinate 204,664,524 of OY720430.1, forward strand.
GTCTTCCGTACCCCTGGAGCACTCTTGCCATCCCATGGGCTTCCGCCCTTCGGAGCCAACATAACGAATATCGCAATGAGCGAGGGGCTCTGTGGTACATCGATGTTTGGCGGTGATCGATGGAGTGTCGGCGTCAATCCAATGACAGCAGGTAAGCGCTAATCAATATCTTTTTTTGTTCTTATTCTTACAAGAGATACTCTTTGTAAATTTGTAGATACATTATAAATTCTCTTTTAAACAACTAACATTAACCATTTATTGGGTATTTTTTTTTCTCTTTCTCTTTCTATTTTGTAACTGCTAACATACAACTTTGGGTGCATGCTAACTAAAAATCAAAAAAAAAAAACCAAAAAAAAAATTTTTCAAAAAAAAAAATTTAAGGTTTTGGTCAACTAAATCAATCGTCTTCACTTTCATCTACATTAAATAGTGGTCTTAATTCGAGTATTAACATTAGTTCAGCAATGGGTGCCGGGAGCTATCAACATTACGGATTGAATGCATTAGGTAGGTGGAACATATGTATATACAAAAAAAAAAAAACTAAAAATAAAATATTAACACAAATTTCACATGTATCGCTTTGAAATGGAATTTCCCCAAAACAGACAAAAAAAAAAAAAAAAAAAAAAACTCGATAACATTTAACCACCGACATTCCTGAAAAGGGTCAAAAGTGTATCTCTGTATCTGTACTATATATTTGTGGGTATACGAGTATCTCTCTGCCACGCATTCATTTCGAATCGAAAACAATTTAACAATCACGAACTTTTTGGCTTCTGTTTAATTAGTCAATTAACATGTATTGTCGTTGGCCCAGAGGTGCTAAGTGATTTTTTGGAGACATAAGATCATACAACAACAACAACAACAACAACAGCAACAAAGTATATATGTAGCTCACAAGAGGAAAACAACGCAGATTTATCATATATTTGTTTGCAACACAATTTTATTTTAACACTTTTTGGATCCTTTTTTTGTTTTTCTTTGGTCAACAAAAAAAATGTTGAAAGTTGTTTTCAATATTTGCATCATCTTTTTTTGGGATTTTACTCGTATACATGTGACCATGCGAAAAGGCGCCAAATTAAGATACAGTTGTAGATTTTATATAACCGGCTTACTGAACACATCCTGGTATAAAAAAATAAATCATGCAATCATTCACCATTGTTTTAATTTTGGCGACAGTGCATTTCTTTGTGTGACTATTGAATGTCAATGTCAACTCAGACTTTGAAAATCGTAAAAAAAAAATACGTCTTAGTCACTGCAGCAGGAATAAGTATTTTCATCTCCAACAAAACTCTGTTAGGTACAGTGAGCAACAATTAGTTGGTGGTCTTCTAAACAAATAAAATATACTCGGATACCGGTAATCCAGACTTGCAAAAACTAGAATGATCAATCCTCTGTAATCCATGGATATTGGGATGCCTACTTCCCCTACAGTGACAGATACTCGTACCTTATACCCTAGTCCATAATACCATCATTTCAAGGTTGGGATTTCACATTCCCGCCATATGTCATCTGTCAAATCCATCTGTCATCTGTGACAGATAGTTTCAGCCTTGTCATTTTACAACATATATTATGTAATATCTGTGTATCTGTAAGTTGACGCCGATTTTTTTAACAAAATCTTCTTCAGCGATGAGGCCTATTTCTCGTTCGGCAGCTACATACGTAAACAAACAAAATTGTGGAATTTGAGGTTCTGAGAATCCAAATGCGATCGTTGAGAGACCATTGCATCCACCACGGGTGACAGTTTGGTGCAAGCTGTGAACCGGCGGCGTGATCGGATCGTTTTTTTTTTTAAAACAATGAAGGCGCCACTGTTACGGTGAATCCTCTGTTATGGTCAAATTTTTCCTGATTTGGTCCCTTTAAACTGTGAATATTCAAGGCTTGCTAAGGCTAATGACGTTGAATTTCTTCTTCCGGGCAGGTTACACCTTTTTCCCATTGAACAGTCGCGCATTGAATTGTGCTGCAACTACGAAATGTTTGAGTTGTTTTTGGCCTCCACATTCAGTACATTTCATGCATGTCCTGGGATCGATTAACACGTGGTCTACTGTGTTCTTGATTCTTTTAGGCTTCGTCGTTAGGGACGTGTGCACATATTAGGCTGATGTGTTAAAGTTAACGATCATCGACGGCAACCGATTTCCCACGATGAATCTGCATGTGCAGTCTTTCGTGGCTGCTAGGTATACACGTATAATAAAATGGCATTTGCTGGAACTCAATAATATCAATGTATCTACTGTGTGATGACAGTTTCCAGTTTTTAAGTACAACACCCGGAGTGTACAAGATGCGCATACTCCCTGAACGTTTGGGGTCATATTATCAAACGAGGAGATTCATTATTATCCGAAGCTGGTGCCTCTCGCATAACTATCATACCTCTTTATTGCGTGACGATTACATCATCCCAATGGCACAACCCACAAAAAGGGATGACCAGTTCCAGTTGGCTAATACCTCTAGAACAAGTGGCAGGGTAAACTGATGCCAGTAAGCAGCTTCGTGTATCTCCATCCATCCCGCTTCGTGGATCTCCATCCATCACCACCAACTCTTTTTCAAAACCCTGACTCAGTCTCGAAGATTCTTCCCGACCTGTGCTTCAAATGTGTCGAACTAGTCCACACAAAGTATTCACTAAGCAGTTTGACTTGGCTACAAACATAGATCCGAAGCTTTTTTTTATTTTCTAAATGTTCTTCACCACTTAAAACTGTGTTCTTTGAAGTTTGTAAAACCCAGTGATGGAGTGAAAAGAAAAGGTATAGGGAAGCGGTAAAGAGTGGATCGGTAAGAAAAGGTGGAGGGGAGAGTGTATTAAATTAGATTTCTTCGTCAAACCTTCATAACAAATTTCGAATCAGCAGATACCGTCGCCAACAGTAGTCCACCAGTGGATGAATTTGTATAGTTGTGTGTACTTAGCACAGCACAGTACAGTACGAGAATAAGACGTATGGAGTTGCGCCTGAATGTAAATATCCTTCACCACTTAGAACCATGCCCTCTAAAGTTTTTTAAAACAAAAGGATGTAAAGAAAACGGGAGTGTATAGGGAAGAGTTAAGAATTGAATAGTTAGTCCTGTTGATTGTATCCAATTAAAGTAACAATTTGTTAGCAGATTTCTTTTTTCCATCAGAAACTGTAACTTTTGATTACAGCTATCTACAGAGACTGGTGCCATGGTGGTCAGCATCATCAGGTACATATTTACTGATGAAGAGGGTCACCTTATTCAGTTTTATGATGTGCAAGACAAATAGCAGTAAATTTGAAGTTTGCCAGGCATTATCCGCAAATGTGACAACTTTACAACCAAATGAAACGTTCCAGAGAAGAAAAGATACTCGTAAGATACAAGCTTGAGCAGTATTCTTGACCCTCTCGGCTTTATGATGATCCTGTTAGTGGGCTAGAAATTTGTCGAAATGCTGATTAGCTCAAGTTAAATGTGCTCTCTATCCATATCCTCAGAATGGGAACTAAATATGGACAACCTTTAAAGTTAACTTCCAATCAATGTAAATTGAAGTCAACAGAAGTCATTACAATACACTACCCATTACCCGCCACTAGATCATAAGAGAGGGTTTTTTAAAGTCTAGATGGTTAAGGAGGCTTTTTATTCAGCCCAAAAATCTCTCCATAATTGGCATCACCTCCCTCTGTTTGTCACTTAGTTTGCATGACATACACATCACCTTATTAAAATTGTTTAGCAAAGTTACCAAAGTCTTTAGTAGAGATGCTTGTGAATTATTCATTGCGAATGGAAATTCACTTGTTAACGACTTAAAAAATAAACTGTGAATGGTTAAAACGTGAAGTAGAGGTTTTCCTTTCACATCACAGTTTTAAATTAACAGCAAAGCGTTCACGATTTATCTCGCGAAGTGCGAGGGAAAGGGTGATGAGCAATGATGTTTACATACTGAATAAGCGTCACCTCGTATTTTATTCCATAATTAGCTTAGTTGTAGTTTGCTACGGTTTTAAAGTGAACCAGCACAATCTAACTCTTACATATGAATCGTGAATTATTCAAACCTTTGAAATGAAGCTTATGGTGGTGTGTAGTACGAAAAAATTGTTTTGACTAAAATTTTAGGCTCTGAGATTTTCTAAGGTTGTACACAATGGACCGTATGGCCCCCGTGATAAGCACTCAGGTGAACTTCCCTCCAATCTTCTAGGGTTGTATGCACGCATTCCTTTCGAAATGCCACGCGAAGTTAATCAATTGTGAATGTTTTTATTCTTGAATGTGAATATTCCGTTTCATTCTCAAAAATGGAATGAATGCACGAAATCATTCGATAGCTGAGTCCATTCAGTTACTAACTATTGATAGTCGAATTCAACGTGCCCAACGCTAGTTTTTAGTTAGTTTAACTTCCCTAATTATTGAATATTCGTATATACTTACTTTTTCGTAATAAAATATTTCAATAATGCTTATCCAGATTTTCACCTAAAAATATTTAACTGTGTTACACTATCGTGAATTCACATTCACGTTCATAGTTATAACTGTGTGTTTTTTAAATTCACGACTTAGACGAACTCTAGTTTTTAGTGCCTTTCGGTGAATTTGGATGACGATGAAGATATTGTAGATATTAATGCTTCACTTTGATTCATCTGTACATTCGCACTGATGCTTATATTCGACTTATGTATGTTGTAATAAGTCTGCTATTTTATCATACACCATACCATACAAAGATATGTGTATCCTTTACTTATGTATATTCTCCTAATAATTGTATTAATAAACAGTAATAATTACAAATTAATTTTACCTTTTAGGTGATTCTATGATGTATCAACATTCTGTTGGCGGTGTCGGCTGCACTGGCAATTCGCCCACAACGAGCACACCGCCAAATATAAACTCTTGCTCATCGGTCACACCACCACTGTCCAATCAACAGAATGCTAGTCAAAATGAAGTGAATGGCGATCAAATGGTAAGAATTATAGTCAAGTTATTTTAAAAGTATCATAGTTAGTGAGTTGATATTTAATTCAGCATTTTTATATTCAACTAAAAAAAATCATGGACTGGTAGCACATGAAACAAAAATTAAAACATTATAGGAATTTTTTGAATAAACTGTTCATGCCAAAATTTCCCTTAAACCTACTATAAAATAAAATGTCCCCATCCAATTCCAGAACCAGCAACAACAGCAAGCTGCTCAACAACACCAGCAACAGCAGCAGCAATCTCACCAACAACAGCAGCAGCAGCAACAACAGCAACAGCAACAGCCACCATCGCAGCAGTCCCACAATCAGGACACAACCAACCACCACCATATTGTCTCCAATTGCCAGAGCCTTCAGTCACCAACAGATGGCGATGAGGATGTCTGGCGAGGACACAGTATAGCAGCGCTTCGTCGTCGGGCTTCGGAACTAAACGCATCAGCGATACCCTCATACTTGCACCATGCAACACACAACCAATACGAGCACCATAATTCGGTCTACTGAAATTTGTTGAAAAGCTTTGAAAGCTTTTCGGATTATGGCATCAATAATAACTGTGGGAATCATGATTTCCTCTAAGAGTGACATTACACAGCACAGAGGGTGGATGCACAGGATGATGGGCCCCAAATTCCAATATTTGTTACACAGATGTACATTCCAACCGACGTATGGGGGGGGGGGCTCGTCATGAATGCATACGTACTTAAGTTAAATTAGTTAAATGAATTACTAAAAAAAAAAATAAAATATTTTAAGTTTTAAACAAAAATTAATTTGCAAAAATCAGTATTAAATATTCTTTTATACAAATTTTTGTTTTTGTACACTATCCCTTTCTTCCTTCCCTTTACACGTACAGCAGCAAATATGTATGTATTGTTTTTTTTGAAAAGAAAATAAAAATATTTAAATAATAATTGAAACGGAATAAGACTTAAAATATGTATACGATGTTTGAAAAACAAATTTACACATTTGTTTTGCTTCACATGAGAATTCTTCAAATCGACAAGAATCTATTAGTCCGCTGTTTGCATATAAACAAAATATATATAGAAATAGGTATATAAATAAATATTTTGAAATATTCATACAGAATAGAAAACATATTTCCTATAATGTATACAAATCATGTAGAATGCAGTTGAACTAATTAACCATAAAAAAAAAAACAAAAAACAAAACGAAGACATAGACATCTTACTTAATAATACAAGAGTAAATAATTATACATAATTTAAATTTTAAAAATAAAATTATTGAAATATTTTTGTTAACATTAAGTTTGTTTTTTTCTTTTCTTTCTTTTTTTTAAATTTAAGCAACAAAGTAGTATACGTAAAGCGTATACGATATTTTGTGCGAATAAAATGTACAGATGTGAAATTTTTAAGAATTAAATTTAATGAAATGGAAAACAATAAATTTTATTATAAGGTATTGAATTAAAAAAATATTGCTAATGAAAAAAAAAAAAAAAAAAACATTCGGTATACGAAATCTATATTCAAAATATTAAAAAAAAAAAAAAAAGAAAGACAGAATTAGCATCGTAGATATAAATATATAAATATGTAATATTTATCTGATAAGTATAAAACTATATTAATTAATATTAAAATGATATATTAAATATGATGATAAATGTAATAAGGCCCAATGAGTTTTGATTAGATTACTTAGCAGCAATGTAATCGGGTGCTGTCTATTATAGACCGGAAGGATGGCGGTGGTATAGTGGTAACATCAACGCTTGTCACGCTCTTGGTTCATGGTTCAAATCCTGATCTCTACAATCATCTATTTATTTCGTCTGAAATAAATAAAAAAGTAGATCAATTGCGAAAGCTTAATCAACTTTACTGTGAAGGGATAACACTGGCAGTAGGGTGGTCATATGGCTTAAATGCAACTTGATCATGATGATGAGATCAGGTGAATCATGAGCAACGACAAAAAGCAAAACAAACGAGCTCCCCTGTTTTCTGGACGCCACCCTTGGAGTTTACTGAAAACTTAATACCACCTAAGTTTCAAACCCACTACACCAATCTTTCTTTCTCTCTCTCTCAATTTCTACAAACGCCCGTGCCCTGAAATAATTTAATGGTATTCATATCAGATTTGGCGCGCACAAATTATAAAAAAAAAAAACAAGGTAAAAATGGAATTACTATCATTCTCGCAGCAGAGCTACTTGGTAACATCTTGACCATTTCAAAGTCCAGTGACCGTTTGATGTCTCTCAAATAGGTGATACAGGGTGAGGTGTGGAATATTGTAAGCGCATACTCGTAGCGCTTGCTCCCCAAGTAGGATGTATTCTGGCTGGATTTTCACAGCCTCATCAAAAACATCCCAAAGGAAGAACTTTTGTGTGTTGGCGGAGATTTGAACGGACATGTCGGGAAAACGAACGAAGACAATGAAGACTGCCATGGCGGAGACTGGGGTACAGCACCAGGAATTCTCCAGGTGAAGACATCCTAAGCATGTGCAAGTAATACTGTCTTATCGTGCTAAATACCATGTTCGTCAAACAAAGCCGGCACCTGATCACTTACAGCAGTGGCGGAAATGAAACCCAGATTGACTACCATTTGGTAGTCAGTTTCATGAAGCCCCGGGTTAAAGATTGCAAATTGATCCTGAGATAGGCGCCCAGTAACACTGTCTCCTCCTGACAGAAATTTTTATGGAGACGGGGAAAAAAACAAATAAGCTGAGAAAGGTGGCTGAGAAAATCAATTGGTAAAAGCTGGACGAAGGAAAAGGTGAAGCTTTTATTGCCAGCATGATAAAATACCTCTTTACCATCATCAATGAGGTCGGTGATGAGGAGTGCAGAGCACAAGATATGTGGGATTCCCTACTGCGATCTTGATTGGAGAGAGCCAAATCACTGCTTGGAATGTCGAAAGGCCCCTGCCAATACGCCAAAGAAACATGGTGGTGGACAGATGAAGTTAAATTAGTGATACGGGAAAAGAAAACGACTTTCAAGGCTTGGTCAAAGTGCTCTTCTACTAATAGAGATGAAAAAGATCGCCTAGATGTTGCAAAGGTCTCGCGAAGAAGAATTGCGCCCAATTTCAAGCAAAAAGTATGGAAGGCCTCTATCTGGAGTTGGGGGAAATATCGTCTTCGGCTTCTAATAGGAACCAGGCTACCCAGGAGCTTCGACAAAACAACTTGAATATGGGAACAACTATCTTCTATCTATCAAAATAGCCGCCCAGAGAAGAAGAAATGCTCAGGAGCTTCTTGTGGAAGACGACAAAATTCTCCACAGATGGCGACAGTATTGTGAAAGACTTCGGAAAGAACAGTTTCTCCCGGTATACTTTCCAAGAGCCGCTCCTAACTATGACGAAGTATCCGACATTACTGTCGAAGAAGTTACAAATGCGGTCAAATACTCAAAAAAAAAAGAAAAGCGGTTGGGTCAGACGAGATACCGTCTGAGTTCTGGACAAAGGTGGGAGACATCGGATCCAGATGGCTCATGATTCTTATCTGCAAACTTATGAGCGGTGATCCAATGCCTAATCAGTGGAGGGAAAGTTATCTACTTCCTCTCTACAAAGGAAAGGGCGATACGCGAAACTGCGATAACTACCGATATGTAAAGCTTATGTCACACCATGAAGATCGTTGAGCGGGTATTAGATGGCCGACTGTGGAAAATAATAAGGCTATCTGATGACCATTGCGGGTTTGTCTCGGATAAATCAACAACAGATGCAATCCAAAGGACAAGGATCAATGGTAAAACATCGTGATTTTGAAAAAGCCTTTTATAGACAACCAAGAGATCTCTTCTGGGTGACGCTAAGACAACGAGAAGTTCCAGAAACCATCATGGACATTTATGATTGAGCAAGGACAAGAGTAAGATGTCCCGCAGGAGTCACCAAAGAGTTCCCAATCAAAGTCGGTGTACACCAGGGAAGCGTCCGCAGTCCTTTGCTATTTATTGCAGTCCTTGATTATCTGCTTGAAGGAAAAGTGACGGACCCCCAAAGTGCATCTTTGCTGACGATGGAGCTATCATAAGTGAAGATCAAACGTCCCTGCAATGAGCACTTGTTGTATGGGTGGATGTTTTGGAGGGAAATGGGTACCGTATTAGTTCGAAAAAGACAGAGTATCTGCGCTGCCCGTTCTCTGATCCACACCGGCCTTTTCCAGACATTTACTTGAATGGAAAAGTGCTTCCCAAGTGTGAAAAGTTCAAATATCTGGGATTTATGATCAATAGCGAAGCAACTTGTGATGATGATATCAATCATCGCGTAAGCATAGGGTGGTAAGTCTTGGGGACTTAGCCCGAGCATTCTAAGATGGATGTATATCGCCATTGTGAGACCAATGATCACATATATCTAGTGTAGCGAGGGAGACACTCACTAAAGCGCAAAGACTTGCTTGCCTCTGTATTACTGGGGCCATGAGAACATGTCCAACTGCAGCCATGGAAGTATTCCTGGAACTAACTCCACTTCACATCGTAGTTGAGCAAAATGTAAGGCGGACGATCCCAAGGATGGCAAAATAGGGTATCGGGAGGGAGAAATGTATGAGTTCGAAAGAATACGATGTACTTCTCAAGAAACTCCCCTTTCTAGCAATTCCTAGGGATGGTAGTATCAGGAAATTTAACTTTGATACAAAATTCCGTACGAAGTTGAGTAACACGAAGGACTAAAGCAATGATATACGGACTGATTAACCACACAACAAAGTGGTACATAGACGGCTTGAGAGCTGAATAACCAACAGGGACAGGTGTATTTGGGGAGAAGAAAGCACTTAGAACCTACGGGCAAGGGTACCAGCATCTTTCAAGCCGAAATATACGCTATAGATAGATGTGTCCAATTCAATCTCGATAAAGGATACAAAAAATGCGACATAGCAATATTGTCAAGACAGTCAAGCAGCTATCAAAGCACTTGACTCCCATGTCATTAAATCAAAACTTGTGTGGCAATGCCTATACAAACTTAATGCATTGGCTAGTAGTAACAAGGTAACCCTCAATTGAGTACCCGGTCACGTCGGAATAGAGGGCAACGAAGAAGTAGACTCCTTGGCAAGACAAGGAGCAGCAGAATCCTTCATTGGACCTTAACCATTCTGCGGAATAGGAAATCATGCCATATGCGAAGAATTCAGGAAGATGGAGAAAGAAATCAATTCGAGAACCTGGATTAATACTCCAGGACTGAGACAAGCTAAGAAACTTTTGGGATACTACAACCGGAAGAGATTTGCAGCGTGCATCTGTCTTAACAAGAATAGCCTACGTATCCTAACAAGCTTTCTAACTATAACACTATAAACTCGAAGAGCATCTAAGGAAACTAGATATAACAAACGAAGGCGTTTGCAGATTCTGCAATGAGTCTAGTGAGACTCCAGAACATCTTCTGGGGTCTTGTGGGGCACTGACCCACAAAAAATTTAAATACTTGGGCAATTACCAACTATCTCAGATTCGTAAGAGAAACCGGATTAGAGAGGGTGTTCTAGGGCGAATATCCTTACCAAGGCAAAGTAAGAGTGTCTGACTCTCGATAACAATTTTGAAAGTATTATAGGTATATTCTGAGGGAATAAACCTCTCCTAGATATTAGCAGTCCATTAAGTCGCAGTGCAAGATAACCCTTCACAAATAATAATAATAACAACATTTTGGAAAGACGAACCAGAAACCATCTCTTGTAAAAGTTTTGTTGATAACTTCTACTGGATTTTCGCCACACAGGTTCGAAAATCTCTTATAACGTTCCACTACGAGTATATTCTTTGTTGCTGCAGCAGGTATCCAGAAACCTATCTTGAGCTGATTTTTGACATCCTAATCATCTGATCATGTAGAATTTTGAAACCTTTCTGCAATTTCTTTCAGTTTGAGTCGACTATCTATCTATGTATATTCGACTTTTAGAACCATTTCATGTATTGTGACGTTACTTGGTCTTCCAAGGCGGTCATCATCTTCTAATGAAAAATTTGTCTGTGACCATTTTGCTCATACCGTCGGCGTAGAGGTTTCGATTTTTCATTCTGTTTTTGCTTTAATTCGGCTGTGAGTAAGTGGCCAGTGTGCCTTTTAGGGTAGAGCACAACAATTCAAATTTTAGCACAAAACTAGCACATACTCGTAATTCGAATACATTTTAACCTTGACGGCACTCTGCTAAGGTGGCGGTGGTCTATAATTTGGTGGCCGAAAGTAGGTACTCGAGATGATGGCAATAAAGCTTGAGAAGCTTCAAAGTATTGCCTGTCTTGGTGACACAGGTGATATTGTAGGGCTCTCGCCTTACAACTCTTCATAAAGAAGATGGCTGCCAGATATGCTGTTGAACTGCAGCTAGGGGTCACCAGAAAATACTTAACTCAATTCCCGAAAATAACATGTTTTGAATTGTCCCTGATTTAAAATTTATCTAAAGTAGAAATGTTGAACGGCATAACTGTGATCTGGTATAGTTACCGACGGACCGAAAATTGAATCTGGCATTCGAGCTGTTGTCATTGGACCCAACACCAAAACCTCGGTCTTCTAGTTTGAAGTTCACGTAATTAAACTTAAGGCCCCGACTCATAGAAACCGTCGACGTCATTCCGTTGGAGGTTGACGTTGACGTATTGCCAGAAAGAACAGTCCCATAAAATCAGTCGCATACGGATGACAGCCGATGACATTTTGTTATTGCTGAAAGTGTTTTCTCTTCAAGCTGTCTGATTGTCAACGGCGATGACAGTTTCTCTATAATGCTTTTACCAATGAATGTGCTCAATTTGTGAATGTGTGAACTGCTAACGGATCAACGAAGCAAAAAAGTAGAAAGTACTCGTAAACCTAATTTATCCATCGAAGTTCATATATCCGTTGGCCACCTTCCATAAGAATGCCTGTATTCTATCTAGCTGCCAGTTAAAAATTACGCAGTAATGGATCGACGGATTCTATGGGTCGAGGCCTTTAGACTACACATATTTTCAGACAGTCAAACAGCATTGAAAGCACTAAGCTCATACACAGTTTATAACGCGAGACATGAATTTCTGCAATAACTTCATTTCTCGTGACATATTCTGCTCTAACAGCTTTGATCGCCTGTGGAGTTCTGACAGTGCGAGGGTGTTCGGATCTTTGAGGGTCAGTTACCACCACCAGTGTCCGGAAAATATCGCCTCTCTCCATATTACACTTGTGAAGACCAATTACCACAACACTCTATATTTACAAACGACTTTTGTGTAAATCTTTTTGCGCGTTAACTTAGTATAAATGTCAATCATTGAACACCTGTCAATATAGAATGGATGCGTTCAATACTAATTTCACGATGAGTGCGTTCACACGTGTACCAGTATTTATGACATGACTAGGTATACTGATCTCTTTTCAAAGTGTACGAGGACTATATTAAATTACGGCAATAAGGAAGTAATATTTTGATTATACAAAATAACAGGTAGTAAGTTTAACCAATTATTATCCGAAATCTGAGTATTCTTAAAGTATCTAATGGTTTATTCTTACCTCTGATAATATATTTTCGATGTCCAGAGGCAATTTTCTTTTTTACACAATCTGAGCAGAGCAAAACAATCAGGAACAAAAGGACTCTGATACTAAAATTAAATATATTTGTATTTTCAACAAGCTACATTCTCATGATACATCGATGAAAACTTTGATAAATTTAATATTTCCCAAGCACTGCCACAGAATCCCAGCACATCCTGCTGTTGAATATAACAAAGAAACTAACCACCCTCACCCAAGAAACCTGTCACTATGGCACCACCACAGAACAGCTGCACTTAAATCCTTATATGAAATGTCGATAGAAAATCTGGTGCCCTTAGGATAACATGTTCGAACTCAAGAAAGGACAGTTGACCATCACCATCCACATCCGCCTCTTCGATAACTTTATCCGCAATCTGTTGCTGCTCTTCGGGACTAAGTTCATTTTTTGTCATTGTTGTCAGAACGGATTTCAGGTCGGCACGTCCAATGAAACCATCCTGGTCGAAGTCTGTAAGAAAATCCACATCCACACAGTATTGGAAAGAGGTAAAAAAAAAGAAAAAAAAGAAAGAATTATTTTCCATCCTGGGACAAATTGTAAATATTTACGCAATTATTTATCTACCATTGCAGAGTGCGATAGAGTCTCGGAATGCAATCGGTTTTCGATTACATTGCTGTGCACTGGGTTCGGGGCTTACCATAAATTTTAAAAGCGTAGAAAACCTTTATGTCCCTTGGCGCCTGTTCACTGAATACAGATAGAAAGTCAAGGAAATCCTCAAACGACAAATTACCCAGACCATCACGAGAGAATGCTTCGCATATCCTCCTGCGGAAAGGATTCTCCTTCAATTCGGGCAATCTCTCTATGTTATCACGTGGAATTCTGACACTAGACGCCTGGCCCTCGGTCATTTGGCGTGGCACCAAATCGGGACGAATCTCTCGAAAACGTTTATGCACCCTGCAGCAACAAAAAAAAGTTTTATACAACAATTTGTCCCGTATATACTCGTATAGGTATGTCTGTGGATACATATTTTGATTAAAAGTTCACTAGAATAAAAAAAGTTAAATAAAAACAATTTATTTTGAACACAGTTTGGCGACCGCATGTGGAATGGTGGGTAAGTTGTTTGATGTAGGACGCTACAAAGTTCAGAGGGTCACATGGAAGTAAAATATGTTTTATGAGAAAGTTAGGCACAGGGATAAGTTGTTTCTTTTAGGTCAAGGCGTTGCACTACCACTACATCAAAGCATTGAATTTAAACGTAATTTCACCTCGAATGTAGCCAAGAGGATTTTAGTAAATCGGAACGTCGTAACTACGTACGAGTATCTACATACAGCAACTACAGTACCAATTTTTTCATATCCAATCTTTAGGCAATGTACGAGTATTGATTAAAAACATTTCTGCAGCTGGCATACACCCCACATATTCGGTCCACATTTTCAATTCATTTTTACTTCGCTTTGCCATTACACTATCCGCGGGGAACTTCATCTTATCGGCTGATACGTTTGACATTTGGATATTGGTTTTGCTCTGTTCTGAACCTAGAGTACTCGTACCAATATTAGCGGTGGGATATACTAAGACCAACTAACGCATTTGCCTAGGGCTAGCGAATATTTAGGGCCCCAAACTCTATATCGTCCAGAAACTAAAACAGTTTCAACTTATTTTAGGGTTTATCAAAATGAGCTAGTAAATTTCAGGAGCACGATATATACGAGTACATACCTGTATAATATGTACGACAGCGCCCCGAGATGCCTGTTGGTTCTGCTTTTGAATATCTGGAGATTAAAAGTTTGTGGAAATATATCTCCCGGGAGTGAACTCCAAAGTTTACTTGTCCTGTAGCAGAAGGAATTTTTATATAAAGATGTTCGCACCGGAGCTTAGTAGGTCCCTCAAATGTCACACATTTCTAGGTATCACTCCATTGAGGTCTTCGGAACATACACCGTAGTAGTATCAATAGAACAAGCATAGATCTTCTATCAGTGCGGGGTCATCAATTAAGCGAACTTCTCTTATCTGTATGCTGTTAAAATGAAATATCTTGTGTTGACTCTAGTATTTCGTTGATATGGAGTAGAAACAGAGTTGGTAAATGTATAGATCCCTGCGGCACTCCAGCATTTACAGCAAAAGTGTCGATTGATCTGTCTTGAAGAAAATTTCTCACCCAGCCACAGAGTTGTTGTGCTAGTCCGTATGCAGCTAATTTATCTAAAAGCTCTTGATTCGCTGAAGTGCTCAATGGTTGAAGTCCATAGGTGGGTTCCATAACTAGGCTATTCTAACTCTTGGAAATCGGTTGGATGCGGGCAGGTCCCAGCACGAAGGAAACGTTTTCTGTGCGTATGACATAGAAAAATGTTTAGAAAGGATCGATGCTAATTCAGCCCGAGGGGACTAGATGCCTTTTTGCGTTTGAAATTATTATGTATGCGTCGGATTAATCGAGGTTAAAATTTCGGAGTTGGTGTCTCCACGTATGACTGTACTATAGTCGAATTGCGTGAAAACATGTTCGCAAAGAGATCGGTTTTTTCTTTGGGTGTTACAGCTAGTAATCCATCCTCTTTTGCTTAAGGTGGTAATGCGGAGTGACTGAAGTCTACAGTCAGCCATTGATCAGAAAGATCGTGAGCCACTGGTATATTCTAGAAGCTTGTTGGTGACCATATTGTATTTTATATAGGAAATCTAAAACTATTTAATCTATCTGTTGGATCCTGCACCATAGTTTCCAGTCTACATTTAAGGCACTCGTGCTACTAAACCCTGCCTGATTTTCATTTCAAAACTGAGGGAAATTTTCAGGATCCTTTTAAAATAGTAGAATATACAATTGTATAAGAAGCTGCAGGACGATATTTACTCCACAGAAAAGATACACTTGCGTCTGAAGAACTCAGCAAACACAACAGCCTGTGGAGGATTTTTGGAGGTCAGAAACTGTCAGTGAGAACAACTACGACAAGAATGTCTTGATCGGGGTGGTGAAAAAGATGCAGATTTTTGGCAGCATTAAGTCAACCTACGATAAGATATTTTTCTTGTATGTGCCAAGTGGCTGGGGCAACTTTTATACTCCAAAAGGTAAAGAGTTTTCTTGGCATTTTCTTCGCCGCAATATTCTTCAATATCGTTGACATGTTGCTAGAGAGAGGCAAAACAACCCATTGCATCTTAAAGTTTCCTTCTACCCTGATTCACCCCTGCGCATCGTGTGGAACGAGAGCATCAAAGAACGCTACCCCAGCCTGATCCCGTCAGGCATGCAAGTGCTCATATGATGTACTCGTAGCTGGTAGAGTGGTGACTTAGTGATGCTTTGACACATGAAAGCCTCGGAAACTGTAACAGTACAATCAATAACAACAATAAGCACCACGGGTGCTATACTGTTGATGTTGGTCTGCTAAGCGAAGACTTACAGCCATAGTAACTTTTTCAATTCATTACCAGGCGATCTGGCAACTACTGGCATCACATTCAAACTGAATGTCATCACAAACTTCACTGTAGATTTTCATACCAGAGGCGAATTGCAAAACGATTAAGTGATGAAGAAGTTCTAAATAGAAATCTTCATCGGTAAAGGTGGACTGTGGGTTCGGTGCGGGAATTTTCGCAGAAACATTGCAAATTACCAAATCTTGCCATCTCCTGGACTCTTCCAGTGTATTTCAGGCGGAGTTACTGGTCTTATTAGGCTGTCAGTTTATCACTTTCCTCTGGATTTCACATAGATAGCCAGGCGGAGATGAACCCTTTACAAATCCTTTGCGGAAGGAGTCCACGTTACGCTGACAGCTGTTAAGGGAAAAACTGTTCACAGTTTCTAACAAAGGCCAGCTAGTGGTGGAAAGTTTTCATAACAATAACTGGCCCAGGAATCAACAATTTCAAAACACGACTCGTGAAGATATCGCCAGGATTGTGGCTATTAGTACGGACCGCTTACCAGTAGGGACGCATGGGGCCAGACTCAGCGTTCCCTTTAGCACACATTGCCCCAGTTGCAAGGACGAGAACGAAAGGAAAACCCTCTTCCACTTTCTCTGCGGAATTAGCCAGAGCCAGATTTCGCACACTTGGTGAACTTTTCTTCGACGAGCTGAAAGCAATTCCAGAGAATAGAACTGGGAGAAGTGATCTGTTTTTTGGATTTCACGAGATGGATCTAAGGACATAAACATAATGAACACACTTTAACAACCGTTCTGGTTTCTCAAAATGGCTCCCAACCGATATTTGGATTCTGAAGGGATGCCCTCGTACAGTCACTTTAACCTACCTATACATAGATCTAGTATAATTAGTCGTATCTCCGAATGCAAGGACGTCAGTAAAACACGGATACTAGTAGGAAAGTTCACGTCGTTACATAAATGTTTGACCTGAAATTCTTACTGAATGTCCTTTTCTCCATCAGCATGAATTTATGTTACATCCTTCCTATCCCACTCAAAACAAAGAAGCACCAAGTTTCAAAGCTGCACTCTTTAACCACAAATTTCAAAATAAAAAATAAAATCCCTAAAAATACTGCACTGCTCGAAAATATAGTGTACATATATATATATGTATGTATATCACAAACTGCTACTGTATTCAGTTAATTTACCGTAAAATCTCCTTTCGTGTAAAAAACGTACAATCCTTGTTGTCCGGGATATGAATTGACGATGGTATGTTCCCAATACCGTTGAAAGTTTTCCCAAAATGGTTCGTATATATGAGTATGGTCACCAGTATGGACCAAGTAGTTTTATTTTCCAGCACACGATGAGAAAAGAAAAGGAAGATGAGAAAAAAAAAAAAAAACAAGGATAAGTATTGAAGACAGCAGTGACTTTCAGCAAATATGTCAAGTGTGTAGAGAATTGTTCTTTACAACTTTATCTCCAAGGACACTGTGCATTCCCTTGCCTTGAAGTGGAAATCACCTGGTAATCGTCCAATTGCTGTTCGGTGAATGTTACTATTTTGTTACCCATCCTTGTGAAAAGAATTTCAATGCAATATTTTTCTTTCACAGTCACCTCGAGTAGAATCCTTGTGGGGATGTGTCACGTTCACTGGTAGACTGAAAAATACTGAAAGCACAAACAACTGTGAACGTTGTAAGGACAACACTATTAGCAATATGGGGGGTAGTATATGGAAATTAATTAAGGAGTGGTCCTTTCTCATATTTTCCAGCTACAGAGAGAATGTGAACTGAATATGGTTTGCTTAATGTGGTCGGAGAAGAAAAATGAAAATCGAGGTAGTGGTGGCGGTATGAAGGTGTGGCATCCTGTTGAGCTAATGCTCCGACATGAAAGTATAATATTTCGATATATTCCTTCGTTCCTGGTAAATTATTCGACGCTCTAGGGATGTAGTCATGAATGTACGGGTGACTTTATTTATTGATTTTCGCACGTAAGGTTAGAAACTCTTGGCGGTCCTTAGTTTGGTTTCATTGGTGCACCGTGCGGTTTTTCTGGGTAATACATTCTTTTATGAAGAAAGTAAGCACAACATAAATGTTGTTGCAGTATCTTTCGAATAAATTTATTTCTTGAGTGTAGGGGTCAGAGAGCCAAGTAATATTTCGTCATAAGAAGAGACAATGAGCCTCCTCATGAGAATGACAGCTTGCGGTAAGTAAGGTGGTCTATTGTCGGTCTAGCCGACTGAAATGGTCTTCAATATTATAAGAATTTAACCTTCAGAGGAATATACCAAACCAGAAAACACAAAGATGAGAGTTGCTATTAAGTTCTAGGTCCCAACCCCAATTTTCAGAATGACAAGCCTCATTCAACCGTAACTTATAATCCTGTTTAAAGGTCCAAACTTTTTCGAGGCGGTGGTGATAGAAAACCAACATTTTTTAGGAGCATTCATAGGAAATCGGAACGTCCCGCTTTTGGAGAATCGTTCGTGGGAAACCATCAAGGCAAGCCGTTTGAAGGCCGGTATTGGGAAACCAGCAGCTCCAGCTTTTTTTTACTGCCAGTCCTGGGGAACAAACACGCACTGCGTTTTGAGGAGCTGTGTGGGAAATCAGCACATCCAACTAGTTGACGAGCTGTTGTGGAAAACAAAAAGTTCAGCTACTTTAACGACGGCATTGGGAAACCAACAAGTCCGGCCTTTTGTGATGATGAAGGTCCAACTGTTAAGAGGTGGTCCTGGGAAATTCGTGGGTCTTTCTAAATTACAAATTTCAGCACTTATTTTTTTTTTTTTGATTAGATTAAGAATTAATTTTTAATTGGTTGTTCTATGTACAAATTGGCTTGAAACTAGACTTGTATCTATAAAGGTAATGTTGGCTCAATAATAGTGCTCGACGTATATCTACGGTTAGTTTGCTAAGGAATTTTTCTGAAATTTATTATTAATGGCTACTTTTTTCAGCACTTCACTCAGTTACGTGGATTTTTCTGCAAGAAGCGAATGCGAATTATAAGCAGTACCAAGTGAAATACTCATGAAATTGAAATTGACTCATTATGTTGGCGCTCGGCGATAGCTACAGCTATGAATGACATACTCACGTAGAGTGTATGTAATTGACAGCATGGTAGCTATGCGCAAAAATATAATGACAGGTTATTGATTAGAATGGCGGCATAACATAAACGAATGCTGTCGGTTTGGAACACGTGCACTTATACGAAAAGTATATGAAGTTGGCGGTGAATATTTGAGATCAGCAAAGACCCGTCTAGCTAGACCGTATACTGGGTGTTATCCATGGTTCTACTATCATATTCATTTCTGCTTCCACAGCTTTGAGGCAACTGCGTTGCGTTAATATGACTTGCAGCTCTATAATTGAATCCGGAGGATCGAAGATTCCCCTCACTCATTCGATACTCGTCCACTTTCTGTCGACATCATTGAATCCGGCGAATACACTATATTACCGACCAGTATAATCATCTGCCGAAGACAATATGTATCTCTAATGAAAGCGATTTTAATTTCACAGACTCATCAACAAATTTTGCCTGAATAAAGTCGCCTTTAATAACGTTTTAGAAGTCCTGACTAATGAGCTTCCACCACCCACAAAATCTTTTTCGGCGTCAACAAAATATCAGCTAGCTGCATTTCATTTACTTTGGTGGACTTTTTGAATCTCGTCCTTTAGCTCTGGACTTATTTGGGGGTCATTAGCATACACCTTCTGCTTCATATAATCACAAAGAAAAAAAAATCCAACGGTGCGATATCGTACGATCTCGGTGGCCAATTTTGGTAGCCGAAAAGAGAAATGGCGCGGCCGCGAAGCTTTGTGTGCAATAACTGGATTGTTTCTCGCGTGGCACCGTCTTGTTGAAACCACATGTCTTTCACATCAATATTGTCCAATTGGTACTAAAAATAATTTATTAACAATTCAAACCATAAATGTCATTTTGCGCCACCCTGTAGTTTCAGAGATAGAGCGGTGGGAGAGGGCACATCGCCTGTGTCATACACATGCCTGTTGCATGAAGGAGTGTACAAATATTTGTTTACATTACATTTTTTACAATTTTGTTTCCCGATTATTTTTGATCCAACACGATCCACAATGATTTCAGCTCTCTAGGTTAAGCCATTCAGAAGTTAAAAGCGTGTGATACAAGCATCGCATTGAATTCATTAGTGTTCCGTTTATACCTTTCTGGTACCGAATACTACACAAAAGAGTGCATACAATGGCAAACGCACAATTTTTCGCTTTATCCGAGGCAGTGATTTCAGTGATCAGTGTTGTCGTTGCATGTAGTAAGATGAACAATTTTAATGCGTTAAGCGGTAACTACCTGTCACTTATGGATGACAGATAGATTTGACAGATGTCATATGGCAGGGATGTGAAATCCCAACCTCGAAATGAATAATCTTTTACCATTCTGGTACGGAACTCTACAAAGAAGGGTGCATACAATGGCACTTACAAAACTTGTCGCCATCTCCGACGCCGTGATGCTTGGGGTGTTGTCTTTGTTTATTTTGGTATTATATTGAAATCTTCTGTCTCGATTATTCCCCCGTTAGGAGTGAAATTTCGGGCAACGACAAGCCCTTTTCTTTGCTCTGAAATTTGGTTATCAATATCAGGTTACTAAATCGTTTTCAAGATTCACGAACGCTTGCATCCATTTTTCTACAATAGGTTTCTTCTGCATCGAATCCTTTTTCATCAACGAGGTACTCTTCCATTCCTGAGGCATTTTTTGACGCTTCCAAGTTTTAAAACTTTTTTCACAAATTTTTAAACAAATAATTCAAGTTTTCAGAGGTTTTAGTAATTGTATTTCACATATATGAGTATAAAAAAAGGTTTTGCTCTTAAAACTATTAAAAATAGGCCTCTTTGTAAAATATTTGTATAAGGATGTACACTATTGCTTGTCTTTTTTTTTGTAAATGTCTTCAATAATTTAACTATAGATTATCAAAATGGTAGAGTTTTATTCGAACTTTGACATAGGAAGTCGGCCGTAAAAGAGGCACCATGTTAAATATCATTGTTCTTCACACAAGCATGCATAGGCTTGGTTAGTGTTTTTGACGAACTTTTGAAAATGATTATCGGGTTTGGGATCCAAATCTAACACGGTAACCTTTGTGATGAATGTTTTTCCATTTAAGTGGACCACATTGGGTTGATTTGAGATTCTATAAGATACAATTTATTTATGTTTGGGTTAGATAGTAAATTAGTTAAAATGTCTTACTCTATTGGATTAGTGGGGTGGATCTCCTTGAAGGCAACAATTATTGAACAATCCAAGAAGGTAGCAGCTAATAAATATTGTTCGAGTGGTGTTAAGTCTTCTAATTTCGTAGTCGATTCTCTTGCCAGGAACTTTTGTAACCATTTGTAGGATTTCTTTTTGGCGATGGTGGGCACAGTGCTATTGGGTCTGGGTTGAGTTATGTAATTCTGTAATCAAGGAAGAGGAAGAAAGGATTTTTTCCTTAAATATAAAGTTACCTGGCATTGGATGGATATTATATATAAGGAGTTACAATTTACGAAATGTGTTTCTAAATCGGTTTGTATTTTAATAATTACAAATACCGAACGACTGGATATTGTACCTAGTCCTGCCATAAATACTGGTAAACATTTAAACGCACTCATCGTGAAACTACAATAGTATTGAACACATCCGTTGTTTCATTGACAGGTATTCAATGAGTGACATTTATAACTGACCGTTAAAGATCCGGATGCCCTCGCACTGTCTGAACTCCATAGGTAATCAAAGTTGTTAAAGCGAGGATAATTTGGAAATCGCTGCGAGAGCAGAAAATCTTGTCACGAGAAATGAAGACATCGCAGGAATCCATGTTTTGCATTATTAAACATGATTTGGGACACAAAGCATATAAAAGACAAACTGGCCACTTACTTACAGCCCAATTAAAGCAAAACCGTGAAAGATCGAAAGCTCTACGCAGCCGGTACGTGCGAAATGGTCACAGGAAATTTCGTTCACGGATGAAAAAACAGTTACAATTGAGGAATCATTCAATAAGCAAAATGACAGAGTCTTTATTATTCCGCGAGTCATCATCCCGCATCTGTGATGGTCGGTAGGGAATCAGCTATGAAGACGTTACCAACCTTAATTTTTACGAGAAGAGAGCAAAAACATCGGCAAAAGTATACCAAATGGATATTCTGGAAGGCGTTGGGAAGGGACTTAACCAACAATTGTTTTCAAACAACCAGTTGACTTTCTAACATTCCGCGCCAGCTCATAAGACAAAAATAACACGAGAGTGACTCTAAAACAATGTGCCGGACTTCATAGCAGCAAACGATTGGCCTTCAGGAAGTCCAGACATCAATCTTTTGGATGATGAGCTGCGGTCTATTTTAAAGGTGATGGCTTATTCTACTCGACACCAAAATATTGATTCCTTGAAGCGCGATCACTTATCAGTGCAGTGGACAATTTTCCAATTAACGAAGTGCGTGCTGCGATCGGTGGTGGCCAGAGCAAAAGGCGGTCATTTCAAATCAATTAAAGTTTTACAGAAAAAAAAACACATGTTATTATTTTATCACCAAAAATGCGTGTATCAGTATTTATGACTAGACTAGGTATTAAGGTTGATTGTTAGATGCAAGACCATGATCAAGACTACCGCCATGTAACAAATTTTGATCATTATCTCTACCTAGTACAATGGAGGTAGAGGAGCCGGACGGGTCAGCTAGTTCTAAACAACTAAAGTGCTACGTATGTATCTACGCATATATGTATGCTAGTGTCAAGTCTCATTTACTCTAACGTGGTAAGTATGTATGTAGTAGTTGCTATGTCGTAGAAAACACGCTTTATTTTTTTTTTTTAAATTAGCATGCATTGTGGCTGCATGCTAAAACATGGTCTTGTTACTATCAAGTCAATGGCAAAGGAAGCTAGAGACGTTTAATAGAACATTCAAGCCGAGATACTGCGAAGAACACTAGTTCTCCACTACCTTTTGAATAAGGCCGTATTTGGTCTTGCTCTCTCTTTCAATTAAACTTCTCACAGGCCTATAGTATCGGCATGTATGAAGGGTTCCGAATCGTAATCAGGACTACTCCACGAAACCCATAGC
This sequence comes from Pocota personata, assembly GCA_963082735.1. Taxonomy (NCBI): domain Eukaryota; kingdom Metazoa; phylum Arthropoda; class Insecta; order Diptera; family Syrphidae; genus Pocota; species Pocota personata. The sequence continues at coordinate 204,687,776 of OY720430.1, forward strand.
CAGATGTGATGGTAAATTTCCCGGGCGACAACAGGGTGGGTCCCTGTTTACCACCTATGTGTGTAACAGCCAAACCTCTAGGGTCAGACGCACCTGGATTTTACCTTCAGTTTCGCCTTTCAACTATGACCTTACTGCCTAGGGAGGGCCTGGTAGCGGGGTCTCTGAGAGCATTGTTTGTAGCATCATTAAGGTTATGTTATGGATGGATTTTAGTCGCTTCATACAACAGGCATAATTTACCTCCTAGTAAACTGATCGTGTTACACGACTTCGAAAAGGGATTATATACGAGATATAAACTAGATAGACACCTGACCCAAACGTTATTTAGATACGAACAGACGGACTAGCGCACAAAATGTATGTAGCGAATTATCGAAGGAGGACGGGAGTAGAGGAGTAGCCTGAAAAATGTTTGTCTTTCAACCAAATATTGCACGTCTGCGCAAACCATTAATTTAAATTTCTTGTCCATGTCATAGTCTGGTCATCTATTAAGGCCTGGTGAGTTACTACTGGATCGAGGTCGTCTCGTCAGCCAAAATTTTCTATTCCGAAATTCCTTTCTTACTGGAGATGGTTAGTCGTTTACGTTTAGGTGAAATTTTATTCCACTCTAGAGCCTCGATGAATTTGGCATCAGAACAATGTAAGCATTCTCTGCAAAGACAAAACTCTAAGGAACTCTACCTATGCATATGGAAGTTGTTATCGGTACAGAACTTGTTAATCTGAGAGCCGATAGACAGAGTTAGGACGAGAAGCTAGAGTAAGAGAAGTTCCGTTCACATATAGTCCTACAGAAGTTTAGCTGGTAACTTAAGTATATCATACGTGACAGAGCTACTTTCGGCCTTCGGATAAGTATGCAATTTGTTTTACAGAAACACTAGCTGGCATCTGACAAAACCACCAATTCATCTTTTGACACTCATGTAGCTCTGAAATCAAGGCTAGTTTTAGCGACATCGACGAACTTGAGCATTCTGCACTTGATTCCAGCATACAGAGGATGTACGGGTAGTGAAATAGTCACGATATCCGTAACAATTCCCTTCATTGGTGCTGAACTATCCTGGTCTGGACAGTTCGCAAAAGCTACTTCTAATACAAGCCAGGAAATATGGTTGCCTCACGGCGAGAAGGAGGTGGGTTCCAGCCTACGACATGTGTGTAGCAGCATTCTTGTGAATCTGGACAGAAAAAATGTGAGAACCTTAACCAGTGTAAAAAGGCACTTTTACGAGTATGTACTCAAACTGTCCCCGGATCAAAGTGACGAAACTTCTCTACATATTCTCACAGAATGCCCCCCACACTTATGCACGTGAGAAAGCGAACATTATGCAGTGAATTTGTGTCATCGATTAACTTTCTTGAGAAGTTCATAGACTTATTGCTTCTTGGTGACGACGCAGTGTCAGAATTGACTATAATTCGGTCCAAGGGATTTGAGTTGTACGAAGGTCTTTATTACCCACATTAGCCTCTATGCACTAATTAAGTCAGATATGACAGGAAGAGAGTAGATTCAGCCCGATCTTAAATACACTCTTTCCAAGTACATAGGTTGTACCTAGATTATCAATGTACCTATTAAAGTATGTGGACTACAAAGATTTTCAGAAACAATTGAGAAACATTTAAAAAACAATCAAGAAACGATTAGGAAACAGTTTTGTTTCTGAAATGTTTCTCTAATGTTTTCCAATTGTTTCAGGAACATTTTTCAAACAATTTGGAAATACTTTTCGATGTGACAATTGGGAAACAATTGGGACACATTTAGGAACCATTTGAGAAAAATTAAAGAAACAAACATAGTTTTTTTTTAATGTTACTCAAATGTTTTTGAAGCAAGTGGTAGGCAATTGGGAAACGTTTCAGAAACATTTTTGTTTCTGAAATGCCCCCGTAATATTTTTCAAACAATTTGGAAATATTTTTTCGGTGTGAACATTAGAAACAATAGAGAAACAAACAAGTTTTCTTGAATGTTACTCAAATGTTTTCGAAACAAGTGGTAAACAATTGGAAAACATATTTGTTTCTGAAATGCTTCTGTAATGTTTTCCAATTGAAAAAGTTTTGCGGTGGAAGCAATTGGGAAACAATTGAGAAACATTTGGGAAACAACAGAGAAACAAACAAGATTTCTTGGATGTTACTCAAATGTTTTTGAAATAACTGCGAGACATATTTGAAATAATGTTTCTCAATTGTTTCCTTGGTGTGGACATATCTTTAGATACACTGTTACATATATTTGGGATGATGAATCGAATCGAATATCGAGTCACATCTTCTAGATATTTCCATTTAAAACCCATTGGTGTTGTTATATGGTCACATAAAATAAAAGTGCACGAATAAACTGTCTTTGTTTGTTTCCCTCACTAAAAACTTTCGCTTTAAAACCTAACCTAACTTTTAAATTTTAGATTAGGGAACATTAAGTAAAACTTTAGAGAAAAATTTGAAAAAAGTACCACCCTTGGATAATTCTACGACTCAAATGCAAAGAATATAATAAAAACTCGAATCATAAAGAAAAGAAGAAAATCATTTCACAGGCAGCAAATTTAATACTACAACTTCAACGCTACCATTCCCAAGGACCAAAACACAACAATTCCTAGGACTCGTCCTGCACACACGTTGCAATAGAACGGAAAAAAACACGTAAAAATAATAAAAATACGTACGAAAGAGATGTGTAAGTTTTAGTGCCTTTTTTTTCTACACTAAAACTTAGTTATTTTTCATCGTCTGTTTTACTTACCTTTGCTAGCAGTTGAATATTTAAAATCCGCTCAAGGACACTATTCCCTCCGGTTGAAGTTTTCCCCGAATAATTCCTTAGCAGACAACTAATAATCAAATCTTGGAACGTTGTCATGTCTCTGTAGGAAGAAGCCAACGATAGGTATTTAAAAGCTTAAAAGGAATAAAAAAAAAAAACAACTAAAATATCCTTCCTAGCATGCAAATACCCATTAAATGTGTTCGCCTTTAATTCTTCGAGTGTAATTGATCCAGCCTGGTCGCCGTAAATGAGTTGGCCATTTCGAAAAATTCGCAAATTATTCTGGGGACATTCCAGAAGTGCATCCAAGGACTTTCGCATCGTCATCGGCTTCCTGTTGGGAAAAAGTTTTCGAATCTAATTTCTTTTTTGTCACTTTCTGTTTCTCTCTTTTGCTACGAACCCTGAAAACATGTCAATGGGGCAGTATGCGCTCAGTCTTGATACTTTACGACTCCGTAGCTAAAAGAATACCGCATAAAAAAAACAAAGGATACTCGTAGTTTATGACCAGCAGCACCATAGGATATGTCTCACTTACCTTAGAAAATTGCATGACGCAGTAACGACACCTAGTCGAAGATTTCAGCTTGAATGGATTGAGAAATGACGTTCGAGGAGAACGAACAACAGAGGCACCATCGGTACCAACTTCGACATCGATGTCCTGCAGCATCCATCCTTGTTTTGGTTTTATATCGACGGCAAATGTGTCCCCTGGTGTTAACTTTTATTGAAGGAAATAAATCATAAAATTGCAGAATTTTTTTTAATAGAAAAACGAAAATCCAGTCATCGTGGGTGTGTAGATGGGTGGATGGGCAGGCCGCTAAGCAACTTGAAATAGAAAAAGTTATAAACAACTACAAGCAACGCGAACGATGAGAAGAACCACGAGATTGGAATGCATAATTTATAGAATGCCGCCATTGGGAAGGCATAAACGAGCCAGATTCTAGGAGCTTAAGGAAGTTTGCACATCCACCCGCAAGGCATACTACACACGACTGCTGTTGCAACTCACCTGATGTTGTAAATCGGGAACTAACAACGTCTCCGGCAGAAGTGTAGCATCTGGCAACAGGAGACCAAATTGTCCACAAAACTCTTTGTCTAGTCGATGAGCTATAAATTTTCCAAAAAAGGATTAAAATAGAAAATGATGTCGGAATAGGAAGGACAGCCGCGCGAGAGAGAGAGAGAGCGAGTTTCAATTTTGCTAGATTGTGTAAATGTATTCGGCTTTATTGTGAGGCGCGCACGATCGTTGCAGGTGCAGGAGGGCGGCTAATAAATCTTACTTTTTTTTAGGGTAAATTAAATGTTTATGATTGATTGCTGTTCTTTTTTGCGGAGGACGAAAGATACTTTTCGGTTTAGATTGGGGTGTACAGCAAGGACGAATGAACAACATGGCACTGACAGAATGGAAAATGTTTTTAGGAGTAGAAAATAATTTATACGTTTCCAAAAAAAAAAAACTTTGAGTGGACATTGGAAATGCTTTCAGTTAAGCGGGGCTAAACTTAGTTTAATGGCTATATTGGGATTGGAAATAAAAAAAACTTTGTAGACAATCTTTATACAAAAATTCATTCTCTAAATTGCGAGTACGTGTGGTTATCAATGGTATTCCCCATTGAAACATTTCGAAATGGAGGATATTGATTTTCGTTTGTATCCTCGTCCTTTTATGGTGGAATTTCATTGCGCGAGCCATGAGAGGTCGCATGGAATAACCTTCGCAATATTCAAAACCGTTGTCCTTACTCGTACAAGTCTTTTAAATTTGATAAACCCTAACCGTGGAGAGAACGGAAATGGTAGAGTTAAGAGTTTATCAACTAATAGTCACTACTTGGTCGTAGCGCTAGCAAACGAGAGAAAGGGGGAAGATGATTTGCACTAACGCACTCATCTTTGGATCCAGGGAGCAGCGAAAGAATTCTCCATGACATTAATGGTGACATCTACTCGTAAGGTTCCAGTCAAGTCGAACTAATTAGTGAACATATTATATGAACTACTCCGACATATTTGCAGCTCAGGTCTGTTAGGATTTTCCAAAGTGGATCAGGTATTCTTAAGCAAGATATGGTGATGGTTGAACTCTTAAGGGGCAACGGCAGCCTTTATATTTCCCAACGGGGTTACTGGCATTTTTTACTAGGTCACTTGTTCTAGGGGTTTTAACGAAGGACGTCTAGGTTGGGTATTGTGCGTTGGGGTAATCGTCCTGAAAACCATGAAAACCAATTATTACTTACAAAGCGATCATAAGAATGACTTAACAAGTGCTGACGACCCAAGCAAACGAAATAAAGACGACTTTCAGATATGCACGTGGACCATTAACAGGAAATGAGCGGGTGGTTCGGACAAAAGAAAGACTGTAAAATCTTTTACGGTGGCTGTTAGAGGGAATAAAAGCAGGGTTTATTTGGTTGCAGATTTATAATCAGAGGCAGTCTTAGCCAAGACGTCTTGAGCTAAAGGCATGTGAACAAAGGTCTGGTGACGATTCGCATTTCGATCATTTTCACTAACATCGATAGCAAATGCAACCACAGTGGGTGACAAAAGACCAAAAATTACTTCAACAGGAGTATATTTAGAATAATATACAGTAATCCTAGGTTAATTGCGTCGACCTAAAATGCAAGATTTTGGACGCACTTACCTGGGAGAAACATGTACGAAAATCGTGCTAGAAAACACAGTGACACAGTCGGAAATTGGATAAACGCAGAGAGCTATCAGTGTTCGATTTTATTGATACAGATGCGGCGAAAAAGGAAACTCAAAATGACTGAAACAGAACATTAAAATAGGCAGTTACAGTGTAGAGATAGTTAATGACTTTATCTAGGCTCTAGCACAGATAACAAGCTAAGAATCACCCTTGCCAACATTTGCGCCAAAAAGGCAAATGACTAGCAAAGGTCTTAAACGGATAACTAAGTAAACTCTATATAGGTGTCTTGCCCAGTCCTGCCCTACAATGCACAGTGATTTCGAAGCGGAAAAAACTACGTACGCGGAAAGCTGTTTTTTTTTTTAAGTCTACGGATTCCTTTTTTTTATCGTACATTCAATGAACAATAATTTCCTGATTTTATTTAAAACTCAGTTGACTTTTACATATAACGCGGGTGAGCCATCGGCTGGTTTCTTTTTAAATTACATGTCACTTTGACACTGACAGCTCTTTCGCGCTCAAAAAATTGACAGAAACACAGCGATTCACACTTGAAAAATGTTGGAAAATATTGAAAACTTTTTTCCAAAGTGAATTGTCGAAACAGTGTGGGCTTTGAAAATAAATTTCGGCCGAAATAATGAACCAACCGTAATCACAAGTTATCCTCGTGTTCGTCCTGAGCGCTCAGCCGAGAATATTGCTGCTGTTGCCGAAAATGTGCGCTTAAACCCGAGAGCCTCAGCTCGCCACAGATCTCAGCAAGCGAATATTAGCCGCACTAGCCTGAGGAAAATTATGCATAAAGATCTCGAATTATTCCCTCAACGGAGAGCGCTACAGAGGCATGATCACCGATTTTTTTTTGTTTACAGAAACTTAGGAAATTAACTTGGACGATCTTTGGTTCCAGTAAGATGGCGCTACGTGCCATATAAACCGTGGCACGAATCGATCTTTTGCGCACTAAGTTCAATAATCGTGTAATTAACCGTTTTGGTGATATTCCTTGGCCTCCGTGGAGCTGCGATATGACGCCGTTAGACTTTTTTTTGTTGAGTGCAGACAAAAATCGATGTTATGCCGATAATCCAGAAACGATTCAGGCACTAAGCACAATATTGATCGAGCTATTCGTGAAATAGAGCCTCGAAACATGGAAAATATACAGCAAAATTGATTTTTTATAGCAATTTTGAATAGAAACCAACTAGTGGCCCATCCTTTATTTAGAAGCATGTAAAGTCCATTGATGCTTAAAGTTGAACAAAATTTTATAAAAGTATTACTTTAGGTTAATGTTTAGTGTTACGTATCATAATGGTATAAAATGGAACACTACGGTGTCTGTCTGTCTGTCAGTGTGTCTGTCACAGGCTTGTAACTTTTGAGCCGTTAGACCTAGAGGTCTGGAATTGTGCACAAAAATAGTATTTGCTGAATCGAAAGAAATCAGAGAAATAAGTTATTGAAAATATATTTCGGGTGGTTTTTGGAGGCATAATGTACCATGCGTACAAGCAGTTTTTGGAAAACAATTTTATACGTCACTCAATCATTTCTTACAACCCAAAGTTCTAGCCGAATTCAACACCAATTTTGGCATCATGGATGAGCTTTATGAGGAAATCACAACAGAGATATAAACGTTCGAAGTGACATGGGGTAATACTTTACTCAAATCTACTTCCATTTCCACCCAAGAATGATATCGCATCAACACTTCCGAATTAACTTAAATCCCAAATTACATTAAAATCCGTTGGGCGTATAAGAGAGATCATTCGAATATGTTTTAAACCCCTACCCCATATAACTCTTACGAGGGCAAGGTGAAAAGTTCTCGGCCTGACGCAGAGATGGCGTTCCAATCAGCAAAAATGTATGTTTCCTGCCTGGGTGCAATTCTCATTAGTTCGTATGACAAGTTTCAACTTCTTCTCTCAAGTAGTTTCTTTACTCGAGTTTTTGAAGTGAAGTCTTGCGTGTTTTTCGTTAAAATGGATAAACTTGAATATCGTGCGGTGACAAAATTCTTCATTTTGGATGGGTTAACCCCTAAGAAAATTCAACCAAAGTTGACCAAAGTTTACGGGGACTCTGCCCCTTCCATGTCAACCGTTACAAAGTGGGCAGCTGAATTTAAACGTGGTCGAACGTCCCTCGAAGATGACCCACGTGAAGAACGGCCAAAAACCGCAAACACACCCGAAACCATCGAAAAAGTGCATGATATCGTGTTGGACGATAGTCGAGTGAAGGTGAGTGAGATAGCTGAGGCTGTGTGTATATCGGAAGAGAGGGTGTGAAACATCTTGCACAAAAACTTAGGGATGCGAAAGCTCTGCGCAAGATGGGTGCCGCATTTGCTGAATGTCGATCAAAAGCGATTTTCGCGGCAATCTTTGGACCGATTCAATAGGGATCCGACCGATTTTGTGCGGCGATTTGTCACCATGGATGAGACATGGGTCCACCACTACACGCCAGAAACGAAAGGCCATGGCCAATGTGTTTTGGGATGCTAAAGGGATCCTGTTAATTGATTACCTTGAGAAAAGCAGAACAATTACAGGCAAATATTACTCCAACTTTCTTGACCAGCTGGATGCCAAAATTCGCAAGAAGAGGCTTGGCTTGAAGAAGAAAAAAATCACCTATCACCAGGACAATGCACCTGTACACAAGTGTGCGTTCGCGATGGGAAAACTGCGGGATTTGGGTTACGATTTGCTCGGCCATCCCCCTATTTACCTGATTTGGCACCCTCAAGACTTCCATCTGTTCCCAAACTTGAAGAAATTTGTTTCTGGGAAGCGCTTCGCATCCAATGCAGAAGTTGAGAGGGCCGTAGATGAATATTTTCACAGCCTTCCAGACTCTCACTTCCGAGAAGGTTTACTGATGTTGGAGAAACGCTGGACCAAGTGTGTTGAAGTCAAGGGAGATTATGTAGAAAAATAAAATCATTTTTTAACTGAAAATCGCAGTCTTTCATTGTCAGGCCGGTAACTTTTCACCTTGCCCTCCGTACTTCATTTGATTTCGATAATTTTCAGTTAGGACTACTAACATGTCAGTCTAAGCCCACAAGTCAAATTTCATCAAAATCTGCTTAGAAGTTTTTGAATTTCTAAAAAATCGCCTTCCATATACTACGCTCGCTTTATTCAATTTTGACAGTTATTGTACTCGTGGGTTTTTACGAAAAGTATAAGCGAATAGTCTTCGTAATTTCCATCTAGCGAACTAATTTCTAAATACTCGTATGTCAAAAATTTTAATGTTTTTCTGTAAACATTGCGACAATGTCGTCAGAATTTCAAAATGATTCCGATCAAACTATTGTACAAATAATTATGAAACTCAATAATTGCATCGTCTTACGTTAAATTTCATCTAAATAACAAAAAATTGCCCAGGTCCTCCTGAAATTTGACAATTTACCTACAATTTCCCGGATCGCGGAGTATGGAGTATTCTGCGCAAGCCGACCTGTAGACTGCCGTGGAGGACTTGGCAGTTTGGCTCTACAATTTCCTATAAAAATAAACACTTAGTTATACTTTGGACTCAAGCAATTATCGCTTTAAAATAATCACGACTGAAATCACAAATTGCAGGACTAGTGCGGCTTTTTTAATCTGCCCTTTAATCTTTAATTCTTCTCTATACCCTTACCTCCCTCTCGATCATTGGATTAATAAACTTTAAGTGATGCAGAAGATGTAAAACAAAATCTGTTGATTTAAAACGTTTTGAGAAAAAAGCAAAGTTTGTCAGCGGCTATCGGGAAAAGTTCAAGGTTCCTGTCTTGTCTCACAGCTGGGTTCCTGGCTACAGTGGGCTTGTGAGAAATTAAATATTATCCCTGCACTAGATCGTGAACATGCGGACCAATCAATCAGAACTGCGCACTGCAATCTTAGGAAAAATTAGGCCAAAAGATACCCGTATAGAAAACTTTGGCCAAAGTACAATAAAACCAGAACTAGCAAGATTTTGCTAAAGTTCACTGTCGGTGTGCTTACTGGTCATAACCTACTAAGAAACCACACAATGAAACTAAATCTTAACGATGATGACCTATGCAGAAGACGCAGTGAGAAAGATGTCCAACCCATTTTCATTATCCCTGCTCTTGGCTTTCAAGACTTGCAAGCCTTTGTCCTAACAAGCAAAACTGTAGGAAGCTACTACAAGGTGGGGCAAAGTAATGTCACAATGTGAATTGGCTGCCATTTGGTTAGAAATGAAAAAAATTGGGCTCTGTTTTCACGAAAAGTTTATCTGAAGGTGTAAAATTCAATCAAATGACCACCTCTTGAGGAGATGCATATCTGTGCTCGTTGTACGGCATTTTGAATTGTTGCTCGCAAAACACCTGCCTACAAATTTGTGATTTCTTCTTCAATGTTGGCTTTCAAGACTTGCAAGGTTTGTGGTTTGTTGTGGTAAACGCGAGATTTCAAAAAGTCCCAAAGAAGAAGTCTGACGCCGTTAGATCTTGCGATCTAGCCGGCCAGTTCAAATCGCCAAAACGGGAGATGACACGGTCCGGAAATTGGTGATTCAAAATCTCCATCGTTGCCGAGCTGTGTGAGGGGTTGCTCCGTCCTGCTAGAAACAACAATGCTCGAGACCCAATTCAGCAACTTGCGGCAAAAAAAATCGTTTAACACCTGTCTGTAGCGCTCACCGGTTACGGTTACAGTGGTGCCTCCGGCGTCCTCAAAAAATAAGGGCCAATCACTTTTTTACTGCAAATGCCGCACCAAACAGCCACTTTGAAGGAATGCAATGGCTCTTCTTACTTTTGATGTGGATTCTCCTTGGCCAGAAATGCAACTTTTGTTTATTCATGTAACCACTTAAGTGCAAATGGGCTTCGTCGCTCATTATGATTTCGGATACGAAGTCATATTGTCTTCTTGCACCAGGTTTAACGAAGCATGGGAGTAAGTTAACCTCACTTGACCGTCAGCAGGCAGCAATTGGTGGACGGTTTGCACTTTATAAGGGAACATCTTCAGATCTTTCACCAAGATTCGTCACAACGAACGTCTGCTGATGCAAAATTGTGTGCGTCGTTGTCTCGTCGATGTTTGTGGACTCTCTCGGACGTCCTCGTCCACAGCATTGATATTCGCGGCCGAACGAGCAATGGACCCAGTTTGCATAAGACGCTCAGCCAAACGCTTAATTGTTTGCGCACATGATGCAGGACGACGAAATTCACTCTGCGTTAAAACAACAGACCGGAAATTGGTCAGATAAGCAGTAACAATAATTATGTGTTCTTCAGGTGTGTATCGCTCCATTGCTTGTTGTCAACTAATTCTCTATCTGTCGACAATATAAATGTCAAAGCACAATGACATTTGACGCCATTTGCAAAAGTTATGACACATTCACATTATGACATTACTTTTGCCCCACCTGTTACATACTTTCATGACATTGAAGAGCTAACTGATTCAACTCTCAAAGACAACGGGCCAGCTGAAGGACTCTAATAGCAATACACAAGAGTAAGAAGGACAAATAAGAGACCTGAATGCGATGAAAAAGGCTTTCCGTACCTAAGCTCTCATAGTCAAAGAGGTTCGAATCAATCGTTGAAAATATGTAGCTAGGCCCTAGCTAGAGTGAATGCTGCGACTCGAAGTGTCATCGAATTCGTACCAGATTAACGATGCGATAAAAGAAAGGTCTCAGGTGGAAAGGAATTTGGTGCGCAAAACTGAAAACAGTCGAACTGAAGAGACCCACATGATTATAACGACACCTAGCTTTATTGAGTAAAACGAAGACGGCTCAGCACCCGGATTTATTGAAATTTTCTTAATAAGCATCTCATTTACTAAAGCCCGTATCTCGATGTTTTAAATGCCTAAGTCAGAACCTAATTTGACCAGACGAAAGTGTGTACATAAAAATCATAGTAAAAATCTCCACCGCAGAGTTCTTATAGAACTTTAAAAACATTTTTAATTTAAAGACTTCGCCCCTTCCAGTTGCATCAATTCAAAAATTCAGCCACTCAATGCTTACCCGGTCGAAATGGTCTGCAAAAATCATTAATCCTCTGGCGGTCCGCCTCTGATGTTATATTGACAATCTCCGGTATATTCACATATTCACTTCCAATAAATCTCGCCACAACATTCACGAATGCTACCACATCTTCAGGATGAACCGCATCGTCCTCCGCTTCATCGGCAGAGCATCCACCTAGGCAGACGTCAAAGTAAAAGCAAAATAAGATAACAAAAAATAAAAAAATAAAAATTATTGAAGAGCGTCTAAATTTTTTTTTTTTTGACTGAGACACATCCCCGTCGGGGTAAATACTCGTACACATGTCAGAAAAGTCCGTAAAACGGTCTCTCCACCATCGCCATACCTAGTGTCTGATCCATATCGAGGGTGGTAACAACTCCGTTGGGATTAGTTCCATCATAGGCGGATGGGGGCTTATGATGATGGTGGTCGTCGTTCTTACTGTTCCTCGTACTGCTGATGTCGGCTTTTGGCAGCCGTAAAACTTTTTTAAGTTGTGGCAGGGCCACGACCAAATTTGCATTACCCTCGGCGCTGTATATCAACTGAATTTGGCTAAAATCCATTTCAGATTCGAAACGAAACGAAACTTTCTGTGTGTGTCCACTGATTGTGTGTGCGGTGGTACTGCTTACGATGAACGGAATGGAGCAATGGCAACGTTACACATCTGCAACAGCATTGGCAGCAGGATATAACTCCTGCAAATAGCGAGGGAAAAAAAGAATGTAATAGCTGAAGCAAGATGAACAAATTTTGCAGTGTTATGTTTATCCGGGAGATTAGGATACGAATAACGGCATTAGGGGCATAAATTTTATAAGTGCTTCCACAAGTCAGAAAGGCAAGAAAAGCAATAGCAGTGCAACAGGGGTGGTGAATTTCAGCGAACACTTTTTCCAGTGCTTATCCTTGCCTTGGTCGTATCATAGAGTTCAGATATATTCCATGACAGTCACATGATGAAGATGTAAGGAGTTTTATGATGTTGTTGTGATGCTGCGATGGCGGTAAATTAAGTTGTGAGTGGTTGGAGCTAATTTGTTGCAATTTAGAGTGCATTATGGCTTCCGGTTAGTGACACACACAGCTCGTGAACGAGCCAGCAGAATGGTTTCTGCGGAGTTTTAAGGTTTTAAAAGCAATTTTAACTTTTAGCTGATATAGCTGTAGTGTAATTTTATTAGCGTCAAATGTGTGAAAATAGTAACAGGGTTGGGTTAGCTTCGCTTTTGTGGTTACCTACCGATATGAACGTCTATGTATGTAGTTCCGAATAAGTAAAAGTTTTTGAGCAGTAAATTGTTGGCAAGTGAAGGGCGATATCTGTACATATCGACTCCATAATGAATACAATGAAGCTTTGATTAAATCAGTAGGTAACATGGTTCGAGGAGATTGAGTGTCTGTAGGATAACCATCAAATTGAAAGTTGGATATAAAATTTGGACCAGGTTTTGAGCGTTCTACAAATTTGTATGCCAAATTTTGTTAGTCGTACGACAGCTTGCTTTCTCTATTGTAGGTGATAGATAGGGAGAGTTGGTAGAGCTCATTTTGGTAAAGGCTCCGTGAAGTAGTCGCGATAAAGTTTCAGAGCTTGGTAGCTATGCCGGTACAACAGGCATCTCGGGGAGCTGTAGAAGCCTTATAGATTCTCCTATTCTGAGATTATATAAAAAAAAAAAACGATGTGCATTCTGGAATTATAAATTTTTTTTTAACGCCGACTTTAATTGGATTCCAAAGTCGATTTCAGATGGATTTTTTAAGGTCTCAATTATACAGGGTTATATATTTTGGCTTTATGAATATAACATCGGTTTCGGAGTTTTTGCAAACTTCGATTCCTGTGAGGTTATTTTCGATGACTTTCCGGTACATTTCTGGCTGTATTGCCGCCATAATTTCGCGGATATTGGCTGGTATGTGTTCCAAAGTTTTGGGATTGTCGGATTTAAGGAGCAATTGGGTCATTAAATCTTCGTTTGAATGTTTTCGGTATGATTTTCTTCTGTGGGTAAAGCTGACTTTCCGGATTTAATTATGACTTGTCTCCAAAGCTTTTTCGGAAAAAAGGAAAATAGGTAAGTCGAACGATGAGATTATGTTTGGGCATTAGCAACTTGTGGACACTACTTGGTATGTAGTACCAATTTTAAAGTTGAAGATATAGATCTTTCGTTTCGGTTAACAATTTCGGAATATCATCATTCGAAAAAGCCAAGACTCCGAAAATGTTTGAAAATTTGTCAGTTCTGGATTTGAAAAAAAAAAAAACAAAAACGTCTCGCGGTATTCCCATCATTGGTAGAACCAAATCCAGGTATTGGCTTGTCGACAATGAGACCCATTCTTATTTTAAAAGATTTTTGAATATATTATTTTCCGTTAGCATAGATTGATTTAAAAGGGAGCTTATATGAAAAATGCAATAAACATTCAAAGCATCTTATCCAGTGCAAAGTAGAAAGAACAAAACGATAATTTTCTTGGACATGTGCCTTTTCAATGATCGCTGCTGTATTCATATCTTTAGGAGTTGCGCCACAAATATATCAATTCGATGCAGCATTTGTTCTTTAACTTTCTTCCGAAAACTGATTCTCAAAAATCGAATCAGCAAACAATAGCGAATCTAACGGCATACCAATTTTTCCAATTCGCGATGTTCGAATTTTGATCTAACCTTCTTCCGAAAAAATAAAATTTCTCGAAAACTGATTTTCGAAAATCGAATTCGAATATAGATTTCGAATCAGCAAACAATAGCGAATCTAACGCCATACAAATTCTTCCAATTTGCGTTTTCGAATTTTGACCTAAACATCATTTCATTTATTTATATATGCACATCTTTTACAATAGACTTAAAGTCTTAAAACGCAAAAGTTACAAAAATTAAATATATTAAGTTAAACAATTCAGATGTAATTAAAATAAAGGATAAAATTAAAGAGTGAATAATGACAAAAGAAAAATAAAAATGTAAATTTAACTAAGATTTATAAATAGGTTAAAATTAATAAATAAGTTAAAAATTCAGAAATTAAAAATGATTGTCTGCCTGATACCTGAATAAAACTGCTACAAAATGCTGGGTTCCGCGGAGCCTTCTAATGTCGAGGGGTAAGGAGTTCTATTACTTTATGACGTAAACAAAAAATTGACGTTCTGTAGTAGTGCATGTAAATCTCGGTTGCACAAAAACAAAGGAGCGATTGGAAACAGGAAATTCAATTTTATCAAATAAATAACGCTGCTCAAAATATTATTAAATGTTTTAAGGGCACAGTATTTAATATATGTAGAGAGGCTACATCCTAATACATTTTTCGATAGGGTCGATATATGATCAAAACGATTAATATTATATATGTACCTAACAACGTTATTAAAAGCCACGGTAAGGTTTCTTTTTGTCTCGTGGTTGAGGCTACAACAAATTTCGCACCCATAGAAAATTATTGGCATTATTATGCTTTTTGCAATGCTTAATCGAATGTGTTGAGGTGTAAAACTTTTGGAGAGGGATAAGCTTCGTAGGCAGCCGTAAATTTTATCGATCACCAACCGGACGTGGCAGCTCCAGTTAAGTGTGTCATTGAACCATATGCCTCGATTTTTGGCTTTTTCGACATATTGTAGTACAGTATTACCCAAATAAATAGGTGGAAAGTAGCTGACATCAACTTCATTTCTATAAATAACTATACACTTAGATTTTTTTGGATTTAATTCAAGCTTGTTAGCTTTGGACCAGTTCATAATGTTCATAAAATCAGAGTTTAATTTATCAGCCCTGTCTTCGATCATACCTAATTTGCAAATTAAACAAATTTGCACATCGTCAGCATACATATACAATGATGAGAATTCAACAGTAAGTGGAAGATCATTTATAAATATTGAAAATAGTAACGGCCCTAGTATCAATCCTTGCGGTACTCCTGACTCTAATTCAATGAAGTCTGACAAATTTCCACCTATGTCAACAGCTTGACTTCTTCCGCTGAGATAGGATAGCATCAAATCAGCAGCAGTGTCAGAAAAGCGAAATTGGTACTTCATTTTGGAGACGAGTATTCTGTGGTTTACTGTGTCGAATGCCTTTGAAAAGTCAAGGAGTCCCAGGAACGAAACAAGATCAATATCCATGGCACGTCTACGATCGTCCGTAACTTTTAGGACAGCCGAAATACAACTATGCTGTTGCCTAAAACCAGACTGATGAATGCTCAAGAGTTTGTTATTTTTACTATAGCTGGAGATTTGCTCATGCAATATTTTTTCCATAACCTTAGATAAAAACGGGAGTATAGATATCGGTCTAAACGAGTGGCTTCCTTCTTTACAATGGGTATAACTTTTGCTACCTTCCATGCAAGTGGAAAGGTCTTAGCTAGGATGATTGTGTTGAAAATATGCGTTAGAGTAGGCAGAATATGTGAAAGTAATATCTTTAAGAATAGAGGATGAATATCATCCAATCCCATAGCTGTCGATTTTATTTTGCGGACAGCTCTTACCACATCAGTTTCATCTATTGTATTAAATTGAAAATTCCTCTGGTTATTAGCATTAATAGGAGTAGCAAAATTAGAATCTGTAAGATCTAGTGAGAGGCGTTGAACTTTGGCAAACTCTGCGTTCATGTCTGGATTGACGTCATTAAGACATTGAGATTTTTGCCGACCTACACCTAGCTCCCGTATGTTATTCTATAAAATTCTTGATGGAAAGTTTTCATCAAATCGTTTAGAATAAAATCGGCTCTTAGCTTCACTGACAAGGATGTCCACTCTATTTCTCAACCTACGAAACGAATCGTAAAGCTCGGGCACTCTGAAACGCTTCCAACGTTCAACGTTCAACATCTTCCGAACAAATTTAATTTCTCGAAAACTGATTTCCGAAAATCAAATTCGAATATAGATTTCGAATCAGCAAACAATAGCGAATCTAACGGCATACAAATTTTTCAATTTGCGATGTTCGAAATCGAAAAAATCAAATTTCTCGAAAACTGATTCTCGAAAATTGAACTCGAATACAGATTTCGAAACAGCAAACGATAGCGAATCTAACGGCATACAAATTTTTCCAATTCGCGATGTTCGAATTTTGACCTAACCTTCTTCCGAAAAAATTAAATTTCTCGAAAACTGATTTTCGGAAATCGAATTCGAATAAAGATTTCAAATCAGCAAACAATAGCGAATCTAACGGAATACACATTTTTCCAATTCGCGGTGTTCGAATTTTGACCTAACCTTCTTCCAAAAAAATCAAATTTCTCGGAAACTGATTTTCGGAAATCGAATTCGAATAAAGATTTCAAATCAGCAAACAATAGCGAATCTAACGGAATTCTGGGATTTCTCTACATATATCCCTATTGATCTTTTCCGCATATTTCAGATACCATAAGCCTTCGATTACATTCGCTAGTAACCACAATCAAGTTATCTTCTTGCTTAGTGTTTTTTTTTTTACGTCCACTGCGCGGTCTTATTAAGGTTATAACATATTGCCACAATGACCTATAAAAAAAAATATTACCTAAATGGTTTAGTAAAAATGGATATAATCAAGGAAATAGCTGTGGTCTGAAACTTATGAACGATAGTGTACATAAAAAGTAAATAAAATACTAATTGCACATAAAAAAGATTTCCATTTCGCGCTAATTTGATGACATTATGACAATTCTCAACTCAACCCAACTATTTTAGCTGGGACCAACTTCACCATAACCTGTTTCCATGGATATCAACTTATGTTCAAAACGACATTAATTTGCCATGAGAACATTATAACTGACATACATTTTTCAGTTACACACATTTGAATTTGAACAGGCGAGAACTAATTTGCCAATTTGTAATTCCCACCACCATTGCTGAACACATCCTGCAGAAATTCGCCGTAAGCTGTCAAACTGAAAATGCTTACCAGCCCCAAACCGCACAGCTATACGATTAACAAAGAAAAACTTTCTCTACACAACACTAATTCTGCGTTCACAACACTTTCCACTTAAAGCCGTAAACAGTCCGCACGAACAATTTCACAAAACTGAACTTTAACTTAGCTTTCACTTGGAATTCATTGAAAATTAAGAGAAAAACATTTCACAACACGACCCGACCAACAGATGTTGTAAATAAAACTGAAGTTGGCTGCAATTGATTTAAATTTTTGAGAAATTTCACTGGGCATGCCCATTGCACAGTTCAACAGCGAAGAGAAATCAATGGAATTTATTGTAGTAGTATACATTTAGGCGCGAAACTATATTTCAATGGAATTTAAAGGCGAATTCGAGGTCCTTCTTCCACTCACGGTTTTAAGTGATTGTTTTAAGGATTTTTAAAATTGAGAATAGCAGCAAAGTCGAATTTAATTTATATAGATCTAAATTGGTGTTCTTGGAAATGTTATAGATACAATGGGCTGGCATTTTGAATCAAAGAGTAGTTACGTAGATAATAGAGGTGAATATGTTTGGTCCTATTTACATGGCCCAATAAATTTCTCTCGTCCACAATTTGTAGGACTGTAGTTTTTGCGTGATGTTTTTGATTTTTTCTTCGACTCTGTGGATATCGTCCTTAGAACTTTATTTCAATTAATTTTCTTGGTACAACCCCAGAGTTGCATACCATAGATTTACACCGGCCTTGGCATTTTTATGCTTGTGTAAGAGCAGCTTATTCTCAATATTAAACTTGGAATATTCTCTAAGTAAGCAGTACATTTCTTTGTATTTGTTTTTGAGTTCTTTATAGGCAAATTGTTCGTCTTCTGAAATTTACATAAACAGATTTGGTTTCATAGAGGGCGATCCGAAAGGCTTTTGTCAATTCATTCACATTATTCAGACCGCTTTGCAGTTTTATAGTTGTTTCTTCAATCGTTTTATATACTGCTAGGATAGTAGTGGCATCGGCAAATGTAGCCAACATGGTGCCTTCTTCTTGCAGTATATCACTGATACAGAAGCGGGCCTAGAACTCTTCTTTGCGGTACGCCAGCTAAAATTTCTTTAAATTGCGAGTATTCGTTTTCGTGTCTGACACGGAAAAGTATTAGGTGCGCAACTAAGTTCTGTCAATAGATGGCTCCAGCAGTAAGTGCTGGTCGATTTTGACATATCCAAAGCGTCATGAACAGAGCTTAGACATATGGTAAACAAACTGTTTTGACACATTAGTGATTTTGTTTTGGCGTCATATATTTTGGTTGTGTGAAAATGTCTGATTTGTGCCAAATAATCGTCATTTGCGGGAAGTGTTGATTTTCTTCTTTCATTCGAAAGAAACGGCAGCTGAAGCACATCGAGAGCTCCAAAAAGTTTACGGAGTTGCTGCCCTAAATGAAAGAATGTGCCGTGATTGGCTCCGTCGCTTCAAAACAGTGATATCGATGTTGACGACCGTCAGCGTGAAGGAAGGCCAAAATCCTTTGAAGACGCTGAATTGGAGGCATTGCTCGATGAGGATCCCTGCCAAACGCAAGAACAGCTTGCTTTAGCATTAGGAGTTACCCGTCAAGCCATTTCCAAGCGATTGCTTGCGTTTGGAATGTTTCAAGAATAAGAAACTTGGGTTCCTTATGATTTGAAGCCAAGGGACGTTGAGCGTCGATTTTTCGCCTGTGAACAACTGCTCCAGCGGGTTTTCTTTATCGCATCGTGACGGGTGATGAAAAATGGATTCATTACAGCAACCCAAAGAAAAGAAAGTCATGGGGACTGCCCAGTCATGCTGCTACGTAGTCGGCTCGGCCGAATATTCACGCTGCGAAGATTATGCTGTGTATTTGATGGGACCAGGTCGGTGTCATTTATTAAAAACTGTTGAAACCCAACGAAACTATCACTGGGGAACGGTATCGATTTCAATTGATGCGATTAAGTCGAGCACTGCGCGAAAAACGGCCACAATACGAGCAGAGGCACGAAAAAGTGATTCTACAGCACGATAACGCTCGGCCTCACGTTGCCAAACCCATTAAAACCTACCTGAAAACGCTCAAATGGGAAGTCCTACCCCACCCGCCATATTCCCCAGTTATTGCGCCATCCGATTATTACTTGTTCCGTTCGATGGCACATGGTCTTGCTGATCAGAAGTTCCGCTCATATGAAGACATCACAAAAACGGCTTGATTCGTGGATAGCCTCAAAAGATCAACACTTTTACCGTAACGGTATTCGAGCTCTGCCAAAAAGATGGTAAAAAGTTGTAGCTAGCGATGGGCAATACTTTAAATGATTCATTTGTAACCATTTTCTCACAATAAAGTTTAATTTTCATAAAAAAAAAAATTAGTTGCGCACCTAATAATATTTCACAACTAATAACAAAATAGGTAATCATTTATTTTAATTTATCACGTCTTTCCATATCCATGGCAAAAAAAAAAAAAAAATTGTTTTCAAATTCATTTGTCAACAATTCACTGCACGACTGTTACACATGCATTCCTGCATGCATCAATGCAAGCTGCTTTGTTGCACATCTGTTTCAAGAAAATGAGGGATGCAATATACAAAATCCATGCGAAAAAGGAGTAAATAATAATATACATTTTAGTGCTGAATCTGCTACGATAAAGATAGACGTCGAATGGCATCTTCTTTTTTTAAAGCAATGTGCTAATACTAATTTAAATCGTAAGCATATTTTCCATGAAGGAACGTATAAATTTCAATATCTTTTAACATTTGAAATTAATTCAAAAATCTATGAATGAACAATCAACAAATGTACAATGGATTCAAATTCAGATCCGCTTGAACAATTGCGAAAGAATAATAAATCAAGTACAAATTCAGATCTGCTAAACAAATAACGGGCGTGTTTTGTAGATCTGTAAAATTTTTACCATCTTTATATCGCCTGGAAAATCTATTACCATAAGACTTCCCGCTTTCAAATTTTTAGAAATTCATTGAAACTATGCACATTGAGGGGAAGTGTATACATTTGCGCTAGGCAGAGATTGACAGCAGTCATTTACCATATATGACAGAAATTAACACCTATGTATACCTGGCTTGATTTGAAAGAAATATGGGCTAACGAAACTTTAAGAGTAATGCGCGAGTTCTGAAGTTTTTGGAATGAACACTACTAACTTTAATCGAACCATACCAACTCGAGCCTGAGCTTGTTGATGGCGTTACTTGTCAAAATTATTGTAGTACTACAATTGGATATGCTTCGAAAGACATACCTGAAAATTTCAGCCATTTTGGGCGCACAGTTGTTGTTGTCAAAACTATTCTAGTACTATAATTGAACATGCTTTGATCCCTGAGAATTTCAGCCACTTTGGAAGCTCAGTTGTTGTTTGACAGTCGTTTGTATCAGTCTATGTTTATTTTTGCATTTAAAAGGTGCGCATGCGGAAATTAAAGCCGAGTTGGATGCTGCTTAGAGGGACTCTGCTACATTGGCTGTTGACTTGAAAAGAGGGGTAGCTGAATTCAATTGTCGTCGTACCAGCTTGGTTAATGATGATCGTTCAGAATAGCCAACAACTATAACCAATAAATGATACTGGATGACACTTGAGTGAATGTTAAAGAGATGGCAGAGGTTATGGGCATAGCGAAGGAATGCTTTTATCATATTTTACATGAAAAATTTGAGCGTGGTATCTGCGAGTTTGGAGCCGCCATCTTGCTCACTTTGGACTAAATAATCATTTTACTGAATATGACCAAAATGCATGAATTGAGGTTGGAACTAATTGATCACCCTCCGTATTTACCAGATCTGGTCTAGTAAGCTTAGAGTTTTGTTCGAAGGACAGTGATTTCCATTGAACGAGAAGATCATCGCATCTGTAGTTGTCTATTTTGTAAAGTAAAATGCCAACTACTATTTGGACGGGTCAAAGAGGTTGAAGCATGGTTGAAAAACAGAATTGAATTTGACCGAAAAAAATACCTGTTTCTCTGGTAGGCTCAACACTTTTCAAACCACTTTCATGGAAGAGTATTCAATAGCTTTGCGACTTTGTGATGCTTTTAGCAACACGTGTCACTTTCTTTGTGGTGATAAAATTACCCAAGCAGTCCTTAGGAAAATTAACATTTCTACAATTTTATAGTAAATAGTGAATTTTCCATTGGCTCCAAGTCAATACACAAAAGAACAATCTAAATGGTGTGAAATAAGACATCAACTTTGTTACAACCTATTACCTAGTGCAATGTAAACCCTTTAAACTAAAGTTTAACTAATTATCACAGCAAACTTTCCTGCTACCCAATATTACCTAGAAAATAAAATTACCTCTAATTGGTACGAAAATTTACATAACAAATTCCATCGCTCAGGAAAGACCAAGATAATACGCCCAAGCATCCTTTACAGAAAAAACACTGTTGCACTTTTATGATATCCAATTTATTAACATCGTCTCTCTAACTTCTCATAACGAACAAAACTTTAGCCATAAAGGACCTCTTCCTCTGGCAAACTGTAGAGTGTCCACAATGCACTTATATAGTAAAAATATTTCTCGTATAACAAACAACAAAGATGAGCAACATCCTTAGATCCTTGTTGTCGTCGTTCCTCTTCAAGGATATTCAAAGCAAATTGCTGCAAAAGTATTTCTGCAAACCACCAACAAAAAAGGTTTGAAGAAAAAAATTAAGAAAAACTTTCGCATATTTTCCAATTGTTGCCACCACCGTATACAATTCTAACGAGATAAATTCGAATTTCAAAGGATAACAAGAAACCCGATGATAGTAGGCATTTCGAATATTTTACCATCAAAACAATATTCAGGACTTTTGCCATTGTTCGCTTAACCAAGCAAACACAAAACTTAACCCAAAATATTGGCATTGCAGGGCTACGGTGGATATACATAGATGGTGGTGGTGGTGGGTTGAGGGCCACTAAGACTTCGAAGGATATTAGGTCAAGAGGTATTCTTAGTCTCTGCCTTTAAGGGCGAACACAAAATTCGAGAAGAAAAGCTAATCCTTCCCGTTTCGAAAAGTAGTTGAAGGAAATTCCATCAAATGCATGGTATGAACGGGCTTCACTACACATATCCACCACGATTACCGCTCATCTTTGTGTGCACTTCAATTTCTATTAGTATTTTGTAGGATATTTGAGGTCGACGGCTGGAAAACAGACTTAGTAGGTCCCACATACGGATGCATCTCTTATTGGAAGCATCTTGAGTTAGGTTTTCATTAGCAACGATGATGTGTAGTAGAAGGACGAAAGAAGAGTGGCTGCTGTTCCAATTCTATTCAGTCAAAGTATAATACAAGCCCATAAAGCAAGGATATCAAATTTGCTGGCTGTTGCTACTTTTTGTAGGTCTACCCTTATGTGTATGTGTGTTGTTCGTCTCCAAGTCATCTGTGATCCAATTGTGTCACATGCATAATAAATTTCTTTTCTCTCCCTTGTGCGGTTGAATGAAGGATGCACGTATCCTTGTACGGCTTTCGCTTCCACCAAAGTCATGTGTTTTGCAACTTTTTCTAGGATTTGGTGCATCTAATTTGTGGCATGGTTTTGTTACCGAATTTGGGAGGATAATAACAGTGCAATTGGGAAATGAGGCTAGGCAACATGTTTCCTTTGAATATTTTGCTGATTGGAGGCATTTTCTAAGGGATTAGCATTTTAAAAGGAGGAAGCAATAATGAAACCGCGATACAATTTTCTGGAATGATGAGTTCCTTATACGGAGTAGGAATTGAATTTAATTACAGAGACATATGGGTAAACTTTTAATATAAGTTTCTCAAAAGGTTCACTAATAAAGGCAGGGTTTGTTATCTGGAGCATTTATATTGATCTTTATAAGTGTGTCAGTTGCGAGTTCATAAAACGCAAAGTAAGGGTAGGTATCTACGAGTACGAAGGTACGAAGTATATTTCATTTTTATTTTAGAAAAATATGAGGAACCATTTCCTTGTTTAATCAGAGGGTTACAAAACTTTTGGACTACTCGTACCTGTGATTCCAAAAAATTACATCAAATGATTTCAATCATCCCATCTAAAAAATCTTCTACAGTCGTTCCTCATTTTTTAAATATTTCATTATGAGACATTGACGGTGTAACTTAGGTCAGATTAGATAAGGTGGTTGCCTTCTAAAGGAGAAGGGTGCACTTAAACCTCCGGCCGCTGGGTCTATCGCTCTATCTATTTAGGAAGATTTAAATTTCTTAATTGCTGTCAAATTGAGGGTACGTACTAGAACAAGTTGAAGAGTGCTATACTCGTCATGATTAGGTGCTTAGTTTCGACTACGGTCCTATATGAACCAGGGGCCGAATTACCGCCTTCGATAACGAGTGAGTGAGTAGGACTCGTGATCGATTAACCTCATTGGGATGATGGCACTCGAAAGCTCACGTGTCGAATGAAAATAAAATTGTACTAGAGAAATTCTACTACAACTTACAAAGTGACGTTTCTCCGTCGTATAAGCATACGCAAATTAAAACGTAAATAACATTTTTATTTTGCAGATTTAACAAAAGATTTAGGATTAATAAAGATGCATTCAACCACTTAAAAAAAAAAAAAATATATATTCTTTGTCAATTCGGGGTGTTTGGCCATAAAATCGGCCAGAATATTTGTGCTGTCATCTCACATTTCGACTGAATGCTCGATTACGAGAGCGATAACGCCAAATCCTCACATTTCGATGACGAGTTACTCATTATCGATTGTTGTAATTCGGCCCCCGGTCTCTTTTGCTATGGTACAAGTGGAAAGAACACATCATCTACTATTTTTTTGTGAATTTGCTCAATAGAATCCAGCTTTTGCTGCTTTGTCTGGCTAATTTATAAGATTGTGTAAACCACTGTGTATCCAACACAGAGTAACTTTGTATGGTTCTGCAATCGCTTTAGCTATTCGCGCCAGGTCTTTATCAATTTTATCCAATCCACGTCAGCTCATTAGCGATGCAGGCGAGTCAACCGAATCAAATTGCCTATACGCTGATCACTTCATCATTTGAATTGAATTTAACACTTAACATCTAAGAAATTCAGACCCACACTAATGAAATGAAGGTAGATTGACAGATAAACAGATGCCTTAGTTACCTTAAGTAGCTCATGAAACTTATTAGTCGACTTACTGATGAGTAAGGGAAGATTTTCTGCCAGCAAAGCATTTTCCAGGTTATAAAGTAGCGCGGCTTGAGCGGAACACATCTTTGGTTCTAGGATTAAAAGATTCACCTGGAGTATTGCCTCCCCGATGGTGAACGATGAGATGATTAGGGTTTCCTCTTCGTCTATGGAGAACTATAAATCATACGGTCTTAATGCAAATATCCAGTGGTGGTATCAGCCTTACTAAGACTCTGAAATGGATTTTTAGGGCTTGCTTAACTAGGTGTATACCATCTCTTTTGTGCGATGTGTAGTAGGGAGTAGGGACCTACAATTTTATGCCATTTCCGAGCGCAATTTTTTCGACTGAGAGAAGATTCTTTTGTCGGAGGTTTTGTGAAATTTGTATTAGCATTTTCTGAGACTCGAACCTTGAGTCTCCCGGTCCGTGATCGCGCACTTAACCACTGACCAGTGGCGCCCAACAGTATGTGTGATGTTAAAGTCGTCTTTATTTCCAAGCCATGGAGAGAGGAAAGGTTTTAAACCTTTCAGAGTTTCCTCATTTGTGTTGAAAAGTTTAGAATGTATGGTAGAAAAATATGTGAGGTCGGTAGAAAGAAAAAGCTCTGAGAAGATCGGTGCGTCTGTCCTTCTCGACTTTGTCTATAGGATCAAGCATGGGCCGTACTCTTTGTGTGTTCCTCGACATACTCGTTGTGATAATGATACCTTCCATGTGTAACCCTGTCAAAATGCACGGAGTAGATCGAACCACTGTCAGATGGATCTATTTCATGTTGTCTGAAAGACGGCTTAGGTTGAGAGAGGCTATCCGCAAGGTGGACTTCTTTCGCCTTTACTATGGCACTTTATTGTCAATGCACTGCTCGCGAAGATGCAAAATTTGAGACTACACATCCAAGCGTAGACTAACGATTTTATGTACTGGTATCTTTGATAACCTTGGATGACTGGTATGTTGTACTGAAATTGAAGCGGATGGTCAGAACTTTCTGGCAGTGTTGCAAGGCTTTCAAACAGATGTGGGGTCTGAAGTCTTCAGTAGTACAATAGTACATAGCATCTGTAGTGGTCAAGGACGGTAGTTAAATTTATCTATTATCACCAGATGGCAAACAGAGATCTGCCTTGGAATCACTTAATCCCAGCAACGATCTAAATAATACGATACCACTGGACAAGGAGGCGATGAAAGCGATGCGTCTACTCAGGGAAACGAATACGACGGATATGATTTTTTTGTTCCTGATCCCTATCGACTTGGCCGGGAAGTTCAATTGGCAAAATCCAAATGAAGTCTTCTTCACAGATGGAACCAGCACCTCTAGTGGAACTGAAGCTGGTATTTTAATGAAAACAAATTCCCTTTCGGTCTGAACACAATGGCGACTGTTTGACAGACGAAAGTTTTTACCATAATAGGATTAACAAAATGGATAATTGAGGGATAGAGTGGTAGAAGTGACACCGAGGCTGCACTGAAGACCCACCAAATCATTCAAAGATTGTTCAATGTAAGAATAGACTTAACAAGTTTTCCAAATGGAAACGGGTTCTGTATTTATGGTATAAACTTGTGTGAAAGGGCCTGATAAAGTACTGCACAATTACTTCTCTATTTGGGTATGAAGGACTGCAGATATATGGTTGGACTAATCACAGGATACAATACATGCGGTTATAACTTCACGTGTAAATCCAGTCTTGAAAGCGAGGAAACGACGGAACACTTCGTTTTTCAATGCCCTGCTTTTGCGAGAATGGAATTTCGCCTATTATAAATATATCTAGCCCTGGTCGATCGGGTATTTTCAGTGTATGACGTCACCAGAGCAGTCTCAAACAGGGTTGTTTGAAATAGGTCGGTTTGGAATAAATCGGCTGCAGACCGATGGTCGGAACTCAAAATACCCTACTAATAAATTTTTTCCAAAAAGTTATCCGAAACTCTCTTAATATACTTACTGACACTATTCGCAGCTGCCAATTTTGGATCAGATTGGGAAAAGGTACTAGTATATATGATATTCCCTAGGAAATCGTAAAGTCAAACTGCAAATATCTCTCCACACTTATTCACTGCTTGTTCGAGACAGTTTATTTTGTACACCCTATCCCATAGGTTACATTAATTTTGACAAATAGTTTGTTACATTTATTTCGATCTAGCCATTTCCGTTCGTCCGTCCGTCTGATTGAATGTCACCAGTTTTTGGGCCTTAAGTTTTGAGCTAGGAACATGATTTACAAGCTTTTCAAAATCGGGAACAGTACTATTTTTTGAATCCGCCCACAAACACGCTCACTTTTAAATAATGTCGTTTTTCCATTATTTTTACTAGAAACTGAAAAATATTTACTCTACAAAATATGTAGACGTATAGGGCAACACCCACTAGTGTATAGAGCAACGCCCACATTTTGTGGGCGTTTTTGCCAAAAAGAACTTCATTTTTCTATCTCAAAGCTATTTACGGTGATGGTTAAGTTTTATTGTGAATATTTCACCAGAATTTGTGATCATTGGTTATAAATGGCGACAACCACGTCCACTTTCTTCTAGTGAAACAATTCAGCAACAAATAATCTGGTAAAATCTCTTAAAAATCGCGAGAATATTCTTTGAGCAAAAAGATGTCATTGCACTTGAATCAATAAGTTCCAAACGCCATGCCCATTTTACTATGGATGAGTTAGAAGATGAGGGATAGGGCAGAATACGATCGTTAAATACATATGTATTCGCAGCGAATCTTTATATCTAGAGACCGTTCCACCATCCAAAACTCGTGGACCCGTCCGGTAATCAGCAGCTCAGCTTTCGCAGAACTTCCCTAACTTCGTGAAATAAATACTTCAAAAGGCGCCACACACCGGGGTGGACCTGGGCCACAACCAAGAAGCCCCTCCACTTAGCTCGATATTGAGCTAGTCGCCTTTAGTTTTGCATACAAAGTTTCCGCTAATTTGCACCACCTTAAGTGAAGTCTTACTTTACCACGTTGTCCCTTCGGGTTGGATTCGAAGAGTTTTCGGCCGGTGCTTCGATGTCCATTTGCTCTACATTTCTCCCCATCATGTCAACTGCAAACACAATTGTTCCGGTATTCTAATAACTTTGTCTAAATAGTCCCATTTGGGGGTTAAAGTGGTCTTCATACCTAAGGCCGGTAAGACACTAACTATTTACTAACAAAAGGCAAAATCCCCATGTAACACCCTCTGCTGGTGGTACCCCTCTCAGAATCTCTAACAGTGCCGAATACTTGGGACTAGTGCTCAAACCCAAAATCATCCAATGGATGTATACGGCTATAGTAAGACCTACTCTGATTTACGGCAGCTTCGTTTGGTGGCAAGCAACAACTAAAACCTCCAACCTAATGGCCATCACGAAAGTACAAAGACTAGGGTGCATTAGATGTTCAATGAGAATAACACCTATAGCAGGACATCCTCAATCTGTTTCCGTTCAGACATCTTTATGCGAGTATAGGCGACTATTATTGTCCTAAGAATCCGTCAAGCACCTACCCGAGTATACACCAATGGATCCAAAATGGAAACAGGCATAGGTGCGGGTATCTACTTCTTCCGAACCGCAGCAGGGTTTCCAGGCGGAAGTTCTAGTAGTGACAAAAGCCACCCGTGAGACATCGACAGCCAGGCAGCAATAAAAGCGATAACTGCTTCAGAAATAAAATTGAAGTGCTGTTGAGAAGAGGTTCTTGAAACACAGCGCAAGGTAAAACTTTGGTGGGTCCCTGGACACAAAGGCATACCAGGGAATGAGATAGCGGACGAACTGGCAAAAAAAAGTTTCGGCATTAAGCCCTAACCAATCTGACCCCTCAGTGAAGCAGGGAATAACGTTTTAACAGAGGTAAACAACAGGTTGACCTCTCTAGACACTTATGTCACCATTAGGAAACTTTGGCAACGACAAAGTCAGGACTGACAGACTTATACAAATTAATAGAAAATCCCTATCTACTCGTACCCTTACAAGAGTGATTACGGGGCATAATACTCTGCGGAACCATATGAAAATACTACGTATAACTGAAAGAGACCTACTATGTAGGGGTTGTGGTGACGAGGAAATTTACGAAGATGCAACCCACTTATAGCCCAGGCCTCTATTATCAAAGAAATAAATTCCTCGGACGACACTTCTTTCAGGATCTAGAAGAACTATCTGGCAAACCTGTGAATGACATCCTGAACATTATCAAATACTGGATGGTTTGTATCATAAGAAGAGTAAGTATGGTTATATACTCTTTTATTGGAACCTCACGGGCAAGGTACTTTACACATTCCTGAAAAAAAACAATGGGTCTGTAGTGACGGGAGAGATTTAGTCCTCCCTTGTCTACCCACTTATCTGCCCTACATTTCCTAGGCATCTTATGCGATGATTTCGAACCCATAATCGCATCATCACTTCCTACCTAATAGTGCATTTACAATGAGCGTATGCTGATTCTGACTGTACTGGTGGAGCTGAACACTTAAACCTGGGCAAGCACAGTTGGGTGAACTTCTGCACACATGTACCGCAACGAGGCATCTCTTGTTGATCTGATTGAAGGAAATATTCGCCTCAAAGTCTAACAAGAATCTCTGAGAAGAAGAACATGTGACATGGAATCAATGGTGCCGGAACACCTTGTATGAGCTACTTTGACATAGGAAATAAGCATCACCAGACTGAGTCAGGGTGTTAAAAACGAGAACTACCAAAGGATCTGGCCTTAAAGGTTGGGGAAAGTTTCACAAGCATCTGATACAAACAACAATGCTTTTACCTTTACGTACCCTTATTGTTTTTCAATCTTCTGATACTGAAGACAGAAGGTCTACTCTTCTAATATATGCCTAACATGTGACATTCCTAGAGTCGATTATGAGACATCAAATAGCCGACAACTTGCTTTCTTAAAATCACATTTATTCATAATTTCCCA
Source organism: Pocota personata (assembly GCA_963082735.1). Taxonomy (NCBI): domain Eukaryota; kingdom Metazoa; phylum Arthropoda; class Insecta; order Diptera; family Syrphidae; genus Pocota; species Pocota personata. The sequence goes on from OY720430.1 coordinate 204,717,475, forward strand.
TTCACAAACATTACTACTTGCACATGCAGAATACAAATAAGCTTATAATAATTTCTGCTGTATTATAAAACTTTATAGCCCCACGAGGTCCTCTCCCATCAGGAATTCCCTAAATGCCTCTCGCGCCGGATAATTAAACGCCCTATCGTCCTTCCGCATTCAGATTCACAAAGGACCAATCAATTTATAATATTCACCCACCTAATCTATTAAAGTGTCCTTGGTAACGTAGTTCATTTGACGAAGGAACAAAAAAAATCCTTTTAGCTACCCATGAGCTTCCTTCCAGCAGCCGTTCAAATTTGAGTTGGTTTTACCAATTTCGGTCACGTCACATCACAACCCATTATCAGTTATTATCGAAGAGTGAGAGAACTGAACACAGCCTACCTGGGGTGGCTTAATATGCATCTTTGTCTCATTCCATATTTTGTACTCGTATTTATAATTACCACTTTCAATAGCTCTTGAAATCCCTTGTGCGCTATTTAAGTCCGAATAACCGTCAGCATCATCATCATCGTCTCTGAAAGGCATAGTCATTCTAGCTGAAAAGAAAAGCATACACATGCATACTCCAGGATGCCGAACACTCGTTGTTGCTGCAAGCACCTATCCTTTGGTTTGAACGGAAGTGGTGGACATTTCCAAAAAGTTCGTTTAAATAAAGGTTATGATGATGACGTCAAAGTTAGGAAATAGTACGAGTAGTAGTAGTAGGAGCATCAGGCAAGGCACGTCCTGAATTTTAAGCCCAGTAGAGGGTCCTACTCGATGGCACATCGTTATCCTGATCACTTTTCCCTTGTAGGATATTTTGTACTTTGTATTCATTTTTATTTCATCGCCTTCCTTTGTTCGTTTGAATATTATACGAGTTCGACTTTATTAGGTTAAGGATGAGCATCGACATTGTTTCGTTAGTAATTTGCTCACAGAGCCAATATCTATGAATGACGTTCTGAGATTATTAGATACAGTTTTTGGGATGCACTGACAGAGGACATTGTTGGTCTTTATTTAGTAGTTTTCTAAGAAATTTGTTAAAGTACGAATAGATATCGCTTAGCATTGAAGTTGAATAGGAAAATTGTGTCGGAGGGTTTCGTTTCAGATATTTCTTGGAATTATTCTCCAGCAAATGATAACTCTTCATCTGAGCTTTTTTTCAGTTTAGACAGCTGGATAAACATGTGCAATCTGTCATCACTCTGGAGATAAACTACGTATCGCATAGGAATGAAGAAGTTTGTCAAGTCGTATCTGGATTCATTTTAAATTTCTACTACTATCTGCATGGCTGGAATATAGCCAATCTTAAAGTGTACTTTGAAACTTTTAAATGCTGGTCTTAAACGTTTAAGCGTCTTCGTAATTTTGTACTTTATATGCTTTTATATGGCTCGAGGAAATTAAACCAGAAAAGATTGTTTAGGCAATCAGATTGCTCACCCTTAAAAATTTAGTGGCCAAGTCTTCTATATTCTGTGCTTTGCAACTCAAGAATGGGTAAACCTACTCCCGTGACGTTTCTTCAGAACGTCTCAGCCAATTTAAATGTGATTTATTTTATCACTTGCGGAATTATTTGAGTTAACATTAGGTTAGGGTAGGTTAGGTTTGGAGGGAGGTGCACTATTGGAGTTGGTCCATTGTGTTGCCCCTTTATTTATTTGTGTTACCAGTTGTAAACTATGTTGGACCCTCTGCCGGTCCTTTGTCAAACCAACTTGTACTCTTGATGAAACATATCATGTTTATTAGTGGAACTTGCACCATGTTCTTTAGTTTTTCAAATAGTCTGTTTCACATGTAGCGTTGTGTCTCATCATGTGAGTGTTTTTTTTGTTTGGTTGCGCCAATGGATGTGGTAATCTTCTAAGAATCCTATTATAGTAACCCAAGTTACCAGCATGCACGATTCGCAAGCCCGAATAATCGATACCAGGAATACCCCTACGTACTAATACACACCCAGCACTCTTCTCCCACTTTTCCACCGGGACTGCCATTTTAGGTATTACTTCGCGGGACTGGTTAGCAAATCATGCTATGCGTCTTGTATTAGCTGCTTCTGATGCTTCTTATTGCCATCCAATTCTCTTCCGATCGCAACATATGGTTGAGGAGTAACGACTGACTGTGTAGAGTAGTTCTCCATGCCATGAAGCGTGTACTCCGTATCTTCATCTTCATCCAGGCACTCTGGGCAGGATGGTCGTGTCTTGTCCAAATCGGTGGAAGTATTTGCGGTAACAGCAGTGACCAGATAGGAACTGCGTAAGATGGTAGTTGCATTTCCCATGTTTTTGACTTATCTAGTCTTGGATAGTCGGTAACAGTTTGAATGTCTATCTGCCTTTTGTTGTGTTGGACGAACGGGTTTGCCACGTAGCTACTGACGCTGCCTTTACTACCATTTTGATTATCTTGATGCCATCATCATCAAGATAATCATCATCATTTTGGTTCAGGGTTCTTTTACTGTATATTCTGAACTTCTCGTTATGGGGACTATACTATGTATAACAAAGGAGGCCTTGTCTGAGATGGTTCGGAAGCCGCTGATTGGACGTAGCGCGCAGATTCTACATATTGATGGTAGTCTTCTTTTGGTCTCATTTATTCTTAGTGCCTGTACCCAGACTGAGGCGGCATATAACAGAAGCGAAGTGATAACTCTGGAGAGCAGTATTACCTATCCAGGCGATGTTAGGCAGTATACACAAGAGAACTCCCTGTATTTGCGATGTTTTTTTGTCGAATAATTAACGTGCGTTACTTTTTCTTTGGTCTTGATTGTTTGGTTATCAACCTGAAAATTCGAGAATTCTATAGCTTTCCGACTGGTTATAAGGACAGCTTCTGTTATATGGTCGGCCAGTTCTAGTTCGGCGAAACCTAGCCAATCTCTTATCCGGGCAATTGCTTCATTTGTAGCTAATTCGACTGGATCTGTTTAGCTACTGCCACGACGGCAATGTCATCAGCGAATCCAATTATCGTTACTCTGTCGGGCAGCATTAATCGTAGGACACAGTCGTACATAATGTTCCACAGTAGCGGCTTTAAGACCAATCCTTGTGGGACTCCCTCAGTGACGTTATAGTATTCTACCCCTTCATCAGTATTGTACTTCAGCTTTCTTTTGTTGAAATAGTTCGTCGCTATATGCAGCGACGTATATGGCGTATCCATCCTGGCGAGTGATCTTCTAATGAGTGACAAGTTCGCAGAGTTAAAGGCGTTTTTAACGTCCAGCGTTACCCCTGTATAGTACTCCTTTGTGCCGTAGAGCCATCTTTCTCCTTCGATAGCACCTTCTTCTTCTTTTCTTTTGGTAGCAGGACCAAATGCCGTATTTTTCATTGTCTCTATGAAAAATCTCTTTTTTACGGCCGCTGATAGTGCCTCAATTGGGATGCCGTCGGGTCTGAGTGCCTTATTGTCGCCTGTCTTGAATAGTAAAAAATGGGATATCCTTCGGATTGACTCTCATATAATGTGGCTGGCCTTTGGGGAAAAAGTTGCTCTACTATGGATATCAGCATTATTGGAAGTGTCCTACAACACTTCAGTTTCAGCATCAGTATTCTATATGTCCCATGGATTAATGTCAGCTTCTTGAAAGAGACATTTGAAGTATGCGATTTTGCTGTCCTTGATGGGTCTATTTAAGTTGCGTCTCTTCAGTCTAAGGGTGTACAGGCGTTGTTGAAAGTCTGCTCTCCATCTTGATAGCTGGACTTTGCGCATGGCTTGTAAGCATTTTGCCCGAAGTGTCCTTATTTCTTCGTTCCACCAGTAACATGGTGATGCACTGTACGCTATCTCTGCGAATGCGTATTACCAATTAGAGTATGCGCACGATAAGTTTCGCGAACTGAACCACGATTTTCGAAATAAATTTGCACAATTTGAAAGCGTTGTTCTAGCGTAAGTCTATTCATGGTGAATTGACAAATCAAACTGAGCACAAATCAGCTGTTAGCTGTCAAATTGGCTGTGGCTGGAAGAAGTATTGCCAATTCGAAAAACAATACTCTAAAAAAGACACCATTAATTTTAGTATTGTTTTAGTGAAAGTGTTCGATCTCGAAATTTGAATTAATCTTGATATTACTATGTTAGAGAAAATTAAAAGAAAGTGGGCCTCGCAATTCTGTCTGTCTGTCCATCTGACTGTACCTCGGGCTACAGTCTAAACGGCTGGACAGATTTTCTTCAAACTTCATACCTGGGGTCTATGTGGTAATGCCCAGGGGCAAAATTCCAATTTTCATTATGGCCTCAAATTTAACGCTGTTTTACTTAAGGCCATTTAAAAAAAAATCCGATTTTCTCAAAAAAATTTATACCTGGGGTAGCATGAACGTTTGTAATAACACTGCGTACTCAGTTCTGTGATAAAAATTCGAATAACAGTACTTTACTTATTAGCGGATTTGCAAAAATTGGCTACTTCTCGGATGTGGCTAAACGATTTTGTTTAAAATTGCTATAAGTACGGGGTGGCCGGTGGTAACATCATCGCTTGTCACGCTGTTGATTCACGGTTCGAATCCTGAAGTCAAGAATCATCTATTTATTTCGCACGAAATAAATAAAAAAGTCGATCACTTGCGAAAGCTAAGTCAACTCTACTGTGAAGGCATAACACTGGCAGTAGGGTGGTCATATGGCTAAAATGCAACTTGATCGTGTTGATGACCTCAGGAGGACGGAAAAAACTACTGTGAATCATAAGCAACGACAATGATAGCGAAAGACAAACAAAATACTCCCCAGTTATCTGGACAGCCACCCTTGGAGTTTACAGAAACTTAATACCACCTGAGTTTCAAACCACACCGCTCTGTCTTTCTCTCTGTCTCTTCCCCTTTCCATAAAACGTACGTGTTCTAAAAATTAGTATAAGGGTATTCATATCCCCTTTAACACGTGCAAATTATAAAGAAAAAAAAAAAAGTAAGGACATGGTATTCAAAATTTTGATAAAAAAAAGCTGTTTACATTCTTAACACATTTTACGAAAAAACCCATTTAGTTGCTTCTTACCGATTTTTTTCCTAAATTTGAAATCTAAACAATATACAAACAAATAGCACACATGGAGCAAATACGCGCAACACAGTCGTGCCCTTTATTTAATATTCCTAGCCCTATTGCAACTCAATGGACGTCCAAGTTTGTCTCCCCCATTTCTTGTGTATACCGGAACTTTCATCTCTGTAAGGATATCCATAAAATTTCCATCAAAATACCCAGATGCCATATCAAAACTAACCGCAAGCCATGTGTTTTCCCAAATCAAAATTGCATTAGAAATAACTTTCAAAGTCGCCCAGGTCGCCACATGTCAACTGCAGCCCGTTTCACCAAACGTCGATGCAATTCCCAAAACATTTTCTCAGTGTTAAAAATAAAAAAAAAAATCAATTTACCTCTTACTGTGTGCGTGTGCAAGTGATTTTAAATTCAACCCAAAACCCATACTGTCTCTTTGTCTACAGAGCAAAACTTTCCAATAATCTGCAAAAGTTTCAAACAAATTGAATTTCGAATTTCTTGACTCGAAACTATTAAAACTTTAGGTGCTGACATTCGACTTAGGAACATCTTTGCCTTGTGTGTATATGGAAATCAGCATGTGTTGATATTTCGTCAACAGGATAAATAGAATGAAATGCAGGGTGCGCCCAAGGATTCGATTCATTTTAGTTAGCTTTTTGACCCAAAATGAAGGGTTTGATGCATGTCACGATGGAAGTTACATTTTCATTCCTAATCCCGGGTCAAAGTCCAAGTTGGAATAATTTTAATTTATTTTTTAAATATGCAGGTCTGGAAGAGTATTCGGGCGTTTGAATGCAGACTAGCAGGAAAAGTTTAAGTGCAGAAGGATTCAGAAGGTATTAGAGCCTCACCGAGAGCATGTTCTGCACCTATAAGTCATTTCATTATTTCCCTTCGAATCGAACTACATTCGAGCAAGAAAAGTTAAGAGGGTTTCGACAGTATGTTTCGAAAGGAAGAATACATAAAGAAAAGGAAACCCAACTTCGACGAGGTTTGAATGCCTTCGTTAACAGAAACAAAATTTTCAAGTTAGACACTATTTTGGCGGGAGTATTTAAAGTCATTCGGGCTTCTCTCATCTTTTGCGAAACCTAGTCTGATACCCAATACAGGGTGATATTCTTGATCTCGTTTATGTTCTTTTAAAATATTTTTGAGCATAAGAGTTGAGCACTCTGATGACAGCTTCGTTGTCTGAAGCAATCTCCTGGAGGCTCTGCCCATTGGTTCAGATACTGCCCCAGTTATCCACGATCCATTAGAGCACCATTTTGGGGTAAGCTCTTCGTGCAAAATAGCAAAATTGTTATTTCCTGATCATTTCATAGCTGGCTCCCTCTTATGTGATACTCAAGAGGTGTAGATCGAGGAAGACCTCCATGGCTGCCATATAACATGAATTCATAGGCCTGCCAAGATAGTCTGCACTTTTTCAAGGCTTTTCTTTGTTTTAATTAGTTTCGTTCTTTTGGTCCAAACCCACCACGTCCTATTTTATTATACGTCTCACCATGTATTATAACTTTAGAGCAGGTTACAGAGGATTTTTGCGTGCAAAGCCCTTGTGAACCTTGAACTTCAGAGCTTACTAAGCTTAATTAAGAGATGACCTTCTGTTTCAGGAAAATTTAAAATTTTGACAATCGAATTCGATTAGTATAATGGTAATGGCATAACCGCTACTTGTTAGCTCATTACGGAATTCTTTCACTATAAGGCTCATTAAGCCTAATAATACCTCTACTCGCCCTCTGTTCCACCAGTATTTAGGTAATCATTGTGCCTAGTATTTCACAGATCCTGCTTGAAATTGTGCAACCGACTTTCTACTTGGAAGGGCTATTTAACGACGGATTTCATAGAAAGTCATGCTAAAGGCTCATTCTATGTTCATAAAAGCGAAGATGGTTGTCTCTTCGAGTTCGAATGTTTTCACTACGGAATTCATTTGATAGCTTCAAGTGCACTCAAAACAAAGAGGGATTTCTTTAGAATGTAATCAGCGAGAAAGAATCTAAGCAGCTCAGGCACTGCGCCTTCTTAAGAAAAACCTGCAGAGGAAATCAGGTAGTCAAGACGAAGGAGGGTGGGATTTTCAGGACTGAATTTTTGTATTTTTTTTTTCAGTATTTCGGAAAAAGATTCTGGTGCAGACTGGGTCGGGAGTAGTTAGATATGAGTAGAATTCATTATGGCTTAGCTCTTTTCTATGTCCCATCACGACGATAGTGAATGAGCACTGTCCTGTCTTGTCAGCGATCTGTAGATATGAATCCACATTTATAGTGGCTTTAGCGAATCCACTGACCCTGACGCTGGTTGTAGTTAGCTAGAGTCCAGAAGAAAATTACAAGACTGTTCTCTGTCAGTTAAGATAGCACAGTGTAGATTTTCAGTGCGGGTTTGTCTCGGGCAAGGGCAAGAGTAAGATATCCCGCAGGAGACACCGAAGAGTTTCCAATCAAAGTCGGTGTGTACACCAGGGAAGCGTTCTCAGTCCTTTGCTATTTATTGCAGTCCTTGATTATCTGCTTGAAGGAAAAGTGACGGACCCCAAAGTGCATCAGTTATTCTTTGCTGACAAATCATAAGTGAAGATCAAACGTCTCTGCAATGAGCACTTGATGTATGGGTGGATGTTTTGGAGGAAAAAGGGTACCGTTTTAGTTCAAAAAAGACAGAGTTTCTGTGCTGCCTGTTCTCTGATCCATACCGGTCTATACCAGATATTTACTTGAATGGAAATATGCTTCTCAAGTGCGAAAAGTTTAAATATCTGGGATCTATGATTAATAGCGAAGCAACTTGTGATGATGACATCAATCATCGCGTAAGCGTAGGGTGAATGAAGTGGCGGGAAAACTCAGCAATCTTCTGTGACTGAAAAATGTCCCCTAAGCTGAAAGGAAGGTTCTACACCGCAGTTGTACGTCCGGCGCTCACATACGGTTCACAATGCTGGACAATGTAGAAAAAGTATGAGAGCAAATTAACGGCAGCTGAGATGAAGATGGTCGCATGACAGCAGGAGTAACAAAGCTTGATAGAATAAGAAGTTCGAAGATGCATGTAAAAGAACCCATCACAAGCAAGATAGAGCACGACCGGCTCAGAACCCATGCTATCTAGAAAAATGATAAGCGACGTCCATGCCCAAGGTTCAATTTTTGGTTAATGTTATCTGAATTAAAAATGTGTAGATGCTAAGTCTTTAGTTCCATTTGTATGAGGAAAGCGCAAAACTGGCCAAGTGTGTAAGCATTCCGTCAAACAAATTGCAGCAGTGATCTGGACGCGTGTTAGCGAGGTATGACTACAAGGGTACCAAGTCGATAAATCATTTTATGACTAAGGCTACAATTTCTTCAGCAGATTCATCGGTGGATCCATAATGATCTGGTAACTTTGTTAGTGATACATTCTATCTGTGAATTATATTGCTGTCCAGGATAACTTCTAGATAATTGGATTCCTTGAATTTTCACGGACTGAAACAAGCTATCTACGATGCGGAACGGGGAAAAGGGTGATACCATATCCTCTTAAGGACACTCTCTGGACAAAATCCGTCTGTATGTGATAGGTTAATGTTATTAAGAGACCGGTTGATGGAATGTGTTTTCTAATGCTCTTTAAATATCGAGGTTTGTAGATAATTTTGTACCTGCTTTGGGTAAACTGGCACCACTCGCTAGGCTACAGGGGTATGCTACATCTGAACAATTCTGACAGGATGGCCGCTACTATGTAGGAATGTAGGAAATATTTTATTTTCAGCTGCTTTGAAAGACTTTAGAAAGTTACGGTCCATTTTCTGATATTGGCATTGTAAATATTTCTCACCCAGACTCTTCTGGTCACCAGGCAAGTCTGTTGATTCAGGCAACTGAACTTCGGGTAGCGTGCTCAAGTCTCACTTTCTTATTTTGATAATTGAACTTGAAGGTTTGTTATGGGGGTTTTCCAGAAAAGACTCCATTCAGTCTCTTTTTCTTTATTACAGTTGGTGGGAGTAAGATTGCCAACCAGCACTGAAAAGAGAAGATTCGCCGCACGTATCTTTTCTTGTCAATCACACTGAAATATAAAACATTTTCGTACGTACTAAAGTGCAAGATAAATCGTTCTTAATCCATGTGAAATACCCAATAGTAGGACACATTCGTCCTATCCTACCATATCCATATCCGAAACCCCTCAAATCTAAAACAAGACACTTTATCTTTATCCTTTCCTTTGTCGTTCAAACTAATTAAATTAATTTTATCATCCTAAGGGTGCACTATGTCTTTCATTCATTCCCCTTTCGCTAGTGGGAAAATCTAATTTTCCAATGGAAATCGTAGAGAAGTAGAAATTCCCAAATTTTCATCATCCTCTTCGACGGAGTAGTCATATCCCAAAGCGTTGCCTGGGTCCATGTGTATTGGGTTAGATCGCCAATGTACGCCTTCGTGAACACTTCCCTGACGCCACATCGGTCATCGTTTTCACGGAGAAATTATAAAATTCTCCAAAAAGGCAATACGAAGCCGTAGTCAAAACCGCCTGCCATATCTGTGCGAATTTATGGTCCAATGCTTTTTGCAGGAGTAAAACCATCCCCCATCCCCCATCCCCCTCCCCAAACTTCTGTTGTCCTGTCTGTGACAAGGACCAAAGTTTTGTTTCAATGAGTGACAAATAGCTTAGAAGTATTTCATGTCAAAAGGTTGCGAAAATATTTTCGTTTCGATGGGAGACTTCGGAGAGCATACCTACAATATCTATCGTACTGGGAATTGTCAGGGCACCAGCAGGGGGCGTCCTATAGGTTCCTAAAGTGTCAGAGATTATTTCATTTCATTTGTTGTATCAAATCTGGTCGTTTCCAGAAGCAAGGCGAAGAATGATTCGAATAAAACTTATCTGTGTATCTAGACTGCGGTGGTGGTGCGCTAGTACACAACGTTGTGATTATAGGTATGTGTGCCTGATGGAGACTGCTACTGGGTTGTTGTCCTGATGAATAGGAGTGATTGTGGTGTGTGAACATGGATGTGAATTTGTTTCACAGAGCAGTTTCCATTAGCTCGTGCTTCGTGTAAGCGGATGACCTTTGTTGGACGTTAATCAAAAGTTATTGCTAAAGGTTTACGTTTCTTTCTGTGGGAAAGTTGGGCACTGTGTGCACGGTGGAGGAAGTGAGTCAATGTTTGTCACAGTGTGGCGGTAGTTGGATGCAAAATGGATGGCTGATTGTATGCTGCTTTGAGGAAGATAAATATGCCCTCTGATCTGTACTTAGATAGTATTTGCAGTTGGAGTGATTTTATTTATGCATTTACCAAATCACTTGGCTAAGAGCGTACGCATAGATAATGCGCATTAATCGTTGTTTAGTGGCAGTTTGTCTTTAGATGCGGTTTGGTATTTTGCCCACGTGACGTATTTCGGGTGTACTCAAAGGAATCATTTTGTTAGTATAGCTTGCAGTTTTTGCTTAGTTTAGATATATCTTATGCTCAGCTTTATAAAAAGTGTTCTAGGGGTTGAAAACCTGTTGACACATTTATCTAAAGTATTGTTTATTGTATACCTTATGACCTAAAGTCTAACTGTCAAGGCACGCTAAACTTTTAAAGAGCTAGGAGTAGTCTTCACCCCGAAGACAGGAAACAAAGGCATATAAAAGCAAAACACTATAGCCCAGTAAATGGAACGATCAGCTCTCGAAATTTCTGCATTGCTCAACAACACGCCTAAAGTCAAATCAGTTAAATCAGATTTAAAAATTTTCGAAAACTGTACACAATCTTCCAAAATGTTCGACATAACCCCGAAATCAATGAAAATCATTTGTGAGTGTGAATATTTCGAAAGCAGTGCGTGTGCGTCAAATGCCAGTCGGTCTTCGCGCGTTTATTATTCCATAAACAAACAAATACTTTTCTTTCCATGTTTGTATGTATTTTTGTTCTCACATGACTCACTCTGGAATCAGCCAACCGATTTTAATGAAATCTGATTTGTACGTTTCAAATCGTGATAGGTGGGTAGTTTTGTCTAAAAGCTGTCAAAATCGAGAGAATCGTGGGTGGGATTTCCAAAAATCTTTTAAATATTTTTTGTTAGCTGCCTAATTCAGGAACGTCTGAACGGATTTTAGTGAAATTTTATTTATAGGCTTAGAGTGATATGTTCGTTTGGAAATAATCAAAATCGAATGAAGTTCGATTGAGACATCGGTAGGGGTTCAAAACATATTCAAATTAGTTTTCTCAAAAGCCCAGCTGAAGAACCACCCAAAGGATTTTGATGAAATTACGAAGATACAAGTAGATTTGCCTGAAAATCTTCAAAATTAAATGGAGACGAAAAATAAATGGTGGGTTGATTTTCGCATCAATAGTTTCGGAAATAAAAGCGAGGACACATCGCCTGTACTGTGGTTTTTGAGCTTTTTCGATTAAGAAAATTGATAAAAAAAAACATTTTACAAACGTGTTACAGACACACGGACAGACAGACAGATAGCATGTGTGGATTCGAAAATGACGAAGTATAGTTACACTCCTCACCGTATTATATGCTGCTGCAAAGTGAATGAGTCTGTAGCCGTCAAAGGTTTCTGTCCTTGCTAACTTTAGCATTGAAATAAAGAAATATAGATTTCTTGTGACATCTGCAGGGAGAAGGTACCTGATACATTTCTATCGTATTGTGTCTGTCCAGATTACATTGGATCTGAACAGAGTCTTTTCTGTTGTGTAGTTTTTGAAAAGGTCCTTGCATACTCCATAGAATGGTTCGGGAACAGCGAATGACCCGATGCCTGTAGAATCTGGTGACGACCAGTTCAGGGTTGCTCCACCACCATCTCTTTTTCAAAATGCTGATTCTGATTTCAATATTTTTATAGACTATGTCGCAAGAATTTTTACTTGCATCTGTCTGTCTGTATGTATGCTGGACGGATTTCTTCAAACTTCATATCTGAGTTATGTGGGGTCACAATTAGAGGCCAAATCAGAATATTCATTCTAACCCCAAAGTTAAGGGTACATTACTAATGTAACGATCTTGTTTAAATTTTATATTTCTTGTTTAGGGGTTTTAACTGATCGCTTTGCTTCTTCGATAGCGACGTGGTTACTGCTGCTGATGTGATCACTGACACTATCCTCTTGGGTATGAAAGACTTTATCCTAACAGAATAAAGAGCATTAAACCTAAGGCAAACTCGTGGTTTGACCAGAGCTGTGAAGAGGCTATCAGATTCAAAGAAGTTAGTTTTCGGTCTTATAAAGCCAACAAATCTGACGAAAACCGAAAAAAGTTTAAATAAGCCATGAAAGACTGCAATGCCCATATTCGACGTGTAAAACTCTTAAAAGACCAAAAATTGAGACAAAAAATCCTGCCATCCATCAACTCTTTCTCTTTATATAAGGCTAATCTGCTGGCTGCTCCCTTTGCAGCGAACTCCACGCTTACAGATAGTGCTTTGTCTACGCCTGGACTCGAGAGCGTCAAATTTTCCATGAGACAAGTCCACTTTCGCACCCGAACATTTGCAGGAGTACTCAAAGATCTTAACATACACAAATCCGTTGGCCCAAATGGTATCTTCCCCAAATATTCTCTGAAGAGGTGTTTTTCCACGCTAGCAAAACCTCTGTGTAAGATTTTCTGTCTATCCTACTCTTCAGGGCTCTTTTCAAGTAGATGGAAAACAGCATTTGTCCAGCCTCTCCCTAAAAAAAGCGAATCTTAGTCCCTATTTATTTCCCTTACGCCACTTCTTTCCAAAGTCATGGAAACGCTGATAAATCGTCAGCTTATAAAATCTCTCCATCACTTCGCCGAAACTAAGATGGTTACGCTGGATATTTCAAAGGCATTTGACAGAGTTTGACACCAGGCCTTTTACTCGAAAATGCGTGAATATGGCGTCGATTAGTCTCTTCTTCAATGGATTAGAAATTATCTTTCGGGGCGTTCAATACAAGTTGTCTTGTCAAGTCTTCAATTCACCATATAAATCCTGGTGTTCCCCAAGGCTCTGTTTTGTCACCCACTCTCTTTCTTATTTTTATAAATGATCTCTTGTCTGTAACTTCAGTTTTTCATATTCTTTCCCTAACTCACGTCCTTGCTTTTAGGCCGTAAAAGAGGAACAGCAACGTATGTTAAACACATTAAATTCCGACATGGACAGCATAATCAAATGGGTTTCAGCCATCAGAGTGGAATTTAATGCTTCCAAAACACAATGCTGTCTTCTGTCTTTCAAGCGAAACCAAAACCCTCAACCATTATCCATGAATGGTACTTGCATCATTGAAACCGAAAGACTCGGTGCGTAATAATAATCATCTTCGATGGATTGACCACATATTCGAGGTCGCCAAAAATGTTGCAAAATGTCTAGGATTCCTTAAGCGATGCAAGAAATATATTACCCCGTCTGATCTGGCCTCAATGTATAAGGCATTCATCCATCCAAAGCTAGAATATAACACCCACCATAGATTCACTCGAACATCGTCTAGTGTCTTTCCCTATTTTATCGATTTTTTTTATAAAAAATGCTCCAGCGAAATAGCCTGCTTCGAATGCACATCAGTTCATCCTTAAGCCCAACTTCGGTCGTACTGTCAAATATATGGACTCGTTTATAAGTCGAACGAAATGATTAACCAGGCTCTGTATTTCTCCATTAATACAGCCTTCAAGCAAATTTCTCTGTTCCTTTTCCTAAACGACGTGTTCAGAAATGTTCCTTAAACTATAATCACAAGACATTCAGTGACAATTATCACGGTTTCGGTCAGTGGTGGTTCAAAACTTGAGACGTACGAGTATGGGTTAGAGATTCACATTACAAAAACCGATTTCCAGTAACTTCTGTTAATTAATTGCAAATTGTTAAAAATTCGGCATCAGTAAGATAATCTTAAAACGAAAAATTTCGATCGAAATACAATATTTTGTTCGTAAGATTCACCGTTTTGGAAATATTCGCACTCAAACATCATTTCCATCCTATGTATTTCAAAATGTAGACAATCAAGGTCGACAGGAACCAGATTTCATCAATAAAATTTCAAAAATGTTATATCCTAGTCCTACCACAATGTGAATAGTCTCTGCAGCAAATCTTAAATTCATACTCCAATTAACCACTTTAAAGTGTCAATCAAAGAATACACACAGAAGCTAATAAACTCATGTCAAGGACACCTGCTATTCCAATGGCAAGCGAATGCACCCAAGGTACCCAAAGTAATTTTCTTTTAAAATGAAATCATCTCATCTTAATTAACACCTCACGCGTGTCATCATTTCATTTATTTTCTCCATTTTCCCAGTTTCTACTCATACTCACGTGAGAATGTGTTTCCTGATGACATTTTAAAAATGCATTAAGTATACCTTGCGTCAGCCTTTGCTTCATTCCGTTGGGGGTATGTCAAGCAAGACGCAGTAGACACGACTCATATCCCCCCCAATTGAAGGATTAAACGGCGCACTCTTCCTTAATTTAATTTATGCCTGCGAATGTAAGCATTTTCTACTCGTATTAGCAATTTCCATAATTTAATCCAGCGGAAGACATTTTCATCCTGGAAGTTGCCAACCGTCTTCGCCGTGTCGACAGACAGACAACAGTAGAGTTACACCTCTCTTGGCCTACATGCACTAACAAACAAACTCGCACACGTCACACCTCGCCGAAATCTCATTGAGGAACTTTAGCAATTTCTCTAAGATTGCGCTTTTCAACAAGCGTCGTCTTCATCGTTGGCGGCAGGATTCATCGGTCCTTAGAAGTCGTCACCTGGGGTTTGTTAAGAAAAGAATTTGGTAAATCAAGCGTCTCGAGTCTAGAGTACTACCCCACCACTGCATGAGCCATTGGTAGAAGGACGACGGTACGACGTGGTCTTGTGTACGAGAAAGATAATTTGATGAAGGATAGGTGATGAAGGGTATTCTGCCTGCATGGGGCCCGGCGTAGGGGAAAGGAAATGTAAAGTGCGAATGCGAGGTTTTTTTTTATGTTGATTACTTTTTTTTATTCACGAGTTATTTAATAAATTCGTCGGGTGAAGGCGAAGAGTATGCAAATTCACGAGGCTATGACGGTACAACAATGAACTTGCGCGCATTCCTGGAGTTTTGCGTTCGACAAGGCGCGCACACCGAGCATGGAATAGAAAATAATCAAATTACCAGAGATGAAATATGCTCCTGCAAATTTTGCAATTCACAGAGGAGGAAGCAACGGGGAAACCATGAAAACATAAACTCAAAATACAAACAGAACGTCCCCGAGGAGCTTCTAGA
This sequence comes from Pocota personata, assembly GCA_963082735.1. Taxonomy (NCBI): domain Eukaryota; kingdom Metazoa; phylum Arthropoda; class Insecta; order Diptera; family Syrphidae; genus Pocota; species Pocota personata. Next base: position 204,732,886 of record OY720430.1, read on the forward strand.
GAGAAGGAAATAAAATCCAACAGCTGAGAATGAAATGTCGAGGCAGCAATGGTTTTGTTTTTTTTTTTTGTTTTTTTTTTTATGCAAAGGATAATCGTGGTTTAACAAATAATCAACGAAGATGATTTATAATGCGATTGTATAGCTTGGGAAGGATTTCTTTTGCTCCTTAGAAAATTGATTTGTTTGAATTTTCTTTTGCTGCAGGTGATTTTCTGGTGAGGACTGTTGAAGATGGTGAAGGTAAATCTGATTTGTTGGTGTACATAACTGCCAGGAGCCAAAGTCATACGCCACTGACCTTCGGATACAGATCCTCTGATCGGTTTGGATAATTAGCGCAACACATGACCTATTTGTCTTTAAAATATAATCAACCGGAAAGGATCCCTTTTTGTTTTGACAGCGAATACAGATTTCCGCAAACCTAGCTACCAATCTGAAACGAGTACAGAAGCGAAAATGAAATAAAGGCTAAGAAAGTCTAGTCACGAAAACGGGAAAGCGTGTAAATTTGTGGTATAAGGCCACTGGAGTAACATGACATACCAGGATAATTTTCAGTCATGTACAGGTCCTGGCCTCCACCCACTGTTGCAGAATATGGGATTTATACCGTTTGGGGGAATTTTGTGCACATACTCGTAGTATGGGAATAAATATTTTTCCTAATTTTTCATCAATTTTTGGTGATTTTTCCTGGAAAGAAATTGTACTTAAGATGACATCTCTGCTAAGATGAGGCACTTGCAATTACTTTTTATATATAGGCGCCACAGTTCTGTTAAACACGTCCAGGCATGGGTTGTAACAATGAAATTTGACCGGAAAGTTTTTTTTTTGTCTTTGATATTCTGTAATATTTCTGATAAGGTGAGCGTTGCGTTGTGTCTAAAGTGTTTCATGCAGTACAATTATTTCTGTGTATTTTGTGATTACTGTCAACATTTCTACCTGATCTTAATATGTATGTTGGTGCCTACAATCTGCGAAATATTTCAATTTCAATCGGGCAAGATCACATGATGGTCGGTCGTCCAAGATGACACACTATGTCATCTTATCAAAGAGGTAGTATTTTGTTTATACAGGGTGGCGCACGAATCGTGCCACAAAAACAAAACGTAATAACTTTTTTTCTGTGTGAGTAATTGGGTTTTTTTTTTTATTTTGCAGGTTACTATTTAGATTTATTAAAATGAATGCTTGGGACATCGAAAAGAGGATTTGGATAGTGCAGCGGTACCATGCTTTGCAGTCCTTCATTTCCGTCCAAAGCGAGTTTAGGCGGGAGTTTGGCGGCACTCCCCCGAGTAGATGGACCATTATGAGGCTGGTAAACATGTTTGCCGAATCTGGAAGCATCGCACGAAAACCGTACCATCGAGATCCCTATGTTCGGGTCCAAGACACAATCGCGGCTGTAGCATCGTCAATTCAGGCAAATCGAAGCATTTCGACTCGAAACTTATCGGCGTAAATTGAAGTTAGCAGACGGTCATTACAACGGATAATTCATGATGACTTAAACTTGTTTCCGTACAAAGTCCAAATTGCAAGCAAGTTAAACCTCTGGATTTGCCTATTCGTATGGAATGTTGCCAAAAAATGATGAAATGGCCGAAGAAGACAACAGCTTGATAAATTGCTTTTTTTATGTCTGATGAGGCCCATTTTAAGATAAACGGCAATGTAAACAAGCAAAATTGCCGTATATGGACTGAATCTAATCCAAAAATACTCCATGAGACGGAACTGCACCCAGAACGAGTCACTGTGTGGTGCGTAGTTTAATAAAGGGCCATTTTGGGGCCATACTTCGTTGAAGAAAACGGTTTAACAGTAACTGTCAATGGGGACCGTTATTTGAAGATGTTGAAGAAACTAAGGAATTTGACTGAATTGAAGCAGTCCATTAAAACAATAATTGAGGCGATCCCCACTTCAACCCTTCAGGCCGCAATGAATAATTTTCTGATCAGGTGTCGCATATGCGTGGATGAGCGTGGAGGTCATTTACGGTCTATCATCTTCAAAAACAATTAGTTGTATAAAATAAAATTAAACTTGTATTGTATAGAAACAATAAAAATAAATGAAATACATTGACTAAAAAAAAAAAGTTATTTGAATTTCTTATTGTAGCACAATTGGTGCGCCACCCTGTACTTAAAAATGCTTTCCTTTCAGTATGCCAAAAAACGACTAGGCATTTTTGGTCAAAAGAAGATATGGCTAAGGCTATTCAAGCCTCAATGTGGTTACCTACTTACATCTACTAAGTACCAAGTACCTCAAGCAACTTTTCGTCATCACTTCAAGCAGATTACGCAATATTGAGGGCATGTAAAAATGTGTCTTCGATTTCGATTGCTACAGCTTTACAACTACAGACGTAAGAAAATTGTCATTTGAATACGCTAAAAGAGGAGTCACCACCAATTCGACAAACCAATTTGAAAAAGGAAATCGAATGGCTGGTTGGGTTGGGCTGATTGGTTTTAGAGCGCGAAACCCCAGATTGGTATTAAGAATACGTAAAGCAACGTCTTCAGCATGAGCAATAGCTTTCAATAAGCCTCAAGTTATGAAATTCTGCGCGAAATATTGACTGATATACCACCACTACGTGTGTATGTATAATATGGATGAATCTGAGCTGAGTACTGTTTAGAAGTCTTCAAAAATATTTGCACTCAAAGGAAACAAGTTAACTATCGCCAAAAAGAGATCAACATGTGACAGTTGGGGTGTGTGCTAGTGCAACTTTCAATCTTGTTCCTCTCGCTCCAATTTTTCCACGAAAAAATCACAAGCCTGAGTATTTTGACGGGGTACCACCTGGATCTTTGAAGTTGTGCTATGCAAGCGGTTATATGGGGGCGAACTATTTTCCAAGTGATGTGATGGTCATTGCAAATCTGGAACACCCTGTTCTAGTTGATACAAGTGAGACAGTGGTTCTTAAAAATAAACCAAGACAACCCAGGTCACCGGGTTCACTTGACATACCGGTTCCTTCGTCATCATCAGCTAATCCCTTCATTTCTTTAACACGGTGTAACCCTGAGCAAATGCTTAAAGATATTTCTCCATTGCCGAAATCAACTTAAACAGGACGGACAAGAAACACTGAAAGGAAAGTTGCAGGCTCTCAGGTTCTCCCGTGGAAGCGTAAGAGCTCGCAAACAAGCGAAATGTCTCAACAGGGATTTGCAGACGATGATGATGATGTATCCTGCATTTACTGCAATAAGCAGATCACGTCCCGGTGAGCACTGGCTCTGTTGTTAGGCGTGCGCGAAATGGTGCCGGTGTTGATCACAGAATCAATCAGTTCATATGTGAGCAATACAATGAAGATTTGTCAGGTCGTCTTACGCAAATGGTGTATGTCATGTTACACCAAACTATGCTATCTCCAACTTGCTTTTCGACTTCCTTGCCAACAATTTTTTAAAATACTATTTTTTGTTTCACACAGTTCATTTCAATGTTTTTTTTTTTTTGCCATCAATACATAAATTAATTGAATTCACATTGTTTTGATTCTTATGATTTGCATATATTTTTATTTTTCGCTTTCAGGAAAAAGTATGTCATCTTTAGTACAATTCTCCTATGGATATCAAACCGGCTCTTATGTTAAAATGAAAATTTAAAATTCGCCTCGAATTATGAATCATATCCACAAGATATGTAGTGTGACGTAAATCCGCCCATTACATGGCTTATATAAAATTGAGTGGTCTACTTATCTTTTTTTTTTTTTTTTTTTTTTTTTTTTTCGTTGCAAGGCGGTAACTCTAGAATTCTATATTACATTTCGTTACTTTGGGAGAAATTGCAACAACTATCGATCGGTGAAGCTAATATCTCATACAATGAAAATTTATGAAAAGGTTTTAGACAGCGCAATATACGAGTACATAATTAAACTTCCTTATAGTCAATGTGGCATGACAGCACAACGCCTCGAAAGATCTATATATGATCATTATCAATCTAGAGAAACCCTTCGACAGAGTTCCAAGAGATCACAAAAAAGTACCAGAGACGTACGTTAGAATGATACAAGATACCTATGTCCGAAGACGTAAAAACGAAAGCAGGGCTGGAATAACTGAGAAATTAAAATTGAAAGTAGGAGTACCACAAGGCAGTTGCCTAAGTCCTTTGCTTTTCAATGCCGTGCAAGATTTGTTGTTGAAGAGACATATCAATGAAACTGGAACGTCTTCTCATCTTTTCGCAGAAAATAATACCATCGTATTTAGCGACGAATGCATTTAATAATTGCTTTAAGGCGTTGGAAGATAGCGGTTTAAGAATTAGCCGCACAAAAACAGAACCGTTTTTCCGATGGGCAGATACAATTTTGAGGTGGCAAAAAACGTTATCTACTTAGGCTCTATGGTGAACTCTGACAATGACATTAGTGCAGAGATCAAATGAAGAATTACTCTTGCTAATCGCTGATTCTACAGGCTAAGAAGGCAATTGAGCAACAAAGTCTTCTCACGAGCAAACTTTTACAAGACCCTTTTCATCCCAGTCCTGTTGTATGGCGCGGAAACGTGGGTACTGTCAGAAGTGGATGGAAATATTTTAGGTTGCTTTGATTTGTTCAAATTCTCCGTGTGATCTTCTTCTTTGTATCGATGGAGTGTGGAGGAGAAGGTTTAATGAAGAGCTGTATGAGCTGTGCAACGATATAGACCTAGTCAAAAAAGTCCAAATTCATCGGCTGAGATGGATACCAACGCACCAGGCCGGTGAATCTTTGAATCCACTCCAGAGGGACAACCCGGTAGAGGAAGAACTTACCTAAGGTGGCGTGCACATTTGTAAGGGGACCTCAACCAACTCGGCATACAAAACTGGAGGCAGCTTGCTAAGGATGCCCAGGTCCACCTCGGACTATAGGCGCCATATAAATTAATGAAATTGCCTGTCTACGTGCAAAATTCTACGCCGATCAGTCAACTGTTATTTGCGTGACTGAAAAAAAATGCTCTTCCAAATAACATTTCACTTTGTTTCACTTTGTCTTTCACTTTCAGCTCAAACTTCGGCTAAACTGCATTTCAATCAGCTTTAGAGTTTGACCAAACTTTATAACCCTCTACCCCGTAACAGTTGTTGTCCTCAGCGAAATTACGAGTACTTATCTCGTAAGTAAATCAACCTCTACAAAATCCCCTTAATGCTCGCTCTAGATTCACAACAACAATGCAAAAAGTTTGAACTAAAATTTGGTCAAAAAAAAATAAAAAATCAACAACAAAGTTTCGAAAGTGTCACAGAAGATCTTTAACTTAAGTGCTACCACTGAATAACACCAATTTCTCTAAAAATGTACTAAAAACTAAAACTTCTTCCTTCGAATTACTTTATTTCAATGATAGATGATTTTGCATCTAAAACTCCAACAAAGAATTGTCGAACTTTTAGAGAGCTACCGTAAAATGAAATAAAAATGAAGAAAATAAGCAACTGCTGCTAAATAATTGCATCTGAAAAGTTTATTTTCATTCTGAGTTCCGCACGTTCACATCCGGTTTTACCAATTGTCTTGTTCTCTTTCGCTACAGGAAAAAAAAAGGAAGTTCCAACAAAGTTGTTAGCAGAAAAAAAAAAAATGTACACTGTCGCAACAGCCGCCCACAAATATTTCCAGAACTTTCTCGTCCAGGTTTTAATTTAATAGCTACATCACGGAGAATCTTATTTGCTGTTTGTGTTTAAGGTCTTCCAAATTGTTGTCTAATAGTTTTTTTCTGTTTAGTCCTAGTTTTAATGTATCGTCCTTCAGTTGTTAATTCTTGTTTATTACGAGTATATATATAGGTACAAGGTATGTGTAATAATAATTAACACTGTAAATTAGAATTTTCAGTTTAAGGACATTATGAGGGTGGAAATTAGAGGAAGGACATTTCAGGAAATTTAGCATGAAAATTCAACTTCCACTTGAAGGACGGTTTTGTTTGTACAGTCATTCTATTTAAAGCCTTGAGATACTTAAATACATTCATTTATTCATTTTTTATTCTTTATTCTCATACAATCATTCATATTGTAACATAATGTAGCATAATAACTACGCACCAACAACTATGCAACACATTCCGAAGTGTCTTTTCATTCGAGGTTCGTGTCCGCAGTTCCTGTCCACAGTTCGTGTCCACGATAAGAGACGGATAATATCTAAGACAACGTCACGGAATTAAGAGAGATTTATAATCGCAAGAAATTATTGTCATCTTGGAATTATTACATCAGAATTTTTTTGTTCCAGTGGTCGAAGAATTTGCTAGAAGTTTCTGGCTATCAGAAATGCTGCTATATAAGGACAGATGGCGATCGAGGCAAGGCAGTTGGTTTTGAACCGCACGAGGAGATTGGAAAAGTGATAATCGGCGAAGTTGTAATTTTGTGATAAATTAAAAGTTAAGAGTTAACAAGAAGAAGTAATTAGTTTGGATTTGTGAATTAAGTAATTGAAAGGAGATAAAGTGATTTGAGAAGAAAGAGACCTTGTAAGGAAGGAGTTTACGAAGAATAGTATAGTGTGAACTTGAATTGTTCTTGAATTGACTAGAAAATAAAGAAATAATTTCACAGAATATCGTTTTATCTACTCGAGCCGTAGCTCGCATATTACAATATTTTATACAAATTCTTACAAATCTTACAATTCTTACAATTTATTTGAATTATGAGAATAGATAGTGACATTTTTATTCACTGAAAATAAATAGAGATAAATGTCACTTCAGATAAATTCAATGTGGGGTGTACAGGGTGGCTGATGAATATTGCTACATTAAGAAACTCAAATAACTTTTTTTTCAGTGTATGGAATTCATTTTTCTTTTATTCATGTTAAAGCTCATTCAATTTTATTAAATATAGCTTAATTAGTTTTAAAAATAATGGAATTTAAATGCCCCTCCTGCTCGTTGATGCATGTGGCATCTTACCAAAAAGTTGTTCATTACTGCTTGGAGAGTTGAGACAGGAATAGCCGCAATTGTTTCTCGAATGGATTGCTTTAGTTCATTCAAATTTGTTGGTTTTGCTTTGTAGACTTCCTGTTTGCAATAACCCCACAAGAAAAAGTCAGGTGCAGTAAGGTCAGGCGACCTGGGGGGCCAACGGAATGTGGGGTTTCTGGATATTAGCTTATTTGGAAATTTTCGTCGCATATCTGTCATAACAGGCCGGGCTATGTGAGGAGTTGCACCATCTTGCTGAAACCACACAGAGTTGAAAGAAATTCTCATTCGGCGTAATTCTGGATAGAAAAACTCTCTCAACATGCTCAAGTAACGGTCTCCAGTAACCGTAACGGTGTGACCGTTTTCTTCGAAGAAGTAGGGCCCGACAATGCAGTGTGATGAAACTGCACACCACACTGTGACACGAAGTGAATGCAATTCCGTCTCATGGAGTATCTGTGGGTTGGAAGCGCTCCATATTGAAATGGGCCTCGTCAGACACAAAAAGACAGTTCAACATGTTTCCGTCCTCTTCCACCATTTGAAGCATCTTGTGGCAAAATTCCAAGCGAATCGGCAAGTCTGCTGCATTCAATTTGCTGGCCATTTGAATTTTGTATGGGAATAAGTCCAAATCATTGTGCATAATTGACTGCAATGACTGTTTGCTTATACCCATTTGAGCAGATAAGCTTCTTGTCGAAACTCTTGGATTGTTTTGTATGGCAGCAGCTACAGCAGCTATTGTTTCCTCCGTCCGAACTGAAGGGTTTCGGTGGTAAGGTCTTCTTTCGACTGTCCCATGCTCGGTAAAATTGTTAACAAGTCTCATTATGGTCCATCTGCTCGGAGGATTGCCGCCAAACGTGCGCCTATACTCTCTTTGAACCGAAACTACGGACTTCAGTGCGTGATAGCGGCGGACAATCCAAATTCTTGTTTCAGTGTCCCAGTTATCCATTTTTGTTAAATCTAAAAATCAATCTGCAAAATAAAAAAAAAATTAACCAGGTTCATTGAATAGAAAAGAAGTTATTAATTTTTTTTTTTTGTAGCGGTTTCCATCAAACACCCTGTATATTAAAATTCATTCAAATTCATTTAATACAAAAATAGAAAACATAATAAAAAAAGCATTAAGGCAAAATTACATGAAATAATGAAGCGCAACAAAGTATCGATTTCATAGTGATTAATATCAAGAAGCCACACTTTAACTTTTTTTAAAAATCCCGGTAGAGTTCTAACGATGGGAAGACCATTAAATAGTTTGCAAGAAACAATTGAATAGAAGTTTCTGTAGCTGGGGGTGCGAAAAAATGGAATACAGACGAATGTTGCTGTGTTGCTTCGAAGGTTATAGGAATCAGAGTTAGGGGGGCTCTGCAAGTAGCCACCTCTTATGAAGAAAATTTTAAGGACTTTAAAGTAGTAAAGATTCCTTACAGGCAGAATTTTCATTTTTCTAAATAGCTCCATGGAGTGGGCTAACCGAGCCGATTTACAAACCTTCCTAATAGCACTTTTTTGTAGGACAACCAGCTGTTGGAGTTTATTAAGGTAAGCACCTCCCCAGCAGCTTATTCCGTACTGTAATCTGGAGTGGAAAATCCCAAAGTAAATGGTTCTTAAAATCTTTGTAGAGCAGAATTTCCCAAGACGATAGTAGATATTGCTTCAAAATTGAAATGTGTTAGAGCCAACTCAAAGTATTGCCACCTAAGTATTTAAAATGCTCAACTATTTCAATTTTTAAGCAATTCACATTACAGGCAATATTTGTATAATATAAACCATTGGTGCTTTATACATCGTAAGCACAGTTTAGCAAGCTATGTCTACAATAATTAGAAGCATGGAATACAATATCAGGTAGGTAGGTAGGTAGGTAGGTGTGGTTGTGACAGCATGCGATGCTGAAACATAATTAGCGCAGAGGCGCCGTTTTAATACAATACCACAATTCAAGTGACCTAAATTGTTGTAGAAACTGACGTTGGACTTGTGGGAAAGGAGAGAAAAGATTATTTAAAGCCACCCCGTAGCATTGAGGAAACTGATGATATCCCCGATGCTTGTCTCCGCTAACTCACTAACATTATCAAAAAGCTGTCTGCCAAGTATACGGTGTCTGTCCCTACTAAGGGCCGGACACTTACTAAGGAAGTGAAGGATTGTTTCAGGCTCGTTGGCCACATTGCAGCTACGACAATGTGCATTGAAAGTAATGCCCAGTCTGGCTGCGTGGACCCCTATGGGCCAATGGCCAGTGCTAATTGCCAGAACTCTAGCAATATCTGCCCGGCTTCTGTTTAATAGCTCTTGTGTTCTGCGCCAGTTATATTTGGGCCACATCTGCCTGGATATGACACAGTTCTGCAACCCTCGCCATCTATTACCAGCATCTGTAAGGAAATGAGCAAAGATTCTACCCTTAAGGGCCCCTAACGGAATGTTGACATCCTCCGCACGGGAGCAGTCAAGGGCAGATCCCTGCCTCGCCAATTCATCAGCCCTTTCGTTTCCGTCAATGTTACTATGACCAGGCACTCAGATGAGGCTGATCCTAGACCGATGACCGAGTGCGGCAAGCTCCTCCTTGCATTGTTCCACAAGTTTGGAGGAGGAAGCCGCATACGATGGCTTTGATAGCGGCCTGGCTATCAATGAAAATGGCTATGGTGTTAAGTTGTATCGATGTATGTTTGAGGAGACGGCACGCCTCTCGTACAGCAAGAACTTCCGCCTGAAATACGCTGCATGAATTGGGTAGACGGAATGAACTAGAGATATTGAGGGATTCAGAAAAGATTCCCGCCCCTACTCCGCAGTCTATTTTCGACCCGTCAGTGAAAATGGTTGTATTGAACTCGTTAGTTACCGTGCCACATTTCTATTCCGCCCTGGAAGGGAATCTCACAGTGACATCATTTCGAAAGTTCACCCTGGGAATTATGTAGTCGGTCGGATTTGCCGCCAACTCCCGAGGTAGCAGATTAAGGATGCTGTTGTGGCCGTAGAGACTATCGCACCAGCTACCTGTTTCTCTTAATCTAACCGCACTACATGCTGATATGTACCTTATATGAAGGTCGAGGGGTATAAGGTGAAGGATTACGTTCAAGGCTTCAGTTGGGCATGTTCTCATCGCCCCTGTAGCACCTAGAGCCGCAGTCCTTTGTACTTTGTTGATGAGTTTTGTAATGTATGCTTTATTAACCGCCGGTCACCAAACTAGCGATCCATAGGAAAGAATAGGGCTCACCACCGCAGTATACATCCAAATGACCATCTTCTGACGGAGTCCCCATTTCTTACCGAATGTTTTGCTACAAGCATAAAAAGCCACACAGGCTTTCTTTACTCGCTGTTCAATGTTAAGCTTCCAGCTTAGTTTAGGGTCGAATACCTTCCATAATCTCACTGATCACAGAAGGAAACATCCCCGATACCAACACTACCACATCATCCGCATACGCGACAACCTTGACTCCGTCTCGGTCAAGCCTACACAGAATTTTGTTGATTACCATAAGCCAAAGAAGAGGAGAGATAACCCCACCCTGAGGAGTTCCCCTTACAACGGATATGGTGGAAACACTATTACCAAGTGTCGATTGAATGATTCTGGTTTTTAGTATTATCCACTTGCTAATAAACTCCCCTACACCCAGTTGGGATAGAGCTTCCTGAATCGATTCAGTACTAACGTTATTGAAAGCACCTTCAACATCTAAAAAGGTGGCAAGAGTAAATTGTTTGTAGTGTATTGTCTTCGTTTTACGTACGCACAACTTCATGGAGCGCCGTCTCAGTCGATCGCCCCTTAGTATACGCATGCTGAGATTTTGATAGAAGGGATGTATCTAATATACGTTCCAACGTCTTAAGGAGGAAAGATGACAAGCTGATGGGTCTGAAATCCTTTGCAGATTCATGCCCCCGCTTCACCGCTTTCGGGATAAACACAACACGAACACGCCTCCAACTCAGGGGGACGTGGTTTAAAAGAATACAGCTTCTATAGATTGGAACTAGCCAAGGGACCACCTGATCCAGTGTTTTTTGCAGCATTACCGGGAGTATGCCGTCAAGTCCAGCCGATTTATAGGGAGAAAAGCTGGAAATGGCCCAAGAGGTATTAACCTCTGTAATTGTTGTCTTAATGTCATTCCAAGATGAGGATTGCACATCTTGAGGACAATTTGAGTGAGTAAACTGATTTTTGCACCCTGGAAAGTGAGTTTGCATTAAAAGCTCCAGAGACTCGCTAGAGGAATCCGTCCAAGTCCCGTCCGGTCTTTTGATAAAGGACTGACAATAGTCCATCCAAGCCAGAGACTTGGCCCTTTTAATGGATTTCTTATATTCTTTTAGGGAATCCTTATATGGTTGCCAAAGCTTGTGTCTATAGCAGACATTGCAGATTTCTCTGGTAATCTTCCTAAGATTAGAAAGATCTTCATTCCACCATGAGGGAAATTTTTACTTACTGAATTTAATAGGGCACCACGAAACCTTAAAAGCCGTACCCATGGCTTTTTCTAGGATTGTGATCTTATCGTCAAGCTCCTTGACTGATTCGATTTTCGCGCCGGGTGTTCTGTGAAGTTTAGATTTAATAACCTGACCAAATTTGCACCAGTCAATTCTCTTAGAGTTTCTAAATGGCTTAGGTGCCTCGACCTCGAGGCTAACATTAAAGATTACCCATTTGTGATCAGACAAAGATGGACGATCGGATACCCGCCAATTAGTTACTCTAAGGTTGTCAATATTGGTCTTGAGTGTAATGTCCAAGACTTCCTCCCAACCTCTGAAATTATCCGAACTCGGAAAGACAAAAGTTGGTTTGTTACCCACATTACAGACAGAAATGTTGGACATCACAAGGAAATCTAATAAAGACTCACCGCGTTTGTTGATTTCCCAGCTGCCCCATAGCGTATGTCTGGCATTCGCATCGCAGCCTAAAATCAATTTGCAATTTTTCTCCGCGATCGCTGATGTCAGCTGTCGTACCTCCTCAGGCGGTGATGGACTGTCTCGATCCATGTAAGCTGAGGAAATAAAAAGAGTGTCAGTTGCAACCTTCAATTTAACTACAGTTAAATCGGCAGAGCTAAAATTAGGGCATAGAAATACATTTATATGTTTTTTAGCTAGGATGCAGGTCCTAGGTTTATTAATAACCTGGTTAATGGTATTGTAGAAGATGTTGTACATACAATATCAATGTCCGGGGATTCTTGCACGGTAAGACTGAAATATATAAGTTTAGTCTTATTGCTTACTACTAGCTTGTGTTCGGCGAACCAAAGCCTTAGTAAATAGACATCGTAATTAATGTCAGCAACTAAATTTAGCGGGTTAGTTGAGCCATATGCAAAAGCCAAGTCGTCAGCAAAAGCCTTAACTTCACCAGCAAATGGGAGAGAAAATAGTGAGTTGACATAAATCAAGAACAAAATGGGACCAACAACAGATCCTTGGGGAACACCTAGATTGATTTCCTTGGAACTACTTAGACTATGCCCAATTTTAACTTTTTGCGATCTATTATTTAGATAAAATGCAAACCAATCTAATATAAATCCACGAAAGCCAACACTATGCAATTTCTTCAAGAGAATGTTATGTTCAACCATATCGAAGGCTTTTGTAATGTCTAAAAATAACCCGGCACAGCATTTCTTAACATCAAGTCCCTTGTAAATAAATGTACGTTGAACGGCTTTCTGTGAATCCAAACTGCTTTTCAATGAAAAATTTTATTTTATTGAGATATTTCAGAACTCTGCTTTTGATTGCTTTCTCAAACATTTTCAATATTACGGAAAGGAAGGAAATCGGTCTGTAATTACTTTTTTCGTTTCTGTTACCCTTTTTAAAAATAGGTGTTACATTGGCGCATTTCAGCAAATCAGGAAATTTACCTGAAAAAATACTCAAACAACTTGAAATACCTTGAGATAAGTACTACAGTATTTTTAAGTATGAGGATTTATGTACCACCTATCTCAGCTTAATGCATCCAATCGATATTCGAACTTTTAACATGTGTCATCACATGAAGCTAATAATAATCTATCTCAATTAATTTTCTAACTTTTATGGTGCGTATATGTATCTCATTGACATTTACAATGCACCGAGATGATAACAAATACCTCTTCAGATAAAAGTGAGAAAAGTTGTTGCTTTTATTTGCGGTGGAGAGTAAAAAGTTCACATTTGTTCAATATTACGTTAATAAATCATTTTCTTAAACTTAGTGTACTGAGACATGTAGTGACGTAAATGCATGACTACTCGTACTTGAAACTCTGCAACAAAATACGGCTTCAATCTAAGTACATCAACCGATGAAGTTCACTGAGAACTAAATTCCAAAGGCATAGCATACTCGTATCATAGTATGGGATTTTTTTTATTTTTTTTTTTTATAATCTGCGCACGCCAAAGGGAGTATTAATACCCTTTAATTGTTTCAGGGCACGGGCGTCAGGGAAAAGGGGGAAGAGGAACAGAGGAGGTACCTATGCACGTTGGCTTTGAATGTTTGAAGGTTGTAGTGGTGGGGAAATACAGAGCCTGGTAGATTGTTCCACATTCGTGTTGTTCGGCTTATAAATGAATCCCTATATTTGACAGTACGACCGAAGTTTGGCTTCAGGGTAAACTGATGTGCATTCGAAGCATGTCGCGTATTGCGGGTGAAATTTTGAAGGGGAGGAATGCAACTGGCTATTTCGCTGGACCATTTTTTGTGGAAAAAACGATAAAACAGGGAGAGACAGGAGACATTTCTCCGATGTTCTAGTGAATGAATGGAATTCACAATGTCTCTATCACCTATAAGTTTTAACGCGCGATTTTGTACCCTATCAAGAATGTGCAGAACGGTCTTGGGTGCACCAGACCAGATATGGGCGTTATATTCCAGCTTAGGGCGAATGAATGCCTTATAAATTGAGGCCAGATCAGACGGGGTAAAATATTTCTTGCACCGTTTAAGGAATCCTAGACATTTTGCAGCATTTTTGGCGACCTCGAATATGTGATCATTCCATCGAAGATGGTTATTAATACACATACCGAGAATGGCAAGTCTTTCGGTTTCAATGATGCAAGTACCATCCATGGATAATGGTTGAGGGTCTTGGCTTCACTTGAGAGACAGAAGACAGCATTGAGTTTTGGAAGCATTAAATTCCACTCTGTTGGTTGAACCCCATTTAATTATGCTGTCCAGGTCGGAATTTAATGTGTTTAACATACGTTGCCGTTCCCCTTCTACGGCCGAAGAGCAAGGACGTGAGTTAGGAAACGAATATGAAAAACTGAGGGTACTGTCATCAGCGAAGGAATGGATTGGATTAGAAGTTGCAGACAAGAGACCGTTTATAAAAATGAGAAAGAGAGTCGGAGACAAAACAGAGCCTTGGGGAACACCAGCATTTATTTGGTGAATTGCAGACTTGAAGCCGTCCAAAACAACTTGTATTGAACGCCCCGAAAGGTAATTTCTAATCCATTGAAGAAGAGACTCATCGATGCCATATGCACGCATTTTCGACAAAAGAGCCTGATGCCAAACTCTGTCAAATGCTTTTGAAATATCAAGCGCAACCATCTTGGTTTCGCCGAAGTGATGGAGAGATTGGTTCCACTTCTCGGTGAGATATGCCATCAAATCACCAGTGGACCTGTTGGTACGAAAACCATACTGCCGGTCATTAAGGAGTTTTCGTGAATCGAGATATTTCATAAGCTGACGATTTATCAGCGTTTCCATGACCTTGGAAAGAAGGGACGTGAGTGCAATGGGTCGGTAGTTGGACGGGGAGGAAGATTCGACTTTTTTGGGGACGGGTTGGACAAATGCTGTTTTCCATCTACTCGGAAAGAGCCCAGAGTAGGATAGACGGAAAAGCTTACGCAGAGGTTTTGCCAGCGTAGAAGAACACCTCTTCAGAACTATGGGGGGGATACCATCTGGACCAGCGGATTTGTGTATGTTAAGACCTTTAAGTACTCCTGCAACTGTACGAGTGCGAAAGGGGACTTGTCCCATGGAAAATTCGACGCTCTCAAATACAGGTGGAGACAAAGCATTATCTGGCAGCGTGGAGTTCGCTGCAAAATGAGTAGCAAGCAGATTAGCTTTGTCTAAGGAGCTGACAGCTGGAATGTCATTGTAAATGAGTGTGGGGATGGCAGACGAGGCAGAATTTTTAATATTTTTGACGAATGACCAAAAATTTTTACTACCTTTGGGACATTGTAGGATTTTTTGCCTCAATTTTTGGTCATGTAAGAATTTTACACGTCGAATATGGGCATTGCAGTCTTTTCTGGCTTGTTTAAACTTTTTTCGGTTTTCCTCAGATTTGTTGGCTTTATAAGACCGAAAACTTACTTCTTTCAACCTGATAGCCTCTTTATAGCTCTGGTCAAAACACGAGTTTACCTTAGGTTTAATGCTCTTTATTCTGTTAGGAATAAAGTCATTCATACTTACGAGTATAGTGTTAGTGATCATATCAGCAGCGGCATCCACGTCGCTATCGAGGAAGCATAGCGACCAGTTAAAACTCCTAAAGAAGCTATTGAGGCCGCTCCAGTTGGCTTTCTCGTATTGCCATACTTTCCTTTTAGGAGTTTTTTCTTTAACTAAGTGGTCGGAGTACGAGAATTTAGCTGATACGATATTATGGTCAGACCGACCTAGAGGCGCTAAAACATCAATAGTGTATTTATCAGGGTGCGAAGTAAGAAACAAGTCCAAAGTGTTGGCGGAATGAAGGAATGACTTCCATATCGTCATCGTCAGTGGCAATGAAAAGGAGTAAAAGAATAAGAAGGCAACAAATTGGGATAAGATAGCTAAGCGATTTTTCATTCTGTATATACTCGTAAATAAATCGAAAGGACATTTGATTAAAGTTATCTATTTGATCGTAGATCGACTAACTTGGTGTGCTAATGCTCTTATATAGCTGACTTCGAAGGAGTCGTGAAAAATGAGTTTACCATACCTGAGTTACGAGTCATTAGCATTAAAGCGCCCATAGGTTTTTCTAAACCCACCTCTGTCTACCAACGCCTATTCTCACCGGCACTCGGTGAACTTTTTTTTTTTTTTTTTTTTATAATTTGCACGTGTTAAAGGGGATATGAATACCCTTATACTAATTTTTAGAACACGTGCATTTTTGTGGAAAGGAAGAGACAGAGAGAAAGACAGAGTGGTGTGGTGGTTTGAAACTCAGGTGGTATTAAGTTTCTGTAAACTCCAAGGGTGGCTGTCCAGATAACTGGGGAGTACTTTGTTTGTCTTTCGCTATCATTGCCATTGCTTATGATTCACAGTATTTTTTTTCCGTCCTCCTGATGTCATCATCACGATCAAGTTGCGTTTTGGCCATATGACCACCCTACTGCCAGTGTTATGCCTTCACAGTAGAGTTGTCTTAGCTTTCGCAAGTGATCGACTTTTTTATTTATTTCATGTGAAATAAATAGATGATTCTTGACATCAGGATTTGAACCGTGAATCAACAGCGTGACAAGCGATGATGTTACCACTACACCACGGCCACCCTCCAATTAAACTTTGAAATTCATTCCAGGAGGCATACTACATATAGGACACATATTGCGTATTTGTCTGACATATAAGTTCAATTTTATTTATTTTAAATTTAATAAAAAAAATCAAATCTACTTAAGAACTAACTTACAAAAAATAACTTAAATCCAACGAACGCGGGTGGCCGTGGTGTAGTGGTAACATCAACGCTTGTCACGCTCTTGGTTCACGGTTCAAATCCTGATCTCAACAATAATCTATTTATTTCGTCTGAAATAAATAAAAAAGTCGATCAATTGCGAAAGCTTAATCAACTTTACTGCGAAGGCATAACACTGGCAGTAGTGTGTTCACATGGCTTAAATGCAACTTGATCGTGATGATGACATCAGATGGAGGGAAAAAAATACTGTGAATCATGAGCAACGACAAAAAGCAAAACAAACAAGCTCCCCAGTTATCTGGACGCCACCCTTGGAGTTTACTGAAACTTAATACCACCTAAGTTTCAAACCCACTGCACCAATCATTCTTTCTCTCTCTCTCAATTTCTACAAACGCCCGTGCCCTGAAATAATTTAATGGTATTCATATCCCATTTGGCGTGCGCAAATTATATATAAAAAAAAAAAAAACGCTCGGTGCACCGCTTGCATGTGACGATGGGATGATTTGAAGATCTTGCCAGAACAGCGTCAGCGAATTCCGTCACGTACCTCTTGCGCGTGGCGAAGATAGCCGTGGAGAATGTTGCCAGTGGAGAGATGAATGGAAAGATGAATGAAATTTGATGATATGCACTTGGGGATGTTAACTTATATTCCAGAAGCTTTTAACCTCGGGTCGTAGGTTTTTTTTTTATAATTTGCGCGCGTCAAATGGGGTATGAATACCCATATATTTTTTCGGGGCACTGGCGTTTGGGAAAAGGGGGAAGAGAAACAGAGGGGAAGTCTGTGCACGTTGGCTTTAAATGTTTGAAGGTTGTAGTGATCGGGAAATACAGACACCAGTAGATCATTCCACATTATTGTCGTTCGTTTTATTCCTATTTACTGAGTTCGGTATTTATCAGGTATTGAGATTACCGTTTGGTGCTGCATGCTCCACTGCTATATTTCAGCAGTATATAGATCAGTTGCTGGCTGGATTAGAATGTTGTGGGGCCTATGTTGATGACATCATTATTTCTGGAAGGAACAACGCTGAACACCTCCAGAACCTTAAAACTTTTCTTGAACGCCTCGAGCAACATGGCCTTACCTGTAAGCTAGAGAAGTGTAAATTTGCGCAGAGCAAATAGAGTATTTGGGCCACGTTATCGATGTGAGAGGTAAGAGACCCTCAGATAAACGTGTCAGGGCTCTAGTTAACTTGCCTGCCCCCTCGGATGTGAAGGGACTTGAAGCATTTATTGGCAAAATAAACTACTATCACCAATACCTAAAAAACTTTGCTCAACTTGCCGCACCACTAAACTTGTTAAGAGCCAAAGACCAAGATTTTGTATGGGGGCCAGCGCAGGAGACTGCTTTTGAACACCTGAAAAACAGTATTGCGAATGTATCCAGATTGGTTCATTTTTCAAAACGATATCCGCTAACTTTAGCTTCAGACGCTTCCTCACATGGTATTGGCGCAGTGTTGTCGAACATTTTACCCGACGGTTCTGAACACCCAATTGCATTCGCTTCGAAGACGCTCAATGATAGCGCTATCGATAATATTTGGCGGGCTTAAGTTTCACCAGTATCTATATGGACGAGAATTTGAGCTCATAATAGATCATAAACCTCTGATTACAATTTTCCATCGGAATAAAAAACTAGCTGAAATGACTATCCATAGATTACAACGGTATGCCATCATTCTTATGGGCTACAACTACAGGATACGGTACCGACCAACGGCTCAGCACTGCAATGCTTATCTAGATTACCTATAGGTCCTGATGCAAGATTTGTCAATCTTATCAGCTACACTTGAGCCAATCTGTAAAGGAGTATAGCAGTTGGCCGGTTCCCAGCTCGCCTTGGGATAGAGTGCACATGGACTACGCCGGTCCTTTTCTTGGTAAGATGTGGCTCATTGTCGTGGACGCGTATTCTAAATTCCCCTGGGTAATCAAAATGAATTCGTCAACAACCGCAGCAACCATAGCTGCACTAAGGTCAATTTTCGCGTTAGAAGGATTGCCGAAAACCCTCGTCAGCGACAACGGGAATCAGTTCGTGTCCAAGGAGTGTGAACACTTCTGCACAGCGCTGTCAATACATCATCTAACATCTGCACCATTCAACCCTGAGTCCAATGGGACCGCAGAAAGGATGGTCAGGACATTTAAGACGGCTCTCAAGAAGATTTTGGAAGATGGTGATGATAGTGATATCGCACTTCAAACTTTTCTGTCAACTTATCGTGCCTCACCAAATGAGACAGGGAAGTCCCCTGCTGAACATTTTCATGGCAGACAGCATAAGACTCTTTTGCCTGCCCTATTACCAGATATCAACCGAGACGCAAAATCATCATTAGGCACCAAGTTTAAATCCGGTGAAACAGTGATCGCAAGGCAGTACTTGAAAGGCGATCGATGGGTAGAGGCTGTGATTTGAAAAAACCTGGGACGCCGAATGTACATGCTCCAAACAAGATTTGGTGTCATAAGAAGGCATCAGAATCAGTTGCGAAAAACCTCCTTGCGACCAATAGCAAAGGAACACTAAACTTTGGGAAGTAGTACTGATATTAAGTTGTCTAATCCATTTATTTTTCAAGGTATTCCATCAAGTTTAAAGGAACCAACTTCACCGGTCGAACACCCATATTACGGACAGGAGCACTCAGGTCCGAAACTGGACCAGGGACAGCCGGGTTCTGCCAATGAAGCTCCAGAGTCAGACAAGACTTCTTCAACAAACAACGTAGACAGTCACCTTAAGCCAGTCGAATCCCCTGTATCGTCATTAGGCATAACAGCATTGCGAAGATCAGCTAGGCCAAGGAAGTTGTGCGTACGATTTCCTTTTAAATAGGAGAGAAGAAATGAAGCACCCTGTAACATTCCAATCAATTCAGCTGGATATCTGCTGAGCTGTCACTTGGCAACCGCGAGGTTTTTCCTAGTGATCAGATAACCTCACTTATCTGAAAGCTGCCGTTTCGACAAGTAGTATTTTAATTCAATTAGTAATAGTAAGAGCAATTTGTAAATTTGAATTCAGTTAAGTAAAATAAAACATTTGTAAATTACAACACCTATATTTGACAGTACGACCGAAGTTAGGCTTTAGGGTGAACTGATGTACATTCGAAGCATGTGGCGTATTGCGGGTGAAATTTTGAAGGGGAGGAATGCAACTGGCTATTTCGCTGGAGCATTTTTTGTGGAAAAAACGATAAAACAGGGAGAGACATGAGACACTTTCTCTTATGTTCAAATGAATGTATAGCATTCACAATATCTCTATCACCTATAAGTTTTATGAATGTGCAGAACGGTCTTGGATGCACCAGACCAGATATGGGCGTCATATTCCAGCTTAGAGCAGATGAATGAATTATAAATTTATAAATTGAGGCCACATCAGACGGGTAAAATATTTCTTGCACCGGTTAAGGAATCCCAGACATTTTGCAGCATTTTCGGCGACCTCGAACATGTGATCATTCCATCGAAGATGGTTATTAATGCACATACCGAGAAAGACAAGTCTTTCGGTTTCAATGATGCAAGTACCATCCATGGATAATGGTTGAGGGTTTTGAATTCGCTTGAGAGACAGAAGACAGCATTGAGTTTTGGAAGCATTAAATTCCACTCTGTTGGTTGAACCCCATTTGATTATGCTGTCCAGGTCGGAATTTAATATGTTTAACATACGTTGCCGTTCCTCTTCTACGGCCAAAGAGCAAGGACATGAGTTAGGGGACGAATACGAAGAACTGATGGTGATACTATCATCTGCGAATGAATGGATTGGATTAGAAGTTACAGACAAGCTATCATTTATAAAAATAAGAAAGAGAGTCGGAGACAAAACAGAGCCTTGGGGAACACCAGCATTTATATGGTGAATTGAAGACTTGAAGTCATCCAAGACAACCATTGAAGAAGAGGGTCATCGACGCCATATGCATTCATTTTCGACAAAAAGGCCTGATGCCGAACTCTGTCAAATGCCTTTAAAATATTGAGATTGATTCCACTTCTCGGTGAGATATACCATCAACATTAAACCACCAGTGCACCTGTTGCTATGAAAACCATACTGCCGGTCATTGAGGAGTTTTTGTGAATAGAGATATTTCATGAGCTGACGATTTATCAGCGTTTCCATGACCTTGGAAAGAAGTGACGAAAGGGAAATAAATAGGGACTAAGATTCGCATTTTTTATGGACGGCCTGGACAAATGCTGTTTTCCATCTACTCGGAAAGAGCCCTGAAGAGTAGGATAGACAGAAAATCTTACACAGAGGTTTTGCTAGCATGGGAGAACACCTCTTCAGAGAATATTTGGGGAAGATACCATTTGGACCAACGGATATGTGTATGTTAAGATCTTTGAGTACTCCTGCAACTGTACGAGTGCAAAAGTGGACTTGTCCCATAGTAAATTCGACGCTGTCAAGTACAGGTGGCGATAAAACATTATCTGGCAGCGTGGAGTTCGCTGCAAAGTGAACAGCAACCAGATAGGCTTTGTCTAAGAAGCTGACAGCTGTAATGTCATTTTAAATGAGCGTAGAAATGGCAGATGACGCTGAATTTTTGATATTTTTGACAAATTTTTGACCAACAAGTTTTACTACCATTGTAGGAATTTTGCCTCAATTGTTGGCCATCAAAGAATTTTACACGTCAAATATGAGCATTGTAGTCTTTTCTGGCTTATTTAAACTTCTTTCGGTTTTCCTCAAATTTATTGGCTTAATAAGACACAAAAACTTAAACCTCTTTACGGCTCTGTTCCAAGCACGACTTTGCCTTAGGTTTAATGCTCTTTATTCTGTTAGGAATAAAGTCATTCAGTGTCAGTGATCATATCAGCAGTCGCATCCACGTCGCTATCGAGGAAGTATAGCGACCAGTTAAAACTGCTAAAAAAGCTACTAAGGCCTCCCCCTTTGGCTTTCTCGTACTGCCATACTTTTCTTTTAGGAGTTTTTTCTTTAACTGTTATTGTCAAACCTAGGGGCGCTAATACATCAATCATATATTGTAAAGGCAATATTTTTCAATTTCTAGCAAAAATGTTGAGAAGAACGAAAAAATGTTAAAAGTGGGCGTGTCTGTGGGCGGATTTTAATATTGTTTACAAAATTCCATTTTCCTTGCTCAAAATTTAAGGCCCTACAAGTTGCGACATACGGACGGACGGACGGAAATGGCTAGATCGACATAACTTTTGATGCTGATCATAAACGCATTTTTTTAAAAATTTGTTTGAACTTAAAATCTGATCGATTCGCAAATGAACAAACAGCGCACGTAACTGAGACCCGGTCGTGACCTTTATTTATTTTCAGCAGACTGATTTGTGTTGCTTTTCCAAAACGCACTTTAAAGGTTCTCTAAATATTTAAAAAATAAAATAAAATTTGACATTCACTTTCCAACGGCTCCTCTTTGGATATTTTCATATTAATCTTTTGAAGGATCTTTTTCTTCCGCTACTCCTTCAAATTTCAAATAAAAGAAGTTTAAAATTCATTTTACAAGATAATAAATATTCAAAAGGGTAAAGTTCATTGGACCTAGGAAACCTTCCAAAAAGTTGCCTTTCCACTCGGGCGACTGCATTAATTATCTAAATTCGTAGAACAATATGAAAATCTCAGACAAAGATTCTGTCATTCCACACACTCATGTGCAAGAGAAAATAAATTAGGCAAAGAATTTGGAGACACGTGTAAGGATAATTCTGAACTTTGGAACTTTTATCATCATCACCGAAGAGGGTGTAATACTTTGGTGGATATTTTAAATTAGATCCTTTCTAGATGCCAAATGGTTTTCGTTGTAATACACATTAAGGATTAGAAATCAAATTAACGATCATTTCTAGATGGGTCCTTTATAGTTCATTGACATTTGCCAATTCCTGTGAACGTTTTATACTTCTCCTGTAAAGTGAACTTACAAGTACAAGTTGATACTCATGCATAGAACGTAGGTACTCGTACGTATACCAAATGATGACCTATTGAGTGAGTTCACTCTCTATTGGAAAATTTAGGAAAAAAGGAAATTAACAAATAACAACAGAAATTCTAGGAAATTGACTATTCCGAATCGTTTGGCAGAATGTTTGTGAAAATACAATTTTTCCATTTTCTCTGACAATTCCGTTTGCAATCTGTTCATCATAATGTACTCGTACTTCCATGGATACTCAATCCATACTAACAATTCGACAATTCAATTCCTTTCCAAAATAGTTCTGACAAAAATTTCATTTGCATCGTAAGTCAAAGAAATCGACTAGAGACTGCCATTCAAGAATTCCTAAAGCAGGAATAGCAGCAGCAGTCAAGAACGAGTACCGTCTGCTGTGGCATCTCATTTTTGGAGGAAAAACTACACGGAATAGAATTACAAAAATTCACTTATTTGTGTGATGACGGTTGAATGGATAAATCATTTGTGGGTGCAGTAAGGCGAGCTTAGGAGGAGCAATATTGTTATGCTCTCGAATTCCCGAATGTTGGATGTTCTAAAAATTTATTTTAATAATATTTACCTATGCATCGGAGTAATCGAAATAAATCATATATTATTGCTTGCATATAAGGAATTTCCAAATCCTTTTGACAGTTCCTTACTAATAAGAATTTGTCTCCTTATCGCATGCACGACATAACAATCGTTCTGTGGCCAGAATACAGTATAAGTACGTACATTTTAATAATTTCTCAGGAGAGGTATTGGTAAAAATACGAAAAAATAATGCAAATGCAGTGGGCCATCTGTTGGTTTGTTTCCAAATTACATGGTGACACTGACAGCTCTTTCGCGCTCAAAAAATTGACAGAAACAGATTATCAAATCTCTGCGGTTCGAAATGGATCGATTTACGCTTGGAAAACGTTGGGAAATATTGAAAACTTATTTTCAAAGTGAGTGATGTGTTGCCGAAACAGTGGAAATTTTGAAAAGATATAATGAACCAACTGTGCCTACTGCAAGTTCTTGAGATTGGCATGCTAATTGACGACACAAGTTATCCTCGTGTTCGTTCTGTACGCTCAGCAGGGAAATTGCTACTCTTGCCGAAAGCGTGCGCCTAAACCCGAGAACCTCAACTCACCACAGAATTTTTTTTTTTTTTTGCGGGCTCCAAAGGGGATATGAATACTAATATTATTGCAGGACACGGGCGTTTATAGATAGTAATAGAGAGAGAAAGAAAAATTGGTGAAGTGGTTTGAAACTCAGGTGATATTTAAGTTTCTGCAAACTCCAAGGGTAGCCGTCCAGATAACTGGGGAGGATTTTTGTTGTGCTGTTATTGTCGTTGCTTATGATTCACAGTATTTTTTTCCATCCTCCTGATGTCATCATCACGATCAAGTTGCATTTTGTGCCATATGGTCACCCTACTGCCAGTGTTATGCCTTCGCAGTAAAGTTGACTTAGCTTTCGCAATTGATCGACGTAATAGATAATTCTTGACATCAGGATTTGAACCTTGAACCCACAGCGTGACAAGCGATGATTTTACCATTACACCACGGCCACCCTATGTCATCAACTGAACATTAGCCACGGTAGGCTGAGAAGAATTATGCGTAAAGATCTCGGATTATCCACTTACAAGGTCGAACTGAATCAGGAATTGAAACAAAATGCCCATCCGCGTCGTTATAGCTTCTCTGTTTGGGCTTTAGAGCAGCTAGAAATGGACGTTAATTTTGGTAAAAAAATATCTTTTTTTAGGATAAGACGCATTTTCATCTCGGCGGCTATTTATACGAGCAGAACTGCCGCATTTGGGGCTAGGAATACCCGCTCGTAGTAGTAGCGTGCGACTGTTTGGTGTGGTTTGTTGAATGGCCTCATTATTGGCCCATTTTTCTTCGGAGATGAACGTTACTGTGAACGGAGAGCGATACATAGGCATGATAACCTATTTTTTTTTTTGCCAGAAACTGAGGAAATGAACTTAGACGGTCTCTGGTTCCAGCAAGACGGTGCTATGTCCAACAATTGATCTTTTGCGCATCTTTTACATAAACATACAATTAATGACACACACGAAAATGCTCTTATTCTAGAAATAAAAGTGACAAATTGTCACCTCACTTAATTTCAAACTTGCAACCGCATGTGAAAATTCATGCGAAATTTTACGTGCTTTCTATACGGGAACAGACTTTTTTGTAGGATCAGTTTTGAGTTCACTCCTATAGTCACTTGAACGAACTAATTCGAATACAAAATTTATACTAGTCACCTCACATTTGGCTGATGACTAAGAGAATAAGGATAAATATGTACCCGAAACTGAGGGTTGCAGTACAAGTTGTAGAGTAAAGCCATTAAGACCTCAAACAAAAATTCAATAACTGAGTAGCAAATTTGTTTATTCAAAATATGTCCTGTCCCATAAACGCTAGGAACGAAAACTCTAGACGATTGCTTCATTCTAGGTCTAAACGACTCTTCAAGACCTGATAGGTTGTCTCATCCATTCCCACGGAATCGATACAATTCCACCTAGAAACTGAAGCTCGATGAATAGCTAGTAGTGGGTGAAATAACATCAGCACCAGTCATCTATCTGGGGCATTAAAAGTTCCATTAAACTTTTGCCTGCTACGGGTGTTTCGTAGCTTCACACACTTCGTCATTTTACGACTGTTTTCCTTCACTAATCCTCCTTAAATCACTAGATGATCTAGAACGCAGAAGCTTTGCATAATCACAGCACTGACCACTCTTCATAGTGTAACGTAGCCGATTTTTTTTCGAAAATCTTTAATACTCGAACGATTTCGCAACATATTTGTACATATTTTCACACGTTTAGGAAACCTCAGACTACGAGATGTAAAGTAGGATAGACGGTTTTTTAATTTTCTAAATACAGGGTGTTATAAAGAATACTTTGAAAATTACTATCTAATATTTGTGTGTTTCGCAGTTTCAGAACAGCCCGGATTACCTAGGAAGATGGAAGTTTGCAAGGCTAACGATTTTCGAAATATAGACTGCTGAAATGAACACCTCTTTGTTTCTTTAACAAATTTCCCAATGTCTGTGTGTGCCTTTTCACAATTTCCGGGACCCTTCGAACTAACAAGAAAGATAAAACCTCTAACGAAGAGTTTTTGATTTTCGAAACACAGGATGCCACATACAATATTTTTAACATCTATTTAATACAGTTTTCCCATGTGCCTCTGATTAAATAGAAAGATAAAACTTTAAATAGACTACGGTGTAGGAACTTCCCGGTTTTTCGTTATTCAAAATACAGCCAAAGTGTGTGTGTGCCACTACTTTCAGGATCCTCTGGATTACCTAGAAAGATAAGACATTGTACACTTATAGTACTGTGGGGTAGAACACAACGAAAGCTTATTTTCGATTTTCATAGTACAGGATACTACAAAGAACATTTTCAGAATATCTTTAATACAGGACTTCAATGTGTAATTTCGTGCATCTGTAGTTCTATCCTGGAAACTGTTGTAAAGGGTGATTCAACTGGTGGTTATAATTTAAATTTGCTATGACTGTGGTTCTGTCAAAGATAAACAGCTGATATTTAACATCTGTGAATACTAAACATTGACATTTGTAATTATGGAGCAGTGTACGAGATAAAAACGCATTTTAAATGTTAGGACCCTTCTCTGAAATGGAAAAAATTTAATCAACAACAGAGGTCCATTGCGACACCACGGGATCTATTGCTATTCTAACTACCTAAGGGTAAGTTGAGAGCCGAAGCTTCTTATGAAGCGGAGAATACTTCTGGCGTCAATATTCGTTGAGGTCGTCGAAGAATGGAGTCCCTAGATGGAGCAGTTTTCTTTTGGGTAGGGTTGGACAGGTACAAAGGAAATGGAGGATCGTTTTCTCCCCCTCCTCCTCGTCCCTGCAGCTTCTGCAGTAATCATTTGAAAAGAGGCCTACCCGTTTAGCGTGTAGATCGACAGAACAGTGCCGCGGGGGGACACTGATGTCGGTGCTGATCTGCTATCGTTTTAGCAAAACCAATCTGTCAGATTGGTTTTTATCTAGCTTGGTCCAGATTTGTTTATAGACTCTGCAAGTAATAAGAGTTTCCTGTGTTCATCTGTGTTTCGCATTTTTGATTGCATCCGGCATAATTCTAAGGGTTGTGTCTTTCCTGGTAATCTTATCAGCCTTGCAGTTACCCGGTATGTCTCTGTGAGCTGGCACGCAGCATAGGTGAATATTGATTTGCTCCGTGAGAGACAAGCGGCAATCTTGAGCAGCCTTTGAAGTAGTGTTCGTGACAATCCGTCAAAATACATTCGACATCGTTCCAATCAATTGAATCTTTCCTACAGCTACACGAAGTGCATTTTAATAAAAGATCTGCATGCCTTCAAAATCGAATTGCCTAAGGAATTCAAGCAAACAGGCCAACTGAGTGGTTAACAAACAAAATTGTATCATTTGGGGTCAAGAAAATCCACTGGCCATTCAGGAACAACCAATGTAAAAAGTTACTGTTTGGTGCGGATTTTGGGTCTTTCACACCACCTTCGAAAGTTTATTTCCTTCGTGACGAACATGTACCCTCAGTCACGTCATCTTACGATTTGAGTGTCTTCTGCAGTAGTGTACTTAACTTTCGATCACATATCGACAATGTCATAAGTAGAGCCAAATAAGCAATTGGATTTGTGAAACGATAGTCAAAAGAGTTCCCTAAGAGTGATAAAATCCCTTTACCTCACCTTCGTTAGACTCCTTCACGAGCATGCCAGACAACTATGGTCGCACCATTACGCTGCCCATATCATAAGAATCTAAGCTGTGTAGCGCAAGTTCATTTGTTTACCCCACAAAAAGAAATCCAACGGAGCTAGATCACACGATCTTGGTGGACAATTGATTTCACCAAATAAATGGCCTGGGAACTTTTCGTGCAACAGAACCAAATTTACATGTGTTGTATGGCACGTAGCCCCGCCCTGTTGGAATCACACGTCGCTCACATCAATGTCTTCAATTCCAGTCCAAAAAAAAGTGGGCTATCAGTTGATAGCAATGATGGATGCAGTTGCCTCTCAATGATCACATTCGTATTCACAGAACCCCGTATTCTGGAATGTTGCAGCTGAGCGAGAAATGGGCCTCATCGCCGAAGATGATTTTATTCAAAAATTCGTTGTCAACTTGTTGATTTAAATCGCGAAACAGATACAGAACAGTTATTTTTGTAGTACATAAAATGCAACAATTTTAGTGTATTGAATGGTAGTAAAACGATCCATAATGTAAAATGGCAAGACAGTAACTAACTACCTGTCACTATGGATGACAGATGGATTTGACAGATGCCATATGCAAGAACTGCGTCGAGCGCTTTATTTCGCGCTACTTTCGTAGCGACTTAACTTCGCCGGCTCGTTCACCGGATTTAACTGCTCCCGACTGTTTTCTGTGGGCCTATTTGAAAGAACGAATATACTTCAATAAACCAGCGACCATCACCCAATCGAAAACTCAAAATTAAATCCGTGTCATAACGCCTTTTGTGAAAGGTGATAGAAAGTGTGTTGGAAAGAGTAAGAATGTGCGAAGCAGAAAATGTCCACGAGTTGCCAGATGTAATTTTTCACGTTTAGGTCAATAAAATTCTCTATTTAACTTAAAAAAAAAAATTATAATTTACTCTGAAATAAGAAAGTTATAAATGTCATTTTGCGCCACCTTGTAGTTTCAGAAATTGAGCGGTGGGAGTGGGGACATCGCCACACGTGCCTGTCGCATGAAGGGGTGTGCAAATATCTTTTTTTTCTTGGGGTACATTACGCCCCCAAAAACCCTCGCAAACAATTTTTTTTTTAATTTTGTTGCCATGATTTCAGTTCTCTAGGTTAAGCAGTTCAAAAGTTATAAGCGTGTGACAGACACATAGCAAACACCGCATGGAATCCAATAGTGTTCCGTTTATACCATTTTGGTATGGAACATTGCAAAAAGGGTATACAATGGCATAAACACAACTTTTCGCTATCTCCGAAGCTGTGATTTTCCGTCACATCCTTGACGTCGGTGTTGTCGTTGATTGTAATAAGATGCAACAATTTTGAGCGGTGGTTAACTACCTGTCAATATGGATGACAGATGGATTTGACAGATGCCATATGGCAGGGATGTGAGGTCCTAACCTCGAAATGAATAACCCTTTACAAATTCCCTGGTTTGTATGAATTTTTTTTTTTTTAAATAATTTTTCGTATAATGACTAAACTAATAGGGCCCTGTGCTAGAAGTCGTCAACAAAAAACGAATTTCAAAATCCAATACATTTGGTCGTTGGGCAAACGTATTACACCAACGATTTATGCATGTGAAACGTTTGTGTCCTGATGAACAATTCGCGTTCAGTCCATCAACTAACATAAACTTTCTTGTCGACTACAGTCATCGATAGGGATAAATCGACTTTGAGCCTTTTTAAGCAGTATGATCCACAACCAGGTCCCTCTTAATCTGTACACTGCGTTTATTTTCCAATCTCTTTCTGTCAGTACTTACTGTGAACGCAGTTTATTTGAGTGCCCTCTCTTAGAAGGAAAATAATTTATGAAGGCAAAAGGCATCAATTGTAGAATCAGAAAGCAGTGCCTTCAATCATAGCAGCACGATCATATCGCAGGTAAGTATACAAAATGTCCACCATTCAATTACTGCAAACGGCCGTTGGTTGCCTTCTAAGCAACCCTTCTATTCCCCAGGATTCCTTTCGCAACAAAGGCATTAGGCGAACGAGCACGAACAAGGTCATTCAACATTACGAGTACAAAACTATACCATACCATTTCCAAGTTAAAATTTACCATCCCAATATTTTAGCAAAGTTTAAAGGTTTTCATTTTGACTCCGAAGGACCTTTTTGAATGTCTCTCCTTCTTCCTTTCATGTTCTATTAAACTTTTTTATCCATGGATTAATGCAAATCGTGCGAAATCAAGAAAATCGGTTTGGAGCCGACGACAACGACAGCAACGACTATGATGGAGCAAAAGTTGAAGGATCCTGCTAAAGGATATTTTACAAGAGTGTCGTAAGTGGCTTGATTCGAAATGTCCTCGATTCCCTTAGACGACAGGATGTAGATATTCTCTGCACAGAGAATCTAAAACATTTTCCATGGAAATGTGTGCGTTTGTGTGAGCGTATGGTGAAAGGAGACGTGACTAGAATCCTTCCCGAAAGAGTCACAGCAAATCTCTGTCTTACGATTCCGGCGTGTCAAGACAACCGGGGAAGAGAGATGGGTGTAGTAGGTACTTGTTGATTTGCATGTGAAAGAAAGTCCTTTTTTTTTCCTGCTCTCCTGTAGTTATCCTTTAGATTTACTTTTGACCTGCAAGAGATTGAATTCTGTGCACTGTCGATCGAATTCTAAATTCAATTCAACGATTTTGGAAATTTGTTTAAGGACATAATTCAATGAATTCGAATCCTGAAGTAAGTGATATTCGTAACGGCGTTTTGATAGTTACATAAACAGTGGTTTCAATCGCAGTCAAAAGTGAATTTTAATGATTCGGTGGGTGTTGCTGAAATGAAAAGGAAAGCGTTTGGTCCATTAAAAAATGGTTAAGTGTTCCTCCATCCCTCCAAGCGAAAGTAATAAGCACAACGTAAGGATTGTAAATTTGAATTTCAAATTATTATGCTAATTTTGTATTCTCTGTGGCACCTTTGTTGCGAAACATGAGCAACAGGAGCAACAGGATGTCACCCAACAGTTGGACTCTGTGTGTTTCAAT
The DNA here is from genome assembly GCA_963082735.1 of Pocota personata. NCBI lineage: Eukaryota > Metazoa > Arthropoda > Insecta > Diptera > Syrphidae > Pocota > Pocota personata. The sequence continues at coordinate 204,763,476 of OY720430.1, forward strand.
CAACTGAATGACAAATTGTTTTTGATTATATTTTTCCTTCCTTGGTCTAATGACTTTAACCTTTTTTTTTTTTTGTTGGTAATATGTTGAGGAAGTAAAACATAAATTATACAACATTCGGGATTATGCAGGTAAGGATATTAAGAGCAGATTTTTAGTATCTAGCATTAAGAAGGATTAAGACTTGAGTTAATGAAATAGATCCCTGCACAGGCATTCATCATTCAACTTCTGTGATATGAAGAATAAGTTAAATGGTCCTACAGACCGGACTAGACATGTGCCTCTTCAGTCAGCTGCCTCCAATTGCGTACGTCAAATTGATTGAGGACCACTTCCAAACATTGCACACTCCAAATAAGTTGCTTATCTCTTTCACCAGCTCAAGGTCGGTAGGCAAGATTGACTCTCTGTCAGAATTCCGCACTGATACCATTGATCAAATTGGCAGCAGACCCTCATTCATAGCCGAGGGACAAAAGGCGTCAACAACGCCTGCACCCCATTTTGTTCGGAGTTCTGAAGCGCATTTGAACTGCCCTCGACCCACTGCAGGTATGCCTCCGCAGTTCTGCCTGCCTGGGTGAGAGGATTCCACCTTGATCAAAAAGTTTCAGGAATGACTACCGTGTGGCGCTTTCGGTCACCTGATTCGAGTTTTTTTTTTTCTTAGGTTGACATATCTGTCATTAACATTCCCTTCAAATCGTAGCTTGACATTTGTAATTTGGGGCTGTGCACCTCGAAAGGTGCTTACACGGGGGCGTATTGGTCCATTGTGGTTCCCCTTGGATTATGTTACTGTATCTAACACTGTTTCTAGTTAGCTGGTTCTTACGCGAACCAGCTTGTGCTCCTTATGAGTCTCGTTAAGTCCATCAGCGATACATGTGCCAACTCACCTAGTTCTCCGAAGAGTCTGTTTCCCATATAGAGAAGGCGACGGTTGTGGAAATGTTGCCAGTCGCAGAGCAGGTGTTTGTTTGTTGCAGTAGTCTGTGGAGTTTATGCCCAGCCTTTTGGTCATAGTGCCGATCGCGCAATGTCCCGTCAGTAAACCTATTAAGATGCGGATTTCCTTTTTCTCCATAGCTACTAAGCATTTGATTCTCTGGTCATTTAATTGTGGCCATAGGCTGCGGGATATATCCACAATCACCTCTTGATAACCAGGCAGTGTTGGTTCGTTCCCTAGTTCTAAGGTTTATTTTCTCTTTCATTACACCAATAGGGTTGTTCTATCCTTTTCTGGCTAGTTCGCGTTCAATGTCTATAGGTTCTTGGCCCGTTGTTCGTTGGAGATAGGATTGGGCCAAAAAATCCTCAAGATGATTAAACGGAGGTCTACAGCTTGCGTGAGTTAGTGGCATCCAGCTTCCAAGTACTGCACCCATATAGCAGTACTGATTCTACGTTGGAGCGGAACAGTCGCAGCTTGGTTCTTGTACTGAGAACATTGCTTCTTCAGGTTCCCGATTCTGCTGCACACATCCAGTTCGGTGTCACTGAAATCACACTTCATTCATAGATATAAAAAGTTCTCTACTTTCTCGACTACCTGTCCGGCAATGTTGAGTTGAGTGCGGGTGTTAGAAGTGCTCGGGGCTTTTGTTTCTCCTGTGTTTATTTCAAGTCTCACTTTGTTTCCCTCAGCTTCTAGATTTTGAGCATTCAGATAAAGGTCTATTATCCAATGTGAAAGTAGACTAACATCGTCAGCGTAATCGAGGTGTTTAAGGTAAGATGTCATAGTCCATCGAACTCCATGGTTGCCTTCCATCAATGTTGTATGGACTACATCGCTGATGACCACCAAAAACAACAACGGTGACAGTATGCACACCTGACGTACTCCATTTTGGACATCAAATTCCTCCGACACCTTACCATTGTGACACTTATTGCCCTCGTATGTAGCCTTGATAATACCTATGAGTTTTTCTGGAGATGCCTCTCTTGCGCAAGGCCAACCAGATAGCATCTCGAAGTCGATAAACAGAAGATGTAACGGAGACTACGCGACAGTGGAAACAGTGGAAAAGTCCATGCTATACAAAGTGGTATTGAAGGCGCCTAAGCACAGAAGCTCTAAGCCCTACCGGCGTAGCCACCATTAGTGAGATACTTCAATTTGCTCTGAATTAGCTTAGCGGGTGGGCATAAACATATAGTTTAGGAGTAGATCCGTCAAAAATCTTCCTCGGACTTCACGCCGCTGACTCAGTGGGACTCGGTCCTTTCTCTGTCGAAGTATCTAAAGTATTTGGATCTGATCCCAGACAATAAACTGAACTAGAGTAGAGAAAGCTTCAATCATGCTCCACAGTTGCACGAGAAAATGCGGGAAGAAATGGTGTTCTCTTAAGATTATGTACTGGCTACTAGTATGTACAGCTATATATAGTTAGAACCATGGTATATGGTAACAACGACCTCTATTAATGTAACAGCTGCCCTAAACTAGGTACCAGGACAGAAACGGGAAAAGGTCATGTATGGCCATAGATCAATTATCAAATCATAAATGACCCCATATGTGTACTTCAGTTGGAACTATTCGATTCAAATACCCAAAAGGAATGAATGGAAGTCAAATATTATTATCTTCAGCTCAGACATAGTAATCTACATAGATGGGTTAGAGATGAACAATGGTACAGGCGCAGGTGAAAATCGGTAGCATCTCATCCTTAAAAGATGAGTGCAGCGTCTTCTATCAGAAGATCTACCCATTCTCGATGCGACGGTTGACAGCTAAACAGTGGTAAAAATAAAATCGAAAATAGTTAGGCTCTGTCGCGTAGAACCTAGGGCTATGAGCAAGTAGAACTATGTCGGGACCAGGCTATAGTAATTTCATCGAAGATACAAAAATACCCGACTAATGGGTATCACTAGCCAATCCAAGAGTCACCAATCTCACACTTCAAGTAACTGATACGAGTAGCGAAAAACTACCTATCCGTAGCACAGAGGAGCTGGGAAAACATTCAAACCTGCAGTCACTAGCATTTTGGCAGAAAATCGGGTAATAACGGGACATAATCTTATAGAAAACACCCAGGGTAAATGAGAATAACAAATGTAGCCCATTCAGAGGCAGACCAGAGGCTGCGAAGGTCCCGATACGGGGAAGAATGCATTCCTTCCACTTCCTATACTCATGCCCCACCCTAAGCAGAGACATTTTGATCTGCTAATTAACTTTTCTTATGCAGAAGCTAGCAAATGTATCGCTGAAAGCAATCATAAGTTAGTAGTCGAGGCAGACGACAACTATCAAATATTTAAACAAAATAACCTCACATTTCTTTCTTTTTTTCTGTTTTAAGTTGGACTTAAAGTAAACGCTGAGGGCTCGCGTAGGCGAGTACATAATCTAATCTACTTACATACTTTTGTGGGACATGAAGTATCTCTGCCTAAGACGCGTTGGCTTATGCGACTTACATAATCTTATCTATTTACTTACTTACTTTTGTTAGCTCCCCATACATGAAGGGTCACATAGCATTCTTCCAACTTCCACGATCCTGGGAAAGTTGTCTCCAAATCGTCATACCAAACTCTCTTGCCTAGAGTTTTGTTGTCCATTCGCTCGATGTGGCTTTTTGAACTATATCACCATCTTCGTATAGCTCACAGAGCCGCTGTTATATCTTGTACTCCATTCGCCTTCTTCGCTCACAGGACCGTATATCCGACGGAGTATTTTTCTTTCGAGGGAGCCCAATATCTGCTCTGCTTTCTTGCTTATAGTCCAGCATTCCGCACCAAACAGTACAACGTAGGATCAGGGATTAGTAGAGCCTGAACTTTGAGTTAGGAGGTTAGAACCCAGATGTTTTGCTAAATCCATGTAGCAGCGGTTTCCTAGGGTCAATCTTTGTTGAATTTCCATGAGGGAGTTGTTTGGAAATTCACGTTTACTCCGAGGTAGGTACACTCCTAAACTAAATGGAAGTTGTCGGCAGTGACATTTTGAACAGATGATTCTTTGTTTGTCGATACCATGTATCCTCATTTACTTTAAGACCAACTCTCCCTGCCTGCTCTTCAAGTCCGTTAAAAGCTTCTACGGTGGCTCGCTGGGATAGCGCGATGATGTCGATGTCATCTGCGCATCCCAGAAGCTAGACCGACTTGTAAATGATATTGCTTTCCGTGTTAATACCTACCCTGCGCACTATCTGTTCCACAAAGAGGTTGAAGAAATCGCATGGCAGCGCATCTCCTTGTCAGAATCCACAACTCGAGTGCAAGTTTGGAATAATTCCGATGAACTGTTCCCATGCTGTATAGTGCGCAGCATATTTTCCAATGTTACGCCGCATAGCTGGATTAGTTTATGTTTCCTGGTGGTGACTCATGCCATATAGGCTTGGGGGTTCACTTTACCAAAATTGCGTAAAAATTGAATTTTAGAGATATTGGCACTCAAAAAGATTTCGAAAAATTCAGGGTAAAGTTTAGCATTTTGGATACGTACCTACATATTTAGAAAACTATAAAAATAAAATTGGCATACAACCTATAGATAGTTTCAAAACCTATAATTCCTATCCGAATAATATAAACGATGCACCGTTTTCCAGATATTTGCACCCTAAAACGCACATTTTGGAAAAATCCTTAGCTACTTAGCTCCCAAAACCTAAAAAAGAAATTGGCAACTGTCTTGTAGGGAATTATAAAGCCTAAAATTTCGTTTTCAAACCTGGTAACACCTTCAGAGATGGCAACGCCGTAATTTGCGACGAAAATTTGACGGCGAAGAAGTTTTGACAGAAGCGAAGAGGGCGCCTCTTGGCGGTTATTTGTTCTTTCTTTTGGTGTAGACGACCGCGTGACCAAGAAACGAAAATTTAAGCTACGCCATTACTACATAAATTAAATCGTAAAATTTGCCTTTTGAATTTTGAAATTAAAGCTTGTATTTAACGCAATTGCTAAAGTTGTGGAGTATTTTTTTACACGCGGTAACAATACTCAAAAATGAATTTCATTATCTGCCGGATAAAGTCGGACATGTTGGAAGATTGCGTACATTTAATTTTCGATTTTTTTTGAATAATTCAGCATCCAACCTAAAAGTCCGACCTCAATAATAGTATCTTTTGAACACGATTGTGGGTTCACGTGTTCTTATGGGAGAGCCGCCAATTGAATCACCCCTTACAAGCTTTCGCGACTGTTATGTAACTATGCTATCGTAAGATACTAGCTGCCATAAAGCACTCCTCGCGATAGCTAACGATACAGAAATCTAAACGTATTCGAGTCTCCCACGTACGTGACTTTCTGCCAGTATCAGCTGTTCAGTGGGTTACCAAACACAAGCCTCAAATGTTAAACCCCAGATAAGCAATTAATCCACACCCAAACCACAGGAAAATTTTCGCGTACATATCAAAGAAATCCTTTAAACACTTCGGCACCTTAACTCCTATACCAGCGGAGTGAGTTATGGGTTTTCATCTCTGCTTCTTGCCAGTCAAAGCACACGTCAGCTTTACTTACGCGATGCACATGCATAATGCATTCGTGTAGAATTATGTGCCTGTGTGTTTGTTGGAAAATTTAAATTCGTCTAGCATCCTTGGAGCCAGTCGGCGAGATGATGTGCTTTCTTTTCCTGAGCTGCAGTCAACTGTCTCCATCATCCGAAGTCTGCTGATTAAATGAAAGATGCTCGTGCAATTCGATTCGTCTATAGATAAAGAACGAGGTCGCCATCTCGATATCTTTAGTCATTCAAAGTCATTTCGTCCTTCGTCCATCTTTATTCGTTTCTTGTTTTCGAAGGAGAGCATTTATTTTTTCCGTCTTTTCCGGACCATCATCCGTCGTACTCAGTGCACATAGAAACGCTTGAATCTTGCCACCGTTGCTATGCGGACCTTAGTTTCAGTTTCTTAACGATGAAAAATCCCACAGCAGAGGAAGTACGAAACGGACGGTAGGGATAAAAACTCTTCCTGTTGCGTTTCCTCCTCTAGCCTAGTTTCAGATTTAAAATTGTTGCAGACCACCGCAAAATTCAATCGGAATCGTGAAACATATCAAATTACTAGCCAAACTCAACAGAATTAATTAAGCCCACCGGTTTTGGAATTCAATGCGACAGTATCGATAGAATGTCGCAGGATGCGGTTTGTTCCCAACACAATTGGGAATACCTAGTTTTGTGGCAATAATTCGATTGTGGCTGACAGGCAGCCAAATGCTTTTGCGTGAAGTTAATCAATTAACTAAACCAAAACTCGATTTAATATAAAATTGCTACTGGTTTGTGTGAAAAGGACATTTTTCGGACAGGTATGACAAGTTGTATTTAAAAAAAGAAATGAGTTCAAATCCTCTAGATGGACTAGTTTAAAATATTTCGTGTTCTTTTACGGGTCTTTAGGGACCTGTCAGAGAGGTCTGCTTCCCATTTTATATCATTGCAGGTTAGCAGGTAGCACTACTGCTTTTAGAAACTCACTTTTGTCGTTTGCCGAATTTGGAAAGAATATTGGAAAATTGCAGGCTCCAGAGGAAGAATTTAATGGGCAATCAGGTCCTTTCAGCCGTTTAAGTCGCCAGGTGTGGACAGTATCACACCAGCCCTACTACAGAAGGGGGGAGAAAGACTACTACCATACCTTGTCAGAATAATGAAAAGTAGCCTCGCCCTGGAGTATATTCCAAAGCAGTGGAGCCGGGCGAAGGTTGTGTTCATACCAAAGTGGGGTTGAAAACATACAGACCAATCAGCCTTACATCTATTCTTCTCAAAGCTCTGGTTTTTTGGTACTCCAAAAATCTAAAAATATGGTACTGTTAGGTGATTTTAATATTAATATCCTCTGTGATTCTCCTGATGTCGATAGTTTTTTGTCTGTACTGTCTGCGCTTGGTTTTGAATCTGTGCTTAATCAATCAACTCGTCTCAATTCTTGTCTGGACCACATATTAATAAGGCTTCACAGAAGCAGTAGCGTTGTCTACAAAACAATGACTCATGATCTTAAGATAACTGACCATGGTTTAACAGGCATTCAATTTAATTGTAAAATTACCAGAACCAATCAATCCGAAGTCAGAGAATCTATCAAAATCGATTTTGCTGCTTTAAGAACACATTTGAATTTTGAGTTTTGAGGTGAAGTATATAGTGCTCTTTCTATCTATTGCTTTTGATTTGTTTCTAACAAAATTACAATTTTATATATCGATCTGTTGTAAGAGGAAAAATAAGAAAAATAACAAATTAAAATGCCTGAATCAGTGGATGTCTATCTCATTATTAAGGAAAATTAAAAAGAAAAAACAACTCTGTTTATTAGTTAAGAGACATCCTAATAATGATAGGCTTAAGAAATACTATAATAGGATCTGTCGCGAGGTAAAAGCTGAAATACCTATTTGCAAAAGTAGTTATTTTAGCAATAAATTGGCTGGAAATATGGGGAACTCTAAAAAAGAGTGGCAGATTGTTAATGAAATACTTAACAAAAACAATTCCAGGTTAGATATTGTTATAAACAATAACAATATTACTATTTCTGAGCCTTTACAAGTTGCCAATTTGTTCAACAGTTTCTTCTCTGAAATAGGTCCTTGTCATAGCATTCCGTATGATGGCAATTCTACATTTCATTGCGACAATAGCATAATAGAATCGAGTTTACAATCTGAAAGTTTTTTCTTTGAAGAGTTTACTTCACTCGAAATTCAAAAAAATTATAGTTTCCCTTAAAACATCTAATTCCTCTTCTTTTGATAATATCTCAAGCATGCTATTGAAAAATGTATCTTTCCAGATTTCTGATGTTCTATGTTTTATTTTTAATTATTGTGTGCGTAAAGGTGTTTTTCCTGATTCTCTAAAAACAGCAGTTGTAATGCCTCTTCACAAAAGAGGTGATACTATGACATTAAATAACTACCGTCCCATCTCCCTTTTGTCAGTTTTTTCGAAAATTTTTGAAAAAGGCATAAAATCTAGAACGCTATCCTTTTTAGATAGGAATCACTTCTTTAGCGACTCTCAATTTGGCTTTAGAAGCGGTAGATCGACTGAAAGTGTATTGCTAAAGCTGATTGGGGAGTTATATAATAGTCTTAATACCTCTCAAATTTCTTCTAGTCTATTTATTGATATAACTAAGGCTTCTGATATGGTGAATCATACCTTGTTATTAAATAAACTGTATAATGCTGGTTTTAGGGGATTTATTCATAACTGGTTTACTTCTTATTTAAATAATCGTAAACAAGTGGTAAGAGTCAAAAATGTTTTCAGTTCTGAAAAGTATTTAAATATCGGAGTTCCTCAGGGCTCTGTCTTGGGCCCGACATTGTTTCTGATATATGTGAACTCGTTGTTTATTCAACATTTTAAGGGCAAAATCACAGCTTTTGCTGACGATGCTGCTCTATCGTACTCTCGTAAAAGTTATCTAAGTCTTTTCTCGGATGTTAATAACGATTTGGATATATTACAAAAGTGGTTCAAACAGCACAAACTGATAATCAGTAATAAAACCAAGTTTATGCTGTTTAATATGAAGGGTATAATATGCGAAGACTTGCCTCTATATTACCACTCACCAAGTTGCTTACGATTCTGCTTAGTTGATCCATCGTCCCTTGGTGTTATGACTTTTAACGAAAATGTTAGTTGTACTGACGGTTGCTTTAAAATTGAACCCGTTGACAGTTTTAAATACTTAGGTATTATACTTGACCTTAAGCTCTCTTGGAAAGATCACACATTATACCTAAAGCAATATCTTAACAGAAGTGTCAGGCAGCTGTATCATCTCAGCCTCTACTGCAATCTACAAATTTTAAAGTTGGTCTATAATGGTCTATTAAAATCCAAGTTGCAGTATGGTATTTCTTGCTGGGGCGGCACTTATTTCAATAAAATAGAACCCTTATTAACAAAACAAAAGCACGCATTTAAAATTATGGCTATGGTTAATCGCAGAACCCCTAGTTTTGTGTTGTTCAAGGGTCTGGAAATTCTTCCTTTAAAACATTTGTACTGCTACAAAGTATTAAAAATATTCTTTGAAAATTCCGGTTATTGTCAGATTACATGAAAATTATAATTTACGCGTCAACACTAGAAGCTTCGTTACTACTCCAATAATTTACAAAACACACTTTTCACGTTTTTATTTTGTTACCGCTCCTCGATTATTGAACTTATTACCTGAAGACCTTAGGTGTGAGAGAAAGAAAACGGTATTCTTAAGCAACGTTAAAAAATGGCTTTTCTCTTTTGATCATTCTGATATAGATTCTTTTCTAAGTATAATGTTGTAATTATTATTAACGCTTTCATCTGAATTCAGTTCTTCACTATTTCATGTTATTCCATTACTTACTTTCCCCCATCAATAGTGTATATGAATTTTTCCCTAAATTTTAACTGATAGGTACTTTCGCCTCTTGCCATCTATTTGACAATAGATTGTACTAAGCTATTTCTTGCAAAAACAAAAACTGAAAGTAAATTAATTTAGATTTGTACAATTTTGTATAAAAAAAGAGCTGTGGATAACTACATAAGAGAGGACGTATTAGTACTAAACTCGTCACCAGTTCATTACCGTCAACATGTATACATGACGGAGACCATACAGAAATATAGCTCTTGAAACGAAAGAGATAATTCTCTGCGTCTTCCTAGATATCGAGGGCATTCGATAACACTTCGCACGAAGTCATTAAACGAGCTCTGGTCAGAAAAGGAGTACAGTATCTACGACTTGCTGAGAACAAGATCAGCAGAAACTCAGATGTCGCGTAGAATTATTTACGTCAACACAACAAGAGGATGCCACAAGGAGGAGTACTATCTCCTTTAATGTGGAGTCTAGTTGTGCTTGAAAAATTAACCAACCTCGGAATCAACTATCAAGCTGATGAAAAAGTACTGATTGCCAGAGGAAAGTTTGAAGGAACCCTTTGTGACAAAGGGGTCTAATAGCAACTCAAGAATGGTGCTATATGGATGGGCTCAACATGAACCCGGCAAAAACTACAATAGTACCATTTACGAGAAAAAGGTAGCTTGAACTGAAGCCAATCCGGCTGTCGGACATGGTACTGACAACAGTAAAAGAAGTGAAATATCGCGGATTAAGCACACAGAGGAGATATGTGTGCTTAATGGCCACCCGTGCTCTTATGATATGTAGGAGCCTAGAGGGTAAGACTTGGGGACTTAACCCTAGCATTCTTAGATCGATGTATATCGTCATTGTGAGACCAAATATATGAAGCGATAGCGTGGGCCAAACGAATTAGTCTAGCTACAGCGAGGGAGACATTCACTAAAGTGCAAAAACTTGCATGCCTCTGTATTACTGGGACCATGAGAACATGTCCAACTGCAGCCATGGAAGTATTCCTGGAACTAATTCCGCTTCACATCATAGTTGAGCAAAACGCAAAGCGGACGAGAAATGCATCAGTTCAAATGAATATGATGTACTTCTCAAGAAACTTTCCCCTCCAGCAATCCTTAGGTACGAAAGTATCAGGAAATTTAGCTTTGATAAAAGGTTTCGTACTAAGTTAAGTAATAAGAAAGAATGGAGTAACCACACGATAAAGTGATATACAGACGACTCGAGAACTGAAGAAGGAACAGGGGCAGGTATATTTGAGCCAAGGACAAAACACTCAGAACCTACGGACAAAAGTACCAGCATCTTACAAACCGAAATATAATCTATGGATACATGTGTCCAACAGTCTCGGTAGAGGATGCAATAACTGCGACATAGCAATATTGTCAAACAGTCAAGCAGCTATCAAGGCACTTGACTCTCATGTCATTAAATCAAAATTTGTGTGGGAATGCCTAAACTTAATGAATTGGGTAGAAGTAACAAGGTAACCCTTTACCCGCCCACGTGGGTAATGAAGAAGCAGACTCCGTGACAAGACAAGGAGCAGCAGAATCCTTCATTGGACCTGAACCATTCTGCGGAAAGGAAACCATGCGAAGAATTCAGGAAGATGGAGAAAGAACAGGTTTTCTAACGAGGCACTGTAAACTCGGGGAGCATCTAAGGAAACCAAGTATAACAAACCGGATTAGAGAGGGTGCTCTAGGGTAAACTATCCTTGCTAAGGCAAAGTAAGAGTGTTTAACCCTCGAACACAATTCTGAAGAAATTATATTCCGAGGGAAACTCTAATGAGGGAATAAACCTCTCTTAGGTATTAGCAGGGGCACATTAGACCATTAGGTCGCAGTGCAGATAACCCTACACAATAATATTAAGAGCAGGTAGCAGACAAGAATTCACCACCTTTTCGCCTTGTGGGATACCACTCCATCCTGCTATATGCTCCGTAAAGTAGTCGTAAAGTAGTAGGCTAACTTTCTAAGAAGTTATAAAAAAAAAAAAAAATCTTGGCAATGGGGCTGAGCTTCATTCATTTGTACAACCTTGCACCTTAATCCATAAGAGCAGGGCATGTCCAAGATTGCAATCCCTGTAGACTGTCAAGGCACTATATAGATAACGAGACTATAGATTAAGGGCGGTATCCGGCTGTAGTCGAATCCTAAAAAAAAATTTACAAATGTAACGTCCATGATGTCCATATTTTCTGGTGCACATGCAAATAGAGAATGATATGAAGCAAACGAAACGCTGTAAAGAAAAATAGCTCTGTCAGGGGCACCTTGTTATTAAAGCTCCCACGTTATGGAATCAAATCTGATTTTGATTGCTTTCGTAACATAATACAAAACCTAAATTTCATCAAAATCCATTTGGTGGTTCTTGAGTTAGGCGTCTGAGAATGATTTTTTCATGGGAATCCGTTCAGGAAATCTCGAGTTAAGCGGGAAACAAAAATGATTTAAAGCTTTTTGAAACTTCGTTAGAACATGGAAGTATGATACAACCAGATGGTTGACGCTGTCAAGGAAGACCGCAAAACTGAAGAATCTGCATTGAACAGTCTCACTTCGAATGGAATGGGTATCGTGATAGCGCGACGATTCAAGGATTGGCCTAACAAATATGAAAAAGAAAGATTTCGTGGCATAAGCGTTTTTCCTTAGACCAGCGTTTCACAAAGCTAAGCGCGGAGTTAAAAATTAAATATTTTGGCCCTAACAGCCCAATGCAGGGCCTGGCTTCCCGCAGCCACTCATGCCTTACGAATGGTTGGGACCTACAGTTTTATGACCTTTCCGAAGGGCAATTCTTTTTTCGATTAAGAGAAGCTTTTCATTACAATTTTTACTGTCGGATGTTTGTCCGACGTTCGCGAGAGGTGGGACCGTGGGAAAACATTAATTTTTTATTTTTTGTGTTTTCTTGGATTCGAACCTTGAACCTCTCGCTCACTGATCGCGCACTTAACCACTGAGCCACGGCTCTTCGGGGATTCCCCACAATCAATTTATTGGAGGAAACATTCAATGACCGCATAATTTCACGTGATGGACTTGTGAATTGACATCCAAGATCATGTGATTGAATACCTTGGGATTATTGGCTGGAAAGGCCTAATTTTAAGACTTCGCCCCGAATCAAAGTTTGAAGGGGATGGTAAGACTACACTTTATAGCTACCTATTGCCGACGGACGATTGGTAAGTCTTCATATGTCCGGATTTTCGTAAGAGATTTTATCAGCCAAAATGAATGAGAGAATGAGTCATTGAATGATTTTTGGTCTTTTAAATTATTTAGCAGATGATCTCATAGCTGACTTTGTGCTTTCGGCTTGCTATTTTTTTGTACGTTAATTTTGATAAGAAAACCGATATCATATCAGTCAAAATATATCTATTTCTTTTGTTTTGCAAACTTAAAGACCATACATATACGCCACTCTGCTGGAACTAATCTGTAGGGTGTTGGAGTAGGGGAAATATGTGCAAATTTTCACACTCCACTTTTCACAATCCTTGAATCGTCGTCCTATCACGATACCCATTTCCTTCGAAGTGAGACTGTTTAACGCAGATTCATCAGTTTTGCTCTACGCGGGCTTCCTTACCAAGAAGAAATACCCAAGTGATCATTTGGTTAACCAGCGTCAACCATCTGGTTGTATCATACTTCCATGTTCTAACGAAGTTTCAAAGAGCTTTAAATCATCTTCTTTTGCCGCCTATCTCAAGAACTATTGAACGGATTCTGATGAAATTTTGCCTGTGAGCTTAGATTGATACATTAGTAAGTAGTTTCACTTGAAATTGATCAAAAGTGAATGGAGTGGGAGTACGAGTAAACAGGGTTTTAGAACATTTTCGAATCATATTTCTCAGACGCCTAACTCAAGAACCACCCAACGAATTTTGATGAAATTTGGGTTTTGTGTTATGTCTGTCTGTGTATAATCAAAATCAGATAAAGGCGGGTTAAGATATGTTCTGGTGACTTTCACGTATTTCAATATTTTTTCCTTACCCTCTTATAAGTTTACATGCTTTTTATCAACATTTTAACTTTAACAGTTTCGGAGATAGAGAGGGCGGGATAACGCTTTCGCTATGGTTTTTTAGTTTTTTGTTTAGGAAACTCTATCCAAAGCAATTTTTGGACTCCTTGGAGGTGCAGCTTTAATTTGATATGTTTGGCGTGTAACCATTTTTTGTTTGGGCTAATTCGACATATCTGAAGTAGCTTGGGTATGCAAGGATCGTCAAGACTGGGGCTGTAGGCGGGAGAGGCCAATGGCAGCATGACAGCCCCAAAAGCTGTCTCACAAAAATATTATTTTTTACATTTTTTTCCATGATTACATACATTTGGAACAGATCTGCTGCTCTTAGTACCGTATCACTGGAAAGTTCTATTGATGCCGTTTACATAAAATCCAACATAAACGTAAGTGTTGAACCATCCATATATTTGAAATTGACCTCTTCAGCTGTAGCTTCTATAAGGGAACTGTCAAACATTGCCTGGAAGTACACACTTGAAGCATAAAGTACAATTCTATGCGCTTCTTCTTTGAAATTAACATGTAAGCTCGGTGCGTCTTGCGTCAATCGCGTCAATCTATATCAGTCTGGGTGATCGTGAACATTGTTCGTACGTAACGTTGGCTTTAGCATTTATGGGTGCGTTAGCGCATATTAGCCTGATGTCTTCTTCTTTGGCCTTACTGCGGCGTTCGCTCACATTCCTGAAGCGCAAGACCTTTTGCCTTAGTCTGCCTGTGATGACAAGTCCTCATTCAAATACACTCTGCTTTTGCTCTCTATAGTAGTCATCATTGCAGTTCTTAGAAGCAGTTTAGGGCCTCTGCTAGTTGTATCAATATGTGAATTAATTTCAGTAACCCACTTCGAGGATGTGAACGCTGCCATTGGCCTCCCCAGCCTACATCCCCAGTCTTGAGGATCCTTGCATACATATAGATATGTCGTTCGACCTGATCTGAAGAATTTTCCCTCTGCTACAAACTGTAAAAGATTCAAATTCATACTCTAAACACCAAAAAGGACACCAACATAAAATTATTCGTGCACCGAACTGATTCCCTAATATGTATGTAAGTCCCTCAGCAGGTAAATCCTTTTAGCTTAATCACCGCACTCCTATTTAAAGAATCAACCAGCATGGAATAACCCACATTGACTCATTCAAAAAAAAAAAAAAAAAAATTAAATAAAAATCTTGTGAATAAATTTTGTTGTCAACAACTAACTACCTGTGCATGTGGCACGCGACCATCACCCATATAGGAGGGTTCTAACTTGTGTACACGTGTGCACTGTATATGCCTATGCATCTACCATAAAATCCATTTATCCAACTAAACCATTTTAAATTTTCTCAAAGCCGATGCCGCTTACAGCACTTCTATTTCAAATCCACACGCGTTTATTCGTCTCAATTCACAATCACAACACTCTGTTCGTATGAGAGAAAGTAAATCCTAGCGAGATGTACGCCCATTGGAATAAATCCGGATGAACTCAGCTCATTTCGTATGCAACTATAAAGAAGGATAACCACCATTCACCACCCACCCAGTATACAGTAAGAAACCGAATCGATTTCATTCAGAAAAATACAGAAAGAGGTATCCTTTGTGGCTTAAGGTATGAAAAATCTACCGATAAAGGATTCTTTTTTTCAGTTGCCTTGTGGCAGTTTGCACAACGTGATTCTGTAAGTGTGCGAGAAAAAAATGAAATCAAGCAAAATCCAGTACATTCATCCCCGAAGCCATTGAGCAATGTCTTTAAGGGATATCCTTCGATAATCCTGTTGCCTAGTAAACATGCAAATTTCCATACGCACCTTGTTCAATGAAAGACAAAGCCGGTCGCTCTGTATCCGATGAAAGGCAAACACGAATCATTATATTTATACATACGTTAACGTTTGTTACAATTCAATTTACGTCCTGTTTACTTCCAAAGGATTTACCCGTCTTATGGTTCACTTCCATAGAATGTTGAATATATGCAATTGCAGTCCTTCGAAGGACAATTTTTTTTTTTTTTTTAATGCCAGTACAGAATTGAATCTGTTTCTTTTTTTCAATTCGTTTACTGAGTGAAAGAGGTTCTTTATATTGCTGGAAGACAGGATAAAGTGCATTCTCGGTGAGCGATGGTAAGTGTGGTAGTGCCAGTGGGTTATCGGTGTAAAGGATATGAAAAACTGAACGTTTTGTTCTTACAGTGTTTTTTTTTTTTAGATTTTAATGAGTTTTTGGATTGCATTTATTGTCATGTGGATAATCCTTTGGAACTGGTTTAAACTGTATTTAAAATGCTTTGGTAATGAAAAAAAGGATTTTAACGAACGTTCTTGAAATAGTTTGCAGATTCAAATGGTATGGAAAAAATGTGTCAAGGTTCACACATTTCATTCAATGAATACATTTACACATATAAGCATATGCTTAAGCAAGGGAGACCGCCATTCAGTCTTTCCTTGTAACCAATGCAATGCTTTGTTACTGCAAAGAAAAAGATAAAATAATTGCTTCAGAAATCTCCATCTATAACTCGATATCCAGGATCAAACGTTTCTGGTACTCGATGATGGAAAAACGGCCTAACTCAAAAAACGAAAACTTTCAATACCGCTCGGCGGATTATTTCAAATTTCAGTGGAGACATGGTACGAATACCATGGTATAGTGAATACTACAACCCCTAACAGACTGCATTTCGTAGTATTCGATGACTTTGGCTTTAAGTAGTACACTTTGACGTTTGTGTTGCCTGTCATAACAAATAAAAATAAAAAATTCAAGACAGGATGAATAAAAATGATTTACTTTTGTGCCAAATGATGAATAAAAAGAAAATTCAAATACTTGAAAGCGAAAGTGCATACCTAAGAATTGCCAAAGAAGCTACGAAGACTAGCCAATAGAAAGAAATTGGCGCTGCAATCAGTAAGATGGTGGTATACCAGCAAAAAATTGCGAATCTCAATACCAGGTAAATTTCATGGTATACTTGCTTTTTACGTAGTATTACAGTGACAGACATGTAGTATTGCTATACCATGGTATCAATACCAGCAGTCTGTCTCCCACATTACGTAGTATTGCAGTGACAGACATGTGGTATAGAACGTAATATTACTATACCATGGTATCAATACCACCAGTCTATCTCCCACATTCGTGTGCTCTTTCGTGTCGTTTTTAATTAAGGTTTTCTTGTTTCAAGTTATTAATTCGGATATATAGGTACATCTAGAAGAGCAAGGTACAGTAACCGACGTTCACTCTTTTGCCATCCCTACGAAGAACGTTTTCTGCTCTGTTTGTTCTCGGAAAATTTTTCAACCACCTTTTATAACGTCCATACTTCTGCTTCATATATAGCAGGATGAGGGTTTTATACAAAGCCACCTTTGTTGTCCGTGAGAGTTCTTCTTCACCAAAAGAAACTACGGTTGACAAGAGTGCTCCTTCGCTTGATCTCTTTGCTGGAGGTGTTTGAATTCACAGAGGACCCTAGGTAGACAGAGTCCTTAACTTCTGTCCAAGTTGCCGATGCGGACTGTCCTTTTTTGATGACAGCATATATTTTGTTTTACCCTAAACCCATTTGCGCCGCTTTTGTTTCAATACACCCTACGGAAAGCACCACTGACAGTCTGCTGCGTTCTTCCAATTATGTCAACGACCTGGGCGTACGCGAGTAGTTGTACAGACCTTTGAAAGATCGAACCCCTGGTGTCACCTTGTCGTAGTCTTTTTCTCACATTAAAAGCTTTGGTGATGTTGTTACCGATCTTGATGAAGCAGCGTGCATTCTCCATTGTCATCCTGCACAGACAGACGAGTTTGACAGGGATGCCATAACAAGACATGGCTTTGTATAGCTCGTCTCTATAGACGCTGTTATAGGCGCCTTTAAAATACATGAAAAGGTGGTGAGTATCGATTTGGCGTTCCTGGGTTGTTTCCCAGATCTGCCGCAATATGAACATCTGATCTATGGACTAATAAGATACTTGACAAGGTTTAAGGCGTTCACATAATATGGTTGAGGAGAGTAATACGAGTACATCTGTAGTTGGCGTAGTTCAGAGGGTAGTCTTTCTTGAGGATCGAGCAAATTCCTTAAACAACAAGCCTCTCCAGTTAGCCCAGTTCTTAGCTAACTGCCTCCAGTTGAGCATTTCAAGTCTATTGAGGTCCCCTTTTTCTCGTCCGTGCCACCTAAGGCGATGACTTCCTCTACTGCGTTGTCCCTCCGGGATCGATTCGAAGACTCTGTGGGCTGGAGCATTGGAGTTCATTCGTTCTACATGTCCCAACCATCTTAGGCGACTGATGGGCAGTTTTTTCTGACTAGTTCATTGTCACTGTACAGCTCGTATATTTCGTCATTGAATCTTCTCCCGTTGAATCTTCGCCTGTCAACTCAAACGGGACTGAATATTTTACGAAGAATTTTTCTCTCAAAACGACCGATGATATCTTCATCCGCTTTCGACAGTATCCATGATTCAGTGCCATAAAACAGGACTGGGATGATTAAGGTCTTGTATAGAGTCTCTTTAGTTGTTCGAAATAGGGCCTTACTACAAAGAAATAGCAATTGTCTTCGTTTAATTTCTGCTGAGGTGTCATTGTCAGAATTTATAGCAGATCCAAGGTACTACTACCTCGAAGTTATAGTTGCTGACTGTGACGTTCTGTCCAATTCGTCCATGTTGTGTGTCCCATTTTGTTGACAGCATATACTTGGTTTTGCTCTCATTCACCGCTAAACCCATTTTGGCAGCTTCCCTTTCAATACTAGCGAACGCACCAGTGACAGCCCGCTGAGTTCGTCCAATTATGTCAATATCGTCGGCGTACGCTAGTAGTTGCTCTGGTTTTTTTTTTTAAAGATTGTGCCTCCGGTGTTGGCTTGGGAGTTTCGAACAATTCTTTCTATTATGATGTTAAAGAAGTCACATGTCAGCGCATCACCTTGTCTAAATACCTTTTTGACATCGAAGGTTTCGGTGAGGTCGTTACCGACCTTGATGGAGTAGCGAACATTATTCACAGACGGACGAGTTTGCCAGGGATTCCAAAACTAGACATGGCTTTATATAGCTCGTCTCTATAAATGCTGTCATATGCGGCCTTAAAATCGATAAATCGATATCGATTTGGACTTCTTGGGTTTTCTCCAGGATCTGCCGAAGTGTACAAATTTTATCGACTGTGGACTTTCCTGGCCTAAAACCACACTGATAAGGGCCAAACAGATTGTTAACGGGGGTTTCAGGCATTCACACAAAATGGTGATACCTGATACCTCTGTAATTGGCTCATTTGAGGGGATCTCCTTTCTTGTGGACCGTGCAAACGATGCTGAGATTCCATTCATCAGGCATACACTCGTCTGACCAAATTTTTGAAATGAGTTGGTCTTTACTCAAGTCATCTCCAGATACTTTGAACAACTCGGCCGGTAGGCCATCAGGTCCAGCAGCCTTGTTAGTTTAAGCTTGAATATTGCTATTCTCACTTCGTTTTGGTCAGGTGGATGGCTACCATCGTCCATGTTGAATGGTCCATTCTCTCTGACAGCAGTATGTTGGTCTTCTTCGCCGTTATACAGTCTGCAGAAGAAGTTTTTCCATATTCTCAGCACCGGCTGTGATGCTACTACGAGGTTTCCTCCTTCATCTCTACAGGTTCCTGTACAGGTCTGGTTAGCAGGCACGTTCTTTTTAAATTTTGGTAAAATGTCCGAATATTATTCGTGGAGTACTCGTATAACATCTCAATATCTTCGGTCGCGCGCTTCTCATGTTTTTTTGTTTTTTTTTTTTAACTTTTTGGAGAAGCCGATGTTCTTCTCCTGTTTTTTGCTCGTAGAGCTCACGAGCAGCCCTCGTCCTTCCTTGCAGCGCCGCTTGTATGTACTTGCCTGCATCCTTCGTCAAACCAGGAGTTTTTTGGTGGTGGTCGGATGAAATCCAGTACATCTGATGGCATGTTGGCAGCGTTGCCACTGGTCTTCGGCACTTGATGCTGGCGGCATGGGAGTTGTGGAGAGATTTCGGGATACGGGTTCTGCGAAGTTTCTGGTGGTCTTTTGCAATTGCAACTTTTCGACGTTATATCTTCTCACAGTAATTCTTCTTTATTGTAGCGCTTGGGATATCCGCATTCGTACCTTGGCTGCAACATGGTAATGATTCGAGCCCATGTTTGCTGATCGGAAAGTTCGGACATCCAGAATACTGGAGGCATGCCTTGCATCGATCACAATGTGAGACTGCCATGTCCCCTTGTGGATATTGAGATGAGGAAACCATGTGCTTGCTATAGTGACAATATTTCCCAAGCCTTGTCGAGGAGCTCATTGCAACAGTCTTTGGTGGTGAAGTCCTTGTCCTCTGTGGGGGAATGAGGGCATATTATGCTAATCTTGGCGAATTTAGCCATGATGCGGATTTTCATAAGATGGTCGCTCACTTGTCGGATGCTCAAGACTTCTTGCCTAAGTCTGCCTTGTGTAACAAATCTGCACCCAAATAATTGCTGCTTCTGCTGTAGCAATCATCAATGGAAATCCAAATCGACCCAACAATGGTCTATGCGCTATACCGACTCATACTAAACAAAATCTGTGTATGAGTGCGCAGTTGTAAAAGGGTCTCAACCAACTTGACGTACGAAATTAAACTTTATTAGAATTACTTAAGAGCTAGTTCCCTTGTCAGGAGTGCCCTAAAAATTCTATACTCCGTGAAACGTAATCCAAGGCGATGTAACCAAATATTAATTTTCCATAAAATCGAATTAATTGCATTCCACAACAATATACATCATCAAGAAGAATGCTGACAGGGAAAAGCACACCAGCAACTATTCATGCCAGCAACTAACAATATCGCCAAAAGGGACAAATCTCACCATCATGACCATCATGTGAATGACAATCCACTTCATTTCAACATCGCACCATGACCACCATGAGAATGGCAATATACAGCATTTCAACATCGCAATCATCTTCATCTACTGCATTGTCCCGAGGACAATAAAACTGACATTAAGTTGTGGTCCATCACAAGTCTCTTTGGTTGTCAAACCAACTGTCGGACAGAAGGATCATTGCATGCATGCAGTAAATTCCAACTTACCACCCCCAACGACGACGACGACGACGACGAAGAAAACCATCGCAAACGATTGCAATTTCCAATTTAATTCACCTGCCCACACAGAAAGAGAGATGTTAAACTTTCATCTCCATCTCTTAATGGACTTTCCAAATCGATTCCAGTGCAATGCATTCTGAAATGGGTCCATCGGCACCGTGAAATCTACATCCTTGAACAAGTGCAAGGCAGTGGTAACGACTCTTCACAGAGGATGTCCAACAAGACCGCTGATTATGTTGTTTAAACTCTGCGGCAAGGATGTCGTTCGTATCTACTAGTAGTATTATAGAAGCAGTAGTGTTTTGAAGATGAAGGACGACAATAACCACTTCTCACACAAAACACATTTATAATCGTTTCTGGCGGACGTAACGGCTTCCTTTCGTCCTTGATTATCCGATTTGTAGTATCCCCACATATTGCCCACCCTACAACAACAACAACAACAAGGAACAACAACCCGAACGGAATAATTCATAAAGCCGCACAGATAATCCTAAGCCAATTTATCAACCACAACTTGGGACTGCATAATGCCGAACAACACCAGGAGTACGAACACCAGATATGCGATATGGTTGTTTGGTAACAGAGTAAATATATGTATGTGTGTACGTTTCAGCCATGCCGCAGTATCCTTAGACCCATCTGTGCACAACGACCGACGAAACCGTCCAAATATAATAATTTTGCATCTTTAAAGTTTCCTTCAATACCCGAATACATACACGCACACGCCGACAATATCTTTTGTGTATATGCACGCGGGGATGTTCTCAATGGTCAGTGGCAATGTATCCTTTTGTCGAAACGTAAGGATTATCATTTTGTTATTCATTCGAAAAAGGATAATGGGTATTAGTGTCGGCTAGAAGGATGAATCGAAAGTGCAAAGTTTACTCCTAGATCGCATTTGAAGAATAAAGTCCTTCCATTCCTGGTTTTTCGTTTTGGAAATTCCGTAAGATAATTTCTCGCAATGAGTTTGTTTATTTTGTATCAAATTCAATTTAAGACCTAATCCATCTTATTGAGTTGTCAGAGAACCAGGTGAAGCATACTGGTACCATTGAGATTAGAGAATCATCGATATCTACGAGTATGTGCAGTAGTCGGTTCAGTTTATGGTGTTGTTTTACGTTTGGATTATTTGCATTTGTTTGGGATAAAAAGAAGACCTTTTGTAAGTGGTTTTGGCTACCGAACATACATATATAAAGAAGATGGTAGACAAGGACCCAATGAGATACAACCACATCTTGCTATAGATTCCGTGATTACGTTTCAGAGTTCGGCATATCGGCCGGTACTGTGATAACGTTATAAAGTTGTTTAACGTCATGCAGCTGTCAAAGTTACCAATGACATTCAGCTGTCAAAATATTCAGTAAGGTTTGCCATTTCATCATGCATCGTTTGACGTTTCCCGAACGTGTGGAAATTATTAAAAAAATATTATCGAAATTCCGGATCAGTTGTAAATACGCAACGTGAATTTCGTCATGAGGTCGGTCGTCATAATGGCTTCAGTGCGCAGACAATTCGTCGCACCGTGGGAAAGTTTGAGCATGAGTACACTCTTTTGGACCTTAAGCCACCAACCAGACAGAGATCGGTGCGAAGTGAATAAAACATAGCCGCCTGCCGTAGCGGCCAGTATCGAAGAGACATAGAAATGTCGATTCAGAGCCGATCAACTGAATTAAGCATCGCCAGGCTTATTTTGCGGTTGGATTTGGGCCTACATCCATATATTGATAGATTGCGCTGATGCAAGAATTGAAGCCGGACGACCATAGACTACCGCCGTGAGTTCGTTAATTAGGCTCTGGAAATATTGACCGGTGATCCAGATTTTGGCCAAAATATCATCTTCTCGGACGAGGCTTATTTTTGGCTCAGCGTCTATGTTAACGAGCAAAAGTGCCATTATTGGAGCGACCAAAATCCATAAGTGTTCAACCAATCATCAATGCAATGATTGACTGTTTGGTGCGGTGCACGGCGGCATCATCGGACCTTATTTCTTTCGAAATGAGTAAGGAGACATCGTTGCCGTCAATGGTCCTCGGTATAGAACGATGTAAACCGACTTTCTGTAGCCAGAGCTCAACAACATGGATATATCCAAGTTGTGGTTCCAACAAGATGGCGCTATATGCCATACAAGCGACGCAACGCTCGAAGTGATGAAGGAGAAATTTGGCGACTGGGTTATCTCACGGCGAGCGTTCATCAATTGGCCGCCGCGATCATGCGACTAGATACCCCTCGATTATTTTCTCTGGTCCTTAGTCTACGCTAACAAGCCAACCACTTTGGATGAGCTCGAGGCCAACATTCGAGACGCTATTGCCGGAATAACGCCACATATATTGGCTTGAAGCCATTTAAATGATGTGCTACTCCATACATAACGGCATGAATGTAGCTTCAAATTAGAGTTAGAATCAATTTGATATCTTATACCGTTGTTGTTTTATTTAAATTTCTTTTCCTATCGTTCTTATCTGGTCACCCTATATATTTGTTTTTTCCAAGAGAAGTTTGTAAAGAAACGGCCTCGCGCCGTTAGTGTTCCACACCGTTATTTTAAGTGTGTGTTTGTCCTTACATGAATCACTCGAGAACCACTAAACGCATTTTGTTGAAATTTAATTTTAAGTTTTCTTGTTCAAGAAACTTTATCATTTGGACTTTTTGAAAGTTCAGCGCATGATGGGGTGGGTCCCCAAAAGCCTCTCACAAAAGTATTTGTTTACAATTGTTTTTCTGGTACTTCTGGTACACCATGTGCAAAAATTCAAATCTCTAGGTCAAACGGTCAAATGGTTCCGTTTATACCATTCTGGTACGAAACACTAAAAACTATCAAATAAAGCGAGGGCCATCATAAACTTGCGTACAGCAGGCACGGTTGGTCCATTATTTGGATCGAAATTTCTTTTCAAAATTCGCAATGTTTCGTCCATTCACTTTGGAAATAATTTTTCAATATTTTCCAACGTTCTTCAAGCATAAATCGATTCATTTCGTTACGCGGAGATATGATACTGTGTTTCTGTCAATTTTTTGAGCGCGAAAGAACTGTCAGTGTCAAAATAAAGAAACAGATGGTCCACCCGTTATTAATGGGTGATGGGTTAAATTTTTCAATTAGCATAGAAAGTTGCAAGGAGAAAGCGCGTTACTCACGTAACAAAAATTTGTTTGTAGAGTACTAAAAAAATAGCATTGACCGTCAAGCTGGGCCGAAGACAACTTTACCCACTTGGCGAGGAGCAAAAGAATGTTGTTTAGAATACGAAAATAGTCGCCTTCACAGCTAAGCAGCCAATCACTTTCTTTATTCTCCAGGGCCAGGTTTTTAGGAGACATGCTAGACTCAAAGCTCAACGGGAAGATAAACACCGAACAACTAGTGAAAAAAGCATGCATAGCTTTCTACGCTTGCAGTAAAATTTTGGTAAGAAATGGGTACACTACGGGTGTCAAGTGGACAGGTCAAACGGAAGCTCCGAATGTGCTTCTGCAACTTCTACCACTTGACCACCATATTAAATACATTTCAGCATGTAGCGCAGTAAGATTCTAGATTCGTTACAAGGAGAACTGGAGAAAACTCTGACTGACTACACCATATCCAAACTTAATTTTCAACTCAACTTTAGAGCCGATTTTCCGTCCAGAACAGACTTGGAAAGAGGTGATGTTTTTAATTTCAAAACAGCAATTCTAGGATCGATGCGGGGATCTTTTTGGAGACACTGAAAATATCAGTGGCCTTCCGCCTTCCCTATTCATCCAGTGTGTTCCAGAGGGAAGTTCTGGCAATACGTGAAGCGTGTCGAATAATAAGACACAAGTCTACTCGTACACTCCTTGATAATATCGCCAATTTCATTCGTAGTCAGGCTGCTATCAAGGCCCCGATTTCGACGACATTGTCTACCCAGTTTGTGGAACAGTGTAGAAAAGAGCTCTCGTCGCTAGCTTATAGAACCAAAAGAAAAAGTCTTCTCTGGGTGCCATAGTAACATAGAGAGAAATGAACTGGTCGACGAGCTGGCGAGGAGGGGATATGCCCTTGATAGATCCCTTGCAGAGGTCATCCTCGTTCCTATTGTAACTGTCAGGATCGAAATCTTTTCACACTTTCTATCAGTAGCAAACAAAAGGTGGAACAGTTTGCAGAGTTGTGTCATTTCTAAGCAAATCTGGCCGAAATACAATTGGGCCAGAGCACAAGAACTCGGGTGGACGCTGCAAGAATTGTAGCTATAAGCACAGGTCACTGGCCAGTAGGGACGCATATGTCTAGACTGGGCATCTCTTTTAACACACATTGCCGCAGTTGTAAAAATGTAAATGGAAAGAACACGGAATCAGTAAAGTTCGCAGGGATTACAAAAACCGGGAATCAAAAGATACTCGTAAAATATTTGATCAAAAGGGTACAAAATTCGTGGACTTCTGCAATCCCTTCGGTTTCAACATTTTAAATGGAACAACAGCAAGTGACAGCATGGGTGAATTTACCTTTGTAGGAGCACAAGGATCTTCAGTAATAGATTATTGTTTAGCATCAGAAGACTGGCGGGAACTCGTCACCAATTTTAAAGTGGAACCGTAATGCTTTTCAGATCACCTTCCGATAGTCACTACCTTTCAATTAAATAGCCCCATAACAGCAGGAGTAGAGTACTTGAAGCTATTACCAAAGCTAGTTTGCGGATAGAAGTAGATACAGAGAAAATATGGATTATCATGTGAGTACCATGAGTGATCAGCCGAATGAGTCCCATCTGGAAAACCTAGAGGAAATCATAAAAAGCTCAGTTGTGGCGAGGAGATTTGAGGGTAAAACGGGAATAGGGCAGAACAAATGGTTTGACAGAAATTGAACAAAAGCGCGCAATAGATCTCTTACATTCCTTAATAAGTATAGAAAGGAAAATGATACGGTTTCTAAGGAATTGTACTTAGTAAACAGCAGGCATTATAAAACACTATGCGAAATGAGAAAGAAAAGCTACGGTAAAGGAGTTGCAATGGAAATAGAAAGCTGCAGAACATCAGCCGATTTCTGGAAAGGAGTCCACAAACTTAAAACAAGAGAGTACCAGATCAGCTTGCTCAATCCACAGATAGTATCAGGAACCATACAATATGCCAGACCACATGCTACAAATGCCGCTCTAGATCGACCAATATCCACATCTTAAGTAGAGAAGGCTATAACACACTCGAAAAATAAGAAAGCAGCATTAACGGACAGGATACCTTTCGAGTTTTATAAAAACTGCACTTCGGAGTTTGTAGCACTTTTGGTGGAAGAATTTAACCGCATATACGAAAGTGGAGAGGTACCGGACATCTTCAGGGAGGCAATTATGTTTCCAATTCACAAAAAAAGGAAGTATTAGTGATCCAGGAAACTATCGCGGTATTTCGTTCCTAAACATGAAACAATTTACTTCAAAAACGTTTGGAACTCTGAATATCAACCCAATTACTCGACCGTGGATGGAAATTTACAACAGGTGAAGGAAAAAATTACATACATTCAAGCAGCCTTGAACTTGATACTATTGATCCAAATGCAATGTTCTACATGTTGTATAGAGCGGGGTTATCCCTTAAATGCGGGCAAATACTGGAAGATCTATACAAAGATACAAAAGCTACTATGTGGGGTGGAAAACAACTGTCGGATTGGTTCGCAACAGAGATAGGGTTGAAACAGGGCTGTAATTTGAGCCCATCCATATTTGCAATCTTCTTAGATGACATAACCGAATACCTTGGGAGCGGAATAACAATTGCTGGAATAGATGTCAAGCTTTTGATGTATGCTACCGACTTGATAGTACTTGCCGAATCCCCACAAACATTACAGCTCAAGATAAATAGATTATGCGACTATTGTTCTTCCTGAAACTTGACACTCAACACCGAAAAATCGAAAAGAATGATATTCAGAGCAGGTGGTGGAAGATACGTCCGCAACGAGAGATGGACTTACAGAGGAGAAGCTATCGAGATTGTAAAAGAATATAAGTAGGTATCTGGGCTACCTTATTACTAGCAATCTAAATATCGAAAAACATCTGGAAGGAAAGTTAGCTGCTTCGAAAAAGGCAATAAATATGGAGGCAATAAATATGGATATTTTTGATGCGCCGTATACAGGGTCTTCCAATAGGGATTTCCGAACTTTGACAGTTGATAGCGGCCATATTGTTGAAGCTACATCTGTCAAATTGGCTGTCATTTATTTAGTCTTTTTTGCCAAATCACCATGGATGGATATAGCGTCCAACAACACGTGCAAATACTAGTGAAAAAATTGTTTTATCAAAATGGGTGTTCTGTTCGGGCAACTTTCCGCGCGCTTCGCCCATTTTACGGTCGCCATAATCGTCCTTCCGAGAGGTCCATTCGCAGTGTGGTGGGTAAATTTAAAGTTCAGTAAACGATCAACCAACACCCGTATGTTGACGAAACGAAAGATCTGCTGAAAACATCGCCGCTGTCCATGAGAGTGTGCAGGAGAATCCGAGGCAGTCGATTTCGCGTCGCTCACAAGAACTCGGCCTGCACCCGTACAAAATTCAACTGACCCAGGAGCTGAAGGTAAACGACCATAGACAACGACGTGTGTTCGCTGAATGGGCTCTGGAGCAGTTGGAAACTGACCCTAATTTTCATCGAAAAATCATCTTCAGCGATGATTCCCATTTCTGGATGAATGGATACGTCAACAAACACAATTGTGGAATTTGGGACGATACCAATCCACATGAGATCCAAGAGCTCCCAATGCATCCCAAAAAAGTCACTGTTTGGTGTGGATTTTAGGCTGGCGGCGTCATCGGTTCATATTTCTTTGAGAACAACGTTGGCCAGGCAATCACCGTCAAGGCGAGCGCTATAGGTCGATGATTACCAACTTCTTTTGGCCTGAATTGGATCATATAGACACCAACGACATGTGGTTTCAACAGGACGCCGCTACGTGCCACACAGCCCACGATACATTGGAAATTCTGCACGAGCGATTCGAGGGCATGGTCATCTCACGAGGAGGTGATGTGAACTGGCTACCGAGATCGTGCGATTTGACCCCGTTAGACTTTTTCTTCTGGGGTTTTCTGAAGTCGCAGGTCTATGCGAATAAGCCACAAACCACAGCGGCCCTCAAAGCCAACATAACCCATGCCATCGTTCAAATTCAGCCTGATTTATGCGCCAGAGTCATGGAAAATTGAACATTTCGGATGCGCTTTACCCAGAGAAGCCACGGCGGACATTTGAAAGATTTTATATTCCATACATAATGGCATCGATGGGCCTTTCAAACGAATGGAAAATTTCAATGATATCTCACACACACTTTGTTTTATTTAAATTTAAAGATAGGAAGCGCTTAATGAAAGACCCTTTATATAAAGTATTTCAAACAACAGCGCAAAATATCATAGCTACGCGGCGCAGGTGTGGGGATGGAGAAGGTGCGACAGTGGAAAAACTGCAGCGGTTCTACTTAAAAAGACTCTTTCGGTTACCACATTACACTCCAAACTACATGTGTCTCTTAGAGACAGGACAACCCCCATTATTTATCACCACGCTGAAGCTGCATGTAGACTACATACTGAAGGTAATGGCAATGGAAGATACTTGAATCCCAAAGCTCATAGCTTTACACGCTCTTCAGAGGAAGATCCTGTGGTTTGAGAAATGGGGTGAGCTTGCAGAATATTCACGAATACCAGTCGACATCTCAGCGAATAACGTGCAAAGTTGGAAACCACAACTGTACGGCCTACTGCGGAAAATGGACGAACGCATCCGGCAGGAATACATGGAAGACGCGAGGTCATCAACCCACAGACAAACATACAAATTATAATTTGCAGCAAAGAAACTATTTCAGAAGCGATTGTAGCACTGAACAAATATCAACCATATTCAAAGCAAGAGGGGAGCTGCTACAATTAAATTACATCCCCCATAGGGATGGTCTGGCGGTACTCTGCTCTACGAGTACCTACCTGCAATTTTTCACAGAGTTGTCAATCTGGCCCACGGACTATATCCAAGCCTTTCGATTAAATTATAAAATTCTACTTTTTATACTGAAATAAAAATTATACTATTACTGGCTTTAAGTGTAGAGACCGACATCGAACTCTAGACAAAGCCTTTTCGACAACCTTAAGGAAATTGGAATTTCAAAATTGTGCAGCTTGACCCACGTTAATATAGACCTCAACTACCAAAAGGACATTAGGTAGTCTTTTCTGTTTGCCGTATCTACACATCGAAAGTTAAGTTACGATGGTGGGTCAATAAGGCCCTGAAAATTAACACAAATTGTGTCGTCACCTTAAATTTAATTTTTTTTTTGTCAAGAATCATCTTTCAAAAGAACACACCCAAATTTTCAGACAGATCTGTCAAATAGTTTTGTTGTGGCAGCCATTTTATATAGACGCCTACTAGCATTTTCGTTAAAATGGAAAAAAGTGAATTTCGAGTGCTCATTAAACACTATTTTTTGAGAGAAAAAACTATCACGCAAACCAAACAAAAGCTTGACAAATATTATGGGGATTCTTCACCATCGATTGGAACCATTCACCACTGGTTTACTCAATTTTGGTGCGGTCGTTCAAGCACAAGTGACGCCGAATATTCTGGTCGCCCAATTGAGGTCACCACACCAGAAATGGTGGACAAAATCCATGGTTTGATAATGGACGATCGGCAAGTGAAAGTGCGCGAGCTTGAAGAGGCCACAGTTTTATCACATGGCTCAGTGATTTCGATTTTACATAAATATTTGGACATGAAAAAGCTTTCCGCAAGATGGGTGCCGCGTTTGCTAACAATCGACAACAAACGCATTCGTTTGACAACTTCAAAGGTGTGTTTGGCGATGTTCCAGAAAAATTCGGCTGGATTCACCACAACACACCAGAAACCAAGGAACAGTCAAAACAATGGACTTCTCCTGGTGAATCGAAGCCGAAGAAGGCCGAGGCGGGTTTGTCAGCAAACAAGGTCATCGCGACAGTTTTTTGGGATGCGCGCAGTGTTATTCATATCGATTACCTTGAAATGGGTCAAACGATCACCAGCGCATATTACGCAGAGCTGCTGGTTGGATTCCAAGCCGATTTGAAGCAAAAACGGCCGCATTTGGCGAAGAAAAAAGTTCTTTTTCACCAGGACAACGTACCGGCGCACAAGTCCGCAGTCACAATGGCAAAATTGAATGAGTTAGGCTAAGAACTCCTCCCTCATCCAGCATATTTCCCAGATTTAGCCCCCTGCGACTATTTCTTGTTTCCAAACATGAAGAAATGGTTCGGAGGTAAAAGATTTGGGTCGAATGAAGAGGTCATCGCTGAAACAAACGCTTATTTTGAGGGGCTCGAGAAATCGTATTATTTGGAGGGCATCAAAAAATTGGAGAAACGTTGGATGAAGTGTATAAAGCTAAAAGGAGATGTTTTTATACCGAAAAGAGTGTTCCTTATTTCATTTTTCAGGGACTTATTGACCCACCCTCGTACTCAGGAAACATTTCTAGTGATTAGATAAGAATCAAATAAATCCACAAAAATCCGAATTGACTAAATAATTGGCTAACAACTCCCTCAATACACACAATTTGCAAAAACTTTGACTGGCCATCATTTCTTTGTTATAAAAGCATTCGTATATAACTCACTTTTAGAATGGAATGAAATAGAATACTTATGTATATACGAATACATTTCTTCCTATGTACGAGTATCACAATGTCGCCCCAAATAATCAGAAAAGAAAGAAATATCCCTGCCCGTGCACACAATTAACTCACACCGCTATGACATTAACAACGATATCCGCAAACATGTCCATAAATTTAGTTCCATTCTATCGCAAAACACATTTTTTAACATCACAACAACATTCTAGTCAAATTTATTCCCACAAATAATGGCACACCTATAAATTTTATCCTAGATCACATTTTTTAGATAATTAAATCATTTCCTACGAGAATCGAGTCATCTATTTTCATCCAGGCCCCAAAAACCACAGCAAACACATGGAACGGGAATCAATTAGGAATGGGAATCAGAATTCGAAAATGGAAATACGAGTAGTTGACATGAAATTCTCAAGCAACAAATCAGAGAGCAGAAATTCCGTTAGAATTCAAAAACAAATCGTTTAAGGGTAGAAAGCTTATTAGATACAAATATTTCACCCCAAGTGGAAGATAAAGATTTTTGTGGTACAATGCAAGTACATACATACGAGTACCCGAACGATTAAAATTACTAACGTAACACACACGCAGTACTCGTACATATAATCTATTACGACTCGGGGGGATGAAAAATTTTTAATTAGGGTCGCTGACTACACAACACATACGAGTACGTCTGTAGGTCCTATAATATGATGTCGATTTCGATTTTCTGTGTGAGTTTACGTATTGCAAAGATGCACATCTGCCGTGCTGTATGAGACCGCTGCGAGGCACACATAAAGGACCCTTCCAATAAGGGTGCAGTCGTGCGATTGTTTGTTCTCCACGCGTCATTTCGATGAAAAATTGAGAACATATGAAGATTGAAAACCGTTACAATTAAAGGATGACACCAACGCTGTCATTGGAGGTGCGGTCCTTGATGTATTAATGGCAAAGCAATGTCCACAATGGTATTCTTGTCTTGAAGTATACTACACAGTAGCACAGTGTGTTTAACAAGAAATTCAAAACTCATGGCAACTCATTTTCTAATCCATCCTCAATAAAAGAGGCATGGGGTTTGTAAAGTTTTTAATTCACAAATGCAGTGACATCTTTCTTCTTAGAGGATCTAGCCAAGGGCTAAGAGATTTCATATCAGAAGAACTGTCGCTAAAAGTTTTTCTTAGTAGAAAGTGGGCGTGGCTGTCACTATTTGTAACAATAGTACACGGATTTGGATGAGATATTCACAATAAGACAACTTAGTAAGGAAAAGCTTTGGGAAGGCAAAGTATTTTTTTTTTTTCTTGAAGAAAACGACCCCAAAAAGTGGGCGTGACCATATACAATATATGAAAGTTTATTTTTAATTTTCTGGTAAAAATATTTACAAAAAAAGTTTTTTAAAAACTGAGCGTGTTTGTGGACAATTTTCAAAAATGTTTTGCACTTTTCAGATTCCAGCAGTGGGGAGGTAAGTTGCGAAGGTGGTGTCTAAGGATGGATTTGCTACTGTGATTAACAGAGACATTAGGGAACTTAATTACTTCATAGGTATTCAGTTCTGTGGTAGGCAAGGCGGAAAAGGGGTGATGATCTTAAACATCGAGGGTTTGTATTAAAAAAAATCAGTTGTAGCAGGTGAGGACAATCAATATTTATGGCTAATAATAGATGTACGAAAAGTGTGTTAGCGATATCGCGACGTGTTTCTAAAGTATCAACTATAATAGTCGAAAGCAATCGGAAACTAATGTCAAAATCTACGTTAAGTTTCCTTCAGTACGATTAATTGCTCAAGTTGCCCATAATAGGCGTATGTGAACGGAAGCAATTGTCAGAGGCGATTGTCAGAGTCAAGTCGATTTGCTTGTCAAATGTAAAATTTTGGTACGAAGAAGCGACTGGGTTCGCTCTTTTTGTAAGTGAGCAAAAGTGAACGAAAACTTGGCGAATCTAAGCAAGAAGCTGCCCCCCTTCAAGTGAAATAAAGTCCAAGGACTTTATTTCACTTTTGAAATTGCAATAAAGTCCAAAACGCCTTTTGGACTTTATTTCACTTTTGAATGCAATAAAGCCCAAAATTACGTTTTGGACCTTTTTGCATAAGACTTTATTTCATGGCACCGATAATACTGATTTAAGATTCATGTGTCTTCTGCAAGCCCTGGCGTAGGTTTCCCTTTCATAGCCATGCCAAAAAAGGATTTGCCTTACATGCAATGGAATATTATTTAAGCCCACAGCTAAGCTGCCTGAACGATTTATTTTATGAAATACCACATCTACTTCTCATCAAGTCACTTTTCACACAGTCTTCATGTTGCCTATTTTCATACTTTATTGTGGTTCGAACGGATCGGACGCTGTGGAGCTAAGCTATATATCCTTTGTACATACTTCTTCTATTCGATTTTGGACTTTGGTGAAACTGGAAGCAGGCTTGATCGTTATAGTTTCTTTCTGTTGCTTCGACATTTTACTTCATTTGTAAGTGTAAAAGTTGTATCCATGTATTTGATAGATTTGAACTTAATTGCAATTATATCAGTTACATAGTATAATCAGCGGTTGGTGGAATGAAAAAACTTGGTGCTGCTAGATTAGGTTAGACAAATGGGTGCCCTTGCTGATATTATTGTCAACGGCTCACTTAGATGACATAGAGTCTCAACCGCTAATTAAAACTCAGATAAATTAATGAATCTCAAGAGTTTGTTAAGCTCGATACTTCGTAGGTCCTCTAGTCCCGCGAAGATTTCCTACCAAGAGGTGTTTTTCTCTTGGGGGCTACTGCCGGACAGACAAACAGTATATGACGAATAGTGCTTCCACAGTAGCCGTTGTATGGTAGACTCAGCCATGCTGCTTGGTTACCTATCGAGCAGTGCCAGCGACTGTTCGAATTTCATAACGACTAAGTTTTAATAGACTAATAGATCTCTTTTGTTACTAATTGACGCCAAAGTCTATTAGCCTTCTCGAAGGATTATGTGTCTATTTCCCAGTATAGTGTGCTGGATTAGATTAGAGCCAGTGACAAATTTTCACTGGACCCGTTTCTGGCGAGTTCATTCATCTTTCGGTATCGGAGATACCCATATGACCCAGCATAGAGTTATCGTTTTGGTTGCTGATATCTCTTTCAATTTTATTTGGCAAAGTTGTATAGGCCTGGGATCTAATCGTTATTTATTACATCGCTTTAAATGTTTGAGTACAACGTAGTTATTGCATAGATACGATCTTTACTAAAGCCCCACAAAAAGAAATCCAACGGTGTCAGATGATATGATCTTGGTGGCCAATTGATGTAGTCATATCTCGAAATTAAACGACCGGGGAACTTTTTGTGCAATAGTGCCAAATTTGCCTTAGTTGTGTGGCACGTAGCTCCGCCCTGTTGGAACGCTCATATCAATGTCTTTAATCTCAAGGCAAAAAAAGTTGACTATCATTTGACTATACTGCAGAGAATTTACCGTGACAGCGGAGCCCTCGTCGTTTTCAAAAACATTCGATCCGATCACGCCGCCCTGGTCCACAGTGCGCCAAACTGTCACTCGTAGTGGATGCAATGGCCTCTCAACGATCACATTTGAATTCTCAAGACCTCGAATTCTCCAAGTTTGTTTGTTTACGTAGCCGCCGATCGAGAAAATGGGCCACATCGCTGAAGAAGATTTTGTTCGAAAAATCGGCGTCAACTTACAGATACATACGAGTAGATATTGCAGAACTGTTATTTTTGTACTAAGACGCAACAATTTTAATGGTTACACGATCCATATTACAAAATGGCATGGCAAGTACTAATTAAATGTCATGTGATAGATGACAGATGGATTTGACAGATGTCATGTGAAATCCCAACTTTGGAATGAATAACACTTACAAGCATATTGATTTGCTTTTTCCTGGATCCCCGGTTATAATCAACTCGAGGGAGAAAAACCCGGTTATAAGCAACTTTTTTCCGAGCTCATTTCAATGTGCTATTATGCGGGGAATACTGTAGGTCTTTAGGGGATTGTGTGATGACGTGTTCCAGTTGTTGGGCACACTGTGTTCAACGCGTTTATGTTCCTACAGCATAAGCATTAGACGAACAGACTATCGTAAGAAACGGAAATGACACCACCTACGCACACGTTCGCAGGACAAATAGCACCCACAAAAATAAAAAACCAAAAACAAAATGAAAACATATGTATGTATGTATATAGTGCGGCACGCGACAATATCACTGTTCTCATAAATGAGTCCTTCTCGTCCTCGGGTGGTATTGACTGCCTGCCAGACTGCGCCTACACGGTACACTGCTCTCGCACGAACGTCAACAATCATATAGGGGTGTTCTGCAACAGCAGATGTTTACCGGCACCGGGTGATGGTGCGTACACATCCATATATAGAGTCTGATAAGGGTGACATGATTACACTTTTCTCCTGTACGTTTTCTCTGTGTCAGTTTATATCAGTTCCTTCTTCGGCAGGAATATATGATATTGCCACCGTTGATACCCTTTATTGATGACCTGTGTGTTTATTGCTGGTCACTGCCACAGGCAGAGTTCTTTTTTTCCGTGTGTGCTGTAGCGATGATGGTGCGAAATCATTTCGTTTGGTGAGGTAATAAATATTTTTTTGGCGGATCCTTGGTGTGGTTTATTGGTTGCTAGGTGGCTTTTATGTGTGCGAGGAAACTTTGATTTTTCTTTTATGATGGATGATAGAAGATTGATTTTATATGAAGGGTTGAGTTTTTGAATAGTGTAACGGATTTTTAAGGATACAGTTTGTGCGGTTGAAATTCTGGTCGATGATAAAAGGTGAGGGTGTGTTTGGCTTATCGTTGAGATACCTAGTTTAATAAGAATTCTGGGTCAGAGAACTTATAGGAGCGTCTGTTAATTACGACGGATAAGGTTGGCATTTTTAATAGGTTTAGAGAGTTGACACGTGTCAAGTGTCATAGATAATCTAGAACACGTGTGTATTGATTAAATACTTATGTTTGAGTTAATGACTTGAATATTAAACAGAGGCTTTCGAATGTTTAAAAGTCTGTTCACACGATTACCTCTTTTTTCATAAAAAAAGACGAGTTGACCATTTTGTCGTAAAGAGAAGTGCACGGTATCTGTGAACTAATATGAAATGTAGGTACCTGTGTGCCGTTGAAAAACAGGTATGACTATGTACAACTGTACATACTACCCCCGCCGACTATCTAACTTATAGCGGGACTGGAGCTTAAACGATTCCAATGAGCTATGTCGATAGGAGTGGTTACAGATAATCAACCCTGTTCCAGTGGTGGTGAGAGGAAATACTAAACCGTGACCAAGAATGAAAGACTATCACTGTCAGGGCTGACCGTCGCTTCCACTGGCCTTACTCGCGGGAACGAAATTTCTCAAAATAGAAAAAAAAACATAAGTCGGATGCCGACTTACTATCTGTGGCTGAATCCAAACAAGAAGAGGTGTAGTTGACACTAACTGGCATCACCTCCATCGGAGAGATCTAAATAAAAGGGGAATTGCAACGGTTTGCTGGTCTTGCGTATCCCTGTAAGGGCAACAAAAACTTAAAACTTCTCCAGGTCAGATGCGAAAGAATAGTGTGCCTTACTTTCAAGAACAACTGTTGTTCTTGAAAGTAAGGCACATTCTCCGTGGAAAGGGACTTTCTGGCTTGGAGTACAGCGGTTATATAATCCAGGACTCTCTCTCGAGGCCTACACGTGGATTATGGGAGTCATCCCGATGACTAAATTCACCCAGAAAGTCGGTGCAGCGGGTGACTAAACCGAGTGGCAAGGTCATAGTACAATTTGTAATCTGCTAAGGCAGGTCCTAGTAATGCGTAAATGTAAAAGTCGACTTCGGAAAGCACAGCGGACATTTCTACTTTGAAAGTGATCAACTAATCAAATAGGCCTTGACCAGAGCAGAAATGCTACTGATCCTAACAACAGAAAAGTAAGATGGTACCGTCCAGTCAACTTAATGGACTGCAAAGACTTTGTGAAGGTGGCAATGTGCACCATGAAATTCTGGAACAGGGTGACATTATGAGCATTACACCCAGAGGAAATACCTTGCAGCCCTAAGGATGGCTATGAGTTCCTGATCGGCGGGTAAATGAAGATGAGATCCTTCTCGACTTTTTGAGAGGTCAGGAATCTCAACTGATACGAGATGCCATCGGGGAGGAAGAAGCCACAAAATAGTGAAAAAGGTTGTCAATGAATGAGATGCCGGCACCATTGTTGGAAGATAAGCAGATCAAGTTGTTTTATGGAGCACTAGCACTATGTGAAATAGACGGGGCGACTGATGCTGTGGGAAGATTGCGACAACCAACGGACTTGCATCACAAAAAGGCCGTCTCCGACAACCTAAAGCTGCTCCTCCAAAAGAAGAAGGTAAAGTAAAGACTAGTATATGAACTATTTTCAACTTTGGTGATCTGCCGGTAGTGTAACTTAGACCGCGGGATGGTAAATGTACTGTGGCGCTGGAGTAGTCACCAATCGACTATGGGACAAACGTTCCACTGAACTTATAGTATGAAGAGAAACAAGCATAAATGTTGTCCTCGAAAACAAAGCCATCCCACGGATTATTGGAGAGAAATAATGTTTTGTAACGTCTTTGTCTCGCAAACTTCAAACGCTGATGCTATAATTTACATATAGAAGTGCAAGCTCGTTGATAATACTTGAAGCATTTTTAGAATCGATGGCGAACTCTGAATGCCCGCTGAATGTTTAAAAAATGATCTGTTTATGATCTGTCAATGTCAAAACGTCAGTCAAGGTTTACGTTTTTACGTTTTTATGCTCCGGCCGAAGTACCCAAAATATCGCAGCTGGAAAAGTTCTTCTATTCAAAATAAGCCAAATCAGCAGATTCCACGCCGTTCACAGGAATTGGGAGTCTCTCAGTCCACATCGTGGGGAATTTTGTGTAAAGATCTTGGCCTACTCCATTACAAGATCAAATTAACTCCAGAACTGAAGCCTTTTGATCATTTGAAGCACCGAAACTTCTCCGATTGGGTTCTGCAAAAGTTTGAAGAAAATCCTGAATTTGACCGAAAAATCATTATTGGACAGCAACAAACCCACATGTGCTTCAAGAGACTCCATTGCATCCACAAAAAGTGACCGTGTAGTCACGGTCATGCCGGAGGTGTGATTGGACCGTATTTTTTCGTCGATGAAAATGATCGCCATGTTACGGTCAATGGAGTTCGCTATCATGCTATGTTGGAAGACTATTTTTGTCCAGAATTGGATGGACTTGACATAAGTGATATGTGGTTCCAACTAGATGGTGCCACATGCCACACAGCTGGTCAAACAATTGATCTATTGAAGGGGAAGTTCGGTAATCGTATAACCTGGAGAAATGGTCCGGTCGAATGGCCAACTCGCTCTTGCGATTCAACGCCGATGGATTTATTAATATGGGGTTACGTTAAGTTGTTAGTTTATGCCAACAATCGAACAACTTCAGAGGAACTCAGGATAAACATCGAACGCGAAATTGCCAACGTTCCGGACGATATGTATGGAAGAGTGGCTCCAAAGAATCGACCGCTGCTCCAAAGAATCGACCGCTGCAAACGTGCTCGCTGTAGTTATATGAACAAGGTCGAATTCCATATTTAAATGTAATATGTGTACTATAGCAGAAATAAATTTCAGCCCGATATCTCAATTATTATGTCTTTTTTTTAAATACAAAATTGTTATGTCCTTATTGAAAAATACTCTAATCACATCTGTGACATCAATCGTTTCAGAAATTCGACAGAAAGGACGACAAAATAATCGTACAACTCTTAAAAGTTAAAAGTAATGTGATTAGCTGACATAAAAATGTCATGCACTTCCTGCAAATATTTGGAAAGTAGACCACCTTATGCCCCACAAGAATATTCTCTTTTGATCCTTGCAATATCATCGGCCGGTTGAATGTCATGTACTCCAAGTGTCGTGCATATGTAATTCAACTGACTTTACCTATTGATTTGCTGATTTTATTTCCATTCACTCGAGCGTCGTAACATCCGCAATAGGTGTACTATCCTACTATCCTACTATCCGATAGAGTGCGTAGCATCTCCTCTTACGAATCGCTCAGTTGTCACAGATTGTGTTAATAGAAGACGTCGGCCTTGGAATTTTGGCCAGAATTAATTTTTTGCAGCAGAGACATTATGGACCTGAAGAAATTTCCCCATGATTTTACGCAAACCGAGATCGAAAGTTCGAAATTCGTTTTGGAAAGGAGTCGTTGAACATTATGGTGCAAAACAAAACTAATCTTAGATATTCAGACGGGAAGTTCAGGGTGGTAGAACTCCACCCTTTAGAAAACTCTAACTGAGACGAGTACATGGGGAACATTTTTGAGAATAATTCACCTTTAAAAGACTTGCACAAGACATGACGTGACGTTGTCTATTGAACCCTTTCCTGGAATGTCTGGAGTGTCTAGACTGTTGGACAATTCAAATAGATTTATCTCCTGAAATGAGCACGCGACTACAGCGACTATTCTTTGGGACTCAATTCATTGAAGTATGAACGAGCAACATTAACCAAATTTGAAGAATAGATAACAATGGAATTTAGGGCAATTCTATAAATAGATAATTTTTTTTTTTCGAAATAACCTCCCAGATAAGGACTGCATAACTCTATTCACCGCTTCGATAAACACTTATACTCCGGAGAAGGTACTCGTACGAGCATGTAACTCCCTATCAAACAACAAACAAAGCCACATAAACAGTCTTCACTTTCAAGGCGTGCAACATAATATCGACACCTTTATTTGAACAATGACACATGCCATGTGTAAATATTCCACATGCCACTTATCCGGCTGCCACTCATACTCTTGTTTACACTTAACCGCGCCGATAAGGAAATAAATTCATTACAATGGCCCCTTATATCAATCAAATCCACTTACACCGTAATAAGCGAATTTAATTTGAAGCTTTTCGCTCACGCGAGCGAAAATTTCCTAAGGATAATCCCAAAAGGACACATACATTCTCATTTTGTATGGTATCCATAAACCATACAATTTATCCTCGCACATTACCTAATCCGACAACAATGGTAGCTTAGCTATAAATTACTTAGCCCCCATTGTGTGTGTGTTTTGGGCCATGCAATATGGTGGAGAGCACTGCTCCACACATCGCACAGGATATTCCTTTAGACCAGAGAAGAAGTAAAGAAGAAGAAGAAGAAGGAGTTTTCGTTAAATGGTGCAATGCATCGTTTTCGAGTAAAGCGAACGTTATCGCTTATGCCACTAGTACTGGAAACGCCACAGGGAACATCACAATAGAAGTCAGGGAATCCCATATCCTTGTGATAAAATTCCTGAGGAGTTTGCGATGGACGAAGGGAAAGACGTGGTACGAGTAGACGTGGAACTAGAATTTCTATCGTCAAGAGGTGAGGAAACCCTTTTGCAAGAAGATTATGTACGTAAGTAGGTACGCGATCAAGAAACTGGAAAAAAAAAGACCGATATGGGCAGATGTTTCTTGTAGAAGTCGAAAGTTGTTGTTCTGTGGTGTGACGTTCCGGCATGCGTAATTGGAGTGCGTTTGAGGAGATTGCACATTTATTCAGAGAATATGCTGGTTAGACAACTACTCACAGCTCTGGTTCTGGTATAGTGCGGATATGTGTGATATCTAACATAGGGGTTGGTAAAGGTGTGTCTACTTGCCTGACTATTCCGGAGCTATTCGGATGGCTGTGCACATTGTTGTCACACGACAAAGGGCACCATTGTTTGGATGTCAGACGTGTTTTTTGATTGCGAAAAATAAGAGTTATACATTATATATGCATATATGTACATATGTATATAGTTTAACCAAAAAAGGCGACATTTGACACAGAATGAAATTTTGTACTTTTGTATGAATTGTTCTGGAGCTAGATACAAGTTCATTTAGAAGTATCTGATCACGGAAGCAATTAGGTACGCCCTCAGCTGCATTTCGTTGATCGCTGTGTATTCGATCCATTAGTGAAGTGGTTCCCATTGGGAAACGATGAAAATTTAAATTTGGAGTAAATTCTGAAAAATATAGCATTACAGTACGGAGTGAACCTAGGATTCAACCAAAACTAACAATCAGATCGGATTAGGTTCGATCTTTAGCTAGCCGCCTCAAGTTTTGTAGACTAAGTTAGTTAGGTCCCTTTCCCCTAATTTTTTCGTTGCCGTCCCTCCGAGATACATTCGAAGTCTATCCAATAGTGCTGGTCACTATCAAACGAATTCGACTACCTATAGCCAGTAGGTGAATAATTTCAACATTCAGAGAGCGAGGAACCACGATCTTGTAGAGAGTTTCAAAACCTAAAATTTCGAACGTCCTAATGCAGGCTGTGAAGGCTATTTGATGACATGTCTTTGTGGATCATAGCAAACGTTTAAGTTTTTCCCGGGTACAATACCTAACACCATATGTGAAGACCCCAGTGATCTCGAAATATCTCCGAGAAAGGCAGCTCATCAACCAGTTGAAGTATCCAGAGCCTTCTTTGGTTTTTTTTTCCGATGAAAAAAAATTCGGTAAAGACTAGAAGGTCAATAGAAGAAACGACGGATGGCTGTGTGAATGCACACCAAGTTTCTTGTCAGTGGTGATGGTCCTTGGAAATCATGTTATGGCTCCCCACTTTTTTAACACAACTTCTTCGAGTGAATGCTGCTGGATACATCGAGGTGTTAGTGGCAGTTGTTAAGCCCTGGATAGACAGTGTGAGTGAAGAAAGAACATAAGTGTACAACCACAATTCTGGGCCAGCGCGCAAAGCCACGATGACTTAGGAATGGATGCCAATCAATTTCGATAATCATATAACACCAAACTTATGGCCACTTTGTGTGGGGCGTAGTTGGACATAAAACCAACAAACATCTCCATAATACCATACAAGTTCTAAAGGATGTCATTGTCCAAATGATGGCCAACATCAACAAGGATCTTTTAATGCTGGCATGCTCATATTTTCGGTCACGAATTGAGGCTATTATCGATGCTGAAGGTGGTTTTTTTCAATAAATATGGTCTACATACGTATATTTACAGGGTGGTCAAAAAATATTAAGTGGATTTTAAATTTTAATAACTTAACTTAATAAAACCAGAAGAATATTGAATCTTAATCTTTGCAGTTTTTTTACGGTGTTAAGAATGGAATATAATATCTTTTAGGTGACTGCTATTTTTGTGTTCGCAAAAACTCCAATCTTTTGATGGAATACATCACTTTTCTCAAAATTTATGGCTGGGATTTAAGGCACCTTTTAAGGTTTGCAAGAGACTGAGGATTTTTCTTGTAAGCCCTTCTTTTCAGGTAACAAATGTCTCAATTTTTTGAGATTATTCGGCCTGGGAACATTTCTCGAAGAATAGTCATCGTATCTCTGACGACGAGGTAGGTGAAAGTGTTTTCTCTGATAGATTTAATCTTAGCTTCTCCTTCCGTCTTCCAAATCAGTATAGCATTTTCCAGGCGGAAATAATGACAATTAAGGAAGTCTTATGCTGGCTAAAGAAAAACGTCATATCAACTATAGGTATACGCATCTTTTCGGATAGCCAGGCAGCAATCAAGTCGTGGAATCGTATTCCTAAACTTAATATCAGCCCTAGATTTCCAATCGTCTCTCATGGAGATGACAAAGCAGTTTAATATTCACCTTTGCAGGGTGCCAAGGAATATGGATATCGCAAAGAATTATAAGGCTGATAAACTCGCCAGATATGGAACTACCATACCCATCCTACCAGATAATAGTACCTTGGGAGTACCGATCGCTACACTTAGGATAACTCTCAAATCGTATGTTCTTACAAAGATAGATATCGTGCCGCCATCAGAAACTCTAAATGCTTTGATTAAGAACGCAGGAGAAATTTCTTATGATCCACGTGGACCTATTACTGGGCTATGTGTTTTGGCGTTTTCTAGCTGGCAGCCACTTCAACCTAAGCTAACCTAACTTGGACGAATGGGCACATATTTGTTGAACCACAGCTGGGAATGTAAAACGTTTTCGAGCATTTCTCTATACTCGTCCCTATGTACCGTTACTGAATTCACATTTGCGTCTTCAAAAAATAGGGCCCTATGACCATTTTAGCCGAGATACCACATCTGCTGCATCTGAATTATTAGAGGGTTTTCCACACCCCGGATGTGCAAATTTTGATTATTGACGGAGCCATTGAGGTGGAAATGGGCTTCGTCTGACATAGTCAATTTCTCCAAAAAAAAAATAGAGATTTTGATTTTGTTTTTCAAGCAGCGTGCGGGTCAATAATAGCAAACTTGTATGGTCTCTGGCAATCAGTTGCTGACCGAATTGGATTTTATATGGAAAATAATGCAAATCCCTTCTTAAAATTCTCTGCAAGTTCGTCGGTGGTGTGCTTCTTTAAATTGTTGA
Organism: Pocota personata; assembly: GCA_963082735.1. NCBI lineage: Eukaryota > Metazoa > Arthropoda > Insecta > Diptera > Syrphidae > Pocota > Pocota personata. The sequence goes on from OY720430.1 coordinate 204,806,383, forward strand.
TCCGCTAATGGGGTTTCCTGTTGTTACTGACAATGTTTTCCAGCAGCTATTGACCGGAAGATCTTCAGTTTCTTCATTACCACCTGGTACGCCACCTCAATCTCGTTGCACAATTTATCGAAACTCCTACGCCTGCTATTCGTGATTGCTATTTTTAGCCTTCTACGCGCTGATCTGTATTGCTGTTGAAGTTCAGTAAAGTTGTTTCAGCCTCTGGAGCGTTAGTACAATCTTCTCGCGCGGTGACATTCGGAACGCAACTGTTAGATTTCCTCATTCCACTAGTAAACAAATGCATATTCACAGATAGCTCTTCTTGGTGACATGGACGCGTCACATGCCCTTGTAATGTGGTTCATCATCTGTTCTATTTTACTCGCAACCGAACTTGAGCTATGTTCATAAACATATTTGTACAAACCTCTTCGTCAAAAGTTCCAGATTTCCAACCTATTCTTCGTACCATATTCCTCGGTTGGTGTCTACCTCGCCTTTGTTTTGTTCTTATCTCGCATAGTATTGAACTGGTGGTCATTGTGGGTGCCTTCAATGATGGGTCTTGTACATGGTTCGGTGATCTTTTCATTTTTGAGTTCGTTAATACATTTCTATAACTTTTTATTTAAACAATTGAAGATAGTTTTGTCTTCTGGATATCTCTGGTCATTTGCCACTTCCAACGTGCTCTTCTGTTCTCTAGTATCATTCCTTTGATGTCCGCTGGACATTTAATTTTGCCATGACAAATTCAAGTCTCGAAAGTTATTAAAAATACTTTTCTTAAATCTTGTTTACAAGCTCTTGAAATTTTAATGTTATCTTATACCTAATCGAATAACAATAAGTTTTTTTTCTTTTCTCAAAAATAGGTATACCGACATCAAGAACTTTTCTTCCATTGGCCATTGTTCTTATGGCGTCCATGACAACTAGACATTGTTATCATAATAGCCACTCTATACAGAGATATCATCAAAAGAAAACTTCCCAAAGCAATAATATTGTTTTGTTCTGATGACTTAACCACGTGCTTCAACTCACCCACGCGCGAGTCGCGTAGAATAATTTCATCTCTTCCCGCCGTCATAACTTAAAGTTCAAGGCTGCCACAAACAATTACAAGTGATTGCCTCATAAGACAACGAAAATGCACACCGGATAACTACCCAACGAAAAGACTCAATTTCCATAAAGTTTCGCACAGAACTTACCTAGAAGATGCGTTACGGTGGGAGAAAAAGGTGGGTCTGTTGCTCTGTCAACAGATTTTCCATACACCGAGCACTAATTCTACCGCAATGACATGTCGGTTCGGTCTATGGGTTGGGCACGGCGGCGCGTACTATAAACTAGGCCCTGTGGGGTTTTATATTTCATACCTTTAACTTGTACCTATTACGTTTCATAATAATTATGCTGCTGTTGACTTCAAACAAAAAAATAAAAATAAAAAATCATGGCAACATCAAGAACAATGATTTCTAGATGATGATGACGATGAAGATGCTCCGTGGAGGAATCTCGTTTACATCTTTCTCGTTTCCTGAGCGAATTTTTATTCATTACTTTCGAGATAAAAATGTATAAGCTTCCACTAGAAGTGGTATAAATTTTCCAACCCGAACGTCAGGGTGACTCGTTTCGCTTCTGATGAATCTTCAATGAGACACATTTCATTTGGAGCAACAAACAAAGGCTTCCGCATTTGTAGAGGCCTTACCGCGGATGTAGTGAGAACCAACCATACGATCGATTTGTGAAACAGTCACTCTCACTTTAGATAGTGCTTGACTTTATGACTCACTAACAGAGGTGGAGAAAAGAATTTAAAAACCACATCATTAGTGTTGAGGTAAACAATATGTTTCACATGAGGCTCCAGGTGTGGATGATGAATATTTTGATTATCTGCACATGTACTCGTAGATACTTCGAGGTTTTTATCTTCTTTTTTTTTCTCCATTTGTTGATGAGTGAGTTAGTGATAGTGACAACATATTTGTTTCTTCTTTATGCATATGAATATGTATGGATGGCGCTATTCCACGGGCGTGCTTAAGTGAGTTTTAATCATGAACAGCATTAGATTTGCATGATGTTAAGTGGCAATGCATGTTAAATCAACAACAACTTTATTAACTGAGATTTAGGTATTTGGACAAATTTTCTTTTGCAATTTATTCATGAGATGGATGGTGTTTTGACACTTTTGGGGAGTATTTCCAAAGTAATAAGAGTCCGAAAATGTGTGCCACTGGGGTATAGAAAATGAAAATTATAACTGAAAATATACCGAAAGCAATGACCCTGGAGACGGTTTTTATTAAATTCATGGAGTTGGAGCAAGTTTCAGTAAATAAGTGGGATTTTGTAACTCAACGCAAAAGAATGTCGACGTTGTGGTGCCTCCATTAAAATAGCCTTTTGGTAGTTCCTTCCTTAGTTCCTTCCTTACTGCAGTGTCTTAAATAGACATTACGAAATTAAAGGCTGTCCCAAAATCCACGCAAGATTTGAATTTTGCGCCATTTGTGCGGTACAAGTGGTGCCAACGAAAAAAAAAACAACGTGACAGCTGACAGTTCAGGGCTATTAAAAATGAAGTGCTACACGAAAGGATAACTCGTTTTCATTCTTGAGCAATATTTTAAAAATAATTAAGGTTTGGCAGCTACAGTTCGCAATTTTCGTGCAAAATATAGTCGGAATAGTGGTTTATCTTCATCAACTGTGAAGAGATTAATTCACAGTTTTATTTAGGGAAATTGGATCAATTAGTGATCTTAGACACTCTGGCCGCCCTTCAACACAAAACATCGAAGCGGTTCGTGAGAGTGTTAGTCAGAGTCCAGGAACATCAATTAGGCACCATGGTAAAGAACTGGACATTTCGAGAAGCTCTCTACAGCGTATTCTCACGAAAGATTTGCATCTTCATGCACACAAAGTGCAATTGACTCAAGAACCGAAGCCTACTGACCATGCACAGCGAAGAGAGTTCGTTGAATGGATTATGGAACAACAACAAGTGGATGCTGAGTTTTCAAACTGCATCCACAACATGTCTCTGTTTGGTCGTGTAATTCCCATTTCCCCTTTTGGTGATCAGAATTGGCCGCCCAGATCATGCGATTTAGCGTGGTTACACTTCTTTCTTTGGGGGTTTTTGAAGTCTAAGGTTTATGCCAAGAAGCTCACGACCACCCACGTCTTAAAGAAGCAAATTGAACGCTGTATCAATGAAATTCAGCCACATTTATGCAAAACAGTCATGAAAAACTTCGACAAAAGAGTGCGTATGTGCCTCGTATCAGACACAGATCTGAGTAAAGTCCTCTCGCATGTAGAACTTGTTCTTTTCTTAATATTCCTAGTGTTTTACCATCGAACTTTCATTACCTGAAGTTTTTTACTCGAACCTGCGTCAAATAGTATAATTTGTGTCCGCGCTAATATTGAGGTCCCATTTGGAGGTCAAAAACTCCGTTTCAAAGGTGTCATCAGTTTTTATATTATAACTGTCGAGTATTGACAGATGAAAAAAACTTGTACACTTTTTAAATTTATAAATTAATACTTAAGTCAATTCTGGAAACTGAATTGAATTTTGGTGCCCATAAAAAGAAGTACAGATTCTTTTTTGTTCAACTGCGATATTTTCGATAAATTTGGTCGACATTTTTTTTTTTTTTTTGCGGATATGTAGTGAAATTTTAGGGTAGGTACATAAAGGGTTATTCATTTCGAGGTTGGAATTTCACATCCCTACCAAATGGTATCTGTCAAATATATCTGTCATCTATAGTGACAGGTCATCCATATACAGTTTAACCATCGATCAACGCATTAACACTGACTAAGAATGCGCAGGACATACGGAAAAATATTCTTCAACGATGAGGCCCATTTATTGCTTGTGCAACATCGGTGAAATGGCCACAACGGGAGTTTATGCAAGCTTCAATTCTTATGCGGTAATTTTCGATGACATTTCGGCACATTTCTGGCTGTATTGTAGTCATAATATAACGGATGTTAGTTTTTAAGTGCTCCAAAGTTTGGGGATTGTCTAAATAGACACGATATTTAACATAACTTCAAACAACAAATAGAAATCCAACGAAATCAGAAAACACGATTTTGATGGCCAATTGATGTCGCCAAATTTTGGCGATTACATTTGGATTCTCTGACCCCCAAATTCTCATCGCTGAAGAAGATTTTGTTCGAAAAATCGTCAACTTGTTGATTTTCCAGCACCCAATCGGCATATGTTCTGCGCATTCTATGGTATGATGCAATAATTTTAATGCGTTGAGCGGTGGTTAAATGATCCATATTGTAAAATAGCACAACAAGAACTATCTGTCACTATGGATGACAGATGGATTTAACAGGGATGTGAAATTCCAACTTTAAGATGAATAACCCTGTGCGTCGGTTCGTAAAAATAGCTGAGTTAACAAATTGTCAAGTGTTAGTTAGGCCTAGCGCGGTAATTTGTTCGTTATTTTAAATGTATCAACTTTTTTTTTTTGTTAATCTGCAGAAATATTGAGGGCTTTAGTAGCTTGAAACTAAATAGTGTTACAAACACTATTTTGTTCTCATATCTTTGTTCCGCCACTGCTCACTTGAAAACTACTTAAGCAATTTTGATGTAATTTGATTTGTGTGTATGTATATCCCAATACGTGGATTATTTTGTCTAAAACTGTTAAAATTGGTAGTCGCCTAACTCAAAAACTTTCGAATGAATTTTGATAGAATTTGGCCTGTAGGCTTATACTGAAATGTAGCTAGTAGTTCTAACTGAAAATCTTCGAAATCGGAGGAAACAGAGTTAAATATGGGGAGAGGTTCAAAACTTATTCGAACAATTTTTCTCATAAATCTAATTCAAGATAATTGATGGATGTTGATGAAATTTGGGTTTTGAGTTGAGTCAGATGTGTAGATGAGATGCTTGAAAATTATCAGAATCGGATGGAGGCGGTGTAAGAAATGGTGGTGTGACTTTTCACTGCACGTATTTCAATTAGTTTAAAAAAAAAAAATATGTTATAATATTCGCTTTATCTTCCAATAAATTTATACTCTCAATTTTTTATTTAAAATTTTTGCATTAATAATTTCGTTGATAGAGGGGTGGGGGAACATCGTCAATGCCATGTCTTTTTCAGCTTTTTTTTCTTCAGGATACTTTATGACTTGCGGGTTCATTATATCCCCAAAAGACCAAATATTTCTTACAATTTCCTGATTATTTTTGGTCTATCATGTACTTATTTTGCGTAAAATTTGTGCTCTCTAGGATAAACGGTTCAAAAGTTACAGGCATGTGACAAACAAACGGACAGGCAGACAACTCAAAGAATAATTTTAAGAACGTTCAATAACAAAGTCCTACTTTTCATATTTGGTTGCAACATGTGCAAAAAAAGGAAAAATCTACTCGTAAGACAAGATGCAATAGCTAATTTTATTAGATGTACATTTTAAGATATGATTGTGCGGTCACTGAACAGGAGACTTTCGAGGCCAAGGAAAACCAAAAAAGGGGTTTTCACGGTCCCACCTCCCTTGAACCTTGGTTGGTTGGTAGTGATCGGGAAATCGACTTGTTCATCTAGCGAACTCCAATATATCACCGGCACCGGTTAGATCCAGTATCCTTGGGGATCCCAGTATCTTCAGTTTTAATCTCGCTGTTGCAGGGCAGTGGGAGAGGAAGGGTTCTATATATTCCTCCTCCTCCTCACAGTTGGCACAGATTGTTGTTTCAGCTAGCCCGAGTCTGAACGAGTGTTTATTGAGATTGATGTGCCCTGTTAAAAGTCCCACCATCGCCCTTAACTGTGTTCTGCTTGAGTCCCTTGAACCTTTGGCTTCTTTCAATCTAAAAATTGTCCTTTGGAAATGGCATATATCTGTAGGTCCCTACCATTCATGTGTCGCACAGTACGAATGGCTGGGGGCTATTGATGCCAAAATATTTGTGTTTTTATTGCGGATGCCAGAAAGCTCAGACCTAGATTCTACATGTTTTGGAAGCATATTCAGTTTCTAGCGGTTAAATAAATTGAATTGGCTGATAGTCGGTTTTCATGGGAAGGAATAGGTTAAAACAATTTCACCTTAATTTTGACACCAATATTGCAACATGTGTGGTGTTTAGTGTAGAATGTACTTCAATCAAGACGACGAGATCTTCAATAGGCTTAAAAGACTTGGCTATCTCGAGCTCATAATTGAGGGATTAAACGTGCTAGAGGTCTTCATCCAATTGTAAGAGTCTTGCTAATGTTAAATGTACATCACTAGCCAAGACCAAAATAGCTGGTGAAAGCTTTTGCGAGAAGCAACAAAAGATCACTGCTTGTAGTGCCAAACTGATGTTGACAATGATTAGTCGAAACGACTACGAAGTTACCGCGCCCTGCCAATATTGATGTCAAAGATTTCACATTATTGATTTTAAACGTCTAGCTAATTAGTTATTTTCATCTGAAACCGATCAACTGAAATTTGATTAACACCAATCGCAACAGTGGACATCATCAAGACAATATAATCATTTGTTTTGAATTTAAATGCACAGAAAAACTACATAATTCCAAACGATTATTTGTCTCAATAATTCATATGGGATCTAAGGTCGTGGACTCCAATTCCAAATGTAATTGCTGCAAATTTAATTACCAATCAAATCAACATCTGATTTGCGTTGATTTGAATTTTAAAATTCATCGATACGACATTTTTCACTCAACCACAACTTCTCGTGATACACGCATGTATTTTCTAAGGTCCACATAGTATCTTCAACTTGTAATTAAATCGGAAAATATCTAAAAATACCAATTTATGTCGAAATACGTCTAACTTTTCGGGTTACACTCAGCTTTCCACATGATCCCAACCAGTAATGCTGGTTCGAGGCATGTAACCTAAGACCATATCATACGAGACGTCCACATAAGTGCTACCTAAACATTTTTATCCCCTTTTTTGTTTCATTTAAAATCAATTAGAATATTTTGGTTGGAATGGTAAGTATGCACCTGAAAGTTGTTCGTGTGAAATTGGAATGATTTTGAGATAGCTACGGAAAGTGATGAATAAGTTTTTCAATTTCAATTAGACTTTAATAATCACAATTTGAATGCGGTACACATGTGAAGGACTTAATGCAGATCGTAATATGAATAAGCTGTTTGGGTCACTGTCAGAGGGACATTTAAATGTATAACTTAGTAGTGGTAGTGCAGTCAGAATATGGTTATGTGAGGCGCGCATGCATGAAATTAAAATAATTATGGCCATGGAATTAGTTTTATAATTTTTAATAGGGACGAACGACGAAATATGTATGAGTATGTAACTGTAGTACAGGATAATTAGTTCTAACTGTTACTTGCTAAAGTCTGCAATAAGAACCGAATTTTCCAGCACGAGTTACTGCCTATTAGACTAGGGTAAAATGGTGGTTGTAGTGCGTGGTTTTCGATTGCTTTCACAAATATGAAGCTCATGCCCGCAATACAGCTCAGATAGAGCGTTTTAGGACAAACTCCAAAGCAGTTATAAAATGGTGTCCTAAAATCTACGCAAGATTTGAATTTTGCGCCGATTGTACAAGTGTTGCCAACAAAAAAAAAAAAAGACAGCCTGACAGCAGACAGTTCAGGGTTATTAAAAATGGAGTGCTACGCGAACGAGCAACGCGATTTTAATGTTGAGTAATATTTTAAAAATAATGAAGGTTTGGCAGCCACATTTTCGTACAAAATATGGTTCAAATAGTGATTTAGCTTCATCAACTGTGAAGAGATTAATAAAAATTCAGGGAGACTGGATCAATTAGTGATCTTAGACACTCTGGCCAGTCGCCCAACATAAAACATCGAAACGGTTCGTGAGAGTGTTGTTGAGAGTTCAGGAACATCAATTCGGCACCATGGCCAAGAATTGGACATTTCGAAAAGCTCTCTACAGCGTATTCTCACGAAAGAATTGCATTTTCATGCACGCAAAGTGCAATTGACTCAATAAATGAAGCCTACTAACCACGCACAGCGAAGAGAGTTAGTTGAATGGATTATGGAACAATAACAAGTGGATGCTAATTTTTCAAACAAAATCATGTTTATCTTGATCGCTTTGAAATCTTCAAAATGGTAGAATTTGGGGTTCAGAAAATCCATGAGGGATTGTTGAGAAACAAATGCATCCATAACGTGTCACTGTACTGGAGGCATCATCGGACCATTCTTCTTTGAAAATGCGGCTGGTAAGGCAATAACAGTTAATGTGCCTAAATTGCAAGATATGCATGTGAACGACATGTGGTTTTAACCAGACGGTGCTACATGCCATACAGCCCGAGGAAATATCCAATTACTGCCTGAGTCAATTCCTAGTCGTTTAATTTCCCGTTTTGGTGATCAGAATTAGCCGCCTAGATCATGCGACTTAAAGTCGTTGGACTTTCTCTTTGGGTTTTTTTTTTAAATCTAAGGCTTATGTCAACAAGTCCACTACCGCCCAAGCATGGAAGGAGCAAATTGAGCGCTGTATCAACGAAATTCAGCAAAATTTATGCAAAACGTTCATTGAAAATTTCGACAAAAGTGTGCGTATGTGTCGTGGAGGCCATTTACCCGATATGCTATTCCATTAATAACATTATACTGTATACTTTATAAATCAATAAAACATTTACAATTTTTGAATAAAAACCTGTGTTTTTCTATCAAAATTACTTCTTGTGTGAATTTTGGGACACCCTTTATGTAGTGCCGTTACCTATGCTTTTAACCGGTACTTAGTCAAGTCATAAATAGATACTAGTAAACACATTTCTAATGATAAAATATTTTTAAATAAAATAAAATATTTTTTTTGACTGCTTATTAGGAAACAATATTTTAGCAATTTATTCCACTGCGCTTTAAGGACGCAATATTTGAGTGTCGAGTAGAACAAGCCATCTTCTCTAAAATAGACCACCGATTTTTGTTAAAGTTTTTACGTGCTTTTCGGAAAAGTGAAGGTTGGTAACGCCTTCATAGCTGACTCCCCACCAAACCATCTCAGATGCGAGGTGATGCGAGGAAGACAGGGCATACAAGACTCGTAGACTCTGTCATTTTGCAATTATAAAAATTTTTTTCATTCATGAACAAAATTTTCCTGTGACAATTTTGCTTTCGATCTTTCATTCTGTTTTTCTCTTAATTAGGCTGAACAAGTGGCCAGTGTGTCTTTTATATGCGTTGAGTCTGAGATCTTGTTTGATAATGCGAGACATGGATTCCTGCGATACCTTAATTTCTCGCGACAAGATTTTATGCTTTGACAGCGGTTTTGAATCAATCCTGGGTACTCATCACGTAACTTTTCCGACGATCATCGTCTGGACGACACCAGTCAACGCTATAGTCCGCAGTTTGCTATCGTGCAAACAATGTCATTCAAACGATGGAAAATTACATTTCTCTCATTACATGAAGCAAACAACCAATCGTCAAAATGATAGCGTTCAGGCGACAATAGATTTTGATGATTACATGAAGCGCTGCTGTCGTCCAAACGACATCGTCAGACGATTGTCGTCATACGTAATGAGAGCCCTGGCTTTAACAGCTTTGATCGCTGTGGAGTTATGAGAGTCGGAGGGCGTCCGGATCTTTGACTATCAGTTACTCCACCAGTGTCCTCAAATATTTTAACAGTTCGATACACTAAATTCCGGGTGATTCCAAGAGGTTGCAAGGTCTGGAAAATATCGCCTCTCTCCATATTACACTTGGGAAGGCCAGTTAGCACAACACTCCATATCTACAAACGACTTTTGTGCAAATCTTTTTGCGCGTTAACTTAGTATAAATGTCACTCATTGAATACCTGTCAATATAGAATAGATGTGTTCAATGCTAGAGTTTGACGATGAGTGCGTTTAAACGAGTATTTATAAAATGGCGAAGTATTTACATGACGACAATAAATTGTAGGCACAAATAACCGGGAAAGGAATTTAAGCGCAACGCATTTAAAAGAGACAAATAGTGGATATTTTCAATGAAGTTTTTAGTTTGCTCAATTTCTAACTTAATTAAGAGGAAAATACAATTAAGCGAGGCCTAATTATCCGGAATTTACTGTAATTCATAGCAAAGACATATAACTCAGCCATTCTGAAGCACTGTCACAAAAAATTCCCCGGAAAAGATGCAAAATAACCCACATTTTATCCCCATAATTTTTGCTCCTGAAATCACTACTGAGTCCGAAATGCTTAATGAACTTTAAAAAATCCAATAATGTAGTCCTAATGGGAAGCTGAATATCGTAGACGTTTTTCTAAGCATTTAACCCACTTCAATAAAAAAAAAAAAGCTTGTTTGACAGGCATTAAACTGCAAATTATCGCCTTTTATCGTACAATAAATCAATTCATCGAAACTTGTTACTCATACAGAACACGTAATAAAAATTGCATAATGTTAAGATCATTGTGACTTCTGGTATTTATTCGAATCTGTCATTGGGTTTTTTTTAAAAAAAAAGAGAACAAAGTGTTGAAGGCAGCTGCCTTTGGCTCACCCCACATTAAAATACCAACAGAGTTATGTGATCTTCGGTGAATTGCTCTCATTAGTCGAAATGAAATTCCTTCGTTTTCTTCCTTATTCCATCGCTCACCTAAAGACGATCCAACGTTACCGAAACAAATTTCAACAATTCACCCCTAAAAGCAATACAGGGATGAAATTCCCTCTTGACGACGAACAACCCTCTAAAAATATAAACAAAACTACCTACTCGAACATCCATGTGCGAGTAGATTCATCCATAAGATGCAAGCTGCATGCCATAAGGCGCCCAACATTATCAACCACTCACCTCAATTCAACGATCGATCGTGCACGAAACACTACGGTGTGGCTGTCAAGCTATCCCACCGAGCCCATATAGAACACACAATCGTCACACACAACACAACCGGCTGACTGGGGTCTCAAACGTAATTCTGCTACACAGCTGGACAGACGTGTTTGGGTGACAGACTAGCGCGAGCGGTTTAAATTTTCTTCTCTTTGTTCTTCCCTCATAAATGGATTTCCGAGGTGTAGTGTAAACAAGGCGCGGGCGCAGGGTTAAAATCGCTATTCTCCCCCCCCCCTCGGCTATATTTGGGACATCATATTGATAAGTGACTATAAGATTGTTGGTTGGCTTTATCATTTTACCGATAGTAATTGTACGTGATAAGGTGTGTTACGTTCGCATAACTCTTTGTACTCGTATGTCGGGCTCGGGTCTAAAAGTGGCTAAAACTTCTCCAACAAACAAAGTCTCAGTGGTGTCAGTTTCTTCTACAAATGCAAATTAATGAGGAATCACTTTTATAGAATTGCAATTCCGAGCGATTGTCATCATTTTGTTTAATTTGTTGCTTTAGTACACGTTTTTAGTTTGCTGTGTACAGTGGCAGTGTGATTGATTGAATTTGGATTTCGCCGATGTGATTGGAATACATTTCTCAATAAGTGTGGATTACCGAGGACATCATTTGGATATACTATACACAACGAGAGGATATTGAACTTAAAAAGGTAGGGATTTGGAGGGTTTCTATGTCCACACTTAAAAAAAATTTTAATTTGTTTGTAATGTTTCCGAATGTGTCTGAGTCGAACCGAGTTAATAGTGATCGCACTGATCCTGATCGTTCTTGGATCGAGTGAAACGATCTTTGATCAATTTCGACTTTCAAAACTAAGTGAAATGTTTTATTGCAACTATCTACATTGAATAGTGGAGTAATGAGTCAGACCAGTAACAATTTTTTTTTTTCAGTTGGGAGGGGCGTATGACGTCTAATGAAGACCAATTAATAGTGCGATCTGAAAGATCTTTTGCATTTTCCCTTGAACGTTAAGTTTGACTTTGGGTGAGTTCCAGGTTATGCAGAAACCTAAGGATCATTTTAGCAGGCAGTTTGTAGATTTCAGATGGGAACTTGGAGGCCTTACAGAACATTTAAGTTTGCTGTGAGCTATGGGGGATTTTTTGCACAGAATACTTGACAGTTTTCTGACCTTTGAGACGGATTAGTTTCCTACCTTTTTTTTTTTAATTGCAGTAATCCTCGGTTAATTGAGTCGACCTAAAATGCGCACTTAACCGGAAAAATTATTTACGAAAATCCAGCTTTTTTATTATGATTTTTATTTTGTTCAATTGAGCGGGAAATTTAAGGGAGGCCCAATTATATTGAGTGATCAGTAGCCAGTCAATTATGAGTCGAAAGTTAGCGCCGTGCTTGTAATATATTCCACAAGAATGGAAGGGACATATGTACAGTTTTTTTTTTTTGTGCCGATCCGAATGGCGTAACAAAGAGTCATTTTCATGACAGTTTTGCTCTCGGATGTTTGACAGAAGTTCGCAGGAGGTGAGATTTTCAGAAATACAGAGACGTAACTGTTACGATTTATACAGAAAAAAATCCAAGAATAATAATTATTTTCTGATTTTTATATTTATAAATCAATAATATAAATCGGATTATAACTTTTATTAAAAAAAAAAATTGGCTGAGGTTTCCCTTATGCGCACTAAGCAAATTTTTTTTTTTGTTTAAATTGACTTATTCTAAGATGTACTGTAAAAGAATTTTTCTGCGAAAACTTTTTTTCTATTTTTTTGTTTTACTTTTAAAGCTTTCAATTTTCACATTAAAGTGCATGTATACAAACTGCACAAATGGACTCGTTCACTTCGCATAACGCTTGTCCTAAGTGATTTCTGTTGCTGAAGAGGGGGATGGGTGGGGTGGTGAGTGCAGTGAATGTTAGAAAATATTATAGGTATTGCCATATGTCCCAAAGTTAAAATTACTTAAAGTTATTTTAGTCTTTTTAGTATTTTCTTTTTTTTTATTGACTGAAAATATTATACTGCTAAATACCCAGAGTAAATATAATTAAACTTTAGCTCCAGGCACTTGCCTGACAGTTGTTAACAGACCCTTAACGGAGAGATGAACTCGCGTAAACGGCTAAACAATGCGGAAAAAAGGGTTAAAATCCTGTTAGCGAGCGAAGCGAGCCACCCACCTCATACTTTAAATACACCAGACTTTCTTACAGGCGCCTGTCTGACAGTTTTTGGTATACACTTATTCAACTATGTAACTTCGTTTAATGCCCCAGGTAATTTTCACTTAAACTGGCAACACTGTTCTCAACTATAAACAAATGAAAAACATGCGAAAAAAAATTTTCATTTCCTCAAGAAAAAAATATTATATTTATGTTTTTTAGGCCATTTTAAGCCAGAAAAAAAAATTTTGCTCAGTGCGCATAATGGAAACCCGCCCCAAAAATTACAAGTAACATAAAATAACTTCGTGATTTCTACTTTTAAGAATGAAAATCTCTTTCATGATTTAAAGAAAAAATCAAATCGTGATTTTTACTTTTAAGGATTCAAGCAAAATAATCATGATTTTTATACCCATGTCCCACGTTAGTTTTATTTTATTTAGTTTGTAACAGAGAGAAATAATAACGATACGAGTAGACCCCTCGTATCTGATTTGTGATCAGCATCGAAAGTTATGTCGATCTAGCCAAGTCTTAGCTTTAGCCAATTTCGAGCTAGAAAGATGATATTTTACACCGCACAAATACGAGCATTTTTCACAAAAATGTCCTTTTTATTTCTTTACTAAAAACTGAAATATATTGTTTTAATAAAATATGTAGTTGCTGTATACCTTTTCCACACATTGTGCCACGCCCTATTTTGGGGGAATTTTCTCAAAATGAAAAACACTGCTTCCTCAAATTTATTTACAGTGATGGTTAACTTTTGTTGTGTTGTGACATTCATCAGAATCCGTGAACTTCTGTTGCAAATGGTGTCAGCCACGCCTACTTTCTGATAAGAAAAAGTCGTAATAAAAGTTTTTCTGATAAAATCTATTAAAGATATATCTGATTCGTATTGAGAAGGTTACACTACCACGCTCACTTTATTAGGGATGAGTTAGAAAAAGAGGGAGAGAATATTATGCGATCTATTCCAGATGGATTGTAACTTTTCTGTATTTTAAAAATTGTTAAAAAACTGATAAAAATCAAATAATCATTTTTACTTTTATGGTAAAAGATATAAGTCATGATTTGATTTTTATTTATACGTAACTTCTCTTAGAATTCCAAGGTGTCGAGTTCTAACATCAACTGGTTCGCAACTGGTTGGTAGGTCACATAATGGTGCAGGGTCAATGAATAGAGATTGTGAACATTTGTCTAGCAAATCTAGAAAAAATCTTCAAAGTTATAGGAACTTGGAGCTGTTAGCGCTGTCTGGCTATTTTAAATACATATTTAGGTTTATGTGCGATCTACGATGTTTGCATCTGATGCTCTGTCTACCGCAGAGCTCAATTGCGTATACCTCTGTGGAAAATGGAAGATAAGCACCTCCCTCGAATGATACTCCGTTAGGGGAAAAGAAATTTAGAAAAAAAGAAAAAGGACGAAACATTAGAGATTACTTCGAAGGTAATATTCTAGATAACTTCTTGGGTATAGGGTATTTCTACTAACGTATCTCTTACGCTTGTCATAAAGTAAACATATTGACTTCAAGTTTTGGTCCTTGTGTTACTCCAAGCAGAACTGTACTGTTGCGTTTATTCACTGAAACCAAAATCTTCTTCCTTCACTTGTTGAATGGACAAGAACTCTCATTATCCTCTACTACTAAGTATTTCGGAACTATCCTCGATTCTAATCTCCACTGAAAACTGAAGAACGGGTTATTAGAGCTCATATAGCTTTGCTAATCAAACTTTACAAGCTTCACCTTCAACTAAAGCTCACTATGGATGTGCACAACAGTCGTAACACGTGTAAAATTTACTTACTTGTTGTTTAAAACCACCTCTCGGAATCGTATCGTGGTTCCGTTCATTCATAGCAACTGTCTGGACTCGTTACCAAGGGATTTGGTTAATTTTCTACCTGAATCCATCATTTGACTGTGGGTTCCCCGACTTCGAAACAGTAATTTTCGTTTGATGCACAACGAGTTCGGTACGAATATTTTTTTTGGAAACATTGAGCACAGTCCCGTCAGTTATCTAACTCTGCCAATGCCTTCCAGGTAGGGCTATTTTATCCAACATAGCTATTTTCATTGATAGTCAAATCCCTATCAAAGCAGTGGATTTCATATCCTCGAAAAAATCGAACTATATGAAGTCATCTAGCTCCGGGTCACAGTACAGTTCACTTGACTCCTAGCTTATATCTCAGGATACTAATAGCTAGGTCACGCCAGATCTAGTTTGGCACACCATTAATGTTGATTCGATTTTCAAGAGACTGTCTGAGATACCATGTGTAGCTACCTAGCTATCTACGGCACCTACAGATGCATATTGTCAACAAACCCAATACGACTGAGTCTGTGGTAATGGTTTCAAATAGGGTTTATTTTTTTTTAAATTGTTTTGCCCATGAAGCCTAGAAGTGCTAGAAACTACAGTGTTTCCTTAGTATTATCTTCTATTTTAGCTCATTTCCAGGTTCCTATTCGGATTTGATTTGTTAATGCAGCCTTGTACACAGCCAAGGAAAACGTTTAGCCTTTATAAAGACCTTATACCATAATATTACGTCTGAAAACATCAGCTAACCGTACGCATAATGAGAGACTTAACGAAATTGAGAGGGATATGATCTTTGTTTTCGTTCAGTAACATAGTATTCTTCCGGATGAATTTCGACTCACGAAAAAACTAAAACTGTCAAATGAGTTACAGCTGATATGTTTGACAGCAAAAATGATTTCAAATCAAAAGAAATAAATTTTGAATCAGGAAAAGGCTTAATAAAGTTGGTTTGATATGATTTTTGGCGATCCATTTGCTTGGAAAAAACAAACGATTTCCATTGACATTTATTTACAAAACGACATTAAATTGACGCTTCTCAAGATTTCTTACGAAATTGAGAGAATTCTCTCTTGATTTCTTAAATTTGACGTTTTTCATTTTTCTTTGAGAGAATTACCCTCACAGGCCTAATGATGGAAAACTTTTATTTCTGGTATTCAGCGATTTGCTATCCTTCGTTTTGACCTAATTTGGCAAACGTAGTATACAAATGTATGTAATCAAAGCGAAATGGCAATAATAGCGGCATTAAACCCAATTTTCTAATCTCCAGAACAATCTTTTAACACTTTATACAGACTTTATATGGTATTGAGTTCCTCATTACCCACAGCTGATAGTAAATACAATCCAAACAGTTTATTGACCACACCGATTAAAACTCACCTAGACTTTCTTCTTCTACTCCTTTTTGTTGTTACTATCGCTCAGCTGTCATTGAAAAGAATTAGCCTACAACCAGTATAATGGCCGGATTGCTGTCAATAGCAATTAATGACATCTTAATAGCCACTGTAAGGCACAACACAAAGCAAACAGAAATAAACGAACTAGCTCAAAGAAAAGGCCTTCAAACGACCGAAGAAGAAGAAAAATATAGAAAAATAGATAAATAAAAAAAAAAAAGTACTTAACCAATGCGGAACAATTGTCTAAACCGGGACTTTCATGTCAAGTTCAATGAAAATAAATCAATAAAGACTTACGATCATCGTCATAGCTGTCGATCGAGCTCCTAAAAAGGCTCGCGATCACCAATTAAAGAATAGAGACAAAGCTATATAGACAATCAAAGAA
Source organism: Pocota personata (assembly GCA_963082735.1). Classification (NCBI taxonomy): domain Eukaryota; kingdom Metazoa; phylum Arthropoda; class Insecta; order Diptera; family Syrphidae; genus Pocota; species Pocota personata. The sequence continues at coordinate 204,823,160 of OY720430.1, forward strand.
TGTCAAACCTGCTGGTAGGTATACCAGTCCACCAGCTTCTGTACAGACGCCTTGATGAGAAACCGTAATAACAATTAAATGCCGATACTCATCGTGTTTTTTTTTTCTCAGAAAATAAAAAAAACAATTTAAATAAACTATTTGCGTCGAGTCACCACATCGTCGATAGATGAATCATTCCAAAAGGTTCTCAGTTCGTATTAATCATTGTGTGGAATAATTCTCGGGCTTAGGTATTTCCCGTCCATGAGACCAGTGGTGATTCTGATAAGAAATCCCAGCCTTAACCCAAAAATAAAATTAGGAAATCATGTATGTATTCAAGAATTTCATGACGTAGTGAATGACCGGCATGCGTTGAAAACAATTCAGAAATTGCCAATGCCAATGGAACTGGTTTCGCAATTAAGAGGCAATAGGCATAGGATTACTTACCTGTTTTTTTTTTTTTTTTTTTATCCGGCATTTTATCGAAAACATTTGCATATCCAGAAGACACAAACTATTGTTCTTCATGCATGAGTTTTGGTCTGAGTGCAAATGAAGTATTAACGTCTGATGAACGACTAATGTAATAGGCATTTCCGATGACTCTTTTTTTTTGCTTGTAAAAGATGTTAAAGTTTGTCATTGCCGTCAATGTAATTTTTTTTTTAATCATTTTCAAAGAATTCTTTAATTCTACATAAATTTGAATTTTTGCATTTTTAGATTTTTAAACTTACAGGGAGGTAGGTAGACTTGATTTCCTTGATCCTTTACCCTAAAATACATGTAGTTGAGCATTGTAATGCAATAACTCAAAAATGGTTGAACCAATTACCATATCGCTTACTCTCTCCTTGGAGAAGGTGTACACGGAAGCAACAATTATTGAATTGAACAATTAACAATTGAATATACGTACATGCGTCAAAATGCTCACAAATACATATCCATCAACGAGCACATGAAGCTATAAATCATCGCAGTTCGTTGTGCTAAAGCTAGTTAATAAGCATAATAAGTTAGATTCTTTAATTAATTCATTTTTAATCTGCGGTTACCATTGCCAACAGTAGTGCACCAGTGGATGGATTTGTGTGTGATCGGAACAGGGGTCGATTATTTGTTTGGTAATATTTGTTTTTGGTTTATGTTTTCGTGTGTTTTTTTTAATCGTGTTGTATGTTATATGGCGGTAATTGGACACGACAATATTGTTGTCTTTTCTTTTTTTGGAAAGCATTCATAAAAAACTTTGTAATGAGTTGACGATTTTTTCGCTCATTTCGGGAAACGATATAAAAACAGATACTTGATGGCGACGTACTCCTTTAGAAACGCTGTTATTAAATATGCTGGTGTTCAAAGAGATATATAAAATACGAGAATCTATGATTATGGGATGGGGAATATGTTCATTTGCAGGGAACCGACAGGAGGTCAGTTATAAATTAGAATAAGCACTTGAGTGAAGCCGAGCTAGTCAGTTTATTATATTTAATATCAAGCTTAAATTAAAGTAAGTCCATTGTGCCATTGTGTACCACGTGGTCTGTAGAATATGTATTCCACATCCATAAAGCATCGGATGTCATTGAGAAGGAGGCTCCATAGGGCTGTACCTGTTACATGGAGCGTTGTTTTATGTGCTTTTAGAGGAGTAAAATTAAAAAGGCATCACCTTAGCGTTCTCGCTTGTAAGGCAGTGTCTCGTAATACAATATACAACTGCACTGATACCCTAAGAGCTAAATATGTCTAATGACATGACACATTTTGCCATTGGACCACCTGCGGCTACTGCTGTCGATTATATCCAGTTGAAGAAATAGTTTGCAAGTACTGGGAGGTATGCCTGAGAATCCCCTTTTTTTGCAAAAAATGGTTGAGCCTTGCGAATGAGCTAGCTAGGGAGAAAGACAAACCACTCACAATGCCCCACAATCCCGCAACAGAACAAATGACAGATCTCTCTTCGGATCGTGTCTGTGATTACGTATGAATTAAACCCCTCGGAAAGTCGTCATCAACAGCAAAGGTAACAATAATTTAGAAAGCACTGCATCCCCTTTCACTCCAAAAAATTAACAAAATAAATTAGGTGCATAACTAAGTTCTTGCCTATTAGTCTGACAGAGGGCTAATGTCCCTAGCTGTCACTATTCTGTCTCTAGCAACGGTGAGAATGGAACCTATACGGCCGAATACGTAATTCAGGGGCAAATTGAGAGACCCGTCCGTTGTCGACTATATCTCTATAGTTGATCTTTGCCCTACATTAGTTAAATGTCAAACGAATGAAATGTGAACAAACTGGTTCGTAAATCTTAACAAAAATCAATTGAGTCCTGGGAAAATGAGAGACAGCTAGAGAGTTTAGTCAATAGAAATCCTTATGTCGTAGGGAGATTTATTTTTAAAGTTAAGCATGTTACCTACTACAATTCGTTGTTTCATTTTAATTGTCTGACACTTAAACAGTTTATAAAATGACACATAAATTCGATAAAATGTCAAATTTAATGTGAAATAAATTTCAATTTAAAGAAAAATCCCCCTCAAAACTTCGTGGCATTGAAAAACCTCCGCAACCACCATCGTTGAGCATCGTTGTCGTGACCGTCACAAGTCGAGACTGTGTACAAATTAATTACAATTACTCGTAAATGAGAATGCTCCATCTAGCGAAGAAAATAACTTTACGACAAACTTACCGCTGAGTGATGAGTAATTATTGAATTAAAAGAAAGAAACAAAATGCGGGTAGTGTAGATACTTTTAATTATTTTCATTTTCCTCCTTTTCTCACAACTTTGTTCGTTTTCGTTTAATTTTTAACATCTTTGTGCTATAACTTTCAGAAGAATAAATCATGACATTTTGTGTCAAATTTATCTGACTTGAAAGGGTCATTCTATGCATAATATATTCCAAAATTACGTGCAAATTCCATCCAAATGAGAAGAGGCGATAGTCATATAAGTAAGATCAAATTAAACAGCAAAAACAATCTGAAAACAAGCCGTCATGCGTGTATGCATGCAGATATGCAGAGTATAATAGAACGTCTTATGACAGTGAAATGTCATTGATTAGCTTCGTGGAGATGCCTAGTGACTAGATACTAGGTGTGCCCTTGAACGTGTGTTGTATGCAAATTTGGTGACAAAAATGCGCACGCCGCCTACGTATAACTTTCGTAGTTCGAAGCTACTGAACGGGGGCAATGCTAAGGCGTTGTTATGTTATACGATATGACATCTATCGCATATTGATTTGCGTTACTCATTAATATTGCATTTTTGATATATGCTGATGGATTTTACGCTTCACTGTCATCATAGGGTTAAGTAAGTTTCAATGACACCGAGAGTTCTATCAGTGATTTACTATATACCTTGTTGTCATAGCAGAATTGACACATTGTCATCTATTTTTGTGTATCCCTGTTCCCGTACATTGTAATTCGTGCGGAATTATATGTAGAATATTTCACTACTGGAAAAGAACTTTTGTAGTCTCGTTGTCACCTTATTTTCCGCATCACACGACAATGAGAATAAGGCTACATATATTTTAAATAAAACACATTCCTCAGTTTCGAGACTATTAATATGTATTTAGCGTCACACCCTGTGGTGTAGAGTAAAATATTCACACAAATTTCGCTAATCTCTTGAATGGTAATTATTGACCATTAGGCTTAGGCATTCTTTATCGACAATAAATTGTTTTATCGCTTAGCATTGTTTTTGCATAAATCTTCAACCAGATTAGGTATTTTTAAAAGAAATCCTAATTAGAAAGCGAAATAGGTTTTTGATTGAAATATCTGTCTAGTTTTTAATTTTTCTATTGTTGAAGTCATTATACTTCCTCGTGGGGCATTAAATTCACTGCCTCTAGCTCCTCACGAGTTTTCTTGGCTATAACTTGACTATTGCCGCCGTCTTGTCATCTTGATCGGTTTATTGACATTTTTTTTTTTCGTGTTACTAATTGGTTCTTGACCTGTTCCCTGGTAAATAAAGCTATTTGTTATACATTTGTTCCGCTTTAAAATAAATTTGGTATTAATATCTTAAAACGTGGTTTGTAAAACCTCGCAAGTTGTATTCGACATCTATATTCAATACGGTACTATGGTATATGGATATCGCAAAAGATGACTTAATCTGCGGTCTTCTCTTTGAAGGGATTCCAGCTCATTACTATAAAGTATACGAGTTGAAACAAGTACATAGGTAAATGACTAATTAGCAGCTTAAACTCTCTTTCGAAAATTTCCAAGGATGGGTTCCAGATGGTTCAGTTAAGTGCCATCTGTGATCGCTTGATTGTGAGGTTTCTATTGGTTTCGCTTACATAGTCATGATTGTTATCGCTGTCTAGGTCTTGAGAACTAAAATGGGTACTTCAGTTGAGTGCATTGGGCATCGCCAGAGAGTCAACCAGGCTTATTTTGCTGTTGGATTTGGGCAGATTGTGCTGACGCAAGAATTGAAGCCGGACGACCATAGACAATGACGTAAGTTCGCTAATTGGACTCTGGAAATGTTGGCCGGAGATCCGAATTTTGGCCGAAAAATCATCTTCTCGGAAGAGGCCCATTTTTGGCTCAGCGGCTATGTCCACAAGCACAATTACCGTTATTGGAGCAACCACAATCCACAAGAGTTCGACCTGGCATTAATGCATCCACAAAGATTGACTGTTTGGTGCGGTTTATGGAACGACGGCATCACCGGATTTTATTCCTTTCGAAATGAGGAAGGAGACACCGTTACCGTCAATGGTCCTCGGTACAGAGCGATGTTAACCGACTTTCTGTGGCCAGAACTCGACAACATTGATCTATCCGAGCTGTCGTTCCAACAAAACGGCGCTACAAGCGACGTAACGCTCGAAGTGGTGAAGGAGAAATTTGACGACTGGGTCATCTCACGGCGAGCGTTCATCAATTGGCCGCCGCGATCATGCGACTTGACACCCCTCGATTATTTTCTCTGTGGCTACGTCAAGTCCTTAGTCTACGCTAACAAGCCAACCTCTTTGGACGAGCTCAAGGTCAACATTTGAGACGCTATTGACGGAATAACGCCTCACACATTAGACCGAGTCATCAAAAATTGGACCAGCGAAGCCGAGGCAGCCATTTAAATGATGTGCTATTCTATACATAATGGCATGAATGTAGCTGTGTTGTAAATAAAACCAGAATCAATGTGATATCTCACACCGTTGTTGTTTTATTTAAATTTATTTTCCCATCGTTTTTATCTGGTCACCCTATATTAGGTTCGATAAAAGTTTCTACGCGCTTGCTTAAGATTATTACAAATTAATTACAACCTACAAGCCTACTCACAGTCCTCAAATTCTCAATTGAGTGTTCTAATAATGTTTTTGTTGCTAATTTGCTTTTTTACTTTTGCAAAAATTTAGCTTAAATTTCTCATCCAGGTAGAGTACTTTTCTTGAACAAAAAGTTCCGCCGCAGCTGTAAATTAACTTTCGTTATAGTTACAGACTGGTTTTAGTTTATTGGCGACCATCATATATGAAACGCTAATCCGGACTCTGGCTCATTGGCAGACATAACACAAGGTTTATTGTCTTCTCAAATGGTAGGAAGGGACAATTCTTCATCAAGGAAGCTTGATTTGGTAGTCTATCTATGTATCTCCTCGACAACTTTTTTGAATTGGCAAATACGGATGTCAGTTGCCTCCAATATTTTGTAAGAAGTACGTACTTGCTCTATATGTTCCATTCGTTTGTAAACTGTGGGAAAAACCGGCACATATGTCAACCATTTGAATGCCATGTTCTTATGTTAGAAATAACTTAGACATCAATTTTAATCAAAATGTTCGCAAGTCCCTTAATAAGTATAGTATGGTTATTTGTAAACTGAGTAAGCAGTCTTTTGTAATTGTCCACTTTACTCCAGATATGAATCGTTAGAGCCGTTTTCGAGAAAATTGGCAAAATGTAGTAAATTTTGAGGCTAAAAAATTACCCCACAGACCCCAAATACAAAATTTGAAGAAAAACTCTCCAACCGTTTCGTCCTCAGCCCAAGTTACAGACATTTTGACATCCCCTATTATTTTAGTATCAGGATTAATCAATTAAAATATCGAGATCGAGATCTTATTAGCAAGTAAAAGCCGTATAAAATCAATTTCCTGTACCAGGACACCGATAATAATACGGTCCTTTTCGTCGGGCGGTTGAAATTACTTTCAACTTTTTAACATTTTCTCTTTGGTTTTATGAAACAATCTGTTTCTATGTTTCGTTTCTATAAAAATATATTAATCTTATTAAAAACAATTCTAAGAAATATTATTAAACAAAAAAATCAACATGGCAGTACTTCTCGTCTGAACGATCACAATCTCCACTTCACACCCAGGTGTCACTGCTATCAATACAAAGCAGCCAACCACACCATTCCATCTCTGACATATCTTCCAGCTGACAGAAGAATTTCCTCACTCACACGATCGTCGCGGCCATTTCGAGGTGGAAAAAAGTAGAGACGAACAAAAACCAACAAATATCGAAAGTGAATTTCATTAATTTAAACGAATTTCAGTAGTTTTCCGAGAAAGAAAATCATTGAAATATATTACCTAAATGTTACTGTATTTAATGTGCGCACAAAAGTCTAATGAATTTGTCTGAAATTCATCGAAAACGTCAAAAGTAAACAAGGCTAATGGAATAGTGTTTCTCTATGGTAGCACCTACAAATGGAAGAAAATCCAATAAAAAACCAAAGTTAGCCAATAAAAATTGCAAAATTATACAAGAAAATGTGAGTAAATTAATATCTAATTGGATTGTGAAAAGAGCAGCCATTCAAATTGTTAAATTCTCTCCTGGGCAAGCGATACTTCCGTGTTAAACAATTGATAGGAAAAAAACTTGGATCTTCCCCGCTGACTGGCCTCTATTTCGTTTTTTACGAATGTTTTCCGCAATTTAGCCAGCTATTCTACTAATTCTTGTTGTGCTGTATGCGAGTATATGAGTGTATCTGAATTTTTTTTCCAGACAATCGCGTTTTTCAATGCAATCAGGCCTCGCAGCCTGCCCTTGACGAGGCACACACTCTCGGTTCGGTGTTTAGCTATTTTTGTAAATTTTCGTTGTTACATTGGTTTTTGGTTTATTTATAACGTTTGGAGAAGATTGCATAAGCTCTAGCTTGCTAGACTGGGTGGGGAGATAGGAAAAAAAAAAAAAAAAACAGAAAATCGCTGGAATGCGAGGGCAGATAAGATTACGTTCTTGTTACGTAGGCGTGTGGTTGTTGTTTGGCCTACCATCTCCTTATCTTGAATGAGGCGGCATTGTTGGTACCAGATATAGGGTAGCCTCCTCCTAGAGCAGATCTGCATAAATGATGTCACATTAATTTGTTTAACAACAGCGGCACCCCGATGAATTGTGATTTATTATTGTGCGGTGCGCGGCAGAGTAATTGTTGCCAAAGCACGATTAATTCTCTGAAATCACCTCTCAATGAAGATGATTCGATGTGGCTGTGTTTAGTTGATGATGTGGATGAAGGAGGGATGTAGGTAATTGTTTGCATCTTTAATGACGCGTGACTCAAAAGCAGAATTCTTTGCACGTCGGTTGGTGATGACTAATCGTCCGGCAAATAATTGCAGAACCACTTGTTGATGTGCGCGATGAATGATGATAGGAATGTTATCGATGGGTAATTAGGGCTTTATATTTCTGTACCAGTGGATAGAAGGCCAGATTGGCTTAACGCAATTCAAGCGGAGCGTGCCGGCAAAACAGGTTTCAACGTAGTTGTTGCGGGGGAAATCATCTCATCTCGCGGGTTAATAGGTCCGGTTTGCCTGGTTGGTTATATTAATATGACGTGTGCACAATGTTGAGTCAGACTCAAGTGAATAGAAATGTACAGATGAGGTCTGTAACCTCGATACAAAGTCAGAAGTCGGTGAACTTATTGACAAATACGGTCGAGTTGTTTCATCGTTTTTAGCAATAATCTGCTTATGATGTTACAGTTCTTCTTGGTTCTATGTCATCATCAATCGACAGGTTATCCACTTTCATTTGTCGCCTTTTTACTTCCACGTATAAGGCAAGACTTCTTCTTGAAATCTATAACACGTTCGTATTCGTACATCTCGTGTTAAGTACTTCTTTCAAGTATCTGCCTTGCTGCTGTGCCGCTTGTGGGTTTGGCCTAAATATCATTCTATAGGCCCTCTCTATTTTGGATCAAATCAATCATCGCTGAGGCCTTTTAGTGATCCATTTATTTCTTTTTCTGCCTCTTTTTCGAGTTGCTTTTAGGACAGGATTTCCCGATGATATTTTATGTAAAGGTGGGGCCATCTGTTGGTTTCTCTTTAAAATTGCTGTAAAAAATGCATTTAATATTTTTCAAAGTTTTGTGCTTTATTGAAGAGAGTACACCTTCCGATTATTTATGGAAAATAATTTCATTCAAGTGGAGCCCATCCTGTCAACCAAATTTTGCAGTATATTTCCGATGGTTCGGGGCTCTATTTCGCGAATAGCTCGATCAATATTGTGCCTGAATCGTTTGTGAATTGTCAGCATAACATCGATCTTGAAAGGCCAAGCAATATCACCAAAACGGCTGATTACACGATTATTTGTTGGACGGCTTGTATGGCACATAGCGCCGTCTTGTTGGAACCAGAGATCGTCCAAGTTCATTTCCTCAGTTTCTGACAAAAAAAAATCGATTATAATGCCTCTGTAGAACTCTCCGTTGACGGTAACTTTGTTGTCATCTTCAGCTTAGAAGAAAAATGGACCAATAACCGCCATTTCACAAATTATGTGTTGGTTTTCTGAGTCCCAAATCTCACGAACTTTCTTCAGAAACTTGCGTACAACTGGCATGGTTGGAGCATTATTTCGACCGAAACTCACTTTAAAAATAAGTTTTCAATACTTCCCAACGTTGTTCAAGCGTCAAAGAGCTGTGTTTCTGTCAATTTGTTGAGTGTCAAAGAGCTGACAGTGTCAAAATAACATAAAAGGGAACCAGCAGATGTGATGCGTTCAGTCTGGAGCTATTCTGCAATCGGTTTCTTAAATGGAGGCTTTCGCGGATATGCGTACTTCTAATTAGATCTCGGTTTGATACTCCCGGTGACATTCGTGACATTTTCATCTCCACCGCGGTGTTATTGTTCCCTTCTATTCATACATCGTCCAACATTGCGATGCGTACGTTACAGAAGGTCGTATGAAGCAAACCTTTGAGTTGAAGTGTAATTTTTCGATCACAATAGACTGCGGAGTTTTCCCGTCATTTTAACCGCCCCACACTCGATGTGCAATATCGTCATCACAATTTCCCTGATCACTTACGATTGAGCTTAAATATTTTTAATTTATCGCATTTTGTAACGATAACTCAATTTAGCAGGACATCCCTGGTCGGGTTTACAGGTTCGGAAAGACGGCGGTGCAAATGTTCTGTTTTCGTGCGACTAATTCTTAAACCGTTATCTTCCAACGCCTTAATACAATTATTAAATGCGTTGCAACTTACGATTGCACTATTGTCTGCGAAAAGAAGAGAAGTCGTTCCAGTTTCCTCGATATATCCCTTCAACAAAAAATCTTGCACGGCATTGAAAAGCAAAGGACTTAGACAACACCCTTGGGGTACTCCTACTATAACTTTGAATTCCTCGGTTATTCCCGACCTGCTTTTGTGTGTAACTCTTCGGACATATCTTGTTTCATTCTAACGTACGTCAGTCCATATGATATCTCTCGGAACTCTGTCGAAGGCTTTTTCCAGATCGATAAAGATGGCATGCAGATCTTTCTAGGCATCGTGATATTTTTCCATTATTCGTAAATTTTGAATCGTGTCGTAAGTAGATTTTCCTCCCACAAAGTCGCATTGACTGTCATGAAGTTTAATTATATTACGCTGTCAACTGTCTAAAATCCGCTCGTATATTTTCATTTTTCTCCCCCCCGCCTTTGCCTTCATACAGTGAAACAAGAAAGCTCTCCTCCTCTTATCATCAAATTTTCTTCAAACTTAGAATTACTTTTGATAAATGGATGTCCGCGACGTTGCAGGGTAGACATAGAGGTGATGGATCCTGGTGGCTTGCTTAGTTGAACGGTGTCATATCTAGGGATCATTCTATTGAAGTCTTCGGGACACCTACCAACTAACGAAAACGGCTCTTACGATTTTGTTTAAATTTAACTTTTGGATTGAGCTAGATATGTGTCACTAGATGGTGTACCAAGTTTTTGCATGTTGGCCACTTCGTAATTTCAATCGCTCTTAACCTGCAGAAACAGATGCTGTTTGTAGCCGCTCATTTTGGATCAGACGCTGTGGAGGGGTTCATGGCTTGTTGCGTATTTTCAAGGCGACATGTGCTCGCATGTGCTCGCATGGACCCAGGTATACCTACATAAGTGGTTTTAGAAAATCACAGAGCAAAAATGCAAATTCCCCCACAATTTGTAAATACATATTTATTCAAAGCTAAATTTAATATCTAAAGGCTGGAGGTACAACTAGCTCTTTCTCAATTGGTCTTTGCACTTTCCTCACTGCTCTTCTTCTCTTTTTGGCAAGTGAATTCCATTATATGGCCTTTCGAAGGTTGTGACCAATCCACTGTCATCACATTCATATCTTCCTGACACGTTATTTCATTTGAATAGAACACCTATAATTCTGAGACAACTATTAACAAAAGTTTGAAGCAACACCAACTCTACGTATGAGCGCAGCAATCGCTGCTTGATATTTAAGTTGATTACACTGTTTCTCCGGAGATAACATACCGAATGCAGCCTTTGCTTTCGCAATTAGTCTGCTTAACTCTAGTTCGGTGCCACTGTTAACCGAGATAATAAACCTCAAGCCTGTTTCCCAGCATTACTTACTTTTTGATTCAAGCTCGATTCTACTCTCTGCGTGGATGCAATGTTTTTGATCTGTCTCAAGGTATCTAATGGGATATCTCTGGGATATCCGTATTTCTGCCTGGTGGCATGACGCCTGAACAAGTCGGCCCCTGGGCTGTTGGCGCACTACAGGATCTCTTAGTCTATACTGTGGCTGCCGAAAAATGTCATGCGAGTGAGGGGGCGGCATCTTATTCCGGTTTAAACTTAAAAATAAGACATATATGTCATATCGGTTATTGAGCATTAAACTCCACAAGCAACAGATTGGACTCACGAAGAAAAATTCATGGAGAAGTTTTAGCTGGTCAATCCTATAAACCACAGAAACGTCTCATCGAAGGAAAGCCGGCGTCTTCTATTAAGAGAACCGAAAGTAGTTGGAAGAAACAATGGACATTCTGATGAGCACATAATTAACCTGGCTATGTGGTTACGGTGATGATACAAGAGCAAGAGGAAATCGTAACACCGCAGCTCAAACGTTCCCAAAACATGGCATGAGTTACGTGTCATTTGCATTTCTAAAGCCAGTCGAACAGTTTATTGTCTTTTCTGCTTAAAACACTAGAGAACGTGATAGATATGTTGCATCAGAGACAATATATTCATAGCACTCGTATACGAGTATGTACTTGCAAATCGTTCCCATCTCCATCTTTATGTGTAAATGCCTGAGTGGATTTCTATAAGTAATACACAAGTAGCACGCTAGCATTGACTAACTAAACCCTTTAGAACTGTTGCAAAGGTTCTCGTTATATATTTTATGTCATTCTCTGTCTAGACCTAAACTGCATTAAATTTGTAGCTTAATACGTGTGAATGGTTTAGTTTTTTCTTTCTTTTGTTTGTCGATAAAATGCGTTTCTTTTTGTTTTCATTAATTTCAAGATAAATTCTTTTCGTTCGATTTTTATAAAAATTTGAATAACAGCACGACACTGGGAACGTGCGTTGATAACGATTTCGGCAAAATGCAGCAGCTGGTGAAACTTGTTTTATTCTGCACAATGCGTGCATACATGACCGAAGATATATATGTATGTACAGCGGAATTGCATATTCAAACAAAGATTTGTTGCTTAACGTCGATTTATGGCTACCATCGAATGTAGACGACAAACAATGACTGAAGCCGACAAGAATGTATAAGTAGGTAAGAGATGTTGCTGCTGCGCTCTGGCCTGCAGCCCAATTCGCACTTAAGCGCCATTTCGTTGAATGGTGTTAATAGGCTGTTGGAAGGAAACGGTTTCAAATTCATCCTGTGGCATTCAAAAAACTGATTAACTCTGTGATAATTTTAGCTGAAATTTCGCATGGAATAAATAAAAAAGTCGATCACTTGCGAAAGCTAAGTCAACTCTACTGTGAAGGCATAACACTGGCAGTGGGGTGGTCATATGGCTAAAATGCAACTTGATCGTGATGATGACATAAGGAGGACGGAAAAAAATACTGTGAATCATAAGCAACGACAATAATAGCGAAAACAAACAAAATACTCCCCAGTTATCTGGACAGCCACCCTTGGAGTTTACAGAAACTTAATACCACCTGAGTTTCAAATTACACCACTCTGTCTTTCTCTCTGTCTCTTCCCCTTTCTACAAAACGCACGTGTTCTAAAAATTAGTATAAGGGTATTCATATCCCCTTTAACACGTGCAAATTATATAAAAAAAAAAAAGGTATTTGCCTAGAGTTCGATGTCAGGCTCTACTTAAAGCCAGATATCCGCAGAGGAAGTGGGAGAGAGTTTCCTTCTCATTAACATTTTTACAACTGCGGCAATGTGTGCTAAAAGGGATGCCCAGGCCAGACGCATGCTTCCATATTGGCCAGTGACTATACTAATCTCTATAATTCTTGCAGCGTCTGCCCGAGTTCGGCCAGATCTACCTAGAAATGACACATCTATGCAAACTGTTCCACCATTTGTTTGTCACAGATAGAAAGTGTGAAAAGATTTCGCTCTTGACAGTCGGAACGAGGACTATCTCTGCAAGGGATCTGTTAAGGGCAGACCGTCTCCTCACCAGCTCCGTCGGCCCGTTCATTTCCCTCCATGTTGCTATGACCTGGCACCCAGAGAAGACTGATTTTGGTCCAACAACCTAACGATGAGAGTTCTTCCCTGCACTGTTCTACCAGCTGGGAAGACGATGTTGTTGGAATCAGGGACTTGATAGCAGCCTGACTCATCAATGAAGATGGCGGTATTATCAATGGCTGTAGACTTGTGTCGTATTATCCGACACGCTTCACGCATTGATAGAACTTCTGCTTGGAAGACACTGAATGAATCGGGAAGGCGGAAGTATACTAATATTTGCAGTGTTTCCAAAAAAATACCCACACCGACCCATGAAATTCTGTTTCAGAATTCTTAAAGATCACCTCTTTCCCAGTCTATTGTGGACGTAAAATCGAATCTAAAGTTGTGTTGAAAAATTAGTTTGGGTATGGTGTAGTCGGTCAGAGTTTTCCCCAGTTCTCCTGGTAACGAATCTAGAATCTTACTGTGTCCCTAAAGTCTAGTAGACCAGAATCCTGATTCTTTGCACTACATACTCAAATATATTTAATATGAAGGTCAAGTGGTGGTAGATGCAGAAGCACATTCAGAGCTTCCGTCGGATATGGCCGCATGGCAACCGTGGTATCTATGGCGGCCGTCCTTTTCACTCACAGGAATGTATACCTCAGTGTGTTGTAAGTTCATTCACATTCACATTGAACGTCAATGCTAAATAAAGGCTAAGATGTGAATGCGCTCATGTGTACTGAAGTATACTTTCTTATCGGCTGCAATTTTTGTAAAGTCGTTCGCTTCTGTTGGGTAATTTTCTGTAATCTTTTGTAAAATACCAGTGAATTTCGTGATCAATTCTTAGCTTACCACTGCAAAGAGGTCGTCATTAACTCCAGAAGTTGTCGTTGATATAAAATCAATCTTTCCCCGATATATACTTGTAATTCTCGTTTCCTTATCAGCCTGACACAATTCTTTTTAAATTAAAAAATTGTGCGGTTTATTCTGAAAGATTTTCCACTTAGTTAATCAATTTTCCAGAAATCCTAAAAACCAACTCTACTCAGTAAATTTTGCTTATGAATGTTCGCGCATTCAAAAATAAAAAGATAACACACAAAGCCCAATTTCTATAGAAATTGTCGTTGCAGACAATGGATACATGAATGTACGCCGCCCTCCCACACACACAATGGGTCGTGCAGCTACACACATGGAGTGGCATAATTATTCGCCACTTTTTCTGCCTCCCGAACAATGAGCTACGCAATTGCGCAGCCATCCACGAATACATAGCGACGCCGACGACAACGACAACGACGACGATGACGATGACGATGACGATGGCATCAAGTGCAATTTTTGCAGTCTATTAAATATACCATGTGATGCATACGCCCTTTTAGTCGGGTTTTTGTCTGCGTCGATTGAGCTCAGCATTGCTGTGTGCAGTAGGTGGCCACCATTGTCGTTTATTGGAACGGAAACGACCGCCAAAGACCCGAGCTTGACCCATTAGAGTTGGAAAAGGAAAAGTACTTGGACAATGAATTAGATTCAGGGTTTTTTTTTTTGGCTTAATATTTATTTCGATTTAACAAACGATTAGAAGGCTAGATTCGTTTTCGACTATTCCACATTTAGTTGACTATTTTTGTACTATGCATGTATGCACGAGTATGTAGTAGCCTCATATTTTTTTTCAGAAACTTGAGTCGATTTCTGAAATCTTGTTTAGATTAATTTAGGTATACTTAGACCAGAAGGTCTACCACATATTACTGGGTTTTCCAGCTACAGAAATCTTGCATATTGAATTCTTTTAGAGAGAGAGAGTGTGTTGTAACCGTTTCGGTATTTCTTTGCTAATAGAAGTTTCCTAATCATTTGGGCTTAGAGACAATAATATCAAATCTTGAAGAGTCGCTTAGATCGTTCCTAACGTTTATGGGACAGGACATATGCACAGAAGATGATTTGTCGTTTTTTCTCCTCGTTTCGGACAGCTTCTTCAGAAATCGTTGGAGGTAACAAACAGAAAATTTAAAATGCAAGTTAATTCTTGATAATCGATATTGTCCTTTTCAAAGTACTCTCCATTGACTGCAAAGCACTTATGCCAGCGCTTGATCCAATCCTCGAAACATTTTTTATAATCGGATTTTGCTATAGCCATTAGAACCGTCTTCGATTTTTCTATTATCTCCTCTCGGTTGCTAAAAAGCGTTCCCCGGAGCGTTTTCTTGAGTCGATCCAACAGGAAGAAATCACAGGTGCCAAATCAGGCGAATTCGGTGGCTGTTGGATGGCATTCGTACTGTTTTTGGTCAAAAACTCACGAATAAGGCTGGCATTGTGCGACGGTGCGTTGAGTTGTTTGCCCACAAATTTTTTTGCCCACGTTTCTTAACACCCAAATAATAAACCTTGTTGACTGACTGTCTGATCTTGTGCATGACATTCTTTTTCGAATGAAAACGACGTGTTTTTTTCGGTCTTGGCTCATTCGGTGTACGACATTCACTCGCCTTATGCCTGGATTGCATTTCGTACTCATAAACCCACGTCTCGTCTCCAGTAATTAAGCGTCATGTTGGATCAGATTCAGCCGTTGAATCCGTTTTTAACACAAAATTTGATGCAAACTCGTTGTTGCAAAACTAATACTATTTTTAAAATCGTAAAAAATCGAAAACACACACGGAGGCAGATGTACTCTCGACAGCGTAGCTTTTACAAATGTCAAGCTATGACGCTAAAATTTGGAGAGAATGCTAATGACAGATGTGTCAACATAAAAAATCTCGAATCGAAAAACGATGACTACCGTTTGAAACTTTTTCATCAAGGTAGTAAGTCTTTCCGTCCTCCTCCTCAAGTCAATCTCTGGCTCAGACAGATGACTGGTGCTGATGTTATTTCACCCACTACAAGGTGAAATTGTATATGTACGAGGGTGGGTCAATAAGTCCCTGAAAAATGAAATAAGGACCACTCTTTTCGGTATAAAAACATTTTATTTTTCAACATAGTCTCCTTTTTTTGATGCCCTCCAAATAATACGATTTCTCGAGCCCCTCAAAATAAGCCTTTGTTTCAGCGATGACCTCTTCATTCGACCCAAATCTCTTACCTCCGAGCCATTTCTTCATGTTTGGAAACAATAAATAGTCTCAGGGGGCTAAATCTAGGGAATATGCTGGATGAGGGAGGAGTTCGTAGCCTATCTCGTGTAATTTTGCCATTGTGCGCCGGTGCGTTGTCCTGGTGAAAAAGAACTTTTTTCTTCGTCAAATGCGGCCGTTTTTGCTTCAAATCGACTTGGTATCGATTCAGAAGCTCTGCGTAATATGCGCCAGTGATCGTTTTATCCTTTTCAAGGTAATCGATGTGAATAACACCGCGCGCGTCCCAAAAAACTGTCGCCATGACCGTGTTTGCTGACAAACCCGCTTTGGCCTTCTTCGGCTTCGATTCACCAGGAGAAGTCTATTGTTTTGACTGTTCCTGGTGAATCCAGGTTTCATCCACGGTTACGAAACGGCGCAAAAACTCAGCCGAATTTTTCTGTAACATCGCCAAACACACCTTTGAAGTTGTCAAACGAATGCGTTTGTTGTCGATTGTGGGCAAACGCGGCACCCATCTTGCAGAAAGCTTTTTCATGTCCAAATATTTATGTAAAATCGAAATCACTGAGCCATGTGATACGCCTGTGGCCTCTTCAAGCTCGCGCACTTTCACTCGCCGATCGTCCATTATCAAATCATGGATTTTGTCGACCATTTCTGGTGTGGTGACCTCAATTGGGCGACCAGAACATTCGGCGTCACGTGTGCATGAACGACCGCACCGAAATTGAGTAAACCAGTGGTGAATGGTTCCAATCGATGGTGAAGAATCCCCATAATATTTGTCAAGCTTTTGTTTGGTTTGCGTGATAGTTTTTTCTCTCAAAAAATAGTGTTTAATGAGCACTCGAAATTCACTTTTTTCCATTTTAACGAAAATACTAGTAGGCGTCTATATAAAATGGCTGCCACAACAAAACTATTTGACAGATCTGTCTGAAAATCTGGGTGCGTTCTTTTGAAAGATGATTCTTGAAAAAAAAAAAAAAATTAAGGTGACGACACAATTTGTGTTAATTTTCAAATTTGACCCGCCCTCGTATTCTCGGCTGAACGCACAGGACACACACCAGGATAACTCGTGTTATAAATTAGCGTGCCAATCTCATGAACTTTCTTCATAAACTTGCGTACAGCAGGCACGGTTGGTGTATTATTTCGACTGAAATTTCTTTTCAAAATTCTCACTGTTTTGGCAACACAGCAGTCACTTTGGAAGTAAATTTTCAATATTTCCTACTCTCTAATCGATTCACTTCGTACCGCGAAGATATGATACTGTGTTTCTGTCAATTTTGTGAGTGCCAAAGAGCTGTCAGTGTCAAAATGTAATTTAAAATGAAACCAGCAGATGGCCCTCCCGTTAGTAGCACACACGTATGTAAATGAGCTTCAGCTGCATAAGTTAAGCTCTACCAACTGGGCTATCCGTATATGTGTCAACCAGTGAACGTCAACTTCTCGTAATACAAAGCCATGTGCAATCCAGAAAGAGAGAGGTAGAAAAAAGAACTGGTATTCGCCTTTATTCTCATAGTCGTGTCACTCTCAAATTAGATGATATTCAAGTGATACCTTGGACGACTATGGGAATACATACAGGATGATGTCTGTCCTATTGAAAATTCGTATAATTTTTGACGGATTTTGACTTACGGGAAAAGTGCCTAAAATAATGTGATGCGATAATTTTGTCGACTATGGGAATATGGTTGTTTGTTATTTACTCTATATTCAATGCATGGCGACCGGATTAAACCATTACATTTTTTATTTGAAGAACTTTAATTGCTGCAAATTTCATTTATTTCAGACGGCATAATTCTCATGAATTGTTCCATGTCCATTGTTGGGATTGGAACTTGCATTCTTCCATTTGACAGCTGAATATGCTGTCACTGCAGCAAGCCCATTTACATTTTCATCAAACTAGTAGCTTACATCAGTGTAGTTCGGGGATGGATTGCGTATAGAATTTGTCTTGTCAATTTAATTAAACGTGCACGTCGCGCATATCGAGCATTTTCCAATGTTATGCCGTCGTTGAGGAGTCTACTATCTCATCGGAAGTATCAATAGGTGGCCTAAAATATCGGGATTGAAATTAGGCTTTAACATTTTATTTCGTTAGTGCGATGCTCATTTGTGTAGCTTTCGACTACTTAGTCATCGTCTGTTTGCCACTCTCATTGTTATTCGTTTATGACTTTATATTAACCAAACAAAACAGGGCTTCTTTTTCTTTGGACCTGTGTTAGGCTCTCTCTTCATCGCATATCTTAGACAAATAACAAAAATTCTTTCCGATAAGAATGGCATTATCTACGTGTTAAAGTACAAACTTGGGTCTCCTTTAATTTTTTCAAATTTCTTCTGTATAATTTCAACCAGCCATGGGTGAACGTATAATTTTCTATCCTTCGATTTTTGACGAAGTATCGCTTGTCTCTGCTCCTTTCACATTGAATCTTATTAACCAGGGAGTGTATCGATTTCCTAAAATGATTTTTTTTCGTCGTTTTTTCTCTTATAGAACGCGTGTGACAAAAGAAAAAGAAAAACCACCATCGCCGCAGCCGCCGCCGCTATCGCAGGAACTACTTAAGAAAAATACTGCACATTCACAAGAGAAAATGTCTTCTGCCGATGATGCAATCACCTCGATCGAATTGGATTCATTGGTGAGGCGACCCAAAACACCCGCCAATGACGATGAAATAATACGCAAAACTGAGACCATTGCCATTGCGAGTACGTCGCATCAAGCGAATGACCTCATCAAGATATCCTCAATTCAAACGTGCGACGTTGGAACCTCTACACTGGATACGACTGCGTCGAACACCTACCGTCCGAGTATAAGCGGGAAATATGAGCGCAAGATTGGTCATCGGCGAGTGGGCGAAGGTGGAGAGATAACCTACAAGAAGATTCACAGCTCACAGATTATGGGATCAATTCAGCTCGGTATTCAGCATACGGTCGGCAGTCTGGCATCGAAACCTAAGCGTGATCTTCTTATGAACGACTTTTGGGAGATTGAGAGTATAAATTTCCCACCTGACGGATCAAGTATTACACCCGCTCATCATTATAGTGAATTTAGATTTAAGGTTTACGCCCCAATTGCATTCCGTTACTTTAGAGATCTGTTTGGAATAGCGCCCGATGATTTTCTGATGTCTATGTGTGCTGCTGCGCTGCGCGAGCTGTCAAATCCCGGCGCCTCGGGATCTATTTTCTATCTGACCGATGACGATGAGTTCATCATCAAGACAGTACAACATAAAGAGGGAGAGTTTCTGCAGAAGCTGCTTCCAGGATACTACATGAATCTGAGTCAGAACCCACGTACGCTGCTTCCGAAATTCTTTGGCTTGTATTGTTTCCAGTGTAACAGCAAGAATGTGCGGTTGGTGGCGATGAACAATCTGTTGCCGTCTGACGTGAAAATGCATTTAAAATACGACTTGAAGGGATCGACCTTTGGGCGAAAAGCCTCGAAAGCGGAGAGGAATAAGCCGTCGCCGGTTTTTAAAGACCTTGACTTTATGGAACACCATCCGAATGGGATATTCCTGGAGACAGATAAATACAACGCACTGACAAAGACAATCCAACGGGATTGTATGGTTCTGGAGTCGTTCCAGATTATGGACTACTCGCTGCTGGTGGGGATTCACAATTTAGATTTGGCCTTGAAGGAGCGCAAAGAGGAACGGATAAAGAATGCACGACAGAAGCTTCAGCGCACCGAAGAGGTGGATATGGAAGACGCCCCCGAGGCAGATCAGGGAATAGCACAGATTGAACGTGACCGTACCGCAGGCGCTACGGCTCTAAATCGCAGTAGATCTATGAACCGACAACGCCTGGTCGCCCATTCCACCGCCATGGAGAGTATTCAAGCAGAAATCGACGAGACGATAGATGAAGAGGAGGACGTGCCACCCGGTGGAATTCCAGCGCGTAGTGAAAACGACGAACGGCTGCTGCTCTACATCGGCATAATCGATATTCTGCAGTCGTACCGATTGAAAAAGAAACTCGAACACACATTCAAGAGTATCATCTACGATGGAGACACAGTGTCCGTTTGCCGACCGTCATTCTACGCGCAACGCTTTCAGAATTTCATGAGCAAAACTGTATTCAAGAAGACCCCGACATTTCCACTCAAGCATTCCCCATCGAAACGAAAAGCGAGCAGCACCAGTAATAATATTTCATTGCGTTCCACTCCGATACGGGCGCCATCTCTTACCGGTAATACTCTTTCAGGTGTGGTTGTTCCAAAAGATCGTTATCGACCAATTCCGTCTGGATCCTCTACACCACCGCCCGCCTTCGACGATATCTCCGAGGAGGGAAGTATAAGCACAGCCGCCCGTCAGACCAGTGCAAGTAGTGAAACAAATACCTTGTCCAGCGAACAAGGGCGTACCACAGTCATATCTGAGACTACGCAGCAGCATTATGTCAGCACAGCCACTTATGTGGTGGAGGAAGCGGTCAGATAACAGCGGTAGGCGTGCGAATCTCTATCTAGATGTGGATGCTGGTGTAAATTATAATGTATGTTTGTAGTAGAATTGGTTCCGTTTGGTAGTTCTAAGAGTTGGGCAGAAGAAGACGTCTCCATATTACTAACGTTTAACTTATATTCCCTTCGAGATGTAATAGTATTTGATAGTGAAATGTGACGAAATAATAAATAAGAGGAACTAGAAACGATTTAAATGTTTTAAATGTTGTATTAAATTTAGTTCGTATAACGATTGCGCTAAAAAAAAAACAAAGAAAGGTGATCATATGTAACTATGTAACAAAGTAAAAAGCAATAGTAGAAGGTACTTGATATAAAAGAGAAATATATATTTTATATTCGAATACGAAATAGATGGTGGTTTGTTTTTTTTTTTTTTTTTTTTGTAATTTTTTAGGCCCAAAGTCCGGTTTTCTTGGCTAACCTATAACCTATACTCAATGTCTTCTAAAGGGTGACCAGATAGCAATAATAGTTTTTCCAATTGTTATGTTTCAGCAGCTGTCAAAGCTACCAATGACATCCAGCTGTCAAAATATTCAGTAAGGTTTGCCTTTTCATCATGCATTGTTTGACACTTCCCGAGCGTGTGGAAATTGTGCATACGCAACGTGAATTTCGTCGTGAGGTCTGTCGTCATCATGGTTTCAGTACGCAGGCAATTCGTCGCACCGTGGAAAAGTTTGAGCATGAGTACACTCTTTTGGACCTTAATCCACCAACCAGACAGAGATCTGTGCGAAGTGAAGAAAACAGCCGCTGTAGTGGCCAGTTGAAG
Organism: Pocota personata; assembly: GCA_963082735.1. Classification (NCBI taxonomy): domain Eukaryota; kingdom Metazoa; phylum Arthropoda; class Insecta; order Diptera; family Syrphidae; genus Pocota; species Pocota personata. The sequence goes on from OY720430.1 coordinate 204,844,621, forward strand.
AAGACCCAGAAATGTCGATTCGGCTCTGATCAGCTGAATTGGGCATCGCCAGAGAGTTGGATTTGCGGTTGGATTTGGGCCTAAATCCGCATAAGATTGTGCTGAGAATTGAAGCCGGACGAGCATAGACAACGCCGTGAGTTCGCTAATTGGACGCTGGAAATGTTGGCCGGAGATCCGGATGTTGGCCAAAAAATCATCTTCTCAGACGAGGCCCATTTTTGGCGCAGCGGCTATATCAACAAGCTAAATTGCCGCTTTTGGAGCGACTACAATCCACAAGTGCCAACCGTCAATGCATCCACAGAGATTGACTGTTTGGTGCGGTTTTTGGCATGGCGGCGGTATCATCGGACCTTATTTCTTTAGAAATTAGGAAGGAGACAGCGTTACCGTCAATGGTCCTCAGTATAGAGCGATGTTAACCGACTTTCTGTGGCCAGAGCTCAACAACATTGATATATCCGAGCTGTGGTTCCAACAGAACGGCGCTACAAGCGACGCAACGCTCGAAGGGGTGAAGGAGAAATTTGGCGACTCGCGGCGTTCATCAATTAGCCGCCGCGGTCATGCGACTTGACACCCCTTGATTATTTTCTCTGGGGCTATATCAAGTCCTTAGTCTACGCTAACAAGCCGACCACTTTGAACGAGCTTGAGGCCAACATTCGAGACGCTATTGCCAGAATAACGCCGCACATATTCGACCGAGTCATCAAAAATTGAACTGACCGCTTGAAGCACTGCCAGCGAAGCCGTGGCGACCATTTAAATGATGTGCTATTCCATACATAATGGCATGAATGTAGCAAAATAAAGCCAGAATCAATTTGATATCTCACACCGTTGTTGTTTTATTTAAATTTCTTTTCCTATTTTTCTTATCTGGTCACCCTATAGAATATCGAACAACATTGGGAGTTTCCAATGAATAAATTTCTAAATTCCTAGAACTAGCTTTCGTCATTGAAATACATAACTCAAATGAAAGCTTATCGCTTTAGAATGGGGATTGTCTGAATTCTATTTCAAAAATATCCCAATTAAACTTAATGGCGTACTTCCGATAGCGTTTGTTTCGTCATCATTTATCTAATTATCGATTTAAGTTTATGATTAAATAAACCCCTGTTGACATTTTGTACGCTAATGACATTAAATTTTCTTATGTAGTCAATTAAATGTCATAATTCGCGCGAGGAATTTTGTTTGATGACAAGGCATATGGAATGATGGCAATTTGATGATGAACGCATCAATTATGTTTATGAGTTGCTATTGGGTTTTCATTGTCAGTTGTGAATTAAATTTCTCATTAATTCATCTATTTTAAGATGTTCACCCTTCATAGTTGTGTCACCCGAAAATATGCTAAGTGACACCTTGAACGCTGGTGCCAGGCCATAGAGACATACCGGGTAACTGCAAGGCACAACCCTCAGAATTATGCCGGGAAGGCAAAATTTAGGTATGCCTCTCGCTACGTGTAATCATTTACTCATGCTGGATGCAATCAAAAAAGCCCATAACAGATGGGAGACTCTTACTACTTGCAGAGTCTCCAGACAAATCTGGCTCAAGCTAGACAAAAAACGCTCTGATAGGTTGGTTTTGCTAAAATGATCGCAGATCAGCACCTTCATCGGTGTCCTCACGGAGCACTGTCCTATCGGTTTACACGCTAAAAGGTTGGGCCTCTTGATTGCTGCAGAAACTGCCGGGACGAGGAGGAGGAGGAGGAGACGATCCTCCATTTGCCCTGTTCAAAAAAAAAAAAATACTCCATCTAGCGGCTCCATTCTTCGACGACCTGACGACCTGATGTCAGAAACATTCTCCGCTTCGCGAGAAGTTCCAGCTGGTTCAACTAGCCCTTAGGTAGTTAGAATAGCAATAGATCCCGTGGTATTATAATGGACCTCCTTTGGTCTAAGTGTGTCTACACAGATACAGACAGCCACCCAAACCAAACCTGACACCTCGAACGACTTTGGAGATACACATGAAAGTGAGCTACAAAGGGCGGGCCTATCAAAGTTCGCATAAAATAAAGTGATTACGGGAATAGGGGTCATCATTGATAATTTTCGGAACTATCAAGCAGCAGAATCGGTTCTAATCCTTTTTAGTGGTATAGAATTTTATTCCAGCTGTCTCGTGACGAATGAGTTACAGAATACCTATTGAGAAACTCTAACGGCAATTATTATTCCTCGTCTGATATTTAAGAATTATTGACCAATACGCAGCGTGAATCTTTTTTTTTTATATTTAGCCATTGATATACATATGTACATAGCTAATTTTTCAGTTAAGTGGTGGTCCTCATGTCACCCGAAAACAAGGTGACAGCTACAGATTTCTATTCTCATTCAAGTGATGCCTTGCACGACTATGGGAATATACACAAGATTGAGCCTACATATAATATTTATGTTCCCGCAGTGAAAAAAATGTTAATTGTGCACCAATTTGCACGTTATGGTAACAGACCTAACATAAAGAGAGGTCGCTTCGACTCACTGCTTAACGTTAAACAAAGTGGATCGGAGTTGCAATTCAGATAATGAAAAACTCACTTGAATTCGGCTATTGCCCCAAAATGCCTTGCATTGGTTTCTGAAGGGTGATACCTGCTATTAAGTAAAATGTTCAAACGAAAGCCCTTCGGCCGATTAGACTTTTTTTTTGACTTCATTCTAGCAAAAACTCTATTGAGAGAGATACGGATGAGTTGCCAATACAAAAACTGTTAATTGAGTAAAAATATAAAAAATTAAAAAAAATTAACAGAATTCCATATTAGCCGATCAAAAAATGTGTACGTGTCGTTGACCACAGAAGTGCTATCGTCGGAGAGACCAAAAACAATATTTTGTCTTCGCACGCGTATGCATTAAATCGTCACATTTATGCGTATTCGATATGTGCTTGCTAAGATTAAGCGCCATTTGAACAAGATGTTTTCTTAGCAAACGTGCAGTATGCAACTGAATTCAAGGCTATTTCCGCACATATGTACATATGTACATAAATAGTTTCAAGGCAAGTGACAAATTATTTTGAAAATCATTGCGACAATTTGAAACCGAACTCATTTTCGTGGCTGATTATTATAGGTACTTGGCCTTACTTCAGGAAGCCTATAGCAAGATGTGGTGGTATCTCACCGGGCTAGAAGGGGTTGATCCCCCGTCTACCGCTATATCAATACATTCTTTCTACTATAACCCGGCATGCATAATAGGTTATTCATTTAATGCTTTTTTTATTAAAAATTCCGGTGAAATTTGTTTACTGTTTTAAATTTTGGACTATTATGTATGGAATACAACATCGGTTAATGGCCGCTACGGGAGTTTTTGTAAACTCCGATTGTTGTGAGGTAATTTTCGATGACTTCGGTTTTTAAGTGCTTCAAAGTTTGGGTATTGCCTGCATAAACACGATCTTTAGCATAGGCCCACAAAAAGAAATCCAACGGGGTCAGATCACACGATTTTGGTGGCCAACTGATGTTGCCAAATCTCGAAATTATAAGGCCGGGGAACTTTTCGTGCAAAATTTGCCTGCGTTGTGTGGCACGGAGCCCCGTCCTGTTGAAGCCATATCTTGCTCACATCATTGGGTCCATTTATAAATGCAAGCTTTGCAAAGCAAACGCAATGCAAAGCAGGAACAGCTGCGCAAATGCAAGTTTACGAGTAAGTCAACTGCAAAGCATCAGATTTTTATTATATCTGTAGTTTTTCCACCCATTTTTAACAAAAAGAAATCAACGAAAACACGAAAAACAACGCGCAGTAACAAGTAGGTATGCAAATGCAATACGATTCTGACAGCTGCACCATTGCGCTCCAAATTGCCCAATGAATAAAGCTCTGCTACATTTATGAATTCTCTGCTCAGCAGTAATGCATACTCGCGCTTTTGTGAACTCTCTGCTTAGCACATCTTACGCAATATTGTATTTATGAATGGGCCCAATATCTCCCAGGCAAAAAAAAAACGTTTGTTATCATTTGACCATAGCGGAGAGAGTTCACTGTAATAGTGGCGCCTCTATCGTTTTCCAAAAAAAAAAAAACCAAACTGTCAACCATTGTGGACGCAATGGCCTCAACGATCATACATATTTGCATTCTCAGAAGCCTGAATTCTGCAATTTTTGTTTATGTAGCCTTCGATTGAGAAACGGGTCTCATCGTTGAAGAAGATTTTCTTCGAAAAATCGGCGTCAACTTACAGATACAGAGATGCGGTGGTTGAACGATCCATATTGTAAAATAGCGGGACAAAATCTAACTACCTGGTACTATAGATGACAGATGGATTTGACAGATGCCATATTGCAGGGATGTCAAATCTCAACCTCGAAATGAATAACTCTTTTTAAGAAAAAAATGTCCATAATGGTAAAGAATTACCTACATGAAGGTTTGTATTTTAATCTAACACAAATTTAAAAAAAATTGACATAAGTATGATGGCACTTTTGTGCTTTAAAGTATCGAAATAAGGTGGTTGCTCACATATTGTTTGTGCACTACCATGGCCAACCATCCACCATCCACCTACTGCCTTTTTACGAGTGTCTTATGATATGCAGACCACTTGCCGATTGGATACGAGTATGCCCTTTAAAAATGGTACTCATCCTGGAAAAAATGCTAAGTGAACATTTAAGTGGCGCATGTCGGATTCAAACCACAGCATACCATCAGTATGTAAACACTACTTCATTGGTTTTAAACATTATACTTGCATTCAACATACATATCTACATGTCTATACTCTTTCGAAGCCCTTCCAGCATCTGCTTCGCCGCCCCTCTCCTATTCCACTACCATTATTTTGTCGTCAAAACGTCCACTTAATCTCGGCCATCATAATTACTGTTCGATATTTATGACAATTTTTTAATCAACGCTTTCTCCGTATATACACCCATTTGCGGACTCCTTGACATTAATCATATTTTATTCTTCCATTTTGTAATTATACTTTTCAATTAATATTGCATTATTTATGGTTGTTGCCGGCTTTTCACTTAATGGCGATTCATATTGTTGTCGCCATGCATTCATCAGAGGAGAAATAACATAAAATTAAATAATTTATCCCCGATAACTCACAAGTGCACATTTGACCCATAGCAGCAGGGGATTGTCGCAGTTCTTTAACAATGGAAATGTTAAAATCCTCCAAAATATACCACTTCTATAGAATTACCGTTAAGCACCATTTGTCTTCCTTCATATACAATTGCATTATGTTAAATCACTGAGTGCGTGCTCTTTAATATTCCTCTGTACAAAGCATAGGATAAACATAAAAATATCACAATTGACGTGGCTATTAATGGCCGAGATTGTGTTTAATTTTATTTTCCATTTGATTTCTTCGATTTTATTATTAACTCTTTTATAGGTTATATTATAAGGTAAATTGAGTTTGTTGATTCAGTTTAAGTAGTAGACTATCAATATTGTTTCAGTTTAAATAATTTTGCTTAAAACCTTCAAAAAAGAAAGAAAATAATTCGTGTAGATACTTGGAAATTGGTGTCATAGTCAGAGAGTAAAGCCATTCGCACACAAAGCTACATACAAGCGATCAAATTGGTAAGTGATTTAAGTCTTGTTTTGCTTACGTTTCGCACAAGGTAGTACATAAGTGTAATTACGATTTCTAGTTTCAAGCATACAATCATTGTATCACTGTACGTATACCAAAATAATAATTTTGTAGCACGCATGTGTATGGACCTCTTCACTGAGGAACTGGCTTAGACAACGATCAACGATGTGTTGCTGTAGTTATTTAGGTAAGAACTTGATTGAGTAGAAAACTGGAATATCTTGGCGACCAGCATGGACATTCTGTAGTAGTTTATTATGAATGCGTCGCTAACCCGTCAACAGAATGTAATCCCTTGTGCAAAGTGTTGTCATTATGAGAGAATATAACTCGCACGTTTGGGCGGAAACTCGTGTCAAGCTAGTAGATTTCTCGGTGATTAGTTTAAGGTATTTTTACTACAAATGTTCGGAAGAAATGTGTCCCGCCTTCCATCTGTTTAATAGTAATACACCTGTAATCCATTCTGCACGTACATTTAATTTAGAACCTGCATTCACGCGCACCTCTCACCGATCATCGAGATCGTTTTTAAGCCAGTCATCACGATTGTAGAATAACTTGCCTTCTTCAGTGTTTCCAGAAGCCTAGTTTTAAAATTAACGCGCATCATTATCTCGCTCTCTCCTTATCTGTCCATTCTTTAACACTTCTCTAAACCTTTTTCCTACCGCTCCATCACTGGGTCTTACAAACTTCAAAAAGCACCTTCTTAAGTGGTGGAGAATTTTTGATTCAAATGCAATGACATCTTTTTACTCAGAGGATGTTCTTGCGATATTTAAGATGTTTCACCAGATAATTTGCTGCTAAGACTTTTCCAAAATAGAAAGTGGGCGTGGCTGTTGCTATTTGTAACCAAAGGTCACTAATTCTGGTGAAATATGAACAATAAGACTTAACCATCACCGTAAATAGCTTTGAGAAAGCAAAATTCTCCAAAATGTGGGCGTGGCCCTATAAAATGTATGAAAGAATTGTGGAGAATGGAAACATCTATATATAGATGTCCCCTCCACTTGCGCCCGCCAGTAAAGATGAGATCTCTGTCCGTAGTCCCTCTGGGATAGATTCGAAGATTTGTGGCTGGAGTTTTGGAGTTAATTTTACGCGGTAAAGGCGTAGCCTTTTTACCAGGTCGATTTCGCTGTGTATACAGCTTCTATAGTCGGTGGTTGAATCTTCTTCTATCTCCTCCATATTTTGTCAGTGCAGACGCGATCATAAGTGGTATGAAGAATTTATCTCTTAAAGGCTTCAATATTACTTTTAACCATCTTTCATAAAGCCCACGCATCTGCACCTTCTTTGTTCTTATCGGAAGAACCTTACTACTCAATTGCCTCCTTAGCCAAAAAAAAAAAAAAAATAAAAAAATCAGTTGGCTGGAGTAGTTGTCCATTTTATGTCTGCACTGATGTTGTTAGAAAAGTTAAAAGCAGAGCCTAGGTAGACAAAATCTTTGCCTATTTCAAAGTTATATTTACCAAGCGTGATGTTCCGACCAAGCTCGAATCATTGTCGGGAATCGTTATTTATAGATAGGACACACTTCGTCGAGGCTCATTTCAGTCGCTTCTGATTCAATACTGGCGACAGTTGTGTAGACTTGTGAAAGTTACTGCCTGATGTGTTGGCCTGGGAGTTGTGTACTATCTATTCTAGAATAATATTAAAGAAACTGCAGGACTTAGAGTCGCTTTACCTGAAACCATTGGTGGTGCTGAAAGTATTTGTCGACCTTGGTGGAGCAGAGCCTGTTCTCCATTGTCATCCCATCCTGCATAGGCAAATGATTGGTCAAATCGTGCTGATGTTCCAGTTATCGGACATACTTTCAACCTACCATAGGCGACAGATAAGTCAGTGCATGCTTCCTACTAAATTATCTCCCACAGCCTTAAATAGTTTAACTGTTAGAGCACCTAAGTTAGAAGCTCTGGTGCAGTTTGGTGGTTGGAAAAATTGGTCATCATCCAGATTGAAACTATCAAACTACGTGGCAGCGCAATTTGGTGTTAGGATGTTCTCCACAGTTCATTGTTTAGAAATGGAGGCTAGTATGAACAGAAAAGTATTATAGATTTTCATTAACATTTTTTACTCTTTGAGAACAGCATCAGTTAGATGGCCGCCACAGAAGTTTTTGCAAACTTCGATTTTTGTGAGGTAGTTTTCGATGACTTTTCGGCACTTTTCTGACTGTATTGTGGCCAAAACTTCACGGATGTTGGTTTTTAAGTACCCCAAAGTTTGGGGATAATCTGCATATACACAATCTTTAGCATAGCCCCGATCAAATTGTCACCCGTGTGATCTTAACGATCACGCTTAGATTTTCAGCCCTCAAAGATGAAAAAGATTTTGTTCGAAAAATCGGCATCAACTTACAGATACACAGATATTACAGAACTGTTATTTTTGTAGTAAGATGCAACGACTTTAATGCGTTATATGTGGTTAAATGATCCATATTGTAAAATGGCGAGACAAGAACTAACTACCTGTCACTATGGATGACAGATGGATTTGATAGAGGCAGGGATGTGAAATCCATGAATAACCCTTTGCAACTTATTTCTCGCTGTCAGTTTTTGGTTACAATTTTATTTCATGACTTAACTCATCACAAATGACAGCTTTTCTATGCGTTTTCTGGTGCTTTAACAATTAGTGTGGCCTCGTTCGCAATTTTCTTTTTCTCCAATGGCACTTCAGTGCGGTGCACACAATAACTCTGCACGAGTTTTCCAAACTGTCCTCCGTGTCGTTAAATTTCAGAATATTTTTTATTGGTGAGTGCTGTTTTAAATTTTGTTCAATTGCTATTTGTGCCACTATTGTAAAGTTTTATCGCCTCCTCCATCATCATTATCATCATCGTCGTTCTCGTCATCTGTGGGGGGTAAATAAATAACGATTGTTAATTTATGGTTGATTGATGCCAATATCGATGGCCAGCCAGTTCTCGTAACCATGGCCATCACAATTGGTGTTGTTCTCTGCAATATCCGCTCATCAAGAGGATAAATATGAACAAGAGTGCAGCTCCGGTTGGTGAAACGTATGTACGCTGGATGCCAAGTTGTCGGAAATATCATCGAGAACAATTTATCTAAAAACAGAAATAAACAAATATCAGCAAAAATTAATAAAAACATAAAAGAAAAATCCATGAGAAATATTTATATTTAATTTTTTATTGCTGAAGTCAGTTGGTGGTGTTTATACAAAAAATAATGTTTGAATGACCCAGATACACTTACAATGTGGATTGTTCTACATTCTGGAGTAGAAATCATGGGAAACTGCCCGGTGGAAATGATTGACAATACTCGTAAATGTCGACATTTAAATTGATGGTTAAGTGTTGCATAAGGAATCAAATTGTTGTAGAACGTTGATATCGTCATTAGCACAACTTTCATGGACGACGTGACTTGGTCTTGTTGATTCGTTTTGTCCACGGATATTTTTCTTTTTAAATATTGCCCACCATTTAGAATTGTGTCCTTTGAAGGTTGTAAAACCCAGTGAAGGAGAGAAAGGAAAAGAGTGGAAAGATAAGAAAGAGAGAGAGAGAGAGAGAGAGAGAGAGAGAGAGAGAGAGAGAGAGGTAACGAGCTTGTCGCTCAATAAGATCAAGTAAACTCAAGCATGTAAGGGAGATTCCGCTGAAACACGCGAGTTATATTCAAGTTTCGGACAAACATAAGCCTTATAGATTGTGGCCAAGTCTGCAGGAAGCATTCTAATCGCTTGGTTACGTCGAAAGTCTGAGATAACATAGAGGGTCTTCCATTAAGAGTTTTCATTTTAAATTTCACTGTACTTTTGGCGTTTCAGACTAAAGCTGTCATTCATTGACAGCTGTCAAGTAAAAACTATACAGTTCATAAACACGTGAGCAACACATAGAAATTTTGAAAACTCAATACAAAAATGGTGAAAATTTCGCGGAAACTCTTCTAAAATTCGTCCTTTGAGATTCGTAGTTTTTGAGCTTGCGGCATCATCTGACCTTATTTCTTCGAAAATGAAGCCGGTGCTACTATCATAGACAATGGATTGTGCTACTGAACAATGCTGACCGATTTTTATTGAATGATGTTTATTTCCAGCAGGATAGCCACACAAGTCGGGAAACAACAATATTATTACACGAGAAATTTCCTTTACGTTTAATTTCGCATTTTGGAGACTTCAATTCACCGCATAGATGGTGCGATTTAATGCCGCTGCACTTCTTTCTTTGAAGATACGTTAAGGATAAGGTCTACGCCAATGTTCCACAAACGATTCAAGCGCTCAAAGATAATATCAGAGCTGTTATTCGCAATTTCGAGCCACAATTGTGCGAAAACGTCATGCAAAATTGCCTCAAAAAGATGACCAATAGCAAGAGAAGCCGAGGTGGTCATTTATTGGATATCGTGTTCCACATATGTACATACGAGTATAATGGTAGAGTTTGTACCTTAAAATGTTTTTTTTTTCTTTTTTTTTTATAATTTGCACGTGTCAAAGGGAATATGAATACCCTTATACTAATTTTAGGACTCGTGCGTTTTTTTGTGGAAAGGAAAGAGAGAGAAAGACAGATTGGTGTAGTTGGTTTGAAACTCAGTTGGTATTAAGTTTCAGTGAACTCCAAGGGTGGCGTCCAGATAACTGGAGAGTATTTTTGTTTTGCTGTTATTGTCTTTGCTTGATTCACAGTTTTTTTTCCGTCCTTCTGATGTCGTCATCACGATCAAGTTGCACTTTAGCCATATGACCACCCTACTGCCAGTGTTATGCCTTCACAGTAGAGTTGACATAAGCTTTCGCAATTGACTCGACTTTTATTTATTTCATACGAAATAAATAGACGATTCTTGACATCAGGATTCGAACCGTGAATCTGCAGCGCGACAAGCTATGATGTTACCACTACACTATGGCCCTTTTTCGGAATTTTTACTAATTAAAAATGAAGACCCATTGACAAGCCATTAAATTCCTCAAGATCAACACCATCCATTCTGAATTTGACCATGCGTATCCCGCTTGGGATACTCAATTTTTCGCACCCCAATTGATGATTGCATCAATGTGAGAGTTGAGTTCGATATACATTCGCTGCCGCTGAGACTCGACAATTTGGGACCCTAGTCGTCATATCGTTAGCGAATAGCCGAATTCAAGACTTGTGTCATCCGCGACGGAATGAATCGGATGACACAAGTAATATCGGATGACACAAGTAATATAAGTAAAACGTATTAAGGAGGGCTTAGTGCTACACTCTTTCGAAAGCTTTGGAGATATCAAGAGCAACAACATGATCATACTTCCATTTTCGGACAGGTAGGTCATTAATGACTTGAGTCTCTTGTGGAACGCAGTTGCCGGAAACCATACTGGCTATCAATAAGGAGATGATTTCTTTCAAGATAACTCATAACGTAGTGGTGAACACTGCTCTATATGACATTGAATAATATCGACGTTAAAGCTATTGGTCGGAGGATTTATCGCCCTTTTTCTGAATTGGGTGCACTTGAGGAAGTTTCCATCTATCTGCAACAGATTAAGAATTTCACTTTTGCACCTGACTTTGGTGACAGCTCTAAGGCTGTGATTTCGGCCTGTGGGGCACTGTAATGTTTTGGAAGGTTCACGGGAAACTGCGATTTCTATCAGGAATGAAACTAACTCTGCCTTGGTCGGATTGACGCCCAGACCATAACTATCAGTCTACGAGAGCAAATTGCAATACATATGTTGTCAGTGCTCTTTGTCTGTGGATACTTTTAGCTTGAAGCTTCGATAACTTAATCGGTTTTAACTTTCTTAAATGCCCAATATTATGAATATCTTAATTAAAAATAAATATTTTGGTGCTAATCGACTATATAGAGCCTAGTCTTCTTGTTATATTTTTTTTTTACACGAATAGCAGGGATCCAATTGAAAAGATTTTTCCTGACAGTTTTATTCTCGGATGTTTGCCAGACGTTCGCTAGAGTTTGGGCAAATGAACAACTTTTTGGTGTTTATGGGACCCGAGCGTGAGTCTCTCGCTCAGCGGTCTATGTACTTTATTCTTGAGCCATAGCGCCTACTTTACCTTAATTGAGAGGGAATATTTGCTTTTCATATTGCGACTTGGATAGAAGATCGAAGTCCTCAAAGTCTTTTATATAGAGGTCTAGGAATTTTCCGAGATTTACAGATGCAACTAGGTTAAGCTAGTTGGTCTAGGAAATGCAAAACATTTCTTGTTAGGGGATCAGTAGTACACACAACAACTTAACTAACTTGTTGACCACATTAGCCTCTTTTCATTGGGCCACCAGAGGTAAAATCGAAGCTCAATTTTATCCTTCTCATTAACACGCTTTTGTGTTTTTAGTATAGACTTAAACCTTGTCGTATTTTCCTAATTTCATTCACCTATCTACTTTTTGGAACCAAAAACACCCCTACTAGATGGCACTGCTTCGATCGCCATCTATTGGGAGACGTAAGTGCAACTATAATACGCAGCTCATCTACCTGCTGCTGTAACCATGTGTATTTGTACTTGTGCAGGCCAAATGAAATCCGCAAGAGTTTTAAGAATCGTAGTATTGCCGTTCTTTATACTGACAATCGATACCGGAAAATTCAAATTGTTTGCATTGCTTACGGACCACCATTTTGTGTGCGATACTTAAGGATTCTTTCCTGACAAGTGATATCCGCTTGTAGAACAAATTAATGTTGTCTGTATTTCCAGATACTTTTCTCCCGCAGAGATTTTATATAATGTACACAGGCACCTAAGAATCTCAGGGTAGCATCACAGGGTATCCCCTGAGCATTCGCATATTTAAAATAAAATTTAGTTCTCACCGCAAGATGCTCTGTGAATTTAAGAGTCCTGATATCGTTGAGTTATCTGAAAACAAATAAATAACTTCAGATACAATAATTTACAAATCCATTCTCTCACATTTAACTATTCCAATGAACACTATCTCTTTAAAACTAGCACCAAATAGTATAATCCGCTTAAGTGGAAATAATAATTATTCTAAGGGCAACTAGAAATTTTAATTAAAACTGTCGACTTCCTTGGTCTACTGCTAACCGTACCACTACCAACATCAGCACGACCACCACGTCTTAGCCTAATTATTTGGATCATTAAAAGTGATTATCCGCAAACTACGCGGTCAGTGTTTCTACAATACATATATCTGTAGGTCTGTTTGTCTCAATGCCTAACCAGGCAAACTCTCCAATGTCCACCCCCATCATTATCATCATCATCATCCTTACAAGCCGCACCATGGTACATTTACGCTGACTAGAAGTTTTGTTACAGTGGTCGGGGTTGACAAGGAAGCAAATCCAAAACAAAAGTATATACGAGTAGTTTGCTTCTGGGTCATCCCTTAATTACTCTCATCGACCTACGATTAGCAGAAAAATTTAATAAAAGCATCGATAGGCTTGATCAAGTGTTTGGCCCCCATTACAATCCGCACACAATACATGGAAATAGTAATTAATGCAAACGACTGCACTTTCGAATGATAACCGATGACTCTCAACACTGTGTTTAAACTTTTGAAGTGTTGTGTTCAATGCGCAGCCACTTCCAAAAGAGAGCAGTGAACGTGGTTTGAATTTAAAAATTCAAAAACAAAAGCGATGGGCAAGCAAATTCCATGATAATGGCTTGAACAATGCAGGAAAAAAATATGACAAAAGGTGGTAGAAAAAAAAAAAAAAAAAGAAGAAAATCCATTTAAGTTCTATCGACCGTCACCAAATTGAGTCGATATATTATGAAAACTGAATGCGAATGTGACACGGGGTATGGTGAGGAAAGTTTAATTCGATACCATGTCATAGGCAATGAAACATAATCACCTCTGCAATATTCTCATGGTATTGTGTTTGGGTTGACATAAAAAGCCACGCGGTTAGGTGGTGATACTCGTATTTATGGGGAATGAGATATTGTCAGTTTATTTATGAAATTGATTTCAAAAACAATATGTAGGTCACTTTTTTCTAAATTGGATTGCTTAATATACTTACTACCATCAGAAATCTATAGAAAACTCTTAGCCTCTTAGAATCAGGTCACTGAAAGGGAGGGTAATCAGGACACAGTAAAATTCTAATTCAAGGGTACACATTTCCGACAAAGACGGATTATCTCACTCCCACTGTCTATTTGGAAAAAAAACTTCACAACGATCCCTAGCGGGAAAGATTGTGATAACAATTCGGTCCATGCCGAATTCACTAAGGAGATTTACACTGTCGGTTCCAAACCTGAGGTTTGTACCGGGCACTTTATGTTTTGCAGACTGTTAGATTGTTATTGATGTGACAATAGCTCCGCTAATACACGTATGCTCCACTTTGCTGCACGAAAACGTTGTGTGTATGATATCAAACGGGAATAACTCGAGGAACAGAATAGTGATTGAATTTTAGTACCGCGCCTAGTGTACGTTTATTTTACACGCCTAAGGTTTGCAGGTAAGGTCATAAGGTTTTTTTTTTCTGTATTTTATTAAAATCAAGTTTCCAAATTCCGGAGCTCTCAGAAGAAATCTCTTTTTGGGGTAGTGGTTGGAGAAAATTGGATTTTGTTCGATTTTCTTTTATTCTCGGTGGTTGTTGGTTGCTGTTCCACGCTGGGTCTGGAACCTGCAAAGCTCTGGTCACAAGCAAACACACTACCCACTACACCGTGGCCACCTCAAGCGTCATAAGGTCTTACTAGGCAAAGCATAGTTGATGAAGTACACCAGAAGCTCCATTCTGTTTTAGACAGGCCTTTTGAGTGAATTGAAGTAGCGAAGCAAAACCTTTATCTACGAGTCAATACACAAGCATGTAGCAGATGGCGTGCTATTTCCACTTGCACCATAACAAAACAAATTTGTCCCACATGGACCGTAGTAAATCTATCGCTTTTGACATTCCGGGATGTAAATCCTGTTTGCGTGTCCGTTTGCCTGTCACCATCGCCATAAAAGCTCGTATGCATGACTTTTACACAAGTCATGTAAAATAATGATAACGGCGCGCTTTGTAATTTTCCCAAGAAATAGTTATTTTGGAAGTGACTCCAGTACAAGATAAAGTTGCAAGGCCTTTTTTTCGCTTATAAAATATCTAAAAGAGCTCGTTGAGCGTAAGCAAAAAATATTTTCTTCTAATTAAAAATTTCACAAAAATTTGAAAAAAAAATCTTCAATTTCCAGATCCATAACGACAAATAAGTCAGATCTTAGTAAGCGCCGTGGCTCAGTGATTAAATGCGTGATCAGTGAATGTTTTCATCGATTTGAAAACAAAATATATCAACTTGTCGGCAGAAATATGTCACATGACATAATTCTCAACAAAATTCAAGGACAAAAAAAAGCCAAACTCTGCTTCTGTTTTATATCTTTCTTCCTTCATCTGACGAAGAAATTTGAAAAAATGTGTCACCTTGACATAATTTAGCCCAAAGGACAAAAAAATAAAAAAAAAACAATATTTACGATACAAAATATATTTCTTATCTTATCCCAATCAAACCTAAGTGTTGTGAGGAGAGAAAGTTATGATTTGTAAATCAATTTCTTATTTATATGTCACAAGTGAAATAAATATGTCACAATATGTTAATGATGTATGAGTTATGGTTCGAGTCACAGAGAATACAAAAAACTGTTTTTTTCACTGTCCCACCGAAAGAAATTACCATGAGAAGCTTCTCCCAATCGAAAAAAATTGCCCTTCGGAAACGGCATAAAATCGTAGGTCGCAAGAAAATGGGCCACGTCCTGTATGGGCCAAATAATTTTTTTTTTTATTTCTTAAATGGATTGCTTATTTTACATCGCTTCTCTTAGAGTCTCGAAGGAGTGATCACCAACAAAATTTATCTTGATAATCCACCAGAAAGTCTTAACCAATAAAGAAATAATTCAGAAGTTATATGTACAAGAAAACTATCGGTAGAATACTTTTCGTATGGAATAATAAGTAATTACAATAGAATTTTTAAGTATTTTTGTTCTGTACGAGTATGTGGGAACGGAGTAGGGCTTTACGAATTTTGTTGTTCTTTTCTATTCCTTAATTTGACCAAACCATCTAATGGCTCACTTAGCATTTCCTCCGACGTTGGCTTTCTTCTCTAGGTTAGTCTTTTTTGACTTCTGTTCCTTTCGAACGTAGAAGATACCAGGGATATTATTATATTTAACCATTCTCTTTACTTTACCTATGTAGGTATCGTAACAACAAAATTGCAATCAAGTGTTACAATTTCGGGCACATCTATGGTTACCGTTACGAGAATGGTATTTGTCATACCACACCTCACAGGAAGTCGTCAAGGGTTAAATGTCATTCGTCATTGTATTTATGATGTAATTATTTGGAAAATTGTGAAAATATTATTTATTTCCAGGCATAAATTAATGACAACAGCTTGATACGTTGATTTATTTTATGAAAAGAAACCACAATTTCGTAAAGAACTGTATGCCAAACAACCAAGCAGGGGTGAAAACAAAAATTTATTGGAAAAAATTGGCCAGCTGTTTAAATGTTATTTGTTTTTTTGACACATATCTACGAAGGCGAAGTTAGTTGCGCTTCTCGAAAGAGTGGAGTTTTGCTGGCAAGATTTTTTTGTCATCGTTCTCGTTACATATACTCGTAATCATTGCAAAGCGTTAGTATCTTTATCTAGAAATTGTTTGCCATGCCTTACGTCTCTTAACACTATTTTGTGTTGTGTAGGCCCCAGGGTGGTCCTGATGAAAATATTGGTTCACCAATTCAGTTCACCTTTATCGGATGTGGGCGTGGAAGTAGTGGCTGCTTCATTTGCTTTTTTTAAAAGAGATCTTGCCGGAGCTTTCATGTAATGGCTGTGATTTTGTCGGAGCTCTTCATGCTGGAATCTTGTTTCATCCTTTGAACATACGAGTACGAGTACCATATCTTGTTCTTTTTTATAAAATTCGCTGTCCATGATTCTGAAGCGTGAAAGTTATTGGATAAAATCTTCTTCCGCTGCCTCTACTGCTCTTCTGCCTGTTTGAAGTAGTTTTGCTGTAGCAAAATATGATTGCGTTCAATATTTCAGAATGTCATGCCTAATTTTATTGGTTTTGGTTAAAAGATGAAAGACAGAGTATCATCTGGTGCGTTCCAGATAAATTGTAACTTTCCTGTATATTTGTTTCCAATTTTCAGTGAAACATTATTATTTGAATTGCCATAGATGAACTGCAATTAGACTTAGAGTGACCTACATATTGAATTAGATTCAGCACCAACTCTATGTTACTTACCATTGCTTTGAAGCTATAGTATTATAATTATTGTTCCCAGGTGAACCGCACCACATGCATGAATCCAATTTTCTCAAATTCTGCATTAAATTTAACCACATCCATTGTAGTTATAATCTCTCGTGTAGTAGTTGCTACTACAAACCATAAACATCTTCCAAATACACATCTTGAACACTTGGCCAAACTGGGATTCTTACGACCACACTTGTGTCATCTATCAAGGTGGCACAAAAACCCTAGCATACATCGTGCTTACGTATGTGTTTCTCTCCTCTACGGTAGAGAGTGATAAGCGTCTGTGTCTGGAAAATTGCCTAAAATACCCAAAAACAATTGAAACAACACCATACCGAACATATGATACATTGCAATTAGTGAAGTTTATAGGGGTTCATGGTACTACTCTACCCACTCGAAGCCCCCATCTATCGTCGTCGTCCGAAAACCACAATAATAACAATAACAACAGCAATGAATACCCGATGACCAATACACAGTAACACAATTCAGTTACAAACAGTACCTAATGCAGTAATTCGAGACTGTAAAACAGTTAAATAAACCATTTTGAACATTGTGTGCTCCGTGGAGGAGCACCTGCATCAGTTGTACTACTAGAACACAGAGCACAAAACTATACACACCTGAATTTACACTCATTACAGCATGAGTGTGCAGTTTTGACAGAAACAACAATAATTGACGTTTTAACATCCCCGTAAATGGCGAAAAATTAGTCATTGAGCACCGATAAAGTGTGGTGTAACACTGTGTCAGGGCAAACAGTAGTACAATGGAGTCGCTGTGTCATTTATGGGAGGGTCCCCCAAATAATCGTGTTAACGGCTAAATTGTGTTTGAAATTGAAAATTGCGGTACTGGATATGCTGGTATTTAACTACAGTTGAGTGTTTAACGGTTTTATACAACACAAATGTCATTTATCGATAATAGTTTTGCCTTGATTGGGATCATCGGAAGTGCATTTTGAAAATCGGTATTATACTCGTATAGCATTAGTCATTGTGTTAGTCATTCATTGTTGGATAAATACTTGGGATAATCGTGACTTTTAATTTATTTCGAGTAATTGACTGAGTAATCATGAGAAAAATTTCACCGATTTCAAACAGCATTGGGTAGTCCGTGGCCACAATGTGCATTCTACTTTTACATTGGAATCGTTCTTTACTGTCTTTCATAACTTTATCTCTCGGATGATTGTTGTTTCCTATTATTGGTTTGAAATTTGAAATCATTTGAAACCATTCGTTTATTTTCAGGGAGCCTTTGTAGGTATTGTAAGCTCATATTTCCCTTTGAGATTAATCCTTTGAATATACTTATGTATGTATTTTATTCACACTCGTATTTGTATCGTCCGTTCTTATACTTTGTTGCTAACCACTGCCGGCTTTTGGATTTTAAGCAACCAAGGCGAACATAAAGATATGCGCCCCCTTGTACATTGTCTTATAGGTGCATTTGGCAGGCTATCTCATGTGACTGGTGACTGGTCTGCCTGAATACTGTTTAATCAGCTTAAAATAAAATGGTATGGTTAAGGCATCTAGGAGGGGTGGTATTTGCCTATATTTAACCTGGGATTTAAATTTTCTTTCCTAAGCTGGGCAACAAGCTCTTCGAGCTTAACATGGTTTAATTTTCCGAATACTATGGAAAGCCTGTTGGACATACATACATACATATACTCGTAGTTATGTAAATTTGATGGTGCAAACAGCCCATATAGGGCTGGCCTTGCTACTTGCAACCACTCGTACCGTGCAGTTTATTTTTGAGGAGCTTTTCTATGATTGTTTTAGTCCCAGGTGTTTTTATAGGTTCGCGAGTGGTGGAATTGTGGAAAAACTTTTTGTTATTTCTGGGACTCGAACTTGAGTATTCTGTTCAATGTTCTACGCATTTAACTAATAAGCCATGGCACTCAGAGGTATTTTAACGAAATCCATACCTATGCACCGCATTTAATATGCGCACGAAAAATACCGATCAACTAATAAGGCTCTTCACCACTAAAACTATGATAAAAGTGGCTTACCACTTCGAAGAAATTGAATGAAACGTTAAAATCACTTCTATATACATAGTTCTGGAGAAATAGCTGTGACGGTTACAGCAGCAAAAGGTTGACCACAAGATGGGGTTCTCTCGACCATGTTGTAGTCACTCGTTACAGACGACCTTTTGAAATAATGAAGCATGCAGCACACAGCGCAGTTAATCTATAAGGTTTGAAATCTTGCGAACCACATGACAGTACCATGCAGCGCAACCAGAGATGGTTACAGTCAGAACGGTCCCAGGTGCTCTGCTTTGGCAAGATTAGAATCCTTTTGCGGAATTCCAGATCATCAGCAGGTTGGAAAACACAAGCTGCCTATCCTTCTGCGAAATTTTTCTAGGACTCACTAGAGCCATCCGACCTTTTAGCAGTAAAACTACGAATATCTTGAAACTTAGATATTATCTAAAAAACAAAAAGAAAAAATAAAAGAATCGTATGATATGGCTTTCTACTTAGAGACTATTTCATCGATTTTTAGAAATATGATCAGAAAAGCTATTGAAAGGACATTTTCTGAAAGATAACTGGAAGTGGCTGTCATTATTTATAACCTCAATTCTCTGATTATATCTTGAAATCAAAAGCCCTATTATCACTGTAAAGAATTCGAGAAAGAACAATATTGTTTTTTGAAGGATTCTCAACCGAAAATGTAGACGTGACCATATAGTGTTTGGATGAAATGTAGAGGGGCGACGGCGTATGTATTTAATTAATCGGATTTTTACCTTTTTCGAATATTGGCATTTTAAATTTTTCGGAATTTAAAAATATATACACTTGTATTACGCTGGGTTTCAAGAAGATACTAAGTATATGAAATCATGGATGGATATACGGATGGATAAGGCTCAATCGACTCAGTTGTTAATACTGAGACCGCAACATATTCCATGTAAGTGTGTGGTCTCTCTGAAAACTTTAAAAAGCCACCCACAGGAGTTGTCCTCACCATTATCAGGAAGATAGGGAATCTTCTGGAATAAGTTAACTATGATAGATGTTACAAAAGATATCCTTTTATTACACTAATTTACATATGAAACAGTAAACTATTTGAAAAAAAGAAGCGAATTTTGGTGAACTTAGCATTTGCATTTCATATCATTTTAGGGCATGTTCTAAATATATTACTGTCAGTAGATACCAACCACTTTAGGGCCACCTATCTTTGGCGCCTGTTTCAGTCGATTCGTTCGCCTAACTCAAAAGCCGGCTCTGTTTCTAACTGTGCATTGTCTGTACAGGGTTATTCATTTTGTGCTTGAGGATTTTAATTTAAATAAAATAAGAATTATTAAAGATTTCAATGAAATATTCTTACTGTTCTCAATTTTGGACTAGCCATTATGTAGGGAATACAACATGGGTTAAATGGCCGCGTCACGAGAGTTTTTGAAAACTTCGATTCTTGTGAGGTAATTTTCGATGACTTTTCGGCACATTTCTGGCTGTATTGCGGCCAGAATTTCATGGATTTTGGTTTTCAAGTGCTCCAAAGTTATCTGCGTAGATACGATCTTTAGCCTAACCACACAAAAAGAAATCCAACGCGGTCTGATCACATGATCTTGGTGGCCAATTGATGTCGCGAAATGTCGAAAATAAACGACCATGGAACTTTTCGTGTAATAGAGTCAAATTTGCCTGTGTTATGTGGCACGTAACTCCCCCGCATCAATGTATTCAAGGTTAAACAAGTTGGTTATCATTTGACAATAGCATAGAGAATTCATGGTAACAGTGTCTTCATCGTTTAAAAAAAAGACCCATCACCACGACCCGGTCTCTCAACGATCACATTTAATTTTGTTTGTTTACGTAGCCATCGAGCAAGAAATGGGCTCGATACACAGATATCACAGAATTATTATTTTTGTTGTAAGATGCAACAATTTTAATGCATTGAACGGTGGCTAAACGATCCATATTGTAAAATGACAAGTCGGGAACGAACTACCTGTCACTATGGATGACAGATGGATTTGACAGATGTCATATGGCAGGGATGAGAAATCCCAACCTCGAAATGATGATTTGACAGATGTCATATGGCAGGGATGAAAAAGCCCAACCTCGAAATGAATAACCCTTTATGTATGTATTATAATATTCTGTCATCGTTAAAATTGATTGCATTATTAACTCGAAATATGAGAAATGGTTAAGACCCTAGCAAAACAGTCATGTCCTGATACCAATTCTACTTTTTTCTCAATAAAATTTCCTTAAAGAATTTCAGCAAATTTAAGGAATTCATCAATGACGAGATAGTCCCTCATTCCAGTTCATTGCAAAGATGCTTTTAAGTAATAATCCCTAGGAGAAAACGTGTAACCGAAAAATGGACAAAAAATAAAAATATAAATCACATTTCCCTAGCAACGCATATTCATTCAATTGTTGATATTGTACACCGCTTGGATGGTTGATAAAGTAAAAAAAAGGAAAAAAAAGGAATCGCTTTAAAAAAAATTCAACAAAAACGATTTCTTTAAAGTTTGACACACACCGGATGTAGATTTTTGGTTTTCCCATTGTCATCTTTCCGAGATTTTCTGTTGTTGAGATAGACGTAGATGCCCAAAACCCCCATATACCACAGTAAATAAATACACAATGCTATTTGGGGATGCAAACATGCCACACACAGTGGTACACATGTGGAAACCACAAAAAGTACATTTAGCAAACCGATAAAGAAAAAGATAATCAAAAGGACGAATCAACTGTGAGTCTGAGAAGCAAAATGTTGAAATTTTCGGGCACCTATACATAGTACTTAGAGAAGATATCTTAGTTTTCTGATGGTTAGATACAAAACAATGGACATACATTGACTACGAAACCTCTTGAGTAAAACGTTTTGTGGGATGCATATTTGTTTTTTTTTTGTAATGAAAGTTTAAACAAGTATTCAGTTCGGATAAATACTGAACAGTAGTTGGGTACTTTTGTCCTTTGAAAATGGAATTTTAAATGTGCATCTCGAACTGGTTAAGCGAAAGATACAAATAAGTTAATTAGAAGATTATTCTGGAACTAAGTCGGTTAACTTGGGTAAGCTTCTTTTTTGTTTGTTTTGCGGATATCTGGGATTAAATAATTTCTGCATCTGCATTCGTTTCGAAGAGAAAGTTACTTCGGACGGCTTACGATTGTTTGTGCAGGGTTATTGCTTTTAATAAAGAGCTTAGGGCAAGCATCAAATGTTGCACTTATTACAAGGATTTTCATTTAAAATTTCCTACTGAGTCTTTATGGTTTTATCATAGTTGGAGAGAATTCCGGGTACTCATATTGAAGTTGGGCACTTTCAGGGTCTTTTCTGCAGTAGGATAATTAATTTGGTTTATTAAGCTCTCGTTATGTTGCTATGCTATAAAATCTAGTGCTGTTTTCAGTGGTAAAGAGAAAAAGGCAAAAGGTGGTCATATCACTCGTCTAAAGCTTAAAAGGAATGATCATGCAAAATTGCAGTTTCTACTTTGTAGGTCCAGGTGTAGGTATGCGGTGAAGAATGAATCACTGGGTTTTGCCTGGTAGAACTGTTGAACTAAAATTTCTTGGGAGTCTACTATCTGGAAAATAGAATATGGTTCGTGGAACGGATATGAAAAGGAACCTAGTAAGGTGTTCTGGTTCGATGTATCCCTGAAGAAATACAGGTACATACATACGGGACAAAGAATCGATATCTACAAACTGAGAAATGCCATTTGCATCCTGGCATGCATTTTCAAAAGCTGAGCATCCCATGCAATGATTTCTTTCCAAGAACCCACATTTCACGGCGGGACTGTTACAAAACTTACGTATGGTCAGATCCACTGGGAGTGCACTTTTCTATCTGGTATCACAGATTAAGATAGTTTATCGCTCCAATTGGAAAAGTCGAAAATCAAATTTGTGTCCGAAGGGTATCTATGGTCGATCGGTTTCTATTTTCATATGTTAATGTGGTCTGTTATTGGTACATTTCCAGTTAAACCCATTGTTACTTATAACGCTTGGTCAACGTTTGACCATTTCAGACATAACGCGGAGTATGTTGGCTTCTAAGTCGTCTATTATCTCTGGTGTCATTCAATTGGGGAACGAAAAAGTCAGTAATAATGGATCTATAGCGCTATCTATTGCCTGTAACTTTCTGGCCGACATCACTTTTGAAGAAATATGGACCAATGATTTCATTAGCCCTTAAAGCACACCAAACAGTGATTTTTTGTGGATGTAATGGCGTCTCAATAATGGCTTGTAGATTTGCTTCACTCCAAATGCGTCAATTTTCCTTATTGACGTAGCCACTCAACCAAAAATGAGTTTCACTGCTGAATAGAACTTTATACTGAAAATGAGGATCAAGAGCTATTTCGTTTTCGGCCTATACATCGAAGGTCTGACGGTCACTGGATGTTGTAAGCTCGCAATCTAAGATCTTTCCACAAAATCTTCCATAAAGTGGGTGGGAACAGCTCCAACTGCCGTGCACGATGGCGAATCGACTCATTCGGGTCCCTCTCAATACTATGCTCCACAGCAGCAACAGCTTCGGTGCACACTGTAACACATCTCTGCGGATGCGTATTATCAATTAGAGTATGCGTGCAGTGAAAACGATCCATGATTATTCGAATTACTTGCTCGGATGGGCAAGTTATATATTGACCGTAAAATGGAAGTAGCGCAGGATAATTTTCGCGAACTGAATCACGATTTTCGAAATAAATTTGCACAATTTGCAAGCGTTGCTCTGGCGTAAGTCTCTTCATGGTGAAATGACAAATCAAACTGAGCACAAATTAGCTGTCAGCTGTCAAATTGGCTATCGCTGGAAAAAGTGTTGCCAATTCGAAAAAACAAACCTATAAAAAAAACACCCATTCCTTACTTGATAACGTCGTCACCTGATATAAAAGTCATTTTACTTTTAACCTTAATTGTCATTTTGTCGGAGTTAATTTTAAGACCAGATTTTGCTGACTCAGTGCGGAAGTCATCTAATTTTGTATGAATATCGAAATGCTTGACGAAGCCTTCTCTGGTTATTCACAATCAGGAATAGATGTGACAGACGCTTTAGGAAATTCTAGCCTTTTGTTGACCAGAGTTATGAATAGTTCTTATGGTCTTACTTGCTAAGTCGTTTTTGGCTGTACTTCTTCTTTTAAGTCCCAAGCCAAAAATTGTTCTTAATGACAGACATGTTTGACCTTAAACTGCTCAGGATTATTATAACTCTGAGCTCATATCCTGTTAAAACAAAAGTCGTTGCAAGCCACTTACACGAGTAGGATTTCATTTACTTTGTTTTCTTGGTTCTCAAATTGGATTCCATCCAGCAGTTACACATTGTCGCAAAGAAAATCCATGACTTTTCCATTCAAGAAATTTCTATTCATCTCTTACATAGTATCTGTCTTTTATTTTCTTATCCACTTTCGTTCGGAAATACCAACTGAACAGCAAATTAACGAAAGAACAATTATTTCTTAGAGAACATAATCCACATACGCCACCACAGCCAGGCACCCGCAATCATTCACTCACAAGGAAGCCGCACTAATGCTCGCGTCGCTTTGCTCGAATATCTTTTGTATTCTACCCTCAAAAGCCGTTTTATACCCACCACATTGGCGGTCTAATTTCGCAGAATAGTGTGTGCTCCCATATCATGAGTCACAGCAAGAACAACTGACTGCCACCGCGCATCGATTCAGTTCATAGTAAAATAAATAAAAATCTTAAAGTCTTACAAGTGTTTTGGTCATGATAAATATCTGAAATATTTATTCCATCCACAGGCAACACACCCACTATGCCATTCCAACGGAGCTACAGCAAAGTCTGGTGGGGTTCCGACAACATTCTCCAACCGACAGCCACCAGCGGTAGTAGCCTGACAAACGGCAATAACTACCATCCCTACAATCAGCACAGTGGCGGTTATAATTCGCTCGACTACAATCTGGTGAGACCTGGTGCCGGAAATCTTTCTCGCATTCAAGAGGTCGACGATGAGAATTTATCGAAACTATGGGCAAAGCACGATAGTCCAGGCAGTCTAAGGAGTCAGGTAAATATCCAACACTATCATCTCTAATCGTTATAACTCTAATATTTGCTATTCTTTTTCATCCTAATAGGATTCTGGATTTTCTGATAACGACGAGTCACACAGCATCGGTGGGCGAAGAACTTCTCTGTCATCATCGTCGCCAAGGAGTGCTAAATCGGATTTAAGTGAAAGTAATTGCTCACCGAATTCGGTGCAAACCATTGCAACACCACCCACAGTAATAAGACGCACTAAGATGCCAGAGAGTGTAACTCCGCACCGGCTGTCGTTCAGTGCACCGAACTCACCCTGTGTAGAGCGTAAAAAGGATAATGCGGATTCAGTAGCTGGCGACGTGAATGGAAATACAGATGATTCTAGTGATCTTTTAAGACAACTTGATAGGATTAGTTTTGTTAATACCACACCAAAGGGAAAGGATAATCAGGATGATGGTGTATCACCCTGTAAGTGCACGATAACGAAAGATAAGTCATTATCTGCATCAGTGAGTTCGACATCGTCGATTCGTCGTCGTCGCTTGGTGAGCCGCAAGACAAGACGGAGTCTGATGCCGGTACCTACCACCACTATGGATGCATCACCATCTCGTCTGGAAGAGTATAACAATGAGACGGTATACCTAGGTGGTGCCATGGATGAGGATGCCAATAACAATACCATTAAATCGGAAGGAGATGTTATTATCTCTCCACTGAAAGCAGAGCATGGAATTCGTTTTACCGCTAGCACGAGTACACCAAAGTCCAAAGGGGCGCCGCAACGTTATGGTAGCACCTTACCCTACATAGCCAGCGAGTATGAAAATCCCCTTCTAAATGGCCATACACCTGCGTTACAACACTGGCTCGACGACATCCGTATGTCGTACGAGCATGAAGTGATGTCAACTCTCCAAACCAAATCGATCGTCCTGGAGGCGTTCAAAAATCTAAAAATAACTACCAATACGGTGGCGAAAATCATTCGTCAACTCCAACAACGTTCCGTAGGCATGCAGGCTGACTTCGATAGGATTGAGAAAATCCTAAAAGCCGACCAATCAACTAGTCTACATGTGGCTCTAATGAACTCCCATGATCTGCTCGAAAGTGTGGAGGATTTCACGAAGGTTCTCGAACGTCGTTCGGTTTTCTTCGCCGAATGCCGAGCGGACCGCAAGCGTTTCGAGGATAACATTGAACATATGAAACTCATTGTCAAGGATACCCGAATATCTCTGGAGAAACATCATTACATTCAGATGGATTCGCTGCATGATGATATTCAGGTATTGAAACGCTATTTGCTGATAACTCTTCGCTTGGTTTTCGAAAAGTTAGTCAGAGTAATTGTACAGAGTGTCGAGCAATCAAAATGTGATCTGATGCTAAGGGCGAACATTAATATGATAGCAACTCTATCGAATATGGAGTATGAAGGATTTGCATCATTGAGTGATGCTTTTGTGCAAAATGAGACAGTTCGAGCACTGTTGATGGTTTGTCTGGAGAATAAGTTGTCGTCGGTGAGAGCATTAGCATTGAGGGCATTGGCTACGATTTGCTGTAGTCCAGAGGCAATTGGACAGTTGGCTCAAGCTGGTGGCCTTGAGATTATAAGAGATATTCTGCAAAGGAATGGTGATGAGGAGCCAGCTAAGAAGACAGAAGCTGAGAGGAGGGAGGCTGTATCTTTGTTAACTCAAATCACCGCACCGTGGCATGGTGGTCAGTGCAGAGTGGAAGGCCTGAAGGATTCTGCAGAGATCATTGTCGAAGGTCTAACTGGTAAGTTGGAAGTTTTATTAAAACAGAACATACGCCTTTTATGTGAAAAAAATATTGCTTACGGTTGGTATTGATCGTATAGTTTTCGATGTAACGGATGTAACGAAAAAGGTGTAACGTTGCGGGAGTAAGAAAAAGGTGCAACGCTTATTTGCTCGAAAATGATTGACCAAATTTGGTGCTATAGCTAGTTTTGACAGTCTTACTGTTTGAGAGGAACAGTAGCTATTTATAGAGGCTGTGACTTCATAAAGCTTCTATAGTGAGCCTTGCTTCCTACAGGTTACAGGCAAAATTTTATTTATGATTCAGTTATTCTTTTTTTTTATAATTTGCACGTGTTAAAGGGGATATGAATACCCTTATACTAATTTTTAGAACACGTACGTTTTATGGAAAGGGGAAGAGACAGAGAGAAAGACAGAGTGGTGTGGTTTGAAACTCAGGTGGTATTAAGTTTCTGTAAACTCCAAGGGTGGCTGTCCAGATAACTGGGGAGTATTTTGTTTCTTTTTCGCTGTCATTGTCTTTGCTTATGATTCACAGTATTTTTTTCCGTCCTCCTGAGGTCATCATCACGATCAAGTTACATTTTAGCCATATGACCACCCTACTGCCAGTGTTATGCCTTCACAGTAGAGTTCACTTAGCTTTCGCAAGTGATCGACTTTTTATTTATTTGGTACGAAATAAATAGATGATTTTTGACTTCAGGATTTCGAAACGTGAATCAACAGCGTCACAAGCGATGATGTTACCACTGCACCACGGCCACCCAGTTTAATAGTTCTTGTGAAGTCTGAGAATGTCTGGGACAGCCTTTGAAAAGTTTTCACTTTTTAATATTTGTTTGTTTGATTCGAAATGAAACGTAGGCCTTGAGTGACCTGAATGCCTGCTAGTATATCCAATGCTCCTATAAGATCCGCATAATTCAATGTCTCCAAAATTTTCAGCCTCTATGAAAAACCCGCATGTAAATAAATTAATTAATCCACCTCGAAGGACCACAATTTGCTGCCTGTAGCAGAGTAAACTTTCAATTTGATATTATCGGTAAACGCCCCCATTACAAGCGTGTATCCTTTGGCAAATATGCCAAGCACACAAATTTACCCAATCACACCACACTATGCCACATAATTACATTTATTAATTACAAACGCAAAGCAATCTCTCTAAAGCGCCCAATGTCTCACTCTCTTTGCAGATTTAATCGAAAGGACCAATTGTTGTCAAACACTGCTCCTTTGTGCGGCCTCATTGAACAATCTCAGTCGTCTGGAAATGACCTCTGTTTACTCAATTATGTCCAACGAGACGATAATCAAATTGAAGGAGACTGTCGAAGGCCGTGGAATGTCAGCAGGAGTATCGATTTTCCTCTACGTAAGTACCACAAGTATTTCTCTCCTATAATTTCTCACATGCATTTGCCGTGCTTCCTCGTCCTGTTTGCGGCGACGAGGCACTCGTACGTATATGTGTTTGTAATAAATTGCAAATTTGAAAAATGGATTCCACGTGAATCCAAGCCGAAAACTAAAATCGAACGAAAAACTTTTCTAAGTCCGCCATTTTCAATCATTTTCATATTTTTTATGTTTTTTTTTTTTTTTTTTTTTTACTTGTGTCCTTGCAGGAACAAATAGTCGCCATGCTTCACAACATGTCCGGCAATAAGAAGTGCCATAGCCATTTGGCAAATGGTAGTATCATAAATTTCATCACGTCCATATTTCAAGCGGAGTTCTACCGGAAGTACACGTCACGTGCCGAAGCCGATGCACAGCGGCGCACCATTAAGACGATTCTGCATACGTTCGCGAGACTTATTCATGAATCTAGTCTGGGACAGGAGATCCTTGAGCAGAACTTTATTCCGATATTCTCAAAGGTGGGTGTACTTGAAAATGATGACGACTACGGACGGGATATTTCCGCTTTGGCTCGTCAACTGAACGAAAGTTGCGCGAATAAATCATTTAACCGGTCACATGAAAGTCGCGGTTCAACGTCGTCATCTTCAGGGATGAGATTCAATCTAACGCGTCAGGAGAGTTACGTTTAGTCAGGAGAGATGGTGTTTCTCAAGATTGGGATGTGCGGAGGCGCCGCGTCTCTTGCGAGGGATACTGGGATATTTCTTGCTGTCGAGGGTGTGTCCCTCCTCCTTCCAAAGTCTCGGGCCATTTATCGTGACAGCAACTGGGGGTTGGTGGCGTGGAGAATTTATGTCAAAAGCATGGACGTGATGTGTAGGCTTTATGGGAGTATTTAGACGGATGTTTGCTTAAATTATGCTTACAAAATGTACATTAAAATGGATGTCGCTTAAATGTTTTCATTTTTTTTTTTGCTGTCCTTGGCTAGGGAGAATCGACAAGGACATCGTTGCGTTCAGTTTTTTTTTTTTTTTATATTTTTTTTATTTCTGGTGGAATTTAGGCAGTGAATTGGTTTTTCCTGGAAGATTGGAAGAACAACATGTGAGCATGAATTTAAATGTGTATATTAGCAGTAAATATTTAGTATTTTCTTCGTGGACAAACATTTGGTATTGTTGTTCTTTTTTTTTCTGTAAATATTGTGTAGAGTGTAGACTTTAAGATGACATTTTTGTACATAAATATGGCGAGAAGAAAATAAATATATTTATTAATAAATTTTTCTAATGTAATTATAAAAGATTTTGTTCGGCTTTTATTCGATGAAAATACGGTGTTATGTGTCAGAGCTTTTAAGATATTTTTAGGTTCCAAAAAGGTTCTCTACGACTAAGGACTATTTTTAACAACAAAAGCCTTCTACAGAACGGCATGTTTGTGGTGTATTCTCAAGTCTAGTGCAATGGTGTGCAGAAATAATTAGGCCCAGGTTTAGGGGAATATACGGGTATCAATTACCAGTCTAGCAATAGGGTATATACCGGTAATATGGAGAAAAACATTCATAGTCTTCCTACCAAAACCAAGTAAAAGGGTAAGTTTACACAGATGCGAGGTACTTCAGACCGGTCAGCCTAACATCAGTTCTATTAAAACCAATGGGTGGACAATCTGTTGGTTTATTATTGAAATTGCTATACAAAAAATCCATTTTAAGACTTTTAAATGGTTTTTGCTTTATTGAAGGGAGTATACTTTTCGATTATTTATGGAAAAAAATTTCATTTAAATGGCTGCTGCGGCTGGCTTGGCAATAGCTCATCTTGTCAATTCAATTTTGCAGTATATTTCGATATTTCGTGGCTGACATGAACTGTTACCAACTTCACGTAGCTGTGTCTGCCTAACTACGAATGACAGCGCGCTGAAAATTTGACAGTTGTTACTTCATTTCATTGTTGACAAGCATTGTGAGGTTTTTTTTTTATCGCGTGTTTAATTTTTGTTCTATCGATTCGTTATTGCGTTTTTTTTTCTGAAAAATCACAACCAACTATTGCTCGTGAGCTGAAACATTTGAAAGTGAACAAAATGTTTGTGTATCGCACCATATCGCGTTACAATGAAACCGGCAGCATTGCAAAACGCTATGGAGGTGGTCCGAAAAAGACAGCAACATTATCAACAGAGATTCGGAATGTGAAGGCCAGAATCGAACCAAATCCTCGGTGTAGCGGAAGAGAAATGGCTTCTGAGCTAAACATACCCAGAGAACGGATGCAACACATTTTGAAAAATGAGCTCAGACTCAAGGCCTTAAAGTTCCAAAAAGTGCACGTTCTCACACCTAACCAAAAAAAATGTTAGAGTGGAAAGAGCAAAGGTGTTGATCCGCTTGCACGCAAGTGGCCACTTGCCAAACACTGTTTTCTCTGATGAAGCACCATTTCCAATTGAGCAGCTTGTCAATAAACAAAATGATCGAGTTTATCTGCCAGAGAGGTCATACAATAATTTCGACCAAAGAATGGCCAACAGGAAGCAAGCGCCCCCGTTTATGATGGTTTGGACCGCAGTGACTACCGATGGTCGGTCTCCGCTCGTTTTTTTGGACCGTGGCCTTAAGATAATCGCAATGGTTTATTGTGAAACTGTCTTGGAAGCTGTGTTGAAGCCATGGACAGGCAAGCATTTCGGCCAAAGACCCTGGACCACACCAAACTGAGGATGATTTTTCGATGAAAATTAGGGTCAGTTTCCAACTGCTCCAGAGCCCATTCAGCGAACACAAGTCGTTGCCTATGGCCGTTTACCTTCAGCTCCTGGGTCAGTTGAATTTTGTACAGGTGCAGGCCCAAGTCACGATGCAATATTCGCCAAGGTGTGGTCTGCGAAAGGCCGAGTTCTTGTGAGCGACGCGAAATCGACTTCCTCGGATTCTCCTGCACACTCTCACGGACAGCGGCCATGTTTTCGACATATCTTGCGTTTCGTCGACATATGGGTATTGGTTTACTGAACCAGTGGACTCAAATTTATCCACCACACTGCGAATAGTCCTCTCGGAAGGACGATTAAGGCGACCGTAAAATGGGCGAAGGGCGCAGAACGTTGCCCGAACAGAACACCCGTTTTGCTAAAACAATTTTATTATTTGCACGTGTTGTTGAACGCTATATCCGTCCATGGTGATTTGACAAAACAGACTGAATAAATGACAGCCAATTTGACAGATGTAGCTTCAACAATATGGCCGCTATCAACTGTCAAAGTTCGGAAGTCTCTATTGGAAGACCTTGTACGTTAAAGCATACTTTCGGGGCACAGTGAAATTCAGAAAATCTTTCTTCAACCACTCAACATGAATGTGGAATGACTTGACCTCCTCAATATTCCTAGAAACCTATAATTTCCAAAGATTCCGAATTAACGAGCACCACCACCTCTAATTTGTTTCCTTCTATATACCATCACTGGATTTTATAGTTTTAAAGAACATAAAAAACCCTAACATAAAAAACCAAATCGAAACAGATCGAAATGTGGAAACTAATTGAAAGAAGCCACACATAATACTAAATTTCAACTGAAACTCAGGTCAGTTCATCAACCGAATACAAATATCTTCATCGCCTCAACTACGAACTGCATACCAGGATTCTATTCAAGGGTGGCTTCCTAACATTTGGCTATTCAGACTTGGTTTGTCAGAGGGAGGAGTGATTCCAGCCAGATGCTCTCAATGTTATTTGGATACGATTCGTTCAACATGATTCCAACAAGTTTGTGTGCTGCCTTTACTGCTCTCCAGTGTCGAATCAACTTCATATAGGTACGCGTATATACATATAATTTTCCATACATTACTCTGTTATATGCTCATCTCTGCCTCCGGACCGGAAGTGTACCTTCAAACTCATGAAGCAGTTCCTGTTATATTACAGTAACTGTATATTCTAGTCTTATTCAGGCAACTGCTGTTACTCAAACTTAAAGTCCTTCCACAATATAAAGGTACTATTGTTCACAAATCGGTTCCCATAAAAGGCAAGAATATACGCCACATCCTTATTATGTAAACTCCTATAAACGAACCTTGTAAAATGACCCAGCACACAAGATATTATATTTGTTCCTTCCAGTAAATTAGACACCCTAAGGATGTGAAATAAATATTTTATTAAAACAACCCATCGCTTACACGTCCTTCAAATTTACGCCCTCGTTACAATGCTAAATATGTCATTTTGAGGCCTTCCCCCAATTCACATTTTGTTCTTTTTTCCTGAAATTATATTCCGACAGTCCTTTGAAGGACACAATCTTCAATTTAACTCGATTCAATGTCATTTAACTCAAATGTCCGAACCCTTTTTTTTTGTGCACACTTCCCCCTGCCGAAATGTCCTCGTATACTCTTTCATCATGACATCAAAATGCCACCACTAAGAAAAAAAAAAAAAAAGGGAATGAAGCTATTGCAGGACATTAAGTAGGCGTTGGACTAAAAAAAAAAAAAAAAAAATCCCTCCGAACTAATAAATATCTTTATTGTTCATATTCAATAGCTAGGATAATCCACGCTGAACACTCCTCTGTCATCATTTGTGATGGTGTTGGCTGTACATCGCATACGGAGTAGGATAAATTTAATAGTCTCCCACACGGAGCAGACTGCTGGAATATGTGCGTTTCCGCATATCCTGATCTATGGCGACCAGCAAAGAAAAAAAGAGTATCCCATTACTTTAACTATCAACAGCAGCGTTTACAACCCCATCAAGATGTTACACAACATATACACATTAAGCAGGGTTGAAGACACTGAAACCACCGGAAAACCATTTGGGGTCTTCAAGTTAGCTTCAGGACAGGAAATTCCCAAAAGTATCAAGATGCTTACTTTCTTCCCTTTGCATATAACTTTTCAATGAAGCCAACATGATTTTCTGCTGCTCCTTCTTCGTCTTCTTGTTCCATATTTGCGCTTTTGTATCCTTTGGGGACAAGGACTTGATGACGAAAGGATGGTTTGGTTACACAGAAAAGTGGGTGAAATCTGGGGATAAAGTATTGTATCCTGCGTCTCCTGAAGGATTTGAAGAGATTTTCATTCTCTCCGGTCGGTCGTCGGGTCGGTTGGTGAGGATAAGGCAAGGATATTAGTATGTGAAAATGTTTGCTTTCCGCTCGAGCTTGCTTAAACGATCGCATAAATTTCACCACACAGCCCGAGGGCGGGCTGGCTGCATGGAATATAACAACGAAAGCCATAATCGTCCTTAACTGGAATGGGCAATGGGTTACAATGTCGATTTTTTTTTATTCACGCTCTTTGGCTCGTGTGCATGTTGCCACACTGGCATGGACCTGAACGTATAAATTTTTCTATTTTATAATGAAGATAGAAAGCCATGCATCTGAAAATCAATGGAGCGTTTGTTGTTGTTTTTATTTATCTATGTCGCTGTTGTTGTTGTTGTTTTTTTATTTTTATTTTTATTTTTACTGTCTTCCTGATTGGGTTCAAAAGGGGAACAGCCTGAAGAAGAAGAAGAATTATGATTGTGTCCTTTGGATGGGTTCGGATAAAAAATAAATAAATAAGCTAAGTGGATGGTTGTTGTGTTTTGAGTGTTTCTTTGTTTTAGTCAACCATAGAGATGTTTAAAGAGCGGAATAATATTATCAAAGCAAACATGACTGATTGTGGGTAAGTCTAGAAGGATATGATAAAAGAAAAGCTAATTATTAGAGAAGGGTTGGTTCTCAAAGTATAGGTTTTGCAAATCCACTTTTCTCTCTTTTAACTTGTACTCTTGCCTGCACGCGGTGATATTCGGGCGCATAGTATCTTGATGTTAGTTTGGGTCTCAACCCCCTTTGGAAGGTGGTAACAAACAAGAGAGTGGCGATGCATAGCTCCAGGCGGTAGCGGAAGGTTTATGTAGACGGTTCCAGTGAGGTCACCTTATATGGGCCACTCAGACGTATTTAGCCTAGGTCCGTACACAAATTGTGGTTGATGAACTTTTAATGGATAAGCAGCATTTGAGAGTTATCCCGTCAGGTTAAATTCCTTACAGCGTAAGAAGATGTAGTTATGAGGGAAACACCAGGATCGAGTTGAATTACTTTAATTGATAGCAAAACCCAGAATATCCATGGACTACGATTTGAGTAGTGCACACACATTTTACATTGGTGTCTTTGGTTTGAAAATTACTGAGCACTGTATGACGGGCCTCTTAGTACCAACCTTAGAAACTAGAGGTTGTGGATGTTTTAATTCCTCTCAAAGAATGCTAGCGATTCATCTACTGCTTATAAAGTGTGACCAATGATAGTTTTTCCAATTATTATGTTTCAGCAGCTGTCAAAGTTACCAATGACATCCAGCTGTCAAAATATTCAGAAAGGCTTGCCATTTCATAGTGCATCGTTTGACGCTTCCCGAACGAGTGGAAATTATTAAAAATTATTGTCGACATTCCGGCTCAGTTGTAAATATGCAACGTGAATTTCGTCGTGAGGTCGGTCGTCATCATGGCTTCCGTGCGCAGGCAATTTATTGCACCGTGGAAAAGTTTGAACGTGAGTACACTCTTTTGGACCTTAAGCTATCAACCAGATAGAGATCGGTGCGAAGTGAAGAAAACATAGCTGCCGTAGCGGTCAGTATCGAAGAAGACCCAGAAATGTCGATTCGGCGCCGATCAGCTGAATTGGTCATCGCCGGAGAGTCAACCAGGCTTATTTTGCAGTTGAATTTGGGCCTGCATCCGTATAAGAATGCGCTGACGCAAGAATTGAGGCTGGATGACCATATATAATGAAGTGAGTTCGCTAATTGGGCGCTGGAAATGTTGGTCAGAGATCCGGATTTTGCCCAAAAAATCATCTCGGACGAGGCCCATTTTTGACTCAGCGGCTATGTCAACAAGCAAAATTACCATTATTGGAGCAACCACAATTCACAAGTGTTCGACCAAGCATCAATGCATCCACAAAGATTGACTGTTTGCTGCGGCTTATGGCACGGCGGCGGCATCATTTCCTTGATTTCGACCTTATTTCTTTCGAAATGAGGAAGGAGACACCGTTACCGTCAATGGTCCTCGGTATAGAGCGATGTTAACTTGATACCCCTCGATTATTATTTCTGGGGCTACGTCAAGTTTTTAGTCTACATGAGGCCAACATTCGAGACCCTATTGCCGGAATAATGCCGTCAGCGAAGCCGAGGCGGCAATTTAAATGTAGCTTCAAAATAAAGCTAGAATCATTTGATATCTCACACCGTTGTTGTTGCCACCCTATACAATCTTCATTGATTCTCTTAAGAAGCATATGTTCCTCATTTCTCCCTTCCAAAAAAATGGTTATAATACTTAAACCTTGGACATCTAGATTATTATTAAACAAAGTTATAAGTAAAAGCAAACTCAGAGTAAAGTGCAATATGTATTCTGATAACCTGGGTATAAAAAGAAGGTGTAAGAAATTGTGTGTCAAACTAACTATTACCGCGATAACTATTACGGTGCTCAATTCATCTCTGCACAGGGAAATTTAAAAAATTAATGGCGAGTAATAAATAGCTTACGGCTTTTTAAAAAAAATACGTTGGTAACTCTGAATTGTTATTCTGCTAACAATTTTTTTTAATCGTTGCGTTTTTGAAGGTGCCTGATGGTCTTAAATGTGTAGATGTCACTCAAAAAAAGTTCCGCTGCGGAAATCGGTAACTACAGGCCCATCTCACTTTTTCTTTTTTTAGCAACATTTTTGAAAAACTAATGAAAAATAGAATAGTGAGCTTTTTATATAAAATTAGGTTTTTCAATCCAGTTCATGTTAGTTTTCAAATGGGCAAATCGACGGAAGATGAGCTCTTATTGTTTTTCCTCCCAAATAATGTCAAATGTTGATGGAACAAAATTTACGACTGGTTTATTTATTGACATTATCAAAGCACTCTGCATGGTTAACCACAATTTCTTGTTGAGAAAACTGGAAAAAGCTGGATTTCGTGAAAATATATAAGGAGCGAAATAAGTTTCTTTAACCTGTGTGTTTCTCAAGGCTCCGGTTTAGGTCCAATTCTGTTTTTGGTCTATATCAATTCACTCTTTGCTCTTAGTTTCAAGGATTCACCAACAGCTTTTGCTGATGACATTGGTTTCACTTATGGCTTAAACAGTCCTTTAGACCTAATTTCTGATGTCAATTTGGATATAAGTTTATTGACATACTGGTTTGCTAAACATAATTTAGTAATAAGCGCAACAACTAAGACAATGTTCTTCAGGTTATCTTCTGCATACAATTTGGAAGCAAATGTATACTTCCACGCACCTGAGTGTCTTAGATATAAACTGTCTAATTGCTATTGTTTGTCTGGTTTTTCCACTCCCTCTTTTTGTCATAATCTAACCTGTAGTGATAAATGTTTCCAAGTAGAGAGTGTAGGCGAATTTAAACATTTGGAGCTTACTCTTGATTCTAGGATGAGTTCTGCTAATCACGCTGATACTTCGAAAAAGTATTTCCGATTATTTAATGAACTCCCTCAGTCAATCAGGACAATAACAATACCTGGAATGTTCTTAAAACGCGCACAGTTGTGGCCCTTCAGCTTTGATTATGTTGCGTTAGAATCTCGTATTTCTGATATTTTGGTCTAATCTTAGTCTTCATTATTTCCATTTTTGTTTTGCATTTTTTTACAATTATCTACATACAGATGTCACTACTGATGAGGCTGAAGACCCTATCAAGGAAAAGTTTCATGACTTTTAACTAACAGTGTCCGGAGTATGATTTTGGGGATTTCGAATCCAAAATCGACAAGAAAAACATTTTTGGCAGATTGGTTGGAAAGCAAAGTCTCCACTACATGACAACAGACAAAGGCTTAGGAGTTAACAAATTTACAGCAGCGAATAATACTATGATGAGTAGAACTGGATTTTATCACGTTCGTATAAAAATAGCACCCTGGGTATCTCAAGATGTTCCAATCAAAAGCCAAATTGACATGCATCAAATATACTGGCCAAAGTCGACTGTGCCCATTTCTTTGGAGGAGCCAAATTTAGAGCGATCCTTCCAGAAGAAAAAATCTAACGATAATGTAAGAGTTTGCAGAGAGCACTCCAATGAGCCCGAAAAACCTATGGACGTCATGAGTGCTAATGACAACTACAGTGCACACCATTATCAAAGAGGTACAACAAGGTTTCGAACCTCAGTTAAAAAGAATTTATGAGGAACACTTGCAAAAATGGGAATAGTAAGAAAGAAGAAGGGAGGAGAGAAAAATACTTAACGTACGAAAACGAGGGTCCATTCTGACTCGTATCTCAAAAAATTGAAGAGTCCCGCAATCGAAACAACACCTGGAGATTATATAAGAAGATCAGGTGACTGGCTGATGGATTTGAACACAGTTTGCGGGCCCGCAATATGGCGATGGATAAAGGAAGTGATATGGCAAAAAGAGAACCCAAATTCAATCAATGAAGAAACAGTTTCTCCACCTAATAAAAAGCTAAGTCCAATGACAACAAAGCCGCTAAGTCCAATGGATTGACAGCGATGTTTATAAAGGCGATAATAGAATGCTGGTAGAACACACTCACCAAAACTTCAAACGGATATTGCTGTACCAATGCATGCATGACGTCTAGAATATGAACTTTCCCCTGAGGGATATTCTTGTTGTATGTTGCATACAAGATCCTATTAAGCCTATCCTATTAAAAACTTCAATTCGATTTATCCCTAGTCTAAAGGTTAGTGAGGATGAAACCAAATACAAGGTGGGGCAAAAGTAATGTCATAACGTGAATGTGCCATAACTTTTGCAAATGGCGTCAAATGTCATTGTGCTTTCACATTTATGTTGCAGGCAGATAGCTAATTAGTTGACAACAAGCAATGAAGCGATACACACCTAAAGATCGCGGAATTATTCTTACTGCTTATTTGACCATTTTCCGGTCTGTTGTTTTAAAGCAGCGTGAATTTCGTCGTCGTCCTGCACCATGTGTGTGAACAATTAAGCGTTTGGCTGAGCAATGGAAAATTCACATGAAATGCACGAAGAGCCATTGCATCCCGTAAAAGTGACTGTTTGGTGCGGCATTTGTGAAAAAGTGATTGGCCCTTATTTTTTTGAGGACGCCGACGGCACCACACATACGTGTATGTCAGCAAGTTGCTGAATTGGGTCTCGAGCATTGTTGGTTACAGCAGGACTGATCAACCGCTTACACAGCTTGGGCAACGATGGAGATTCTGAATCATCAATTTCCGGGCCATGTGTTCTGACGGCGCCAGACTTCTTCCTTTTTAAATCCTGCGATTAACTCAACAAACCACAAAATTTGCAAGTCTTGAAAGCCAACATTGAAGAAGAAATCACAAATTTGGAGCCAGATGTTTTGCGAGCAACAATTCAAAATATCGTAAAACGAGCACAAATGCGCATCTCCTCAAGAGGTGGTCATTTGACCGATATCATTTTTTTGAACCTTCAGTTAAATTTTTCGTCAAAACAAAGTAAAAGTTGTTTTATTTATAATAAAATGGCAGCCAATTCACATTATGACATTACTTTTGTTCCACCTTGTACAAACAAAGAAGCATTTGTCCACCGTCTTGGTGAAAAATTCAATGTTGACAGCCTCGCAGAAATCCGATGCCGATTTACCTCAGGAAACCGCATCTATTTCGGTTTAACAAAAGAACTCCTAACTCGGAGAGCTAAATTGATGCTCTGCAATTCGATGATCCAGCCTGTTGAATTGCATATGATTTGGAGTGCGGGATTATAATCGGGAAAGTTGAGTAGATATTGGGGTCTTTCGTATATTAGTCACATGTGCGATGGGGGTAAATGGATGAGAAGAGACATTCAACCTTCAACTCTATGACCTGTACCCAGATGTGGATGTAGTCCAGAAAACAAACCTCCGATGGATAAGTCACATCGATTAAATGGTCGACAACGCTCCAGCCGAAAAGATCTTCGAATCAGAGTCCCCAGTTTCTAAAGAACTAGGCAATGCGAGTCTCCGTTTTAAAGACTAAACCATTGCGGATGTCAGACAGCTTAGTTGAAAGAACTAAAAGTAAGTTACATGGAATTGAAGATTATGACACCACACGAAACCCCCTGACTGGATGCGGTTCGCATTACAAAGCGTAGATGATATTTGTCATGCCAGTTCCATTGCTTACAACAAGAGCTGTGACCGAACCGTAGTCAAACTGGATTCAGTGTTTATTCATCTCTGTGCGACAAATCTAAGAAAAAATTTTCACAAACTTGTTAGCTCTCGACTCTATCTATGGGTTACCTCTTAGCTAATTGCCCTAAAATACCCACTCATTTTTGTATAAGAGGCACACTACCCTGACACAAATAAGCAATTTCTGTGACAAAGTCAAACAATTTCATTTAACCGCTTCTACGATATTATTTGAAAACAAAACACAAAGCATCTGACCTTCTCGCCAATGTCTATCCCAAAACGCCATCTGGTTTCGCCTATAATGACTCCTGGCCCGTGTAACATTCTCCAGGCCTATATCTACATGTTTACCCTTTCAGGAGAGAAGAAATGAGATCCACACAACAAGTATGTGACCAAACGCTGAAAAAAATAATAAAATACGGTTCAGGGTTGAAGTAATCTCTGCATGCATTGAATTCCTTGTAACTCCCTCGCTACAGAGGGAACGGACCAAGCAAATACACGCACACACAGAGCATGTGTAGTAATGACCAATTTTTATGACCCAACAGAGTGTAATATTACGGTCACCACAACCAAAAGCACAGGCGGCTTCCAACAACCAGGCATTATTATCCCCTTGGAACCAACAAAAACAGTACAAAAATCAAAGCAAAAGCAACAACATCAGCGCACAGATGGAAGCCGAAGTGGTTTTTCCATGTGTGTTTGTATTCGAGAATTTCTTTGTTTTTCGCCGGAGGATAGATCTGGGCCACTGAATATTTAACGAGGGTCTGCCACAAGTCACCTCCAGAATAGCTACTACTACTACTACTACTACTACGAGTACTACTATGACTCTGCAGCACAACAAGTAGTTCTGGAATAGTGCTCAAGTGCTATTTACCGACTGAGTGTACCAATTATCCTTCGGATTAACTAAAGTTGGAAAAAGATGTTTAGCGCATTACAAGTAATTATATCGAGGGTATCACCTGTTCTTCGAAATACAAATTTTCTAAGAAAACCACAGAGAGTTTCTACCTACAGTCTGTTTAAATTGGGGGCGAGGATGCACAGATATATATATTTGTACGAGTATGTGCTGTGGGATGCATTTCAAGAAGTATCTGTACCTAATCTTGGATAGTTGTATGCAAAATGGTTTTGTGTACTTTTCTTCATGTGAATTTTGAATCACTTTTAATCAGATCTGGAATGTGTTCTTTGTATTTAGCTGAAGACAGTAAAACTTTTACAGATAGGTGAGAAGCTAAACCCATATCGGAACCCGGAAGCGTGTTTGTCAGAGCCATCGCACATTTTTCACTCTCATCGACGGAGAGTAGTGATGAAAGAGAGGGTTTATAGTATCAGATGCTTCTATATGTTACAAGGACGTCCAACGCTTATCTCGGCAGGGATATCGGTGACTTGTACAATAAGGACAAATGGACGGTTATACCGATGGGACTGCTGTGACGAACACATATTTTCATTCCACATCATGTTCCTGCTTCTCTTCTGAGCTTCAAATGTGTGAAAATGTAATAAACTCGGGTACAACTTAACAAAATCACATTCGGTGTTAATTTTTTTTTTAAATTAACTTTGAAAGGCGAAATTCTGCTAAGGTCAAACCATAATACTATTTCATGTAAAAAATAAATAAATATCTAAATATTTGGTACAAAGAGCTAAGGGCCAGACATCCGTGAGAGGTGGAATTGTGAATAAATTGTTTCTGTATTTTCTGGGACTCGAACCTGAGTATCCTGTTTAGTGGTCCATGTAGTTTAACACTTAGTCACTTCTCACACTTGTCTCATGAGATACAGTAAAAAGTAAATGCAAGACTATAAAACTAAAAAAAAAGGCCAGGTTAGATCCGTTTGGCTCTAAAAGAAGCAGTTCCTCAGACGACGAGAAGAATCCATCGAAAGGACTTAAGATAGATCACAACAAACTGTTTAGCAGGCCGATCTGAAGAACCCTCCTGTTAAATTATTATGGACTTTGGAAAGACCAGTGAAAATATTCTTTCATTAGTGGGAAACTAATCGCAAAGGCTATAGTTAAAGGGACATCATCTGCTCCCATCTACTGAAAGGCAAAGTGTTAGTGTGACTACTTATTACGGCAAAGCAAAGACTGCAATTAAAGATATGAAATGAGCTGTGTTAATAGCTATACACCTAGAGATAAAGTTTAGCGCCCTTTGTCTACGGTTTCGAATCCTCTGTCCCTTCAATGGACGAAGAT
The DNA here is from genome assembly GCA_963082735.1 of Pocota personata. Classification (NCBI taxonomy): domain Eukaryota; kingdom Metazoa; phylum Arthropoda; class Insecta; order Diptera; family Syrphidae; genus Pocota; species Pocota personata. The sequence goes on from OY720430.1 coordinate 204,886,448, forward strand.
CGCGAACGGAGAAATGGTGCCATGGGCCTGTTCGAGTAAAACAAAATTTCATATAAAAAAGTTGCTCTAGCAAAATTGAAAGGAACTTTTTTTGCCTTAGATTTTGCATGTCGCTACACAGTTCAAGAAAAACCGAAGGAAAGATTTGTGTCTCAGCCAAAGTATCCAGAAATATTTTGCCGGGACCATGAAATTTATGCAAAAATATTGACGTTTACAATATTTGTGGGCAAAAAGTGGGGAACAATATCTCATAAATAAAAAAAGTCTCCCAACGAGTCTCGTAAAAGTCTCTTCAAAATAGCTTTGCTTGAATTTTGATTGACAAGTAAAACAAAAACAACAACCGACCGGCTACACCTATTGCTTTTCTCCCCAGCCAAAACGGATCGACTAGAAAGTGTTATAACTCCTCACAGATGGATGGCGTATCTTTATTTATACAAATTTATTCATTCATGTTGGTACACCTGTGGTATTTTCGGTTTTGTATGGATTTGTTCGTAATGTGAGATCATTTCCCATGAATCTCGTACAACGGTTTTGATTGGCCGGAAAATAAAATATTGTTAATTAACACGCAAAGCTATTCATTTTGTGCTTTAGGATTTTAAATTAAACAAAATAAAATGTATTAATGATTTCAAAGACATTTTTTTAGAATTTGAAATTTTAGACTATGCCATTATGACGATGATGTTTCGGCACATTTCTGGCTATATTGCCTCACAGTTATTGATTTTTCAATACTCCAAAGTTTGGGGATAGTTTGCATAGACACGATCATTAGCATAGCCACACAAGAAGAAATCCAACGGGGTCGGATCACACTATTCGGGGAACTTTTCGTGCAATAGAGCCAAATTAGTAGCGCATAGCGACGTCCTTTTGGAACCACATGTCGCTCACATGAATGTCTTCAATCTCAGGTCAAACAAAATTGGTCAATTTGACAGAAAATTAACAGTAACAGTGGCGCCTTCATTGTTTTCAAAAAAATACGGCCCTATCACGCCGCCGTCTTCAGATTCCCAAGTTTTGCAATTTTGTTCATTCACGTAGCCGTCGAGCGAGAAATGGGACTCATCGCTGAAGAAGATTTAGTTCTAAATGTCCTCTTTAATTCGCTATACACAAATATTGTACAACTATTATGTTTGTAGGTGAGTGCCGTGGCTCAGTGGTTAAGTGCGAGATCACAGAGCGAGAGGTTCAAGGTTCGAATCCAAGAAAACATAAAAATAAAAATAAAAAAATTAAAAAATTTCTCACGATCCCACCTCTCGCGAACGTCTGACAAACATCAGAAAGTAAAACTGTCATTAAAAAGACTTCTCTCAATCGAACAAATTGCCCTTCGCAAACGACATAAAATTGTAGGTCCCAACAATTCGTGTGGCGTACAGCAAGAGTAGCTGCGGGAAGCTAGACCAGGCCCTGCATTCAGCTGGTAGTACCAAAATATTTTATATTTTTAGTTATTTTTGTAGTAAATGCAACAATTTTAATGTAAGTGGTGGTGGGAATTAACTACCTGTCACTATAGATGACAGATAGATTTGACAGATGCCACATGGAAGGGATGTGAATTTTCAAGCTCGAAATGAATAACCCTCTCTTAAAGTTGAGCATATTGTGAGTACTTTCATTTATTATATAAATTTTATCATTTTGTACGTTAAGTATTGCAGTAATTGCAAATCTGGTTCATCATCTGATAGAATATTAGATAACTGACATGTTTTATAAAACTGAAAAAGAAATCATTTTCTACGAGTAAACTACACGCGCAAAGTCCTTCGGTCCATTTTTGAGAAAATCAACTTTTCAAAATTAAATATTAATCTATTAAATTCTTCATGTGAAACGAAAATTCCCACATAAACTTAGAAAAGAATGTATCCTTCTTCGATTAAGAAATTACATTTGTCCACTGTATATTCGTCTTATAAATTACTTTTCTGAATATTGAACTACAGCCATCTGAAGAAAATTCATCACATGAATGAAATGTTTATAGTCTACCTATATAGATTTATATTATATACCGGCTACTACATTTATGGTCCCTTTAGTTCACGAACACAGCCCGTTCTTGTAGCGAATACAAAGTACCAATCTTCAAATACAAAAAAAAAAAAAAAAAATAATAAAAATGCGGTTGGCTACGAATTTTTTTAATGAACCACTGGCTAGTTAGGTTTAAAAAAAATAATACGCCAACAGCTTTCCGATTCATGATTGCCTGTCTGTTTTGTTCCCAGACGTTTTGCTCAAGAACCACTAAACAAATTTCCAAATTGTTATTGTATGTTAGGGGGCATCTGGGTGGTTTTTTTATTCGCTTATAAGTTGAGATTGACATTCTAGTATTACCAACTTACTTCTCAGGCTCCCGAAACGTGAAGAGTTTTGGCTTGAGACGCTGTAGTCCTCCATAATCGCCATTCTAGTGCACATTGCCTGCCATTGTCTACACCAAGCAGACTGGTCTTTAGACTCGTTTTTTTTTTTTTCTAACTTGAAGCTAGGATTGGATGATCCTCTTGGCTGGTGCCAAGTCGTTTTGACTTAACGTTTTGGAATAGATGTGAGCGCAGTGGTTCACTGGTTGTCTTTTGTCGAATATTTGGCCATTTGTGCAAGGATACAACCAAATACGATGAAGGATTTTGTTGCTCTTTCCAGGTCTCGAGACTGTATAAAAGACAATAAAGATCATTCTTTTTCTCTAAGTTGGTAGCTTTCGTATTCGAAAAAGTATCACTAGTAAGCTATCGGTATCAGCAGCTTTGTTATTTTCCAGTTTCCTAATAGCTTTTGCCATCCTTTTCAACAATGACCAGAGAATTCTGTTCTTCTTTCATACTTCTAACTCTTAACCGCTAAGTGATGATATAAGCACTGCTTAAGTACATCAACTATTCTCTACATATTAGCGACTATATTGCGGACATTATTTGGATCACTGGACTCTTCTAAAAAATTTTGCTTCGAAAGAGTGCAGATCCTATTTTGTACAAAGTCTTTTCGCGTTATTTCTTTTGGATCAGTACTCATCTCCGAGAGCACTAGTTTTGAGCTGTAGCATTTGTACGAGTAAGTATACCTCTTCAGTTAATCTTTTTAGATATGTGAACTCTTCACTTTTGGCCGGAGACTATAAAGGTTTCAGCTGCCTTTTCTCCAAGGCACTCTTACAACTCTGACTATTCCACTCATGCTAGGGTATTCAGCGTTGAATTTCTTCATCTGAACGACTCGCAGCTATCGCTGTTTAGATAGTCGAGATTTGAATTTTGTTGCAACTAAGAAATGCTTAGAGTTGTATATTATTTGGTGCGTGTCTAATATCGATTAGCAGATTGTCAATTTGCTTCTGATGGTCACCTTCATGTTGTGCTCCGATGCACTATTAAGTCAATACTAACAAGGAAAATTACAATTTGCGATAAAAATGTATATTATAATCGATTTGCGAATGAAAATGGAACTTATGTATGTAGATACTACTCGTATATTGTTTACGTTGATTAGATAAAAATAATAAAAACAACCCCATTCTTTCTGTAGCGATTCAGATGGCTACACAGTGCTGACCTTCAGTATTCTTCACAATGTGTACTCTGTCAGCACTACATGATAGTCTCCCGCAGCTGTGATGGTCTAGTGGTAGGACCCTACGATGTGGAAGTGGAAACCCAGGTTCGAATCCTGGTCACGGCAAAGTTCTGACAATATTGTCACGGGGGGATAGTTTTTTTTTATTATAATTATTTATTCATTCCTTATTTCATTTTTAGTGATTTTTTTTAGACCTTGATTCCTCCATAACTGTTCTGCTCCACGTTTGCCTAGGTCATCCCGCAGTTCTGTCTGGAACTGTCTTTGTGCCGTAGAGTGTGTCCAATCCACTGTCACTTTCCCCTTCTTATAGTAATGTCTAATAGTTCCTGGTCTATTTTCTGATAAATTTGTTCATTGGAGATACTATTGGGCCAAAGAAAGTACTGAAGATGATTCTTAGACAGCTATTTACGAAGGTCTGCAGCTTGCGTGTGTTAGTGGTATCCACCTCACAAGTACTGAACCCATATAGCAGTACTGGTTTTACGTTGGAGCGGAATAGTCACAGCCTGGTTCTTGTGGTGAGGACATTGTTTCTCCAAACTTTGGATAGCATTCCGAACACAGCTTTTGCCTTTCCGATTTTACTACACACATCCAGTTCATTGCCACCGTGGTTAGCCGAGACCACACTTCCTAGATATAGAAGTTAGAAGTGCTTAGGTCTTTTGTTTTCGTTGTATTTATTTTAAGCCCCACTTTGTTTGCCTCAGATTCAAGATTTTGGGCCACTAGATGATAGTCCATTATCCGGTGTGAAAGTAGGCAGCATCATCAGCGTAATCAAGGTGTTTAAGATAAGATGTCATAGTCCATCGAAATCCATGGTTACTTTCCGTCAATACTGCATGGTGACAGTATGCACTCTTGACGTGCTCCACTTTCGACATCAAAATCCTCGTGACACTTACTACTCTCGTATGTAGTCTTGATAATAACTATGAGTCTTTTTGGGATGCCTCTCCTGTACAAGGCCAACCAGATAACATCTCGATTAAAGCCTATACTCGACACATTGCTCTATTATTATCCGTAAGGAGTTTATGTGGTCAAAGCAGGAGAATTAAGCGGTAAGAGTTGAATAAAATGCTCTTTAATCCGTTCTAATATGATTCTAGTTAATATCCTCCCTGCGGCCGGGAGAACGCATATACCTCTCCAGTATCCACATTCCACATTCCATCAGATTTCTCTTTTCTAGAATTGATGATGGTCAAGCCTTTTTTCCAGTTCTACTAAACATACTCATTTTCCTAAGTTCTCCGTATGAGCCTGAAAATATTTCGGCAGGAATATCATCAACACCAGACTTGATTGCTGTTGTTATCTCGGTTTTACTGGAAGACTCATTAGAGTTCGAGATCATATCACCATCATCTAAGTGGTTAAGTGCAGTAGTGAAGCGTTCTCTCCATCTAGTGAGCTGATACTCATCCGAAATCAGAAAACTACCATCTAAACTCTTCACTGGATGTTGCTTGGAGCTTCGAACACTAATGAGTTACTTGGTGATGTATAACCATTGAGGCAAGTGAGTCGATGTACTGACGTTTGTCACGTCTTACATTACGCTGCACTTCCTTCTTTTTTCATGCGGTATTGGGTTTCCCGGTCGATTCTCTCTTCTGCTGAGGACACTGCAATCAGAACCTTGATAGCTGCACACTCATCATAGGTACGTGCCCCAGTTGCATAAACATTCCAGTGGTCATCCATGCTCTTCTGCATTGTGCTGCTGATTGTTTCTGCTTTTAAGGCAAGATGATCCTTCACTTGGGGATCCCTGAGCTTGTCAGTATTGAACCTGGTATTGTAGAACAAGTTTGGGTAGTTGCTATTGACGGGTGCAGTACGAAGGCGTATCAAAGCTAACGCGATTGCGTTCCAATGTCTGCTCCAAGTCTGTTTCGGACATCTAGGAGACAATTTCTGAAGCGACGACTGATTGCAGTGTGATCGATCTGGTTCGAAGTTCGCTTCTTGTCAGTTGAGACCCAACTGATTTTGTGGCAGGTATTATGCTTAAACAGAGTACCTCCAATGACTAGGCGGTTGGTATTACAGAAGTCCATAAACCGCTCATCGTTGCCATTTCGGTTTCCAAGGCCTGAACTGCCTTCAAGTGCTTAAGCATAGTATTATCACTGCCTACTTTGACGTTGCAATCTCTCGTCACGACTACGATGCTCCCATTAGGAGTTTGGTTGTAGGAAAGAGCCTAAAGGATCGGAGCATAACACTGTATGATGGTAATTTTTCTTACTTTGCACTGAAATCTAGTTGTCATTATCCGGTCAGGATATGAGGCAGCTTCGAACTTAGCATCTGTTCAAATCCGGACCTCCGCGCGCTCCTAACTGGTCTACCAGAGTTGAGCATGATGGTGTTTTTTTTTTGTTGGGTAGTGGTATTCCCCAGCTTTAAACCATCTTATCTCATTCACCCTCAAGATGTCTATCTTATATCGCCTGAACTCTAGTTGGTGGTAGATCTTTGTCCGTGTACGATAGCAAAAGTTCATCAACAAAGTATCTACCCGTATCCGATGTGATGTGTTCCTTTTCGGAGCAATTTGGGTTTTTCACTATTGTGGCTCGCTGGACCAACCGACACTTGTATAGCAGGATGCTCGTTCTCTCCCGTTCGCAATTTCCAAATAGTACTGCGAGGTGTAAACCTTACTAACAGAGCTATAACACCTTTTTTTTTTTTTTTTTTTTTTATAATTTGCACGTGTTAAAGGGGATATGAATACCCTTATACTAATTTTTTTTAGAACACGTGCGTATTTTTGTGGAAAGGAAGAGACAGAGTGGTGTGGTTTGAAACTCAGGTGGTATTAAGTTTTTTTCTGTAAACTCCAAGGGTGGCTGTCCAGATAACTGGGGAGTATTTTGTTTGTTTTCGCTATTATTATCGTTGCTTATGATTCACAGTATTTTTTTCCATCCTCCTGATGTCATCATCACGATCAAGTTGCATTTTAGCCATATGACCACCCTACTGCCAGTGTTATGCCTTCACAGTAGAGTTGACTTAGCTTTCGCAAGTGATGGACTTTTTTATTTATTTCATGCGAAATAAATAGATGAGTCTTGACATCAGGATTCGAACCGTGAATCAACAGCGTGACAAGCGATGATGTTACCACTACACCACGGCCACCCTTGGGAGATGCTACTCCTACGTGGATCATCACCTATTGGGAGATGCTGCTCCTACGTGGCCTTAGTTGTTTACCATCCGTAATTTACTACGTAATTTTCGTTCGTTTTACGCAGCCAATCTCCCAAAAAAAACGTTGTTTCTATAAGCATATGCGTAGTAGTAATGGCTACCGTAAGCATCCTACTACGCAATAAATTCTACAGAAACCATAAAGAAGAAGAACTTAAATCATAATCCTCAAACAATTTCAAAATGTATATTTTTTTCTCATTAAAATTATCATACGGAGCATCCATCATTAGCTCAATCACATCAAAATCGGTCTCCTTTCAAATTGCCACTGCCTTAGGTAAAGAATCCTCACTAATTATTTCTCGTTCATTAAAAATATATAAAACACTTCAAAAGCCAAACGTAGTCACCTTACGATACGAAGACGCCTTCTAAGTTTCTAAGTATTCGGTCTTTAATTACCTTAATTCTAATGAATTCCCATTTACAAAAGAAGCAAAAGGAAAGGTACACAGGATGAAGAAGTGTCCAGCGCACACTCTTGCCACCGCCATGAACATGAGGAGCATTTAATGTAAGAATGTTATTACAATGTAATAATTTCCCAATTTTGCATACTAAGCAACCTAAGGCGACTTCCTTTTTATTTGAAGTTCTGGTGCCATTTTTACTTGCTTCGCGAAAGGCCACCTATTGGTTTCGTAAAAAGTTTTGATCACTCAGTTCTGTCAAATGGCTTTTATGAGCAGTTGCATGCGACCCAGTCGTACACTTTGCTCTTCTAGAGTCGAAAAATTTGCTTCCCTCTGGGAAAAAAATTCTAATAATGCTAATTTAAAATTTTAAAGCATTTTAATGACTCATTCACATTATAGGCAATTAGAATCTGATGCTGATTTATATAAGCGGAATGGAAATATATAATTTTTATGATATCCTTCGTGGCAGCCGTAGCACAACGGCAGGATGTCATTTTGAGTTTTGTGTCTATTTTTTATGGGGCCATAACATGATATTAAAATATTTTCGTTTTGTTTTATTTTGTTTTTGTGTTTATTTTTTTTAAATGAAATTATTGCGTGTCTGTTAATGGATGTGAGGTTTTATTGTTTTAGGGAAGGAAAGACAATGCATGGTGAAGTGCTTAGGATGTGTTTGTTTGTTTTTTTTTTTTAGAATTTTTTCCGAGAAACACCCGGTTATTATTATTCAGTGGTATTCTAAAATTCAGCAAACGGTTGCGTATACGTAATATTTCTGCGAATTTTTTTTGAGAAATGTGAAGTCATGTTCATCAGCATAAATTAGTCAACTGAGTATATACTAAGTTCTTCCCAAAACGATGGACAATTCGGGTCTTATTTATTAAACTTTAGGCACAATCTCATGGTTTCAGTTTTTTAAAAGCATTGTGAACTCTGTGGCCATTCAAGGTTAGAGTCTCAGATAACACTAAAAGCTTCTTTTTTCTAAACAAAATTATTTATACAACACTTAATTAAAATTACAATCTAGTCACCTGGACTAATAAGCAATTTTAATCTTGCCTAATTTGCTAAATAAAACATTTACACAAGAAATCCATCCAGAAGCATCTCTTGGTTTCTGCTTCGTAATGGCTATTCCACTCCACCTACACCAACTCAAATGGTTTAGTTCGTTTGAGTCTACATAAAGGTTGTCCCATAATTCCCGCAAGACTTGAATTTTGCGCCATTTGTGCGGTAAAGTGTTGCCAACGAAAAAAAAAAAAAAGACAGCGTGACAGCTGAAATTGTCAGCTGACATTCGATTGACTTGGCTTTACGAATACGAATTGGAGTCTTTACATCTCTAACCTGGCCGGTTGAGTGAAATTTATTGAACAAGTTTACAATAGCTGGGCGAGAAGGTGCTTCAAAGCGACCGGAAAAAGTATGAACTCTATGAAATGTCTCCGCATTGCCCACGTGTATATCGTACCATTTTAGTAAACCGTATTGTTTTTACTTGACAGCTATCAAAGAATGACGGCTTTATGTTTTAAAGGTCAAAAATACTGCGAAATTTAAAACGGAAGTCCGTATACGTTCAAAAATCTATATTAAACGTACATAAAAGGTGTCCGAAAATCCACGTAAGATTTGAATTTTGCGCCATTTGTGCGGTAAAGTGTTGCCAACGAAAAAAAAAAAAAGACAGCGTGACAGCTGACAGTTCAGGGTTATTAAAAATAGAGTGCTACACGAAAGAACAACGCGTTTTCATTCTTGTGCAATAAAAATAATGAAACAGTTCGCAATTTTCATACAAAATATGGTCGGAATAGTGATTTAACTTCATCAACTGTGAAGAGATTAATTCAAAAATTCAGGGAGACTGCATCAATTAGTGATATTGGACACTCTGGCCGTCCTTCAACAAGTCGTAGGAGTGTTGTTGAGAGTCCAGGAACATCAATTCGGCATCGTGGTCAAGAATTGGACATTTCGAGAAGCTCTCTATGGCGTATTCTCACGAAAGATTTGCATTTTCATGCATACAAAGTTTAATTGACTCAAGAACCAAGCACAGCGAAGAGAGTTCGTTTAATGGATTATCGAACAACAACAAGAGGATGCTGATTTTTCAAACAAAATCATTTTCATCTTGATGGCTTTGTTAATCGTCAAAATTGTTGAATTTGGGGTGCAGAAAATCTAAGTTTGATTGTTGAGAAACAAATGCATCCACAACGTATCACTGTTTGGTGCGGATTTTGGTCTAGAGGCATTAGCGGACCATTCTTATTTGCGGCTGGTCAGGCAATAACAGTTATTGATGTTCGCTGTCGCGTCATGGTAATCCAGTTTTTTGTACCTAAATTGCAAGATATGGATATGGACGATATGTGGTTTCAACAAGATGGTGCCACATGCCATATAGTCCGAGAAACAATTCAATTACTGCATGAGTCATATGGTCGTGGAATTTCCCATTGTGATGATCAGAATTCGCCGCCCAGATCATGCGATTTAACGCCGTTGGACTTTTTTCTTGGGGGTTTTTTGAAGTTTAAGGTTTATGCCAACAAGCCCACGACCACCCACGCCTTGAAGGATCAAAGTGAGCGCTGTGTCAACGTAATTCAGGCACATTTATGAAAAATGGTCATGTTCGACAAAAGAGTGCGTATGTACATACATATGTGCCAGCAGAGCCGTAGGGGCTATTTACCCGATATCCTGTACTGTATATTTTAAGAATCAATAAATATTTGCAATTTTTATTTAAAAACCTGTGTTTTCTATCAAAATTACTTCTTGGGTGGATTTTGGGACACACTTTAGGGTAATGATGAATCCAAAGAGCATGATCAGTGAAAGAATCTTTATGGTCCCTATCAACAGCCTTTATTATCATCACCTTATGTGATACTCTTTCAAAATTAGAAGCGGAATTCTATAAAATAGGTGGTTCATATTACTTAAACCAAAGACGAAACGGGGCTTGACGAGTTTAAAGAACTTATAAATGTCTGCAAGTCTATTTGCATTTTCGTAATAAAAATTACACTTCGAAGTCAAATACAAATTTTTCACAAGAAAATATTTTAAAAGAATATAAAGAATATCCTTTGAATGACTGCCCATGGAATTGAAGTTGAAAAAATCAATTCAATACAAATCAAAGAAGCAAAAGAGAAAAAGAAAAAAAAGATGAATGAAAAAATAGAACAAAGGATAAAATTGTTACCATGAAAAATCCCGAAGAACTATTCCTAGCGTACCTAAACTTCGAGCTAGTCGCATATTCCTTTGTACCGTTAGCATAAGGTGCGAAAAACTATCAATGCAATCCAAAATTTCAATTTGACTTGCAAAACACTGCCATTGAGTTTGCATTTCTTTGAAGAAAATTTCGTGAAATAGAAAAGAAAAGTAAAAAAAGATTTCACAATGGCAGCCGAATAGATGCAGATACCTGCTAGCAGTTTCAACACTTTGGGAATTTTTTTTTTCTTCTTTTCTTTTCCTTTCCATCGAAGTCTTTATTTCGTTGCATAGACAGTGCTTTTTTTTTAGCGAAAATTATTAGTAGGGTGTTGTTTGTTGAATTGCAGAATGTAATTCTATAGTTCGCTTCTGCATCTGAAGGAGCAATTACTCGTAATATTTTCAAATACAATTGAATTGCATTTCGTCGTGGAGAGGTTTATGTAGACTCTACAGGTGTTGATTGTAGCGAAGGAACTCAGCTATTTACCTCACAGTAGGCCCAAATAACTTTTCGTTGACAAAATTGAATATCCTTTACAGGCTCTTGTTACTGTGTGGTACATTCTGGTACTTTTAAAGCTTATAATTCAGTTAATACTTAAAATAATTGGGTATTTAGTGAAATAACTGTCCGAATGAATATAGAAATATGCCATAAAGAGTGTATTATTTCTATTGCTATTTGTCTTATCTACATTATGCCCCTGGTCAGTATAGGTACATAGACTTCAGCTTACTTACATACATAGAAATCCCAGTTATATTTGTTAGAATTTTCAAAATAAGAATAGCTAAGGCCGCTATTTACGAATAGCAATAATGGCCCTTTCCATAGCAATTTCTCATTTTTTCATTCCACGTGAATAACGATAATAGCTATTTTGCATAGCTATTTTTACTTTTCCATTACAGCAGCTGTTCGAAAAATTACGGAGCATTGCAATTGTTACTATGCATAGCCAATTGCTACTATGTATTTCTGGAGTCTTTAAGATCGAATTTGTTTCTTGATATTATATTATGGCGCCATGGCTCTAAATCCGAATCCCAGAAAACACCAATAAGTTTTCAAAGTTTTTAATCTGCCGTGAATATCTGGTAAGCCTCCGAGAGTAAAATTATTTTTAAGGCATAAAAACTGTAGGTATCTGCCGACAAAATCGGCCGTCGTATAACGGATCAGAATTTATGTACGAGTTCTGATATAGCTAATGGAGTAACGCCATCATATCCTTGTTAGTAAAGGTGTTGCGTCAAGATCTTGTTAAATAAATTGCTAAAAGCGTTTTAAGAATAGCAATAATGGCTATTTTTTCAGCTAATTCAAACATTTACATGACACAGGAATAGCAACGTTGGGTTATTTTTCGTAGGTAATTCTCCTATAAATAAAAGCGAAAAAAGATATGAACGATACTCGTTTCTAAAATTTATATTGCTAGACTAGTCATTTTGTTGTTCACTACATTGCTGCTGTTAGTATAAAAATATATATCTGTAATATAAATTGTGCAGAACTTAACAGATGTTTTTAGTATAAAATAGCATATATAGCTATTTATATCTCGGCTATTTGTACAGCATACTGTTGAAAGACAAAATATCTGGTGGTGTTGTAAATTTGTTCAGTGTACACTCTAGTTAAAAAAAAGTTTTTCTAGATAAGGTAAAGTTAGTCCAATATAGGTCCATGAACTGGACCCCTTATGCCCCGATTTACTTTGGCAAAAGGGAAGGACATGTATAGAGTAAATGAAGTATAGTATTGATCTTTTGAAGTCTTTACTTACAGTGCCTAATAGTGATCATGTTCGCGAGTTTGAAGATGTTATCTCTATTGTGTTTCAGCTGTACCCTTGATCTATCAAGGTTTAGTTTTGATCACTGTAGCATAACAATTTTTCAAAAGCTAAGGTGTTTTTGCGTTTTGTACTACAGGTAAAGGTAAAGGTAGTCTTAGATTAATTGAAGTATTATGTGTAGCACCGCATAGAGAGTGGTGATTAAGATTTTTGAGTATCTTTTCACTGAATTTCCTATCCAATGCAGGCCACCATACTCGTACAGAAACACCGTTATGTGCATTATCTAATGTCTTATTTCACGAATATAGAGCAACAAGGGATTTCCAAAATTGCCTATGGAGCCTGTGTCCTAGATAGCTGGCAATATTCACGGTAGAGCCCTTGAGTTTTAAAGGCATTGAATATATCATAGTTTTTTTTAATTTTATTTCAGATTGACATTCAGTCACAGGTTTTTCTAGAGTACGGGAAGGTTCTAATGGTTATAACATGGTTGACCATGATACAGTGTTTAACTCCGAACAGTGCAGGTTCAAGCTCCTTTGGGGAACAGCATCTAACTGCCACTTGAGCATAAGAGAGTCTGGTAGTACAATTAACCGGAGTTGTGTCTGAGAACTCCAGATTTATTTTCTTTAAAAAAAAGTGACAACACACACAATCTTGTGGTGTATTTTTTTTCCACCAGAGGTTTGCTGCTATCTACAGAGGTTTAAAATTCTCTAGGGAGATTTTGAAAGAATGCTTATTGGATTGAGATACTTAGGAGGGTGTTGAATAGCTCAAAACCAGATCTAAGGGTAAGCAAATGGCGGATTTAAAACCAGAATATTTTTAGAGCTAGCAAAAAAGGTCATTGACTCTTCCTGACACTTGACATTTGTAGGGTTTCGAAAACGGCTTTGCGAGGTCCGAATGATTATTTGGAGCTGTCAGTATTCTCACTAAGTTCAGAGAACAAGTTGAACTCTATTGACCTCCGTTCTGTTGATTATCATGCTGATCTTTTAGATTTAGCTGTCCGATTCCAGTCTAGTGAGTTTGGCTAGGTTTTTCAAGTGATGAACGACGGGCTCAGCATTCCACTAAGGTTTGCGCTTTCTATTTTTCTTTTTAATAAAGGAGCTAGGACACTATGTTCGAGGCAGAAATCAAAATATTGTTAAGCGTATCTATATAGTTCCAGCAGAGGGATCGACTGATTAGTGAGTTATTAGCAGAGAGAATAATATTGTGTTCGTCCCAATATTAGTCTCAGGTGAACACAACTCCATTGCGGACTTATCATTCCTCTCCATTTTGTCTACTTTCGCCACAGAAGCCAGCTCTTATTCTTCAGTAGATACTTTGAGCCGAATTCAAGCTTTGTGCTTTAATATCCTTTTTTTTACCTTTCTTCGCATACTAATATCAACTTTATAGGGTAAATGTAATCCAAAAACAAATATCTATACGCTTGTGGTATGTTTCGATTCAGCACTCATTCAGGGTATCTACAACAAAGGCCCGCAAGCAAAGTAACAAATATCCTAAAATCCATCCACAACTATAGAGAAAAATAAGAAAAAAAAAGAATTCCTGACGTGAAATCCTTTTTTCCCTTTCCTTACCTTGGCCAAACAGCAATAGAATAAACTGCTTTTTGACGTGAGTTGGCATCGTACAACAGCCGATGAAGTTGAAAAAAATACGGAACTGATTGGCAGGTAGATTTACCTGGTAGCCTAATAAAAGAATGGGGTTTCCATTCCACCCTGAATGAAGAAACGACGACTGGAACGGGATAAGAAGTAGCATGCTGGTCAGCAAGTGGAGTATCGTTGATGATTTCTCATCAAGCGAAAGTCCTTGACTTGTTTTTGATAACAACTTTCTTAAGGCTCACAAAAAAAAAAATAAGTAGAAATGTAGGTGAACGAAAGTAAATACGTGTTCACGGAGCAAAAAAAAAAAAAAAATCTCCCCAATCTTGAAAATTGGATCGTGTTGAGTGATTACCCAGGATTCCCCTTATTATTTGGGCAAAAAAAAACTTATAATAGTTAATCCTTTAAGAAAAGCAAAGTATCCATCCAATGCGAAGCTTGAAATGATTTTTTGTACAAAGAAGATTAACTTCTTTGCGATTGAATGGGGCGTATTCTTAACATTTTGTTTCGCCTTTAATAAAACTAAAAGGTGTTTTTTTTAGAGGTTTGTTTTTCGAATTGGCAATACTTTTTCCAGCGAAAGCCAATTTGACAGCTGATAGCTGATTTGTTCTCAGTTTGGTTTGACATTTCACCGTGAATAGGCTTACGCCAGAACAATGCTTGCAAATTGTGTAAATTTAATTCGAAAATCGTGGATCAGTTCGCGAAACTTATTGAGCAAGTAATTCGAATAACCATGGATCGTTTTCGTACCATGAATACTTTAGTTGATAATTCGTATCCGCAGAGATGCGAACCGAAGAAGCTGTTGCTGTTGTGGAGTAGTATTAAAGTGGACCCGAATGAGTCGATTGGTCATTGTGCACAACAATTGGAGTTGTGTCCATCAATTTTATGGAAGATTTTGAGAAAGGATCTTGGTTTACGAGCGTAGAAGATCCATCTCAGTGAATTGGCTGAAAACGAGATTGATCTGGATCCCCATTTTCAGCACAAAATGTTGGTCAGGGATAAGGCTCATTTTTGATTGAATAGCTACGTTAACAAGCAAAATTGCCGCATTTGGAGTGAAGAAAATCCACAAGCCGTTGGGATGCCACTTCTTACCATTGGCCTTCTTGCAAGAGTATAAAGCCTTCTTAACGCGTTCTTGGATGTTGGGCTTTCAGCTAAGTTTACTATCCAACATAAGACCCAGGTATTTTGCTTTGTCTTTAAAAACAAGGTTTGTTCCATAAAGTTTGGGCTAAGTAAGGAATTTTATATTTCCTGGTGAAAAGGATTAATTTAGTGTTTTGAGGGTTTACCCCCAGTCCACATTTATCAGCCAATTTGGAGACTACTCTCTTAGAGTAGTCAGGTGCTTCTCTGAGACAGCTATAGTAACGTCGTTTACATTGGTGATCACCCTGCAGCCCTCCCCTTCCAGGATAAGTAGAAGCTCATTCACCATAAGATTCCAGAGGAAGGGGTGTTCCTCTACTGACAAACTTTCGAGCGGAGGCTGCGCCCACTTTTGTACTGATAATTCAATTGCTAAATTGGTCTATCAGTACCCCAAGCGAAGCCACTACCTTAGAGTTCGGCAATGCACGTGCAATCGCCCCTAGTACGACGGTGTTAAAAGCTACATCAATATCAAGAAAAGCAAGTCCTTGCACTCTAATGATTTTGTAATGATGCGTACTGCTCCAAGTGTGGAACAGTTTCTATCGACCTGCCTTTGGTATACGCTTGATGAGACTCTGACAAACAGGTTAGGAGTAGTACTGCAATGGAGATGACTATCGATCGATCTCTCCAAAGTTTTAAAAGGAAAGATGATAGACTTATGGGTCTGAGATTTATTTGGACAGACGTGAGAGCTTTTTCCCGTTTTAGGTATAAATACAACTTTGACTTCTGTGCATAACTTGGAAATGTGGACTACATCCAAACAGCCTTTAAAGATAGCTGTCAGCCAGGGGAGGATGTTGTCCGAAGTCTATTGAATTTCAGAGGGTGTTATGCCATTAATAATACCATCTGGTAGTACACAACTTACTAGTTCTTAGCTAATGTCTAACTAACCATCCTGTCGCCTGTGCAATATTATAATACATACATACATAGGTACCTATCAGCTTGTTTTTCAACGTCCTGAAAATACTATTTCTAATGACAGAGGAAATGGGTTGTATTCTCACAAGCTTCCCCGTTGGTTCGCGGCGTGATACCTTATCAGGTTATGGCCAACATTAACATGGACTATTTATATCTTTTTATGAATTTGCTGATACTGGCTTTGTAATGCTTCCTTGATGTTTCACAAAGAAGAGATTTCCATCTGTTTTTTGGCTTCCATTTGGATTGACGGTTTAGTCAGCTTGTTCTCTAAAACAAAACCTTAAATATTGTGCTCTGAGCCACGAACCTTAAACTCTTCGTGGCAACCATTGGCAAATTCGATTTTATTTCAATAACAGAAAACTGTATACTTTCTAATATCCGCTCCTAACCATGACGAAGTGTATGACATTACTGTCGAAGAAGTTAGGAATGCGGTCAAATACTCAAAAAAGTAGTTGGGCCAGACGAGATACCCTCTTAGTTCTGGAAAAAGATGGGAGACATCGGGTCCAGATGGCTCATTTTTCTTATCTCCAAAATTATGAGCGGTGATCTAATGCCTAATCAGTGGAGGGAAAGTTATTTTCTTCCTTTAAAAAAAAGGAAAGGGCGAAACGTGAAACTGCGATGACTACCTTTCTGTTAATCTGATGTTACACACCATGAAGATCATTGAGAGGGTATTAGATGGCTGACTGTTTGTCTCGGGTAAATCAACAACAGATGCAATCCAAAGTATAAGGATCATAATGGAAAAACATCGTGATTCATTAAAGGACTTGCATATGCTGTTGGTTGATTTTAGAAAAGCCTTTTATAGACAACCAAGAGATTTCTTATGGGTGGCGCTAATACAACGCGGAGTTTTAGAAACCTACGTGCGCATGATCATGGACATGTATGAGGGAGCAAGGACAAGAGTAAGATGTCCCGCAGGAGTCACCAAAGAGTTCCCAATCAAAGTCGGTGTAAACCAGGGAAGCGTCCTCAGTCCCTTGCTATTTATTACAGTCCATTATTATCTACTTGAAGGAAAAGTGACGGACCCCAAAATGCATCAGTTATTCTTTGCTGACGGAGCTATCATAAGTGAAGATCAAACGTCCCAGCAACGAGCACTTGATGTATGGGTGGATGTTTTGGAGGGAAATGAGTAGGGTATTAGTTCAAAAAAGACAGAATATCTATGCTGCACATTCTCTGATCCACACCGGCTTATACTAGACATTTACTTGAACGGAAAAGTGCTTCTCAAATACGAAAAGTTCAAATATGGGAATCTATGATCAATAGCGAAGCAACTTGTGATGATGGCATCAATCATTGCGTAAGCGTAGGGTGGATGAAGTGGCGGGAAAACTCCGCTATCTTCCGTCATCGAAAAATACCCCCTAAGCTAAAAGGAAGGCTCTACACCGCAGTTGTACGTCCGGCGCTCACACACGGTTCACAATGTTGACATTGCCCAGCAAAACTATGAGGGCAAATTAACGGCAACTGAGATGAATATGGTTCGCATGACAGCAGGAGTAACAAAGCTTTAGAAAATAAGAAGTTCAAAGATTCGAGGAAGCCTTCATATAAGAGACCCATCACGTAAGATAGAGCACGACCGGCTCAGTTGATATTGTCATGTTCAAAGCAGAGATCCTTCGAACCCCGTCAATATCAATCAACCTTCTTACACAATCGGGCAAAAAAAGCAGACCAAAAAACAACTGGATCACACATATGCAAAAACACCACCATCCGATTGATTGAAGTCAAACCGGCAAACCCCACAGGCGGACCAGTAGGGATGCAGTAAAGTGAGAGGGTTGTGATCATTCTACACCGGATCCTAACCTCGCCGTAAGGAAGAGAAGAAGAACAGAAAATAGCTTTTAAAGCCGCCTGGCTATCAACGAAGAATAATACATCATCTCGTGCTAGAATCTTAGAATCTCCTCTCTCACTCATTTGGCTGCAGCCAGACTTGCATATACAGATCTAGCGGCATCAATGTGAAGAATAGCTTCCATCAATGTTTCTATCACGAGTCGCTTAAGCAAATACTTTACATACTTGTATGTACTTCAAAATGCAACCGAGCGGTTAATATCTAAAGTGAAAACAAACTTCATTGGCTCGCCTTCTTCTAGGTATCTACTCCAACAGAACTAATTAAATTAATAAAAATTTCTGTTACACATTCTAATATCTTGCGTAAGAACAACTTCAGAAATTAATTTATTATTGATATCACCTGTTGCGTCTGCTACACAAGTGGCAATCATATACCCCACTGAATCTGATATATAAAGGAACACACTTGTGAAGAATAATCAGTTTTTTAGCTTTCAAAGTGTGAGAGAGAACCAATTTTATAAGATGCGCTTCACCTGTGTCCTACTCCTGCTTTCAGCAGTGGCCATTTCTGCTGACCTTCAGTCTGATTTCAACGATATTATCGATCAACTTCCAAAGGAACGCATAACACAGATTGCTCAAGAGTATGCTGCCTCAGATCCTCGATTCCGTAGTGGTCTGTCATTCCTGCAAGGATTCAATATTCAACGCTTTTTGGGGGAATTCCTTGAAACCGAAGAAGTGAAAAAAATTTTTGATTACTTCAAGGATCGTGGAATCGATTTCAAAGTTATTCTCTTCCGCTTTATCCCTGAATTGCTGGGCCAGCCCTCTATCCTGGAAATCCTGGATTCTTCCGCCAACCAGATAAATGCCGATAAGCCATTGTTATCCGGAGACTTTGTTACTGATTTTCTGAAGGTAATGCCTTCAGGTGAGCTCTCAGCTTTAATTCAACAAAAAATCGTGACAAGTCCAGAATTCGCCAATTTTGCTGAAGCTGTGCAAGATCCTAAATTCAAAAAATTATTCTACCGAGCAATGAATTCGAAGGCTATCCATGGAAACTTTGCAGACTCTAATTCGTTGAATGTTAGAGGATTTTGGTCAAACTTATTTAGGGGAATCGTTGCATTCTTCAAAGCATTTTCAAATTGACTCCAATAAATTTCAATACAGATGAAGTTTCTATTTATTTTCGTTATTCAAATGGGTTTGTATGAGTGTCAAGTGAAGTTTCTGAGTTCCAGATTTAGATTTGATTTAAAGCAAAGCAGATTCGATTTACTTAGGGAAGTGTAGTCTAGAGACGCTGCAGAAAACATTCCGACATGGGTAATATTTTTGTTGGACAAAAACTGCAGTGCTTCTACAATATTCCAACATTTTCTAAATACCTTTTACTTTAGAATGACTCTTGGCATCAGTATGTTCTCTTCATGACAAAGTGAAAGATGGACAGGCGAAAATCTGGAAGCGATGCTGAATCTTCGTCCTTTAAGAGATATGTATATAGCGAAGGCTCGGCAGCTAAGACTGCTAACAGACTAGAGGCTGATCTCTGGACAATGTGTCCCTGTGGTCACTCATAAATCCTAACTCGATGGAAAGTTTCCAGAATCCAGACGGAAGTGGACTACATCATTCTGCTCCCAGAATGAAACCGGAGATTCTCTATGAGAATTCCTAGCAGGGAAGAATGAGATGAGGGAGTAGTTTATACCAAAGGAGAAATGGCTATATATTAGGTGCGCAACTAAGTTCTAGCTATTTGTCAATAGATGGCTCCAGCAGTAAGTTCTGATCGATTTTGACATATCTAAAACGTCATGAACAGAGCTTAGACATATGGTAAACAAACTGTTTTGACACATTAGTGATTTTGTTTTGGCGTCATATACTTTTGGTTGTTTGAAAATGTCTGATTTTGTGCCAAATAATCGTCATTTGCGGGAAGTGTTGATTTTCTTCTTTCATTCGAAAAAAATGGCGACTGAAGTGCATCGAGAGCTCCAAAAAGTTTACGGAGATGCTGCTCTAAGTGAAAGAACGTGCCGTGATTGGTTCCGTCGCTTCAAAGACGGTGATTTCGATGTTGACGACCGTCCGCGTGAAGGAAGCCCAAAATCCTTCGATGACGCTGAATTGGAGGCATTGCTCGATGAGGATCCGTGCCATACGCAAGAACAGCTTGCTTCAGCATTAGGAGTTACCCGTCAAACCATTTTCAAGCGATTGCATGCATTTGGAATTATTCAAAAATAAGGAACTTGGGTTCCTTATGATTTGAAGCCAAGGGACGTTGAGCGTCGTTTTTTCGCCTGTGAACAACTGCTTCAGCGGCAAAAAGGAAGGATTTTCTTCATCGCATCGTGACGGGTGATGAAAAATGGATTCATTATAGCAACCCAAAGAAAAGAAAGTTATGGGAACTGCCCGGTCATTCGTCTACGTCGTCGGCTCGGCCGAATATTCTCACTGCGAACATTATGCTGTATATTTGGTGGGACCAGGTCGGTGTCATTTATTATGAACTGTTGAAACCCAACGAAACCATCACTGGGGAATGGTATCGACTTTTAATTGATGCGATTGAGCCGAGCACTGCGCGAAAAACGGCCACAATGCGAGCAGAGGCACGAAAAAATGATTCTACAGCATGACAACGCTCGGCCTCACGTTGCCAAACCCGTCCTACCCCACCCGCCATATTGCCCAAATACTCATATTGCGCCATTCGATTATTACTTGTTCCGTTCGATGGCACATGGTCTGGCTGATCAGCAGTTCCGTTCATATGAAGACATTAAAAAATGGCTTGATTCGCTTAAAAAGATGAACCCTTTCATTCGAGCTCTGCCAGAAAGATGGGGAAAAGTTGTAGCTAGCGATGGGTAACCATTTTTTTCACAATAAAGTTGCATTTTCATCAAAGAACAGTGAGAACTTAGTTGCGCACCTAATATACCGACGGATCAAAAAGGATGTTGGTACCGAAAGCTGGTGTCTACTACAAATAGCTCTTTTAGACTGAAAGATGGTTGCAATATTTTTCAAGCCGAGGTTGTCGAAATATTACAGGAAAAATAATCAATATCTACGTTGATAGTCAAGCATCCATTAAGGCATTGCAATCAACCGCGATAAGATCCAGGCTCGTAAAACTTTGTCGAATAAAATTGAATGAGATATCAGTAATCAACATGGTGTCTCCAGTAACGAAAAGGCGGATGAATTAGGTAGAAATGGGTCCTACAATTTTTCACAGACTCTGATCGAGGCTAGCATATCGCTTAGCACACTATACTGGGAAATAGTCAAAATGCTAACAGATGTTAGTGTCAATTAGACACATGTGCTACAGCTAGATCGTTATGGCCAAATCTATTAGTCAAAAAAAAGCTTAGTTGTAATGAAATTCGAACAGAAGCTTGTATTTTTACTGGTTACTGCTCGATAGGTAACCATGCAGCACGCTTGCGTTTTCATACAACGATTACTATAAAAACTGTAGGGACGAACAAAGAAACAGAGTCTATTCGCCATCTACTGTGTGACTGTCTGGTACTAGCTCTCAGAAAAAGCACAGCACTTGACAGCGAGTTCTACTCTGGACTAGAGAATCTACGAAATATAGAGCTTAACAAACTCCTGAGATTCGTTCGTTTAGCTGGGCAGTTTTAACTAGCGGTTGACTTAGAATCTCAGAGTTTTTCAATAAATTAAGCACAATGGACTCTATGTGGTCTTAGTGAGCCGTTGACAATCCTGTCAATAAGGGCACCCATTTACCTAACCTAACCTTCTTAGTAATCCGTGGCTTTTTTAAGGATTTTGAATGAAATTCCCTCAAATACCCTATTTTTCGAAAATCACATAGTCGGACATGCCTTGGTTTTGGCATATGTGGGAAACATCCTGGATAGTTTTTAATATTTGTCCTGGTTTGTCTCGGATTTATGCTTTCTTAGTTTCCTTCGGCAAATTTAAAGTATTCTATTCTCAATTCCCTCAATGAAGAAACTAAAGAAACATATCGATATACTTACTCGCACGTCAAAAGCAAACAGACTGTATTCAGATTAAAAACGAACACACCCTCCCAATTTTCCATTGTCAAAGTCATTGTCGTTTTTTAAAGAGTAAAACAAAGTTTTATAAAGTTGATGTACAATTTTGAATTTACTTAAAATTAATATATAAAGGGTGAGCAATCTGTTAGGTTAGGTTGAAGTGGCTGCCAGCTATTAACGCCAATACACATAGACCAGTGATAGGTCCGTTGTGAAACCTATCACGAGAAATTTCTCCTGCCTAAGTAGGAGCTTCTAATGGAGTGAAGGGGGCTTCTGATATCTATATTTGTAAGATCCCCGAAGTCATTGAAGTAGAAAGCTTTTAAGTGAAGTTTTCTTCTAGGGGAGAAACACGTGCAAAGCAAGTGGAGAATAGTTCTCTTACTCTCTGCGTTCAAGCAGCTACTACAGAAATTATTTGAGTAAACGTCAAGCCTTGAAGCGTGCTTGCCTATTAGACAGTGCCCAGTAATGACACCAATTGTGGCGCTGATATGCAGTCTGTTGAGAGAAACCAGAATCTTAAAGCATTTCAGGTCCAGCTTAGGTCAAACCTGTTGCAACAGGAGTCCACCTAAGATTGGTTCTTTCGATTGCATTCAACTTTAATTTAAGTTTACATGTAGCGATCGGTTCACCCAAGGTACCATTATCCGGAAGGATAAGTGCCGTAGTTTTATATCTGGCGAATTAATCAGCCTTACAGTTTCCGGCGATATCCCTATGCCCTGGCATCCAGCAAAGGTGAATATTAAACTGCTATTGAGTATAGGGAACACGATTCCAAGGACTTGATTGCTGCCTGGCTATCCGAAAATATGCGTATATCTATCGCTGATATGACGATTTCCTTTAGCCAGGATAAAACTTCCTTAATCGAAATTATTTTCGTCTGGAACACGCTTCACTGATTTGAAAGACGGAAGAACAGGCTAAAATTAAGTCTATTAGAAGAAACACCTCCATCTACCACGTCTTTAGTTTTTCAACCGCCCATATAAAAGTGGATGGTCTTATCTCCTACAAATCGATCTTCCTCCCAGAAATTCCTGGAAGGGATGGTGACTCTAAAATTCCTATCAAAGTTTAACTTGGGAATGGTGTAGTCGATGTTTTCTGGGAGAATTCTGAAAATATTCAAAATGCAGGCGTGGCGAAATTCTTTATTTGACCAATGTGAGATTACTTTAAGAAGAATAGCTGCACTAGCCCCCATTTGTCTGCCAACAATTTTGAGGGTTGTCAGATGAAACAGAATATCTAGTGCTGCAGATGAAGTCAACCTCAGTGCTCCGCTTATATACAGACAAGCTGATTTTTGGACTTTTTTTAGTTTGCTAAGGTTTATAGCTTTATCCAAGGCAGTCCACCAGACAACCCGTACGTGATGATCGCTTTTATAACCGAAATGTCGGTGACTAATTTGGGATTGCAGACCAAATTTATTCCCAATAGCTTTTTTGCAAGAGAAAATAGCTAATATAGCTTCCATGACTCTTTTACATTGAGTTTCCGGGTTCATTTTCTATCCAAAATAATACCCAAATATTTTGCTTCATTGGAGAAAGTTAAGCTTACACCATTCAGAGTAGGAGGTTCAATGAATGAAATTTTATATTTCCTAGAAAAGAGGACTAGATCAGTTTTGTGGGGGTTCACACCTAAACTATCTACATCTAGCTGTCTATTTAATAAGTTTTTTTAAAGCATTTTGTAGGAGTTGTTTTAAAGCGCTTAGGTGCTTCCCTGAGACGGCTATACCTACGTCGTCTACATAAGCGATCACCGTGCATCGCTCAGCCTCCAGAAGTTTATTTACCACCAAATTCTAAAGAAAAGGGGATAGGACACACCCCTGCGGTATGCCTCTGCTGATAGATTTTCCCTCCGATATCCCACCCAGTTTTGCGTTGATAATGCTATTAGTGAGCAGTAAATTGATCAACTCAGCAAATGGTGTTATTTTCTGTAAAAAAAATTGATTTAATATTTTTCAAAGTTTTTTGATTTATTAAAGAGAGTAAACTTTCCCATTATTTATGGAAAATAATTTCATTAGATGGCTGCCATGACTGTCTTGGCCCTAGCCCATCCTCTCAACCCAACTTTCGATGGTTCGGGGCTCTATTTCACGAATAGCTCGATCAATATTGTGCTTAAGTACTTGAATCGTTTCTGAATTTTCAGCACAATATCGATCTTTAACGGCACCCTACAAAAAAAAGAAGCCAAATCGCAACTCCACGTAGGCCAAGTAACGTCTCCAAAATGGGTGATTACAAGATTTTTGAATTTAGTGCGCAAAAGATCGATTGTTGGACGGATTGTAGCGCAATCTTGCTCAAACCAAAGATCATCCACGTTCATTTCCTTATTTTCTGGCCAAAAAATCGGTTGTCATGCCTCAGCTATCCTCATCTTCGAAGAAAAATAGGCCAACAGCAGTAATATTCTCTGCTGGGCACGTAGGACGAACACGAGGATAACTTGTCTTATCAATTAGCATGTCGATCTCATGAACTTTCTTCACAAACTTACGTACAGCAGTCCTGGTTGGTGCACTATTTCGACCGAAATTTATTTTTAAAATTCGCACTGCTTCGGCAACACAGCACTCACTTTGGAAATAAGTTTTGAATATTTCCCCACATTTTCCACGATTCCTTTCGTGCTGCTGTGCAACTTCAGCAGCAGGGAGGATCAAGCTTGAGTCCCTACATCGAAAGAAGATGAGAGAAGTACAGCGTAGCGTGAGACATGACAAGCGCAATTACATCAATGCGCTGGCTACGGAAGCAGAAGAAGCAGCAGCGAAGTGCAACAGCAGAACCGTTTGTAGAATCACTAAAGAGCTTATAGGTGACCGAAGCTCTACTCAACACCCAGTGAAAGGCTTAGACGGTTCGTCGCTAATATCGGATGAGGATCAACTGAAGAGATGGAAGGAGCATTTTGCTTCAGTTTTAAACCGAGTATTCGCCAGCAATATGTATCCAAGTCAGACTGAAGTGCCCAGAAAGAAATTCCCGAATCCGCACCACAACCCCCAGTAAGGAGGAGATTATTGCCGCAATCAAAGCATTGAAAACTAATAAGGCGGTAGGACTTGACGGCATACCCGCGGAGCTTTTTCAAGCTGCGCCAACAGCGTTGGCAGACCTACTGTTCTCACTTGTCGTGAGAACATGGGAAGCCGAGAGTTTTCCGGATGAGTGGAAAAAGGGAATGATCGTCAAGCTCCCTAAAAAAGGCAACCTATTGCAGTGCGAAAACTGGAGAGGTGTCTGCGTGCTGCCTACTGTGGCCAACACAATAGCTAGAATCATCCTGGAGCGAATCAAAGAACACCTTGAAGACACACTCGACGCCGAACAAGCAGGTTTCCGCTCTGGATCCTCCTGTGTCGACCACATCAACACCCTGCGGATTATCATCGAGCAATGTGTTGAATATCGATCACCACTTCACCTGGTGTTCATCGATTTTGAAAAGGCGTTTGATAGTGTCAATCGGGAATTTATTTGGCGTGCCTTGAGCAGGAGAGGCATTCCTGATAAATTAATAACAATTATCAAGGCTGCTTAACAGGAAATGGGGGAATTCGATGGACTCTCACATCTGAACTCAAACACCTCGACTACGCCGACGATATATGCCCACTGTCTCACAGAATAATGGATCTTCACCAAATGACAGCAAATGTGGAGAGGGAAGCAGATGTCGTTAGACTGAAAATTAACTCGGCAGAAACAAAAATGATCAGCCTAGGACCAAACTCATCAACTCATATATGCAGTGTTGGACAAATGGTTGAGAGAGTAGAGAGTTATCAATACCTTGGGAGTATTGTCTCAACCGATGGCGGAACCGAACTGGATATAGCCAGCCGAATAGGAAAAGCAAAATCTGCATTTGGGATGCTATCCATAGTTTGGCGAAGTAATGCAATCAGCTTAAACACCAAGCTACGACTGTTCCGTTCCAACGTTGAATCCGTGCTGCTATATGGATGTGGTACCTGGAGAGTGACCGTCACTATCACGAGGAAGCTGCAAACGTTTGTCAATAGGTGTCTACGCTACATCTTAAGGATATTCTGGCCAAACCGTGTCTCTAACAAACAGCTTTATCAGATAACGGGCCATGAAACTATAGGCACAACCATACAACGACGAAAGTGGCAGTGGATCGGTCACACTCTCCGAAAGGGTGACAGGTCCATAGCTAACCAAGCGATGCAATGGAACCCGCTTACCCAGGATGGCAGGATACGCGGCGGTCCTAGGAGTACGTGGCGCAGAACAGTTGAGAAAGAAGCACAACAACTGGGAAAGAGTTGGGGAGAGCTGTGGCACATTTCCAGAAATCGCACACGATGGCGCGTAGGCGTTGTAGAGGCCCTAAGTAAGTTTCGTGCTGCTGTCATATTATGATACTGTGTTTCTGTCAATTTGTTGATCGCGAAAGAGCTGTCAGTGTCAAAATGACATATGTTTTCAAATGAAACCAGCGGATGGTTTTAATGGTTGACTGTCCTGGCGAGTTCGGGATTTTCATATCTTGTGTCTCGTTCCAACGAAATTCTTATTGCTACTCCAGACATATGCAAAGAGATCTGGAAAATTGTTCTAAAATTATTTGTTTGCTTTTTAGCGTGCATATGTACCTACATATATAAAAAATGTCAAATCGAAGTGATCACAGATGAACAGCACATTCATACTCGTAGCTGCACTTTATTTTGTTGGGGACAGTATACAATTTCAATCCCAAGTTTATGAATAATTTGTGTACAAATTTGTTTTCTGAAATATCTAAAATAACTGGTCCGTATCTGCGGAGACTACTTCTTCATAAGATTGAGGCGAATGAGTCCTTCGCTTTGTTTTGCCTGCCAGATCGTTATTACAATTTTCCTCTACTAACTCGTACCGTTCCGAATGACCACTTTTATTGGTGCTCTTCATCACCAAAGTCACTAAGTGCATACAAGGACGCCTGCCAACACCTCCATTTTTATTATCCAAGTGATGACAGTTTTTATTTCCTTCAATTGTTGTAAGTCATTCACCTTCGCAAGACCCCAATAGTAGTCTTTCCTTTCCCTTCATCAAAGTTTGTTCAACTTTCAGACAAAACAATGGCAAAGGACTAGTTTTGGATTTTAAACTTGTGAATTTGGCAGTTCATACAACAAAAACAAGAAATGTCAAATTTTACAAGCGAATCACACAATGAAGTACTCTACGTCAAGCGTTTTGTGTTTGCTTTCGTCCTTATAAGAGTGGCACTTATGAAGAACATCACACCAAATCGAAACGATGACTAGGGCGATAACAATGGGATCGGAAACAGAGAATAGCTGTGAAATGCTATTTCTAAGGGATACTTTAAAATAGGATCCTTCAAAATTCATTCAATGATAACGGGGTTTCATCTGAAACTTCTTTGAGAATCTTTGAGGGAAGAGCTAGTCACTTGGGTAAATCAATTTAAAATCTATGTCCTTTCATTTATTTCGAAGAGGCGGAATAATTAATCAAGTGTAATTTCCAGAAACCAAAGCTTCACAGCACACACACACACACACGTTGTGTGAGAAGTCCTTTTTTTGTCATAGTTGAGTCTATTGTCTTTCAGACGGAACTGTTCAATTGGCTTTGATATGACATTGATGTTGGCCGGGGGAATTGGGTGGTTTGTTCTTGCGATTGCTTTAGGAACAAATCGTTTTTTGGTAATCATACTTGGAAGAGAAGACCGGTCCTTGCGCAGTTCTATAAATCAAAGCCCCAAAAATGATGATTTGTTAAGGATTCGATAGTTTGTCATTGTGACATTAACAAATGGGCTTAAGACAAAAAAAAAAAAAAAAAAACCAAAACGAGGCAGCTTATAAGGCAAAAGGACCTTCTTTGTGGAGGAGTGTGTGCGTGGAATGGAGTTAATTGTGTCACCATCAAAATTTTGCTGACATTTATTAATTACTATAGCAATTATCTTGACAGTACATATCTTCTGGAGGGGTTGGCATAATATTTGCAGACAAATCGATTATAATGAATCAATTTTGCTTGGTGGTGTGCATGGGTTAGATTGGGTTAGGTTAAGTGAAAGCATTTTGTAATAGAACTTTGAATATTACTACTTTAGTTGGTAGAGTCTATCGACATTCTTTGCCTTATTTGCATTTTCCCTATGCTTAGCTACAATTTCAGATATTTATTATTAGCCCATGTCGTGATCCCACCATTCTCCTACCTAGATCAGCAAATGGTTCGGGGTCAAAATCGAGGATCAATTCCTTACCAGGGTGTTCGCCTTTTAATTTCGCTAGTTTTACTGGAGGTTATCAGTGCTGTGTTAAACGTTGTGGGATGCCACGAAAGCACTGTGAGACGGTTTTTGAAGAAATTAAGCTCGACGGGTAAAACGGAGAGGCAACCTGGGAGCCTAAAACCCAAAGAAACGATAACACGACAAGACCGGATATTGGAGCGCATGTCTCTGAAAAACCCGATCGCAACAGCCAAAAGAATTGAGAAAAAACTTGAACGAGAGATGTTCTATTAACATCAGCACGCGGAGTGTTCAATTCTGGCGAAATCAAGGGGGTCTCCAAGCCCGTAGACCTGCAAAAAATCCGCTTCTCTCTGCAGTAATGAAGAAAAAAAGATTGATGTAGACCAAACAGCACCGGGAATGGACCGCCAACAATTGGAAAATTGTCATATTTTCTGACGAATTTAAATTTAATTTGATTGGACCTGACGGAAAGCAGACAGTGCGAAGGAGAGCTAAGGAGCTATATTTAGACCGTTAAGCATTCACCTTATGTTATGGTTTGGGGATGCATTTCAAAATGGGGACTTGGCTGTATTTTTCTTTTGGATGGTTCCGTAAATGCAGCGAAATACAAAAAATCATTGCTTATGGTGTTGTTCGTACAATAGGGGAGTTATGCTACTACATCCCAAATCTCATATTTCGGGATGATTCTGCTCCCTGTCATCGCGCTCATTCCGTAAGTAAAAACAAATTTTGACCTAAAATTCAATTTTAAAACCATTTCTAAATATTGCTTTCTTTCAACAGATAATCCAATGCATAGCAGATATTGACCTTGAAACCCTAAATTGGAAAGCAAATAGCCCTGACCTTAATATAATAGAGAACTTATGGTCAATTATGGGTCAGAAAGTATGCATCATTGGCACCTAAAACAATTGAAGAACTCAAAACAGTCATAGAGGAAGTGTGACTCTATGCACCCAAGGATCCAAGCGGTCATAAAGGTTAAAGGCGGTGCTACAAAGTAGTAATTAAAAATAAAAACTGGACTCCCTGTAATAATGACTAATTAGTATTCTTCAATATTCCCTGAATTACTTTTAATAAAAAAAATGTCCTCACGTCAAGATGGCATCTAGGTTAAGTGAATCCGATGAAATGCCTACTCTCACTTCATCCCATTTGTTTAATTTTTGACGAGTTCTAGGATCTTTCTATGTCCACAAATGGTGTAAGCAAACGTCGTGTACTCCGCTGCTTTTTTTGAAATAATTAAATCCAAGGGCATAGTTCCAAAATTCACCCTATCCAAGTGCACTTTGACTTTCTTCTTTTATGTATGAAATAATAAATCTGACATTCTTCAACTCATTTGCTCAGATATAATGTTTAGAAGAAAGAAAAATGCCAAATGAAGCAAAATCATATAAAACGATTTCCCTGCTCCCTTTTAGGAAAGAAATCTTGTGTCTTCCCACCAATTTGGATTTAGAGAGAGATACTGCACTACTTAACAAGCGCATAGAATAAAAAACAACAAAGTCTGTTCAACCATTTTTCTAGACCTAGCACAAGCGTTTGATAAAGTTTGGCATCGAGGACTAGAATTTAAACTACAAATAATCTTCCTGAGGATTCTTAATTCATGCATTGCAGAGCGATACAGTCTCGTTTAAGTTATGATGACGAATACTCCAAACTAAGGAAGATATCAGCAGGAGTACCACAAGATAGTGTTCTGTTACCAATAACAATACAAGACAATGCTGACGAAGCAGAGAATAAATTACAGAAAGCAATAT
The DNA here is from genome assembly GCA_963082735.1 of Pocota personata. Taxonomy (NCBI): domain Eukaryota; kingdom Metazoa; phylum Arthropoda; class Insecta; order Diptera; family Syrphidae; genus Pocota; species Pocota personata. The sequence goes on from OY720430.1 coordinate 204,916,575, forward strand.
ATCTGTAAGCAAAACTAAATCTGATCATATTAACTTTACTAACAAAAGAATAAATACTGTAGCATAATAATAACTACGCTCCCTTAAAGTATGACGCAACAAATTCCGAAGTGACTTTTCATTCTGGCAGAATTTTGGTTCGAACTGTCCTTTCATTCGAGGTTCGTGTCTGGGATGAAGTCTCCACAGCTCATGTCAACGAAAGAGACGAATAATATCAGGGATAAAAGGGAATTATAACTGCAAGAATTATTTCTCTTGTTCCAGTGGTCGAAGAATTTGCTAGAAGTTTCTGGCTATCAGAAACTTCTGCTATATAAGGACAGATGGCGATTGAGAAAGGAGCAGTAGTTTCTAAACTGTGGCGAAGAGATTAGAAAAGTGATAGTGGGCGAAGTTGTAATTTTGTGATAAATTGGAAGTTGAGATTTAAGAAGAAGAAGTAATTAGTTTGGATATGTGAATTAAGTAATTGAAAGGATACAAAGTGATTTGAGAGGACAGAGACCTTGTAAGAAAAGAATTGCGAAGAATAGTGTGAACCTGAATTGTTCTATAGACTAGAAAATAAAGAAATAATTTCACAGAATATTGTTTTATCTACTCGAGCCGTAGCTCGCATATTACAATACGTTACGAGTTAAAATGTCGCTGCTTGCTGTGCCTTTTATGACTAGATTTAATTTTTTTGTGTACGTCTTCAACCTGTGAGTGGGTTTTTTCCCCTCTGTTTGCTGCGATTTCAGCCTTCAGCTCAGAATTCTCGTTTCTAAGTTCTAATACTTCTAGTTTCACTTCATCTAGTTTAGTTTCTAAAGTTGCCATCCATTTTTTTTTTTACTAAATTGCGTATAGCTTCTAACAATGCCTCCTTGGACATGCTTTCAACATTGTCTTAATTTTTTCTTAGTGACATTTTGATCTTTTTATTCTCTTGCTTAGCTGGTTCAGGGGACGAGAGGACCTGACGACTCCTTTTGGTATGTAACTCCAATTTGAATGTTGTCACTTAACGCATTCACAAGCTCCCAAGAGTATGCAAAATGTTATATTTCGGATGCGTAGGAAAATACCTTACCCCTACGCCTATAAATATGCAATATATATTTTAAGACGTTTGGTACAAATATCTAAACTCATTTAAAGGGTGTTTTTTGTAGAGGTTTGTTTTTCGAATCGGTAACTCTTTTTCAAGCAATAACCAGTTTGACAGCTGGTAATTGATTTTTATTCAGTTTGTTTTGCCATTTCATCATGAATAGACTCACTCCAGAATAAGGCTTACAAATTGTACAGATTTATTTCGAAAATCGTGGTTCAGTTAGCGAAACTTATCGTGCCCTACGCCTATTTTACGGTGAACCGTTTTAGCACCACGCATACTCTAATTGATAATACGCATCCGCAGAAATGTCGTACAGTGCGCACAGAAGAAGCTGTTGCTGCTATGGAGGACCCGAATGAGTTGATTCGCCATGGTGCACAGCAATTGGAGCTGTGTCCATCCACTTTATGGAAGATTTTACGGAAAGATCTTGGTTTACGAGTTTACAAGATCCAGCTCGTGCAAGAAGTGAAGCCGCTTTATCATCGTGTGCGTCGTACGTTCGGCGAATGGGCCGAAATCGAGATTGCTCTTGATCCTCATTTTCAGCACAAAATTTTGTTCAGCGATGAGCCCAAATTGCTGCACTTGGAGTGAAGAAAATCCGCAAGCCATTATTTAGACGCCATTACATCCACAAAAAGTCACTGTTTCGTGTGCTTTATGGGCTAGTGGAATCATTGCTCCATATTTCTTCAAAAGTGATGCCGGCCAGAACGTTACAGTCAGTGTAGAGCGCTACAGGTCCATGATTACTAAATTGTTCGTTCCCCAATAGAATGGCAATTTTGCGGAAAGGCTGTGGTGTGCGCCACAATCAATATATTGAAGGAAATATTGGATAAGCGCATAATTTTGCATAATGGACCTGTGAATTAGTCTCCAAGATTTTGTGATTTAACACCTTTGGATTATTTTCTGTAGAGATATGTTAAGTCGCTAGTCTACGCTGATAAACCAGAGACGTTGGATGACTTGGAAGCCAACATTCACTGCATTATTGCAGATATACGGTCCCAGCTGCTCTAAAAAGTGGTCGAAAATTGGACTTCCAGACTGCGTTTATTTGAGCTGGCCACGGCGTCCATATACCCGAAATCATATTTAAACACTAATGGCATAAAATTATCTTTCCAATAAAGCCAATATCATTTTAAAGTTCTATACATCTAAAAATACCACCCTCATGGCATACCAATTTTTTTTTTATTTAATTTTCTAACTGTGATTTGGAAATAAATAAGATGAAAGTTAGTGCCCTTTGTATCATCATTGCATATATGTACTCGTAGTATTATTAACAGCATAAGATGCACAAAGGGCAGAACATACTCTTGCCTCTCTCATACTTCATCTTCAACACATTATTATCCTTCAAGGAGTAGTAATAACAAAATTTAGTAGCACAGTGCAACTTACTTAATATCAATAAATTTTGCACATGAAAAAGGCAATAAGGACCATCTCATCACGTTATTTCTCTGTTGCTCCTTTCTCCTCATTTCTAATGACTTTTCTCAACACGGCAATAAATGTAGGGAAAAAGCAGAAGCAGAATGGTATGAAGATCTCCCAACGGCAAATTAATTAAATCAACCCTTACACGCACGCACACAATTAATCTTAACAAAGGACATCTCATCTCATTTCATCTGCAGTCATCCTCTTCGCCGTTGTCATCTTCTCCATCGTTGACGTTGTCCTTGTCGTATACTACATCTTCTCGTCATCTTCACGTCGTCTTATCATCATCGTAACTGCAAATGCGGCTTGTTGCTGCTCATTTTTTGCTTAACGCCTTTTATTTAACTCCCGCATCATCCTCATCGTCACATTTAAAACCTGATTTTAAGGAAAAGAAACGTGCCCTTAACAACCCGGTTTCGGGTGCTCCGTTTAGGTTATATGACAATGCATTAAAAACCAGGCACTTCGTGTGCCATTTTAATTCCTTGCATTCCGTAGTTTATGATAAGACCCAAAAGGCGTGCACACATACACACAGACGTCAAGGATTATTAGCACGTACTTAGATCCTTCATGAGTTGTTTTGGCCCCAGATGCTGCTGCGGGTGTCAGTCTGTGTGTATGCGCGGACAATTATATCGTAAATGAAAGTTGAATACTGTAATCCTTGCAGGATTATGTCCTACTAGGTACTACTTCTGTTGCTGTTGCTTCTTTGGTTCTTGTTCGCCGAGGACATGCTAGTGTTTAATTTGTTTTTTTTCCATGTTATCCTTGTGAGGACTAGGTGAGATTCCGAATGAATTGGTAGAAGCGCATGTGTTTAGTTATTCCAACATCAATCCATTTTTTTTTTTTTTTTTCAGGACACCCTTGTGCTCCATGTGGGGGTTTTATCATACTGAACATATAAAAGAGAAGGAGAGGCATTGGGTATAATTTATGAGGAGAAATTTTCTCTTTATTCTCTATGGGGAGTTTTTCCAATTTCGAAAGTGGTGAGTTTTCTGATAGAGGGGAAAACTAATAAATTCCTTTAATCCTTCGCGAGAATATCCTTTTGAGGGGCAACCCTAAATGAAAGGAGTATATCGCACTGTGTCAGCGTAACACATTGGCCTATATACACAATTATGTAGATTTGATTTGAGGGTCATTAGTCGCCTGCTTGATAATGGAATTTAGCTCAGATGTGGTGTTTAACAATTCAATGTTCGGGTAGCATTTACAAAATTGATATAGAACAAGGGTTTTGGAAAGAAAAACGAAAGAAAGAGCTACTAAAATTGAGTGACAGTACAAAAAAAAAAAAAAAACCGCTGGAAACTCTTCATGATCTTCTGCCGAGATACATACTATATATGCAACTGAGCCATGAGCCAGAGAAACGCTCTCAAAAGGAAACTTAGGGGTTAAGACAAGATAAACAGTTCACCAAACTTTCGGATGGAAATAGAGGCCAGCAATTTTTCGCATTGAGCAAACGTGACGTAATTCTCTTAGTAGACTTCCTCACCAGCCATTACTCACTTAATTACAATCTTGGCAAAAGTCCCTCTGACGTCTTTATTAAAAAAAAACAAGCCCAGCACAATTTGTATCAATGCCGCTGTAACTGGCTGCAGACTTAAATAATCCAATCAAAAATAGGTTCCTCCATGACCTGGACTTTTAACCTTTTGTTTTAGGAAGTGTTTGTATTGTATACACATAAGACCTTTAAGGTCACAGTGCTACTCGTATTTATACTTAACAGCTCCAATCCAGCCCCCACCACATTAACACTAATATTAAGTCTCACACAGACCCATTGCGGTCTAAATAAAGTCAAAGGTTATTGGAGATCCGATTTGTTATTTGCGTATTTGCCTTTCCGTAAGGACTGTCATCCTATTTACGGCACTGGCTGCCGATATATAAGGAAACTGCTGACAAAACTACAGACCCAAAAAGACTTATGGAAATTAAACACTTAGCATGCATGCGTACAACCAGCACTGAGAACTACCCCGACAGATGTAAATAAAGAGAAATAATTTAACATCTTACCCCAACTTCAACATAACTACGATTCAAATCAAAATAGCCCTAAACAGAAGACTGAAGTGAAAGAAAAGTCAATACAGTTTCAATACCACGATGGTGTGATCCAAGCGGAAGCGAGATTTCCCGAAACAGCACCTCAGCGAAGAGACATAAACTAGGTAAGTCACTAAAATGCATTTGTAAATTTATTCTGGATTCGCAGTGGTTCCAAGAGACTCAAAATAAATAAAAACTATTAATCTCGCTATTCTATTATTTCTTTTCAGGAACGATCTCTATTCATCCCACAGCCGGGACCACAATGAATCCATAGAGATCCGTGTGAGGTGGCACGATTTGTTGTGCGCCTACCTCAACAGCCTAACTTTACCTTTAAGAACATGTCTGCTACGTAATACAAAAATAAAAGTTCATTCGTTTTGTGTGGCTAATTGTTTTGTTCAATCCGCCCACAAATACGCCCACTTTTTAAAATATGTTATTTGTTTTATTATTTTTACAAGAAACTCAAAAATATTACATTAAATTGGCTGATAATAAGAGCGGTCCGATAGCCGAGCCTTGTGGAACGCCAGCGGTTATCGAGTATTCCTTTGAACATCTACTGGTTTCGTACTTTAGCACTTATTGGTGGATATATTTATTCACATTCCGATTCAGTAACTGGTAGGAATCTACTGAATATTATGCGCTCAAGAATATTTTCTACTTAACTTCTCAATTGGCCCTTTTCTCTCTAAAATTTGTGATCCTATTCTTATCGAAAATAAGTTGTAAAGACTTAATTATGAATTCGTATCCGGGCCAGATAATATTGCCGCCACATGCCTTAAAAAGTGCTCTTCCAACCCTTCTCCTTCCCTCCCCCTTTCTTACCATTTTCTTCTACCCCTTTCACAAGTTGAATTTCCTTAGAAGATTTGGAAGATCTCTTTCATAACCCAGATACACAAAAAAGTATCAAAAGATAACTAATTATTGCTCTGTAAACTTTCTTACATACCCAAAATCTTCGAAAGTAATTTATACGAAGCCTTAAGCTTTTAACATGGTTTCTTGAAAGGTAGATCAACTACTACAAATCTGGTCGAATTCATCTCCTTTACCATCTCTGCCTTAGATTATGGCAGCAAAGTCGATGTTATTGCAACCAATTTCAGTAAAGGTTTCATCTCATCAACTAATCCTTTTCAAACTGTCTGCCCTCGGCTTTGAACCCATATTGATGAAAGGGATATCTTCTTACTTAGAAAACCGTTCTTATACTGTTAGCTTCAAGTCTGTCCTTTCAGCTCCCTTTTTGGCCACCTCTGGTGTTCCACAAGGCAGGCATCTAGGTCCCCTTCTCTTCATCCTAACTATAAACGATATTGAGAAGGTCATTAAACACTCATCCCTTTCCCCTCTACGTTGACAATACCAAATTTTTTAAAGCTATTTCTTCAAACCAAGACTCTAGTCTCCTTCAACAAGAATCGGAAGGTTAACTCAAACCTTACAGTTTTCGATATCAACCGCAGGACTCCCCGCCTAAAAATTGGAGATCAATTTCATCCGTGCTAGTTTTTTTAATCTTATTTTTTAAGTCTTAGTTTTAAGTTAGTTGTATTAGTACATATAAGGGCGTTCGCCCCACCAAATATTTCCCACAGAAGGCAGAAGCCGGTGGGTTTGCCTGGTTTTGATGATCAGTGAGTGAGTGAGTGAGTGAGTGAGTGAGTGAGTGAGTGAGTGAGTGAGTGAGTGAGTGAGTGAGTGAGTGAGTGAGTGAGTGAGTGAGTGAGTGAATGAGTGAGTGAGTGATTGAGTGAGTGAGTGAGTGAGTGAGTGAGTGAGTGAGTGAGTGTGTGACCAGTCCCAAAGTAAGGATTCTTTGAAGTATTGTATTCTCAGCAACGGCTTAAATTTATTACGATTCCCGATGTGTCTTGCCTCCATCAATTAAATCAAATCATTGTGTCGGAGAAAGAAATCAAATTCTTTTTACGCCAGTAAGTATTAGTATTACTGTGCCTTTGGTTTTTCTACACAAGTTATTAATTTGTATTTTTCCTTGAAGAAAAAGCAAAACCTTCTTGCAGTTCTGCTGTGCATTCATGATTCTTAACTGAATCAATTACTTCGCGCTCATAAATTCTGAACATGAGTCCATTTATCGCATTCTTATTGCAGCTGTTGTGATAGCTATTGTAGGACTATGAGACACCCATCATTCGGTACAAAGTTGAAGACCATTTGCAGCATCTCTCGCGGAGTATCCTTTTTCTTGTTCACCGCCAATGATAGTAAATTCATGTCAGGTGAATGTGTGGCTCACTATTATTTCTTCTGCATCCTTGCATCAGGCTATATAATGCACGTCACGTCTCTTATACCCGAAGAAATTCCATTCCTTTCGTTTTATAGCACAGCAAGTATCTACACAGATAGGCGAAGGTGGTTTAACCCAGCCCACAGAGAGAATGGTGAAATTTATTTGTCTGCTTTTCCCATTTTATTGCCTTTGGGTATTTTTTCGTGTTGTTATTGTTGCCGTAGGCAGCAATATCTTATATTTTTCTCTTAGCCTTCCCAATTTGTCTAAGAACTAGATGGTGGCTATGGCCGAAAGGAAAATTGTTTTCACTGAGATTTCCTTCGGCGTTGTTGGTGTTCATCCGTCACGAATTGATTAAACCTATATGTGAACGAGTGATAGGTGATTGGGATATGTACACCTGTTAGATGTTTATGGGAACTTTCTGCATCACTTAATGGATTTATTTCGACTTCGAGACACAGACGCTACCAAACCAATTGGATAAGGGGGGGAAATGTTTATCTGTGCCTCCCGAAAGAAAACAATTCTCGGTATTTGGGGTTCTGGATTAACCTATTGATTTTCAATGAATTTTCTCGCAATTAAGATACTCAAAGGAGTGTGCTAGATTTTGACAATGTGATGTATTTCTCAGAAAGATGTCGAAGTCGAGAAGATGCCTCAAATCATACTAAATTAGAAATTGCGACCATAAGAAAACGCTATTAATTTCAAACTGGTGGTACGAGAAGAATCTTCGTGTGGTACACTGGACATTTTTCTTTCCTTCAATTTGATGGACAATGGAATTTTTGGGTAAATTTTTAATACATTGAATTTTACATACCGAAAGGGGGATATCTTTCAATAACAGAAATATGGGATGCTGTTTTCTAGATGTTAAAGTTGCAGCGACATCCTAAGATACTGTAGAGTTCTTCCTGCTGGAATACAAAAAAAAAAATCACCCAGACGTTACTACGTTTAATAGTAGGTGGTATAACATAGCCCGCGTAGGCAGATTTTGTCAGAGCTGAATTTGAGGAGAACGAAAAGATTGCTTTCATTTAATAGTATAGGCTTTCTAAAAGTCCATTTACAGCTCAGCGACCGGCGAATGGGCCAACTGCGAACAAACCATTTTTAGTACATTTAAAGGCACACAACTGACAACTTTATTATTCCAAAAGAACAGAGCTTAATTTATCTATTGATTAGTAGGAAAAAAGTTAAATTTTAATTAGTTTCTGCGACGAAATTAACAATTCGCTGATTTTTTCGCGAATAGGCGAATACTTCTTGCGAACTGTCAAATTCTATTCACATTCCACAGATGTGGAACGCAATACACATTCGCGCCACCAAAACATTCGCGAGAGTTTAACTTCACAATTCTTTTGTTTTGTTCTTGGTGGTAACGAATGACAAGTGAAATTCGTGAATGAAATGTCAAAATTTGCGAATATTCACTCGTTCATAAAAAGGTCGCTGAGCTGTGAATGGACAATAAATGGAGTCCACAGAGGTTAATGTCAAATGCGGACATGGTAAAAGATTGATTATTCCTTCTAATAATTTCAAAGGAGAAGATGACGAAACGACCACTCATTGTACACAGGCCCTACTGCATAAATATTAAGAAAGAAGGACAGTCCATCTTGGATGATCTAGGAAATTTGTCAACTTTATATATCTCCAACATCAAGAGATTTGTCTCCAGGTCCAAATGGATAGACTTCCACAAGTGAGGAATCATCTGCGGGGTGATTTTTTCTTTGAGTGATAGAAATTTAAGTTGGGATAACTGTTAAATCAGCTTTCAAATTTGGCAGATGTATATGACAGTTTTGTTCAGTATACTTTGGCAAATCATCATGAAAAGACTCACGCCTCAACAATACTTATATGTTATGGAAATTTATTTTCAAAATTCGTGTTCTGTTCACCAAACTTAAAGAGCTCTTCGTCCATTTTTTGGTGCGTATAATCGTCCATCTGATCAAGTTGTTACGTATTCGCTACTGTACAATACTGGAGTGAACAATCCTGAAGAGGTTCTTGAAACTTCATTATATCCAGAAAAACGTTCCTTATTATTTTTTTTTTTTTTTTCAAAAGTGATGCCGGAGCTCTCGTTACGGTCAAAGGGCATCATTACCGGACCATGCTCAATGAAAAATTTTCAGAATATGGAGGATATTGATCCGGATGAGATGTGGTTTCAACAGGATGGGTCTACGTGCCATACAGCAACTCAAACCATCGATTTATTGAAATCATTATTTGGCTAGAAGGTTGATTTCGCCAAATGGATCTGTCAACTGGCCTCCGAGATCATGGCTTTGACACCTCTCAGCTATTTTCTTTGGGGCCACCTGAAGACATTGATTTATACGGATAAGCAAACAACTATTGATCATTTGGAAGCCAATATTGTGATGGCTTTTCACAACGAACCTTTGTAAAACGTAGTCGAGATGCTCTTATGCTCGAAATTGTATTCAAACATTAAATGTCAAAAATATTATAATCAAATAAAATAAAAACATTGACCATTTAATTGATTTTTATGTGCTTCATTTCAATTTAAAGTTTCCACACGCCAAAAAAACACCCATTATTATCCGTAGCAAAGTTTAAGACCATAAGATTATCCAACCTTCTCTCTCAAGTAAAACTCAGCAAACTGGTACTTGAATGATACCTTAAGAGTTTCGTTGTAACTCCATATTAGTTTCTTTCAGTCAAATGACTAATTGTCTACTTGTTTATAGAAATCAATCAGGTGACTAAAATCTAATAGTTTATATTAAACGTGGGGATCCACATCGAAGTGAATTAGTTTAAATAGTTGTCATTCCCAATGAATCGTAAACGCTTCCGCTACACTTGAAAGATATAATTTCTTCGAGTATTTATTTTCGCACTTAAGATTGCTCAAGCCTAGTATATAAGCCCCTGCAATTCTCCAAGTAAATCAGTATAGTCTTCAAAACTGTTACCACTTTTCAAGATGCGCACAACTATTCTCTGCCTTCTGCTCTCGGCAGTAGCTATTTCGGCTGATCTGCAGTCTGAGTTGGATGACATAGTCAGTCACCTACCAATGGAACAATTGGTACAGGTCAGTCAGAAGTATGTTGCCACCTATCCAAAAATGCGCGCCTCTCTTCAGTATGCGCAAACATTGGACTACGAAGAAATTGCTAAGGACTTAATGAAGGTGAAGCAGGTGGATGATGTACTTCAGTACCTGAATCGCCATGGAATCGATGCGGAACACTTAATGCTTCATATGATCAGGATGGCAAAGGAATTCCATCGCAGATCATTGGAGCCACAATCAGCAGATCAAATCAAATCTGGTTTGCCAGTAATAACTGGAAATTTGATGGCCGACTACCTTGCAGTGATGTCATCATCGGATATCGCAACTGTATTTGAAGAGAAGTTGCACACGAGCCCTGACTTTGCAAACTTTATTGCCGCTATTCGAGATCCTGAATTCAAGACCTTGTACTATCGGGCCACTCACTCAAGTGATAGGACTATGGAGATGGCTGACAGTAAGGTCCCCCAAGCAAGAGGTTTCTTCAGTAAGGTCTGGAAGAAGGTCAAGGACATTGGATTTGGCGTCGGTGTAACAATTCCACTTGGAAAGTAGATTTTCCTCAATGAACTTGAAGATATTCTTTCTTGAGTTGTGGCTCTAGAAATAAATAAATTTTGTGTTTGTTTTGAAATTTGTTTTAAATAAATTGTATTGAAGCAGATGTTTGGTGTGATTTCTATCATTTTGAAGTCACGGTTTAGTACTGTTCACTGGCCAAAGTGGGCAAAAATAATACGAAGAGTCAGAGTTAATCCATTTGATTTTAAATTAAAAAAAAGGAGGAAATTCCCGAATTCCAGAGCACACACTCATTTCTAGTGTAGTGGTTGGATGAACTTTCTTCATTTCACTGTGATCTGCTCGGTCTCGAACCCGCATAGTTCACTACCACTACACAATTTCCATCCAAAAGATACTGCAGGGTAGAAGTATGTGCTTTGTAGAAGACAAATCAGTGGATACCTGCTTCAAGCGGAGGTATTTGCCGAACAAGGTTCAAGTTTTCCAGGTATTTAGTAGCATGGTACAAGCAAAGGCTGTTGCAGTAACCTGCATCATGAAGGAGCAATCAATCAATGACCTCTTTTAAATCCTGGCCTAAGAACTAAGCAGTAATATTTAAGCCGATGTTCGTTGGGTATTTTAGTACATATTTTATGTGTCGCGTCTCTATTTGAAAATTTTTGACTTTTAGCGGGAAATAATTCGCTGTTATTGATATCCGGGGTTAGATTTGATTTCGTCAAAGCAAAAATATCATAAGGGAATTTTTGGGAGTATAAGTGCAAAGGATTCTGCCGGAGCAGTGATTAGGGACGGTAAAATTTATTTGAGTCGGTCAGGCTTTTTTGAAGGTGGAATGTTCTTTTGGAGCTGAGGTAGGAGGCAAATGAGGATAAATCTTCAGAAAACTTTTGAGGTGAAATAATATTAAAAAGCATCATGATTTTTTTTTTGTGACGAAATACTCGGTATGCCAGATTTCTACTGACTAAAACCACCTCCCTTTTATATAATCTTTTTTTTATACCCCGCGATACCACCTCCAGGTTTCCTTCGCGGGGCAGGATTTGGCAATTCTTGCTTTCTTCAGATGTCTACGTGGCCAGTCTCTTGGACTATCCTTCTCCTTTCTCCATCTCTCCTTCTATCCCACTTCAGTCGCCTAAGTTCATTCGAGATGTATTTTGTGTAGGTATCTACTGCATCCCATTTTGCTTGCGACTGTACCATGTGCCCTATTATGTTTTCAGGTTTTGGCATTTCTTCCAGTTCCCTTTGTAGAATTTCTCTCTGAAGCTGGAATCGTGGACATTGAAAATATACATACTCAACGTCTTCTTGTCTTCCCTCGCCGTACGGACAATTCGGTGTGTCGTCGAGTTTAAACTTGATTGTAGGGATAAGTCGGTACGTCCATCGGCCTTTATGTGATGCATTCCAGAGCTGCTGCTATTTTCGTAGACTGGCCGTTCGTTCAGCTTCTCTTAGGTCATTTGTAACCTCAGTGGTTTTCGTTTCACCACTTTCGTCGTCCGTGTTGTTTTTCTCTGCAGCTCATCTGATAACTCTGCAGTTCATCTGATAACAGGTCAATGGGGACCATTCCTGCAATGACGCATGCCGCATCGCTAAATATTGTGCGATATGCATTACATACCCTCAAGGCACATAATCTGTACGTTGTTTCGATTACTGACTTGAATACACTCGCATACAGTCTTCTTCGGCTATACCTTGGACCTCCTATGTTTGGCATTATCTGCATGAGTGCCTTATTTACTCGTGAGGCTCTCTCACTTACACGCTTCAGATGTTGTTTAAATGTTAGCTTAGTAGCGACCATCACACCCAAATACTTGATTGCTGGTTTCGATTTAATCTCGTGTCCACCTACGGTGATGGTAATTGTTTCGCACTTTTACTTGCTGCTTGATCAGCATCGTTTCTGTTTTATTTTCGGAAAGCTTTAGGCCTACTGAAGTGAGCCATTTTTGGACTAATAGTGTCGTTGCTGATTTGTGTAATTTTCTCCAAAAATTTGACCACTATGACGATGGCGATGTCATCAGCAAATCCTACGAATTGTGCTTCTTCTGGTATTGATAATCGAAGAGAATGTATATTTTTTCACAATTGCGGCCCTAAGACCGAGCCCTGTGGCACCCCACCCGTGACTATGTATTTCTTAATACCTTTATCTGTATACAATAGGATTCGCTGCCTAAAATAATCCATTATTATATTTATTAAATACTGTGGAACTCTCTTATTCCTTAGAGCAGCCAAAATATGTTCAAAGTTTGCGGAATTGAATGCATTTTTGATGTCTAATGTTATGACGGAGCAGTACTTTTTGGAGCCTCTTCTCCATCTTCGGCCATCTATGGCTTTCTGTGCAGTGTCAACTACCACCTTGATTGCATCTATCGTGGACCGTCCCTTACGGAATCCATACTGGTGTTCCACTAGATCTCCTGCATTTTCAATGGCCTGGTACCAATAATCCATTCCAGTACTTTTCCAACTGTATCCAGCATACAGAGTGGTCGATAAGATGATGTGGTTTATTACCTTTAGGTAGGAGGACCAATTTTTGCACTTTCCATTGACTCGGAAACACTCCTTCTCGAAAGCATGAATTGTATAGTTCCAGAAACAATTCCGATCTGGCTTTAATTGCGGTCTTCAGTGCTATATTGGGTACAGCTTCTGGGCCAGGTGCTTTTCTATCTCCAAATCTGCTGCAGATAGTAATTAGTTCTTCTCTTGTTACCATAGGTATCAGCTGGGTTGGTGTTTGCTGTTCGTTATTTAATTGCATTTCCCGTTGTCTTGAGAAGAGCCCATTAACTATCTCGAGAAGCAGATTAGGGCATGTTGGTGGTGGTTGTTGGAATATTTTAAATCTTTTCAAAACTACTAAGTATGCCCTCCCCAATGGGTTTTGGTCCGCTTCATCACATAATTCCAAGAAGCGTCTACGTTTGCTATTTTGGATGGCTTGTTTTAGTTCTTCTTTATCGATTTTGCAATTTTTCGAACGTGTCTCTTCCTTTAGACCATTGGTACAGCCTTCTCATGCGATGACATTCGGAGCGTAGTTGCGCTATATTCTCATTCCACCAGTGGACTGAAGTATATTTACCTTTTCCCTTCTTTCGCACCATAGAGACATCGCAAGCATCTGTAAGTTGTCCCATTATTTGTTTCGCCATGTCTATCATTGAGCCTGTCTGTATTGTATCCTCCAGCATAACCAAACACGCATCTTTATCGAGGGTGTTGGCCTTCCATCCTCTAACAGGCGAATTCCTCTTCTATTTGTTCTGAAACTGCTCCACTCTGTAGCCTAGGCATTAAAATCACCAGCTATGGCAATGGGACTCCGGTCTCTGACATCCAAAGTAAGTTTGTCAAGGAAGTTTTTAAGTTCCTCTATTGTGAGACTCGGTGGAGCGTAGCAGCTGTATATGTGTACGCCATTGATTTTGGTTCGTACGAAGTCAGTGTTAGGTATCGCCTCTGTTTCCTGGAAGGACTCATTGCTGCAGGTTCAAATCACAGCTTTGCCTGTACTGTCAGTCACCCATCTATTTCTATCGTACTGCCTGTATGGTTCACTTAAAATAGCCACATCAATATTGAATTCCCGTGCTGATTGCAACAGTAGATTTTGAGTAGCCTCGCAGTGGTTTAGATTTAGCTGCAGTATTTTCAAGAGTGGTGCAGTTCCTTCATCGCCTTTTGATAAGACGGACATCTTCTACTTCCTGTAATGTGGTTGCTTGCTAGTCCTTCGTTGCCATGACGGAGGAGACATTTAGGCTCACGCGTGCAAGTTTTCGCTATATGCCCGCTTTCCCCGTATCTTACGCAACAGCTGGACAAATCTCTTGTGGACTTGCATTGCCTTGCTTTATGTCCAAAATCCAGGCACTTATAGCATTTTTTTGATATTATTTTTTCGCGAATGCGGCAGACCACCCATTCTACTCGAATTTTACCCATAGAAATAAGCTTCTGCAGGGAGACTGACTATTGCCATCTGGGTTCCACCATATGCCTTTCGAATCGACTTGATCGCTGTCGGTTGAATCCTAAACGCACTTTCTAGCCGTCTGTGATAGCTTCGTAGATTTCCTCCTCGGTAGTAACTTCATCGAGATCTTTGATTTCAACGGATACTTCGTGTTTTAGCCTCCTAACCTTAGTGTGTTCCACTAGCGACATTTCTATTTTGATTTGAAACTGTGAGGTTTGCGAGTCCGCAGATCTCTTAAGTTCTATAAGCAAGTGTCCCTTCTCTGTCTTCCTTATGTGCTTAACATTTTGTCCAATCTCCTTAAGATCAGGGTCATTCTTAACTTTCCTAAGCATATCCGCGTCAAAAAAGACAGAGTATCTGTGCTGCCCGTTCTCTGATCCACACCGGCCTATTCCAGTCATTTACTTGAATGGAAAAGTGCTTACCAAGTGCGAAAAGTTCAAATATCTGGGATCTATGATAAATAGCGTAAGCGTAGGGTGGATAAAGTGCCCGCTAAGCTGAAAGGAAGGCTCTACACCGCAGTAAATAAGACTCAGATATTCTGCTTCGTTGGGTAAGCTTGTCCCATTAAGGTTTGGAGGGTCATTAGATGGGATTTTATATTTCATTGAGAAG
Source organism: Pocota personata (assembly GCA_963082735.1). NCBI lineage: Eukaryota > Metazoa > Arthropoda > Insecta > Diptera > Syrphidae > Pocota > Pocota personata. The sequence continues at coordinate 204,931,771 of OY720430.1, forward strand.
AGGACAAGTTCGGTTTTGTGGGAATTCACTCCTAGAACACACCGAGCTGTCCACCTAGATAGCTTATTTTAATCGTAACGCTTTGTGATAGGAGGGATCGGTGTAAACTTGAACTTTCACAGGATGACCTTTGTAAAACGTAGTCGGGGTAGACTTATGCCCGAAATTGTATTCAAACATTAAATGTCAAAAATGTTTCAATCAAATAAAATAAAAACATGGACCATTTAATTGATTTTTATGTGCTTCACTTCAATTAAAAGTTCCCACACTCCAAAAAAACAGCCATTACTATCCGTAGTAAAGTTTAAAACCGTAAGGTTATCCAACCTTCTCTCTCAAGTAAAACTCAGCAAACAAATTGAAAATCAAAATTTTTTGAACAAACAGTTTCTAAGTTTATATGGGTGATATACAAAAATATTCAGTCCTTAAAAGTAATATACGTACGCGGGCTTAATAAAGTTGGAAATGAGGAAAAGAAGGGTAAACAAAAATGAAAGCTATACAAAAATAATCCACTAGCGCAACTGTGGCATGATCAGAATTTTTGTTATCATGATAAGCTTTTCTCAATTGACAAAAATTGTCCTTGAGAAACTGCATAAGACTATACGTTTCAAAACACCAGGTTAGCAGAGAATAAATGGCTGCGAGAGATAGGCATGGCCTGGCTTATACTAGTGCATACAGCGCTAAGTGCTGTATAAATTTGTAAAGCTTGTACGAGCCGACGATGTCCTTGTTGTGACTTCAATCGTACCATCACCATGGTACTCTTTTTATATTATTATTATGAAAGGATTACTATACTATGTAAAGGTAGTAATTATTTATTTAGGTATAGATATCAGTACTCATAGAATACTTTTCTTTGTGAGTCTTATGAGTTGTAACGATACTTTGATTCGATAATACTTGAATGATACCTTAAGTGTTTCGTTGCAACTCCATATTAGTTCCTTTCAGTCAAATGAATTAGTCATCATAGTCTACTTGTTATTAGAAATCAATCAGGTGATTTCTATAAACAAGATCTAATAGTTTATAGTTTATAGCAATCTTACCCAAGACCGTAAAGTATGTATCTACTTCAGAAGTCAATTGATGTCATTTGTTTGATGCACTCAAATAGCTAATGGATGTGAAAACCCTTATCTTCTTCCATTGAGGCACTCTGGTATTAAATACGTGACAAGCTTTACTTGCGGAATGTCCATAAATGATGTTCAAAATTATTCAAAGAATTTCTAGCCTAGCGAAAAGCATACTCTACGTAAACCCTTCTTCGACGATCTGAGAGACATACTCGTATTTGAACAAAAACCTGGCTGAAGGCAAAAACGGCAATGGGAAGGAATCCTGAAAAATAAATCAATGATGGATAGTGAGAGATACCTTTACGGTGCAGGGAGTCGAATCTCCAGTACCGACGGCCGAGAGAGAGCGAGCAGACTCGGAGTCGTCGATACACAACGACTGCAATACTACAACAGTGGAGAATTTGATACAAGAAAGGACGTAATAGATCCCAAAAAAAGCGGACGTGTTAGAGGATCAGATACACATCCAGAAGGAGAAAACAGAGATTTCAGTCGGTCTAGTGTTTGGAAACGTTTAAGCAAGGCAGGGACACACAGGTAGTCCCATGGAATCAGAAAAAAATACGTCACAAGAAGCAGCGCGGGTGGACAGCAACGACTGGGATACTGTTAGCCAAAAATTGCCCAGAATGAAGAATGTTATCGAGGGACTAGAGGAATATGTCAATGAACAATGTCCACTATGAAATAAAGAGAAGAATAAGACAAATCAGATCAGTATTTGCAGACCTAGAGGAAGGCGAGCTTAACGAAAAACCGGCCGTCGCAACAAGAAAGAAAGGCGAACAGAGATACCTAGGAAGCAACCTCCAAATGCAAGCTTTCGTCGTCAGAACAAATCAACGGCTACGCCACAACCAGCAAACCCATCCAGGCTGATAGAGATGGGCTCGGCCAAAAGAACATACTGGTTTGAATCATTGGATAAATTCTTTTGATTGCACCAATGAATTTAAATTTTATGGCTTTATAAAGCACCCGCTTCACAAATATTCTTGAAGAAGAACTCTTTAAGCCCCGTGGTACAACCAATGGCTAATGCATTTAAAAAATTTGAGGTACAAGACTTTGATTTGATAGGAACAAGACGATGGATTATGCATATTTTTATGCTTTAAGGAAACAGTTTAGTGTACTTAATAAGTTTTTACATACAAATTACATCATGAAACGAAATACATGGTATTCCGGAGATTATGGAATACGGGTATGAGGGACTGAGTCAAACGATAGTCAATCCTCATGTGAACTGTTTGCTCAATTTTTTTCTCAGCATCAGTGAATCGAAAGTTGACATTGGTTCTATAGCATTAGACTTATGTAGATATCATCAAATGTAGGAGCTGATGGTATTCCTGCAATTGTCTTAAAGAGTTGTAGCGATAGTACGACTATTTATCAATCATTGTTCCATATATTCAACATGTCACTGAAACATGGAATTTTTTGATGAATGGAAGATATCGTTTCTGGTTCCCACTTTCAAAGCTGGCCCCAAAAAAACGTACAAAACTATAGGGGGATCTGCAAACTATCAGCCATTCCTAAGCTTCTGGAAAGCATAGTAAAAAATAAACTACAATTTCTTGTAAATGAACATACGAATTTCAAGACGTATTCATTTTAGTGAGATCTACAACCTTCAATCTCACTTATTTTACATCACTTGTACTAAATTCATTCCAAAGGGGTTATCAGGTGGATACAGTTTATAAGGATTTTTTGTTTTCATTTATATTGTTAAGATCTCCTCTATTTTAGTTAATAGGGTGCAGTTAGTAAAGCTAGATTCTGTTTATTCAAAATCAATTATATGTAGCTCAGGTGTGCCTCAAGGTAGTCACATGGGACCATTACTTTTCAATCTTTTTATCAATGATATAACTTCCGCTGTAAAGTACTGCCAGTGCCTACTTTATGCCGATGATATGAAATTGTTTTTTGTAAAAATGTTAAGCTTAACTGATTGAACTAAAGTGCAGTTCGATATTGATGCGCTGTAACTAGTCGTATGGTGTAAAGAAAACTGCCTTCTTTCAAATTGTAACATTTCCTCTTTCAGTAGGCGTTCAAACCCAATAATCCAATGTTACTCAATCGATCCTGTTGAACTTACCCGGGTAAATACTGTTAAAGATCTCGGTATTGTATACGCTTAGGCATTGATGTTTTCGGACCATGACTACATAATTTCCAAAGCAAATGCTATGGTTGACTTTATCAAAAGAATTACCGTCGAGTTTTCCAATCCTCATTCTCTGAAATTTTTATTTGTGTCTCTAGTTAGATCTCTTCTAAAGTACTGTGACATAATTTGGTGTCCCATGCTACCACGTTCATATTGATTGAGTGGAAAGGATACGAGGGTGGGTCAATAAGTCCCTGAAAGTGAACACAAATTGTGTCGTCACCTTAAATTTATTTTTTTTTGTCAAGAATCATCTTTCAAAAGAACGCACCCAAATTTTCAGACACATCTGTCAAATAGTTTTGTTGTGGCAGCCATTTTATATAGACGCCTACTAGTATTTTCGTTAAAATGGAAAAATGTGAATTTCGAGTGCTCATTAAACACTACTTTTTGCGAGAAAAAACCATCACGCAAACCAAACAAAAGCTTGATAAATATTATGGGGACTCTTCACCATCGATTGGAACCATTCACCACTGGTTTACTCAATTTCGGTGCGGTCGTTCAAGCACAAGTGACGCCGAACGTTCTGGTCGCCCAATTGAGGTCACCACACCAGAAATGGTCGACAAAATCCATGGTTTGATAGTGGACGATCGGCAAGTGAAAGTGCGCGAGCTTGAAGAGGCCACAGTTTTATCACATGGCTCAGTGATTTCGAATTTACATAAATATTTGGACATGAAAAAGCTTTCCGCAAGATGGGTGCCGCGTTTGCTAACAATCGACAACAAACGCATTCGTTTGACAACTTCAAAGGTGTGTTTGGCGATGTTCCATAAAAATTCGGCTGAGTTTTTGTGCCGTTACGTAACCGTGGATGAATCCAGCATATTCCCCAGATTTAGCCCCCTGCGACTATTTCTTGTTTCCAAACATGAAGAAATGGCTCGGAGGTAAGAGATTTGGGTCGAATGAAGAGGTCATCGCTGAAACAAAGGCTTATTTTGAGGGGCTCGAGAAATCGTATTATTTGGAGGGCATCAAAAAATTGGAGAAACGTTGGATGAAGTGTATTAAACTAAAAGGAGACTATGTTGAAAAATAAAATGTTTTTATACCGAAAAGAGTGTTCCTTATTTCATTTTTCAGGGACTTATTGACCCACCGTCGTATAAAGAAAATTCTCAAAATTATTTTTTTTTTTTTTTTCAAAATGATCTGGAATTTTTCACTTGGATATGAGCTTTCAAAAAGAAGACAAATTGATGATGTAATGTTTATTATGCTATCATATAAAAGGCAAAAGTTTACTTACTTTAATTCCTCTGTATGTTTCCCAGAGGCCGTTAAGGCAAAGAGAGCTTCTTTTTCGCACACGACATAGAACAAACTACTAGTTTAATGAACCTACATATACGAGTACGGGCTAAAATTTTGACTCAGTTTGGATTGAAATACATATAAGTTCACCTAGAATCAAGTGTAAAAATAAATTGATTTCATTAAATATTTAATACTAAGTCCATATTTTATTTTTCTTCCTCCTATTGTTTAATCGAATCTGCAAAGTTTTTTTTTTTTAACACTTGTAGATAAATAAATAAATAAATATCAAAGAAAAGATATGAGTAAACGAGTGAGTACCATTTTTGTTTGCAAAATGGCGCCAAACCACAACAAAGTCAATTAGCTTAAGTGGTTGTCATTTCCAATGACTAGTGAACGCTTCCGCTGCACTTGAAAGATATAATTTCTTCGAGTATTTATTTTCGCACTTAAGATTGCTCAAGCCTAGTATATAAGCCCCTGCAATTCTCCAAGTAAATCAGTATAGTCTTCAAAACTGTTACCACTTTTCAAGATGCGCACAACTATTCTCTGCCTTCTGCTCTCGGCAGTCGCTATTTCGGCTGATCTGCAGTCTGAGTTGGATGACATAGTCAGTCACCTACCAATGGAACAATTGGTACAGGTCAGTCAGAAGTATGTTGCCACCTATCCAAAAATGCGCGCCTCTCTTCAGTATGCGCAAACATTGGACTACGAAGAAATTGCTAAGGACTTAATGAAGGTGAAGCAGGTGGATGATGTACTTCAGTACCTGAATCGCCATGGAATCGATGCGGAACACTTAATGCTTCATATGATCAGGATGGCAAAGGAATTCCATCGCAGATCATTGGAGCCACAATCAGCAGATCAAATCAAATCTGGTTTGCCAGTAATAACTGGAAATTTGATGGCCGACTACCTTGCAGTGATGTCATCATCGGATATCGCAACTGTATTTGAAGAGAAGTTGCACACGAGCCCTGACTTTGCAAACTTTATTGCCGCTATTCGAGATCCTGAATTCAAGACCTTGTACTATCGGGCCACTCACTCAAGTGATAGGACTATGGAGATGGCTGACAGTAAGGTCCCCCAAGCAAGAGGTTTCTTCAGTAAGGTCTGGAAGAAGGTCAAGGACATTGGATTTGGCGTCGGTGTAACAATTCCACTTGGAAAGTAGATTTTCCTCAATGAACTTGAAGATATTCTTTCTTGAGTTGTGGCTCTAGAAATAAATAAATTTTGTGTTTGTTTTGAAATTTGTTTTAAATAAATTGTATTGAAGCAGATGTTTGGTGTGATTTCTATCATTTTGAAGTCACGGTTTAGTACTGTTCACTGGCCAAAGTGGACAAAAATAATACGAAGAGTCAGAGTTAATCCATTCGATTTTTATTTAAAAAAAAAGAGGAAATTCCCAAATTCCAGAGCACACAGACTCAATTTTCGGTCCATTGTGCTACCAGACCTCATTTCTAGTGGTTGTATAAATTTTCTTCATTTCATTGTGATCTGCTCGGTCTCGAACCCTCATAGTTCACTACCACTACACAATTTCCATCCAAAAGAAGTATGTGCTCTGTAGAAGACAAATCAGTGGATACCTGCTTCAAGCGGAGGTATTTGTCGAACAAGGTTGAAGTTTTCCAGGTATTTATTAACACGGTACAAGAAAACTGTGTTGCAGTAACGTGAACCATGAAGGGGCAATCAATCAATGACCTCTTTTAAATCCTAGCCTAAGAACTACATACATATATATATTTTATGTGTCGCGTCAAGGTATTAGGATTTGGGGACTACAGCTTTCAAGATTAGCTTAAAGATATAGACAGCCAAGAAGGTTTATGATTCCAATCACCAGGTAAAAGACGACAAGGGAGCTTTCGATGCGCTGAAAGCAAGAAGACGTTCATCATGATTATGCAGGCTAACAAATATTATAAAACAGTAGAAGCTATGACAAAGGTAGAACAAAGTGGGCCAAGCCTTATAACATTTTCGTTCTTAGCGATGTTGGTCAAAAGGACACTTCCCGTTTTCTTGTCAGTGACTACCAAGCTGCCGTGAGTGATTCAAGTGCTAAGCCCAGTGCCAATTTTAATCGTAATGCCTTGTATTATTAAGGGTTGGTGTAAACTTCAACTTTTTTAAGCTACCAGGGGAAACACTGCTCGAGGGAGGACTAGGAGGAGAAGTTGAACGTTCACTCTCTGTTATAGTTGAGGGTCATCCGCGTTTCTTTTGGACAATAGCTGAGAAAGAAGAGGTATACGGTAAAAGTACATGACCGATCTCAAGTTGAAATTTAATGAGTGGAATGTGCTTTTCTTTAGGCTCAAGCTTATTAAAATGCTTCCGGTAAAGAAGCCAAGCATTTATAAAGGGGGCCACTGCACTTCCATGAGCGGTGGTTCCCTTTGTACAGTTCTATAAGCATGTCAGAGAGATCTACACTATTTCCGTGTTTTGATTGTAGGAAACAATAACTGATAGGCCTTGAAATATCCAGACACCGTTTTTCTTGTGCGCTCCAACGTTTGAAAAACTCAACTGGTTGACCATCTATAGATGAATATACCAATTGTACTGATTTGTTGTTGAACCACATTTGATGTCGTAAGACCCTCTTCCTCGTTTTTTCAATTCGGCGTCTAATAGTAACTTACAATTTCCAATCTGATATTTTCGGACACTACCGGGTGTAAGTATCTCCATTTCTTTCGAAGTTATTAGGAGTTTTACTGGTGTGAAAAAGTTATCGAAATAGAACTTAAAGTTCTGATGCTTAGGAAGAGTAGAGGTTAAATAAAGGACTACGTTTCGAAGGTACTCCTAGTCCATAAGAAGGACAGGTGCCATCACCAATATCGAGCATGAAACCGTATACCATTTGCGTGTATAAAATTTTGTGGTGAAAATGAGGATCAAGAGCAATCTCCTCCACGACCCATTCACCGAACGTATGACGCACACGATGGTTAAGCGGCTTCAATTCTTGCACGAGCTGGATCTTGTAAGCTCGTAAACTTAGACTTTTATGCAAAATTTTGGACACGACTGCAATTGTTGTGCACGATGGCGAATCGACTCATTCGGGTTCTCCTCAATACCACGCTCCACAGCAGCAACAGCCCCTTCGATGTGCACCAATTAGAGTGGTGCGAAAACGATCCATGGTTATTTGAATTACTTTCTCGGATGGGCGATTATGTCGGACGTCAAATAGTGTACCGTAAGTTTCGCATTATTCCGTTGTAATACCATAGTGAAATAGCAAACCAAACTGAGCACAAATCAGCTGTCAGCTGTCAAATTGGCTGCCGCTGGAAAAAGTATTGCCAATTTGAAAAACAAACCTCTAAAAAAAAAACCCTTTACATACAAATCTCAAATAGTGAACTACACTCGGTAATATGCTGAAATCAAGCAATATCTACCAATCTTATAACTCACCCGTAATAGAGAAACAGATGCAATCTGTGGCGGATATATCCTCTGTATAGAAAGAAACAGATGCAGAGGATATTTCCTCGATTTTTAAGAAATTTTATCACAAAACTGTTGTTATAACTTTTCCTTACCAGGAAATGGGAGTGGCTCCCAGAATTTATAACCGAAGCTCACGGATTCTGTCACGGATTCCGTCACCATAAATAACTTTGAAAAGCAAAATATGTTGCGGCGAGGTACGATGTTTTTTTTTTTCATTTTTAATGCATTTTTATTGTTACTTCATTAAACGTATAGCTAGACAAAACAACGCTTAAAACTAGCTTAACTAACTTAACTATTCTTATTCTAACTTACTGGCCCTATGCGGGCGCTCTAAGCTAAACCTAATACTTAAAACTATGTCTTTCGACTTAACTAACTTTAGATTCTTTATTTATTTGTTATATTATTCTATTAGCTAATACTACTAAGAAAAATGTTTAGTCAATTGCTGTGGATATTTTTATTTTTTATTCTTTAAATTATTACCTACAAGCTAAACTACCTAAACGTAAACTATGTAAGTCGGCCATGGGCAAGAACATCCAACTTTAAACCTCAAACAGGCTACCCTGGATTAAGAGAAATAGGGGAAGGAGTTACCTCTCTTTCGGCTAGCCACCAGAAATGAACGTACTGACGTTGTACGTCTTCAACATCACGACCCGATACCGCCCTACTGAACCGGAGATGCTCCATACTGCCATGTGCAACGTCTCTGTCGTAGTTGAGTCGGCTATCCACAGCTGTCCGAGCAACGTGGAAGATTAGAGGCACTGCCAATCTGTCCTGAATCAGACCCTTCTTATCAAAATAGAGGAACGCCTCTGGGGGAACAAAGCCGTTAAGGCGCACTCTCTCGTGATACTCGTAATTGGGGTGCCTTCGAGTCAGCTTGATAACGAAAATATCCACTCTTATTAGGTTAGCCCTGTTGTATAGGACCTCATTGGGATAGAATTTTATGTACTGGGACTCTGGTGTTCTGTACAAATGAAGGCAAGCCCTCTCAAACACCCGAATCTTTTCCAACAAGCTTGCTACCACGTTGAACCACACGGGCATGGGCCTAATGAGGGCCATGTAGCAGATTACCTTTACCCTTGCATCGAGTTGCTTGCTATAAAAAAGTCTCTTTATAATGGCAAAAGCACATTTGGGTCTAGCCAGAGCAGCATCTATATGTTTGTTAAAATATAGATATTGGTCTAACTAAAGCCCCAGGTATCTGACTAAACTTCGACTTGGAAGTGGCTGTCCGTGCGGTCCAACTATTGAGAACTTTCGCCAATTCTTTCTGGCACCAGACAACGGCGTCCTAAAAAGAATGGTTTCCGATTTCTGGAAGTTGATCTTCAACTTCCAGTCATAGCAATATCGCTGAATCTTATCGAAGTAACGTTGCAAGAGAATTGCAATGACCTCGATTTTTGGTCCTGATCTGTACGCGGTCAAGTCGTCTGCGTACGCTATGGCATGGTGAAGTGATCCTATGAGATCGCTCGTGTAAATGTTGAAAAGGATCGGTGAATTAACCGCACCTTGTTGCAGACCGTTTTTAATTAGAAATGTTCCAGCAGAAGGCACATTGCCATTTCTGACGATGAACTGTCTACTGGTGAGCATGTTGTGAAGTATGTATAGCAGTAGTTTGCTTATGTCCAGCCTGCTCAGCTTGTCGAAGAGTCCCTCTAGCCATACGGTGTCGAAGGCCTTCTCCAAGTCAATCAGGCAGGCACCCGTGCATTGGTTCTTGTATTTGTTCCATTGTATATTCGATACCAGTTTAGACGCGGCATGTATTGTATCATGCCCTGCCTTAAAACCGAATTGGTTATTCGGAATTATATTACTGTTCTCAGTCCACTTCAGCAGGGCTCTTTTGATCACTTTCTCGAATAACTTTGCTGATGTTCGGCAGGAGACTTATCGACCGGAGATTTGCCGGATTGGAAGTGTTCTTAGCCCTTTTGGAGATAGGTTGTATCACAAATCGAGGTACAATGTATGGACACGGGCATGTAGAATGTACAATGTGTGAACGAAATGTAGAGAAAGTCATCGTCTACATACTTTAGCAAGACAATAGTTTTTAGTTTCTAGCAAAAATATTAAGAGAAACGACAGTTTTTGGAAAGTGGGCGTGTCTGTGGGCAGATTTTAAAAAATTCTACACTGTATTTTGTACTGCTTTGGATGCTAGAAAGCTTGTATATCAAATTTCAAGGGACTTGTAATCGATTCCGAATACAATTACAAAGTAGAGTGATTGTAATTTCTTATGATTACCAATTACTTGTAATCGTTAAGATAATTACAGATTACAAAAAAGTAATCATGTAATCTGTAATCGATGTAAAATTCCCAAGGGTTTAGTTTTTTTTATTTATGTTACCATGCACTGTCAACACTTAAACATTACTAAGAATGCACCATGAATCTTAAGGCATTATAACAAGAGTAAAACCTGGTCAAGACAATGCATTAATTTAATGATTTTCCAAAAATATACCTCAAGTGTCAAAAAAAAAGAAAAGTTTTCCACGTTACAGCATCCACAATCTTCTCTCGAGATTGAATTCATTTATGTACGAGTATAAAAGCAATATTGTAATACCTTCTAGCAAATATATCTGCGAAGAAGAATCTCAGCATCATTACTCATCTGTCTGCATTTATATAGCACAAATCCCCAGGAATTAATTAATTAGCGACTTTTCATATTTTGCATTGCATACAACCAGATACATGTCTCCCGTTTAGTAATTTAATTAAAATTAATGCATCTCTCCACCGCTGCTGCTCTGCAGTAGAATGTTTACATTGTAAATCCAGCTGAATACAATGTCATCATCTGTATCTTGGCCAACATTATTTTTCACTTCTTCACCACACCTAGTCTGTATCCCGCTCCTAGAATGTACCTCAGAAATGCCAATTCATAAAACTGAGAAATTCCGAAAATTTTGTCGTGTCAAATATGTCCGACCTGACACAAAAAACAAAAAAAAAAAAAAAAAATCAAGGAAAAGCCGTAAAATAACGATACCGGGACACAAAATGAAAGAATAGTACAACATCCCACGGTCATTGCAACACTCTGCAATGGCAGCAGCCTGTTAGGTTAACGACATGACAACTTTTCTCTCCGTACCTTAGGATGAATTGGACCCTACTATGCGGCTGCCTCTTTCCAGGACATTTATTTCTTCTATGCCATTACAGTGGGTCGGACAGGTAGGGCTACAGTGAAAGTCGTACTCGACCAAATGTGTAATTCAGAAAGGTCGAAATGTAGGTACAGTCAGAGTTGCACCTCAGTGAATTTTCTTGCATCTCATACTGTGTATCTTTCATTTTGATGGCAACAACGTACTACGATGAAGAAGTTTTCACCCAGCAAAGTGCAAATATTTTTCAAATTCCTATTGTTCCAGACACGTCGCGCATAGCCTTGCAGTTCCAGTTTTTTTTTTTTTGATTTGCTATGCATCCGTCAGATCTACACCATCATTGGACAGTACACCACAACATGCTGCACTGTATACTAAGTTTTCACTTCGAAAAGAAAGGAAAAATAGGAATGAAACCTTCACAGTGACTAAAGATTAATGATGCCATGGCACTTTGGCGTATTCGTCACCAGGAAGCGGCACAGGAAAATCTCTTGTTTTCCCTGTTTCCTCTTTTCGAGTGATTCAATTTCGTTGACGGTAACGCTGATGCTGGGTGGTTAGAAAAAGTATCTGGAGTCAGTGTACTCTACGGCACCCACAAAGTTTCCTCAAACACACAGCTAGGACAACGACGGCTACGACGATGATGATGACGATGACGATGACGAGAACGAGACAATAAATAAACGTTGCTAGCTTGACTTTAATTATGGCCGCCACATTGTGCTGCAAGGGTCGTTGTGTTCCTGCCAGACCATGTTTGTTATCCTCTAATGGTAGTGTTGCTGTTGCAATAGTTTGTTATTGTTTTGTTTTTTTTTTTCCTCAACAATTCATCGAAAACATTGTTTTTGTTAGAATGAAATCAATGGCTCGAGAAGAGCATGCGAAAAAGCCCCCAAGTGCGACCATTGTTATTCCACTGTGATTCACCGATTTTCGAAACTGACATCTGAAGTCCGGAGGGAGTACATTGTGTGTGCGTTTAGAAAAATTTGCTTTTTGTGAGGATGTGGACGGGTTTAATTGCAGCGATAATTGTTGATGTGTGGCGCTAACGTGAAATAAGACTCAAAGCTTTTCAAAGTGAAACATTTTTGTGGAAATACGTATCTAGGCCTTTTCTGGAAATACTAGTGTTACCTTCTGCTAAATTTTACAAAAGGCAGCTATTTTTGAAAAGGTAATATATCAGACTGTGTTGGGTATCTGGACATTGAGGGACATAGAGGGAATGAACTTGCAAGAAATGGGTGCCTATTAATACATACGAGACCAAGGAGTGCAAGTAAAACCACCTTCGTGCTCATTGAATTCATTTATTCTGGACAAAATACCGAAAATGGCTGCCCAAAGATGACTGGCGTTAGATCGCAAGAGAATGAGGTGCAACTCTTAAACTAAGTAGGTCTCATATATACGATATTGTGTGAATGTCAGGGTATATCTATGGAGGCTTTAAGCTAGTTTTTTTTTCCGTAACCTCGAGGAGGTAGAGCTACTCTTTATCAATAAGAACAAAATCCCAAAGTTTTGTGAGGGGTTCTCAAGTGCTTTCAGATACGTTTCCGCACCTTATGAAGGTGCAGGGATAGCGATAGGTCCATTATGGCGAGCAGTATTATGTTAGCCCTATTTGACCTTACCTAGGTAGGCAGGTAAGTAGAAGTGGTTGGTGCTGCGCACTCTACTGCATACAAATTAGCACCTAAGCGCCATTTTTAGTACCTCAACTCACGTGATCTTAGATAATGTTAATAGTTTGTTGAAAGGACACAGTTTCAAGTCCATCCTGTGGCATCCAAGAAACTGATCAGCTCTGTGATACTCTTCTCTGAAATTTCCTTAACCTTGTCGAAAAAGGGTTTGCCTCGAGTTCGATGTCGGTCTCTACTTAAAGCCGTACACCCGCAGAAGAAGTGGGAGAGAGTTTCCTTCTCATTTACATTTTTACAACTGCGGCAGAGTGTGTTAAAAGGGATGCCCAGTTTAGGCGCATCCGTCCATACTGGCCAGTGACCTGTGCTAATCGTTACAATTCTTACAGCCTTTACCCGAGTCCTTTTCGTAAGTTCTTGTGTTCTGGCCCAGTTGCAGTTCGGCCGTATCTGCTTATCTGTTTGACACTGATTGAAAGAAAAGATTTCATTCAATTCCCATCCGAACGAGAACTACCTCTGCTAGGAATCTGTTAAAGGCAGACCCTTCCTCGCCAGCTCATCGGCCCGTTCGATCCTCTCTATGTTGCTATGACCTGGCACCCAGAAAAGACTGATTTTGGTCCGACAACCTAGCGACAAGAGCTCTTCTCTACACTGTTCTACCACCTGGGAAGACAATGTCGTTGAGATTAGGGCATAGAACTATTCGAGCGGTCAAGGCAGAAATCTCCTCAATATTCCTTAAAAAAGCCAACCTCAGATGGACTAGGCTAAAACTGTATCATATCCAGAAGGATGTGGCCAAACTACAACCAAATTAAAACAACCGACTTCCTAAATAGAAAGACAAACTAGGTATCCCACATGACACACACTGTCGCAGTTGCAATGTCGCAACTGAAAGAGAAACCCTTATCCACTATTTATGCGCCTGTCCGGTACTAGCTAGATCCAGACAATGAGCATTAGGAAAACCCTTCTTTAATTCCCTAGAGAAACTCTCATAGAAAAACATCAAAGAACTTATTATTTTTTTTTTAATTCCACAGGTTGGATCTAGAGACTCCTCACCAACATACCGGAACACCCAGGTTTCATGAGTTGTGGTAACAAAACAGCACGTAGTGCTAATTGATTTCTTAAAGAACTTACCTTCCTACTATCAATAAAAATGGCGATATTATCAATGGGTGTAGACTTGTGTCTTATTATCCGACACGCTTCACGCATTGTCAGAACGGAGGATACTAATATTTTCAGTGTTCCGAAAAGATTCCGGCACAGACCTCACAGACCATCTTTGACCTGTCGATATAAATTGCTGTTTTGAACTTCTTTATGACTTCACCTCTTTCCTAGTCTGCTCTGTATGTAAAATCGACTCTGAAGCTGTTTTGAAAATTTAGTTTGGGTATGGTGAAGTGGGTCAGAGTTTTCCCCAGTTCTCCTCAGCGCTACATGCTGAAATATATTTAATATGGAGATCATGTGATAGAAGATTCAGAAGCACATTCAGAGTTTCCATCGGACATGTCCGCAAGGCGGCCGTTCTTTGCACTTTGCTTTTTAATGATGTAGTCTTTACTCAATGCAGGCCACCAAACTAGTAACTTATATGTAAGTATTGGACTTATTATCGCTGTATACATTCTTAAGGCCATCTTCGGTTAAAGTTCCCACATCTTACCAAAGATTTTACTGCAAGCGTTGGAAGCTATGTAGGATGTGTTTCACTCGTCGTTCGATGTTTAACTTCCAGTTGAGCTTTGAGTCTTACATGACTCCTGAAAACCTAGCACTGGAGGATAAAGGAAATTTTTTTTGTAGTGGAGGCGTAAAGGTCGATATTTTGGTTTTGGTGGTAAAAAACGAGTCTACAACTAGTGGTCCAAGTGCTTAAATTATTCAACAATTCTTCCATATTTTCACTAATCACTAAAGGAAACATTCCCGATACTAACATTGACAAGTCATCCGCATATCCGACAACATGGATACCGTCACTGTCAAGTCTTGGCCTAACCTAGGATTAGAGCACAGACAGGGTCCATTGTACCCTTATTTTCAAATCAGGAGCACTGACAGAGCAACATTATTTTAAACAAGAAATTTATCTAAAGCAATTTTTCGAAGCATTTGCTCTAATCTGTGACACATTCTCTATTTGATTTATTTATCTGTCGCTAATATTATAATTGATCAGCTAAATAATTAAATGACCAGCAAAACTCATTTTCCATTTAGCAATAAATAATTTGTTGACCAATCAAAATAATTTAATAAAACGTCGTCAGTGAACGATTAGTAAAAAAAAAAAAATAAATAAATAAATAAAGGGCACCACTGGGTTTCATTTACTTGCTCCATATGTGCCATTCGTATGTAAATCGTTCAGATTTCAAATTTAGGAAAAATCGGTAAAAAACAACAAAATTTCGAAAAAAATGCTTAAAAAAAAAAAAAAATCTCTTGTACATATGTCAAAAATTTGAAAAAATTAGATATCGATTTCGAATAAAATCGTTTTAGCCATATCCGAAAAATAGTACATTTTCGCAAGGCCGCTAATAAGTAAAGTAGTAGCGCGAAGCTGAAGCTGTTTTATTACAAACTCTATATTCATTTCATTTACTCTTAATTTTTTCCAAAATAGTTAGAGCCGTTTTCGGTGAGTTTTTCGTTCACTCGTACAGACAAGCAGACAGTCGTTTCGTCGTGGATCGTTTAACCACCGGACAGAATTGTGAGACCCACGTTTTTAAGTTTCTCTATTATATAGGGTGCGGCAAAAGTAACTATATGATGTAAAATATTTTTAACTTCTTTATTTGCGAATATTTCATCTTATTTTTTTTTTCTATTTCACAGATTAAACTTGGGAATATATAAAAAATGGAACGCTATACAATGTCGCAGATAACTAAAATTGTTTTTCTACTCATTGAAAATAATCGTTCAATAATTAATACTCAACGTGCATGGTGAAAAAACTGCTCCAATTTGGGACTGTTGGAGATTCTAGATAAACTGGCAGATCTCAAACTGACAGATCGGTCGAAAATATTGATGTTGTAAGACTGAGCAGTGCAGAATACGCGGAGACATCAACGAGAAGACGATCTGCCCAGTTGCAGCGGGTTTTGAAAGAGGATATGCACCTCTTCCCATACAAAAGCCAGGTAGTCGAAAAGCTAAGTCCTGGGGTCCTTGCATTGCGCTTAGAATACGAAAGAGTTTTAAATCTCGTTGAACATGATGAAAACTTTTTGGCAAACTTAATGATGAACGACGAAGCGCATTTCCATTTGATCCCAAAATCCCCAAAATTCTCATCAACCACCATTATGTCCAATTCGTGTTACTGTTTGTTGTGGCATTACCGCCGATAAGATTAGCGACCCTTTTTCAAAAATGACTGAGGTGAAAGTCTAACAAAAATGGTGAACGTTAAAGAGCAATGTTCCAACATTTTTTATATCCACAATTGCCACCAATCGCCAATATATGGATTTACAAATAATGGAGTTATTGATGTAATAATTTCCAAATCGAATAATTTCCAAATACGGCGATTTGACTTGGCTACTACGATCGCCTGATTTAACTGCTCCAGACTTTTTGTTGTGGGGATATATTATACTTGTATGTGATAAGCTCCGAACCTTGCAGCAAATAAAGCCAAACATTTGCAAAGAAATGGGTCTTATGTCGCAAGAAACACTCCACAAAGTTTTGGATAATGCAGTTTTTTGCGGTCGCGACTGATATTATTTTTCATACATAATGTAAAAAAATAGCATAAAATAAACTTCCTTTTAAATTTAAACTTTTTGTTTTTTTCATTTCATTCAATATTTATTTAAAAAACAAATCATATACATAGTTACTTTTGCCTCACCCTGTAGTAATGCTAAGATTGATTGATCTTGACCGATTGTGAATTTCAGAAAATAATAGTAAAAAATTCGCTCAAGTATTAGATGATCAATTAACATACAGTGGCATTCGAAAAATTTTGGTCAAACATTTACGGGATTTTTTTACACGGGATTTTTTTGCACTAGGTAGCAAAATGTCGTTCAAATAGTGCATAAAAGTCGATGTTATTATGAATAAGAGGTACATTTAGCTCGTGATAGCAGAAAAATAAGTTCGGAGTGCAAAGCTAATATTTTGTGTCTGTCACGTCTCAATTTGACAACACGTGAAATTTCTAGAAGAATAAATGTTGCTCAATAAACTGTGGCATGGAATTTAAAAAAAATGTCGTGAGATCGGGACTACCAGCAGAAAGAAAAGCTCAGGGAGGCAAAAGAAGACGACCCCAGTGGAAGATCGTTTTTTAGTGTTGTACAGCCGTCGGCATCTATTCAAGATTTCGGTGGATCTTATAAACGATCTGTGTCGAGTTACAGGAAAAATAATTTCGGCAAGCTCAGTGAGGAAAAAGCTCGTGAAAGTTGGACTTAGAGCACTCAAGCCTGCACTGAAGCCGGATTTTCCTCCCTCTGCGCTGGAGCTTTTTGGTGACACTTGCAGATTCATTTTTCAACAGGACAATGCTCCTTGCCATACACCCAAAATTGTAAGTATGAACTTGTTTTTTTTTTTTTAATATGAAAGACTAATATCAAGCTTTTAAATACGCTAGAACTTTTATGACTAAAAATAATATTTGCATTTTTTTTTAATTTCTTAGGTTAAAAAGTACTTCGAAGAAAATAATGTCGATGTATTAAGTTGATGTCCCTACAGTCCAGATCTCAATCCAATTGAGAATATCTGGTCAATAATGAAACTTAAGGTAGCGAAGAAGAGCCCAGAGTCAATTGAAAACCTAAAAAATTTACTTATCCGGACCTGGCAGGTATGGTGCCCTGCTTCTACATGGAAAAACCTCTCTGAGTCTCGCCTATGTACAGCTGTAATAAAAGCAAGAGGAAGTCCAACAAAGTACTGTTACAAAAGTGGGGAACGACCAAGTCGAACCACCACCACTACTAGTGCTACTACTAGAAACTACAAGAAAAGAAGAAAAAAAAACTCACATCAATAAACCGCTGTCGTCAACCGCTGCCATCATCCGCTGCCATCAACCGCTGCCCTCGCCGCCCACAGTTGTCCAATACACCCGTCCGGTTGTCTGCAGCCATTCGCAGCGAAATTCTCTTCTCGCCTACACTTCACTTCCTAAAGAGACACGAGATTAAAATAAAAGTAACACACAGGTAATGAATCTCACCTCCAACTTTAGGCACCTTCCAATACTCCACCAACACACCACCTCTCCAGAGTCATCTTGCTTGCCCTAGCAAGCATCATCAACCCTCAGCGCCGAACCAGCGGGTTACCTCCAGCGCCTCCGTCATGTCCATCAGCCGTCACCGATTGAAAGAAAAATGAATTAAAAAGGTAATTCCACAAGTACCTCACTACTCACCTGTTCTCTTCCAGTATCCATCACACCATCGAAGCGCAGTCGCCTGAAAAGAAACCCACCCGCAATATCTACCTGGGAAAAGTTTCACCGCACAAAAGTAAACAACCCCGATTTCAACTTGCGCAATTGTACACGGCTGCACCTGCGCTGGCACAACCGCGGACCCCTCGATTCACAGCAACGATGTCGGCTTTCCCCATGGCATAGGCCACCGAGGAATCCAGTTTCGTTTACTGGAACAAAGGGATCGAATACACCCGCGAAAAACACCACCGAGAAAGGCAATAATGGCTACAAAAAAAAAGGTAAACAAAGAGCTTAATCACTCACCTGTTGCAGAGGGTATCCAACTATAGCCGACAACAAGTTGTGGCGTGTGGACAATTGTCTTCATTGGAGTGCGGGTGGACTTCGCACTCCTCCCAGACGGGAAAACACCTGGATTTATCGGCCCGAAAACACTCAAATTCGAAGAACGAACACTCCAAGTCGACGCAGTACACCGCGCGGGACTGCTGCCAAGAGGAACCGCACTCTCCTGGAACTTGGTGTCGGAACGTTTTCCTGGATCGATTGTCGGACGGACGCAGACACTCCCGAATCAAAAAGAAACACTTTTGCAAAAAAGAAAACGCCCGAAAACCACAAGAAAACACGGAAAATACCCGGCGCGGTGGAAAAAAAAAATAAATTGTCGGAAAAAAAAAAAAAAGAATGGGAATTCTGACGTCTGTCAGTAATGTCATCCGGGGCACGTTCAGAACACTTTTTCATGCGGCGCTCCCATTCACATATTCTGCGGGTTGGGTTACATTGGTGTGCTGTAGGATAAAAGGGAAATAATTGGGAATGGTTGGGAAAATACAGGAGCGCGTTTTAATCGCAAGAAAGCGACGAAAAGTGGCAAAAAGAGGAAAAATGCAATTACAAGAGTAACTCCAGGTTCTCCGAGACGATAGACCCCTCGTTGGAGAGGGAAAATTACGGGCAATCAGGAAAAATGGGTGACGATGGCAAGGAAAAGGTGGACAAGTGGAAAATTGGGATAGAAAATTTTCCAAAATGGCGGAGGAAAAATCCGAAAGGCTGGAAGGTAATTGGAAATTTTCATAATTTTTTTGGAATCTTTCCAGGCGCGAGTGAGACGACAAGAGAGGACGGATAGATTCAACGAGGGAAATTTTGGTGGAGAGTTGGAAGCGTTTAAAAGGAGCGCGTTCGGCAAGAGAGATTGGCTTTTTGCTGGTGATAGTCATCGTGTCATACTCGGAAGTCCGTCGGGGTTTTCATCGAAGAAATCGGAGAAAGACCGAAGTAACGCGAAAGTACCGGACTAACGGAGCAACGCGGAGAAACGAAGACAGCCGGAGAAAAGACGCAGCACAGACAAAAGAAAAATTCGAACAACAACATTTCTAAAATTAACAACAACAAAATAAAACCTCTCGGGAACCAGAAATAAAATCTGCTGAAATTAAACTAAGAAGTGTTTTTCTCCTTTTCTGTGGGTTTTCTTGGTTTTTCTTGTGATTCAATCTCGCTTTTTCCTCCCTCTTCCAGCTACAGCCCGGGGTCGCCACCGATAACCCCCCCAGAAGTGTAACACTGGTGTCAGATGTGGGGTTTGTCTGAACAGAGCTAAGGTTAGTTCTTTTCCACGGAAGCATGGAAGCTGAGGAGGTTCGCCAACAATTCGCTGCGCTGACGACGATGCTACAAGAGCGAAGTCTTCACGAGCGCACATTCTGGGAGACGAAATTGGAGGACTTTAAAGCAGAGCTAGTCGGTAGGCAAAAGAAGACGGAGGACCGAATGGAGGCGTTAGAGAAGACCTTCAGCGACAGGAATTTTACGCCCACAGCCGAGCAGCACTCGTCGCCTCATCCGGTATCCGAAGACACCGCTAAGCGGACGATGTTATCGCATCAGCTGGGAGCAGACGACGAGCAAGGTGGTTGTAGCATGCAACCAGCTACTCACGAAAGCGAGGTATATCATACACCTCGCAAAAACACAGGAAACGAAGGCGCTCTTTGTCAGCCGACCACCAGGGAGTCGTTAGGTAAGCAACCAAATCGGGCAGTGAATTTCGGGGTATTGCAGCCGTACGATGGACAAGCGTCTTGGGCTGACTATGAACGGCAGTTCGAAATCATCGCTGCTTTCTACGGTTGGACGGTTGAGGAGAAGGCGAACGGGCTGGCCTTGCAGCTTCGGGGAGAAGCATTGCCCGTGCTAGGTGCGCTTCCTAGAGGGAAGCCTTTATCGTATGGGGCACTCACTAGTCTCTTGCAGCAGCGGTTCGGTCTGGATCACCATACTAGCTACACTATGCTCCGGAACCGAATCCAGAAGCCACGGGAGACATTGGCGGAGTTCGCCATCCAGCTGCAACGACTGTCGGTTGCCGCCTTTCCGGATTGCGGAGAGAAGGTGTTAGAGGAGATCTTGCTGAGCCAGTTCATCGAGGGAATTCGTGACGAACAGGTACAAAACTTCGTCACCGTTGGGCGTCCTCGAAACTTGCAGGAGGCCCTCCAAATTGCGCAGGACATGACGTCGCGGTTTGAGCGAAGGAACCATCGGGCAGTGTGGATGGCGTCTGACCAGTCGAACTCAAGGCAGGATCAAGAGTGGCAGACGGAGAATCCGATGGCTCGTGGGACTCTGGGCCAGTCGGAAAACTAAAGACCACTGGTCCCAAGGAGCAGAGACCAGTGGTGAAGCGTAGTGTCGCTCCACCGGACAATAAAAACAATTTCAATCTTTCTTCCAGCAACCT
This sequence comes from Pocota personata, assembly GCA_963082735.1. NCBI lineage: Eukaryota > Metazoa > Arthropoda > Insecta > Diptera > Syrphidae > Pocota > Pocota personata. The sequence goes on from OY720430.1 coordinate 204,952,894, forward strand.
TTCGGCCCAGACCCCGGCAGCATCCAAGTTCGTAGGTGCACTAAGCGGGACCAGCTTATCAGTGGATGCTTACATTGGAGGTGAATTGTGCAAAGTAGTCATCGATACGGGAGCCAATGTGTCGATTCTGGGAGAGAAGTTTTTGCCAGAAAAGACGCGTATAACCGGTATACCTGTACAGATCGAGGGCATTTCGGGAGGCACAATTTGGACTCTGGGCAATGCGAACGTCAGCCTTGTTATCGACGGGAAGGAGTACTCCCACTCTTTTGCGGTGGTGAACCGTAGGGTACCAAACATCCTTGGGATCGACTTTTTAATGGAGCACCGATGCTGCGTAAATCTCAGCGAGGCACTGCTGGAGATCCAAGGTAAGAAACTGCCCTTACAGGTGCCGGCTAGCGCTCAAACGGGTCTCCTATCCACCGTTCTACCACAAACGCTCCCATCAAAGTCCAAGACTCTACTGGATATGCCGCCACCGAGGATTGTAACGGGAAACGACAGTTTGCTCGAGCCAAGTGCAAAGATCCAGCATCGACCGGGACTCAGACATGGCAATGCAGACGCGCTATCCCAGAGACATATTGGAAGCGGCAAACACTGCATAAGGGCTGAGGAAGAGGGACAACCAGGTACATCGCAGAACGTACCGACCTATGTGATAGAGCTCCGCCAACGGCCACAAAAAGTCCACGATGTTGCACGGATACATCCTCAAATGGCAGCAGATGCAAAGAAGGCCAGGTATGATCTGAAATCGAATTCTACTAATTTTCATTTCGATCAACAGGCATGGTTCTACAACCCAAAGAGGCGGAAGGGTTTATGCCCGAGGTTGCAAAGCGACTGGGAGGGCCCAGTAAAAATCGTCGAACGGGTATCGGATCTAGTCTACAGCATCCAGACCACAGGAAGCAGAAAAAGGAGAGCGGTTCACATCGATCGTCTAGCAACTACGCAACCCAAGGTGAAACTCAGACGGAACTTTGAGTTTTTAAGACGGGGGCAGTGTTACAAAAGTGGGGAACGACCAAGTCGAACCACCACCACTACTAGTGCTACTACTAGAAACTACAAGAAAAGAAGAAAAAAAAACTCACATCAATAAACCGCTGTCGTCAACCGCTGCCATCATCCGCTGCCATCAACCGCTGCCCTCGCCGCCCACAGTTGTCCAATACACCCGTCCGGTTGTCTGCAGCCATTCGCAGCGAAATTCTCTTCTCGCCTACACTTCACTTCCTAAAGAGACACGAGATTAAAATAAAAGTAACACACAGGTAATGAATCTCACCTCCAACTTTAGGCACCTTCCAATACTCCACCAACACACCACCTCTCCAGAGTCATCTTGCTTGCCCTAGCAAGCATCATCAACCCTCAGCGCCGAACCAGCGGGTTACCTCCAGCGCCTCCGTCATGTCCATCAGCCGTCACCGATTGAAAGAAAAATGAATTAAAAAGGTAATTCCACAAGTACCTCACTACTCACCTGTTCTCTTCCAGTATCCATCACACCATCGAAGCGCAGTCGCCTGAAAAGAAACCCACCCGCAATATCTACCTGGGAAAAGTTTCACCGCACAAAAGTAAACAACCCCGATTTCAACTTGCGCAATTGTACACGGCTGCACCTGCGCTGGCACAACCGCGGACCCCTCGATTCACAGCAACGATGTCGGCTTTCCCCATGGCATAGGCCACCGAGGAATCCAGTTTCGTTTACTGGAACAAAGGGATCGAATACACCCGCGAAAAACACCACCGAGAAAGGCAATAATGGCTACAAAAAAAAAGGTAAACAAAGAGCTTAATCACTCACCTGTTGCAGAGGGTATCCAACTATAGCCGACAACAAGTTGTGGCGTGTGGACAATTGTCTTCATTGGAGTGCGGGTGGACTTCGCACTCCTCCCAGACGGGAAAACACCTGGATTTATCGGCCCGAAAACACTCAAATTCGAAGAACGAACACTCCAAGTCGACGCAGTACACCGCGCGGGACTGCTGCCAAGAGGAACCGCACTCTCCTGGAACTTGGTGTCGGAACGTTTTCCTGGATCGATTGTCGGACGGACGCAGACACTCCCGAATCAAAAAGAAACACTTTTGCAAAAAAGAAAACGCCCGAAAACCACAAGAAAACACGGAAAATACCCGGCGCGGTGGAAAAAAAAAATAAATTGTCGGAAAAAAAAAAAAAAGAATGGGAATTCTGACGTCTGTCAGTAATGTCATCCGGGGCACGTTCAGAACACTTTTTCATGCGGCGCTCCCATTCACATATTCTGCGGGTTGGGTTACATTGGTGTGCTGTAGGATAAAAGGGAAATAATTGGGAATGGTTGGGAAAATACAGGAGCGCGTTTTAATCGCAAGAAAGCGACGAAAAGTGGCAAAAAGAGGAAAAATGCAATTACAAGAGTAACTCCAGGTTCTCCGAGACGATAGACCCCTCGTTGGAGAGGGAAAATTACGGGCAATCAGGAAAAATGGGTGACGATGGCAAGGAAAAGGTGGACAAGTGGAAAATTGGGATAGAAAATTTTCCAAAATGGCGGAGGAAAAATCCGAAAGGCTGGAAGGTAATTGGAAATTTTCATAATTTTTTTGGAATCTTTCCAGGCGCGAGTGAGACGACAAGAGAGGACGGATAGATTCAACGAGGGAAATTTTGGTGGAGAGTTGGAAGCGTTTAAAAGGAGCGCGTTCGGCAAGAGAGATTGGCTTTTTGCTGGTGATAGTCATCGTGTCATACTCGGAAGTCCGTCGGGGTTTTCATCGAAGAAATCGGAGAAAGACCGAAGTAACGCGAAAGTACCGGACTAACGGAGCAACGCGGAGAAACGAAGACAGCCGGAGAAAAGACGCAGCACAGACAAAAGAAAAATTCGAACAACAACATTTCTAAAATTAACAACAACAAAATAAAACCTCTCGGGAACCAGAAATAAAATCTGCTGAAATTAAACTAAGAAGTGTTTTTCTCCTTTTCTGTGGGTTTTCTTGGTTTTTCTTGTGATTCAATCTCGCTTTTTCCTCCCTCTTCCAGCTACAGCCCGGGGTCGCCACCGATAACCCCCCCAGAAGTGTAACAGTACTAATTAGATAGAAAATGTTTCTGAGAAGCAATAAAAAAACAAAAAACCAAGCACCAATGAAGCATTTTTCTTTAATCCCTAAAAATGAGTCAGGTACCTAAAAAACCTATTTTTTGGTCTAACAACATTTTGCTCCCGTGACGGCGTGTGAAAAATTTTAACACTTTAAATGTATCATGAAACGATTGAATCCGCATATGAAAACAAATCCTCATTAAAAAATATGTAGTTATTGCAACAAATTTGACAAAATTCGAAAAAAAAGTTTGACCAACATTTTTCGAACGGCACTGTATTTGCTAGGGATTTCACATCCCTGCCATATGTTATCCATAGTGACAGGTAATTACAAGTAGTCCTTGCCTTGTCATAATCAAACTAAAAAAAAAAAAACATACATACATAAAAGCTACAATCCGTCTGAAACGCATTGTATGATACCCTATTCCCCATCTTCTAACCCGTTCTTAATAAACTGGGAGTGGTGTTGTGCACTTTTCTGTTCAAATGCAGTGAAATCTTTCTACTCAGAGGATTTTTTCTTGATTTCTAAGAGATTTTACCACATACTTTGTGGCTAAGACTATTTCTAAGAAGAAAGTGGGCGTGGTGGTAGCTATTTGTAACCGAAGGTCAAGAATTCTGGTGAAATATTCACATAAAGACTTAAACATTACTGTAAATAACTTTGATAAACTAAAATCCTTCTTTTTTTTTAACGAACACTCCCCTCCAAAAGAAGGCGTGACAATACATAATATATGGAAGAATTGTAGAGATTTTGAAAGTTGTCTTTTGTTAAGGGAATATTTTTTAGCTTCTAGTAAAAATACTCATAAACGGTTTTTTTTTTAAATGGACGTGTCACTGTACTTGCAGCTTATATACCAAATTTGGTCTTTCTAGATCGAAATTGAATGCCCAAAAAGTAGTTAAATACGGACAGACGGAAGGACATATGGACACAGCTAGATCGATATAACTTTTGGTACTGATCACAAATATATGTATATACGAGTACTTTTGGGTGTCTAAGGGTATAATAAAAAAAATATTGATGATCTGCTGATCAAAAAACCATGAATTTGCTGATCAAATGATTTATTTTTGCTTGTCAAAAAGCACCCTTTACGGCTGATCGATTAAATGGCAGTCTTTATGTATCTGCAAAGAGTAAAGCTTTATTTTTCATATTCTTAAAATAAAGCACACTCAAGGACTTTCAAGGTCCAAATTAAACTTAAAGTTATATTCCCTACAAATGAGGTATTTTCTCGAAAAAAAAAACTCAAACTTTCTTTCTTGGATATCTCCGCAACGATTTAGTTTGGGGTTTATTATTTTTCTAAGTTCTTTCGACCGGGTCTCTCAAAAGTATCCACTCACCTTTAAAATGGGTCACCAAACAAAGTTTCTCTTCGGTTTGTACAACTTTGCTCATTTTCTCTCTAACTACTTCCGAGATATTGAGGTATCTCGATTTCAATGACTCACCTGGTATATCTCCCGTAGTTTTGATAGCTCCTTTAAAGAAATCTGCTTCTTTTGTGAACCTTGCCCAAATAATAAGTAATTGAGTCGTGAAAACTGAGTCAAAAGTACGTTCCTACAGACATTTTATTCAGTTGTGCTTGGGTAAGAATATGCAGGTAGGGACCTTCTTGCGAGTACATACGAGTATGTAGGTGGATGTTGAATGGAAAACACTTTTTCTCATCAGTGGTATGAACTAAAATCAATTTTATTCTTACTCATATCATGGGCACGCTCTCGTACCATAAAAGAACTACATTCCAAGAATTTAATTTTATAAAGAAAAAAATGTCCTTAAAAATTGCCGCGAATTAAAATCAATTTTTCACATTTGCCAAATTTATTTAACCCATCTGAGCCCATGCACTCAGCAATCGATTGGCCTAGTTCCAAAATAATGTGGAATTCCACGCGGTTTTAATTGAAACTCCAGACTCCTCTTGCTGACCATGTTGCCATAATGTGCGGAATGCGCTAAGATGCCTTATCCAACCCACGACCATGTTTGCTACAAGTTCCATGGCCAACAGAGCACATGTGCATCTATGTGTGTAATTGTCGTCGGAATTGCAAGTGCCAAAATCAGTTAATTGGAGCCTGAATTAATTATCTGTAAAACATGTTTCTCCCATGTGACAACCATCTGCCACATTTAACTAGTGTGTCTGTCCGCAAAATAGTTTACAACTCCTGGGGCACTAAACCAGCAATGAGCTTGTTGGAACCAACGTAACCAACTCTGCTGGTGCCGCCGCCGGCAGTCAAACTTCCGGTCAACGCAGCTATTTGCATTATTCTGTATCCGTTGGAGTATGTGCACATGGTCCTTGATGAGAGGACACTCGTCGTCGGTCGGTCGTTAAATAGTAGCGCACAAAAAACTATGAATAATGTACGAGTATACACCCGGACCTGGGAACCTGAGGTGTTAGATATCGTAACCACCGTGTCAGAGCACCAGTTACACTCCGTTTGTGTACACTGTTTGAACTGATTGTAAGTGGTATGGTATGAGCCAGAAGCGGACTAAATTGTTATTTTCGGATCTGATTTATTCAGTTTGCTTTATTAAATTATATGCATTCGTAGTATTGCATTATTGTACTGCAGGGACGTTCGGGTCGATATGCAAATTCATTAAACAATAAAATAGAATTTATGTCATAGTGTATATTACATTTAACACCGAGAGTGCAATTATGGAGGATATCCCAAAACAGTGTAATTATGAGAGTTGTGGGATAAGGGCTGTTGTTAGTAACGTTGAATTAACATGCAGGTGTGTTTGTCCGTAAATCCCGAAAAAATTCTTTAAGAGCGCTCCCCAGCATAAGAATTCTTCGAGCCATCTATGTAATAGACTTAAATACAGTAAAGGCTTGACTGTCGAAAAAAGTTCCAATTTCTCACTCTGGAAAGCCATGAAAGGTATCTCAAAAAACCCTAAGCAATCCGCACCAAATCAATGGCGAATAGCAAAGGAGACGAAGAGGAGGTGGATTTTTTTGCCAAGCATCTAGAAGAAACGTTTGATGGACAGGACATAGAGGATGTTGATTGTACGACATCTATCAATTTTAAAATAAAGAGTGTGTTATTAGCCGAACTTCGTCAGGTAACAAAAAAAAAAAGAAAATTAACAGGGCAATAGTTCCTTAAGGAATTGCCAAAGAAAGCTTTAATCAAGGTCCTCTATCTTATAAATGCTTCGCTAAGACTACTCCAAGTCGATGGAAAGTTGCCAAAGTTTTAATGGATCCTAGACCGGAAAAATCTCCAAACGACAAAAAATAATACAGACAGATATCGCTCCTGTCGATAATGTCAAAGGTATTTGAAAAACTCCTACTGAATAGCCTACAAGCGGTTGTTGAAGAAAAACGTCTAATTCCTGATTATCAAGTCGGCTTCAGAATCAAGTATTCAACAATTGGCCAAGTTTACAGAATAACCAATGAAATTGAGAAAGCTCTAGAAGGGAAAAAGATATGTCAAAGCGCTTTTCTGACGTCTCTCAAGCTTTCGGACAAAGTATGGCACGAAGGATTGAAGTATAAGCCAAGGCAGGTTCTTCCGGAGCAGTTATACAAAATTTTAGAGTCCTACCCGGTGAATAGATTTTTTTTTGTGTTATTCACAGAACCGAATACTCAGAATTTAAGCAAATTGCTATTGGAGTCAGGCCGAACTATTTAGTGTAATCCCTGTAGAACTGCTCTGACATATTCGGATACCAGGTCTAAAGGGATTTCCAATACCGAGCCAGGGTGTTGGAGAAGAGTTGGTGGCGGATGAACCCTAAATGGGCCAACCGCAGCGCTCACATCCCAAAGTGGGTTACTGGCACCGGAATAACCGGCCTGCTGTCCTAGGGTTAAGGGCCTGGCCCACCAGGTTGGAGGTTGTTCCGTCGGGGTAACTCCCGACCATATAAAAAAAACACTAGTTATGAGAGAGACACGAGGAGCCTCGGATAAGGATTTCCCTCAAATGGCAACCAGACCCGGAACGTCAACGGACAATGATCTAAGAGTATGTACCTGGAACGTGCGGATGATCTACACCCCAGGTGCTACTGAAAAACTTGAGTCTGTCATCACGCGGTACAAGGCAGATATTACCGCGATCCAAGAGATACGATGGATAGGATCAGGTATGATGAAAAGGAAAAATTGCGATATTTATTACAGCTGTCATAAAAGATTGCATGTATTAGGATGCGGATTCGTCGTGGGAAGCCGGCTTAGGACAAAAGTTATTGACTTTAAGCCGATAAGTGATCGCCTAGCTGTGATCCGCATCAAAGCTACTTTCCAAAACATAAGCCTAATATGTGCACACGCCCCTACCGACGAGGCTGAAGACCCTATCAAGGAGGAATTTTATGACCTCCTGGATGGAGCCTACGGAGCGTGTCCGGAATATGATGTCAAAATTGTGCTCGGGGACTTCAATGCCAAAGTCGGAAAGGAAAACATCTTTGGTGGGTTAGTTGGTAAACACAGAATCCACGAATCGACCACAGACAACGGGTACCGACTAACTGACTTTGCGGCAGCTCGTAATACGGTGATAAGTAGCACTAGGTTCCCAAGGCTAAGGATCCACACAGCAACCTGGCGCTCTCCAGACGGTCGAACCGCCAACCAAATCGACCATGTGCTAATCGATGCGAGGCACGCATCCAACATCCTCAACGTGCACACATTCCGAGGGGCAAACGTCGACTCTGATCATTTTCTTGTTGCGGCTAAGTTCAGAGCTCGACTATCCAACGAGAAGAAGCTGCGAACCGCCCAGAAGAAGTATTTCGACGTTGGACGCCTTAGCACACCTGGAGTAGCCAGAGTCTACAGAGAGCGCCTGAGTGAGAAACTCTCCGCAGTGCATCCACCTACCACAGACGCCAACATTCAGTGGTCCCAGTATCGCGACATCATCAAAGAGGTAGCCGAAACCACTTTAGGGTACCAGCCACCCCAGAGAAAGAGCCCGTGGTATGATGATGAATGAGTACGCCGGAAAAAGGTGACAGAAGATGCACATATGAAGACGCTGCAGCGCAAAACAAGGGCAGCAAGAGAAGAGTATCGAGCCAGGAGGAGGGAGGAGAAGAAAATACTGCGTAGAAAGAAGAGGGCCTACACAGTTTCCCAGCTCAAGGAGATCGAAGAGTCTCATGATCGAAGCAACATCCGGAAGTTCTACAAGAAAGCCAAGCAACTGGCTGCTGGCTTCGAGGCCGGAACACAGGCTCTTCGAAAAAGCGAAGGAAATCTAGTCACCGAAGCGTAGGGAATAGTAGATGTGTTTAAGCAACACTTCCAGCAGGCAAGAAGAGAACCCACGTCCAGTCAATGAAGAATCAGTTCCAGCACCCAGTATAGAAGAAGTTGGCTTAGCAATAAAAAAGCTTAAGAACAACAAGGCCGCCGGCTCTGATGGTTTACCAGCGGAGCTTTTCAAATACGGTGGTGATGTTTTGGTAGGGCGCATGCACCAAATCATCAACCAAGTATGGGTGGAAGAAAGCATGCCCGATGACTGGACTATCAGCTCCATATGCCCCATCTACAAAAAAGGCGATCCTATGCTATGTCTTGCAAGAATTATCGAGGCATATCCCTGCTTAATGTCGCATACAAGATCCTATCCAACGTACTGTGTGAACGTCTCAAACCATTCTGCAACACACTAATCGGCACGTACAAGTGTGGCTTCCGGCCCGGCAGATCGACCATAGACCAAATTTTCACACTGAGGCAAATCCTGGAAAAGACCAATGAATTTCAAGTCGAGACTCACCAACTATTCATCAACTTCAAGGCCGCATATGATAGCATTCATCGTCAGGAACTTTATGTGGCGATGGCCGAACTCGGGATTCCGGCAAAACTGATCCAGCTTTGTAGTGTGACGCTGGAAAACACGCGCTGCAACGTGCAATTTGGAAGTAGTTCCTCCGAACTATTCCAAACATGCACCGGATTTCGGCAAGGAGACGCACTATCATGTGACTTCTTTAATCTCGTGTTAGAGCAGATAGTGCGCAGGGCAGGTGTCAATACGGAAGGCACTATCTTCAACAAATCCGTCCAGCTACTGGGGTATGCAGACGATATCGACATCGCTCCCAGCGTACCGTGATAGAGGCTTTTACGGCGATTGAAGAACAGACTAAGTACATGCTATCAACAAACAAACAAGCATCTGTCCACCACCTAGGACAGAACGTCACTATTGATAGCAACAATTTCGAGGTAGTTAAGGAGTTTATCTACCTCGGAGTAAACATGAACTCCACAAATGACATCCTAGTGGAGATCCGGCGAAGAATTACCCTAGGAAACCGCTGCTATTTCGGTTTGACAAAACAATTGGGTTCAAAACTCCTAACTCGAAGGACAAAATGTATGCTCTACAGAACCATTATCCTGCCAGTTCTGCTTTATGGCGCCGAGTGCTGGACGATAAGCAGGAAGGGAGAGCTGATACTGGGCTCCTTTGAAAGAAAAATTCTTCGGCGGATTTTTGGTCCTGTGTGCAAGGAGGGCGAATGGAGGAGAAGATATAACCGCGAACTCTATGAGCTGTACCAAGATGTGGATGTAGTCCAAAAGGCCAAAATACGTCGACTACATTGGCTCGGACACATCGAGCGAATGGACAATAATGCTCCAGCTAAGAGAATCTTCGAATCCCAGCCGCCAGGTTCGAGACGACAAGGAAGACCGAACCTCCGTTTCAAAGACCAAGCCATCGCGGATACCAGAGCGCTTGGTCTGGATAACTGGAAGCAACGTGCCCGAGATCGCAGAGGATGGAAGGCTACAGTGTCTCAGGCAGAGACTTTTCACGGCGCGGGAGCCCGTTAAGTAAGTAAGTATTGGAGTTCCACAAGGAAGTGTTATTGGTCCGGTCTTACTCTTACTCTATACTCGAGACATTGTAGCCACGTTCGCGGACGATATGGCTATACTGGCAACGGAAAGTTCAATCACGTCAGCAACTGAAATCTAGCGAGTTTTTGGATTTCGCAACGAGATTTGCGAATGGACATTGATTTGGAGCATTGCTCTTAACGAGACCAAATGCATGGCACTTTTACTTACAGCAAAGTAAACAACATTTCCATTTTTATTAACTTGGTACAAATACCTTATGCAAACGAGGCAATATCTAGCAGTGACACTAGACGCGGAACTTAAATGGAAGCCGCACGTTAAAAAGAAACGCAACGAGCTCGAAAATGGATTCAGACAAATGCCACTTGGCCACTTGGAAGACATTGCAAATCAAGCTTATATAACAAACTGCTTTTATATAACCAAGTGTTACGACCTACAGGGTGGCGAAAAACTACTTTAAAATTTTAAATTCGTTAAAACTTTTTTATTTCAGAGAAAATAATATTTTTTTTAAAATATTAGAATATTATTGACCTAAACATGGAAGATTATGTCTCGTAAATGGTGACCATTTTCCGCTTAACACATTCATGCTCTTCCCAACACATTTTCCATCAAATTTCGCACAATTTCAGGTATTGTGACACGGATTTCATTGCGAATATTGGTTTACAGTTGAGAGGTGGTCACTGGCTTATTGACGTACACTCGTTCTTTCGAATAGGCCCAAAGAAAACAATCGGGAGCGGTTAAATCTAGTGAATGTGGCGGTCAATTGAAGTCTCTACTGCGCTCGTCGAAGATTTGCCGTAACAGAGCCATTGTGTCCCTTGCAGTATGCGCTGTGGCTCCATCCTATAGTTGTCCAATATCGTCGGATATTCAGCAGCACTACTGCGAAGTCGACTTCATTTTCAAAGAAATAAGGGCCAATGATCCTTTCGGAAGATAAACCCCTTGGGCTTCATCGTTCATTATCAAATTGTGGATGAAATGGGGAGTTTGCTGTACTTTTTGCTGCAACGAAATGGCATCGTTGCTGCTAGTCTGTCGGTTTCAATTCTTGAACAAGCTGGACTTTATATGGGAACATGTGTAATGTGGTCAAAATCTTCTGAACGGACCTCTGGACTGTCTTGCACATTCTCCAGAATATGTTGAATATTTTTATCCATGTGCGCCGTAGCTACCGTCGTAGACGAAATAACAAACTTTGCTCGCAAACTCCGTATTCGTCTTCATGGTCATTGCACCAACGCCATACTTCAAATTCTGGACGTGACAAACCTTGTGAACCGACTATAAAGAAGGAAACCGTTCGTTTGCGCAATAAGGTGTAGCCGCACGTAATGTCGGTATCAGCGGGTGTTTTTGCTGGGAAGCTACTTTCTCAACGCAAATATTCTTTGAAACTCAAACTATTAGATAAAGTATCTGTGATCTCACAATTGAAAGGTAAAATCTTAATTTTCATTTTAACCCTAAAATTAATGGTACTTCACTACGAGGTCGATTTTCTAGAAAACAGCCTAAACGATTTCGACAAAATGTTACATTTGAGATACTTTGAAGACATGATACGAAATGGCGTACCTGACAGTGCTACCGAAAGTACTATTTTGTTCCTATTTGGCCTACCGTACTACTATACTCAGCTAAGACTAACTATAATCCTATTCTGTCGAATTACCATCTATTCAAATTTATAAAACACATGTACTGTCTATGCTGATAACATGAAAATCTTCAGGTATACCTATATATCAGCTCCCGCTGATTCTAGCCTACTCAAAGATGACTTGAATAGGTTTTCAACCTTGGCTCCAGTGTCAATAAAGCTCAATGTGAACAAATGTCGAGCTATCACTTATTCACGAAAGCGTCTTTCACCAGTCCCTAAACCCTATTTCAAGTTTCATAATCAATGTTCAAACAAAATTTTTGTTACCTCTGGTATCCCCCAAGGAAGTCATATAGGTCCTCTCTTGTTCATATTATATGTAAATGATATTGTAGTGTTTTTAAGTGGATGCTGCATAAAGTTTGCTGAAGATACATATGTCGGGCAAACATATTAGTAGTTTTCAACGTTTGTGCCGAAAGGACATTAGCAAATTAACTTAGCACAAGGTGCCAGTTCACAGTCGTATCTAGAGCAAAAACTAACTAACTAGTGACCCACGGTGCACTATGCCAAGAAATTAAAAGCCAACGAAAACTTAGTTCACGGAAGAGTTTTATTGTTGCCTACTTTATAGTACACTTGATAATAATTTCTTGTGTATGGACATCTCAAACGAAACCTTCCATCCAGCTGTTCTTGGCCCATTTTATCTGGTTATTGACTCTGGTTTACGGGTCCTCCAGATTGCTAATTGCATTGCTGTGTATTTGATCTATCAACAAAAAAAAAAAAGGTTGAACTGCTATCTCCTAGCCGTCGTGCATTATTATTGTTGTATCATGCTCAGCTGGCATAGACGAATGCATAGACAAAAGCATAGACGGCGCTTAGCTATGACGCATGTGTGTGTGACTTCTTTTTGTTAGTGGGAGGAACTTTGACCAGAAACATCGCATTTTTTGTGTATGCATTTTTGGTGCTTTCTAATTGTCATCTTTATGTTTGCGGCGCTGTTGTTGTTGTTGTTGACCACCAGCTGATTTTGGTCATTTACTCCTGAGCTGCACATGCGTTTGCCGTCGGCGCTTTGATTTGATCGCAAGGTCAGTGAAATTAATTTGCATTTGCCGGCGGCAGATGCTATGCCGGTAGTGGGTGGTTTGTTGCATTTATTGTTGTGTTGCAACAACGTTCAAACATCTACATTCAAAAATTTAGTTTGTGGTGTTTGAAAAACTTTCTTTGAACATTAGTAAGGGTTCTGTTATTAGCTTTTCGTGTCCTAAACTGCCTTGCATGCATATGCGTGCGTATTTTATAGATATAGTAAAGTTGTTCTTTGTGTACCTTCAGTTAATGATTTAGGTGTCATTTTTGACATTTTTAAAAACCATCTTGAATATATTACAAACAAAGCTTAGAGCTAAACTAAGAGCATGGAAAATGCTAAAGCGTTACGCATCTGCCTCTGATCCTTATGTTATTAAAAACAATATATATCTATTTATAGTTTGGTATCCCAACTACAAAGTTCATATTGATAGATTTGAAGCTACATATTCAAAGTTTCTTAAATTTGCTTTTGGAAATCTCCCTTGATCGGACCGTAATAACTTACCCTCCTATAACTCTAAATTTGATTAGCATGTAATCGTTTCAAGTTAAGAGAAAAGTGGCAAAAGTCATCTTTATACACAGAGTACTCACTTGTGGGAAATCCTATGCCTTCTCAACATAAACATTCCATCTTTTAGTCTTCGAAACTCTAGATTTGTTTTTGCATAGCCTTTCTCTAAGCTTCTCTGTCTATTCTACTCGTCTGGGCTCTTTCCGAGTAGATGGAAATCAGTATTTGTCCAGTCCGTTCCTAAAAATGGTGAATCTACCTCCCTATCTAATTACCGATCCATTGGACTTACGTCCCTTCTTTCCAAAATCATGTAAATGCTGATAAATTCACAGCTTATGAAATATCTTGATTCACGAAACTCCTCAATGACTGCCAGTCGCAACAGGCCCACTGGTGATTTGATGGCATATCTCACTCAGACGTGGAACAAATCCCTCCATCACTTAGGTGAAACTAAGGTAGTTGCGTTTGATATTTCAAAGCTACAGGGCAGAGCCGGAAATGCGTCTCTTCTTCAATGGATCAGAAACTACCTTTCGGGGCGAGCAATACAAGTTGTTTTGGATGGTCTCCAATTCACCATATAAATGCTGGTGTACCCCAGGGCTCTGTTCTGTCACCTACTCTCTTTCTTATTTTTATAAATGATCTCTTGCGTGCAACTTCTAGTCCAATCCATTCTTTGGCTGACAGTATTCTAAGTTTTTCATATTCGTCTCCAAACTGACGTCCTTGCTCTTCGGCCTTAGAAGAGGAATGATGATATATTAAAATCCGACACAAAACTAGATAGAACGCATTAAAATCCGACCTGGACAACATAATCAAATGGGGTTCAACCAACAGAGGGAATTTAATGTTTCCAAAACACAATGTTGTCTTCTGTCTCTCAAGCGCAACCAAAACCCTCAACCATTATCCATGAATGGTAATCGCATCGCAGAAACTGAAATACTTGTCATTCTCGGTATGTGTATTGATAACCATCTTCAATGAAACAATCACATTTTCGATTTATAAGGCCCAAATCTGCAATATAACGCTCACGTCTGTTCTGATGCATCCAAGTCCGTTCTGCACATTCTAAACAGGGTACAGAGTCAGGCGTTAAAATTTATAGAGACATTGTGAACTCCATAAATTCACTCGAACATCATACAAATGTCTCGTGTCTTTCCCTATTTTATCGCATTTTTTATAAAAAAAAAAGCTTCAGCGAATTAGCCACTTGGATTCGTCGTTAGAATGCACATCAGTTCACCCTTAAGCCACCCAACTTCGGTCGTATTGTCAAATGTTGCGATTCGTTTGCCGAACGACATGGAATGATCTACCGGGCTCTGTATTTCCTCATCATTGCAACCTTCAAACATTTAAAGCCAAAAATTTACTCTAGAAAATAGCTCCTAGTTTTAAGATTAAAAATAAAATCCTGAACAGGACTTCTACTTGAACTCCAAACCATTTACAGCCAATTTTATAACAACTACACTCGTATCTGAGATTACATCGTTAAAATGCAAACACATATGTACTCGTAGGCGTTTACGTCCTGCATGCAGACGTTCGTGTCGAAGCCACTATGAATTGGATTCAAAAATCCAAAAGCAATCAGTCAGCTCTTTTATCGATAATGCACGCGAGGGTATTGTAAGGATACCTCATTTCATTCAGAGCATCCACAAAAGTTAAAATAAAATTTACATGCAAAATAAAGCAAAAATAAAAATCATAATAAAGGGACAAAAAAAAAAAAAAAATATTTAATAATATCGCAAGATAATGGAATTCATTTCTGTTGATTTTCATTTCCAATAATGATCGATCGCTGTCGATGGGCTTCGACACTCGTACCAATTACAATAATTGGCCACGTAATTACTTATTCACAAAAAAACACATACAGAGGAGCACATTCGTACAAGCACGTATCCATAGTGAGTTGGTTTTTTTGGTTCAAAAGTAATTTTTTGTTTTTTTGCGAGCACTAACGTGCATTGTATTCGGCAATTGACAAAAAATGAATTTAATTGAAATTTTCTAGCTACGGATACGAGTACGTGTTGAAATAAAATGGGAGGCTCTAGTGTTTCTTCTTAGAATTGTATCATGCTCCAACTTCAAACTTTCATCTCTATTAAAAAGGATATTAGACTCAGCAAGTAGGTATATACTCGAAGGACATATAGGGTTAATGGGCAATGTCGGATTGAACAGCACATGTAATCTATTGCTGATGGCATACATGCTCATCTCCATTTTGTACCCCAGAAAGCATACGAATTTGAAAGCAGGAAATAGTTAATTATGGACAGTGACTATGTGGACTTCAAAGGTTTTTAATTTTTCAATTTTTTGAAAATTTTTGATGAAATTAAGCGTACTGAAACTAAATGGGAACATACTGACAACCTAGTTGATGCAGATACTTGTAAAGTGGCCTGGCCATTAACACATTTGCACCACAGGGTATGGATGGAATACTTCCCATCTTTTTTTGCAAAAGGGATAGAATTAGATACCCTAAAGAAAACCTTGGTTAATATCTTTAGGGGATGCATATATCTAGGATACATGCCATCACAATGGCAAGAAAGCCGGGAACGATTTATCGACGGCGAAGGGTTATAAAAATCAGATGAGACGGCACTACACTAGGTGTCCCTGCCTTTTGATCCTGCTGTTATTGAAAATAAACTACAAAATCTTAATGATGAATTCTCACCCGGCTCAGATTGTCTCCCTGCCATTTTTCTTAAAAAATGCTCTTCCATTCTCTTCCTCCCCCTCTCTCATCTCTTCCGTCTGTCTCTATCACTATTAGAATTCCCTCAGATTTGGAAGACCTCTTTCATAACTCCCATACACAAAAAGTGATCAAGGAATGAAGTAACGAAGTATCGCCCCATTGCTAAACTTTCTCATCTACCACAAACTTTTCGAAAGTATTTTATACCAAGCCTTTAGCTTTCAGTGCAAGTCTCTTATCTCTCCCACCCAACACAGCTTTCTGAAAGGTAGATCAACTACCACTAACTTAGTCGAATTCGTGTCCTTTGCCCTGTCTGTCTTAGAGAATGGCAAAGAAGTCGACGTTATTGCAACTGATTTTAGTAAGGCTTTTGATACGATATCTCATAACTTAATCCTCTTCAAATTGTCTGCCTCGGTTTCGAACCCATATTGTTAAAATGGATATCTTCTTACCTGGAAAACCGTTCTTACAAAGTTCGCTTCAGATCCATCTTATCGACTCCCTTCTTGGCCACCTCTGGTGTTCCGCAAGGCAGCCATCTAGGTCCCCTTCTCTTCATTCTAACCATAAACGATGTCGAGAGGGTTATTAAACACTCTTCCCTCTCTATGTACGCTGATGATACCAAATTTTTCAAATCCATCTCTTCACTACATGACTACTATCTCCTTCAACAAGACCTTGATAGTTTTTGGAACTGGTGAATACAAAATCGCTGGTGCCTACGTAAGCACCACGTGTCCTTCGCCTGCCTTTACCTTCTCCATGGTCAACCTATATCTGTCGTTCAATCTCTCCGCGATCTTGGTACGATAGGGAACTAAATTCCCGTTCACATATTGGTGAGATAATTCGCAAAACTAACTTATCACTTGGCTTTGTCAAACGATGGTCCAATGAATTCTCCGACCCTTATGTGACCAGATCCCTCTACATTACCTTTGTGCGTCCCCTCCTTGAATACGCCAGTCAAGCGTGGTCACCCTTTCAGCAAGTTCATGTGACCAGAATCGAGAATGTTCAACGTCGATTTCTTCGATTTGCCCTTCGAGGTCTTCCTTGGAACGATCCATTTTTCTTGCCTCCCTATCAAGACCGCCTCAGTTCAATAATATTAAAATTCAAAAAATTGTGGACGCACTCTCGATATACTCGTACTGTAAAAATCAAATAATAAACAATTAGATAGAAGACATGCTATCAAACCGCATCATCACAGCTTCACTAGGAGACGAAACAAGAAGGGGAATAGTCCGTACGGGAACACCACAGGGGGGGATAATACCTCCTTTTCTGTGGTTCATAATGGACAACCTTCTAAAAGCACGATGGAACCTGTGCGAAATGCGTAGCGTACGCAGACGACCTAGCCGTTCTGATAAGAGGTAAGCACCTGAACATCATAGGAGAGCTTATGCAAAACATTCTACGTATCATAATGAAATGGGTGGAGGAGAGTGGACTAGGAATAAATTCAAATAAAACGGAACTGGTTCTCTTCACAAAGAAAACCAAAACTAGTGATTTTCACATTCCACAACTTGGAGGATCATCACTGACTTGTTAACAAAGAAGCAGCGTATGGCCTGTTTGGGCATTACAGGAGCACAATCCTCAACATCAACAGCGGCCATAGAAGCGATCTTAAACATCCTACCAGTGCACCTCGAAGCGAAGAAGATTGTCGGTCTTTCAGCCGCAAGGCTTAGAATCACAGGCCTTTTCAATGAAGGCGCTAATATGGGACATCGGAAAACCTCCAAAATGATAAGAGAAATGACACTACTTATCGATTGTCCTAGTGATGTTGTTGAAAAATCTACGTTCACCAACAACTTCGAAATAATTTTCCCCACAAGGGAATCTTGGACGAACTGAAGGACGTCATCGGTATATACAGACGGCTCTAAAATATCACAGGAATCTGGGGCTGGCATCTTCTGTGCTAATCTACCGATTGAACTTGCTATTCACCTAGAACCATTTGTAACCGTGTTCCAAGCAGAAGTCTTTGCAATTATGAAGGCAACTGAAATACTCGCAGAAGACACCAGCGAGAGAGAGACAAATAGACATTTGCTCGGACAGCAAAGCAGCAATTAGCGCGATCATAGACCCCGTGTCAAAGTCCGCTTTATGTTGGTACCGGGGCATGAAGGTGTATGATCTAGCAAGGAAAGGAGTGAGTGACACAGGACTGAATCCTGGTAAGACTATAGGGGTCCACCTGACAACTATTCAAACGATAATCAATGAGAAGATTAGACAGGAGTTCAATAACTACTGGACGACTCTAGACACGTATAAAGTGGCCAGATCAGTGGTAACAGAACCGAGTAACAACATAGCAACAAAAAACCTTACACCAAGCAGAATACGGTTAAAAGCGATGGTGGGACTTTTAAAAGAGCACATCAATCTCAATAAACACTCGTTCAGACTCGGGCTAGTTGAAACAACAATATGTGGCAACTGTGAGGAGGAAGAGGAGGAAGATATAGAACACTTCCCCTGCCACTGCCGTGCAACAGCGAGATTAAGACTGAAGATACTGGGATCCCCAAGGGTACCGGATCTAACACACCTCAGTAAGAAAGTAATCGGTGGTATATTGGAGTTCGCTAGACGAACAAGAAGATTTCCCGATCACTATATGACATAATCTCCTTTTCGATACTCCCACTTAATTCCCATATTAGATTACTTTTCCTACAGCTCGACACACGAAGGGAACACAACGGGCCCAGTGGAGGCCTAAGTAAAGAGCATAAGCTCACCCTCTTAAACCAACCAACCAACCGACGCGACGGTTTGCAGGCAATAGCTGATGCACTTTCGCCAAAATTCGCTGTAAAGGCAGTCTATTGATGAAAAATTGCAAACATCAACCCGTCGTCTGGTTGATGTTTGATGCTCGACCATCTGCATCCACAGCAACGATATTCTCGACGGAACAGCCGGCCCATGTCTGTTGGTGCCACACGACCAGAGAATCGACGACGAAATTCACATTAAGCCAAAACCACCGCCCGATTATTTGCCAAAAACGTTGCCACAATTATTCCGCGTTCCTGAAGAGCATTGCAATCCATGGTTTGCCTACGTGTATTCTGCTTCTGTTTACTACACAAGTGTCAAAGTACCGATGACATAAGACGCCATTTGCAAAAATGACAGCATCTTTCCATAGCGTGATCACTTTTGAGTCACCTTGTAAATAAAATCTTATCCCAAAGATTTTAGGACCCGACAGTATGTAGGATAGTAAGGACAGTAATGTGGCTCTCTCTCAGTTTGAAAGCAATGTTACATGCAGTGTGTGGCGTCACAGAGAAAGACGGGTGCTCCGCATACAAAGTGGTGTAGAATGCAATGGAAAGATAAAATTAGACTGATGTGGAATCTCACACTTAATGGAGCTAAAGATGGTAACAATAGCAATCGGAGTTCTTTGGGTGATTTATTTTAATCTTTTTTCGTACTGTAAAGTTTGAGTTAACCTTCCGCAGCATACAGGAGATTGGCTTATTGGATCCATAAGGGTGCGGTGAGTCGGTAGATAGAAGAGACGAGAACATCGTAAATTACGAGGGTTAGTGTTGAAGAAAATAGAGTTGTGCAGTCGACAGAATCTGAGGGGAGTCGATGAATGAAGAGAATGTCTGCTACGCCGAGGAGTAATGTAAAGGGATCTGGTTACGTAAGGGTTGGATAATTCTTTGAAAGTATAGGGTGACTTTGCAGAAGGGAAAGTCGGGGAGGGGTCTTCTTGCAAAGTTGGCATTTAGCGATGTTCAGGCACCAAATTGAAAAACTATAGAGGAGACTACAGTCTTGGGGTGAAGAAATTACTTTGACAAATTTGGTATCGTCAATATAGTGGGAAGGGTAGGAGTGTTTAATGACCTTCTCAATATCGTTTATAGTTACGATGAAGAGAAGGGGACCTAGATGGCTGCCTTGTGGTGGCTGAGAAAGAAGCTGAGAGGATGGATCTGAAGCGAACACTATAAAAACGATTTGCCAGGTTAGAAAATATCCATTTTAACAATATGTGTTCCAAACCGAGGGCAGTCAATTTGAAAAGGATTAGTTGATGAGTTATCTTATCAAAAGTCTTTTGAAGTCTTTTGCAATAACACTGACTTCGTTGCAAAGCTTTCGAAGATTTTGGGTATGTGAGAAAGTTTAGCAACAGGGAGGTAATTAGTTACTCTTTGATCCTTTTTTGCGTATCGGAGTTATGAAAGAGGTCTTACAAACCTGAGGGAATTCTTCTTGTGAAATTGATAGAGCACCATTATCTTATTCGCCCGAATCGATATCATGTTTGCCAACGATTCGTAATATATTTAGATTAGGATCGCTTACTCAGAACTCTATGGTACCCTTTGTCGGATGCAAGACCTGAAAAAGAGGTGAAGAGAAATGGTCTGGAAATGAGTGGTTTGTTTAGTTGTTTGCTGGGGGCCTCCCTGAATCGAGTTCAAATTCAATTTTAGAATGGTCTTTGTTTTGGCTTAGTAAAGACTTAACACAGGTCGTTGAAATAATTTCAATGGCTCTTCGAGGTCTGAGACTTGAGCATTCACATTAAAAGTAGTCTACGACTTCTTCTGCATCTACTGCGCCACAAATTCTGTATAGGTCAGCTGTTCTTAAAGACATTGTATTTAATTAGGCAGCCAGCAGGATATGGCTTGTACTGTTAGTGCGCTCCATCTCTCACTAAAGAGCTTGTGGATATCCAAGGCTTTTCCGGAATTTAGAAGTTCCATGAGAACCAGATCTGAGTGTTCAATCTAAGAATCTTTAGCCCATCGCGACAATGAAAGCTTATTCGGGAAATCTCAGTGATAGCTTAAACTGCGCCTGGAACACAAATTGGTTCAGAGCTTTATTGCCTTTACTGTCCTCCATTTTTTAGCCATATGTAAATGCAGATATTTTATTCGCGCTCATGGCCTTTCCTTCTTATTATTTGGAAGTTTAAGTCATTGATAGATATTTAGACAAATTAGAATCTTTCTGTACGATTTGGATTATTGGAGACGTAAGGCGCTCTAGATGCATCTCGAGTGCCACAATCGAGGTGGCTCCTGTGACGACAGTGAATGCTAATCGTTGGATCTTCTTGAGTGATTTTGGATTGGTCGCTTTTTCCGCAGCTACCAACCACGATAACTATGGCTTTATAGTATAAAGTGTATAGCTACATTCAGTGGATGTTGGCAGGTCTATGATCTCAAATGATATTTGCTTTCCGTTTCAGCTACCAGCATTTATTCCAGGTGTTTTTCCACTTTCGGATATTTGTATTCCGAGTAGTCTCGGTGAATAAGACTATCTCCGTATTTTTGGGAAGTTTACGTTCAGTCCACATCACATCTTTTAGCCCAGTAATTCCATCTGGAGTTGTAGGCAAAAATGGTCCAATTCGCGGTATGGGCATCATCGCAATCTTTCTCAACCTCAGCTTCCTGCAATTTCAGTCCACAGAACAGACGATGACATGTACATAATATGTTTATAGTTGGCAATTTCAATTGCCTCAGGCTGCTCTGCATAAAACTTCTCAATTACTTGCGCTGATGAGTTGTCTAGATAGCTCGTGTTGATAATTGAAAGTGTTGAGTTACTCATTACATACATACCTTAGTATCTATTTCATTTAATGCGCTAAAAGCAGTGCTTTAAGGTACGAGTATCTTTCCTTTCCTACCACAATTCTATTAATCTGTAAACCCTCTCAAGGATAAGCTCTTTCGTGCAATGTAATCATATCATCGTTAAGGAGTAATCGCGCACCCTCCATTAACCCATCATCATAATGCAAATCCAGTACAGGAATAGATTTTTAAATAAATTGTAAAATATTGGAAAAGCTTGCTTTTCTCACGAAATTAGTAATCAGCGAAAGGGACGATTTTTTTTTCTATCTCAACCGCAAGAGATGGTGCTACCATTTACGGTTTAAGGATCATAGCATTTTTTTTTCCACTTTCTTCATATTACACAGAAAAAAAACGAAGAAATATGCGATAATATAATTTTCCCCATGAGAAAGTGAGAAAAAATGCGGTCAAGTATGGCCAGCTCACTGTTTAAATATTTTTCTTATGCCTGGACGAGTCTTCATAAATGAGCAAGTAGAACCATTATTATGGGAGGAAAAAAAAAAGTCGTAGATGCAATTTACATGCCTAGGGTTGTTATTCAAAATGTTCACATAATTTCCCTAAAGATGGAAACAAAATGTGGAAGAGGACTATCCTTTGGGTGAAAGAAGATGCATTGAAGTTGCTAGTAAATCTTTTTCGCAACACATTTATCAAAGGAGGCGGCAAGGACTTCATTTACTTCTGACTTCACCACGATAATTCAAACATAAAACGCACTACGAATGCAGCGCGATTTTAATGTCCGCACATATTTAAATAAATTAACCGTCAGTAGAACGGGTTTCTCTGTGGCGGTTTGGAGGCTACTGGATAATGAGTATTACTTAATGTTCCAGAGAATTAGTGTATACATTGCTTAGGGAATACGGTGGAGGCTACATCACTACTCTAAGGAGCTGGAAATGCAATGCAAAACTGTTGCACTTTTTTTTTTTACTGCAATGCCAGGGTGCGAAGTTATTCTCATCACTGATGAGTAGTTTGTATCTTAAATGAGGGCGTATTCTCTTTTAGTTGAACGTTTTTTCTCCCCTTTCAAGCTGGATTTTTAATTAAGGTCTTAAGTGGATAATGAGTTTCATCACATTCTTGCGGTTATTATTGGATACTTGAGAGGGTGTTAATCTTGAAAATGCAACTAGTGCTGTAAGCCAGAAGTGTTTAAAGTAATTAGCTTGGAGTAAGGTTTAGTTTTCGGCAATATTAAAGTTTGCACTACACAAAAAGCGGTTCACTACCTGCTCCGCTTTGTGCAGAGTTGTCCTACAATCACTACGGTGTGTCCTACTTTTTAATTGACTTAGTTTTCACATATCGTCGCTGCACCAGAAATAAATATGTAAAAATTTGAACTTGGTCAAATAAAAACTAGGATCTTCTAGCAAAAAAATAAAAAAATAAAGTGAACGCTCGCAAACCCCTCAGATTTGAAATTTAAGCAAAAATTCATTTAAAATCCACAAAAATATTTTGACAATTTAACAAAACTTGGTATGCCATGACCTTGCATATGACAATTACTGTTCAGATATCGATTTTGAAGAAAATCGGCAGAGTTATATTCAAGTATTGGTCAATTTTTTGAAAACCGGTCTATGAGTAAAGTACCGTCATACGACTTTTTTTGCTAAAACCTGCTAAGCAACCTTCAAGGAAATTGATTTTGATTGAGATTATGCATTGGTAAAGTTAGTGAAGCCTTTCAGTTTGCAGTTGGACATACATACAGACAGACAGACATACAGGCATACAGGCATCCAGGCATAAAGACAAACACACAGACAGACAGAGTAATTCTTGATTGAGATTATGCTTTGGTAAAGTTAGTAAAGTCTTTCAGGTTGCAGTTGGACATACATACAGACAAACAGACAGAGTAATTCTTGATTGAGATTATGCTTTGGTAAAGTTAGTAAAGCCTTTCAGGTTGCAGTTGGACATATATACAGACAGACAGACATACAGGCATACAGGCATCCAGGCATAAAGACAAATAGACACACAGACAGAGTAATTCTTGATTGAGATTATGCTTTGGTAAAGTTAGTAAAGCCTTTCAGGTTGCAGTTGGACATACATACAGACAGACAGACATACAGGCATACAGGCATCCAGGCATAAAGACAAATAGACACACAGACAGAGTAATTCTTGATTGAGATTATGCTTTGGTAAAGTTAGTAAAGCCTTTCAGGTTGCAGTTGGACATACATACAGACAGACAGACATACAGGCATACAGGCATCCAGGCATAAAGACAAATAGACACACAGACAGAGTAATTCTTGATTGAGATTATGCTTTGGTAAAGTTAGTAAAGCCTTTCAGGTTGCAGTTGGACATACATACAGACAGACAGACATACAGGCATACAGGCATCCAGGCATAAAGACAAACAGACAGACAGACAGAGTAATTCTTGATTGAGAATATGCTTTGGTGAAGTTAGTAAAGCCTTTCAGGTTGTAGTTGGACATACATACAGACAGACAGACATACAGCCATACAGGCATAAAGACAAACAGACAGAGAGACCCAATTTTTTCAGATTTTCGATTATAGTCATACCTAAATTGATCAAAATCTCGAGGTTGAACATTTTCACGAAACCAGTACTTTACAGATGTAAGTAAAAAGTTATGCTAGGTCCGCCATCTTGGAAAATGGTAGACAAAATACTGACTATTTTCTCAAGAACCATGCACTTTACAAAGCAAGTGTCGAGGAAGAATTGTTTAGAATTTCCAGGGTTCCGGTACTTATAACGTAACAACAAGCAAGAACAGAACACTTATAGTGAGAGTCAGTTGTCTTTCTGTCCATTTGTCTATCCGAACATCTGTCCATCCGTCCTTCTGCACAGCCTTGTAACTTTTGAACCGTCAAATATAGAAGCTTGAAATTTGGACCAAAGATGAGCTTTAATAACGATCAAGAGTAAAATTTTGGAAAAAGTAAAAAAAAAAAAAACTTGTAGGTTAGAGTAAAAGTATTAAACACATTTTTTTTTTTATAAATTGTCAAATTTTATATATATAAAATAAAAGGTGACGATGCCATCTTGTTTTCTTACAAGTCGACAAATGTATGTATTATTTGAAGGCGACATATATGTGTATGCTTGCCTTGTCGATATTGGAGTCAGGTATACCTTTGTGGACTTTCTTAGGAGACCGTAGAACCAAACCAAATTTTTCATTGTCTTAAATTTTGGAGTAAGCCATTATGGGTTAAATGGTCATAACGTAAGTTTTTGCTAATTTCGATTCTTGTGAGGTAATTTTCGATTACTTTGCAGAATATTTCTGGCTGTATGCGGCCTTAACTTCATGGATATTGGTTTTTAAGTGTTCCAAAGTTTGGGGATTGTTTGCATAGACACGATCTTTAGCACAGCTCCACACAAAGAAATACAACGGGGCCAGATCACACGATCTTGGTAGCCAATTGATGTCGCCAAATCCTGAAATTAAACTGCAAATTTGTGTTATGCGACACGTAGCCCCGTCCTTTACGTTACGAATATTACATAATTGTTATTTTTAATGCGTTAAGTGGTTGGTTAAATGATCCATATTGTAAAATGGCAAGGCACCTGTCACTATGGATGACAGATGGATTTGACAGATGCCATAATGCAAAAATACCGACCTCGAAATCAATGTATGTATCTACGAGTATATCGTATAACGGTAATTTGCTTGTTTACCTGTTTTTGAAGATTGGCTCATTCTCGTATATGACTCGGGCGATTTTGTACAAATCCGATATCTAAACAATATTTGACAACTACAAGGTCAGGACATATCAAGTTTTGAAGAGTTGTCAAAATATTCTTCTTCGATTTTTGAAGAACTTTTTAAAAAAAATATTTTAAATATTTAATGATTTTGTTTAAATAAATAAGGCATACTTACATCCGACCCAGTCGTGTACTTTATTTTGCTTGTCCCTATAATGAGCAAGTATTGCTTTCGTGAACAATTTCGATCACGAGATTTTGATCAGTCTTGGCATAGAGGAAAAAGAAATGAGTCTCGCAATTCTGTCCGTCTGTGGACTCCTCTAGTGGCATATTGCTCGGTGTCCTCAGAATTCCCCATATTCCGCCGCCGGGTCTTATTGTGCAACTTTGTGTATACTGCACTGTAATCGACACAGAAGTTATCAGATAAAATTAAAAAAAAAAACATATGGTCTTACAATTAATGTGGTCTTATGTCGGTTTTCGAAAGGCTTTTTATAGAAGAAGTCCTTACTTACTTTACTTAATATGGCGCTTATAGTCCGTGGCGGACCTGGGCCTCAACCAACATACCCTTCCGGCCAGCCCGATCCTTTCCTAGCTGCCGTCCTCATTGTCCGTCTGGAGTGAATTCAAAGATTCTCCGGGCTGGTGCGTTGGTGTGCATATGCTGCATATGTCCTGACGATAAATTCCGACTTTTTTGACTACAGCTGTACAGCTGTTCACCTCTTCATTCAACTTTCTCCACCACACTCTGTCGGAGAGTTGCTCAAAGCAACCTAGAATATTTACATCGACTTTTGACAGTATCCACGTTTCTGTGTCGTACAGCAGAATTGGGTTGAGAAAGGTCTTGAAAGCCCTTCGTTTGATCTCTGCACTGATGTCATTGTCAGAGTTCACTGTAGAGTCTTGGTAGACAAAGTTCTTTATCACCTTAAATTTATATCTGTCCATCGTTGCGTTCTATCTAAGTCCCTGATGTTAAGCGTGCCTTCTTGTAGACAGCGTTTATTTCGTTTTGCTTTTCATTCACCGCTAAACCCATCTTTGATGCTTCTGCCTCAATATTGACGAATGCACCACTGACGGCCCGCCGAGTTCTTCCTATTATGTTCATGTCATCGGCATGTGCGAGTAGTTGCACCGATTTTTGAAAAATTGTTCCTCTGAAGGTAGTTTTGTAAATTTGTTTCATTGTCTAAGACTTTCAAACGCCATCAAACGGTTCGGTGGTGTTCTTACACATTTTGATGAAACAGCGTCCTGCACAGTCGGGATGCCAAAACCAGATATGGTTCCGTACAGCTAGTCTCTACACACGCATAGGCCACTTTAAAATTGATGAACAAGTAGTTGGTACTGATTTGGAATTCCATTCTTCAAGATCTGCCGTAATGTGAATTTTTGGTCGATGGTAAACAAGTATGCAACATTTTATTTGTCGTTCTACCTACCTACCTCAGTAGCTGACATCATCCTTCATACATGCTTATTCGATATTAAAAATACCATTCGCTTAGAAAATCACCTTCCAGAACACTTATTCCCCTCGAACCATTAATTATGGTCATATTAAAGAAATCAAAATAAAATAAACCATAAAAAAAAAAATTAACTGCCACACTTTACAAAAGACCCTTTGCCAAACAATTTATCATCTTTAAGACGTTCGCCCGCCCATCATTACCATAAAAAGAGAAAAAAAAAAAAAAAAAAACTCCAAAAGATGTAAAGCAGCATCGCACAAATAATCTCATCATTTGGGCGAAATTCTTAATGATTCAATCAAGAAGGAACCAAAACTTTGGTAAAAATTTCCTGCTAAATTATCTTGACATCAAATGATAAATACGAGGACCGTGCCGCACCACCATACTCGTACGTAATGAATTGCCTTGACGTTCCATCATGCGAATGCAAACAAATTAAACATAATCATGGCGACAGTAATTTGTATTGAAACTCCTTTTTGTGGCGAGAAATTCCCCTCATCAGAGCAGTATGTGTATGAGTGCTAGTCAAAGGAATGTTGTATCCTTTTCAGTTGAAGGACGCCCCCCCCCACCCACTCCATTACAAATAATAAACTTGGCTGTTCGAAAGGAAGAAAAAAAAAAAACTCCCTAAACATGAAAATTAAATGATTAATGAACAGTGTGCCAGTGTGCCTCCGACACTCAGTCTTATCTCTATGCCATGTAAAAGGCTTAAAGAGGCCCGCTGAAGAAAGGAATAATGAATGAAAGGAAACAACAACTGGCACTAAAGCCGAGCCAAGAGATGTACCATTCAAGGATGTTGCTCTTTTGGTGTTTTTTTTTTTTTTTTTTTTTTTAATTTGATTAAAAGGATTTAATGTTAGCCGAACCCGTAATCCGTTACGGAATGATTAACAAGGGGCTTTGTTTGTTCATACACTTGCTAAAGGGAGTCGATTAGATGTGATAAAATTGTAAGTCCTCTAATGGATTGGCCTTGGGGCCGAATCTCATCCCACATGTGGATGGGGTATGTCCTTGGTATTCTTTAGTGGTGGTGTGACAAGTCGCATACAAGATCCCTAACCCAAGCATGTCGGTTAAGTGAGTTCTTGTATTTGCTCGGAAGATTTGTACCCCCGGTTGAAGTGTTTACGACCTCGAATTACACAACACAAAGCGGCGGCATCGGTGGCACCCACTTTATCACGAAACTCTCGAAGAAAGGAAGCAACTTTGGGGTGGTGGTGGGCGAGGCCATCTAAGTAAGTAGAGGAGATACATCTCTCGAGCAATGGAGAGCTTTTGATTCGTAAATTCGTTGGCACTAACTACGAGTATGTACGAGTACACATAAACACTTGTCAAACATTAATCTTAAGCGCGTTAACGTCAGCAGATATTTGTAAAACTTGTTTGCACGTTGTATAGTGAATTTCATGCTTGCGGTGTTTGGTTTTGGAGTGTGGCACTGTGCAATGGGGGTGTGTGAATGCTCTTCTTTATAAAGATAACTGAATTTCTTATAGGGGATTGCTTACGATACCTATGAGCACAGGATAAAAGAAAAGTTCAAACTTCTCCCAAAGAAAAAGAGGGAATTTAAGAAACACCCGGTCTAGTCGATAGAGAGATGCTACTGTAGGAATGAGGTGCTTCAATTTTGCCAAAAGATAAAAAAAACATGTTAAAGCTACAAAGCCCGCACCGAAGCCTGTACAAATGGACAAGGGAGTATAGTAGTATAATCGCAGTGGGTGCTGAAAATTTGGAAGAAACACTTCTCCAGACTGCTAACCGACGATGACGACCAACATTCCGCTGGCAGACAGGATGAGCAATTCATGTTGAAAGACTGATACTCAAAAGACTAACAACTTTTAAAGAGCGAACACAAATAATTCCCAACCACCAATTTGAATTCCTTAAGAAACATTCTACAATTGTTCACCGAATTACTAACATTAATGAAAAAGAATTGGAAGGGAAAAAAGATTGTTCTACAGTCTTCCTGGATGTAGTGCAAGTATTCGATAAAGTTTGTCACAAATAACTCATCTACAAATTAAAAAAAGGCTATTCCAAAACAACACACAAAGATCCTGGAATCCTACATCGCAGACAGATACTTTTATATAAAAGAACAGAATGCGTATTCAGAACTTAGAGCTGTGCCCCAAGGAAGCGTGCTTGGACCAGTTCTTTAGCTCATATATACTTAAGATATCCCATCACTGGAAAGAAAAACAATTGCAGAAAGCAATATTCATTCACCGAAAAAACTGCAAGATGGGATTCAGGAAATCCAAAACTGGACAAGGGAATGGCACATCAAATTAAACCTGCACATGTTGATTTTATAAACAAAAGGATTGAGCACATACCAATATACATAAATAACCAAGTAATTTCAACCGCGAATACAGCTAAATATTTTGGTACGATATCGGACCTCGTTGGAAGGCTCATGTCAAGACAAAAAGAGAGAAGCTCTGCATTCGATATAAAAAGCGCTACTAGCTAATACCTGCCTATCAATTTTTACTAAACTTTTACTTTACACACAAGTAGTCAAACCCATATGGACATATAGGACTCAACTCCGGGGTTGTACTTAACAGACCAACATGGACATCATCCAAAGATTCCTAAACAAAGAAGTGAGAATTATGATCAATATGCTCTGGTATGTTCGGAATGAGACTTGGCAATGGAACCGGTAAAAGTTGAATTCAAAAGACTCGCCAAAAACCATGAAGAGCAGCTTCAACATCATATGAACCCTGAGGCCGTCCACACCTAGTTAGGAGATTAAGAAAATGAAAACCATTCGAATTAGCACAGCACTGAACAATTTTAAAATGTAGTAATGTAAATGTATATAAAGGGAGTTTTTTTTTCCGAATTGGCAATACTTTCCAGCTACAGCCAATTTGACAGCTGGCAGCTAATTTGTGTTCAGTTTGATTTGTTATTTCACCATGAATAGACTTACGCCAGAACAAAGCTTGCAAAATGTGCAAATTTATTTCGAAAATCGTTTTTCAGTTCGCGAAATTTACCGCGCGTTACGTCGATTTTACGGTCGACATAATCTTCTATCCGAACAAGTGATTCGAATAACCATGGATCGGTTTCACACAACTCATACTCTAATTGATAATACAAAGAAGTTGTTGCTGCTGTGGAGCGTAGTATTGAGGAGGACCCGAATGAGTCGGTTCGCCATCGTCCACAGTTCATCCACTTTATGGAAGATTTTGCAGAAAGATCTTGTTTTATGAGTTTACAAGATCCAGCTCGTGCAAGAATTGATGCCGCTCCACTCCATCGTGTGCGTCGTATGATCAGTGAATGGGGACAACAACGAGCGTAGGGGCGTTCGGGGTGAATTTATCCCTCAACATTTTGGGTGGATTAAATCTCACTTAGTTATGTATGTATATGCATAGCTTTATGATCTCATGGGAGACGCCAGTGTATTATTTATTCAAAGCCATTAGTGATGCAAAATAATATCGGACAAATGGCCACCTCTACCATTGGCACAAACGAGTGCCCTTTTAATAACATTTTTCATCACATTCTGTAGCATGTTATCTGAAAAATGTACGTTACGTTACGTATATTGCCTTTCAATTGTTGCAATGTTATTGATGTGTTAGTGTACCCGGTCCTTCAAGTAGCCCCAGAGAAAGAAGCCCGGAACTGTTAAATCTGGTGAGTGCGGCAGCTATTTGATATCCCCAAATTTCGACATGACCCTGCCTGAAAATGGCTGCTTCACAATTTCCATTATTAATTTGGCTATATGGCATGTGGCACCGTCTTGTTGAAACCATGTGTTTTGAAGACGAAGCCGAGTAACTTCAGGCAAACAAAAACTGTATAACATCGCACAATATCGATATGCTTATAACTCTAGCCCAAATCTCTACAAGGACGAAGAGGTCGTTCATGAATTTCTCGTGGATTTTCCGCTCCCCATAATCGGCTATTCTGTTTGTGTACAGCTCCTCTCAAGTCAAAATGCAGCACGTCACTCATAATCAATTTTTTTTTATAAAACTCAGGGTCATCTCTATTCAATTGGTCAATTTTTACACTGCAGTTCCGTCGTCCCTGGTGGTTATTTTCTTGAAGTTTTGGTGTCATTAGTATATCGTGCGGAAAGAAATGCAGGTCACGGTGCATAATTTTCCACAGAGACGTTGAACAAATCTCAATTTGTTGAGCACGACGATGAATCGATGTTTCCGGACTTTCACTCATATTGTCCCTCACTACAGCAATGCTTTGTTGTTTACGCGTCTAGGCTTCGATAAATCACTAGCTAGGTAAAGGTTCTCAATATTGTGGATAATTTTTTGAGTAGTGCTCTTTACAGTCACTCCACGTTGATCAAAAAAATTACATAATTTACGCTGTGTTGTAATAATTGACAAACAATTTTGATAACATATTTTAATCACTAAAACACGTTGTTGTGGCATCTGACACACTTAATATTAAAATGGAATTGACAGCTGAACACTACTGCCAACTTTCACATAATAAATTCATTTCTGTGAGAAATGGAGCCAATTTTATCCCAGTGGACCCATGCTGAGATGGAAAAATTCGAAAAAAATGGACTGGTAATACATGCCAAGTCAAGTTTGACCAAAATCTAAAGATCCCAATACCTACCCTTTATAGTAAGTAGAAATAAAGATCTTTAGCTTTTTCAAAAACAATTTTCTTCCTTTTGCATTAGCATTTGCATTCGTCATTACCCATTACCACCTTCGTAACTACTCTCAGGGAAATCCTTAGAAACATTCCTGCCTGAAACATTCCTTGGCATATTTCTATGAGTATTGCATCCCCTCATAGCCATCCGTGAAAAACTTTTTCGCAGTACACTCTGTTATACACCCTCTCTTTGAATTTTAAAGAAAACAGAAAAGTCAGAGGCAACTCTTAAATTAAAATTAACTGCAATTTCATAAGTACGAGTAGTACGCAATCAAACAGAATCCCCTAACAAATTCCTAAGCCTTTTCAACACAATTTCCCCCGGTACTAATTAAAAACTAAACACTTTCAACTTTTTACTTCCCTTACTCTCCTTGTTTCAATGTCAAAATGATACACAAATAGTTTTCCGAATCAGCGCAATGAAACAATGAAAAAAAAAAAAAAAAACATTTTATATAGGACACACTGCCATCGTTCATCCGCTTAACGAACATAGTATCCGACCCACACGACGACATTGATCTAAATCCACATCTGTCAATTAAAGGAGATAATATCCTTTTTCATCCATCATTCTGGAGTGGGTGGCGGCGGCGGCGGAGGAGGGGTGTGATTATGTTTTTGAAAAATTGGCACAAAATAAACGATGACATAAAACAATAGTGTATTGCGTGTCCTCCCTTACCCTTGTACACTATTTCAATCTGGAGTTGTACAGCACAAGCACACTCTGCGTCCTTTGTTCCCTGCTGCGTGCGCTATGATCCTACTCGTAGATTGCATTATTCCCTAGCTGATGAGTTGATTGGAGATGCACTCCATCAAATGAACATTTGTTGGAGTTGTGGGGGGGGGGGGGGGGGGGCAGTGGGGAAGGAGGAACGGTAAATTAAATGAAAATTGCCAAAGTGAAGTGACGTGCTGCCACATCCTGCCACGTATGCATTTTTCACATCCCGATATATGTATATATGAGGACGAGATGATTCAATTAAATTCCGATGTTCATTTGAGGGATGACTACCTACGGAGATGAAATTGTGTACGGGCAACAATTTAGTTAGCATTAACCGCAGGATATCGTTGCTCTCAGGAATTGTTTAGCATCAGCTATGTGGCCCGCGAGAGATTTACCACTCAACTGGTGATGCTGGTAGTATTGATTGTCAGAAGCTTTTCCGTATGCGGCAACGCGAGGACACTTTCAAAGCCGGATTGGGTTATATTTGCCCTGACAGCTGATCCATGGGGGTTTGATTCATTTGATGCGTCAGAATGAAAGGTAACTGCGATACTTAGGCTGGGTTAGAATTGACTCTGATGGTATAGAAGTGTTGATTCCAAATGAAGCCACTAATTTGTGCAACAGTTGAATGGGTGTTAAACGCGGGATGCCTAGAGAGATGAATAGATTGTTCTTTTTCTTCTAGAATTTGGATAGAAATCTGTAATAAAGTAATCTAACAGTAACCGATACTGCCCCGAACACAACTCCAGATAATTAACGCCTATACTCTAAAATGTGAAGAGATTCTACAGAAAAACAGAACTGTAGACTTTAAGAGACCTGCATGGTAGTTCCAGAAATAGTCACTCTATCCATACGCTTCACTTATGGTGGTCTCGTTTAAGCCTGATATCTTATAGTGCGGGAAGAATTATTTTAGTCTGCCTACATCCATTAGAAGAATCGTGCCACTTAGGTTGTATTTATGGGAAATCCAAGCGCCAATGAAAGTCCTGACCGTTGATGTTGAGGGAGACACAACGCAAGTTCAGATCTTGAGATATGCTCCTCTGAAACTTGTCCAGCAAATTTATCGGAGATCGAATTATGGCCTGAAAAGACTCAGTTAGTTCAGTCATAGGGTTCTTGCATTCTAGAACTATGTACATATTTTAAAGATTTATAAAGGTCTAAGCTGGGCTGACGCCCCTTCAGAATATAGTTCATAGCCATTTGTAATTTTCTAAAGAAAATGATTCCTTGCGTGGTATTTATTTACATAAACAATTCACTTGAGATAGCTGAGGATTTAGGATATTCGAGTCTGAGGTGAATGCGCCTTTTGCTTTCTACATAATTTTTTTCCTGAAATTTCAGTGGCAGATGATTCTTCGCCATGACCAAATATTCTTTCTTTTTAGATACTGCTTGTACCTTAGACAATTCCGTTTCGTGAGGAATTTTTTGTTTGTTACTCTAATTTCTTTAAGGCTTCGAAGCAAGAGAAGTAGTTTCCTCAGTCCGGATTAAAGCCGATATTCTTTCATTGTCAGTATACAATGGTTGCAGGAATGCCTACCGGCCTTGTGTAGATAGTTTCCTGCAATTGGTGAACCATTTCATTATCGTCAATGCCACTACTTACATATATCTTTCATTAAAATGTGGTCGACTTTGTCCATATTTTCTATCGTTTCATGAGTATTTGAATAGAATCCCATTCTGCTTTGAATTTGATTTCGCTCAAGCTGACGGCCACTGAGATCAAATGAGGTCTACTATCAGATAGAACAAAAATACTCTAGGATGGAATTTATGTACAGTTTAGGTTACATTCCATGAACTATAGGCACCTGCTTTCAACTTTATGAATCCCTGAAATCACTGAACTGAATGGAGGACTCCGAGGGTGATACTGGACTAAAGGGGAAGATGATAGACTGCTCAAAAGGGGCAACAAGTACAAATCGAAACCTCATATCTTAAACGACTATTCTACGGTAGAGCTAATTGAAATTAAAAGTTTTGATTTGCTTCAACTCGCCCTTTTAGCATATCTCAGACCACCAAAGGAAAAAAAAATTCCATCACCAGTGAAACCTTCGAAAGATACAAAGTGTGAAGAATATATCGATGATGACAACCTAGATGCGAGCCGATAACCGTCCTCAGACCACAATAAACTTCGTAAAATCGCTCATAGCGTTCTCAATAGTCCTTGTTACTCTGGAGATCAAAAGTCTACTCTATTTTCGTTTTTGAGCAAAATCTTGTTATTATGCTCATGCCAGCCAAGACAGTCCTAAGTCATTTATTTCTCTTCTCACTGTCCGCTCACTCAGGATCACATTCCGTATTAAAAAAAAACCGTTAAAAAGAAAAAAAAAAGTATTTTGAACGTTTTGCAAAACTTGGTATGCCATGACCTTGTGACTATTATTTTTGTGATATCGATTTTGAACAAAATCGGCAGAGTAATATTCGAGAAACAGACAATTTTTAAAAAAGCGGTCCATAAGTAAAGACCTTTATACTAATTTGTATGCCATATGTGAGCTTATATCCAAAAAAACCCAAATATTAACTTTGAACAAAAACGTAAGAGCTGCTTTCTAGAAATGGCCATACATACAGACAGACCGATAGTCATACGGTCATATAGACAGACAGACAGAGAGAATTGAGAGACACCCTTTTACAGCTTCTCTATTACAGCCATACGAAGATTGAACAAAATCTCGAAGTCGACAATTTTCACGAAACCAATACTTGCCCTTTCAGGTGAAAGTAAGGAGTTATTCTAGACCTGCCATCTTGGAAAATGTCGGCCATAATACTGACTATTTTCTCAAGAACCATCCACTTTACAAAACAAATGTCCAGGAAAGAATTGTTTAGAATTATCAGGGTTCCGGTACTTATAACGAAAAGTAAGAACAAAACCTTTGTACTGAGAGTCAGTTGTCTATCCGTCCATCTATCCATCTGTCTGTCACAGCCTTATAACTTTTGAAACGTCAGGCTTAGACGTAAATTTGGATCAAAGATCTATATGCAGATCAAGAGTAGAATTTAGGAAAATTTCAAAAACAATCAAAATTTTGAAGGTTAGAGTAAAATTTTAAAAAATAATTTTTTTTTTTTATAAATACAATACGGGTATCAAATGAAAGGTGACGATGCGCTGATATCAGAAATATATAATTTTATTATTTTTACTTTATAAAGTTTTGAGAAAATTCAAAAAAAAAATGTATTCTGGTTCTGGTCATATAAGCCTACCTCGATCGCAACTTGATCAACTTTCATTTCGCAACAAAAAGCTTTTAGTTAAATTTTAAGCAGTTGTATTTACTACATCTTTTCAGACATATGAGTTTAT
The DNA here is from genome assembly GCA_963082735.1 of Pocota personata. Lineage (NCBI taxonomy): Eukaryota > Metazoa > Arthropoda > Insecta > Diptera > Syrphidae > Pocota > Pocota personata. The sequence continues at coordinate 204,988,707 of OY720430.1, forward strand.
GCTGATGAAGTACCGAAATGGCTATTAAATGTAACAAGTCTAGAAAACATTCAAGGACACGTCTCGTCATGTTGCAGAATGAGTCGTTTTCGAAGGTGCAGCAAATTTTTTGAAGGTCTTGAGGAAACATTATTTAAAAACTGGTGTAATAGCTTCAGAGATCAGATGGAAGAAGTGTATTGAGCTTAAAGGAGATTACTTTGAAAAAAAAGTATCATATCCAAACCTCCGAGTTCATTCGGGAACTTTTAAATCAGCCACCCGTTAGACTTCCTTTCAACTGAGACTGTTTGGTGTTCATACACATTGTTTTTTTTTTTGGATTTCGCCAGGGATGTGTAATCTTCATAGATACTAATAGCCCGAGTGCTACTAGCATGCACGATTCGCAAACCTGTGTAATCGATGCCAGAAATACGCCTACGTACTAAACACACACCCTACACACTTCAACCACTCTCCCCGCGGGACTGCCGTTAGGTATTACTTCGCGGGGCTGGTTAGCAGTTTATGCTATGATTCTTGTGTCAGCTTCTTCTGCTGCTTCAGTTGCTCTTCTTAGCTTTTCTATTCTCCGCAGCTCTTTTTGTAGGGTTGTTACGAAGGAATATATTGCCATCCAATTCTCTTCCGACCGTTATCTCCGTTATATCTGACATAGTTGTCATCTGGATTCGTGTTAGTCCCTTTGACTCTTTTCTTTCACGTTCCAGCATTCTAATTGGCACAAAATGACGATTACGCGTTCGCGTGCCATTGTGGCCGCATGTATGCGCGTATGTCCACCTGTCTTTGCGTCTGCGTAAGAAGCCCTCTGGCTTCCACTCTGTTGCTTCTTGCGCTTTCGTGGGCAGTGAAAGAATACATGCTCCACGTTTTCTGGACTACACGATGAACAAGCGGGGGAGTCATCGTTCCTATACTGATATAGATATGACCGGAAACAACCATCTCCCGTAAGCAGTTGTGTTAAATAGAAGTTTACTTCACCATGTCTGCGGTTTATCCAAGTCTCTAAGGTAAGTCCAACAGCCCTTGGAAGAAAGACTCCAGCGTTGCTGCCACTCTATCAAACTTGTGCTCCTTCCTATAGTGTCCGGTTCCCCGTGAGTTAGTCGCCCCTCAAGTCTGCACTCTAAAAACTTTTTCTGCAGTTCTTCCTCCAATATATCAGTTGGGAACATTCCTGCGATAACGCAGGCTGCGTGATCCGAGGTTGTGCGAAAAGCACTACTCACTCTTAGTGCACATAGTCGGTTTACTGCTATGATTCTTCTTTTGTATGAAGTCACTTTCATAGCTCCGGCCCAAACCGCTGATCCGTATAGACTCTCTCACTCAGACAGGCATTGTAAACGTCCACAAACAAGTCCATTCTTGTTTTAATCGCCGCTTTCAAGGCTACATTTGGGATCCCATGGGGTCCAGGGGATTTTTTATTCCCAAACCTGTTGCACGCCTCTAGAATTTCTTCTGCAGTTATCCTAGGAATTTGTCGAGCTGGTGTAGGCGACTCGTCCTCCAGTGGAATCTCCGGTTGTCTTGGAAACAGACCTTCGACTATATGGTCCAATACATGTGGGCATGTAGGGGATGGGGCTCGAAAAACTTTCAACTTTTTCATTACCACTTGGTATGCTCTCCCCTAGAGGTCTTCATTTGCTCCATTGCATAACTCGGCGAAGCTCTGTCGTTTGCTGGTATTTATTGCCGTTTTCAGCTCCTTTCGCGCTATCTTATACCGTTGGTGAAGTTTGATGAAATTGTCTCTTCCTCTGCTGCGCTGGCACTGTCTTCTTGCGCGGTGATATTTAGCGCGTAGCAGTGCGATATCTTCATTCCACCAATAAACTGGTGAGTAGCGTGTATTCGTCCTTCTTCTTACCACATATGCATCGCACGCCGATGTAATGTGGGTAATCAGCTGCACACACTTCTCGTTGGACGAACCAGTCAACGTAGCATCTGCAATCATAAGGGCAAAAGCATCTTCGTCGAATGTGTTTGTTTTCATACACATTGTAGGATGCTGGGAATCTAGTTCTGTATGCGGGATCCATCATCGTCATCATTTCTGTAGTTCTCATCATCTAATCTATGCACTTCTTTGAAGACTTGTGCCATCTACTTTCAAGAGATTCTATTATTTTTTAGATGCTTTTTTTAGATGCTGTTAGAATATGTCCCCACTGTGTACCCAAAACTTTCGAGAAGTTCAAATATGCCAGCATCAAGTACAGCCATCAGTCATTTAAAACCTTTCATTCTCAATCTAGTTGATCATTACCATAAGTGTTTTGAGCCAAGAAAGTCCACCATCAACCGAAACTTCACTTTCCGACAGATTTTGGAGGAATCTCAAGATTTACAGATAGATGCCCACCGTATCTTTGTGTTGTCTATAAACACGCTTATGACCGCCTCAATAGAGATGAATTATACAGAGCCTTGGCTTCCTTGCCAAAATATTGACGGAAAATGCAAACTGCTCCATCAAAATCTACTATAACTGCACCGATCCCTTTGATGTCTGTAAAGCCTTAATAACACAAAGGCTGTATAACACACAATTCTGGATCTTAACAAAAGCGAATGAAATTATTCTCTGTAGCTTCGAACAAAAAGTGCTTCAGACTTTAGGTCCCATGAAACAGCAACATCGATCTAGTCAAAAAGATTGTTTGCCAGCATTCAAGATGGTAAAGGCATGTGAAGAGCATGAACAACTCGAGAAGTCTTCTATTCCAGCCCAAAGAGACAGCGCGGTAAAGAAAGACCTCACCTAACCTGGGCCGCACAAATGGATGCGGCTATTTAAAAATTGGACTGACTGAATCCTTGTAAGTAAAGCTTACTAAAGGTTCAACAAAGTATAATAGTCATAGTTGCTTTTGACAAGCTGAAAATGCTGCTCATTTTTATCCTTCAGTCCTACCATTGGACTTGAAAAATCAAGACCAAGGTTCAGATCTTAAAGTGTTCGATGTCAAGTTTCTTTGAAGCTTTTTAGGTGCTAACCAAAATTCCATCTCAAGGTAAAGGTAACCTTCTGGCAATTCGTACGTAATCGCTTCTATAAACGGAACATCTAACCATTTAGAACCTGTTAAGGATTTTCAGAGGAAGAGACGCAAAAAAAAAAAAAAAAATAGAATTCTTTACAAATTGCTTTGCCATGCATTCATGTGTCAATTCTTGGAAATATATTTTCCACTCGAAGCGATAAAATGAAATCACTTCTTGATGATGCCAAACAGTTGCCTAAGACGTCCCATTTCTTTAGAGAGCATGTGTCAAAGCAATACAAATAAATTGACAACTCTATTTGGATGTTGAATTCAAAAGAAGAAAACTTTTGCTTTGACATGCAAATTGCTAACCTAAATTCAAAGCTTTCCCAACCGCTTTCCACATACACCCACTCAAAGATGGAGAGGGTAACGTAATAAAGATTTATTTAATTTCCATTTTGTGCAAACACTTCCCCCGATATTAGTTTGAAAGTTGCCTCCCATGTGAGAAAAGCCAACCCTTGTCCCACACGCCCTATCATTAGAGAGAAAGTATTGTAAAATTGGGAACAACGCAATTAAACAAATCACAAGACCCATTTGATACTTTGCGCTAGAAAGCCATTCTGTGGTCTTCCCTTCCAGCTATCTGAACAAATTGACTGACAAAACTATACTCGTAAGAGCTCTCATCCTGAAATCCTGTTTGGAGTATGCATCCCCTGCCACCCGCTGCTGCAGCATTCACCCAGTTAAATCCCGAAAATTGTACTCCCTACTTTGGGGTAAGGGAGCAACCAACGAACTGAGGACGACATCGTTTTAGAAAATTTACGACTACAATCTTCTTATATCATTCGAGTGAGTAAGTGAGTGAGCGAGTTTTGAAAATTGCTGCAGAAAAGGGTTAAGCCACTCTAGTTCTATATTATTATCCTGTGCCGACATATGTTAATCTCTCGTTGACACGGAGAGAGCATACACAAGAACACAATGACCGAGCTATAACAGAACCGATTCGGGGGAGGGTTGTCAAGGTTAATTCTAAGATGCGTCCTTGGAGTGGATGAACATCGATGTTCTTACGGTAGACTTGTGAGGTATCCTTTTGCTTCTTTTATTTATTTATTCGTCTGAACATTGCGTGCCCTATAAATCCTTGGAACGAAATCCTACAAGAGCCTTAGGGAAGAAAGTGGATTAGGGAATAATGCATACATCCACCGCCCTCCTTTGGCACATCCTCAAAAGCATTAAATGCCATTACTTCCAATTTTTCCCATCTCTGTGTCACAGGAGGTTTCTGTGATTCATATGAGGATGTAACATGACCCGCAAAGAAAAAAAATAAAAAAAAATAAAGGAGACAGAGCACCCACGCCATAAGGATAAAAAGCGCCTTTTCCCCGATGACAATTGATTCGAATAAAAATCATTGTTATGGGTGGGCCATGGGGGGCGGGTGCCTTTGTAGATTTATGTCGTGTAAATTTATTTCGAATCGATAAACGGAATTAAGGATAGAGGAATAGGAGATTTAAAATAGGTTTCATTTGATTTTCAATTGGACCCTTTATTGGGTGGCTAGGGGGTGATTTTAGCTGAATTAATGCTGAATAATGGTTGGCATTTTAGAAGATTCAGTGGCCATTTGTGTACTGTATGTAGATACTTCAGGAAGGACTTTCATGTGTGTCAATTGATTAATTGACAATCAATCAAAGTAATTGAAATGGCGGTGATTTTGTAGAATCATTGTCGAGTGCTCACATTTTGTATTGTTCTTCACATAAAAACGTGTATTAAATTGCTCGTATTATATGTAATAGGTAGGAATTAGGAACATCCTTAGTCTTAAAACATGTTTGCAACACTGACAGTAGGGCGGAAATATGGCTAAAATGCAACTTGATCGTGATGATGACATCAGGAGGACGGAAAAAAATACTGTGAATCATAAGCAACGACAATAATAGCGAAAACAAACAAAAATACTCCCCAGTTATCTGGACAGCCACCCTTGGAGTTAGCAGAAACTTAATACCACTGACTAACTGAGTTTCAAACCAACTACACTAATCTGTCTTTCTCTCTATCTCTTCCCCTTTCTATAAAACGCACGTGGGGTGAAAAGTTACCCTACTATTTCTTACGTCGCCAACGATTTTCATCAAAATTCGTAAGTGTAAGATGATTGGAATACTCCTCCCTAAATTCCACCAATTTTCAAGTGGGGTTACTTACGTTGTAGTCCAAGCCTGCAAGACTTATTTAAAATCAAATACTTTTCATTTCTCCCAGTTTCCTCAAGGCGAGCGGATAAACGCCCAGTTAATGCCAGACGACCAGAGAATCGACAACGAAAATCACGTTGAGTCAAAACTTGTCAAAAACATTGACATAATTATTCCGCGTTCTTGAAGAGGTTTGCCTACGTGTATTCTGCTTCTGTTTACTTCACAAATGTCAAAGTTGCGATGACATAAGACGCCATTTGCAAAAAATTACAGCATCTTCTGATATGGTGATGACTTTTGCGCCGCTTATATAATAATAAAATATTCAACGAAAGGACTGAAGGCGCGCTACTACATTATACTACAAGATTAGGTTTTCAGGATATCGGTACTTACAAGGTAAAAACAAACTAAGATCGGAACCCTTACGGCTGTCCATTTGTATGTCACAGCCCAGTAAGTATTGAGCAGTTAGACGGAAAAAGCTGAAATTTGAACCAGGGATGGCATTTACTAACCCGCAGACATTTCAACGGTATAATTCTGGAAAAGTGGAAAAAACAAAAAAAAAATAAAAAAAAAATTAGAGTGAGAGTCGCGCATGTTTTTTTTTGTATATGGAAATACATATACATAAAGAGTTATTCATTTCGAGGTTGGGATTTTACATCCCTGCCATATGGGATTTGTCTAATTCATCTGTCATCCATAGTAACAGGTAGATAGTTCTTGCTTCGCCATTTTAAAATACGGATCGTTCAACTACAGTTCTATGCATTAAAATTGTTGCATCTTACCATAGAATGACTATAGAATGCGTAGAACATACACGAATGGGTGTAGGAAAATCGACCAGGGGCGCCTATTTTTCGAACAAAATCTTCTTCAGCGATGAGGCCCATTTCTTGCACGGCGGCTTCATAAACAAACAAAATTGCAGAATTTTTGGGTCCTGAGAATCCAAATGTAATCGTTGAGAGGCAGTTTGGTGCGCTCTGTGACAGTTTGGTACTCTCTGTGGAACTTGCCGTATTTGTTTGAAAACGACCAAGACGCCACTGTTACAGTGAATTCTCAGTGCTATGACCGAATGATAACCAACTTTGTTTGGCTTAAGATTGAAGACATTGAAGTGAGCTACATGTGATCCTAAAAGGGCGGAGCTATGTGCCTCATGTGGTTCTATTTTTATTTAATTTAAAATTAAAATCCTAAAGTAAAAAATTAATAACCCTTTGTAATATTCGATCAGTAAAAAAGGCTTAAATGTGCTGATTTTAAAAATGTAAAGTTATTAAGTTTTGAGAAAAACCCAACAAAATTCAAAGATGGGATCCCGTTGATTGACAGAACAAACCCACAAATTAACTTCGGATTTTTCCACGAGGTAAATGAACACTTTGTGTGCAGAAATCTTGATAACTATAAAAACTAGGAGGAGACACTAAAAGCAGCTATGAGCTGAGATGATCATAATTTACTCAAAATTTAAGATTTCCTGTCGAATACGCATAAGGATGCATCTTCATGTACTGGCAAGCGGCCATCCATAAAAACCTGTGCCTTTGGCGACCTGTACAACACAATCCTTTGATTTAGTATTCTAATACACATTCATTAAAATTAAATTTTTGATTTTGTGATTTATAAAATAAATGCAATCAATGTATAACATGGAAGCAAGTGACTTCACAGTATCTACATGAAATGGTTCTAAAAGTAGGATATGTCCTCATGGCCTCATAGTCGACTCAAACTAAAGAAAGAAAAGAAAAGAAAATTCTACACGATCATCTCAAGATGTCAAAAATTACCTCAAAGTGGGTGCCCAGAATGCTTTCGCCGCATCAAAGAATATAGTGAAATGTTATAAACAGTCTTCGGAGCTGTGTGGCGACAATCTAGCAGAAGTTATCCAAACAATTTGTACTGGAAATTAAACTTGAGTTCATTATTACGACCCTCAGTCAAAGTAGGAGTCGTAAAAGGTAGGAACCCCCCCAGAGCACCTAGTGATTATTACCTGTCCCCAAATTAGATGAAAAACTTCCTCCGTGGAAAGCATTTTGATGATAATGAATCACTACAGGTGATCCATGAAAGAGAATTTTGAAGGCTAAGAAGTATCCTAGGAGATTATATTTGAAAATAAAAATATAAAATATAAATCTATCCGTCTCTTTCATTGATTACAAACAAATTGTTTTCCAATCAGCAAAAATAATTGTTTAACCAGCAGAAAATAATTCGTTGATATGTGGAAAATAAAAAACAAACAAAAGAAAGAGCTAAAAGATTGTTTTTTCAATACAAATGTGTTATCTATGATCAGGAGGAAGGAACAAAGCTTTAAGAAAAAAGAACCAAAAGAAATAAACTAATATTTAAGAAAAATTCGCGCAATTCGTTTGCTACTATTTCCTGAAATTCGCAATGTAATTTTTTGTGACAAGTGTTTCTTTCTTTTGGTTTTACATATTTTTAGACATACTAGGTGGGGTGAAAAGTAACCTTCTTGACCGCCAGAATGCGCTGCTACTGCAAAAAAGGTTATGGTGCCTCGAAGTCGATTCATATTTAGGCAGACATGCCAAATTTCAGTGCGATACTGTCTTTAGTTTTGTTTTGACAGCTGATTGTTGTTGACGTGTTTGGCATCATGTTGAGTATGGACAAAAACGATTTTCGTTCTCTCATAAAACATTATTTTTTGGGAGGCAAAATGGCGAAGGAAACAAAAGAAAAGTTGGATAAATATTATGGGGCTAATGCTCCGTCAGATTACACTGTCAAATATTAGTTTCGAGAGTTTCGTGGTGGCCGCAACTCCACTATCGATCAAGTCCGCAGTGGCAGGCCCTCCGATGCGGTTACAGAGGACAATGTTAAAAAAATACATGAAATGGTGTTGGGTGACCGGAAAGTGAGGGTGCGCGAGCTAGCAGATACCACAAAGATTAGTACTGAGCGCACACGCCATATTTTGGGCAATATTCTGCATAAGAAAAAGTTATCCTGCCGCTGTGTGCCGCGCATGCTCACTCCTGACCAAAAACACGAACGCGAGAGCACTTAGAAAGAGTGTTTGGACTTGCTGATGCGGAATCGGGCGGACTTTTGGCGTCGATTGGTAACTGCTGATGAAACCTGGATCCACTATTACACACCAGAGAACAGAATGAGTGTCCGGCAATGGACTGAAGCCGGCACGAGTGTTCCGAAGCCGCCGAGGGAGGCTCAATGGGTCGGAAAAGTTATGGCGTCGGTTTTCTGGGATTGTCATGGCATACTCTTCGTGGACTACCTCGAAAAAGGAAAAACCATCAACTGCGAGTATTACTGTGCATTATTATCTCTTCCCAAACCTCAAAAGATGGCTCATCAATAAAAAATTCAGCTCACGCGAGGAAATCATCGACGCCACGGAGGAGTATTTTACAGACCTTCCGGAAAATTACTTTTCGGACGGGATCAAGAAGTTGGAAAATCGCTGGAATAAGTGTATTAAGCTTAAAGGGGACTATATTGAATAAAATAAAAAAACATGTAAAAACATTTTTTTTCATTCCCAACCTAGTATGTTTTTTAACTATTCTGCTGAAAATATATTTACTGCTAGCCAAAAAAAGATAAGTTCTGCTGATCCAATAATTTATTTTGCTTACAAAAAAAAAAAAAAAAAAACATTTTTATAAATGACCCATTAATATTATTTTCTGTTCATTAAAATTAATATCTTCTTGCAACCACTCGCGCAGTGCGCCCCAAGAATGGTTGGGACCTACAATTTTATGCCGTTTCCGTAGGGAAATTTGCTTGACTGAGAGAAGCTTCTCATGACAATTTTGCTGTTGGATGTGTGTCAGACGTTCGCGAGAGGTAGCACAATTAAAACCTTTTTGGTACCTTTCGGAACTTGAACCGGTTATTGAAAAATTATATTCTGCTGTTGAAGAAATTATTTTCTGGTAATCAAAAAACCGTTAAATTTTTAATCAAATAATTTTATTTTGCTGATCAAATATGTTTCAGAAATTATTTTTTTTCAAATCTCTTCAAATTAAAAAAAAGTACAATTTTCCAAAAAAATCTTTTTACACCATGATCTTGCATATATCAAACATTGTTTGGATGTTAATTTCGAACAAAATCGATAGAGCCGTGAAATAGCCAGCTTTTTACAACCAGCTCTTACCGTTATACCGTTATACGTATTTGTTTAGGAAAACCTGGTACGCCATCTGACAGCATATAACTACCGTAACTCAAATATGGAATTTGATCAAAATCATTAAAGACGTTTTTGAGAAAATCTATTTTTTCGAAAATGGGGAAAATCGGTAAAGTACCGTCAATTTTGGGGTTAGAATGAATATTGCGACTTCGCCTCGAATTGTAACATCACCGACCCCAGATGCGAAGTTTAAAGAACATCCATCTAGCCGTTTAGGCTGTAGTGCTGCTCACAGACAGACGGACAGAATTAAGAGACCCACTTTATTAAGTTCCTCTATCATAGTAATGTCAAGTTTAATCAAAATTTCGGATACGAACACATTCAGAAAGCCAATTCTTGCCGTTACACATACACAGTGTGACAAATAATATCCCAGACACGAACCAATTCTCTGCAACCAAGAGCGCCACCTATTTGTTATAACATGCGTTTTAAAGCTTGAAACTTTCTCTACTATCTGTCAAAATGATATTTAGTTGACATTTAACAATTATAAAATTTATTTTTCCAGAACATCTTTTCATTTGATGTTGACATTTTAACACGGAACAAAGAGCGGTCATTAAATTCCACGTAAAACTTGGTAAAAATGCATCAGAAATATTCCGATTGATGCCACAAGTATACCGTGATGATTGGTTGAGTAGTACAGTTGTTTTCGAGTGCCATAAACGTTTTTTGGGTGGCAGAGAGACGCTGGAGGATGACAATCACACATGACGGTCAATTTCAGTTCGGATGCCTGAAATGATACAAAAAGTACGTGATTTTGTTGCAGAAGACCGCAATGCTTCACTGAGGATAACGGAAGAGGCCTTAAACATCAATAATGAGACTATTTGAACCATCCTTCACGAGGATTTGGGCAAAACAAAGGTCTGCGAAAACTTGTTCCACACACATTGAATGATGATCAACAAATGATGAGAGTCTGCCGTTCCAGAGACGTCATTCCGGCCTCAAGAAATGATCCAAACTTCATAAAAATAATTGTTATGGGTGATGAAACATGGTGTTTCTAATATGATCTACAAACCAAGCGTCAAAATGGAATGGAAGTCAACAAATTCACCACAAATTCACCACAAGCTAAAAAAATACGAAAAGTTCCTTCGAAAATGAAGACAATGCTCATCACATTCTTCGATAGCAAAGGAATTATCCACAAAGAGTATATGTATGTGCATGTAAAAATCAGGATTTGATTTTTTTTTTAAATCATGATTGGTTTTTACTAATCATGATTTCTTGTTACTTTTAATTTTGTAAAAATAAAGATTGTGATGAGACCTAAAGGGTGGGCCATCTGCTGGTTTCTATTTAAATTACATGTTATTTTGACACTGACAACTTTTACAGTAACGTTGCAAAATATTGAAAACTTATTTCCAAAGTGAGTGCTGTGTAGCCGAAACAGTGCGAATTTCGAAAATAAATTTCGGTCGAAATAATGCACCAAGCGTCCCTGCTGCACGCAAAATTGTGAAAAAAGTTCATGAGATTGCCATGCTAATTGATAGCACAAGTGTTCGTCCTGTGCTCAGCTGATAATATTGCTGCTGTTGCCGAAAGTGTGCATCTAAACACGAGAACATCATTATTGGCCCATTTTTCTACGATGATGAAATTGGCCAAAACGTTTCGGTCAGCGTACAGCGCTGCAGAGGCATGATAACCGATTTTTTTTTTGGCCAGAAACTGAAAAATAAACTTGGGCGATCTCTGGTTCCAGCAAGATGGCGCTATGTGCCATAAAAGCCATCCAACAATTGATCTTTTGCGCACTAAGTTCAATAATAGTGTAATCAGCCGTTTTAGTCATGTAGCTTGGCCGCCGCGGAGTTATGATTTGACTCCGTTGAACTTTATGTGTGGGGTGCCGTTGAAGCTCGATGTTAAGCTGACAATTCAGAAACGAATCAGGCACTTAAGCACAATACTGATCGAGCTGTTCGTTAAGTAGAGCCCCGAACCATCGAAAATATACTGCAAAATTGGGTTGATAGGACGGGCTACTGCTAAGCCAGCCAAAACAGCTATTTAAATGAAATTATTTTCCATAAATAGTATGATTTTCGGCAGGAGTCAGGCACATACTCAAACGCAATTCCACCTCAGACAATGGGATGCCTATTAAATCTGTCTATACATCCCATGGACATAAATACGAATAGAGAGAAATATTGCACCTTCTTTCTCTCAATTTCCACATAAAAATAGTAAACATGCAAACAAATTTAATGCTTCGAACATTGTCCACAAGGTTGTATAAAATCGTCCACAGTGTATCCCTCTTGTAAACAACTTTGCAGATTATCACCGGAATACGTGCGGTTGGTACAGGAAACTTCCCTTCATTCACACCCGAGAGCGAGAAATGGAAATTTGTCCAAAAGAAAACGTAGAGACACACATACAATGACGAAGAACTTTTCCGCATCAAAGTTTCCTGAATATCTTCCTTCTTAAAATTTAAGAAGCATTTAAGACCACCCAACAGTTACAACATCTATTCAACAAGTTTGAGGTCAAAAGAAGCCCAACGATGCACTTCTCAAGACTTGAAAGTTCTTGCCAAGTCCCAAGTGGTCCACCGTGACCATCGTCACTATCATTATTCGCCAGTGTGAAACTCCAAAACATCTGTTATTCTTCTGTAAAATAATGAGAATAACAATGAAACAAAAAGGATACCACCATTAAAACCGAAATCGAATTAAGGGCACTGCTGTGGCTGCTGAATTGAATTGTTTCCGGAAAAAAAAACCAAAGCATCTCAACAAAATCACAAAACCGAAAGGATACTGTCAAAACGTTTTTGTTTTTTTTTTTTCAAAAAGTTCTGTCATCCTTTTCAATGGTCTATACTGACAGACAGATACAGAAGTAAAGAGCGGGGAAAAATTAAAACTTTCTCGTGAATTTTTCTACAATTGCCATTGACAGGATATTCCCCACAGATGGTTTCAAGCATTTTGTGACTCTTTTCTGCTGTTAAGTAACCATGTGTATATTCTGTTGTGTGTCCCAAGAAAGCATACTCGTAGATACCGATCCTTGTCACTGTAACATTTGTTTGATATAACATACATAGCTGAAGGTTTGCCTTTCCCATGAGACCGATGCGGAAACCTGTTCTATGACCTTTTTATTCAATTTAAACTTGTCAATCAGAGACGAGTTGCTGAATCTGTTTGCATCCCAAGAGAATAAGCAAAGACAATGCATTTGTAGTACATGATGTCCTTGCGCGCTCATTTTTGGAATCTGAATTTTGAATTGGAAAAGTTTTTCAGTTGCACTAACTATCATGGTAATCGTAGAGCTATTATCTGGCACTCGTAAATGTGCCAGAGCCATTAAGCAGTTTTTATAAATTCCTTTTGCAAAAAGGACAAATAGTTGGAAAAGTGTGAACAATGGCACCAAGCGGATGCGCCATCATGTTTTGACAATTATCCAAAGTTCTAAGTGAATTTTAGCAGCTTTCGCATTGCAGTTTCGCTATTTGAGTGTGTTAAATATTTGATCAGCTTCTGAGCAAGGATAATGATTTTAAAACGATTCAGGGATTAGGAACTGCAATCAGAGAACAGGTGTTTCAGCTAATTTGAATGTGGAACAGTAGGGGAATTTGTCTTTTCCATTAAACACTTTTATAATTCGCGTACTTTTGTGATCAGAGTTTTGCTCTCACACGTTGGCCAAGTTGCAGGACTTATATATGTTAAGTAGCTATTACTACTGTGACCTAATCTGAATGTGAATCGAAAACTAAGCAGTGAAAACCCCAACTATGGGGTCCCAGACAACATGCCGAGCAGGGTTTAGAAGAGTTAATTAAGCCATAGTCAGTAAGTTCTGGGTCACAGAGAAATGGAAAAGGTGTTGTCTCCTCTAGCGCTGTTATTGCGTTGCGTAGTTTAAATGATTTGAAGTACAGAAACGATGACTATGGATGATGGACGCGCAATGATATACGTACCACATGTATTGGACCAGATTCCCAGCATCCTTTTGCCAATCCTACAGTGAATATGGCTAGCGAGTAGCTGATGTACCTTAAGAATTGATCTACGGGTCATGACTATCTCATTTGTAGATAACATTAAATCAACTTTTATACGGTGGTGGATTGAAAAGTTCACTGCCTGACCTAGAAAACAGTCTCGAAAGTTTAAAAATTATTTTTATTTTTCAATGTAATCAATGTAAGCTCGAATAAAGTACAATCTGGAAGTCTAATTTCCGACAGCCGTATTTCGCCAATAACGAGGCAAATGTTGGCTTCCAAGTCATCCAGGTTTATCGGCGTAGACTAGCGACTTCACATATTCCCACAGAAAATAGTCCAAAGGTGTTAAATCACACGATATTGGAGGCCAACAGGTACATTACGCGAAATTATACACTCATCGAATGTTTCCTTCAATGAATTGATTGTGGCGCGCGTTGAGTGGCATGTTGCGCCGTCCTGTTGAAACCACAGCTCTTCAACATTAATACCATTCAATTGGGGAATGAAAAAGTCTATAATCATGGATCTGTAGCGGTCTCCATTGACTGTAATGTTCGAAAAATGAGCCTCATCGCCGATCAAAATTTTGTGGTGAAAATAAGGATCGAGAGCAATCTCGATTTCGGCCTATTCACGGAACGTACGATGCAAACGATGGTCAAGCAGATTCAATTCTTGCACGAGCTAGATCAATTCATTCGGGTTCTCCTCAATACTACGCTTCACAGCAGCAACAACTTCTTCGGTGCCCACTGTAACATCTCCGCAGATGCGTATTATCAATTAGAGTATTCGTGATGTGAAAACAATCCATAAGGTTATTCAAATTTCTTGCTCGACTGGACGATTATTCCGTGAAAGGGACGCAGCGCACTGTAAGTTTCGCGAACTGAACCACTATTTTCGAAATAAATTTGCACAATTTGCAAGCGTTATTCTAACGTAAGTCTATTCATGGTGAAATGTCAAACCAAACTGAGCACAAATCAGCTGTCAGCTGTCAAATTGGCTGTAGCTGAAAAAAGTGTTGCCAGTTCGAAAAACAAACCTTAAAAAAAAAAACACTCTTTACTTAGGCATGACTCTTCATGCGAAATTGCGTTGAATTAAGCATTGGTTCTTAGGGAGATATTCATGTCATACAATAAATGTGTGTATACAATAAATGATTGCTCAAGGAAGTACTAAAGCCAATATGAAGATATGGTCTCCAAATTTGGGAATGCACAAGTAAGACAAACCTACAAAGTACTTTCAGTAAAAGATACTACGCAATATTGTTAATGCGCTATAAAGACAAGAGTGGGACTCCAACACGTTAATTAATGTACATTCAGCTCTATACTGACGGGTCAAAAATGGATATCGGAACTGGTTCTGGAGTTTTTTGCGAATTACTCAAAATCAACCACTCTTACAAACTCCGGGATGACTATAGCATTTTTCAAGCTGAGGTCTTCGATAGGGGAAAGGGCTGCCAGACTAGGCATTAACACACGCGACCACTACAGGAGCTGTCAAGATATAGAGGAGACAGAAACCATCAAACTAGGGGATCTCGTACAAGTTCCACTTAGGAACATGACAGGTTTCATAAAGAATGAAGGCTGGTTTGCAACAGAACCCACCGCGAGACAAAGGTTTTAAATATAGGTATCACACAACAAAAAGGGAAACACAATGGACCGTATGGCCCCCGTGATAAGCACTTAGGTGCACTTCCCTCCAACCTAAGCTAACCTAATGCGCCATGGTACATACGTAACATAGAGATCTAAAAGTTGAAATGGTAGAAGACGAGGTCAAGAAGGTCAACTTCGTAAGTACGCCAATTTAGAAGTAGCTACTTAACAATAACAATTTAATTAGAATATTATGAAGGGTGAAACCTCCTTGTTAAATTGTTGGCGGTCTTATCAGGCATGTGTGTTTCTAAAGTTTGTACCCTCGCAATGTCAGTCACCATCATACGTTGGAACCGTGTGAAGCGTGTTGTTGCCGTCGAGGCCTACTTTTCTAACAGAAATTCTGTGATTGCAACCCAGCGCGCCTTCCGAAATCACTTCAAAGTAGCCTCGTTAGGCCCTGTCCCGGATCGGAAATCAATTGTTACATGGGTTGCTATGTTCAATCTTGCTATCCCCACAGCGTTGTTGGAGGAATGTTTTTTTTTTCCATAACTTGATGAATTGGACTTTGGGAACATTTGGTTCCAATAGGATGGAGAAACGGCTCATACCTCAAGGGCATCAATGGCTGTTTTGAGGGAACACTTCTCGGAGAGCCTCATCTCAATAAGGGCCGATTTGGAGTAGCCAGCCCAGTCCACTGATTTGACCCCTTGCGATATTTTTTTGTGGAGTTTTTTTGAAATCCCGTGTTTACGTCAACTGTCCAAAGGCAGAAATTTCCAGGCAGAAATTTCCAGTTGAGAGTGTCGGTGATCTTTCTGACAGCATTCACATCGTTGGTCTGTTTCTGATGCTTTGTGCGTCACTTCTACAACATATCTTTTGCTACCTTTTCCCTTCCAAAAACTCAATCTAAATCTGGAGCTCACTTGCTGTGCTCCAAGTAGTTCTAATGGGTATTTTCGTTGGAGGAAAATTAGTGGCGACCAATTGCCCTTTGACAACCCTTATGCAGAAACAAATTCCGTGAACTCATAGCTTTAGGTTTTGTAGTAGTAGTTGCGTTAGGGGAGCGATCACAAAAGGCTTACCTCATAGAAGGGGTTTCTAAGCTACCTACCTGTTTTTCGATCAATTGGATAGCAGCGCTATCAAACTAAGTGAAGTCGATTCGACCTAGCTAGCACCCAATCACTCTTTACTTGACGTTTCTATACTTACGATAGTAGTTATCTAAAATACACAAGGTGTGAATTTACCCTATGAATCAGTATTGTACGCAAACTATATTTGCGATCTCTAAACTGAAACAATTTGTCCATTCCTCACTGCAGGATTATGTCGTTCATGTTCCGTGCCAAAGGGCTAAAGAGCACCATGTTAACACCAGCGACTTCGAAACAAAACGTATTGACTTGTAAACACCCCCATTGTTCCTGGTTAAGTGATAAAAATTGCAGAAGCGAATTATGGTTTCTGCGTCTCGCCACATCGAACCCTGCCACGAACATGGTGCACCATCACCATTACCGTCGATGGTATCGTTCCTGTGCAACCTCGACTATGAAAAGTACTCCAATACCCCAAGTTCCATGCTCAGAAGACTGATGTAAAAAAAAAAAAAAAAAATGAATAAGGAAACAACGCATTGTATTTTATTAATTTTACGATAACGATAACGAGGACATTATTGAAATCAATTTCGCTGCACTTGGTCTGTATCCTGCGCCAGGAGGTCTCTGTCGATTTGTATGGCCGCATATAGTTAACCTATAGACCGGAATAACAATGTAAGGAATGGCATTCGGATGGCTGCTGTGCTGTTGATGATTGGTGTGAGAGGAAAGCGAAGGACATTTCCCTCTTTCGGTCCCTATCAGCATTCAATTGGGAAGTGCCAGCGGGAATGAATCCTGTTAAAAAATTTATGTAAAATCGATTGCTGATGAACCCGAGGTACCACGGATTTTACACTTTCGACTTCCTCTATGGAATGGGTCGAGGATGACGACGATGTTATACTCCTTGCATTTCCGTGTTCAGCAGTAAAAAGAAGAATGAATCGATTGATAAGGAAGTAGGTGGAGGACGACAAGTGCTGGTATATTATTTCAGATGGTCGTGAACATTTCAGTTTTGGTGTCATTGAATAAAAAACGATTTTTTTTTACAAATTTTCTTCAAATTTTATGGGATGGGCAATGGACCACACAAATTCCTTTATGGGGTGTCCTTTTGCTCCACTTTTGAACCTTGACATAAATAGATGTTTTATGGTGGACGGAAATTATGTGAATAATATGGTCGTATGTTTAGCCAAATGGCAGATAGAATGGGGTGTAGTTTGAATTAATTTGTGAATAGAATAAGAGTTTTCGGATTTGATTACTGTTGATTGTATATTACATGTAAGTGTAAACTGGCTGAAGGCCCATTCAAATATCGCAGTCAAGAAGGGAGTTACCAGTGAATATCTGGCCTAACTAGCCTTAGCTACATAATGCGGATAACTGTGCAGGTTTCTACTCTACTAGTGTGCCCAATTATGACTAGAAATGAGATAACCCAAACAAACAGAAAAGAATATGGTCCCAGCAAATGTGTACTTTGTTAAAAAAAAAAAAAAAACTCACAAGGAATTTGGGTACTAGCAATGTTGGCAGTTACTTGCAGAACCGCACACCCAAGGATATGTAAGAGAAATGTCGACGGGAAAGACTGCGATATCAGAACCCGGTCATGTTAAAGTTATGCTATGAGGTGCGAAGGGTCCATTGCCAATCCATGTCTGACACTTCAGGAACGACTGGTCGTTAGGCTTTGACCTCGTGGCTTGTTACTCCTCTAAATCTACTACCAGAATCTGGGTTTAGTTTTCAAGTTTATTAAGCGCATTCCAAGTATCAGAGAAGATGCGAGATCTGGGCAACTAACTGTGTATATATCTTCTACGAGGCTTATCTACTCGTACAAGGGGACTTAATGCTGAAATGCCAAACATCACAAAATGAGTCAAGCACAGGGCAAAAAAAAAGTTGTTTGGTCAGGAGATTGTTGAGAAGTATCAGATCCCGAACCGACTAAGAACCATCGCACGGATCCCGGCTAAACCCTCTGGTCACAAGGTGGTTCTGGATATATTCAGAATCAACAGAGATTCTTTCCCAATCCATAACTGAAAATTTGTAATTTGGTAGAGCCGAGAAAATATTCTGGAGGTGTCGCTATCGTCTTTTACGAAGGGGCTCCGGATACTATAGCCAGTATCGAAAGGGGAATTTTCCCAGTTATGGGTTTTGCTCAATTACAATATATAAATGCGACGGGAATAAACCAGATAAAGACACTCTGAAGCCTACTGTAACTGATGTAGAATTGGTTATGGAAAAGTCAAACATAGACTTTGTTCAAGTTACTGATATATCCATTGTGAGTTTGCGTGATCCATTAAACTTATTCCCTAATATTGGTATCCTTTTAACCATGGACCCATTCATAAATGCAGGCTTTGCAAAGCATACACAATGCAAAGTAGGAAAAGCTGCGCAAGTGGAAGTTTAAGTCTACTGTAAAGCATGTGCTTGCAAAGATGTTTACTTATCTGTAGTTTTTTAACCTATTTTTAACAAAAATAAATCAACGAAAAACAACAGCGCAGTAACAAGTAGGTATGTAAATGGAATACGATTCCGACAGCTGAACGATTGTGCTCAAAATTGCGCAATGAATAAAGCTCTACTATATTTATGAATTCCCTGCTCAGCAGTGATGCCAATTTGTGAATTTGGGAACTCTCTACTTAGCACATCTTGCGCAATATTGCATTAATGAATGGGACCAATGTCATTCCTTTAAGAAGTTCACTAATGTTAACGGATGTAGAATTCTATAAGGATCTCTATATCCTTCTGCATGAGGCGGAGTTATAGTATTGATTCAAGAGAATTGAGTTCGTAACAACCTGGTGCCTAGTAATACGTGCAAACTATTACTGGCTCCGCTGACATAAAAAACTTATCATCATTACATTGTGAATCATACAGTATAGTGTTAAGGACAGATAATATAAAAATGAGAGGGTTTCAAGCCTACCATATTACCCGTAACAGACAAATGTTTTAGACATTACACTTGCCTCCGACCAGTATTCTTGTCTAGCTGACCACCTAAGCGAAAGGTTTTTTTTTTTAAAAAAAAAAAGAAACAATTGGTTCCTTTATAGGAAAGCCCTTACCTACTAATACTCTTCCTTCAAATTGCCAATCAAACCAGACAACACCAATGAATTCGATCGCATCGTAGAAAGTCTTAAGATGCTCTTCAATGATGAAATGTCGATAGCCTGCCCTTTATGTTGTTTAAGTGGTAAGAAAAGAAATATCATTGTCGAATGAATCTCGCCAATCTTAAAAAGAGTTAAAAGTCCCGCATAATTATAAGAGTTAAAAGTCCAATGTAATTCATAAAAAAGTAAATAAGGAAAGAACAGCTTCGTAGAAGCATCTACATAACTTTCTCTTCTCCAATCCTTCAATACCATGCTACCTAATGAGGCCGAACGGTCATTGGACGGTCAATCTCTAGCAAAGAGAATACTGTCTTACTTCAAGGCACTTATTTCACTGGTACCTCCCCACGTCTCCCATCGTGCAACAACTATTTAAAGACAGCAACTGCAGGAAAGCTTCTTTGGGCTATACGTAGCTTCAAATCTTTGAGGCCGCTAAAACCTTATGGTATCATATCCGCAAAAATTCAACAAAGTTCGAATATAATTTCCCATTAGGTGTGCTATTAGAATCTGATCCACATTACTAAACTGTGGGCTGACGCAGAAGTCACCTTCAAATTCATACGACCAATCAGTCTTTTTTCTTGTCTGCTGAAAATGCTGGAAATACTGATTGATATTAACCTGCGCTACAGAATCAAAACAGCTAAGCTCTCGGCGTCTCGATATGCGTACTTACATACACTTGCTCATGCGCCCCAATCAATATTGCTGTGAATCAATAACCTTTCTCACTTGGAGAGCTAATCATTATATTGCTTACATGCAGGATTATTGACATAAAACCGTGCGGAGCATCGGCTCGTTAGTCTTAGTCTCAAGTACCCACTTATACCCACTTTGTAAAACGCCTTCGAGGTTAGGTTAGGTAAATGGGTGCCCTTGTTGACAAACGACTTGATGACGGCTCACTTAGGCCACTTGGAGTCCAGTGTACCCAATTTGTTTCAACCGCTGGTTAAACCACCCAGACAAATGAAAATCTCAGGTGGCTACGAGTTCACAGGCCTTCTAGTCCTGAAAAGAAGTTGCTGCCAAGAGCTGTTCTTCTTTCAAGGGCTAGTGCAAGACAGTCGCACATTAGATGTCGAAACGATTCTATTTCTTCTTCGTCCCTATAGCTTCTATTGCAGCAAATTCGGCTGCAACCGAGGCTCGTTTTAACTCGCAAAAGAAACACGCTTTTTCAGTATAAAATGCAAAGTTACAAACTTTTTATTAAGAGAAAGTTATAAGCTTAGAATGTAATACATATAAATTTATCTAATCTTGGTATCTCCTTAGTTTCTTGGTTTAGTTTCTTAGTTTACTACAGTAGTCGTTGTACGAGTATGGAAGTACTAGCCTGCCTAGTGCCTGCATGGTTGCCTATTGAGTAGTACTCAGCCAGGATACCGGTGGCTTTTCGAATTCCCTTACGACTAAGCTTTATTAGACTAATAGTTCTCCTCTTATCGAAAACTGGCCATAACGACCTAACGGTAGAACATGTACTTAATTGACTCGATACTGCTCAAGACTGGACTGCAGGAACATTAAAATTAAATACCTCATTTCATTTCCTTATGGTAAACTGGGGCACATAATATGAAACACTGTGAATTGGACAACGATGATGTCGCTCAATGCACCCATTATCAAATACTTATATGAGTTTCGTGCTCAAACAAGCTGTCTGCATTTTTGTTTTACCACCCTCCCTTGTTACGAGTATTTTGGATAGTACATGGTGTTTTTTGGGACTGCAGCCGATTTGAAATTGGTGCCATTTCTCACAGAGATGGTTTTATTATGTGAAAGTTGGCAGTACTGTTCAGCTGTCAATGCTATTTCATCATGGAGAGTTTGACGCTACAACAACGTGTTTTAGTGATAATAACATTCTATCAAAATGGTTCAACAATTATTGGAATAGAGCGTAAATTACGTGATTTTTTTTGTACATAACAAAAAATTGATGCAGTGAGGGACAATGTGAGTGAAAGTGTGGAAAATTATGCATCGCGACCTGCACTTTTTTCCGTACAAAATTCAAGTGACTCAAGAACTTCAGGAAAACTACCACCAGGGTTGACGGAACTGAACATGAACGACCTCTTTATCTTCGTAGAGTGACTATTTGGCGTGCGATTTTATTTTTCGTAATTGACGATGGATGGCGAAATTGTTACTGTTGGTATTAGCGATCGATATGGTGTGATGTTTTTTTGTCTGAAGTTGCTCAGCTTCGTCTCCGAAAGAGTTTAAAGAAGACGATGCTACATGCCATACAGCCAGAGTACTCGTAACAATGTAAATTGTGAAACAGGCACTTACAGGCAGGGTTATGTCCAAATTTCGGGATATCAATTGGCCGCCGCGCTCACCAGATTCAACAGCCCCCGACTTTTTTCTCTGGGGTTACTTGAAGGACTGGGCATACGCAACCAAACCAACAACATTGCAGCAATTCAAAGACAATATACGCAGCGCTATACCTAAGATGATAGTGTCAGTGATTATATCCACAGCGGCATTCACGTCACTATCGAGGAAGCATAGTGACCAGTTAAAACTACTAAAGAACTATTAAGGCTGCCCCTGTTGGCTTTCTCTTATTGCCATATTTTTCTTTTCAAAGATTTTTTCTTTAACTGAGTGGTCAGAGTATGAGAATTTATCTGATAAAATATTTGGGTTAGACAGGCCTTGAGGCGGTAAAACAACAATGGTGTATTTATCAGTGTGCGAAGTCCAGAGTGTTGGTGGAATGATTTTCAATGTTTTGTATACGCGTAGGCTCATTTACAAGCTGAGACAAATTGATTACCTCAGCGAAAAGTTCAACATACCTCCCTTCAGGTGTTGTCTAGCCAGAATGTTGAAGCCAATCCGAATTGTGTGTATTGTAATCGCTAGCAATGACGATTTCAGTATGAGGATACAGGGAGAAAATTCAAGTGATGCAATCGGACAGCCCTTCAGATTCGTTAAAGTTGAGTTGCTGTCCATAACAGCGCTTTTGTAAGTAAAACAGTAGTGAATTAATTGCTTGCGGATGGTGAATTTGAGCCATTTGAAATTAAAATCCAGATTGGAACAGTTGCCATACTGTGGAGGAACTTGGTAAGCAATATCACTGCGGACGTAAATGGTGAGGCCATGGGGAAGGTATAGTGACACTATTTATTTTTTGTTTGAAATTAAATTTAGTAAAAGCTACTGATTTTAATTTGAATTTAACTTTGTTTTATTTATTGATTTGTTTTTTTTTTTTTTCTGGGCGCCGTGGCTAAGTGGGTAATTGCGCGATCACTGAGCGAGAGGTTCAAGATTCGAATCCAAGAACAAAAAAGTTTTCCCTCGGTCCTACCTCTCGCGAACGTCTCTTCACATTTGTCATGAGAAGCTTCTCTCAAGTGAAAAATTGAAGCTAGGCCAGGGTTTGTATTGGACTAATAGCACCAAAATATATATATATACAGGGTGCGCCATCTTTTATGTCGGTATGTGAATATTGAATAACTTAAAAAAAAACAACCGATTTCCATATATGACGTATTTTTATTTAATTTGGTCCTTTACAATTTATTTGGACTAGTTTTTGAATACAACATCAATCAAGTGGCCGCCTCTATTGATCAAAGCAAAATGTGCCATTTTTGCTGCGTTTTCCATCACGTTTTCGAGCACCTCAGGCGGTATAGTGATGATTTCGGCACGAATGTTTGCCTTGAGCTGGTCAATGGTTTGACACTTGCTGACGTACAGTTTGCTTTTCAAATAACCCCATAACGGTGGCCGTGGTGTAGTGGTAACATCATCGCTTGTCACGCTGTTGGTTCACGGTTCGAATCCTGATGTCAAGAATCATCTATGTATTTATTTTGCATGAAATAAATAAAAAAGTCGATCACTTGCGAAAGCTAAGTCAACTCTACTGTGAAGGCATAACACTGGCAGTAGGGTGGTCATATGGCTAAATTGCAACTTGATCGGGATGATGACATCAGGAGGATGGAAAAAATACTATGAATCATAAGCAACGACAATAATAGCGAAAAACAAACAAAATACTCCCCAGTTATCTGGACAGCCACCCTTGGAGTTCACTGAAACTTAACTACCACCTGAGTTTCAAACCAACTACACCAATCTGTCTTTCTCTCTACTTTCCACAACAAACGCCTGTGTTCTAAAAAAAATTAGTAGAAGGGTATTCATATCCCCTTTAACACGAGCAAATTATAAAAAAAAAGTCCGAAGGGGTCAAATCTGGAGATCTGGGTGGCCAGTCGAAGTCTCCATTTTTTGACAGCACACGTCCAAAGAATTTTCGTTGCAGAATCTACATTATTTTATTTGCAGTGTGGCATGGCGCACCTTCTTATTGAAAGCAGTAATCGTCCAGACCTTGTTCACACATTTGTGGGCAGACATAATGAGCCAACATCCACCGATATCGATTCCCATCGACTGTTTCGCCTGTTTCTCTGAAGAAAAATGGCCCAATGAGTCACAGTCACTTTTTGATCATGCAATGGTGTTTCGTAGATCTCGTGTGGATTTTCCGTTCCACAAATGTGACAATTTTGCTTATTAACGGCACCAGAGAGTGCGAAATGGGCCTCGTCGATCATCAAAATTTGCTACCAAAAATCAGGTTCAGTGTCAACCATTCGAGCGACTGTTTGGCCGTATTCCAAGCGACGTGGATGTTCTGTCGGTCAGCAATATTCTTTGTGTCAATTCCACTTTATACGGAAACAAATGCAAATCATCCTTCATTATGCGCCGCAAGGTGGTTTCACTGACGCCAAAATGCTGAGCGCGGTGACGATACGACACATGTGTGTTCTCGGCAACACTCTCTCTTACCTCTTCAACTAGTTCATTGGAACGTCTTGAGGGTTGATGAACGGCATGTCGACGAACTCCCACTGTCCCGTGCTCAATAAAATTCGACACCAAACGACGAATAGTGTTGTCAGATGGTGCTTGTTAGCCACGATATTTTCGTTGAGTTAGCACAACTGAACTGATTTTCAATGTTCAGCGTCACTATTTTCGTGTGAAGTGATTCATGGTTGAAATTCAATAACGTCTCTACTGAAGTCAATCGGTTGATAAATGTCAAAGTTATTCAATGTTTACATACCGACATAGAAGATGGCGCTGTATATACATAAATATATGGCCCTGTATATATATTTGTTTTTTTGTTCTTTGATTGAATTAATTGTTTTGTTTTGTACAGTTCAAAATAAAAACAAATAAAATATAAATAAAAATTTTAACTTCAGTGCTGAATGTCCCTCATCAAATGTTGGGGCACTACCAGCAAAATGGCTTTTGTTTTTGACACATGGAAATTATCTAAAAAAGTCAAAAATATATACAAACTGTCTTTTTAATAATCTATTCCTCTTTAATAGCGAAATGGCTTGAAATTTGCTCTTCGCGTACTTATAAAGGCAGTACGAAGCTTTGAAATAAAGTTAACGAATGTGCCTCAGTTTTCCATATATGTGGTATTTACTTTGGTGGACTCCTTTGAAGTGCTTCTCCACTCATGTCTATTTCAGCCATCACATCTTAGGACTACATAAGCTCTTCAAATGCACCCTCCTTTACACAGAACCTAATAATTGGCTTAACAATTTCTTTTGAAATATCTCAGTATTTAATCTACTCTTCTATTTATCCTTGTCATTAACTTTACATTTAGATGGTAGACCGTGAAACATTTAAAATCATAAACAGATTGTCTATGAGTTTCACCAATACTTCGTGTTCACTTTTCATAATCCATTGAAAATTCATGAATATACGACAACACATTTTCATATCCACCTCCATTAGACCAGCTGTGTTCGAAGAATATACTGCATGGGTATTCCAAGTGCGATCGTCTGTAGTAGGTATCCGTAACTTTTTCAACCAACCAGATTAGAATACATTAAAATTCACTCACTGTATACCATGATACAGTGTGTCTACCTTCGTTTAGGCTAAAACACTTGTGAACACTGTTAAACTCCATATCAGCGGCATATCAATATCCTAGTTCTTCCTCATAGCTGGTTGCCACCACCAAGGAATCGGTTCAATTATTCTGCGAAAACTTTTGCCTTGAGTGTAACTTTCAGGATAAATTCTGTTGGAAAGTTTTATCTTGGCGCAAACTTAATTAGGAGTTAGGTGATGCATGAATACCGATACAAAGCGCTGGATGATACTCAATTGTTTCTCGAAGAAAAGAGGAATGTAAAAAGAAAATCCTTACATAAATTTCCTGAGGGCCGTAATCATTAAAACTACCTACACTGTAACAAGGGTCATTGAGTCATTTCACAAAATAGGCTAACTTGTTTTTCTGGTTCCACTTGGATGGCATCCAAGGAAAATTTGCATTTAATCGCTGTTAACGGTGGTAGTCCAGCAGCATCATCGTTGGACTTTTCCTTTTCCAACTAAACAACAGTCACATGCACACTCAAGTTTGACACGCATCCATGGCCAATTTGCGTTCTGTGTCGTCGCCTTAATTGCTTTTGTGGGTAGAGTTCCTCATCTACTTGTATGAGGCAGCAATCAATGCAGGGAAATTAGTGTTCGCGCTTGGAAAACAAGTTTTACTGTATACGGATGCTCACAGTGGGGCCAGTATAAGTATCTATTGGTAGGGAGTGAAATAAAATAAGGGACGAGTCTCAATGTCTTTCAGTTCCATGAAAATTTACTGGAAGAAATTCAGTCAGTTCACTAACTCAGAATTACCTGGAAATGGAATCCGTCGAGGATCTGAACAAGATGATCCAGCTCTCGAATCTACATAGTTAAGTAAAGTAAGCGAGGGGCCTGTAATTCAGGTCTATAATTAGGGCTTTAATAGATAAGATACTATACAGGGATTTCAAGCATTCACTGCGACCTGTAAGATCTATTGTGTTGGTCCAGTGGTTAACCAGGAGCTAGATTGAGGCTCTCAATAAACCTCAGTAGAGCTCTAGGTCCCATGTTTCAAATGTCTGTTGAGGTGAAAAAAGCCCGCCCTAGATGGAGTAGTATTTTCTTTACGCCCGGCAGTCAGTCGCAATGAATACGCTTTTTTTGCTCTCTGTATCTGATAGTCATGAGAGGGGAGTGTTCATTCAGGTAACTTCTTTACTCAGTTCGAATAGATTTTTGGTCTTGTAGTGAATACTGCAAGATGATACTCGAAAACAGGGTACAAGACCAGCAAGTGGTCCTTGATGTTTGTCTTCTAGGAGATTCAAGTAGCCCGAGATTAGTTTCGTCATACAAAAATTTAGATGCGGGTTTTTTTTATCTTTCCCCTTCGGGCATTCCCGTACACATAGTCCGATTGCATGCGCGTCCGCTTGGAAGATTCTTTGTGACTTTCCAAGCTGAAACCTGGGCTCACAAATCCCAACTCCAGTGCTGCAGTTATCTAATTTAAAACCATTTATGTACCAAATCTGAAAAATTAGTATTGTTACGAGACCTTTGCCTTCTTCTTCTCGTCCTATAAATATAAGCATCTCCAACTTTTTATTGGAGAACCGTAATCTTGGATCTTGAGAATTGAGTCGTTTTGGATACATTCTAAAATCTTCAGATGACCCATAAAATCTTCGGCTTTAAGGTCGGCAGCTTGAGTGCACTCAGCATGTCTTCTTTTTGCAAAGAGAGGTACGAGTATTTCATTGAAATACAAATCAGTTCATCTGAGATACGAGGTTGGAATTCCATTGAAAGAATCAAGAATTTAATTAGGCTCGGCAAGATTCTGTCCAAAGAATCCGTGAAGGCTATAAGTTCAATTAACTTGATTCCTTTCTTACTTAAAACTTTAGTCAAATATAGGCTACAGGACGTCAACCAAAACCATTAAAAGAAGAACTCCTCAGGGTGGTGTTATTTGCCCTTTATTATTTCTAAAGGATGTGGTTAAAGCGGTCGCGTATGCGGAAAATCCTAAAGGGTGTCACAAAGTCAAGGCAAAGCTCTCGAAACAACATTGGTAGAACTGGTAGTTCCTTGTTCGTCTTGTTAGGCTATCGGTCGAGATCAAGTTCAAACTTTCGCAGATTTCTAGATTCCTGGTGGAAGAAGTTCACGTTCCACTGCTAGCTATTAAGGGAAAAGCTGCTTAGCGCTCATTATCAAAGGGAAACATTAATTTTTTTTTGCATTGGAAGGCGGGAATGTTTTCAGAGTGTGGGATTTCCACCCATTAAACCCACCTTCCACTTCCTGCTATTTATACTCGCGGAACTGTCGTCTAGCACTTCATCGCGAGGAGGGCACCAGCCTTAGGTGTTCGGCTCTCTCGTACTGCACTGCTTTTCGTTGTCGCTCCTCTTGGCGCTACCTCTTCATAATGGTCGCCAAAGTGTTGTTAACTGCGTCCCAGCCACTGTTCATACTCATCATCTGCTTGGTAGTGTTGTTTGGGGCTAAAACCTAACTCAGTGTCTCCTACAGTAGATGCCGTTTTTCATCGTACCGCGGGAAATGAAATATGATGTGTTCCGAATCTTTGACTGCTTCCGTACAGATTGGGCAATAGGGGTTATCGTTGTGCCGAAATCTTTGGAGATAAATCCTAAAGCAATCATGGCCTTTAAGCATTGATTTCAGGTCTGTGCGTCCACCTGCCTTTGTCAGAGTGATCACATCCCTGCTGCTATTCTTGCAGACTTGCTACTTTTGGTGATAACTGGGTATTGCTTCGTTTCGTCGTTCTTGATGCCGTTGTTCTGCTGTGCTTCTTTCGCAAAGAGATTGATTGACACTATGCCAGCCCCTACATACACTGCGTCGTAGGAAGTTGTTCGGAAGGCACTGCAAGCCCCCTCACTGCAGTCATGCTCCAATCCTTCCAGGAGTTTGATAAAGATTGCTATGTCGTGGCCGTGGTGTAGTGGTAACATCATCGCTTGTCACGCTGTTGATTTACGGTTCGAATCCTGAAGTCAAGAATCATCTATTTATTTCGCATGAAATAAATAAAAAAGTCGATCACTTGCGAAAGCTAAGTCAACTCTACTGTGAAGGCATAACACTGGCAGTAGGGTGGTCATATGGCTAAAATGCAACTTGATCGTGATGATGACATCAGGAGGACGGAAAAAAATACTGTGAATCATAAGCAACGACAATAATAGCGAAAACAAACAAAATACTCCCCAGTTATCTGGACAGCCACCCTTGGAGTTTATAGAAACTTAATACCACCGGAGTTTCAAACCATACCACTCTGTCTTTCTCTCTGCCTCTTCCCCTTTCCACAGAAACGTACGTGTTCTAAAAATTAGTATAAGGGTAATCATAACACGAGTAAATTATTAAAAAAAAAAAAAAATTTCATCATACATCAAGTCCACAGTAGTGGACCTAGTACGGAGCCCTAGGGAAAGGCGCATGTGACGTTGTCATCATCGGTGTCATACAATAGTACTCCATTTCTAAAACAGTCCGTCATGATCATCTGCAGGTATTAGGGCACTCTTTCGGCGGTGAGTGCTCTCAGGGTGTTTCTCCAGTTTGCGGTGTTGAAAGCCTTTGATGATGGCGCAGTACTGCTTACTCACACCCTTCCATTATCTTCCGTTTTTTCGCCATACTGAAGACTTCATCGAGGCCGATGATCGTGGAGCGTGCCTTTCGGAAACCATATTGGTGATCTGCGAGGCCTCCTGCATCATCGATCGCAGTCTCTAACCTGTCGCTTATACGTCGCGATACGACGAGGAATCCTGCAAGGGCTTTTGGTAAAAGAGACTTTTGCTTCTTCTACTGGTCAGGGAATACTCCTTCCTTAAGGCACTTGTTGTAAATGTGTGCGGGCAAAGCAATGTTAGACAACACCAGGCACTTTTTGGGCTCTTATTTTTATGCAGGCTCTCAGGACATCGTCTGATGCCATTTTCTAAATGGCGCCCAAGCGCTAATTGACTTCTTGCGAGTTACACTCTAAAAATCACTTCCACCTACTGTACCGGTTTTGAGGAAACTGGAGATGCATTTGATTTACTCGTGCTAGGCCGCACTGTATTTTAGTGATGTGTGCAGGTTATCCTTGTACGCATATCTTAGTAAGCAAGTATCTAGCATAGCAATCCTTTCAATTACTACAACTTCAGTTCGCTGTTTGACTATCTATTTTTGCATAATCCCCCTCCCATATGTGGATTAGAGAGAAGAACAAAGAGTATGGTATTATGGAAGCGGAAAATCCATCTATGTAATACCATTGATACATGGACAACGTCATTTCGAATTGAAGGATATTTTGATTCAATCGATTGATGACGACAACAACGAGTAATATCCTAGATGGATGCATCTCCGACAGATGACAAGATTCGACTTTGACATGCAGAATAAATTAAGCGCTTCTGAGAATCGTTTTCTTGTACGGATATTTTGAAATAACAAATGTTTGAAGGATACTACGAGTACATAGCTCCTGAGTCCATTGCTGTTGCTGTGATTACAATATTATTGAACTGACAGGTGGCAAGAGCAGGTACAGGAGCTGTGGTATGCTTGTGTATATAGGATGTGGATAACAATTCCGCATAATCTAGGTGTGGTGAGTAGGCAAAGTATGGGTATATATAATTAGATTCTGAGAATCGTCGGAACGAATAGTGTTGGTATCATGACGTTGAGTGCGAATGTGGTGAATTTATGGTCAAATTGTAATGGCCTATGAAACAACCTGTAAGTGTTATTGGATGGGAGAGTATGCGGCTTTCATAGAAGAATATTGGGTTTAGATGGAAATTTCCTTTACTCCCGTTTTAAAATGAAAAGTTAACAAGAAGTGAGTTTAAGTCGAGTATCATTGGAATGGTAAGCGTCTTAAGGTAAAAGTTGTATTTTTTACTCTCGATATCTTCGATGGATTTAAAAAGGTGCCTTCCATATTAGAGAAGCTAGACATTGCAAGGTCGGGTTATAAGGACATGATTAAAGTCTAATCCATGGGCAAACTTTACTAGAAAAGGTAAACTATAATACGTCACTCTCGTTCCTTGCAAAATTCACTAAGGAGATTTACCCTGATGGGGAACCTAGTCATCAGAGATTAATACTTCATTTTGACAGTCGAATTACTTCAGTATTGTTTTTTTCCAGTCAGAAGTCCTTCTGAGGGCTCTTAGTTACGAGTAGTTTGCAGTGAATTCAATTCAGTTAAGGTGCTGATAGCATCGACTATATGATCCAGGTTGATAAAAGGCTGTCACAATTCGTTAAATGCGATTTGAGAACAGAATAGGACAACATACATTCTGATGGTCAAGCCATTCTATTTTAAAGGAAACCTTTGAGCCAATTGAGTTAGATTAGCGCAATTTTGATCTAAGAGAAAATACAAAAGCAGATGATGGGTGTTGTGGTATCATATTTCCATTTGTGTTATAATAAAGCGATCCTATGCCGTCTGTAAGAAATCCGCGGGATTCTTGCTGTCCCTCAACAGAAAAGACCGCAGACAACTTATCGGCGTTCTTACGGGGCACTTTGCTTTGGCTAAACAGCTCAGTGAGGTAAGCTTTAATGGTGCAAAAGTCTATGATGCTTATGGAGAAGACGACAACACTGCAGAACACTTCCTGTGTAATTGTCCTGCTTTTGCTGATACAGTAAGCTCCTCTTCGCTGAATCGTTTACTCGACTTTCTCCGGAAGACGAAGAAACTCAATTAAAATGGGTAAAAATAGGGTTTGCTTCTTGGTAGTACAATGGACCAGTTGCGTCTGAGTGCTTCAGTGCAGCATTTCCTCGAATCTGGGCAGTACTAAGTATACAAACAAATCCACTTTTTTATTTCAAAGATGGTAATAATTTTCTGCTCTCGGAGTCATTGTCTAGCCATTGGTTACAGCTGGACTTATTCTTTGTGTTCTTTCCTTGATATTGGAAAAAGATGGACACATTTTCCGCCTCGGCACCTGGTCGATTGTAAAGTTTACATTCCAAATCACGTCAAATCAGACTATTTGGCTGCGGATTTAACTTCGTATGCCAAATTAATGAGACTTATCCTTGTATTTCGACCGCATTTTCGAAATAAGTTGATCCCTATCATCTGTTCAACGCAGTCTTGACGATCTCAATAGATACTACATTTGCTCCAGAAACTTTGGTGTGGTTTCATTATCCGAAAGAGTGAATCCGAAAAATTGTCATTCCACGTATTTTATACGTCCGTTTTTTATATTTATGTACGCGTTAAATATTAAATTAAATTTTTCTTCTTTACATGTATGGAACATTATACCCTTCGCTAAATTGTTTAACCCGATTATACAGTTCTGTTTTTTTGGTTCCTAACCAGCGGATGGAGGCTTATAGCCTGAAACTGCATTGTGGTAGATATTGGACTTTCTCAGGAGGCCGAAGGATACTCGAAGTATAATATTGAACCTTTGAAAATTGTATCAAAGGAATTTTATTCGTGTATTCGGCACCTCCTAACATTGCCGAACGAAAAAAGTATGTTAGACACTTTGACAGCAAGGTCACAGAACATAGAAAGCTCATTTGAATTAGGACCTGGTTGCGTTATTTTGTTTATTGCAACGTCCTATACAAAAGTAAAACGTCAGAGGGCTTTGAGGTGCACAGCGGAGTACAACAAGGCTGTGTATTATCACCATTGCTATTTTTGGTGGTAATAAGCGATGTGTTCCAGTCAGCCCTGACGAGAGAATGCCGCAGATTAAAATGGACAATAACATCTATGCATTCGCATAGAATTTTGGGCTTGCACCAAATGGCCTATAGTTCAGAAGCCAAAACAATAAGAGTGAGGCTGAGCATTAATAGGGCCAAAACTAAAATTCTTAGTCTCTCGAACACCAATGCTCAATTAAACATTGCAGTTCAGCAGGTCTAGAAAGTTAATAGCTCCCTTTACTTTGGAAGCATTGTCTCGGTAGATGGCGGCACTGAATTCGGGAAAGCAAAAGCTGAGTTCGGAATACTATCCAAAATCTGAAAGAGCAACGTTATTAACTTAAAAACAAAGCTACGACAGTTCTGCTCTAATGTAGAGTCAGTACTGCTTTGTGGGTGCAGTAAGTGAAAGGTGGACCTAGTTACGAGTATCAGGTTGTGTGCTCTAACAAAATCTATAAGTCACATTTCTTTAACATTGATGTCTGCACTTTCCAACTGATGGTTTTATATCCTGACAATATTCAAATCGATAAGGATGACCTTGTTGTTGTTGTTCGCCAATGTGCAAACATAGGTGTCCTAAAGATCGTAGAATCTACTTTCAATTTCTGACTGATCCTAGTTAAAGGACCTATCTCAATTACCTGTTAAAACCGTACGTTTACTGACTGATTGATAGTGTATTACTTGCTTCTTTTAACTATAAATTCCGAATTTGTACTTCTCCGCATAGCAGCTATTGTGGATGGCGGTGACTTCATTCTACATTCCACTTTGCCGCCCGTCTACATTCTACCGACATCTGTAGAGAATTAGCAAGTTTCAGATTGATTTTGTCCCATCCAATAAAGTTAAGAAGGTGTCAGTAAAGTCGTGGCAGTAAAAATATGAAAGGCAACAACGAACGGGTCTCAGAATTGCCAGTTTCCACCTACTAAATATTAAATATTGCAGTTAACTGGCCAGGACACAGGGGAAAATGCTAAAATCTGGGACTGTGCCAGCCAAACTGGTATGGATGGTCAGTTTAACAATATGGAACTATAGAAAATCTAAGCCCTTAATTATGACAAGTAATGTCCTTATTTATGGAGACTCATTTTGGCATCAGTTAATAACAACAGATGAGACCTGGACCCCTTTCTGGCAAAAGCCTGAGGGGGGCTACCAATTTTCGCGCGTGCAGTTCCGTCGAATGGTAAAGTCATGATAATGGTTTTTTGGGATTGCAAAGGATTAACATTGATTTCCAAATCCCGGAGCACTCAGACTCACACGATTCCATTGTACTACCAAGCAGAACTCCTTTTGGTGTAGTGCTTGGAGAAACTTTGATTTTATTCCTTTCTACACTACACCATGGTCACCCTTTTACTCTAGACCATTGCTGCAACAACACAATGCAAGACACTGCTCTTAAAACAAAGGATGTTTTGATTCATTTGCGCTGGGAATTATTGCCAAATCCAGCCTAATCACCTGATCTAGAGCCAAGTGATTATCATCTGTTTCCAGAGTTGAAGAAACCTTTGCTTAGCGTTCATTTTGAAGTCTTAAATAAGGCGAAAGCCGGCATAAACGACACTTCCCAAACATCATTTGAAAATGGAATAAAGAAGCCTGTATACCGCTGGAAAAAAATTAATTCAATTGAAGGGAAACTTTTTTGTTTTTTGTTAATGAAGGTGAAAATCTCGAAAGACACAGTGGGGTACGAAAACCAAAGTACGAGTAGTGTGGGACTCTCACTGCACTAAAAACACCTCCTTGATCAAGACCAATCAACTAGTGATCGACAAAAGATTTTATTTTCAACGTTAAGTCGGTTTTGAGAAGGTATTATAATTTAAATACGGGCTCTAATAATTGTCAAAAAAAGTTCACGGGGTTTGGTACTTCTTAACCTACGAATATTACATATGTCATACATTTAAGACGTCACCTATCTCAGGATTAATATGTATCTGCAAACGCTCGTTGTGACGCATTGTGTACTTCTTAATCACATCTGTTACGAGGTCAATCTGCAATTCTCGATGCAAGTCACTATTTCTAATATACTCGTACCATGGGGCATTCACTATTCCCCGAAGGACCTTATTTTGAAATGTTTGTATTATTTGTACATGGGTTGTCTTTGTACAACCCCAAACGTATTTGATTGATTAATAGGATTTTATTCTCAATGGACAGTACTGAGTTATATCCTAACTATATCTAATATTTAGGTCTTCTACTTTCTTTTTCACATGTTCCTTCCATTTCAGTTTAGCGTTTAGCATCCAGATTCATACCCGGATAATTAGCTGTGTTAGAGTAAGGAACTAGTTGGTTATTAATAACCACGGGAACATTCGTTATTTTTTTATTTGTACAATTAATATGGGTGGACTTTGACTCATTAAGTTTAATTCACCATCGCTGCGTCCAACCACATATCTCGTTAACTGAATTTTGTAGCTTTCCTGTTGCTTTAGCCACACAACCATCTGATAATAGAAGAGCGGTGTCGTCTGTAAATGTGGCTATCATGGTATCACTCGCATGCAGTATATCACTATATATGGTGGGTCCTAGAACCCTTCCCTGTGGAACACCTGCTTGTATTTCTTTAAGTTCAGAGTACACTGAACCATAGCGAACTCTAAAGAATCTATCTGCTATATATATATATATATAGGTAGGTTCCGATGAAGTTTATACTCTAAACACTTATGCCAAACTTTATCAGAAGCATGTGCAACGTCTAAGAATATTGCAGAACAAATTTGTTTTCCTTCCAGTGCCTTTTCTGTAACATTAGTTATACGAGTACGATGCACTTGGTCTATCATCGAGTGTCTATTTCTAAACCCTAATTGGTGGGTGAGGATAAACTTTCTTTGCTCTATAATTAAGTCTAGTCTTTTAAGAAGGAGTTTCTCGAAAAGTAGAGTAGGAGATACTATTTTCTGCTGCCTGTTGTACATCGGCAATGAATTGTTCTGTTTCAATGTCAATGTTTTCATGTCATGTTTTGTTGTGAGATGTGGAGATCTAAGGTTAATGAAACCTTCGAGATGTTCTCTGAATTTACACCAGTTCGTTCTTTTGTTTGTTAGTCGTGGGTTTATTATCTGTTCTATTGATAAACCGTTGACTGTTAGGATTACAGATGTATGATCCGATGACAGATCATCAGTGCTCTTAACTTTGAATTCTTTTCTATTAGTGCCTTTCGTTATGAAGAAGTCAATAACATCTGGTATTTTCGTGGGGTCAGATGGCTAATTAGTTGGTGATCCAGTCGAAATAAATTCACTGTTCAAATTTCGCTCTGATTTGTAAAGATTTTTTGTTGTTATTAGTTTTGACCTTCAGTATGTATGTTTAGCATTGAAATCACCACCGATGATGAAGTTGTTGCCTAGCATTTGAAAAAGGTCAATTAGATCTTCCTCTGTAGACGAGTGCTTGGATTGGCAGTATATCACAGCTATTTTAAATTCCTTGCTTTTAGTTTCTATGTTTATTGTTGCTACTTGCATTGTTAGTTTTGCTATTTTTGGCAATTCATAAGGCTCCAAGGTACTTTTCACAATTACAGCACTACCTCCCCTGGCACTGTCAGCTGGATGGGGAGTGTTAGCGCCTATTGACAAACACCTATGGCAATAGGATTTTCCAACTCCCTTTTTGATGCTGATGGATTTTTGGATACGAAATAAAAAAAACACCTTGTTCGGCCGACAGCTTTATTGAGAAACAAAAAAAGAACGGAAGTGCAAAAAAGAAATGGAGTACACACCTTTTTTTCCTTTTAACTTCAGAGTGAAGTTGGCTAAAATTTAAAGAGTGAAGTTGGCTGACTTCTTAAGGCTACATTGTAATTAACTTTGTTCTATTGCGCGTTAGATGGCGTTAACAGGGAGATTAGTAACAAAGATACCAAGGAATTCTAATCTTTGTTCTCTGTTTGAAATGAGTTTCAGAAATCTGAAATTCAGGGATATGTTGGGGTACATCATTTGCATTCCACGTTGCGACTTTTAGATCATTTTGAATCTTTAATATTTTGTTGATTTCTTCCTGCTTCTTGATGCATTTTGCTTTCTCGTCCTTCTTTAGCGGACAACTTTTTGTGTGGTGTTTTCCTACACATTTAACGCAGGCAAAATCTCTTTGCAATAGCTTTGCGTATGCCGAAAGCTTGGCATCGTTTGCATTGGGGTATTGAATTTGAATTCTTTCGAAGTGGCTCAATTTTAACCATTTATTATTATTATAGGATGTGAGTTTACAAGCCTTTTGGTTTTTTAACTCACCAAATCTATCTACTTCCGAGATAATTATTAGTGGTGGTAATGGCTGTTTTTTCAAACCAATGGTTATCTTTCCAAGCCTTTTATGATTTGTCTTACCTTGTAGATTTGCTTGTTTTGCATTATGTCTTCTTGGAAACATCTCAGGACTTTCTTCTGCCTAGCGTTTTTTCGTAGGCCTTTTTTTTTTTTTTTTAGATGGCCGTCTGTTTTCAGTACGAGCTCCTCTTCATCTGTGAGGTATTCTTTTTCTCTTGTGAGGTATTCTTTTACACTATTTTGCTGGGCAGGTTGGGTAGGACATTTGTTAGAGCAGTCTAACAATGTGAACCTTTGCAAACTTGCAACTATTACTACAAGATTTTTCCTTGCTTCAAGTTCAGTTTGCCATTCGTTGTAATAGTTATTTGTCGAATACTTTGGGTGGCGTAGTGGTGTAGTGCACATCGCTTGTTGTTTCACGGTTCGAATCCTGATGTCAAGTATCATTTATTTATTTCGCTTGAAATAAATAAAAAAGTCGATCACTTGCGAAAGCTAAAACAACTCTACTGTAAAGGCATAACACTGACAGTAGAGTAGTCATATGGCTAAAATGCAACTTCATCGTGATGATGAATCAGGAGGATGAAAAAAAAAATACTGTGAATCATAACAACAAAACAAAATACTCCCCAGTTATCTGGACAGCCACCCTTGGAGTTTTCGGAAACTTAATACCACCTGAGTTTCAAACTACACCACTCTGTCTTTCTCTCTGTCTCTTCACCTATATATAGCTCTATCTTCGGCCTAAAGGCTTTTTGGCGCTATCGTTTTTGGTGGAGTTCTCGGCGTGAGTAAACTCTTTCTAGAGTTTTATTTAAGAAGCAATAAATGGTCCTCCACAGAATCCATGGGACCGACCTCCGAGGAGGGTGTATTTTCCAGTATACCTGGTCTGCCACCTGGTGTATTTATTGTAGCCTTATTAGTTTTATTGGGTAGTACAGTAATTTCTACACACAAACCCCCTGCCAGGAGGAACGAGTCATTTGTTTTTTTTTTTTATTTGCCAGTTTTGCGAAGTTTTCATCTCCGCTTTGTGGGTTTTAGTCGCCTCTTACAACATCGGGTATATCTAACCTCTACCCGAAGGGGGTGAGTGGAAACAAGAGTTGCAGGTACTCATCCGATCCAATTGGCAACAATACGTATTTTAGATAAAAATTAACACTACACAGTTTGTATTTAAATATAATTTAAACAACCCTCTTACTGCTAATGTGAGTCCATCAGACCGCCATTCGCACTGTAAAGCGAATTTGTCAATTTCGAGTTGATTTATGATGACTCCTCAAGGAATTCCAATTGTATGGCATTTGCATTGCTTTCCTCCCACCTCCAACCAGATGAATCCGGATGATAAAAAAAGACGTCGGGTGAAATACATCATCATCATCACCATCATCACCTCTTCAGAAAAGCAATGAGAAGAGAAACGAATAAAATGAAAGAAGAATCTCCAAGCGGATTTTGGTAATTGCATTTTGACGTGATACGTATCTGTACTACATTTTTCTGGTTTGCTTTAAAGTCCCCCCTTACACAGAGGGTTGAAGGTTACACGCCCAAAACCCGATCCCCTGTTTTTATTCAGAAAATGTTGGCTCAACAAAATTTAATAAAAAGGTTTTGTCATTACTTCCAATGGGGGGTGGAATTCTTTTTGAAATCATTTTCATTTTTCATTTTTCATTTTTCACTCGAACTGAGTTGAGCCATAGTCCCTTGGGAGAGGTGCGCTATATGAGACAGCGGCATGACTGCGGTTTAATAACGATGCGTGCAGGGAAGCCCGCTCCAAGGGATGAATGTTGAGAATGCGTCTCTCACATTTCATAATAAATAAAGAAATATATATTTAATCGCTTTTAAGCAGCTTTTACATTCAGCGTAGTGTTGGTGTTATTTACCATCCTGAAGCATACAAAGAAAAAATTGAAATTAAATAAAAATTCAAACGGTACTACCTATACAATCAGAGATTGAAAAAAGCCATTCCTTGTTGCTGTGTGTCGTTTTCCTGTGCACTGTTAATCAATTAAGCACAGAGAGACACATTTGCACGAGAGGATTGCACCCGGATGCAGATACGTTTCTTAGCGTGAAAAAAAAATGCGTCGACAACAAAACTGCACATAGGTGGTAAGCCCCACTTTATGGTCACTTTGCGTGTCTAGCAAATATTGATTGTAGACGGGTAGTCAATTTTGATGGTACCCAAATGCTTGCCGCAGCTCTATTGGAAGAGATAACAATGGTCACGTTCTAGGTGCGGAATTGCTTTAGGAAGCATTGCGCCTCTTGTGAAAGCAAGAAAAAATGAATAACTCATTCCGAAACAATTTGTGTGCACACTTTGAATGCAGCAGATGCATGTGTCTATGTAGTACTATTGAATGGAAGAGCTGAATAGATGATACCCTATCCGTAGGCTCTTCTGCTTTCGGTAATTTCTAGTGTTGTATGAAACTGTGTTTAAAATTTAACTTATGAAAGCATGGGCCTGATTAATACCACCAAGGGTCTTGAATTCGACGGGGTCTTCCTGTCGGGCCAGAGGTAATCTCTACCTTTTGCGCATTAAATTTGTGGCAATTCAACTCAAGTTGTGGACAGTCAGCCCGAGCGGGTAATAACTTCCCGAGGGCCGCCAAGATCTGCGGTTTATTCGCCTGGACCCGTGGCTTAAAGAAGTCTGAAACGTTCAAATCCGGTGATTTTGCGGGCCAGTGCAAGTCGCCAAAACGAGAGGTTAAGCAGCCGGGAGGACGAAGGAGGGCTTGGATGTAATTTATTCATGATTGGCGATCTGCAGGCAATTGCTGATGCACTGCTTGCACTTTGTATAGGTACATCTTAAAGTTTTTCACCAAAGTCCACGATAAAGACCGTCTATTGATGCCCAATTGTGTGGACCGTTGTCTAATTGATGTTTGAAGGTCCTTTTGGACATCCGCAGCGACAGCAGTGATAGTCTATACCAAACAGCAGCCATGTCTGATACTGTACCGTGTTGAGCCAATCTCCTCGAGGGAACTAGGGAATCGACGAAGAAATTCACGTTGAGCCAAAACTACTGACCGATTATTTGTCAAAAATATTGACACAATTATTCCGTGTTTTTGAAGAGAATAGCAGCCCATGGTTTGTCTACGTGTATTCTACTTCTGTTTACTTCACAAATGTCAAAGTCACAATGACATAAGACGCCATTTGCAAAAATGACAGCATCTTCCGATATGGTGATGACTTTTGGGCCACCTTGTATAGTATTGTTAATTTTGGAGTTAGAAGAAAAATTCCGATTAACCACTAAACTGTGAACCCGTTGATCCCAGTTATAAAGTTTGAAAACAATCCGTCCTATACGGATATGTACATACAGACAGATATATCTAATCCAACAACGACAGATGGACAGATGGACAGACAGACAGTCATAGTTGAGAGACTGACAGTTTTTGTCTATTATAAATAGTAATACCAAGGTTAATCAAAATCTGGCGAGAATGACAATTTTCATGAAACCATTGCCGTATAGCTTCGCAAATAGAATGTTCCGACTGAATGAAGATGTTCTAAAATTGTACCTATTATTCCATACGAAAAGCGGACAGACCGTTCTGTCGGTCGTTTTCTTGTATAACTTCTGAATTATTTAACCTATTTTGATGATTTTTCTTTGTTGGTTAGAGGACTTTCTTGAGAAGCTACGATATCCGAGATCTGCTACTTGGTTGGTTGGTTATGGAGGGTGAGGTCTGAATCTTCCCCATGTTCGGGCCCATTGTGTCTACTCCTGTATGAAAAACTATTTAGTAAAGAACTGGGTATTTTAGAGTTTAGGTGAAGTGTAAATAGTGAGGGAATGGAAAGTCGGGTGTGGTTTAGGGATCCGAGAAACGTCCTGTATGTCGAGTGAACTCCAGAAATTTAAAAGTCTAAGAGCACTCAGCCCCAGTAGGACATGTCTTTCCAGATATCTGTTCTTTAGCACTCCTGCAACGCTCGAAGCTTTCCTCCTCCTCACGGTGCAGATGCAGGACGCCACCAGTCCCAATTTGCACGTGTGCTTGTTCAAGTTGATGTGTCCGGTAGGCCTACCATCAATTTGAATTTCCTTCTGCGCATAGATTAGGTGTCTTTCTAGCTTGAGAAGAGCTATGGCCCTCTATCATGGTATGCAGCTTCTTCCAATGTAGCTCGTGACGTTTTGCAAACGAGCTGCTACATGTTATTTTAATGACCTTAATGGCTGTACCTATGGTTGTCACTGTATTAGTATTGAGTATTCCTGCTCAATCTTTAGCCAATTTATTCGCTCTTTCATTCCCTCAGATTGACATGAGAGGAAGTTCCTAGGATGCTGAATTTGTTTTTGCATTCCTTCGCCAACTTCGGTGGTTCCTGGGTTTGCTAGTGCAATCAAATCAGCTTGATTGTCCGAGCAGATGTGGATGCTATTGCTCTAGTTTTCGGAATTAAGAAGTAGTTCCCCGCACTTGAGTATAGCAAACACCTCCACTTCTATGCCCCCTCCGTTCGGGATAGCAGTGTCCTGTTGCTAATCCTCACATTTGGGAAGTCGAACTTATAGCCCATATTGAAATTGAATTCTTTATGTATAAGGTTACTTGAATGTTCTACAGATTCAGAGGCTTCCCGTACTTCTTTCCAGATAGCTCTGTGTCCCGGTAGAGTTCGGTCATTCAAATGACCCACAGTTCTGAGTCTAGTTCAATAGGAAGTATATTCAGGATTGTTTCCATTGCTGCTGTAGGGGAGCTGGATTGGGTTCCACTGATCCCTGGGCATGGCATATGCTGAATGTTCGATAACAGTGCTGGGACATACTTTTTCTCTATTATGGGCCACCAAACAAACACCCCGTAGAGTAGGATGGGCACAAATAGATCCAAAGGACTTGTTTCGGCTTCAGGCCCCACGTCTTCCCAAAAGCCTTCCGCTGTATCCAGTATGCTTTATTGGAGAATGAGTATCAAAATTGGACTTATTTGTCATTATAGACCCGAAAACGCTCTTCTACCATGATTTTTTTAAAAAGTTTCGGTAATGTATTTTAAAAATACGCAGTACTTCGCAGGTATTTTTTCACTGTGGCCGTAAATTCATAGTATTAAACTTTCTGCATGCCACATGTGAAACCATGCACAAAGCTTTTATAATTTATTATTATGAAGATCAGGCAGTTGTACAGATGAAACCCTGAAAGTGAATCCGTGCTGTACTGAGCACAAACAGCTGCACAAACATTTCCACTGCCGAACCATTGGTGACGATAGTACAATATCTACAGAAAGAATCTAATTTATTATGTTCGTTTCTCAGCCTCAGGATGGCGAGCAAACTACTAAATTTTGAGGCTCTTACCTACGCGTGGGGACTCCCGGAAGCCCAAAATGGTCTGCCTGATGGGTGAAATCAAGCAAACGAAATTGACAAAACGGCAGAGGTGAAAGCCTCGCAGAGATGCTACTAGCCTTGCGTCAGCTGGCAACCATCAAAAAGCCATACCTACTTCAAATTATCTCAAATTATCTATACTTATCATGAATATGCAACTAAAGCTCAGAAAGGATTACACTATATCTCCCAGAACCGACATATTTGACATTTTTTTTCCCTCAGTCGACCATTTATCTTAGGTAAACACTTTGTACGGAGCACGATAGACAGGGAATAGATGTTTTGTTCCTTGTCTTTGAATAAAAATTAAACATTTGAAGTTTTTTCTGGGAATAAATAATTTTATTTTGTTAAACTTAGAACATATAAATCTTTGATATAAATGAAATGAGACTAAAGCGAATGCACTTTACGAAACGAGGTAGCACTGGCAGTCGAAAAGTTAATTCAGGATAGAATTGTGGGCATTCCGCTTTTGAGAAGATACAACATGTAAATATCTTTAGCGTCTACACCACAAGCAGGATGTTAGAACCAACAGATAGAGGAGTTTTGAGAGAAGCTGCAGCAGTCAAACCGGAGATTACATTCCTCTGAATCAAAAGTATTCTGTGGCGACCCAAATGCGCGTACATATCAGGACGAATAACTTTTTGCATGAAACCTGGCAGGCTGGCAATGGTTATGGTAGCAATGATTTATCCAGGAAATGTACTAAGAGCGTGACGCAAGTAGTAGATTGACCAAAGGCTTTTTTTTCCGTCTAAATTGGGATCCATTAGGGTTCTGCTCTCAGGCCTCTACTATTTCAAAAAGCAATGGATACCTTCTAATATCCTGTATGAGGGTGATGTAGTGTACATACAGTGCTCAGTTTCAGGATATCGTGACATGGTGACTAAACGAAAAAAACAATTTAAATCTTATTCGAATCAAATAAGTTGTCGTAAAGTTCCAGGAGTGTAATAATCTCTGGTAAGTGGAAACAAGAATTTTGCAAACTTTCAACTTTCTTTTGACTCGTTGGATTCAACACAACTTACCCTATCCAACAAAGTGCGAACAGAGCCACCGAATACCTATGAACCAACCGCTATGACTGCTAGTACGAAATGCATATTGACATTGGACAAGTATCTACAGTCACTGCCACTGCTAACTTTTTAACACATTTCAGCGTCTACCCATCCACCGGACATCAGATGACAAAGCCAATCCAATTAATCAAAAGAGCACACCCGCAAGTTTGACGCAAAAATAACTTTTCATCTGTGAATCAACTAAAAAAGTGCTCCTTTCATTATTCATTCTTTTGCACCAATGGACGACGCGCTCCTGCTGCCAATTGACCCAAAATATCAAATTTAATTTGTCATTCGATTTCGAGCGAGAATTCAAAAATTCCATTTTCGAAATTACCACTTTTCATATTGACCAGTGGTACGTAAACTTTCCCATACAAAACGGCAAAACAACATTTTCACCTGACAAAACTTGCTCCTGATTTGTTCGCCCGTGTGTTTGCAACTTTGACGGGAATTGAAAAAAAAAAAAAACATTCTCTTCCTTTTTTTTTTTTGATATTATGAATTCCCAAATGCCGACCATTTCTATACAGACATCACTAGCTACTATAAGTGATGGTAAGGCCGATATTGAAGCATCCATTTGCTGCAACCTTGACATCGAGTTTTACAAAAGTTTTCATTTTTCAACGACCAACGCAATATTGTATGAAAACTTTTACCTTCGATTTTCCTTTCAAAAACTGTCAAATGGAGTAGGTGGTGCTTGGTGTGAGACCAAAAAATAAGCAAAACGGTCAAATGAGATTCAAAGCAAAGAGAAGAACTCTCAAGGATGCACATGAGTATGATTTTGGTCTACGAGTATGCATCGCTTTCGCCTCAGGGGGCCGCTTCAATGTTTGTTACCAAACAAAAAAAAAGGTGCAAATTGAATTTATTTAACACACGAACTTTGGAACTTTGGGGAGTTATAGTTTTCGAGGTGAGATATAGTTTTCTTTTGCTCTGTTTTCTGAGAAGTTCGAATTTCGGAATGGAAAATATTTTGACAATGCGAGAAAACTTTTGTTTTTTTTTCTGGAAAAGACAAATATTTTTTCCTCTGCCGAAAGGACTCACAAACTAAAGCTGTCCATACGCGGAGAAATTTGCTGTACAACTCACATTCTCTGTCAAACCTAAGATTCAAAGAGAGTATTTTAATTGGAATATTTTTTCAAAATGTATCAGGTTGGCAACTAAGTAATTGCCGAATTCACACATAGATGTCTTTGGCCTTACGAGTATTTTTTAATGGCTTCTGTCAATGACAGATTTTTTTCCTTTTGACATTTGTTAGCTGTCAGTCTTACTTTGCTTTAGAAGCAAATTGCGAGTTTTTCTTTTTTTTTTGTATTTCGCCAGTAATGTGTAATCTTCATAGATACTAATAGCCCGAGTGCTACTAGCATGCACGATTCGCAAACCTGAGTAATCGATGCCAGGAATACGCCTACGTACTAAACACACACCCTACACACTTCAACCACTCTCCCGCGGGACTGCCGTTGGGTATTACTTCGCGAGGCTGGTTAGCAGTTTATGCTATGCTTCTTGTGTCAGCTTCTTCCGCTGCTTCAGTTGCTATTCTTAGCTTTACTATTCTCCGCAGCTCTTTTTGTAGGGTTGTTACGAAGGACGGTCTTCCGACCGTTATCTCCGTTATATCTGACATAGTTGTCATCTGGATTCGTGTTAGTTCCTTTGACTCTTTTCTCTCACGTTCTAGGAATGATGATTACGCTTTCGCGTGCCTATGTGGCCGCATGTATGCGCGTATGTCCGCCTGTCCTTGCGTCTGCGTAAGAAGCCCTCTGTTGCTTCTTGCGCTTTCTTCGCTCTCTTTTCTTTCTCGCTCTAGTCTCCTTAGCTCTTGGCATACATCCTTGGCATAAGAGCTCACTGCGTTCCACTTGTTTTCAGATTCTCCGGAGTTGGTGTTTCTCCCAATGCTGTTTGTAGTGCTTCTCTTTGTAGAAGGAAACGAGGGCAGTGAAAGAATACATGCTCTACGTTTTCGGGAGTATCACGATGGACAAG
The DNA here is from genome assembly GCA_963082735.1 of Pocota personata. Taxonomy (NCBI): domain Eukaryota; kingdom Metazoa; phylum Arthropoda; class Insecta; order Diptera; family Syrphidae; genus Pocota; species Pocota personata. The sequence continues at coordinate 205,033,693 of OY720430.1, forward strand.
CGGGGGAGTCATCGTTCCTATACTGATATAGATATGCTCGGAACCATCCATGTACCGTAGGCAGTTGTGTTAAATAGAAGCTAACTTCACCATGTCTGCGGTTTATCCAAGTCTTTAAGGTCGGGATAAGGCGGTGAGTCCAACGGCCCTTGGAAGAAGGACTCCAGCATTGCTGCCACTCTATCACACTTGTGCTTCTTCGTATAGTGTCCGGTTCCCCGTGAGTTAGTCGCCCCTCATGTCTGCACTCTAAAAACTTTTTCTGCAGTTCTTCCGCCAATATATCAATTGGGAACATTCCTGCGATAACACAGGCTGCGTGGTCCGAGGTTGTGCGAAAAGCTCTACTCACTCTTAGTGCACATAGTTGGCTTACTGCTATGATTCTTCTTTTGTATGAAGTCACTTTCATAGCTCCGGTCCAAACTGGTGATCCGTATAGGACTATGGATGTGACTACTTTAGCTAAGAGTAGCCTTCGGCTGTATCTTGGCTCTCCTATATTCGGCATAATCCGCGCAATGGCGGCACCCACACGCGAGGATTTGTTGCTTACGTACTCCAGATGGATTTTAAAAGTAAGTCTTGAGTCAATCATAACGCCAAGATACTTGATAGCTGGTTTCGAAACTATCTCATACTGTGAGCGTGATAGTTTCCAGTTGCTTTCTACTGGTAATAAGTACCGCCTCTGTTTTGTGTTCTGCTAGCATGAGACCGACTGATGTTAACCACCGTCGGACAATTGATATGGTTTCGTTGCTAATTTGAACAACTTCTTCCAGTTGTTTTGCAGTTACTACTATAGCGATGTCGTCCGCAAATCCCACCATTTTTGCTTCGGCTGGTATTTCAAGATGAAGGACTCCATCGTACATGAGGTTCCATAATGTTGGTCCCAGGACCGAGCCTTGAGGGACTCCTCCAGTGACTGCGTATTCTTTCACACCATCCTCTGTTTCATAGAGCAGCACTCTTTGCTGGAAATAGTTTTTTAAAAAATCCCTGATGCTAGTTGGTATGCGCATACTTCGAAGTGCTTGAAAGATTTGTTTCCAGCTCGCTGTGTTGAACGCGTTCTTAACGTCCAGTGTTAAGACGCAACAGTACTGTTTTGCGCCTCTTCTCCATTGTCTTCCTTCTATGGCCCTTTTCGCTGTGTCAACCACTACCTTAATAGCATCAACAGTCGAGCGTGCCTTTCGAAATCCGTACTGATGTGCTGATAGTCCACATCCTTCTTCAATTGCAGCTTCCAACCTGTTACCGATGATTCGCTCATCTGCCGTATCCAAGATACAGAGCGGGCGGTAGGCTGATGGATCTCCTGCGGATTTACCTCCCTTGGGCAGTAGCATGAGCCTCTGCTTCTTCCATTGATCAGGAAAGACTCCCTTACTCAGACAGGCATTGTAAACGTCCACAAACAAGTCCATTCTTGTTTTAATCGCCGCTTTCAAAGCTACATTTGGGATCCAATCCGGTCCAGGGGATTTTTTATTCCCAAACCTGTTGCACGCCTCTAGAATTTCTTCTGCAGTTATCCTAGGAATTTGTCGAGCTGGTGTAGGCGACTCGTCCTCCAGTGGAATTTCCGGTTGTCTTGGAAACAGACCTTCGACTATATGGTCAAATACATGTGGGCATGTAGCGGATGGGGCTCGAAAAACTTTCAACTTTTTCATCACCACTTGGTATGCTCTCCCCCAGAGGTCTTCATTTGCTCCATTGCATAACTCGGCGAAGCTCTGACGTTTGCTGCTATTTATTGCCGTTTTCAGCTCCTTTCGCGCTACCTTATACCGGTGGTGGAGTTCGGTGAAATCGTCTCTTCCTCTGCTGCGCTGGCACTGTCTTCTTGCGCGGTGACATTTAGCGCGTAGCAGTGCGATATCTTCATTCCACCAATAAACTGGTGAGTAGCGTATATTCGTCCTTCTTCTCACAATAGATGCATCGCACGCCGATATAATGTGGGTAATCAGCTGCACACACTTCTCGTTGGCCGAACCAGTCAACGTAGCATCTGCGATCATAAGGGCAAAAGCCTCTTCGTCGAATGTGTTTGTTTTCCAACCTAATCTATTGACTATTCTGCTTGAAGTAATTTGGCGCCGCCTTTCTTCGTTCGTCGTTTCACACAGTATAGCTTGGTGGTCGCTGTGAGTATAGTGGGGCTAACCTTCCATGTTGTTTTCTGAGCAAGGCAGTTGCTTACAAAAGTAAGATCGATTATCAAGCCCGTCCCATTTCTGCTAAAAGTGTGTTCATTACCGATCTTTAAGAGAACTACGTCAAGGATCATTAAGGCCTCCAGGAGTTTGATTCCCCTCCTGTTTATCCTTCGGCAACCCCATTCTGTGGCCCATGCGTTAAAGTCTCCGGCTATGAAAACCGGACTTCGACCCCTAGCATCCATTGTCAACCTGTGTATTTTTGTGAAAAGGTATTAGGTATGGACTGCAAAAACGAGCATTTTTATCATCTGTGTTATTTCCGTGAAGGAAAGAACGATGCGCAAGCTGCTAAAAAGTTACGTGATATGTATGGTGAAGAAGCCTTAAAAGAAAGACAGTGCCAGAATTGGTTTAACAAATTTCATTCCGGACATTTTTCACTGAAAGAAGAACAACGATCAGGTCGACCAGATGAGCTTGATGATCAAATTAAAGCCATAATCGAGTAGGATCGTCATGTATCTGTACGAGAGATAGCAAAAAGTTAAATGTGTCACATACAGCGATTGAGAAACATTTAAAACGTTGATATTTGGGTTCCATATGATTTGAAAGAAATTTATTTAACGAAGCGCATCAACGCTTGCGCTTTGCATCTTAGACGCAATGAACCCGACCCTTTATTGAAACGAATCATCACTGGCGATGAAAAATGGGTTGTTTTCAGTAACGTCTATCGAAAACGATCTTGGTCCAGGCTTGATGAGCCAGCACAATCCACCTCGAAAGCTAATATCCACCAAAAGAAGATTCTGCTCTCAATTTGGAAAGGTGTGGTGCATTTTGAGCTACTTCCAAGAAATAAAATGATCAATTCGGATGTGTACTGTCAATAACTGATTTGAAAGATGAAAGATTTACACATCTTTTCAAGTCAGATTTATACAAATTGTATCAGAATTGAAGCAAATCTTGTCGTCTATGGGCAGCTTAAGAGTTTACGAAGTTTGGTTTGGAGGAGATTTTACTTGAATTGACGACATTGAGGGTAATAAGTTTGCTATTTAGTTTTGTTATTGAAATTTTGGTTTAAAGTTTGATCAAGTTAAGTGCAACTTGGAAACTGTGGAATGGCTGAGAGAATGACGCACCAACAGCGATTGTAAGGCTAAGTAGTCGTGTTTTATTGAGAATGTACTCGTTTATTTAAAAAAAATTTTGAGAAGCGCGCAGTCGAAGATATTTAGAGATTCTACTCCAGGAACAATGTACAGAAGCTTTACCAAAAGATAGAAAGTATGTAATAATGGAACAAAGTCCATACAGATACCTTTTAGTAGAGTCACAGTCAGTGCTGAGTATATGAAAGAACTACTTCTGCAGACTGTATAATGGCGACGAAGACCAACATCCCGCTGTTAAATGGAATGAACCATTCAACCTAGACGATGATAGCCAAAACTTCCGTCCACCAGATCATAACAAAGTGAGGATGGCAATATCCAAGCTAAAATCCAATAATGCTACTGGTCCTGGCGGCTTACCAGAGGAATTATTTTCAGCAGCTGGAGATGAGTTGGTAGGAGAGCATACACAAACTCATTTCTACTAAAGGGTGACAAGATAGTAATGATTGTTTCTCCAATTGTTATGTTTCAGCAGCTGTCAAAGCTACCAATGACATCCAGCTGTCAAAATATTTAGTAAGGTTTACCATTTCATCATGAAGATCTTCCCGAAGGAAAAATATTATCGAAATATTCCGACTCAGCTGTAAATACGCAACGCGAATTTCGTTTTGAGGTCGGTCGTAATCATGTCTTCAGTGCACAGGCAATTCGTCGCACCGTGAAAAAGTTTGAACGTGAGCACACTCCTTTGGACCTTAAGCCACCAACCAGACAGAGATCTGTGCGAAGTGAAGAAAACATAGCCGCCGTAGCGGCCAGTATCGAAGAAGACCCAGAAATGTCGATTTGGCGCCGATCAGCTGAATTCGGCATCGCCAGAGAGTCAACCAGGCTTATTTTGCGATTGGATTTGGGCCTACATCCGCATAAGATTGTGCTAATGCAAGAATTGACGCCAGACAACCATAGACAACGCCGTGAGTTCGGTAATTGGGCGCTGGAAATGTTGGCCGGAGATCCGGATTTTGGCCAAAAAATCATCTTCTCGGACGAGGCCTATTTTTGGATCAGCAAGTGTTCGACCAAGCATCAATGCATTCACAAAGATTGACTCTTTGGTACGGTTTATGGCACGGCGGCATTATCTGACCTTCCTTTCCTTCGAAATGAGGATGGAGACACCGTTGCCGTCAATGGTCCTCGGTATAGAGCGATGTTAACTCACTTTCTGTGGCCAAAGCTCGATAACATCGATATATCCGAGCTGTGGTTCCAACAATATAGCGCTACATGCCATACAAGAGACACAACGCTCGAAGTGATGAAGGAGAAATTTGGCGACTGGGTCATCTCACGGCGAGCGTTCATCAATTGGCCGCCGCGATCATGCGACTTGACACCCCTCGATTATTTTCCCTTTACGGTAACAAAACAACCACTTTGGACGAGCTCGAGGCCAACATTTGAGACGCTATTGCCGGAATAACGTCGCACATATTGGCCAGAGTCATCAAAAATTGGACCGTCCGCTTGAAGCACTGACATCGAAGGCGAGGCGGTCATTTAAATGATGTGCTATTCCATACATAATGGAATGAACGTAGCTTCGAAATAAAGCCAGAATCAATATGCTTGCCCCAAATTAAGTGGCTGTCGATTGTAACTCCTAGATATTTACATGTTTCAACAGTATCAATTATTTGACTCGTACATGTAGTTGGACAGGCATTATTCTGGAGATGTATCTTCTGTTGAATGACTGCAAGACGACTTCCACGGATGTGCTTCATTTTGGGCTTTGCAGCGTTTATCATCAGTCCGTTATCGTGGCACCATTCTTTTGCATTATTAAACTCATTTTGCATAATTCTCGTAGCCGCATCCAATGATCTATGGCAAACGAATGCTATTATTGAAGCCGCGATGTAATCCATTACCATAGAAAAGAAGAAGAATAGGTCCCAGTTTCGATCCCTGTGGGACTCCATATTGTAATTTTTTATTGCTGAAAGTATCCTTTATCTTCATCCGAAAACTCCTGGGTTCTAATTCTTCTACTCCGGATCATAACCTCGCCGTAAGGAAAAGAAGAAGACTTACGTGTTCCAAACGCATTCCTTTAAAATTTCAATTTTGTTGAAAAAAAAAAAACAGCAACAATTACGCAACTCCTACGACAGTGAACAAAAAAAAAATTAATTTCATCCAGAGTGATAAAATGCCCATTAAATTGGAATTTTTATGGATGAAATTTTTAAGTGACTTTCGGCTTCTGGACCATGGCTAAAGGAGAAACAAAAACTGAGCGAAATATCCTAGTCACCCTTCTTCGTTGCCTTTTCAATTGTCTTCCGTTCATCTTGCAAATGAAAACCAAAAACTTTTTTACGTTTCGATAATTTTCCTGTTTTCGCTTTCCCTTTACACTTAGCGCAGTTGAGTTTGTTATCCCGCTCTCAACAACATCAAGAAAAAAATAAATAAAGTGAATTTAACGCCATTTCAATGGCAGTTAGTACTTTTAACCTTTCCTATGGTGTATCTAGCATTAGCAAAGGAGCAAGCTCACAGATACGTACATATAGATACAGTGGGGCCAATTTCCGCCCCGAAACTGGACCGATGTACATTAAATCAAGTGGAAAACACTTATATCGCCCTGGAGGTGTCTTCTTCGTCCTTCGACATCCCGCCACTGCTCGCAGGGAGGACAGAATAAACACGAACGAAGGCGAAAAAATTAACGAAAATCCAAACTCAAAAGAAAAGATACAAAAAGAAAAAAAAAAAAAAAAAAAAAAACGATGAACGTCAGTAAAAATAAAAAACGACGATAAACATTCACACAGACTCATGGCACAGAAAAAGCGGACAAATAAATCGCATCCACTTTCGGATTTAATGGGAGGAAATATTTGAACATTATTCTCTGAGAGCAAATCATCAAATGGCTCTAGCCCGTGTGCTGCATCCCCTTGCGGAGGATGACGACAAAAAACGAAAGCCGTATATAAAAACACAAGGATGCGGCAACTGAAAGAAAAAAAAAATACGAAACTCTCAATGAGCAACTAACAGAGAAAAATATGCTATGGTAATTTGGTTAAAGGATACAAAAAAAAAAAAAAAACGACGAGGACGACCAGCAATGTGGATCGAAGGATACACGGGATGTGGCAACAAAAAATCAAACAAAAACCACCAAAAGAAAAAGATACTCGTACATATAAAAAATTACATTAATTTATATTGTATACACATTCGGCTCAACTTGTAGCAGCGGCCCTTGAGTCCCTACAGCCATTTGTATAACAATTCCTGTTGGCTATGACATTAATAACGAATCCAAGACTAAAGTGAAATCGAAATTCCCAGAAATTTGCTGCAAATGCCAGCCATCGATTGTCATATTATTATCGGTGATAAAAATCACAAAATGGAATTCCTACAAAACCGAAGATACAGAGAGTGGAAGGACAGATACATTGCCACTGGTCAAAATCATATCTAAATTGAATGACATTTTTGCCGAGGAATAACATTTATTGGATTCGTTTCAAGGGATGCCTATACAATGTATTCGAGGAGATTTTTATTGCCACAAATTACTGGCAGTTGTATGAAAAGTGGCAATAATCGGTGCAATACCATGGACATTTTATTCCATTTGGATACAAGTTGGAATGGAAACTTTGTAGAAAGGGTCAGTGTGAATAAATGATGGATGTAAGATCTTTGATACGAGTATATTGATTCGAGGTTTAGGTATGAACGCAAAAAATCTTGTTTTAGTTTTGAAACAAACTGACCTTCGCTAGAATGTCAATATTTGATCCATAGATAGAAAAGAAATATTTTTAAGAGATTTACTTCAAAAAATTTAAGAAATCTTATGGTAGACATGCAGTTTTTGAATAACCCGACCATCAGTTCTTGAAAACCCCGATTCCATCTGGTTTTGTTTTCAGCAATAGTGTCTATAGTTCAAAAGAATTTTTGAGATTTTTCAGATACTTCTCCACGTAGACTCATATTAATTCAAAATTTCATTCCAAATTTCATCAAAATCCGAAAAAGAGAAATTACAAATCAAATGAAAAAGTAAAGAAAAACAGTTTAGTGATTCTTGAATAAGACAAACTGTCATCGTGATGTTGACAGTTGTGTAGTAAACAGATGCGAAAAACTCGACAATGCTACTCGTATATTCGTCAAGAACGTAGAGTAAGTGTGTAGATTTTTTGGAGGAATAATTCATCAGCGATAAGAACACAACGTGAATTTCGTCGAAGGCTTCCCCACGGTTCGGTACCGACTGGTGGCACAATTTGACGTGAAGCCGCACGCCTCGAAGATACTGACTCAACACGAGATAGGGTTTGCAGACCAAGAACAGGCCATAAGGCTGAAAATATTGATGCTTTGCGCATCAGATATGGAAGAGTGTCCAGAAGCATCAACGAGACGACGCACGGTCTCAGCAGCGTATTTTGGTGAAAGACTTGAAGATGTTTCCATATAAAAATCAGATGGTGCATCAGCTGCTGCCCGCAGACCACCAAGCCCGTTTGGAATACAGCCAGCTCATCATAAGCCTCAACCATGAAGAGGACGATTTTGCTTCAAAATTAATCATAATTGACGAAGCATACCCGTAGAATACCCGGGCACTGACTACCCGCGTATTATTCAAGAATCACCTTTACATCAACTGAAAGTCACTGTGTGGTGCGACGTCTGTGCTGAAAGAGTGATTGGGCCACACTTTTTCGAAGACGCTGCAATAACTGTTACTGGCGAGTGCTACAGTACCATGTTATGTGACTTTTTGATATCCGAATTGGATGAATTGGAGTTGGAGCACATGTGGGTTCAACAAGACAGTGCCACTGTATACACAGTGGACGACTTAGTGAATGACACTTTTTCAGGCCGTGTTATCTCCCCTTTTTGACAATTTGCATTGTATCGCAAGATCACCCCATTTTACACTTCTTTCCTTCGGGATATTTGAAATCATTGAACAAGAAATGTAGAACACAATACAATATACAATAGGGAACATGGATGTGATGGAAAATGCCATAAAAAGGGCTCAAATTTGCGTAAGCGCTGGAGGCCAAAATTTGAAAGATACTCGTATCATCTTCACTTAATGGAACAAAATCTAGGGTCCAAAAAAGTTATATCTAAACCAAATTAGGCCATTACTTCTGTTCCAACTTGTATAATAGAGAGACTCAAAAAAGTGAGTCTGCCACAGCCAGCCAGATTTACTTCAAACTTCATATCTGGATCTGTCATAGCTGCATATGATTCTAATTCTCGATTCATTCTCAAAAATGCCTCAAAACGGATTAGATATTTTGGTGCAGTTAGAAATATGTCACCAAATGTCATATCAAGTATTCGGAATAAAAGTAGTTCAGAGGTTAAGTGCGCGATCACTGAGCGGGGTATTCAAGGCTCGAATCTAGGAAAACACAAAAAAAAGTTTTCTCACGTCTCTACCTGGTCTGACAAATATTCGAGAGTCAAAATGTCATGAGAAGCTACGCCCAATCGAAAAAAAAATATTGCCCTTCAGAAACGATATAAAACTGTAGGCGTATTTAATGGCAGCTCTCGCTGTGGAGTCCCTTCATACGTCTTTCCGTCTATCTGTCACCACCTTCTAGGTCCTAAACTATAAACATGTACAATAACCAATGAAAAAAAGTTCGTTATTTTGAAGCTGGTTCTAGTTCAAGAAAAAGTTAAGCTTTTTGAGGAGAGTTCACAAATATTTTTATTTTTAAAATATTTTAAATTTACGCTCGCATTTCGAAAGTAAGGAACCTACAAATTTGTAAAAAAAAGTCATGGTACTCGTATTTTTTGATTTATGAGGACAAATAATATCAAAATGATTTTGATATTCTTATTAATTTGCGATTATCGGATTTTTTTGTTTAAGTGGCTGATTGTTTATTCAATGTCGCTTCCCCATGCGGAAAAAATCCCAAGAAAGCCATTTAACAAAGAAAAAACAAAAAAAAAAAAATTCATCAAAATCGGTTTAACAATTTAGAAAACATCTATATGCGGACGTAGTAGCGCTTGGCACTTTATTTGGTACATGGGTACCTAATAATTATACATATATATGTATTAACTTTATTAAAAGTGGACAAATGTTTAACAAAATATTGCAAAAGGTACTTGAGATCAAGTTGACTTTGAGACCAATGAAAACACCAGGTTTTCAACAACTACTCGTATCTATACCTTTCTTTATGCACTGCTGTCAAAGTTCAATTATCGGGTCTCAAAAAAATAACTCATTCGAACTGTCAAACTTCATAACAAGTTATGCCTTAAGTATTAAAATAATTAAAATAAATAGTAGCCTATACTGGGGACAAGGCAATAAAGAGTAACTACTGGCATTTTCAGGGGCGATTAAGCTTAAGTTTTAAAGTTCTTTTGGCTTTATGATTGACAGTTAAGTGCGTCACATTATAATGTGACACTTATGTACTAAACATACAGAAAAGTTGCAATCCATCTGGAAGGGATCTATCCCTCATCTTCTAAAATCAGATGGTGCATCCCTAATAAAGTGGGTGTGGCATTATGAACCTATTTAAAAGCAATGAAATGTTTCTAATCAGAGGATATTCTCTCGACTTTTAAGAGATTTTACCACATAATTTGTGGACGTGGCTAAGACTTTTTCTTAGAAGAGAGTGTTCGAAACAGTGGCTATTTGTAACCCAAGGTCAAGGATTCTGGTAAATATTCACAATAAGACCTAATCATTGCCGTAAATAGCTTTGAGAAAGTGAAATATGTTGCTTTGTTTTTAGAAAACGCCCCCAAAAGTGGGTGTGGCATTATATAATGTGATCGTACATGTATTTCTTTAAGGCGATATTTAGCAGTTTTTAGTAAAAATATTTATTAAAGGACATTATTTTTTTAAAGTGGGCTTAATTTTTTAAAAAATGTACACTTATAAGTTTATATACCAGAATTCACCTACTTAGCTTAAAATTTAGACCCAAACATACAGGAAATATACAATTTGTCTAGAATGGATGGTATGATACCCTATCGTCCCCCTTCTTTTAACTCCGCTAATAAAGTAAGTGTGGCGTTGCGTAATTCTGAAAACAGATGTAATGATATCTTATTATTCAGAGGATATTTCGCGATTTTAAAGAAATTCTATCACGAAACTGTTGTGTTAGCGGAAAGTGGGCGTGTCTTTGATACCGAAGTTCATGGATTCAAATGAGATATTCACAATAAATTCTAAGCATCACCACAAATAGTTTTGAAAGGATACGAGTAATGTATGTTTTTTTTTTTTTTTTTTTTAAAGAAAATGCTCCCAAAAATTGGGCGTGGTCATGTGTAATCTATAGAAAAAATGAGGAGAAAGTCAACGGCTATATATTTGTTTTGGACAATATTTTTCAGTTTTAAGCAAAAAATATTACGAAAAAGGAATTTTTAAAAAATGGGCGTGCCTATGGGCGCATTTTAACAATTTTTATATTTACACTGCTTTCGATCTCAGAAAGCTGATATACCAGATTTCATGTTCCTGGCTCAAAATTTAAGGCCCAAACGACAGATGGATGGACGGACGGATATGGCTAGACAGACATACAATTTGATGCTGAATATCAAATTTGATATACCCTCGATAGGGTACAAAAAGCGGATGATATATTGGATTAAGGGTAAATTCGCGAACATCAGCTTAATGTGCAGAGGATAGGAATCACGAGAGTGAGGAGGTACGAGAGTGTATCAAAAATTTACCGAACTTTTCTTTGCAGAATGCAAAATTTTAGTTTCGAAATTCAAGCAAACGTCAAATTTTTGGTCAAACTGGTAGGGTATGGTGACATATTTATATTTGACATCATTGATACATTGAACAAAGTTTACGGGGATTAACCACCAAGCCATACTCAAATGTGGATTTTGGTATTCAGGAAGGCAGGGGGTAGTTCAAAGATGTTCAACGATGTTCAACCATCAACGTCATCCAAAGTGGACAGGTGTCTTAAAGCTTAAGAAATGTTTGACGGAGGTCGACGAGTTTCTATCACGGATACACCAAGTATATGCGCGATCTTGACTGATCGTTTGTGATTTTTCAAACTTTCAGCATGATGAGGCACCCAAGATTGCTCGTCGAACGCATGGTCCAAAGAGTTGAAGCTGCGGTTTTGGTTTTAAAGAAAATCCCGAGTCAAAATACAATCGAAAGAGTGGTTATTGAAGGAAGTTATGAGCCTAAAATATTCAAAGCAGAAAGGTCAATCCAAAAAGTTATGGCCACAGTGTTCTGGAATGGCGAAGGAGTTGGTTTTACGAAAACTGAAAACTGCTACTCAGATTTAATGACCTACAATGCTAAGTTACCGTCATCACGAATACACAGGCACCATACTTTGCGGCTATCTCGAGATGTTTTAACAGAATTTCACTGGAATATTTTGTGATTATTTTTTTATTTCCAAAATTAAAAGAGGACATCAAAGGGAAAAGTGGAAATCGATAAAGGACACTGTACAGGATGTTTTAAGGTGGATTTCGTTAAAAGATGATGCATTGTTGGAGCAAATCTACAGAAGTGGCAACACCGGATGCATAAGTACTTGTATCTGGATGTAGACGGTACATATGTGGAAAAATGAAATTGAAAAAACCGATATTGTGTGTTGTGTTTTACCAATCTGGTTACTTTTTGATATATTCGTACATTTCAAATATGATTTGGAGGTACAAAATAGGAAAGCAGTTGCATCTTTGGTAGACAATAGGCTGATTGTCTCCAGAAATGGATTCAGGCTATTCGACTTTCCGGCGGGTAGAAATGGCACCCAATTAATAAACTACACTCATCTAACATTCTGGATGTTGGCATTTTCTGACCGGTAGAGGACCATTATTTAGCTGATGCCAAGGTACGTATACGGATATAACGAACAGCAAGTAATGGCTTTAACCACAAGAAACTGTCAATGCTTTTGCCAATCCAGTGTCCCTTAACCTTTAAAAAGTCAGATGCCAAGTAGATCTATGGACAATATTACGTGAAAAATCATCCATCATCAGTGAAGGTGACAGTTCTGTATCATAAATCTAAAAATAAATAAATAATTAATGTCAGTGTCAGACTACTCGAGCCAGCAACTAGCTACCTGAATTCATGTACTCGTATATTCCACGTACTTCAAAATTCAATTAGCCGCTTCCAGGTGCTCCTGCAACAAAACCCCTGCCAAATAATATTCAATATTCTAGGCAAAAAAAAAAAAAAAAAACATTCAAAAGAGGAAAGAAATATAGACAGCAAGGATGTAAGAATGGCAAAAATAAATACGGAAATCCATTAATTTCCTATACTTACAAGCTCCAAACATAAAACCGCTTGCAAAACTCATAAAGTATAAGCGAACAGCGGAAATATTTAGGTAACTAAGCACCGGGCCTACTACTACCTCACCCCAGGTACCGACCGGGCCGTGGAACTATCGGTTCATATTATTCCAAAACAGCTTGGATAGAACCAGAAAAGAAATAAAAAAAAAGAAATCTAAATTTATTGCATATCCTCTTTCCCTTATTGGAATCAAGGGACCGCTGCTGTTGGGCGGACGAAGGGCCATTTCACTAAATTCTAGAAAGGCAAAGCAACGAGCACTTGCAACGTTGTCGTTTGGCTCTGCCAAACGTTGAGCAAGGACTCGGCTTACCTAAAGTGAATTTTTCTGAAATAAAAGTGAATTATGGTCTACCCAGTTTTGCAATCCATTTTTTGGTAATGGTGGTGCTAGTACCTACTAACTCCACACATTCTAGAGAGAGGTCCAACCAAAAGTTATTCCATACGATTGGCTAACTTTGTGGCTGTGGTGAATGTACTCGTAAGCATGCTTCCGTTCACTGGAAGTCTAGGTAAAAGGGTAAAAATGAACTATTCCATTACAAGGACAATAAAATGCAAATATTTCCAATTTCATTAGAGCGAAGGAGGTTGAAGATGGAAGGATATCGGAACGGATCGGTTCTTGGAGTTTCTCTTGGCTTGAGCACTGGCAGCAAACGTACATACGAAATGAAAGAAAATTCCTTTCCTAAGGTGAAAACATTTATTGAATTTCCAACCACAAGAACGAACGTTCGCCAAGGCATAAGCAGCAGAACTAAAGGCATTGGGGATATTTTTATATTCTTTTTCATTTGCATGGAATGTATGGTCATTGGAATGACTTCCGGTAGAAGGATTTATTATTTAAATAATTCTTCGCTGAATTTTGCTTTATTATATGCAGAAATAGAAGTTGGATAGTAAGGGACAAGTCTTGTTGTTCATGGTACATCGTACATGACAATTTTGCTGATAACTTTTTAGTACTTTATTCCATTGTATCGACATTAAATAAATTGCGTGTTGTATGAGTTTTCAAAAGAAGGTGTAATATTGTATAATAAATATGTATCCGTACCTATCTAGTGTCATTCATATCTACCATGTACTGCAGATGGATCAAATTGTGGAGTGAATGTACATGATTTCAAGCTGAAATTTATAAAGCTATAAAACTTAGTTGGTTTAGTAAACTACACCATGCTACTCGTAACATTGCGAGTACGGCTGTGGTATACAACGGCTGTAGTATACAACGGCTGTAGTATACAACGACCTTCGGCTACGGTGAGACAATACCGGATGTTACCTTTGCATCGGAGACCATAGCAGCTGAAGTAGGAAACTGGAAAGTCATAGAAAACTATACTGGTAGTGATCACCAGTTTATAGTTTACGACCTACAAAGGCAGCGACGTACCCAAAATGGGAATTGGAGACGGAGACCAAGATGGAATGTGGCAAAACTCAACGAAGCGCTCCTCACATCGATGATAAACAGAGGAAAAGATGCTATCCTGGAAATGGTAGGCACCACCGAAGAAAAAGTAGAAGCTACCATGCGACTCATACACCAGGCGTGTGATACAGCAATGCCTCGTGTAAAAAATTACAATAGATTCAGTAAACCCGTCTACTGGTGGACAGAAGAAATTGCTGGACTCAGAAGGAGGTGCCTACACCTCAGGCGCAAAGTCACAAGAGGAAGGAGGAGAGATATCGAAGCTACGGAATAAGTGGTAGCGGAATACAAACTCGCAAGGCTGGAGCTAAAAAGATCCATAAACAAAAGCAAAAAACCGAAATGGGAAAATCTACGACGCGATGTAAATAACGACCCCTGGGGTCTAGGCTACAAGGTGGTTATGCGCAAGCTGGGGGCGCAAGCGACCAGCCCAGTACTGAACGCAGAAAAACTGGAATCAATAGTGAACACACTCTTTCCAACACACCCAGTTAGAGCCCCAGAGGTGTCTCTTGAACAAATAGAGGAGATTCCCTTATTTAACGAGGAGGATCTGGTCGAGGCGGCAAGTGCTATGAAGAATAAGAAGGCTCCGTTGTCTGATGGTATACCAGTCGAAGCGCTGAAGATTGTTGCCCGAATTTGCCCCCGTCTATTACTCGACATGTATAATAGCTGTTTAAGGAACGGGATTTTCCCCAAGAAATGGAAAACACAACGCCTTGTACTGATTAGCAAGGGAAAGGGAAACCCAGGCGATGCATCAGCGTACAGACCTCTATGTATGCTCGACACAACAGGCAAACTTTTCGAAAGGATGTTGAAGCCACGACTCTCAGCAGCTATCCAGAGGAGAGGCTACCTATCAGAACGACAACATGGCTTTAGAAAAGACAGGTGCAGTGCAAGACGTAGTCAGAACTGTCCAAGAAAACCAACATAGGAACCGCTATTCAAGAAGGATAATCATGCTAGTGACTTTGGAAGTAAGAAATGCTTTCAACTCTACCCGATGGTCCAACATGCTGGAGGCGTTAAAAGATACTTTCAGAATACCGCAATATTTACTGCGGATGATAAAAGAGTATCTCAGGGATAGAGAACTCACGTATGACACCTCGGAAGGACCACGTAGGAAGCAAATAACTTCTGGAGCAGCGCAGGGATCAATATTTGTTCCTGATCTATGGAACATATCCTATGATGGCATCCTCCGTATGGAGATGCCTGAAAATACTTTCTTGGTCGGCGATGCAGACGACATTGCAGCAGTAATTACCGCACGGGACACCGAGAACGCCCAGAGACGACTCAATCAAGTTATGAGACGCGTGTACTCCTGGATGGAAGACCATGGACTTAGCCTAGCGACGGAAAAAACGGAAATAGTTCTGCTTACCAGAAGGCGGATCTCCACGATAATTGATTTTCAAATGGGGTCGCAGACGGTAACAACAAGGAAAGCATTGAAGTACGTCGGAATAACACTTGACACGAAACTGACGTTTTGGCAGCATATCAAGTTGGCGGCCGATAGAGCTGCAAAGACAACAGCACTGTTAAGTATGCTGATGACGAACATAGGCCGCCCAAAGGCAAACAAACGGAGACTGCTTATGTCGATTACACACGCCATTCTCCTGTATGGATGTGAGATCTGGGCCGACACACTCAAACAGGAGAAATACAGAATGCAGATGGCAGCAGTACAGAGTCGCGCAGCACTACGGGTTGTAAGTTCGTATCGAACAGTGTCGGAACCAACCGTCCTCGTAGCCGCGGGAGTGACCCCAATTGATCTTCTGGCGGTAGAGAGGAAGTACGTCTACGACAAAAAGGCGAAAATTGGAGTGGAAGCGGCAACCGAGGAAGCGAAGGAGCTCACCAAACAGCAGGGTCAGGAGAGATGGAGCATGGAAAACAGAGGAAGATGGACCGGGAAGATCATCAAGAACGTTTGCCGAATGGAAGGAACGGAAACACGGCAAAGTAAATTACTACGTTACCCAGTTTCTTACCGGACATGGGTATTTCAACGCCTACCTCCTCAAGATAGGAAAAACAAGGAGCTCAGCTTGCCACTACGATGACTCACGGGTGGACGACGCAATCCATACGTTCTTTGAATGCAGCAGATGGGAAACAGAAAGGAGCGGCAAAAATGTCAACCAGTGACCAAAACTGGAATCGAGTACACTCATTCATAGAAAAGGTACTCAAAACAAAGAAGAGAGAGGAAGACGAAAACGCATCCTCATAACATTTATGTAAAAGTTATGAAAGCCACACCGGCAAGAATGAATAAACCCGCAACAGGAGATAAATAAAAAATCCGGTCCCCGGAGGAGAAAAAGAACGACACCACTCTGAAGTAATGCGAAAGCGAGTGGATGGTGTTAAGTTGAATAAGGGGTTAAAGGTGTTTTTTTAGTGGCGTAAGAGTAAGTCCCACACTACTTGAAACAGAGCGGGACTGTTTCCCGTGAGCATTAGCGTTTTCCACCATCCCCATGGCAGAAAAAAAAAGAAGGTGAAGAATAGTCTCTTCCTCTTCCTCGTCCATGCAGTTTCTAAAGAAATCATTTGAGGAGACGCCAAGCCTTGTTGCATTTTTTCCTATTAAAAAGTGTCCAGTAATGACAGCGCTGATAAGCATTCTATTGAGAGAAATCAAATTTTTAGAGCGTTTCAGATCCAGCTTAGGCCAAAGTTGTACCACCGAGAATTTGACTTTTCAATAGCATCCACCTTTAAATTAAGTTGGCTTGAAGCAACAGGCATACCCAGTGAACTTTTGCCTTGAAGGATGGGTATTTTTGTGCCATGTCTGGGAAGTTCGTCAGCCTTACAATTGCCTGGAATATCCCTACGCCCCGGCACCCAAATTGGGTGAATGTTAAGCTTCTTCGTCATCTCTATAAGAGACTATCGGTAGTCTAGAGCTGTTAAAGAATTTATTGAGGATGATTCCAAGGATTTGATAGTTGCTTGGCTGTCTGAAAAGATGCGGATATCACGTTTTTCTTTAGCCAAGACAAGACTTCACTTATTGTCATTATCTTCGCCTGGAACACGCTACAGTGGTTTGGGGGAAGAAATGAGAGTCGTTAGTTTTTGAGCCGCCGGTATAGAAATGTACTGACTTATCTTCTGTAAAACCACCTTCTTCCCAGAATGCAGAAGTTGCAGGGACGAAGAAGAAATTGAATCAGTTCGTCACCTGCTGTATGATTGACCTGCCATATCCGTTACAAGAATGAGGATGCTTAGAAGTTACTTTTTCTCGGAATTGGAGGACTTAAGTAAGCAGAATTTCCAATGCGGCGTGAGCTGTGTGGCACGTAGCGGCGTCCTGTTGAAACCACATGTCGTTGGTGTCAATATGATCCAATTCAGGCCAAAAGGAGTTGATAATCATCGACCCATAGTACTCGCCGTTGACGGTGATGGCCTGGCCAACGTCGTTCTCAAAGAAATATGGACCTATGACGCCGCCAGCCCAAAATCCGCACCAAACAGTGACTTTTTCGGGATGCATTGGATCTTATGTGGATTGGTATCGTTCCAAATTCGACAATTTTGTTTGTTGACGTATCCAGAAATGGGCCCCATCGCTGAAGGTGATTTTTCGATGAAAATTAGGGTCAGTTTCCAACTGCTCCAGAACCCATTCAGCGAACACACGTAGTTGTCTATGGGCGTTTACCTTCAGCTCCTAAGTCAATTGAATTTTATACGGGTGCAGGCCCAAGTCACGACGCAAAATTCGCCAAGTTTTGGTCTGCGAAAGGCCGAGTTCTTGTGAGCTACGCGAAATCGACTGCCTCTGATTCTCCTGCACACTCTCACGGACAGCGGCAATGTTTTCTGTAGATCTTGCGTTTCATCGACGTACGGGAGTTGGTTGATCGTTTACTGAACCACTGGACTCAAATTTATCCACCACACTGCGAATAGTCCTCTCAGAAGGACGATTATGAAGACCGTAAAATGGACGAAGCGCGCGGAACGTTGCCCGAACAGAACTGATAAAACAATTTTATTATTTGCACGTGTTGTTGAATGTCCATGGTGATTTGTCAAAACAGAATGAATAAATGACAGCCAATTTGACAGATGTCAAGTGCGAGTCGTTTGGTTAGTGTTCCGTACCTTTACTTTAATTGTAAGGTTTTTTTTCTTTTTTCCGAGGGTTGGTGAAAAATCTTCCATAGACATAGGATAGCAAGCGCGTGCTCATAGCAGTGTCAGATTCTTACTGACTAAAAGAACACCACCCTGCGATTTAATTTGTTATATATTGCAACTAAGAAGGACCTTATCAAGCAATTTTTCTATCATGAAAAAAAAAACTCGTTTGGCAGGTTACCTTCCACTGAAAGATTCTACATGTTCTACAATCTAGGCGCGGTTGATTCCTATCCCGCCAAGTCAAAATGTTTCGTCCTTTGTAGTCGGCGCAATAAATTGCTTTCATCCAGAATTTGTAGGATTGTATTGTTGACATGTCCGATTAGTCGGTTTATATGCTTTTTCGCGAAGCTTCTAATTTCAGCTTCGATTGTCGGAATTCCGAGATCCCTGTGGATATCATCGTTTCTAGTATACAACGGTGCGTGGACAATCTCTCTTAACACTTTATTTTGGAAAGTTTGTAAAATATTTTCGTTTGTTTTCTTGGTAGAGCCCCAAAGTTGTATACCGTAAGTCCACACCGGCTTTAGCACTTGCTTGTATAAAAGCAGTTTGTTCTCAATACTGAGCTGGGAGTGTTTTCCGAGCAACCAGTTCATTTCTCTATATTTGATTTCGAGTTCTTTACGTTTCATTTTCACGTGCGAATTCCATTTCAGTTTTGCGTCGAGTGTCATTCCAAGGTATTTGGCCTCGTTTGCAAAAGGTATTCGGGCCAAGTTTAGGAAAATTGGCAAGACATTAGTTTTGTTATAAGTGAAATTCACGTGAACAGATTTAGATTCGTTGAGGGCGATCCGCCAGTCCCTCGTCCATTCATTTACTTTATTCAGTGCGTTTTGCAGTTTTGCAGTCGTTTCTTCGATTGTTTTACCTACGGCTAGGATTGCGGTGTCATCGGCAAACGTAGCCAGGATAGTGCCATCTTCTCTCGGTATATCTCGAGTATATAACAGATAGAGAGGTGGCCCAAGAACACTTCCTTGCGGTACACCGACCGAAATTTCTTTTAGCTCCGAGTATTCATTTCCATGTCTAACACGGAAGAGTCTATTCCCGAGATATGATTCTAGAATGTCGTATAGGCCACACCTTATCAAAGGCTTGCGAGACGTCAAGAAATACGCTTGAGCATATCTTTTTCTCTTCAAGTGCTTTCTCGATTACAGTAATTCTATGCACCTGGTCAATTGTCGAATGCTTATTTCTGAACCCAAACTGGTCAGGGATAAGATTATTTCCTTCTATAATCGGTTGGAGACGCCTTAGTAATATCCTCTCGAAAATTTTGGATACAACTTGTAATTATATAGTTGGTCTATAAGATTTTACCTCATTTGGCGGCTTTCCTGATTTTAAAACTAGAACTTCCGCAACTTTCCATTGGTTAGGCACCTGTTTTAATCTGAGTGCAGCATTTACAATATGAAGAAGCTTAATCAATGCTTTTCTAGGTAAAGCTTTGAGAATTTCTCCGGTGATCAAGTCATAACCAGGAGCTTTCTTAGGTTTTAGATTCCCGATCTCATGTTTAAGTAAATGCCATCGTCGCATTTGCAAGGGTCAGGTCAAAGAATCACTTTTTGTTCCATATCCGGAAATATGTTTTTTTTTTTTTTTCACATGACGCGCTTGAAAACTGCTAAAGACAATTTGATGAAATTTAGTTTGTTTATGTTTAGATGTCAAATTTGGATCAAGTGTGAGCGGGATATGAGGGACGGGGTTTCAATAATCCTTAAAACATCATTATTAGGCGCCTTGTTATAAATTTATAATAAAGGGTGGTTCAATTGTTGGTTACAATTTAAATTTGAATTAAAACAGATTGGATTTTGATGAACTGATGATATTTTTATGGCAATATTATGCTGAGACATTGGCATTACACATGAAAAATTATATCTTTTGATGAAATTTTCCATTACTTAGTGCGGTAGTTCACAAAGAACACGCCGTCTCTGGTCCTTTAGCTCTGGAACTGTTTGGGGGTCATTGACATGCACCTTCTGCTTTACATAACCCCAAAGTAAAAAATCCAGCGGCCAAAACGAGAGATGAGGCAGCCGGGAAACTTTGTGTCCAATAACTGCATTGTTCCTCGCGCTGTGAGGCGGATGGCACTGTCTTGTAACTTCCACATCAATATCGTCTAATCGGTGGATAATTTGTTATCATGTTTCATCCACATGCAGCACAATCACGCCGCCGGCCGGCTCAAAATTCGCACCAAACAATAAACTTTTTTGTAGATGTATTGGTTATTCGTGAATGTCCCGTGAATTTTTTTAACCCCAAATGCGACAATTTTGATTTTTTAACGTAGCCATCAGTTGAAAGTGGGCTTCATCGCTGTGGGCTTGGAAATATCGCCATCAACACTGAACCAACGAATTCACGACGGTATTCATGGTCTGCTGGCTTTTTTTGTTAAATGCGCTGCGTGGTGTTATAAGAATGGTTCAAGTACTGGGAACGATGACGAATGAAATTTGACGGATTGTCACAAACACTGCCACACGCTGTGGCTATATTTTCGCATTGACCGATCACTACGAGGACGCACTAGTCCTTGCACATCCAACACTGACCCAATTCGATTGATTTTTATCATTAATTTCTTAAACGTGGCACGAGATTGACCCCCATTTCGGAGGTAGGGTATCGCTGTACTTGGAAGTTCAGCTTTATTTGTAATGTCGTATGATGGAGTATAAAACTGTGATGCATTATACCCGAAAAAGCCCCCTTCCACAGAAATATTGATTACAATTTGTTCCCTCATTATTTCTAGACCACCACGTAATATTTGTGAACAACATTTCAAACATATGACAGACACACGGACATTAGTGTTATGTTTATACTATTCTGCCGCGAAACACTACAAAAAAACAAACGCAGATATATTTCAGAATGAAAATAATCAGAGCTGCAAATTTCGTTCCTATCATGCTAAAGAAGACGTTTTCTTTGGCAAATGCAATAAGATAGCTTCAGCAAAATTTCCAACAAATTAACAGTTTTCCTTAAGATACTTTTGAGAATACTCGTAGATAAAATTCTCAAAACAAGAACTCCTACATATTTCTGTTGGCATTCTACTATTTCATTTTATTTTGTTTTTCCCAGGATTGCTATAGGCAATCACCCGGATAAGTAACTTAAAGTGCTTCTCTTGTTCCCTAATAGGAAACACACATGTGTCCTATCGACCCGGCATAGCAGGATACACAATGCAAGTTTATTAAATACTTCAACATGCCAGCACACTGGAGACGATGAAGTCCATTCAACCAGATAGCAATATTCAAGTCAATGAATTCCACCCACTAGTTGTCCAAGGAGTGGGTGACTATGAGAATTTTCTCATTTCTTTCCGATTCCCGGAAGAAAAAGGAATAAGTTTTTTTTTTTTTTTTTTCCTTTAACCATGTCCAAAGCTCAGCCATGGGAAAGGCACTCAAAAAGTTATTACTTCTTTGTGCTTCCTCTACTATACATAGTAGTTCTCATCAAATACTGCGACGGTGATATCTGGAAGTACTTCATTTGAATGCAAAAAGTGCACTGCTTTGCTTGGCATCAAAACAACAGGAACCATTGAAGGAAGAATATTTGAATTCCTGAACTTTCAATTTACCCCTGCTGGGTGGAGTGAATATCCGATAGATTGTGAAAATTACGTGAAATTGAAGACAGACCGCCTTAGGGATTGCCATTCAATTACCGCAAATTAGAAAAGTTGTCTGTCAATTTGATCTCTAGAGGGCGGGGGGCGACCGGCTTGGTCCAATCGCCTCTAGTTGGAAATCTTTAATTGTGAAAGATGTTAGTGTAATCTGAAGGCGGGAAGTACTGATCGAAAGAAATGTATTCATTTCATTAATGAAGACGGCATGAACTCAGCAACTTGTCACAGGAAAGTAGAAAAAGTTGGAATTCTTCAGTTGGTAGGGTAATGAGTGAGTTGCAGTCTGATGTAATAAGACTTTTGATACTTCTTGTGGATTTCACTTGAATTTGGAATACAAGAGATATACATATCTATAATTTAAATGAATAGGAATTGTGAAAGATACGAAGTTATACTTAATGACTCCCACAAATCTCTCTGCTTGCATCCTTCTTCAGGGGCGCGCAGTGGCGACAAAAATAAAAAAGTTTAAAGTATTTTTTTCGCTTTCCTTAACTTTTTTATAATAGAAAAAGATTCAATATTTTCAGTTACAAACATTTTGTTATTAAGGTCACTTGTTATCAGTTTTGTTTTCCCATCTGAAATGAGCGTACGAGTATCATGTGTCTAGCCGTATACCAGAATAAGTGAATAATAATTGATCAATTTAAAGTGCAATCTATTAGATGAATAATTAATGTTATACTGTTACAATCTAGTAGAGTTTTAAGTTGCGCTTTTTCCTTTTCTTGCAACTCTACGTAAAGTTTTAATATATTCTTGTTCCTTACCTAATGATAAGACGACTAATCTCCTGGTCCTGACAGTGTCCCAACCATAGTATTAAAGGAACGTGTGAATCACCTGAAACAACCCCTCACTGCCCTTCTTCAACTCTCAATCTCCCAAGGCAGTTTTCCTCAATTATGGAAGGACGTTTATATTACACCTACGAGTATCCACAAAAAAGGTTGCAAAAGTAAAGTTTCTAATTATCGGCCGATTGCTAAGCTCTCATGTATAGCTAAACTCTTCGAGGGCATTGTGTATGATTTTTTTTTTGCCGAGAGGGTGAAAATCTTCTAAAGACACCATAAGGCCCGACCGCGTGTGCTTATGGTAGTGTGAGTACCACAATTAAGCCGACGCTTATCCAGCAGTTTTATTTTCACTTACGAGACTCGTGATTTTTGGAAAAATATGTTCGTATGTAATTTAAAAAGATTGTAGCGCTTTAGGCAGGTTAAATTCCTGCTGTTTTCACGACCGGCATACACTATGACGTGAGGTCAAAAGGTTTTGTCCTTTGCAGACGACGAATTGAATTGTTCGCGTCAAGTAGTTGAATGACGGTACTGTTACAATGGCCGTGAACACGATCTTTGTGTTTACGAGCAAAATTTGTTATCTCTTCGAGGACGCTAGAAATTCCCAGATCCCGATGAATATCTTCGTTACGTACGTACCACTGTGCGCTAACGATCGTTCTAAGAACTTTATTTTCAAAAGTTTGTAAGATGTTTCCATTGCTTTTCCTGATGCAAACCCATAGTTGTAGACCATACGTCCACACTGGCTTTAGCACTTGCTTATAGATAAGCAGTTTGTTATGTAGGCTCAACTTCGAATGTCGTCGCGTTTCTTTTTTACGTGCGATTTCCATTTAAGCTTAACATCTAGAGTCATTCCTAGATATTTTGCTTCGTTCGCGTACGGTATTTGAGCAGAGTTTAAATTTACGGGTAATCTGTCCACTTTTTTGTAAGTAAAGTTGACGTGGGTAGATTTGCTTTCGTTCAGCACAATACGCCAAGAATTCGTACAAGCGTGGACTTTGTTAACAGCATGTTGCAGCTTTTCGGTTGCTGCTTCAATTGTATCGCCCGTTGTCAATATCGCCGAATAGTCCGCAAACGTGGCGACGACGCAGTTTCAATCCTGCGGGATATCACGCGTGTAGAGTACATATAGAAGCGGGCCGAGGACACTTCCTTGTGGGACTCCGGCCGCAATCTCCTTGAACTCAGAGTAATCATTTCCGTGTTTAACAAGAAAAAGTCTTTCGGTGAGGTACGATCGTAAGATTAGAAAGAGTTGCCGTGGCAGTAGTCGTTGCAATTTATACTCCAAGCCTTCGTGCCAAATCTTATCGAAAGCTTGTGAGACGTCAAGAAATACACCACAACAAATCTTTTTTTCTTCGAGAGTTTTCTCAATCACGTTAGTTATTTTGTGGACTTGGTCGATTGTTTGACTCTAAATCCAAATTGATGGTCAGGAATGAGTCGTCTTTCGTTGATTACGGGTTGTAATCGTTTTGAAAGTAGTTTTTCGAATATTTTAGATATAACCGGCAGGTTTCGGGACCATTATAATCTCTGCGACTTTCCATTGTCTCGGAATTTACGTGCAATCTGAATAAAGCGTTAATCAAATATAGCAGTGTGATAAGAGCTTTATTTGGTAATGCCTTGAGCACCTGCGCCGTTATCGAGTCGTAACCCGGTGCTTTTTTAGTCTTCAGATTTTTAATCACTTCCCTCAGTTCAATTAATGGATTTTTTTTACTTTAAAGTTGTCCGATGTCGTGACTGGGGAGTCGGGCGTTATCAAAGGGCCGTCGAATGGCTTGAACGTTTCTTCTAAGTGCAAAGCAAAAAGTTCTGCCTTTTCTTTGTCGCTCTTGGCCCAAGTTCTATCGTTTTTCCGAATTGGTGGCGCTTGCATTTGAGGTTTCCGGATGCCTTTTAGTGCTTTCCAAAGTGAATAATTTGATTCTCTTTCAGTGGAGAGATTTTCAAGTTAGGTCGCTATCTTATTGCTTTTAAATTCCCGAATACTATCTCTAAGGCGATTGCATAGTCGGTGGAGGACCTTGTTATGCTGCGGTGCGCAAGTGATTTGCCATTTCTTTCGTGCTTTTCTTTTCTCCCTGACCAGTTCAATGATTTCACTTGGATACTTTTCGTTGCGGTTAATCTTAAAACTTCTAAAAGGATTGCTTCCACGAAACGATCAACTTCGTCCTCCAGTTCACAAAGTATTTTAAGTGATACATTTAAGGCGATATTTGTTTCGCAATCGTTTCTAAAGCCCTCCCAATTTGTTCTATTGCTCGTAAGTCTTGGAGGTCCTTCTTTCTTGATCAACGCTTCACCAAGTAATAAAATTACCGGAGAGTGGTCAGAAGAGAGATCAAAACTTTCTTCGACTGTAATAAATTTATCGTAAATACCTTTTGAAACGAAAAAGTCGATAAGATCGGGAATTTTTTCTGAGTCGGTTGGCCAATAGGTGGGTTTTCCTGTCGAATAAAACAACAACCGAATTCATTTGCAACTTCGTAGAGAATTTTTCCTTTAGAAGATGTATGTACATCTTGAACCCCAGAAGGTGTACTTCGCGTTGAAATCTCCACCAATAAGGAAATTTAAACCAAGGGCATTGAAGACACGAAAGTAGTCGTCTTTTTCAAGCGAGCATCGCGGCGGACAGTAAACAGACGCTATGTTGTAGCTCAGGTATTTATTTTTAACCCTTACCGCGCACAACTGAAGTTTTTCGAGCTCTATGTTTATATCGACCGAGTGTTCGATGTTAGTTTTAATGAATAAGGACGAACCGCCCGCGCTCTATCAGAAGGATGATAGGCGTGATAACCCAATGTAGACTCCTATAATTATTTTTGATTCCCTTGTTGGATGGCTTTCGGGGATCAAACATATGTCGATATTTTCTCTCATTAGAACAATTTCTAATTCGTTAGATTTTTGTAAGAGTCAGTGTAACAGTTCAGAATTTCTTTCAACGGATCAGAGGATGACCCGTCGTTTCGTCTGGTTGCTTTGACTGCAACCTGAGAATATGTCAGAAAACTGGGATTCGTTGGCTTATCCGAGGTTATTTTCGTTCATTCTTCTCAGTGGACGACTTCGACGTACTTTTAATCAGCCTAGAGATTGTGTATGATAGGATGTTCTTTCACTGTAAGCCAATCTTCTTCACACAGCAATATGGATTTCTTAAAGGTAGGTCAACAACTACCAATTTAACCGAATTCGTGTCTCGTACACTGAACGCTTTGGAAGATGACAATGAAGTTGATGTTGTAGCTACTGATTTTAGTAAAGTCTTCGATAAAATTTCTCACCAACTCATGCTCTTTAAGCTAGAAGGCCTTGGTTTCCAACCGCGGTTCATATCATGGATGAACTCATATTTAGTGTATGGCCAATACAAAATCCGTTTTAGATCGTCCCTATTATAGCAACTTCGGGGGTTCCTCAAGGTAGCCATCTTGGACCACTGATCTTTATTCTTACGATAAACGATGCAGAACATATGAAATGAAAACAATGATATGAAAACCTTTAGATGTATTTCATCTCCCGCTGATTCTCGCCTTCTACTGGATGACCTGAATAGTTTCTCCATCTGGTGTAACAAAAATTCGTTAGACCTTAATGTCGATAAATGTCATTGCATTACCTACTCCCGCAAATGCCTGCCACCACCACCTAGGTTCTACTTTATTCTTGACGAGCCTGTACCCTTAGTCACATCAGCAAGCGATATAGGTGTCATCTGTGATAGTGAACTCAACTTTCGTTCGCACATCGACAGTGTCATTATGGCTTTATGAATCGCTGGTCAAAGGAGTTTTCTGACCCATATGTAACTAAATCCATCTATATTACTCCTCCTCGAATATGCCTGTCAAATATGGTCGCCCCATTATGCTCTCCATATGATGAGAATTGAGGCAGTTCAGCGCAGGTGTAGGCGCTTCGCCTTACGCGGTCTCGGTTGGACTGATAATGTTAACCTACCCTATGCAGATCGTCTTAGATTGTTTAATCTTGATTAATTTTTTGATTCATCATTCATCATTGTGGCGCATTTGTGTGATGCTATCCCTGGAAACTGAATAGATCTGACCCGAGCATATCTGCTCATCCCAAGATCACAACCATGCGTAGCATTGGAAGTGCCTGGCGGGGAAGTGTTTTTCCTTTTAGGGTACTTTTCCATAATGCTAAGTGATTTTTGATTTATGTTTGATCTTACTTTTACAACACCGGTGTTCTCAAGTCGTGTCAACCCACGGATTCGCAATGCACACTTGCGGGACAGTTTTAAGATGGTATATGTGTCGCTAGGCTCACCTGGATACTTTAAAAATTGCCTAGATGTGATTTTCCCCTTAGTCGCCTTCTACGACAAGGACTATGTATTTGTGGGGGGCGTTGCAGTGATATTCTTAACCCGTCCCTGCACGGGGAAGACATATTTTTGACTTTAGTAGCAACAAAAGCATACTCCGTAATGCCCTTCTCCACTTCGATCATGACTAACCTCCAGTAGCAGCGAAACCAATCCCAAACATTTCTCTATGTAGTTTGTAAGTTATATTTAAAAAAATAAAATTTATGTGTGCCCTAGGGTCCATGTGTAAGATAAATAAAAAAAAAATTGTTTTAAGTTTTTCTAAAGTAAAAATAAAATTGTGTCTAAAATATGGACACTAGGTCCAGTTTTTCGGGAAAAAACAAAATTATCACCGACAATAACCCACAAGCGATACAATTAAGATTGTTGTGTTGCGTAGGCGTATACGTATTATTTTTTTTATTTTTGTATTTTTACCAATTTTGAATTGTCTTTAAGCACATCGTATACCTGTTCTTTGTTTAGAAAGAATATTTATGACATTTGGGAGATTTGCCAAGCTGACAAAGACTCTGTTATCTGCAGCAACTTTTCCATCATAGAGTAACCTTTTGCTAGCTAAGAAACCGCTGAAATTGAGCTTCAGATTCTCTTGGATCACACTGTTTCTAGACTAGCAGAATCTCAAAGGTAGTAGGAAGTATTTATCAAAGTATTTAGAACGTCCTTGGATAGCTTAGTCTTAATTGGAAAGTGGGGGTTTGACGGTAGTAGTGGTCATAGCGAGTACAAATAATCGTTTTCTACTTCTGAGAATAAAGCTGACATTACTAAATTATTTGCCGAAATCCGCATCCCTCACCAAACAGATACTGCAAGCCAATTAGAATTCAATTTAAAAAGAAACTACAGCCGTCTCTAAAAAATAAAATAGCCTCGTTAGTTTCCACTGCGATGAAGCTTAATGATCACAATTTCTCTATTTGTCACCCTTTGCAGTTAACAATGATAGATGAAACGGTCTGTTAAGCTCTTCCAGATGCCACATTTGGGCCGCTACACCATCTAAAATGAACGAAATCGACAAATGTCAAGAAAAGCAAGTGCATTCTGAAATTCTTAAAATTTGAGTTTGGTTTGTTTCCCCTTCATGCAAGGATTCGCTTTTTCGAATATTTCATACCGACTTGACCTCAAAAAATGGAGGGTAAGAACTGGGGAGGAGAAGGAAGCTCTATTAAAAAATAAAAAAACACGTTCAATCCCAATTTAGAACGAAATTTGGAATTGATTGTAGATCGGTGTAGATCAGCGGTAGTGGCACATCTAACGATGGAAATACTACAAGAAAGTTATTTGAAAACAGTGATATTTCTGCAGAGATAACAGGTCTTGACAAGGGCCTTAACGATAGATCTGTTGCTATATTAAAAGCCATATAATATTGATGCATGTAGACTTAGGGCCTTTGTCTTAAAAACAGGTAGAAAATGATCGCCAGATATCCTTGGTATTAAATTCCGGCATTTGTCCATAAGATACCTATCCACGGGTCATACGTTATGGAGAATACTCTCTTGTCTGAAGAGGCGGCTAGAATGGTAAGATGCTCTTTAACACTTTGGGAGAGAACTCAGAATGTTCACTCAATGTAAATTGAATATTTTAGTAGTGAAGTGTAGTTAAATGGCTAAATGCAGTATAATACCAATCCCAGCCCCAGAAAACTGCGCCGCTGTAGTATGAAAAACCATACGAAACCAGTAGAAATCCGGAGTTGGTCTGCTGCTAACACCAGAGGTTTAATTTCGATGTGCCGTGATTATACATCCTTATGCCAGCTCTCGAGGATGAAAAGAATAACTTCCATGATACAATGAGCAAATCTCCATGCCAAATGCAGACATTGTCATTATGATGAAACACCAACGAAGGTTTCAGACATGTTATAGGGAAAGTGGCACCATGTGTATATTCGAGACATACGAAGGGCCAACTTGTAAAAGGTGTATGATGGTATCCATTGTCCAAATACTTCCTTCACAAACTCGAAAACTCCGCACTCATTGTGAATGGAAATAATAGGCAGTTCATAGCCCTCAAGGACCTTAAATTGTTGTTGTGCTATGAAAGATATTTTGAATTTTGAAACAAATAGTATGGAAGGCAAAGTACGTTATTTACAAAAGATATAGAAGGATCAAGGAGAGGTGATAGCGAGACTGTTTATAGAGTCATCAAGGAGCTGAAAAAAACACCGAGGGCAAAATCACACCATCGGTTTTTCTTAAACTTGTTGGGTATAATTTCTTTGTGTAATTTTTTTTTTTTTTTTTGCAAATTTGAAATGACAGTTGCAAATCGGTTGTGTAATTGTGCGTGATTTATTGAAAATTCGGATGCAAAATTTTGTGATTTTTGTGACTGCTAATTATTAGAAAATTTTAAAAAATTTAGCAATTGATCGCAATCGCGTTTTAATGAAGCGTTTCATAGACACTGTGGTTCTTCTAGGAAAACAAGAGCTGGCATTCCGTGGTCACGACGAAAAATCTGGATCAGATAATCGCGGTAATTATATTGAAACCCTTTCATACTTGGCTAAGTACGAACATTTAATGGATCCGCATTTAGAACTTGTTCAAGTTCCAATGACATTCAAAGTGACTTGATACATAGTATCGCTGCAGTCATCAAATCCGAAATTAAGTATTAAATCAGTTCAATAAAATTTGTATCTGTGATGGTCGATGAAACACCAGATGTGAGCCACAGAGAACAGCTTAGTATTGTAGTGCGTTATTTAGTAGAAAATAGAATACAAGAAAGATTTCTGGTTTCTTTGACGTGAGTGTCGGTCGAAACGCGGTTATTTTGTGCTATAAAATTATAAATGTCTTAGATAGTTTTAACTGTAAAGAAAAGTTAATAGGTCAGTTCTATGATGGTGCGGCCGTAATGTCCGGTGGCCATGGTGGAGTCCAAATAAGAATCCGGAATATATGCCCAATGGCTATTTTTATTCCCTGTTCTGCCCATGTTCTGAATCTAGTGTTATCTAAATCGTTAGAAAGCATTCCTGAGTTGAAATTATTTTTTGACTTTGTTAGTAGTATCGTTAATATTTTTTTAATAAATCATCTAAAAGAACCAATCTGCTAAAGACAATTGCTGATGGACGAATATATATTTTCTTTTTGCCGGATGACAAAATATCTTCTTTAATTACCCTATTTCCTGGCATTCTTAATTTTACTACTTAAAAAAATGAACTCAAAGTTTTATACACTACCCCTTCACTTAAAAAGCTTGATGTTCATCAACTTTATAAGCTTTTCAATATGGAAATGCTTGGAGATACTTTTACTCAAACTCTAACATTGTGTGAAATCTTTTTAACCCTGCCTTTGACTGTGGCCTCTGTCGAAAGATCTTTTTCGACTTTAAAAAGAGTCCACATTTACTTAAGAAATTCCCAAAATGAAGAAAGACTCTCAGGCCTGACACTTTTATCTATCGAAAATCACCTTCTTTTAGAAATTAAAAATCACTCAAATTTTTATGAAAGAGTTTTAGCAGAATTCGTAAAAAAGAATCGTAGGATAGCTTTAGAGTACAAATAGGTAGTACATAATTGTAATTGCTAATTTTTGTATATTTAACAACGCTCCGAGTTATCAATAACTTATATAGATTATTTTGCCCAGAAAGGCTTCTTTCGAAGCCACTTTTTTTATGCGATGATTTTTTTTTTCCAATGACTTAAAGTATACCAAAGGTGGCTTGGATTGCACATCTTAAGTCTGTGTTTCGAATAAGCACCAAAATGGTAAGTCTTGAATTAAACATTTTACTTAAACTTTTTTCGGCTTCCCTCTCTTGATATTTCACCCACGCCACTGCTGTGATGCCTTCTTTGAGAGCTAATACAGTGAACAGTGACAATGATTATTCGAATGCGACTTCGCTGTCAGAGGCGGACTTAGGGAATAAAGACGTAACTTCTCTTTAAAAGGCTTCTAGCACAACACCACTTCCACAAACGGACTTTGATCCACTTTGCAGTGGCACAAAGCATAGTAGTCTGCAGTACAAGGATCCCGCATCTTAACGAACAAAATTGATAATTTTTCAATTGATCAAAGCATATTTCTAGTATCGACTCGGATCATTACCTAGTTGTAGGGAAGGTGCGATCAATACATACGATCACGATCAGAAGCACCACTGAGAGAAACTTCAACATGGAAAACCTAAAACAGAGCCACAACATTTGCTGATGGCGTGTTCCAAAAGCTTTCTTGAGGCCCAATTGCAGCAATACTACCAGCCAGCTATTAGAAGGGTCAACCAAATTATCTGTTTCACTCGACCACTTGCCCAGGTAAATACTGGAAAAACGGTAGCATACAAATCGGAAGTAAATGAATGGACAAAGATTTGGCGACTAGCTTTAAACGAAAACAAATCTGTTCATGTCAATTTTACTTATAAGAAAATAAATAATTTGACCATCTTTTCAAACTCGGTTCAAATTCCGTTTGCAAACGAGGCTAAGTATCTTGGAATGACACTTGATGCTTAGCTGAAGTGGAAATCGCACGTGAAGAAAAAACGTAAAGAACTCGAAACCAAATACAGAGAAATGTACTGGTTAATTGGAAAACATTCCAAGCTTAATATAGAGAACAAACTGCTTTTATACAAGCAAGTGCTAAAGCCGATATGGACATATGGAATACAACTCTGGGGTTGTACCAAAATAAGTAATGTCAATATTTTACAAACTTTTGAGAGTAAAGTGCTAAGATCAATAGTTAATGCACCGTGGTTTATTAGAAATAGCGATATCCATAGAGATTTAGGAATTGCGACAGTCGAATATGAAATCAAAAACTTCGCGCGTAAGCATAAAGACAGATTACAAGGACACGTTAACAATGAAGTCCTTCGAATTCTAGATGAGAGGAATCTACTGCGTCGTCTACAAAGGACTAAACCTTTCGATTTAACGCGATAGCAAGAAACCGCGTCTAATTTGCAGAACAAGCAGGAACTTTCAATGGAAAGGGACCTGCCAAACGATCTCAATACGTGAAAGAAAAACTGCTGGATAAGTAAAAACTTAGTTGTAGTAATCAAAGAAATTTATCACGAAGGGAGGTTTTTTTAGTGAGTAAAAATCTCACACTACTATGAGCACGCGCTACCGATCCTCATAGTGTCTTCATGAAGATTTTTTACCTACCCTCGGAAAAAAAAAAAAAAAAAAAAATACAAATCGGAACTGCATACAAAAACACAATAGGCGCTCTGCATCCCTACGAACAAAAAAAGAGGGAGGAACAAATTTTGACTCTAACTTCTACGAACGGTTAAATTGATCACTCGTAGTATTTCTATCCAAAGACGGAAGCACCTTAGTATAATAGATCTGAGGACGGTATTGAAAATCACGAGAGACAGCCAGTCTGACCGTCTCAAATTGAATTATTCCCAGCATTTCAAACCACCCGACCGAAACGAAGTCAAAGCAGCTACATATATGAAGACGCAAGTCAAACTAAGCCCGAGGCCACGGTGTAGTGGGTAGTATGTTTTCAGGTTTGAATCCGAACGGGGAACAGAAACTAATAACCTCCGAGTATGAAAGAGAAACGAATAAAATCAAAGTTTTTCCAACAAAAAGGGGTTTCTGTCTCTGGGATTTGTAAATTTAAATTTTTTTAAAAAAAAAAACACCAAGCTGCTGCATAAGTTGGTCTATTTACCAGCCGAGGTATTTAAGGCTGACGTGGGTAGAAACAATGCATCTTCATGATATAGACCGATGGAAATACGAGTATGCCCGATTCATAGGAAAGGATATCACCTCACCTACACCAAATACTAAGGTGTAAGCCTACTGAACATCTTTTATAAAATGCTGTCTAATATGGTATTTGAAAGTCTTAAACCCTATGTGGACGAACTGACTGATCCCTATCAGTTCGGTTTTAAGTCTGGTAAACGACAACCGATCAAATATTCACGTTACACCAGATCCTAATCGCTCATGGACCACCAAATTATTGATTTTAACGCCACGTATGACAGCGCAAGTAGGTCTAAGCCAAATCGTGTCATCTAGCTTCGGTATGCTGGCTAAACCCATTAGGTTATATATGACTCTCGCTGTTATGTCAAGTTCGGAAAATACACCACCGAGACCCTCAATACCACCAGAGGTAACATGGATGCAGAACGTGGAGAGTAACCGCCAGAAGATTCTAAGGATCCTCTGAATTAACTGTAGCTCTGAAAAAGAACTCCATGATAGAACTTGTCAGGACTCTAAGCATCAGCATCCAATGACAGAAGTGGCAGTGGATTGGTCATATAATGCGGAGTTGCGGAGAGCTGCATAAGTGACTTCGTTCGAATAAGGCGGTGGTATAATGGAGCTTCTGGAACCCAGACAATGAAAACAAAAGGTAAGTCAAATAAGTTAATGAGCTACCTCTTAAAAGCTTTGGTAAAAATCATTCGTGCATAACTTTTGTAAACTTCTCTAAGGACAACAATTTCACTAAGTAATCTTTGTTGTTGATATTCCTGATGGCACATTGTCCTTCACAGATGTTGTTTAAATATCTACAAATCTGGCATGACAGGTGTACCACTCCGGAGATATAGGATGCAATCCTTCCTTCCGGGACACGATTCTTCCAATATGGTCAAAACGAATACATATATGTAGATACCCAATATAAAGGAAGAGTTCGCGGGTGTTCTCCAAGTGTGTTTCATTAATCAAAACTTTTCTTTTCACCAAAACCGTCCCTCAGACGCAACAATTTCCAAACAATTTTTCCAAGGAAGTCTCAAGGTTCTCACGATTTATATCTACAGCATATCGCTTACGGTAATGTACATATATATTTATTCCTTTTAATATGATATTGCGGTTCTACTGGATTAATGGTTCAGATTCGTTTCTTCCGCACGAATCCAGCAAATAACCATAGTTACATGTATCAATACTATAATCGTATGTGTGTGCTATTAAATGAGAAAAGTCAACTCTTTGCAGCCAGGGACGAAGAAAAGGCAAACAAACACAGAACCACTGTGTGCGATGACGACGATTGTTCTGTTGCGGGAATGTTGAAACTGGAGAAGCAAATGGAAAAGTTTTTCCTGAATTTCCTTCGCTTCCTTCCATCCAACGTTTCCTTTTTGTACCGCTCGGCACGTATTCGGGAAGAACATTTTTTGCCAATTTATCCTTTCCACTCACATATTATGATTTATTGCGAATTTATGTATAATGATAGAATTAAGTGTGCACACATCCATCCATGTTGGGGAGAAAGTTTTTCTCAAACGGGCGCTTCAGTTGTCGTACGTTTCTGAGGTTTGTTAAGTTTCTTAGTTGGAAGAAAAATTAAAACTATGTGCTTTCCTTGAATCTGTGAGTTTCATAAATTTCTTGTTTGCAAATACTTAAGGAGGAATTTTTATGAAAGTTACGTTGCTAAGAGGACTCCAGTACCCGAGCGAAAACAAGAAACAAGAACTTGGGCAAGGAATTTAATTTTGGTAATGGAAATGTTGACTGTCGACTCTGGGTAAAAACCAAGCCATACTTGGCAGATACTCGTACATACCTAATTAAATGTATTTACGAGACAATATAAGAAGACGAGAAAAGTTAACTACTCGTATCTACTCGTACTTACTTCTGGATTGTTGCGAAGTTTTTAAGAGTTTTTACTCGAAATATGGTTTTTGATTTATGACAATATAAGTACAAAAGTATTTGTAACCGCGATTTGAAGTCAAATAGGAGAAACTATTTATACAGTACTCGTAATGCAAGGAAGTAAACTTTATTTAAGCTTTTACTACTTTATACGAGGTGGCGCAAACGTCATCACCCTACCGGTAGATGCTGTCATTTTTGCAAATGGCGCTTGTGAAGTAAACAGTAGCTGAATTCACGTAGACAAACTATAGATTGCTACACTCTTCAAGAACTTGTAATACTTGTGTCAATGTTTTTTAACAAATAATCGGTCAGTGGTTTTGACTCAACGTGAATTTCGTCGTCGATTCCCTGGTCATGTGGCATAAACTAGGCAAATACTGTGGAGTTTAACCACTCTTCTCGAGCTGCCTCAACACGGGACAGTATCAGATGTGGACGCCTTTCGATAGAGAATATTGCTGATCATCAATGGACAGCATTTACAGCAAATTTTGGTGAAAGACTTGAACATGTATCCATACAAAGTGCAAACAGTGCATCAGCTATTGTCTGCAGACCTCTACGACCGCGATGAGGATGATTTTCCATTGAAAATTATCATGAACGACGAGGTGCACTCTCACCTTTGCGGATATGTGAATAAGTAAATTATCGCTTCTGGGGGACAGAAAATCCACTTGAAATACACGAAAAGCCATTACATCCTCTCAAAGTCAGGAAAGGTGATTGGCCCATATTTTTTCGAGGATTGCGTTGGTAACAATGTCACTGTGACTCTTAAGCGCTACAAAACTATGATCAGTGACTTCTTGCTCCCGCAAATTGATGAATTGAGTTTAAGGAACGTGGGATTCCAGCAGGTGCAACCGCACACACAGCACGAGCGACAGGGGACATTCTGCAGCAAGCGTTTCTCGGCTGCTTAATCTCTCGTTTTTGTAATTTGTAATGGCCCGATTATCCGGTTTGGCAGCCCTAAAGAAGAACATCCGATAAGAAGTGGAGAATTTATCACCAAAAGTTTTGGGAAAAGTCCACCTTGTAAAGAGTTTTTCAATAGGGACATAATAATTTCGTTTTTTTGAATACAAACGCACCTTTAACCTTTTTTTATGATCTGTCAATGTCAAAATGTCAGACAAGATTTACATTTTATTATGCTGAAGTTCACAAATGAGCAGCGTTTAGAAATTATTAAAAATTACTACCGAAATTCTGAGTCGGTGTTCGCAACTTCAAGAGCGCTTACTCCAATTTTCGGTTGTAATAATCGTCCCACCAGACAGGCTGTGCGTACTGTAGTATATAAATTCGATTCAACATATTCACTATTGAATGTTCCTGTGCCAGTGAGATAATGCACAGGTAGAAGTACCGAAAATATCGCAGCCGTAAATGCATCAGTTCAAAAAGAGCCAAATTAGTCGATTAAACTCCGTTCTCACAGGAATTGGGAATCTCTCAGTCCATATTGTGACGAATTTTGCGTAAAGATCTTGGCCTACAAGATCAAATTAACTCAAGAACTGAAGCTTTGTCAATAAGCAAAATATGCATTATTGGACAGGAACAAACCCACATGTGCTCTAAGAGACTCCATTGCATTCACCAAAAGTGACCGTGTGGTGTGGACTTCCTGCCGGAGATGTGATTGGACCGTATTTTTTTGGCGATGAAAATGATTGCCATGTTACGGTCAACGGAGTTCGCTATCAATGCCATATTGGTAGACTATTTTTCGTCAGAATTGGATGGACTTGATATCTGTGATATGTGGTTCCAACAGAATGGTGCCACAAGCCACACAGCTGGTCAAAGAACTGATCTATTGAAGAGAAGTTCGGTAATCGAGTAATCTCGAGAAATGGTCCAGCCGAATGGCCAGCTCTCTTATGCGATTTAAAGCCGATGGATTTATTTTTATGGGGTTACGTTAAGTCGTTGGTTTATGCCAAGAAGCCAATAACATAGAGGAGCATACTTAAATTTAACCTGGAATAAATTTCAGCCTGATATCTCAATTATTTTGTGATTTATATACTAAATTGTTATATCCTTATTGAAAAACCCTTTACAAGAAAGTCAGACATAGTATACATCCAAAGATTTCAGGATATAGTATTTAGAAAAATTGTTAGTGAAATACAGGCCAACATAAAAACCTAAGTATTGAGATAATTTATTTTGAAATCAAATCATAAAGTCGAACTAGACTCCAAAGTTTAACCTTTCGAGCTAACCAGCTAGAAAATAAAGAGCATAAAAGTAATAATTATTTCTTTAAATTTTCCCTTTAATCTAACAAAAAAAAAAAACACTGATTAGTCGAATTTGGGTAAATTTTAAACCAGAACAATATTTTTTTTTTTTCCGAGGGTAGGTAAAAAATCTTCATGAAGACACTATGAGGATCGATAGCGCGTGCTCATAGTAGTGTGAGATTTTTACTCACTAAAAAAACCTCCCTTCATGATAAATTTCTTTGATTACATACTACAACTAAGTTTTGACTTATCCAGCAGTTTTTCTTTAACGTATTGAGATCGTTTGGCAGGTCCCTTTCCATTAAAAGTTCCTGCTTGTTCCGCAAATTAGGCGCGGTTTCTTGCTATCGCGTTAAATCGAAAGGTTTAGTCCTTTGTAGACGACGCAGTAGATTCCTCTCATCTAGAATTCGAAGGACTTCATTGTTAACGTGTCCTTGTAATCTGTCTTTATGCTTACGCGCGAAGTTTTTGATTTCATGTTCGACTGTTGCAATTCCTAAATCTCTATGGATATCGCTATTTCTAATAAACCACGGTGCATTAACTATTGATCTTAGCACTTTACTCTCAAAAGTTTGTAAAATATTGACATTACTTATTTTGGTACAACCCCAGAGTTGTATTCCATATGTCCATATCGGCTTTAGCACTTGCTTGTATAAAAGCAGTTTGTTCTCTATATTAAGCTTGGAATGTTTTCCAAGTAACCAGTACATTTCTCTGTATTTGGTTTCTAGTTCTTTACGTTTTGTCTTCACGTGCGATTTCCACTTCAGCTAAGCATCAAGTGTCATTCCAAGATACTTAGCCTCGTTTGCAAACGGAATTTGAACCGAGTTTGAAAAGATCGGCAAATTAATTATTCTCTTATTAGTAAAATTGACATGAACAGATTTGTTTTCGTTTAAAGCTAGTCGCCAAATCTTTGTCCATTCATTTACTTTATTCAATGCTTCTTGCAATTTTTCAGTAGTTTCTTCGATTGTTTTACCCGTTGCCAGGATGGCAGTGTCGTCGGCAAATGTAGCTAATACGGTGCCTTCTTCTTGCGGTATATTGCGAGTATATAATAGATACAATAGCGGTCCAAGGACACTTCCCTGCGGTACCCCAGCCCTTATTTCTTTAAATTCTGAATATTCATTTCCGTGTTTGACTCGGAAAAGTCGATTCGTCAAGTATTTTTCCAGAATATTATATAAGTGTTCCGGCAGAACTTGTCGTAATTTATATTTCAATCCTACATGCCAGACCTTGTCAAAAGCTTGAGAAACATCAAGGAATACGCTCGAGCAAATCTTTTTTTCTTCGTAAGCTTTCTCAATTATTCTCAGTTATTCTATCCACTTGATCTATTGTTGACTGCTTGGTTCTAAAGCCAAACTGGTGATTGGGAATAAGAGATCTTTCTTCTATAACCGGCTGTTATCGCTTAAGTACTATTCTTTCGAAAACTTCAGACATAATCGGCAGCAGCGAAATAGGTCTATTCGACTTTTTATCATTCGGCGGTTTTCCTGGCTTCAGAATCATTATTACTTCCGCGACTTTCCATTGACTCGGAACATATTCTAATCTTATCGCTGCGTTTATAATGTAAAGGAACTTAACTAACGCTTTTCTAGGTAACGATTTAAGAAGCTCTCCTGTGATTAGGTCGTATCCAGAAGCTTTATTCGGTTTCAGTTTCTTTATTTCTTGTTGTAGTTCGGTCAGCCTTGCATTTCTTACTGTGTAATTGTGAAGTGCTATATCCGACGCATTATCATTTTCAACAAGTGCTTGTCCATCAAATGGTTTAAATGTGTCTTCTAAATAGGCGGCAAAGACTTCTGCTTTGTCTTTATCATTCTTGGCCCATTCGTTGTCATTTTTCTTGATTGGGGCCGCTTGTATTTTCGGTTTTTTAATGCCTTTTATAGCTTTCCAGAGCGAATAATTGGAATCTTTTTCCGCTGTTAAGCTTTCAATGCTGGTTTGTATTGTCCGATTTTTAAAATCAATAATGGCCTTTTTAAGCAAGTTACACAAGCGATTTAAATGCGATTTATGTTGCGGAGCACGAGTTTGTTGCCATTTTTTACGCGCTTTTCTCTTCTCCCTTACCATTTCTTTTATTTCCGGTGGATATTTTTGGGCATGATTGATTGGCGTTTTCCTTTGATAGGGAGTATTTTTCCACGCGGCGAGCTGCAGAACTTCAACAAAACGATCAATTTCGATTTCGAGTTCAGAAGACGTCCTAAGTGATACTCTCAGTTCGATATGTTCTTCAACGTCTTTTTTAAAGCCTTCCCAATCAGTTTTTCTGCTAGTTAATCTAGCAGGTACATCTTTTTTAATTATGCGTTCGCTCATCGTTAGAATGATAGGGGAATGATCGGAAGAGAGATCAAAACTTTCATTAATTTTAATACAGTTGTCTGGTATTCTTTTTACAACAAAGAAATCGATCAGATCGGTTATTTTGTTGTTATCAGACGGCCAATATGTTGGTTTACCAGTCGAGTGAAAGTCGCAACTGTGTTGCATGCAGGCGACATCTTGAACCCCAGAAGGTGTGTTTTGCATTAAAATCACCGCCAATAATAAAATTCGGACCAAGAGAGTTGAAAATATTTTTAAAATCATTCTTTTCAAGCCTGCAACGCAGTGGACAATAAATAGACGAGACATTGAAAGAGTGATGTCCATTTTTCACGCGTACAGTGCTCACTTGCATTGTTTCAAGCTCTATCATAATCTCTGCAGAGTGTTCGATGCAATCTTTTATGATTAAAGACGATCCGCCTCTGGCTCTTTCCGACGGGTGATAAGCGTGATAGGTACTGTATCCAGTAATGTTTACACGCGATAGTTTCGTCAGGTGAGTTTCACAGATCAAACATATGTCAATGTCATTTTCCCGTAGAAATATTTCTAGCTCTTCTAGTCTTTGTATGAGACCGTTGGCGTTCCATGCAACAATTTTAAGAAGTTTCGTCATGTTCGTTTTGAAATGCTCCTATTGTTAAGCTTATATTCAAGCTTCTCCAACCTTTCGACAATTAGCGTGTTTGTTTTTGTTTGCTCCTCAAGCCTCGCAAGGATAATAGAAAAGACGTGAGATACGGGGTTTTCCGAATTATCAGTGTTCGTTTTTATTGATGTTGATGCTTGAGCACGCGTCTGCATGTCAGAATCTGATGGCTTTTCTTTAGGCGCTTTTACCTTTACCCGGTGTGGAATTTGATCGGTGTTTGATTTCGCAGCTTGGGCGTACGTAAGCGCGCCAGGGTCGGCTCGGTTGTCTCTAGTCACCTTTCTTGCAGCAGTTTTCGACTTTTCCTTATTTACCGGTTTTGAAGGTGGGTTTTGCGGCTTCATAAGTTGATCTCTTCTTTTTTGCAATTCCTTGGCTACTTCACAGCCTCTGTAATTAGCCGGGTGCTTACCATTGCAATTAATACACGCTACAGGGGCTTTTTTTTGTTTACGCCACACTCTTGACTAAGATGTTTACCGGCGCATTTGACTCATCGCAGTTCTTTTCGGCAATACGTTTGCGTATGGTTGAATCCTTGGCATCGTTTGCACTGAGGTATCAACTTTGTATTCTTGCGCATGGGTTCGATTTAGACTACGACATTCAGAATTGTTCTTATTTCGTAAATCTTATCTAAACCCTCAGCCTTATCAAAGGTTAGCATAAAAAGAGGAAGCTCGCGCTTAACCATCGTTTCCTCACCTTCCAATTTTTGCTTTTCCCGTTTCATTAAGTTCTTGTTTTTTTGTTTTTGTTTTTGTTCTTCAAATCGTGAACAACATCTTCCTTTCGGCATGTGGCATGAAGTCCTTTAGCTACGATTCGTATCGGTCTTTCAGATTTATTTTCATAGGTATACCATTGGATTTTTTCAGTATTCAGTTTATTAGATACTGAGCGGTAACTGTCTGATTCCTTTACGTTTACTTTCCATTTGTTGTTGTTGAGCGATGATACTTCAAAATCGGATAGCAACAAAGGTTTGAGAAAAGAATGCAGTTTATTATAGTCTGCAATTCCAATCACGTATATTGGTGGCGGTGGTCGTACCTTATTTCGTGGATTATCTTCGGCATGCGAGTTTATTTTATCAGGCTGTTCTTTACCTTCTCGTTTATTTTCCGTGTTTTCTTGCCTCGTTAACCAGAACAATATAAGAACCAAGTCGTACCGTTTATTTTCTCATTTTCATTCCACTTTTGGCCTTTTTTCTAATTTATTCGGGCATTATTGGCACCAATGTGCCCTAATTTTCAATTTAAATGCTGCTTCTGTGCATTTTTGTTTTTCCGAAACTGTTTAGATGTTTTTTCGATAGCTAGAGACTTCAATTTCGCTGGATCCACTGTATACGAAGTATTCCCTTTTACTCTTATTTTGAGCTGCAGCAGTGGCAAGTGTCACTCTCCTGTCACTTTTTACTTGCACGGGCAAGAATTGGTTTCCTAAAAACTGTCGATCTTGAGATTCTAATCGAATTTGACTATTATTAAAAGGTGTTTCTTTTTTAGGTTTGTTTTCGAATTAGCAATACTTTTTCCAGTGACAGTCAATTTGACAGTTGACAGCTGATTTGATCTCAGTTTAGTTTGCCATTTCACCATGAATAGATTTACGTCCGAACAAAGCTAGCAAATTGTGCAAATTTATTTCGAAAATCGTGGTTCAGTTGGCAAAACTTATCTTCATTTTTACCACAAAATTTTGTTCAGCGATGAGGCTCAAAAAGCAAAATTGCCGCATTTAGAGTGAAGAAAATCTACAAGCCATTATTGAGACGCCATTACATCCACAAAAAGTCACTATTTGGTTCTATATGCCTTCAAAAGTGATGCCTGTCAGAACGTTTCAGTCAATGGAGAGCG
This sequence comes from Pocota personata, assembly GCA_963082735.1. Taxonomy (NCBI): domain Eukaryota; kingdom Metazoa; phylum Arthropoda; class Insecta; order Diptera; family Syrphidae; genus Pocota; species Pocota personata. The sequence goes on from OY720430.1 coordinate 205,075,847, forward strand.
CTATAGATCCATGATTACTGATTTCTTCGCTCCTTAATTGAATGATATTAATGGGGAACATGACACACAGCATGCGCCACAATCAATATATTGAAGGAAATATTACAAGAATGTATAATTTGGTCATTGGCATTGGGGATGTGCTCAAGAGTTCTTTGTAAGCAATTAAAAAATAGTTAGAGTCGACGTTGGATCCCCTCACACATATGTGATTCGTGAATAGCAAAAGATAGCCAGGTTAGTGTGTAAAGCTAAAGATGAGGAAATCTGGCGCTACTTATCACCGTACTATGCAAAATTGATGAGTCGGAAGACGCTGACTCTTGTTGTATTGTAGAAGCTCTGCCTATATTTTAAAGTCCCTAAGTACGATTTTGATACCATACCTACACCTCTTATTGTGCAAAACTTACCAGGGACTTCCTTATTCAATGACTGATGTTATCTACCCAAGTTAAAAGAACAGTTTATAAGAAACCTAATCCAATAATCAGCTTCTGAGGTGAATTGGGAAAATGGCTGTAACTGTGTCGCAATGTAACTCCCCTTAACTTCATTAATTATGGCTAGGATCCACCAAGCCGTAGCCATAACTCTTTGTGTGGAGGAATATAAACCATAATAACTAAGTTAACATCGTGGTGACCTCTTCAATACTGTGAGTGATATAACGGCTTACCTATTACTTCCTGATTAACATGGGTACAATATATCACTTCATTCTACACATAGAAGCCTCCTCCTGCATCAATTTATTTATCAGCAACCAGATGCCATCCCTTCGGGCCGATGCATCTGTGGTGCCGATCAACCAAAACCATAATTGAATCAATCTACGCACATCTGCAGTTACCTAATGATTTAATCAGCTCGACATCCTTGGATAATCACGCGCATAAATTTTCTTTCGCCGATGTGGTTCGGTCTACTGCTTACCCTCACAACACTGAGCAACTCAAGGAACACAATATCCTTAATTAATGCTAAGTGTTCACCTTTGCAATGTCACAGTAGTGGCGATGGCGACAACCGGCTAGGCAACTCATAGATGCAAACACAAACCCACAAGGATAGGTAATTGAAGGAAATCCCATTATTCAGTTGGCTGCTCAATTCTTAATGAAGTCCATAAGGAATTACTTAATTAAGTTCATTCTGAGCAGGATATCTTCCTTTGAACCGAGAGGCTATAGTTGATGCGTATGCCTATATTGATACTTATGTTGTCAATATATGTATCGTTGATATAACACAGCTGCATTAGAGTCCGCGCCAGATGATGTTATTAGCGGTAAGATGTAGGGCTCTTGGAATAGTGTTTTAAGGAGCTTTCTGCACCCTCTTATGGAATTATGATGTTTTAAGTCGAGGAGGTCCTTGCTAGTCGGTTGCTACACAAATATCTAATAATACCAAGATGTTTGCTATGATTGCACATGGGCGAATGGGGATGTTCCTGTGGGATCGGAATTAATTTTAGACGGTGGCTTAGTTCGCTATGCTAGTGAGGAAGGCTCGTACTCGTATGTATGTATTCCTTCAGGGAGATTCCGAAACGAGAAAACACCTGTGACACGAATTCCTTCGCCACCGTATCTGCAGTTTGATCCAGAACCGGGCATCAGCATTTGAATGAAGACAAACTGCACGATGCTGTACTATATAATCATACTGTCCTTCCGGGTTCTAGAAATTCAACAACCAGTTTAATGCTGCATGATCCGTACGCACTTACGTAACTTTCGTCCGGACAGGTAGTATGGAAATGTTCAATAGCCTTTATTACGGCGAGCAGCTTCTTTCTGGCAGCACAGTAGTTTCGCTCCGCTTTACTTAAAGACTTGCTAAAGTATGCGATAATTATTACTTCTCTGCCATTCTGTTGCTGTGAGAGGACACTACCTATTCCCTCATTACTTGCGTCTGCATCCAAGGTGAATTCTTGATTAGGATGTGGATTAGGCGGTGTGGTCTCAGCTTCTCTTTAAGCATGTCAAAAGCGCAAGCAGCTTCTTCACTCCATTGAAATGGAGCATCATTCTCCGTTAAGCGACGAAGAGATTGTGTAATTTGTGCAAAATTTGGAACCAACTGCCTGTAATAAGTGGAAAGGCCAACAAAGCTGCGAAGTTAATTTAAATTCTTTGGTGAAGGCCAAGTTCGAATAGCTTTGTAGAAATTATTTGTCCCAAAAATGGGTCTTCCTTTTGAAACACTTTACACTTGCTCGGTGAAACTTTTAAATTCGCATCTTTAAATCGTTGAAAAACTGTAAGGTTACACAGCATCAAAACTTTTTGCATGAACGAGAACATCAAGTTGGAAGTTGATGAGTTGGTAAGTTTTTGAGTCTGTTGACTGGTGAATTTACTTGTGTAACAGGTAACAATACTTAATTACTCCTAGACCGCACATGCTAGAGGATAGAAATAGCCTAAATATTGTTTATTTGATTGCAGGTTAGTTTTTTTTTGCATTGGAAGGTAGGAATCTCAGTAACAGTGTGGGTTTTCCACCCACTACACCCACCTCCCCTCCTACCCCTGGTCCTTGCGGCACTGCCGTCAAGAATTTCATTGGTTGGGGTCAAAATCGCGAAAATCCAAAATCCCGAAAAACCAAAATCCTGAAAGGCCAAAATCCCGAAAAAAAATCTCGAAAACTAAATCCCGAAAAATTATATAAAATTAAAAATTTGTCAAATGTTCAAATACAATACATTGTGGATTGTGGATTTTCGGAATTTTGGATTTTCGGGCCTTTGGGTTTTCGGGATTTTGGGTTTTCGGGATTATGTTTTTCGGGATTCTGTCCGACTCCCGAATTTCATGGCAAGGGGGGCTTCAGCCTTACATACTCGGCTCGTTCGTGTTGCCAGCCGTCTGCGCGACGATTCGCTGTCGCTCCTGTCTTCATTGTTATTTCATGAAGCTCCTTGCGTGCTCGTCATCTATCTGGTGGTGTTCTCTGGTGTTAAGTTCACACCCAGTCTGTTCGCTAGCAAGTTACGTTCCTCGTGATGCGTGCACAGTGGAACATGATGTGTTCTGCATCCTCGTCTGCTTCCGTGCACGTTGGGCAACAACGGTTGTCTTCGTGTCCAAATCTGTGGAGGTATGCTTTGAAACATCCATGACCCGTAAGCCTTTGCATCAGATAGAAGTTTAGCCCTCTATGCTTCTTAGTGATCCAAGGGTGTATATTAGGGATCAATCTCTGCGTCCATCTGCCTTTGTCAGAAAAGTTATATCTCTCTTGCCATTCTTTAACGAGGAGGTCTATTGACATTATTCCAGCCACTACGCATGCCGCATCGTAGGAGGTTGTTCGAAAGACGCTCTCAAGATATTTGTTCTGTAGACCGCCTCCGCCTTCCTTCTGTACGATTTCGTCTTCATGCCACTTGCCCATATTTGGGAGGCGTAAAGCATTATCGACGTCGCAACTCTTGCTAAGAGCAGTCTCTTCTTCTGTTTAGGTACTCCAATATTTGATCGTTGCCACGGTAGCCATTATTCTTGCTGCCTTCTTAGCTACGTGTTGCAGATGTTGCTTAAAAGTCAACCTTGCATCTATATTAACGCCAACAGACTTCAGCTCTGGTTTGAAAACTACAACGTGATAGCCCACGTTTACTACTTCGGTCTTTTCCTTTGCTTACTAGCCAGTCCTGTACCATCCCGATAGCATGATTACAGTCATGCTCCAATTCCTTAATAAGTTTGGTTACTGCAACGATCGCTATGTCGTTGGTGAAGCCAATTATTTGTTCATTCTAAGGGCTACTTGAACCAGACGGAGCTTCTTATGAAGCGGAGAATGCTTTTGACGTTAATAATTGCCAGGTCGTCGAGGTCTTTGAAGAATCGAGCCCAAACATGGAGCGGTCTTCTTTTGGACAGTGCTGGACAGAAAATGAATTTCCTCCTCCTCATCGTTTCTGCAGTTTCTGCAGTAATCATATGAAAAGATGTCCAGCCTTTTAGCGTGTAGACCGATAGGACAGTTCCCCGTGAGGACACCGATGACGGTGTTGATCTGCGATCGTTTTAGCAAAACCAATGCATCAGAGCACTTTTTTATCTAGCTTGGGCCAGATTTGTTTACTGACTCTGCAAGTGGTAAGAGTCTTGCAGTTATCCGGTATGTCTCTGTGGCCTGGCAACCAGCATAGTGATTATTGAATTGCTCCGTCATCTCCATGAGAGACTAGCGAGGGCAGCCTCTGAAGTGAATGAGATGATACCAGGGACGGAAGGACATGGTCAAATTTAGCTTTTCGTAGAAAACACCTCAGCCCACCTCATTTCCGACAGCTAAGAAGTTGGACGACATAGAGGAGGCTTTTAGACGGATGGCTGTACTGGCGGCCATTTGTTTGCCAATAATGTCAAGGGGCAACATTACATCTAATGCCGCGGAGGGAGTGGTTCTTAGTGCACCACTGATACACATGCTTGCAGATCGTTGCGTCGTTAAAAGTTTGAGGTTTACGGCATTTTACAAAGCCGTCCACCAAATGATCATGCCGTACATAAGTATGAGGTTAACAATGGGCACGTACAGCCAGTTCTCTCCGATGGCCTTTTACAGGAGTAGAGGGGAATACTGGCCTTTTCAACGCGTTCTAATAACTTGGCTGTCCAGCTTAGGTTCCTATCCAAGGGTAAGAGGTAAGACTGGTGCCATTCATAGCGGGAGGGTCTATATGAGGAACTTTGTATTTCCGAGTGAGGAGGACCCGTAGCGTTGCTTTGTTGGGATTTACTCCCAAGCCACAATTTGTGGTCCACTTGGAGAGCAGGGGTAGAGCATGTTCGATGAGTACCCTTAGAGTGTTAAGGTGTTTCCCTGCGACAGCAATAACACCTTGCATCCTCTCCTTTCCAGGTCGACTAGCAGTTTAACAACTACCAGATTCCTAAGAAGAGGGGACAAGACGCCACACTGAGGTGATTTTTCAATGAAACGCTCGAGTGAATGTAAGGCCGTTTCAACAAACTTGCCTTTGAAGTACGCATGTTGGGACGTCGATAGGATAGCTGGGCTAATGCTGCTACGTAACTGGATACTATCAATCTCTCTAACGTTTTCAGCAGGCTGAATGAAAAACTGATAAGTTGGAGATCCTATGGGTTGACATGCGAGCTTTTACCTGCTTTAGGGTTGAAGACGACTTCTACCTCGGTTCATAGTTTGGGAATATGCATAAGATTCAAAAAACCCATCATGCTAATTTTTTTGGCAGGGTAGAACCAGATCTATGGGTTGCTGGATCTGAGCGGATATTATACCATCCGGTTCAGCCGACTTGAATGGTTTAAAACTACTACTCGATTGTATCGCGGTATTCTCAATACGACGTGTTGCAACAGCAGAGCTACTAGTGAAGTCGGTGTCCAGAAAAAAGTCAATGGCCGTCTGGTTTCAGAAGTTAGCAGGATATCAAAGGATTTTTGGAGAGGATTTTACGCAGTCTAGATTGCACCCAAGCAGGAAATAAATAAAAGCTTACTTAGCTGTCACTATGTCAAGTATCTATGTGCTTTGAATTCAATTAAAGCTGGAGCACATTCTGCTCCTTAGAAAAACTACGATTAGCACTCTAATGGGGCTCAGTCGGCGTGTGTCATTTATGAGCTTAATGTGCTCCAAGCAAATATATAGTAATTTAAAGGGTCTGCATGAAAGCTAATATTAACGAGCATACCATCACATTTTCCGTAGAATTGCATGAATACGTTCAGAATCAAAAAGCAGCTGAGATTGAAAGAAAAAAAAAACAGGAGATATAGCTACCAGAAATTTCTTCATTGCATTTAATGGTCTTGCAGATACGTGCTCCGCATCCAATGAAGGGCATTTTCCCGATTGAATAGCGACTGAAGGAACTTCATATGAAATTAATAAATCAAAGTGGTTCGATGTCGCGTTCCTTTTGAAAGCTGAAGCTAAGACTTATACTTGCTGCCGACTATATGACCAAATGAAATGCATTAGAGAGACCATACCTATTCGTAACACCATTCCCATTCATCTGGCTTGTAATAGAAATGAAATTGAAGTATGTATTCTTTCTGTTTCACGAAAAAAAAAAAATTCTTTGAATCACCTGGACTTCTGAAAAGCTATTACAAAATTATTTATGTGGTCATACGAGTAGGTTACCCGAAATATAATGAATTTGAGTCGGAAAGTAATTCAATTTGATATTTGGAACTTGAAGTGTTTTAAGAAAAAGTAATGGATAAGCATACAGAACAGTAGGTCGAGTTGGGATTACCAATTATTTTTTCATATTTATTCCCCCAGCTTATATTAAGTGTGACACTAAGCGCTCGCTGTTTTTTGATGAAAATGCAACTTTATTGTGATAAAATGGTTACAAATGAATCATTCAAAGTATTGTCCATCGCTAGCTACAACTTTTTCCCATCTTTCTGGCAGAGCTTGAATACCGTTACGGTAGAAGTGTCCATCTTTTGAGGCTATCAACGAATCAAGCCATTTTTTGATGTCTTCATATGAGCGGAACTGCTGATCAGCCAGACCATGTGCCATCGAACGGAACAAGTAATAATCAGATGGCGGGTGGGGTAGGACTTCCCATTTGAGCATTTTCAGGTAGGTTTTAACAGGTTTGGCAACGTGAGACCCAGCGTTATTATGCTGTAGAATCACTTTTTCATGCATCTGCTCGTATTGTGGCCGTTTTTCGCGCAGCGCTCGGCTCAATCGCATCAATTGAAGTCGATACCGTTTATAGCATAATCTTCGCAGCGTGAATATTCGGCAGAGCCGATGACGTAGAAGCATGACCGGGCAGTCCCATGACTTTCTTTTCTTTGGGTTACTGTAATGAATCCATTTTTCATCACCCGTCACGATGCGATGAAGAAAACTCTTCCTTTTTTGCCGCTGGAGCAGTTGTTCACAGGAAAAAAAACGACGCTCAACGTCCCTTGGCTTCAAACCATAAGGAACCCAAGTTCCTTGTTTTTGAATCATTCCAAACGCTTGCAATCGCTTGAAAATGGTTTGACGGGTAACTCCTAAAGCTGTAGCAAACTGTTCTTGCGTATGGCACGGATCCTCATCGAGCAATGCCTCCAATTCAGCGTCTTCGAAGGATTTTGGCCTTCCTTCACACGTACGATCGTCAACATCGAAATTACCGTCTTTGAAGCGACGAAACCAACCATGGCACGTTGTTTCATTTAGAGCAGCATCTCCGTAAACTTTTTGGAGCTTTCGATGCACTTCAGTCGCCATTTTCTTCGAATGAAAGAACAAAATCAACACTTCCCGCAAATGACTATTATTTGGCACAAAATCAGACATTTTCACACAACCAAAAGTATATGACGCCAAAATAAAATCACTAATGTGTCAAAACAGGTTGTTTACCATATGTCATGACATTTTGGATATGTCAAAATCGACCAGCACTTACTGCTGGAGCCATCTATTGACAATCAGCGAGAACTTAGTTGCGCACCTACCTAATATCACATACAATACTCGTAAATATATTTATTGTCTGTGCTAATATGTTATATTTTTACTTGCTCGCAAAAAAAGAGTTCATGTCTCTGCCTGTATTTACCTCGAAGTGAAGAAAATGGAACGCTTAGTTGGAATCAAAAATGTCTACTTGATAAACTTGCCAATATCGGGAAAGCACTTTTTAACATTTATAGTTAATTCCTGCCTAAGTGGTATCGTCAGTCAGAAGGGTTCGAATATATCTCTTAAAAAGGCTAGAACATGTAGAGCGAATGGACATCAACGAAGGTCTTCGAATCCATCTCGGAGATTGATGAAGATCTCACCTTAGGTGTCGCAGATAAGTGAATTTTTTCTTAAATAAGAAAAATTGAAAGGAAGGTCTTTGTGAATATCGAAGCTCCTTAAATTTTTCTCAAATGTATTCCTAAAGACCTTTTACCAGAGAAAACATGAAAGAGAAATTTACTGGAATTTTTTTTTTGCAAAATAGCAGCCCAAGAAAATTGGAAAATGTCTTAATCACAATGGCCCCCACATTGTACATTTATTGCAATGAAAATGCGGTCGGAATTTTTCTTTCTTCGAAATCTTGTAAAAGGTCAAGTTTTTAACAAGAAATGTGAGCACACAAAAGAATAATAATACTTTTCCTAGATCTACTCACTGACGGTTTCAAAAGTTTGTTCCTTATTGTTAACACTGTGGACATTCAAGGTTACCATCCAATTTATGCTTAAACTTTCTACAAGTTTGCTAATAAGTATTTTGTTGGTGAACTTTGTTCCCATGAAAAATACCCATTGCAGTTTTAAAAAAAAGGTAAGCTTGGTCTGTCTCCTTAAAATCAAGGACAGTCAAGGCCATTTAAGGTAACCAACAGCGTTCTATACAACTTCATTCGTATATGTTTTCCTGCTATCTACGAGTAAATATATGTTTACTCCAAGTGAGACGGCGATCGAGATGGATGCCTTAGTACAGGGTCTTCCAATAGGGACTTCTGAACTTTGACAGTTGATAGCGGCCATATTTTTGAAGCTACATCTGTCAAATTGGCTATCATTTATACAGTCTGTTTTGTCAAACCACCGTGGATGGATATAGCGTTCAACAGCATGTGCAAATAATAAAATTTTTTTTATCAAAATGGGTGTTCTTTGCCGTTCGCCATAATCGTCCTTCCGAGAGGACTATTAGCAGTGTGGTGGATAAATTTTAGTCCACTGGTTCAGTAAATGATCAACTAATATCCGTACGTCGACGAAACGCAAGATCTGCCGAAAACATCGTGACTGTCCGTGAGAGTGTGCAGGAGAATCCGAGGCAGTCGATTTCGCGACGCTCACAAGAATTAACCCTTTCGCAGACCACAACTTGACGAATTTTGCGTCATGACTTGGGCCTGCACCCGCACAAAATTCAACTGACGCAGGAGCTGAAGGTAAACGACCATAGACAACGACGTGTGTTCGCTGAATGGGGTCTGGAGCAGTTGGAAACTGACCCTAATTTTCATCGAAAATCATCTTCAGTGATGAGGCCGATTTCTGAATGAATGGATACGTCAACAAACAAATTTGTCGAATTTGGGACGATACCAATCTACATGAGATCCAAGAGCGTCCAATGCATCCCGAAAAAGTCAATATTTGGTGTGGATTTTGGGCTGGCAGCGTCATGGGTCCATATTTCTTTGAGAACCAGGCCATTACCGTCAACGGCGAGCGGTATAGATCGATGATTACCAACTTCTTTTGGCCAGAATTGGATCATATGGACACCAACGACATGTGGTTTCAACAGGACGGCGCTACGTGCCACACAGCTCACTCCACATTGGAAATTCTGCACAAGCGATTCAAGGGCATGGTCATCTCACGTGGAGGTGAAGTGAACTGACCACCGAGATCGTGCGATTTGACCCCGTTAGACTTTTTCTTGTGCGGTTTTCTGAAGTTGAAGGTCTATGCGAATAAGCCACAAACTACAGCGGCCCTCAGAGCCAACATAACCCATGCCATCGGTCAAATTCAGCCTGATTTATGCGCCAGAGTCATAGAAAATTGGACATTTCGGATGCGCGCCACCCAGAAAAGCCGCGGCGGACATTTGAAAGATGTTATATTCCAAACATCGCATCGATATGCCTTTCAAACGAATAAAAAATATCGATAATATCTCACACGCACTTTGTTTTATTTAAATTTAAAGATAGGAAGCGCTTAATGAAAGATCCTTTATTTTATCTCCTAGTGTTGTGGGATTGTGAGACTATTGATTTTGACGTTGGCGCTATTAGCTTTCCTCAGAGTAAATGCACTAGTAATGTAAGTACATTTGGTTTCGTTCACTTTTATTCTTCAAAATTCCATTCATTTTTCTAAGACGTGGATATGACTTTGGAGATGCGAGGTTTGTGACTTTATGAGAACTGATAATTGCTGTGTCGTCTGCAAATGTTAAGGTGGGTATGAAGTGGTTAGTTGGCATATCAGATGAATGAACAGTGTTGTCAATTTGACTGTTTTCCAGTCAAATTTGACTGGATTTTTTCGGTTTTGACTGGAAATCAAGCAGACTGTTTTTATTTTTGTTGACTCTATAATTCCTAAAAAAAGAAAAATTGAAAACAAATTTCAACTCCAATGTAAACCTAGTGTAAACGAGCATTCGCGCAGTGCAATGAACACACCTATTTTGTAATATTTTTGAGTATCTGAATTGACAGAAACAAACGCCGCAAGCCGCAACGCAAGCCGCTAAATGTCAAATTTAATTGTATTCCACATATCAGTGGAATAATCTTTTAAAAATATAAAGGAAACAATACCATTCTGGTGCTAAATTTCGTGCTATAAAGATGCTAGAGGAGCAACTCCATTTGAAGATCTCGCAAAGTTTGCTATTTCTAATGCCGCAGTCGAAAGAATATTTAGTCAGTTAAATTTAACTCTATTTGACCATTAGAAATAATTTGCAAGATAAAAAGACATGTTGTACAAATTTTGAAATACCTGATGAAGTTATAAAAAAAGTTGGAAAAAATATTATATATCAAAATATAGAAACAGAAGAAATAGAGAACTGCAATGACAGATTCAGAAGACTGTGTTATAATGGTATAATTTAATTACCAGTTAACGTATTTTAGAATTAATAACTTATTTATTTATTAAATTGACCTAATTGATTTGAGGGTGGCCGCGGTGTAGTGGTAACATCATCGCTTGTCACACTGTTGATTCACGGTTCGAATCCTGATGTCAATAATCATCTATTAATTTCGCATGAAATAAATTAAAAAAGTCGATCACTTGCGAAAGCTAAGTCAACTCTACTGCGAAGGCATAACACTGGCATTAGGGTGGTCATATGGCTAAAATGCATCTTGATCGTGATGATGACATCAGGAAAAAATACTGTGAATCATAAGCAACGACAATAATAGCAAAAACAAACAAAATACTCCCCAGTTATCTGGACAGCCACCCTTGGAGTTTACAGAAACTTAATACCACCTGAGTTCTTCCCCTTTCCACAAAACTCACGTGTTCTAGAAATTAGTATAAGGGTATTCATATCCCCTTTAACACGACTTATTGTTTTTATTATTAAATCAAAATTATTTTTGCTTTCAAAAAAATAGCTGTTTTTATTTTTGACTTTTTTTTGACTGGATTTTTTTTTTTTTAAATGGAAAAAATCCAATAAAACAGTTAAATTTGACTGGATTTTAACATTTTGACCTGGCAGCACTGTGTATAAATTAAATACTAGAACGGATCACTTGATTGACCCCGGCTTCGATGTTAATTAGTTAAGACGTAAAGTTCTTCTAAAGGGTGGTTAAGTTTTAAGGGCCGATGTTGATTTTGAATAAAACACAAATTATTTAGGAAATTACTGTCTTTTTTTTTTATTATAATAATATTGGTATGGTTCAATTATGTATGGAACAAAATATCGGCCAAATGGCCGCCGCGACCTCGGCGGCACACCTCCATCCGATGGTCCAAATTTTCGATGACGCTGAGGCATAATTGAGGTTCTATGCCGTTAATGTGCCGAATTATCTCATCCTTTAGCTGTTGAATTGTCGCTGGCTTATCGGCGTACACCTTTTCTTTCAAATAACCCCAAAGAAAGAAGTCCAACGGTGTCAAATCACATGATCTTGGCGGCCAATTGACATCGCCACCACGTGAGATAACACGGCCATTGAATTTGTCGCGCAAAAGAGCCATTGTTTCGTTAGCTGTGTGGCAAGTGGCACCATCCTGTTGAAACCACATATCGTCCACATCCATATCTTCCAATTCGGGCCATAAAAAGTTCGTTATCATCTCACGATAGCGAACACCATTCACAGTATCTGCCTGACCGGCCTCATTCTGGAAAAAATACGGCCCGATGATGCCGCCAGCCCATAAACCGCACCAAACAGTCACTCTTTGTGGGTGCATTGGTTTTTCGACAATCACTCTTGGATTACCATTCACCCAAATGCGGCAATTCTGCTTATTAACGAATCCACTGAGGTGAAAATGTGCCTCATCACTGAAGATGATTTTCTTCGAAAATTGATCATCCACTGTTGCCATTTCTTGCCACCATTGTGACCATTGACGACGCTTGAAATGGTCAAGAGGCTTTAGTTCTTGAGTCAATTGCACCTTGTAATGCACTGGTGTTTTCACATCTCCTACAGACCCGGTTTGCACAAATTTTTGCACGATTTTTCCGATTGTACGCACATTTTTACGATTAAATTGACCGAAAGAATCACGAAATGCACGATATGCATTTTGATTTGATTTTAATAAGCCTGAATAACTTTAACGCGTTGCTCGATTGTGTATCTTTCCATGGTTCAAATTGAGTTAGTCTGAAATTGAGAAATGTCAAATGAAATGCAGAAAAAAAAATTGACGTTTAGGTGTGGTTCACATTCAACATCGGCCCTTAAAATTTAACCACCCTTTAATTGATGCGGAATTTATAATCTGAAAGGTAATTGTAACTTTCTAGAATGCCGTGGGTATTTTGCGGAAGCATTATCTTTATTTTGTGTAATATAATTCTGCCAAACCCTATCGAAGGCTTGGGTAATACTCGTATCTATGAACAAAGCGGAACAATATTGTTTATCTATAAACGCTCTTCTAATTTTTGTAATTTTTTTATGCGATGCACTTGCTCAATAGTATTATGTCTTCTTCTGAATCCAAATCGGTGGAGTGGTGTTGAGCTTGTATTATTACGAGGGTAGGTCAATAAGTCCCTGAAAAATGAAATAAGGAACACTCTTTTCGGCATAAAAACATTCTATTTTTCAACATAGTCTCCTTTTAGTTCTACACACTTCATCCAACGTTTCTCCAATTTTGTGAGCCCTCCAAATAATATGATTTCTCGAGCCCCTTAAAATAAGCCTTTGTTTCAGCGATGACCTCTTCAATCGACCCAAATCTCTTACCTCCGCATTTATTCGTGTTTGGAAACAAGAAATGGTCGCAGGGGGCTAAATCTGGCGAATGTGTTGGATAAGGGAGGAGTTCGTAGCCTAACTAATGCAATTTTGCTATTGCGACTGCGGACTTGTGCGCCGGTGCGTTGTCCTGGTGAAAAAGAACTTTGATCCAGCAGCTCTGCATAATATGCGCCGGTGATTGTTTTACCCTATTCAAGGTAATCGATGTGAATGTGCGCACATCCCAAAAAACTGTCGCCATGACCTTGTTTGCTGACAAACCCGCCTTGGCATTCTTTGGCTCCAATTCACCAGGAGAAGTCCATTGTTTTGACTGTTCCTTGGTTTCTGGTGTGTTGTGGTGAATCCAGGTTTCATCCACGGTTACGAAACCGCGCAAAAAGTCAGCCGTATTTTTCTAGAACATCGCAAACACACCTTTGAAGTTGTCAAACGAATGCATTTGTTGTCGATTGTGAGCAAACGTGGCACCCATCTTGCGGAAAGATTTTTCATGTCCAAATATTTATGTAAAATCGAAATCAATGTGAAATGTGATACTCGTAAGCCTGTGGCCTCTTCAAGCTTGCGCACTTTCACTCGCCGAGCGTCCATTGTCAAATCATGGATTTTGTAGACCATTTCTGATGAGGTGACCTCAATTGGGCGACCACAATGTTCGGCGCCACTTGTGCTTGAACGACCGCACCGAAATTGAGTAAACCAGTGGTTCCAATCGATGGTGAAGAGTCCTCATAATTTTGTCAAGCTTTTGTTTGGTTTGCGTGATAGTTTTTTCTCGCAAAAAATGCTGTACTCGCAATGAGCACTCGAAATTCACTTTTTTCTATTTTAACGAAAATGCTAGTAGACGTCTATATAAAATGGCTGCCACAACAAAACTATTTGACAGATCTGTCTGAAAATTTGGGTGCGTTCTTTTGAAAGATGATTCTTGCCAAAAAAAAAAAAAATAAATTTAAGGTGACGACACAATTTGTGTTAATTTTCATTGACTTATTGACCCACCCTCGTAATGTGTGACATAATCGTAAGTTGTTCAAGTATTAGCTTCTCGAATATCTTTGATGAAATGGGTAGGAAGCTTATTGGTCTACGTGTATAGGAATTTACTTTGGTAGGATCTTTTCCCGGTTTAGCGGTTACAATCATATCGGATTGTTTCCTTAAGTGTGGGAAGTAACTAAGGCGTAGTGAAGTATTTAATATGTGTAGAAGCTGAACTACGGCAGCATTTGGTAGTTCCTTCAAAATTTTGGGAGTAATACCATTGCATCCAAGTGTTTCTTTTATTTTAAAGTTTTTGATTGCCTGTGCTAAGCTTTTAGTCTTTATTTTGATAGGAGCTTGTGACAGGGCGTCAGGGATTTCGGGGAGAGTAACGACTTTACGGAAGTGTTTGACAAATGCTAAGCTTTTCGCGGATTCTACTTGTGCGGGTCGTTTAAACTGTTTCATGGCTAACCAGAGAGAGTAGTCTGTTTTATTAGTTGGTGTTAGATTTATGAGAACATTTTCCAAGGCCAATTCTTTTCTAAGTTTTAAAGCTTTATGGAGGGCATATGAACATCTTGCTAGTTCATATTTTAGGACTGGAGACCTACTTTGTTGCCATTTACTTTTTAAGTGTTCCTTTTTCTTCAGTAGTTCTTCAATATAGGGAATCTTAATATCGAGCACGAGGTTTCTTTTGCAGGGAACTGTTGCGATATGTCCGGCATCGGTTATGACTTGGTTGACGTTTTGGATTGTAGACTCTATTCCTGCTCTGGACTTTAAGAAGATCTTTGGGTGGTGTGGGCGCTTATATATTTATTATTTCTTGAATTTAAGCCAGTTTGTGATTTTATTAGTGAGAGATGTTGCTGAAGGATGCAGGACTAAAGGGTCCTTCTGCAGGTAACTATGATCATAGAATGATCTGATGAAAACTCTAGACTAGGTTTCTTATAGTGCCGAAGTCCAGCAGATCTGCAATTTTTCGCCAATCTGAAGGCTAGTAAGTTGGATAACCAGAAGAGATGGTGTCGAATCCTTTATTAGATATGACGTTCCAGAGCCCTTTGGGTTGGTTAGCTTTGATCCCCAGAAAATGTGTTTCGCGTTTTAGTCGCCTGCGGCCAGAAATCTATTACCAAGAGTATTAATGAATAGAATGTACTACTCGTTGAAACTTGAAGGGCAGTATATGGCCGACAATGCGGTCTTTTCTGGAAATTCTTCCAGGCATATAGAGGTTGCTTGAAAGTATTCCTTGCTGAGCTCCTCCATTAAATAGTGTATTATCTTCTGTCCCCCTCGTGCTCTGCCTGATGGGTGTTTTGTGTCATAAAATATGTAATCCTTAATTCTAAAGCAATTTTTTTTTTTTAGTTAAATGTCTTAAATGTTTAATGCTTGTCATGAAACTAGATATTGTTTGCATCAGCGTTTCTAGAAGTTGTTCCAGTTTGCTCGAATGGGGTACGTTAGATGAAGCTGGTTCGACATTTGACTTCACCGCGTTCCCGTAGGACATGCTTGGGTGATTAGTAGACTGTACTAGATTTTGAAAGATCGGAATTTATTTAAGTCTGCAAGGTAGCTTCTTCGTGCTTGTTGTGGTAGAATCTTTGATTTTTCTTTTAACGCTGTAAATATAGGGCAGCCTCTGTAGTTCGCAGTGTGACCTCCTCCACAGTTGCTAAATTTTTTTAAGTTCGGATTTGATTTTGCTTTGTTAAAGTCTACTGATCTGTGAAGATCCCCACAAGTTACGCAAACAGCGGGTAGAGTGCAGTATTTCCTGGTGTGGCCAAATTCCTGACAGTTAGAACATTGAATTGTGAGGTTCGTCGACTGTAATTTTTCGATTCAGGAGGTATTCGTATTTAAGATTGTAAATTGGGTGAGTTTCATTATTTTTAAGAGTTTTAGGATTGAATTCAAGTTCTCATCAAAAAAGCGGTTGGAGTTTGTTTTATCTATTTTTGATGTTGTAAACATATGTATCTGACTTTTTAGCCTTCTACTTCTAGCGCTTCAATAACATGTATCAATACTATCCGCTTCATCTGAAAGGATGGCGAATCGATTTTCGGACATTGAATTAGTAACTAAGAGTTTTGGTTGCTTGGCACTGTACAGGGTGGATATGTAGGGCATGCACTTCTTCTTTTCCTTACGGCGAAGTTATAATCCGGCGTAGTAGGATCACAACTCTCTCATTTCACTGCATCTGCATCCCAGGAAGTACCGGCAGACTTCCCGGTTTCGGATCACTTCGTCACTGAGGCCAATCAAATGCTGGTGTTTTTGCATTTGTGTGATCCAGTTGATTTTTGGTCTGCCTTTTTTGCGCAATTGTGTAGGAACGTTGATTCATATTGCCTTTTTGGCGGGGTTCGAAGGATCTCTCCCTTGAACATGACAATACCAACTGAGCCGGTCGTACTCTATCTTGCTTGTGATGGGTTCTTTTACATGAATGCTTCCTCGAATCTTCGAACTTCTTTTTCTATTAAGCTTTGTTACTCCTGCTGTCATGCGAAGTATCTTCATCTCAGTTGCGCTTAATTTGCCCTCATACTTTTTTTACATTGTCCAGCATTGTGAACCGTATGTGATCGCCGGATGTATGTACAACTGCGGTGTAGAGCCTTCCTTTCAGATTAGGGGACATTTTGCGATCGCAGAAGATTGCAGAGCTTTCCCGCCATATCATCCACCCTACGCTTATGCGAGATTGATGTCATCATCAGAAGTTGCTATTGATCATAGATCCCAGATATTTGAACTTTTCACACTTGGGAAGCACTTTTGCATTCAAGTAAATTTCTGGAATAGGCCTGTGTGGATCAGAGAATGGACAGCATACTCGTAGATACTCTGTTTTTTTTTTTGAACTAATACGGTACCCATTTCCCTCCAAAAGATCCACCCATACATCAAGTGATCGTTGCTTTGGACATTTGATCTTCACTTATGATAGTTCTATCATCAGCAAAGAATAACTGATGCACTTTGTGGTCCGTCACTTTTCCTTCAAACAGATAATCAAGGACTGCAATAAATAGCAAAGGACATGTAGGGCATGTACTAAGGAATGTAATAGGGTTTCAAATGTCATCTCCTTAGCTTAGTCGTCACCGCAAATAAATTTAAAAAAAACAATGTGTCTTATACATTTTCAAAATTAATCTTTCATATTTAAGGACCAAAAACTTGTGTCGGAAAAACGGTCGGTATGCGAAAATATATGAAATTAGGTCCAATATTTGAGCGTTGATCCGGTTTTTATGTCTTTTGTCATCACCTATTAAACTTGGCTTTATTTTCAGCAAATTAGGGCATAGGCTAAGTTTTTCGCAGCTATTTCTGCTATGCGACACATGAATGAAGTAGATTTTATACCACTTCCGAAGAACTTCAAATGATAATTATAGTCTCAGGGGCTTGTCAAACGTGAGCGAGAGGTAAGACCGTGAAGAAATGACTTTTAGGTGTTTTTTTCTTTTTTTTAGATTCGAAAACTTCCCGTTCACTTGTCCACAATCATCTTTGAATATATCTCGGGGTTTCAGGTTTCAAAAATGACACCATTCTGGAGATACGATGACGATTGACTCCAGGAGACAGCTGCTATTTAGTAAAACAATAGCGCTTAAGACTCCTTTAGACAGATGAGTCTTCCTGTTTTATTTTAGGGTACCGGGCCGAGTGTACTATAAGCATGAAAGCTCAGCACATTTTAAACTCTTTCGAAAAAAAAAACATCCTTCTTCGGATATGTCCTATGTACAGAGATGGCGAATAGAGTCCAAAAAGCAAGGGCCTGACGACTGAATTGACTCGGATATGCTGAACGAATAAATCTCAATCTTCGAGTCTCAGGCCCAGGTTCCAAAAGACCAGGAAGATCGGGTCTCCATTCTAAAGAAACAGATATATTTTAAGCATGATGCAGAACAAAAACAAAGAAGTCACCTCCTTTGGCGTTGAAGTTAACATGAAGTAAAACGTACTAATTAATCATCTACTAATTAATTCGCTGACAATCCTTTACATCAAACCACGGATGCAGTTTCTAATGAGTTTTTATTCATCTGCTTCTATTTGTAGTTGTTAAGCTGTTGTTTTTCCATCCACGATGTTGTTACTTTTAACATCCGAATTACCGTCAACTAAGAGATTCGTTCAGCCTTCAGTCATTAGAGGCAGAGTGAAAAGGAGGGTAACAACAAATCGTCTTCCATGAAAGATACAATGATAAAGTTCGCAGTTCAACATAAAAACAAACAAAATAAAAACTTTTTGAAATTAATTAGTGACGTTAAGTGTATTGAAAGCATTCAATTCGATTGAACTGGTATTATTGGTATTACAAAATGGGAGTTTTCATATAGTCTAGGGGCGCCGTAAAGAATATAATGATTGGAGGAGGGTAGCGTAGGTTGTATTAATATACCTCATCTGATGCGTGTGCTATTACTTAGTAATTCATTAAAAACTACCCCCGGTGCAAAACTCCAAAGATAATTCATCTTCAGGGCTTCCTCTGCCATTCCTTTGGAAAAGCAATATAAATTTGAGAAAACAAAAAAAAAAAAAAAAACTGTGACCTGACCATTTCTCAAAAAAGTCCTTTTTTTTCGGAATTAAGTTCCAATAAAGCTGCCCCAATCCCAAAGTCAATAAATTTGAAAAACAAATTACCTCAGGTGCTTCGAAAAACAGCTGGAGAAAATGACAAGAAGGATAAAAGGAGAAAAAAAAATTGAATGAACCAGAAAAACACAAACTCCAGGATAACGACCCGAAGCATATTTTCAGCCATACTGCAGGTGATCCACTCTAATCCCCTTGGGTAGCAAAAAAAAAAAGAAAAAAAAAAATAAACTTACAGAAACCCTCCAGGCTACGTCGTGTATTGTTTCCTGTGCGCTGATTTCACGGAATAGAATTATCGAACAAGAGCAGTGACGTGAAGTGCCCTTGTGCGGTGCATCCAATACTATGCAAGTGAGCGTATCTATGAACTATAAGAGCGAAGTATGTTTATTTTTACTAAATTTGGCAAATTTCCAAAACTTCTTACAGAGTTTTTCGACTCGCACATGGGGGAGTGCATACTTGTGGGTTATGCTTTCAAAGCAGAAAATAACATGAACAACAAAAACTCAACTCAACACACAGAAAATGGGAAGTGACTGGAGTTGTTTTTGATGGCTAAGCACTTTTGCTCCCCCTAGATGGTGTTAAGGTGCATAAACAAAGTCAGGTTAGAGGGTTTGCTACAAGTGAAAAGGATGCAATATTTACCTACTCGGGGAATGTTGAGATTTACTGGGACTATAGTAGTTTATGTATGCAGTTTCTTTTCAGCCGGAGGTATACTATGCTCTCTGATGTTGGTGAGATAACGAGGGATCTGTTTCAGCATTTCGTTATATGTACTTATGGATGTGTTGAACTGTATTATTATGCAACGAAAATGGTTTCTGGTGGATAAGAATTTATTGCGTTGTAAGAAATCTTCCAAGTTGTTACAGCAAAAGATAGAAATGGAATTGAGTTGTGGCCAATTTCTAGTTTTACACTATTATTTGTATTTGTATCTTTATTGTAGCAGAGATTTTATTGCACAATTTACAGAGATATGGTATGTCTACCTTACAGCTGAAAAAATGTATTGTAGCATAATAATAACTACGCCCCCTAAAAATATGACGCAACAAATTCCGAAGTGACTTTTCATTCTGGCAGAATTTTGGTTCGAACTGTCCTTTCATTCGAGGTTCGTGTCTGGGACGAAGTCTCCACAGCTCATGTCAACGAAAGAGACGAATAATATCAGGGATAAAAGGGAATTATAACTGCAAGAATTCCAGTGGTCGAAGAATTTGCTAGAAGTTTCTGGCTATCAGAAACTTCTGCTATATAAGGACAGATGGCGATCAAAAAAAAGACACAGTTGGTTTAGAACCGTGGCGAAGAGATTGGAAAAGTGATAATGGGCGAAGTTGTAATCTGGCGGTGATAAATTGAAAGTTGAGAGTGAACAAGAAAAAGTAATTTGTTTGGATTTGTGAATTAAGTAATTGAAAGGAGATAAAGTGATTTGAGAGGAAAGAGACCTTGTAAGAAAAGAATTTGCGAAGAATAGTATAGTGTGAACTTGAATTGTTATATAGACTAGAAAATAAAGAAATAAATTTCACAGAATATAGTTTTATCTACTCGAGCCGTAGCTTGCATATTACAGTATTATAGTTATTAACAAAATCACAGATAAAATAAAAAGAACGAGTATTCTGAAGGAAAGCTACAACGAAAAAAGTTCACTTAATCAGTTGAGAGAGAGAAGGGGGAGCGATGGAGACAATATTCGATTCAGATTAGCTTTACAGAAATTTAAGAAATTAAATTATAAACAGATATATGAGTATATATACATAAAATAAAAAATAATAAATAATAAGTTATCTTACGGCGAAGTTATGATCCGGAGTAGAAGGATCACAACCTTCCCATTTCACTGCATTTCTACTGGTCCGCTTGTGGGGTTTGCCGGTTTGACCTCAGAAAGTACCGGCAGTCTTCCCGGTTTCGGATCACTTCGTCACTGAGGCCAATGAAATGCTGGTGTTTTTGCATTTGTGTGATCCAGTTGTTTTTTGGTCTGCCATTTTTGCGCGATTGCGTAGGAACGTTGATTGATATTGCCTTTTTGACGGGGTTCGAAGGACCTCTCCTTTGAGCATGACAATACCAACTGAGCCACTCGTGCTCTATCTTGCTTGTGATGGGTTCTTTTACATGAAGGCTTCCTCGAATATTTGAACTTCTTATTCTATCAATCTTCGTTACTCCTGCTGTCATGCGAAGCATCTTCATCTCAGCTGCCGTTAATTTGCCCTCATACTTTTTGTATATTGTCCAGCATTGTAAACCGTATGTGAGCGGCAGACGTACAACTGCGGTGTAGAGTCTTCCTTTAAGCTTAGGGGGCATTTTTCGATCACAGAAGATAGCGGAGTTTTCCCGCCACTTCATCCACCCTACGCTTACGCGATGATTGATGTCATCATCACAAGTTGCTTCGCTATTGGTCATAGATCCCAGATATTTGAACTTTTCACACTTGGGAAGCACTTTTCTATTTAAGTAAATGTCTGAAATAGGCCGGTGTGGATCAGAGAACGGGCAGCACAGATACTCTGTCTTTTTCGAACTAATACGGTACCCATTTCCCTCCAAAACATCCACCCATACATCAAGTGCTCGTTGCAAGGCCATTTGATCTTCACTTATGATAGCTCCATCGTCAGTAAAGAATAACTGATGCACTTTGGGGTCAGTTACTCTTCCTTCAAGCAGATAATCGAGGACTGCAATAAATAGCAAAGGATTGAGGACGCTTCCCTGTTGTACGCCGACTTTGATTATGAACTCTTCGGTGACTCCTGCGAGACATCTTACTCTTGTCCTTGCTCCCTCATACATGTCCATGATCATGCACACGTAGATTTCTGGAACTCCTCGTTGTCCTAGTGCCACCCATAGGAGATCTCTTGGTTGTTTATCAAAGGCTTTTTCAAAATCAACCAACACCATATGCAAGTTCTTTAAGGAATCACAATGTTTTTCCATTATGATCTTTATATTTTCGATTGCATCTGTTGTTGATTTACCCGCGACAAACCCGCACTGGTCATCAGATGCCATCTAATACCCGTTCAACGATCTTCATGGTATGTGACATCAGCTTGACAGAACGGTAGTTATCGCAGTTTCGCGTATCGCCCTTCCCTTTTTGCAAAGGAAGAAGATAACTTTCCCTCCACTGATTAGGCATTGGATCACCGCTCATAAGTTTGGAGATAAGAATCATAAGCCATCTGGACCCGATGTCTCCCATCTTTTTTCCAGAACTCAGAGGGTATCTCGTCTGGCCCCACCGCTTTTCTTTTTTTTTTGGAGTATTTGACGGCATTCCTAACTTCTTCGACAGTAATGTCGGATATTTCGTCATGGTTAGGAGCGGCTCTTGGAAAGTGTAGCCGGGGAAACTGTTCATTCAGAAGTCTTTCACAATACTGTCGCCATCTGTGGAGAATTTTGTCGTCTTCCACAAGAAGCTGGCCTTGAGCATTGTTAATGAACTTTGGGGAACGAATCTCCTGAGCATTTCTTCTTCTCTGGGCGGCTATTTTGAAGATAGTTGCTCCCTTATTCAAATTGTTTTGTCGAAGCTCCTGGATAGCCTGGTTCCTATCAGACGCCGAAGATGATATTTCCTCCAACTCCCGATAGAGGCCTTCCATACTTTTTGCTTGTAATTGGGCGCACTTCTTTTTCGCGAGACCTTTGCAACATCTATATATCACTTCAAGGCGAGCTTTTTCATCTCTATTAGTAGAAGAGCACTTTGACCAAGCCTTGAAAGCCGTTTTCTTTTCCCGTATCACTACTTTAGCTTCATCTGTCCACCACCATGTTTCTTTGGCGTGTTGGCAGGGGCCTTTCGATGTTCCAATGGTGGCTCTCTGCAAGCAATATCGTTGTAGGGAATCCCACATATCTTGTGCTCTGCACTCCTCATCACCGACCTCATCGATGATGGTAAAGAGGTAATTTGTCATGTTGGTAATAAAAACTTCGCCTTCTCCTTTGTCCAGCTTGTACCAATTGATTTTCTCAACCACCTTTGTTTGCTTATTTGTTTTCTTCCTCGTCTCCATACAAATTTCTGTCAAGAGGAGGCGGTGTTGCTGGGCGATCGCCTCTCCCAGGATCACTTTGCAATCTTTAACCCGGGGCTTCATGAATGGTAGTCAATCTGTGTTTCATTTCCACCACTGCTGTAAGTGATCAGGTGGCGGCTTTGTTTGACGAACATGGTATTTAGCACGATAAGACCGTATGACTTGCACATGCTTAGGATATCTTCACCTGGAGAATTCCTGGTACCGTACCCCAGTCCTCCATGGCAGTCTTCATAGTCTTCATTTGTTTTCCCGACATGTCCGTTCAAATCTCCGCCAACAAACAAAAGCTCTTCCTTTGGGATGTTTTGGATGAGGTTGTGAAAATCCAGCCAGAATGCATCTTTTTCTCTCTGTTCGTATCCGACTTGGGGAGCATATGCGCTTACAATATTCCACACATCACCCTGTATCACCAATTTGAGAGATATCAAACGGTCACTGGATTTTGAAATGGTCAAGATGTTGCCAAGTAGCTCTGCCGCGAGGATGATAGCAATTCCGTTTTTACCTTGTTCCGATCCATAGTAGAACATCTTGTAAGCTTTTGTCTTAACGTCCAAGCAACGCGCCCGATTCCCGGTGTTTCGCCATTTTTTCTTGTATACACAAGATGTCCACTCGCCGTCTAATCATCATTTCTTCAATCTCGTAGCTGCGACCTTTCATACTTCCAAGGTTCCAACTCGTGAGCATTTCTGCTCGTCCCAGGATCACGGCCATGCATAGCATTGGTAGTGCCTGGCGGAGTAGTGCTTTTCTTTTTAGCGTACTTTTACATAATGCAATTTTTTTGGTTTTGACACGTGCATGCTCCTGATTTTTTGATTTATGTTTGATCTTACTTTTACAACACCGGTGATCTCCAGTCGTGTCAACCCACGGATTCGCATGCACACTTGCGGGACAGTTTCAAGATGATATATGTGTCGCTAGGCTCACCTGGATATTTTAAAAATTGCCTAGATGTGATTTTGCCTTTAGTCGCCTTCTACGACAAGCGATATGTATTTGTGGGGGGCGCTACAGTGATATTCTTAACCCGTTCCTGCATGGGTAAATAAATAATAAATAATAAATAATAAATAATAAATAATAAATAATAAATAATAAATAATAAATAATAAATAATAAATAATAAATAATAAATAATAAATAATAAATAATAAATAATAAATAATAAATAATAAATAATAAATAATAAATAATAAATAATAAATAATAAATAATAAATAATAAATAATAAATAATAAATAATAAATAATAAATAATAAATAATAAATAATAAATAATAAATAATAAATAATAAATAATAAATAATAAATAATAAATAATAAATAATAAATAACACATAGTAAGTAATATTAAACAACAAATAATAAACAACGGTTAATAAAAAATGAATAATAAATAGTGGGTAAATTAAATATAGTAATTAGTAACAAAATAGATAAATTATTAAATAAACTATTTAGACAGGTAGAGCCGATAACACGGATTATAAAACGGATGATGAAGAACTAAGTCGGGAAACCAATTGAATTCTAAAAAAACGACCAGAGAAGAAACGAAAAGCTGGCTCTTCGCCCGAAATGTTAACGAGGCAAGAAAACACGGAAAATAAACGAGAAGGTAAAGAACAGCCTGATAAAATAAACTCGCATGCCGAAGATAATCCACGAAATAAGGTACGACCACCGCCACCAATATACGTGATTGGAATTGCAGACTATAATAAACTGCATTCTTTTCTCAAACCTTTGTTGCTATCCGATTTTGAAGTATCATCGCTCAACAACAACAAATGGAAAGTAAACGTAAAGGAATCAGACAGTTACCGCTCAGTATCTAATAAACTGAATACTGAAAAAATCCAATGGTATACCTATGAAAATAAATCTGAAAGACCGATACGAGTCGTAGCTAAAGGACTTCATGCCTCATGCCGAAAGGAAGATGTTGTTCACGATTTGAAGAACAAAAACAAAAACAAAAACAAGAACTTAATGAAACGGGAAAAGCAAAAATTGGAAGGCGAGGAAACGATGGTTAAGCGCGAGCTTCCTCTTTTTATGCTAACCTTTGATAAGGCTGAGGGTTTAGATAAGATTTACGACATAAGAACAATTCTGAATGCCGTAGTCAAAATCGAACCCATGCGCAAGAATACAAAGTTGATACCTCAGTGCAAACGATGCCAAGGATTCAACCATACGCAAACATATTGCCGAAAAGAACCGCGATGAGTCAAATGCGCCGGTAAACATCTTAGTCAAGAGTGTGGCGTAAACAAAAAAAAAAGCCCCTGCAGCGTGTATTAATTGCAATGGTAAGCACCCGGCTAATTACAGAGGCTGTGAAGTAGCCAAGGAATTGCAAAAAAGAAGAGATCAACTTATGAAGCCGCAAAACCCACCTTCAAAACCGGTAAATAAGGAAAAGTCGAAAACTGCTGCAAGAAAGGTGACTAGAGACAACCGAGCCGACCCTGGCGCGCTTACGTACGCCCAAGCTGCGAAATCAAACACCGATCAAATTCCACACCGGGTAAAGGTAAAAGCGCCTAAAGAAAAGCCATCAGATTCTGACATGCAGACGCGTGCTCAAGCATCAACATCAACAAAAACGAACACTGATAATTCGGAAACCCCGTATCTCACGTCTTTTCCATTATCCTTGCGAGGTTTGAAAAGCAAACTTGAATATAAGCTTAACAATAGGAGCATTTCAAAACGAACATGACGAAACTTCTTAAAATTGTTGCATGGAACGCCAACGGTCTCATACAAAGACTAGAAGAGCTAGAAATATTTCTACGGGAAAATGACATTGACATATGTTTGATCTGTGAAACTCACCTGACGAAACTATCGCGTGTAAACATTACTGGATACAGTACCTATCACGCTTATCACCCGTCGGAAAGAGCCAGAGGCGGATCGTCTTTAATCATAAAAGATTGCATCGAACACTCTGCAGAGATTATGATAGAGCTTGAAACAATGCAAGTGAGCACTGTACGCGTGAAAAATGGACATCACTCTTTCAATGTCTCGTCTATTTATTGTCCACTGCGTTGCAGGCTTGAAAAGAATGATTTTAAAAATATTTTCAACTCTCTTGGTCCGAATTTTATTATTGGCGGTGATTTTAATGCAAAACACACCGGCCCCAATCAAGAAACTTGACAATCAATGGGCCAAGAATGATAAAGGCAAAGCAGAAGTCTTTGCCGCCTATTTAGAAGACACATTTAAACCATTTGATGGACAAGCACTTGTTGAAAATGATAATGCGTCGGATATAGCACTTCACAATTACACAGTAAGAAATGCAAGGCTGACCGAACTACAACAAGAAATAAAGAAACTGAAACCGAATAAAGCTCCTGGATACGACCTAATCACAGGAGAGCTTCTTAAATCGTTACCTAGAAAAGCGTTAGTTAAGTTCCTTTACATTATAAACGCAGCGATAAGATTAGAATATGTTCCGAGTCAATGGAAAGTCGCGGAAGTAATAATGATTCTGAAGCCAGGAAAACCGCCGAATGATAAAAAGTCGAATAGACCTATTTCGCTGCTGCCGATTATGTCTGAAGTTTTCGAAAGAATAGTACTTAAGCGATAACAGCCGGTTATAGAAGAAAGATCTCTTATTCCCAATCACCAGTTTGGCTTTAGAACCAAGCAGTCAACAATAGATCAAGTGGATAGAATAACTGAGAATAATTGAGAAAGCTTACGAAGAAAAAAAGATTTGCTCGAGCGTATTCCTTGATGTTTCTCAAGCTTTTGACAAGGTCTGGCATGTAGGATTGAAATATAAATTACGACAAGTTCTGCCGGAACACTTATATAATATTCTGGAAAAATACTTGACGAATCGACTTTTCCGAGTCAAACACGGAAATGAATATTCAGAATTTAAAGAAATAAGGGCTGGGGTACCGCAGGGAAGTGTCCTTGGACCGCTATTGTATCTATTATATACTCGCAATATACCGCAAGAAGAAGGCACCGTATTAGCTACATTTGCCGACGACACTGCCATCCTGGCAACGGGTAAAACAATCGAAGAAACTACTGAAAAATTGCAAGAAGCATTGAATAAAGTAAATGAATGGACAAAGATTTGGCGACTAGCTTTAAACGAAAACAAATCTGTTCATGTCAATTTTACTAATAAGAGAATAAATAATTTGCCGATCTTTTCAAACTCGGTTCAAATTCCGTTTGCAAACGAGGCTAAGTATCTTGGAATGACACTTGATGCTTAGCTGAAGTGGAAATCGCACGTGAAGAAAAAACGTAAAGAACTCGAAACCAATACCTGGTTACTTGGAAAACATTCCAAGCTTAATATAGAGAAGAAACTGCTTTTATACAAGCAAGTGCTAAAGCCGATATGGACATATGGAATACAACTCTGGGGTTGTGTGCTAAGATCAATAGATAATGCACCGTGGTTTATTACAAATAGCGATAGGAACTTTCAATGGAAAGGGACCTGCCAAACGATCTCAATACGTGAAAGAAAAACTGCTGGATAAGTAAAAACTTAGTTGTAGTAATCAAAGAAATTTATCATGAAGGGAGGTTTTTTTAGTGAGTAAAAATCTCACACTACTATGAGCACGCGCTATCGATCCTCATAGTGTCTTCATGAAGATTTTTTACCTACCCTCGGAAAAAAAAAAAAAAAAAAAAAACAAAATTTAGATCTGAAATCAATGTATTGTTAGACAAAGTTAATGATATATTATACCGATCGAATAATTTCAGAATCCTACAAGATACTTTTTCAACGTTGGCTAGCAAATGAAGCTCATCTGTAGAGAAATGGCAGGGAAGATTTAAAATTATTTTTAGTCGACGAATATGGCTTATTGCACACTTTCCGCAAACAGGTGACCCATAAAACATAATCGCTTGAAAAATTGCCTTGAATATAATTAATTTATTTTCATTACTTAAATTTGATTTGCGATTGATAAACGGAAATAGCGTCTTGATTGTTACGTTTATGTTGTTTATAATTTCATTGATGTGGAAATCGAAAGTCAGAGTTTCGTCAAGATGAATCCCAAGGTACTTAGCCCTAGACTTCCACTCAGTCTGAATGCCACCAACCACAAGATTTCTGCTTGGTAAGAAACAGGCTTTTATTTTTCTAGTGAAAAAGATAGCCTGGGTCCTAGAAGCATTGATTTTAATTTTCCAATTCTAAAAATACGTTTCAATTGAATCTATCGGCAAATATAGCAGATTGGCAGCTGTTCAGACGTGGGAAATCAGAAGTGTAGATAATATAGAGAATAGGACCTAAAACAGAACCTTGGGGTACACCCGCTTTGAATTGGAACCTGTTAGATAACCAGCTATTTATGGATACCTTGAAGGATCGGTCCGATATAAATGATTTTATTATTTTAATCAAGGAAGGTGAGAAGTTTAAAATAAATAGTTTGTGCAATAATCCCTCGTACCACACAGTGTCAAATGCTTTTTCTATATATGTAGAAAAACCATGCCTGTGCTTTTGCTTAAGCTGAAATTGCTTTGAATGTGCTTCGTTATGCGATGAATTTGATTGACTGTGTTATGGTGTGGTCTAAATCTAAATTGTTCCTGCGGTAGAACATTGTTAATTTCGCAGTGTAGCAACAGCAACAGTCTTTCCTTGATAATCTTTTCAAGACATTTACTTAACGAATTAAGTAAGCTTATAGGCCTATAATTACAAGATATACTGCCAATCTTTCCTGGCTTTAGAATGGGAATGACTTTTGCTATTCTCCATGCTGTGGGGAAGTAGGAGAGTTTGAAACAACTGTTCTACCAAAAATCGTATGCCTATTCTAGGCAGATACTTCAAATATATGTTTTTAACCTCATCAAAGCCAGTTGACTTAAATGGTTTCAATGAAGTTAAGATGTTTTGCAATTCACTTACCGAGACAGTCATATTATCCTCATTTGCAGAAAGTAAGTTTATTTGATTCAATGAGTGGTTTACAGCCAATATTGTGCTTGTACTTGAGGAAATGTTGGTTCCTATTGAATGGTTTGCAAAAAATTCATTAGCCAAGGCGTTAGCTTTTTCATGACAAGAAACCATAACTGAATTGCCTATTTTTAGCGCGGGGATAGCCAAATGCTTCTTTTTTACGACCTTAATCATATTCCAGAAGGGCTTGCTGCCCTTCTCTAGGCTTTGAAGTTTAATATTCGAAAGCTTATTTCTAAAGTCAAAAAGTTTGTCTTTCAATATTGCACTTAACATTTTGTTCACTGATTGATTATAATAATTACGACTCCTAGTCCACACAAATCTGTAGCTATTCCTCAAATTGATCAGTTGCAGAATATTTGAGGGTAGCTTTACTGTCTGCCTATGATTCGTTGCTACTTTCATAATAGATTGATCCACGCTTTCAAACACTCTAGAAGTGAAGAAACTAATACGTTCATCAATTTGGGACTCCAATTTTTTCTGTTTAGCATTTTTTCCAATTAGCATTTCTGTAGTCATATCTGGTGTTTCTATATTCCTGTAGTGCTAAATTAGTAGAGATTTTGACCGGTAAATGGTCCGAGCTCAATTCATTTTACACCAGAGGCTGGGTGAAAAGGTAAGGCTTATTGGTCAAAAATATATCCAGAGTTGTTGGGTTCGATCGGCTGCTTGAAGGAATATAAGTATGATCAAGTCGATACAGTATACTGAATGGGTGTCTAGAACTCAAGTCTGCATTACACTAGTTCTTCCAATTATTTTTTAGCTTAGTCCGAAAGTAAGCATAAATTAGTGATTTTATGATTAAATGAAACAAATAATGGGTCGGCCATCTGCTGGTTTCTTCGCAGATTACATGTTATTTTGTTATTGACAGCCCCTTCGAGCTCAAAAAATTTACAGAAACACAGTATCATATCTCATCGATACGAAATGAACCAATTTACGCTTGATCAATGTTGAAAAATATTAAAAACTTATTTCTAAAGTGAGTTCTCGTATGTTGCCTAAACAGTGCGAATTTTGAAAAGAAATTCCGGTGTACGCAAGTTCGTGAGATTGGCATGCTAACTGATAACACCTCGTGTTCGTTCTGTGTTCTCAGCTGAGAATATTGCTCCTGTTGCCGAAAGTATGCGCCCAAACCCGAGAACATTAATTCGTCACAGATTATAGCAACTAAGCATTAGCCGCACTAGCCTAAGGAGAACGTGCGGATAAAGACCTCGGATTATTCCGTGGTCCAACTGACTCAAGAATTGAACTGAGGAAATGAACTTGAATGATCTCTGGTTCCAGCAACCAGATGTTTTGCGCACTAAGTTCAATAATCGTGTAATCTGCCGATTTGGTCCGATTTGGTGTTACTTGTCCTCCACGGAGCTGCAATTTGGCGCCGTTGGACTTTTTTTTTGTGAGGTGCCGTTAGAAATCGATATTATCAGAGAAGATTCAGGCACTTAAACAAACCATCACCTGAACCATCGAAAATATACTGCAAAAATGGGTTGACAGGATGAACTGATTCCAACTGACGCATTTTAACCTCCTAAACGGTTGGGCATGTATGCCAGAATGACCACATCCATAGGGAAAGAAGCACCTATTCATAATTATTTCCTTGGTGACATAATTTTAAAATCAAACGTAATGAGTGACATAATTTTTTGGTTGGGATAAGATAAGAAATATATTTCATATCGAAAATTGTGTGAATTTTTCTATTTTTTTTTTTTTGTCACTATGTCAAGGTGACATATTTTTTGATATTTTTTTGTTAGATGAAGGAACAAAGGTATAAGGCAGAAACAGAGTTAGTCTTTATTTTGGTGTTCAAGTTTTGTGGAGGATTATGTCATGTGACATAATTATGCCAATAAGGTGACATAATTTGTTTCAAGTCGATGACAACTTTGTGCCTATACAAAAAATTGCAAACTTAATGCTTTGGAGACCCTCCACCCCAGTACTTCACTATCTTGTATTTAGTTTAGCACAGACTGCCCTGCAGCCCAATTAACACTTAAGCTCCATTTGAGTACCACAACTAAGGTGACCTTATTCGTTGGATGGTGTTAATCGGTTGTTGAAAGGAAACGGTTTCAAATCCATCCTGTGGCATTCAAGAAACTGCTAGGCTGCGTGATACTTTTCTCTGAGATTTTCTTAAGGTTGTCGAAAAAGAGTTTGCCTAGAGTTCGACGTCGGACTCTGTGTATGAAATGTCCTTTTCTCAAGTTCTTGTATTGTGGCCCAGTTGTAGTTCGGTCAGATCTACCTAGAACTAACACAGCAATGCAAACTGTTTCACCTTTTGTTTGCTACTGATAGAAAGTGTGGAAAGATTTAGCTCTTCACAGTGAAGACTGAAAGCTCTTCCCTACACTGTTCCATGTTGTTGAAATCAGGGCCTTGATAGCAGCCTGATTATCAATGAAATTGGCAATATTATGAATTGATGTAGACTTGTGTATTACTATCCGCCACACTCCACATATTGCCAGAACTTCTGCCTGGACGACACTGGATTATTCGAGAAGGCGGAAGGATATTAATATTTTCCGTGTTTTCGAAAAGATTTCCGCACCAACCCCACAGTTCATCTTTGAACCGTCGGAATAAATTACTGATTTCAAATTCTTTATAACTTCACTTCTTTCCCAGTCTGCTCTGGAAGGAAAATCGACTGTGAAGTTGCGTTGAAAATTTAGTTTGGGTATGGTGTAGTTGGTCTGAGTTTTCCCTAGTACTTCTGGTAGCACCCTGATTCTCTAAGTTTGACCACGCTACATGCTGAAATATATTTAATATGGAGGTCAACTGATAGAAGATGTAGAAGCACTTTCGTCGGACATGTCCGCATGGCTCCCGTAGTGCCTATGGCGACCGTTCTTTACACTTTGCTTATTAGTTTAATGTTGTAGTCTTTACTTAGGACAGGGCATGAAACTGATGACCAATACGTAAGTATTGGACTTATTATCGCTGTATACATCCCACTCCTTACCAAAAATTGTACTGCTAGGGTATTTTTTACACGTTGTTCGGTGTTTAACTTTCAGTTGAGCTTGGAGGATAAAGCATTGGAGTATAAAGTATTGGTTGTTTAGCCGTGGAGGCATAAAGGTTTTGGTGGTAAAAAGCATCCATTCAGTTTTTTTTGTTTTTTTTGATTGACTCTTAGTCCACAACTAGTAGCCCAAGTACTTACCTTACCCAACGCGTTTTTCATGATTTCACTAATCAGTGAAGGAAACATTCCCGATACTAACATTGCCACCCCATCCGCATATGCGACTACAACGTCTCTGTCAAATCTTGCCAGGATTTTGTTTATTACCATAAGCTATAGAGGATTTGATAAGACTCCACCTTAAGTTGTCCCTCTGTCTACGAATTTAATTAAAAAAAATTTAATTAACTACGTTTGATTGATTCTGTTCAGGAATGATGTTCGAAAATTATACCAGAAGGTAAAAGGAACATGCCAGGGTTTCAAAGCCAGAACAGAAGCCTGCAGGGACGAAAAGGGTAACATAATAGTAGAATCGCAGTCGGTGCTGAGGATATGGAAGGAACACTTCTGCAGACTGCTAAACTGCGATGATGTCCAATATTCCGCTGTCAGGCAGAATGAACCATTCAACAATGACGATGATAGCCAAGATTCCCGTCAACTCTATCAGAATGAAGCGATATCTAAACTTAAATCCAACAAAGCTGCTGGAGCCGACGGCCTTGCCGCGGAACTTTTTTAAGGCAGGAGGTGATGAGCTAGTAAGGAGCATGTACCAGCTTATCTGTAAAATCTGGTCGGAAGAATGCATGCCCGACGAATGGAACGTCAGTATTGTTTGCCCGATCCTGAAGAAAGGAGACCCTATGAACTGCGCCAACTACAGAGGTATAAGTCTTCTCAACATCTCATTTATCTGCCGTATTATGTGAACGTCTTAAACCGATCGTCAAGAACCTTATCAGTGCGGTTTCAGGCTCGATAAGCCCACCATTGACCAAATATTCACACTACGGCAGATCTTGGAAAAAACCAATGAATATGAAATCGATACGCACCACCTTTTCATCGATTTCAAAGTTGCCTATGCGTTGCCTATGGCATTCCTGCCAAACTTGTCCGTTTATGCAGGATGACGATGGAGAACTCTCGCTGCTCCATCAAAGTCGGAAAGAACACCACCGAACCGTTCAATGTCAAGAAAGGTCTTAGAAACGGTGACGCGCTATCATCTCTTTATCATTATACTTGAAAGAATTGTACGAAACTCACAAGCCAACACCGGAGGTACAATCTTTTACAAGTCTGTGCAACTACTCGTTTACGCCGTCGACATTGACATAGTCGGAAGGCGGGCGTTTGCGAGTATTGAGACCGAGGCAGCAAAGATGGGTTTAGCAGTCAACGAAGGCAAAACAAAATATATGCTGTCAACAAAAAAGGACACCCAACATCGGCGTCTTGGACAGAACGCCATAATAGACAGATATAATTTTGAGGTGGTAAAGGAATTTGTCTACCTAGGCTCTATGGTGAGCTCCGCAAATGACACCAGCGGGGAGATCAAACGAAGAATTACTCTTGCCAATCGTTGTTTCTATGGGGTAAGAAGGCAACTGAGTAACAAAGCCCTATCACGGACTACTAAGGTAACTCTTTATAAGACGCTAATCATCCCAGTCCTGCTGTATGGTGCAGAGGCATGGACAAAATCGGATGAGGATGCCCTTGGTTACTTTGAGAGAAAAGTTCTTCGAGTGATCTTTGGTCCCGTCTGCATAGACGGCGAGTGGAGGAGAAGATATAATGCCGAGCTATACGGCCTTTACAATGACATCGACTTAGCCAGAAGAGTTCATATACAACGACTAAGATGGCTGGGTCATGTAGAGCGTCACCCCGGATGGACGGCGCAGTAAAGGACGACCTCGCGGAAGGTGGCGCAAACAAGTGGAGGGGGACCTCAACCAACTTGGCGTGGAGGCAGCTGGCTCATAACCGGCTTGGCTGGAGAGGTTTGGTGATTGAGGCCCAGGTCCACCCCGGACTGTAGCGCCACCTATGTATGTAAGTAAGTACTGCCTTGTCCAGTGACTAATAAAATTCTCAACACCTAAGTCGGTAAGAGCTTCCTGAATCGCTTCAGTTAGGATGCTATTAAACGCGCCTTCAATGTTTAAGAGGTAGCTAGGGTATACTGTTTGAATAGTATTTTCAATCGTTTGCAACACCTCGTGGAGGGCCGTTTCTACGGATACCTCTTTGGTGTACGCGTGCTGGGATGTGGATAGTAAGGAAGTTTCGAGAATCTGTCTTATGTTAGCAACTGAGATACGTTCCAGAGTCTTAAGTAAGAAAGAAGTTAAGATAATGTCCATTCCATCTTTCGGAACAAAAAACCACTCGAACGCATCTCTAACTCAAGAGGACATAATTCACCAGTACGGCTTCTAAAAATCGATACTAGCCAAGGGACTACGCGTCAAGACCGACTGATGATGGTAATAGCCCATGAGATTTTTTTCTCTGTTATTAGTGATTATATTTCATTCCATGATGAAGGCTCCGGACCGTAAGATCGGGATGCGTTCATGCAGCCGACCTTCAATCTGGAAAATGAGTGTTCATCAAAAAGTCTAAGGTTTCTGCAGAAGATTCTGTCTGACCTTTTTATAAACGACGGGCTGGAGTATTCCTTATACAGAATCTTACCTAATCTGCTGGAGTTACTGATGCATTCAATGGAATAATAGTATTCCATAGATCCCTGTATCCTGGCAGTTTTGATGGAAATTATGCCTATAGTAGATATTCCCAATAATTTTTCTCAATATTTTATCAGTGTATCGGAAAATCTTCGCTACCCCCTTTGGCGGTAATGATGTTTTACTTGCACCTATGTATAAGGGCAAGATTGGTCTCGAGATTTTGATCAAACTTGACATTACTACAAGGTGGTGCAAAAGTAATGTCATAATGTGAATTGGCTGCGACTTTGTTAGAAATTAAAAAAATTGGGCTCTGTTTTCGCGAAAAGTTTACTTGAAGGCGTAAAATTGATGACATTAAGTTGAAAAAATGATATCGGTCTAATGACTAATTCTTGGGGAGATGCACATTTGCGGCATTTTTAATTGTTGCTCGCAAAACATCTGGCTCCAAATTGGCGATTTCTTCTTCAATGTTGACTTTCAAGACTAGCAAGGTTTGTGGTTTGTTGTGGCAAACGCGAGATTTCAAAAAGCCCCAAAGGAAGAAGTCTGACGCCGTCAGATCTGGTGATTCAAAATCTCCATTGTTGCCCCAGCAGGACGGTTGCTCCATCCAGCAACTTGCGGGAACAAAGACTCGTTTAACATCTGTCTGTAGCGCTCACCAGTTACGGTTACGTTGGTGCCCTCGGCGTCCTCAAAAAAATAAGGGCCAATCACTTTATCACTGCAAATGCCGCTCCAAACAGTCATTTTGAGAGGATGCAATGGCTCTTCTTACATTTCATGCGGATTCTCCGTGTCCAAGAAACGCAAATTTTCTTTATTCACATAACCACTTAAGTGGAAATGGGCTTCGTCGCTCATTTTAATTTTGGATACGAAATCATCCTCGTCTTGCACCAGGTTTAACAGAGAATGGAAGTAAGTTTACCTCACTTGACGGTTAGCAGGCAGCAATTGGTGAACGGTTTGCACTTTATAAAGGAACATCGTCAGATCTTTCACCAAAATTCGACGCAACGATCGTCTGCTGATGCCAAATTGTGTGTCTCGTCGATGTTTGTGGACTCTCCTCGGCTACTGCAGTGATATTCTCGGCCGAACGAGGAATACAGGGCCGGCCACTTCTTGCAACATCTCTAGTGGGCCCAGGTTGCACGAGACGCTCTGTCAAACGATTAATTGTTCGCGCACATGGTGCAGGACGACGAGGAAAACGACGACGAAATTCACGCTGCGTTAAAACAACAGACCGGAAATTGATCAAATAAGCAGTGACAATAATTCCGTGTTCTTCAGGTGTGTATCGCTCCATTGCTTGTTGTCAACTAATTCTCTATCTGTCAACAACATAAATGTGAAAGCACAATGACATTTGACGCCATTTGCAAAAGTTATGGCACGTTCACATTATGACATTACCTTGCAGAATGGAGAAACTCAAAGAAATGGGTTTCTTAATTCTGGCTGTCTACCTGTCGACCGACTGCAGCCTTAGATAAATGGATTTTCTTGAAACTTCATATCCAGGATCAGTAGATTCAGAACTCGGGGTGAAATCGGAATTTTTATTCTAACCCCAAAATTAATGGTACAATTTTCTCAAAAACGGATCAAATGATTTTTATCAAATTGTATATGATTTTTCAAAAAAATACATTTCTGAGAATTGGCTATTTCTCGTCTATGATTGGTTTTCTTTGAAAACTTGAGTTAAGCCCGTAGGCCATATGTTTTCAGAATGTTTTACAATTTGGTACTGTAGACATGCTTCACGAAGTAGCAACACCCTCCTGTATAACGAAGTTTCAGTATTTACATAAGAATGTGGCATAATACCGAAATGAAGCGTACCCTAGGAAAGTTGGGCAGCATAATTTAGAATGTTTAATTAAAAGTCTTGTGTAAACTTTTACTGATCACTGCATCCTTGTCTGTAATTTAACACCACTGCTAACAAATCAGTCTAGTA
Organism: Pocota personata; assembly: GCA_963082735.1. Taxonomy (NCBI): domain Eukaryota; kingdom Metazoa; phylum Arthropoda; class Insecta; order Diptera; family Syrphidae; genus Pocota; species Pocota personata. The sequence goes on from OY720430.1 coordinate 205,112,313, forward strand.
TCAATGACAACTTCTCTCTGGCAAATGTCATGTACAAACGGAAGTGGTTTGTAGAGAAAGTTGCAATTCTAAAGGGGAAAACATTGTATCCAAAAAGATCCCAAGCCCCGGCCCTCCTCTCTCTCTGTTGTTGACCGAAACAACAGCAGAGAACTCGCAGTACTCACACGTACACAAATGGCAAAAGGCAAACACAACAAACGGTAGTGTTCTGCACTTTCAAGGATGCTTAAGCACTCTTTCATGGTAGTGGCAGCAGCCAGCCAGGAGTAGTCTCGGGAATTGTACCAAATGCACAGACTACCTACTCACACTTCATGGGATTTCTCTGCACCACCATACTGTTGCACTTGGGTTCATTTACCCCTTCGGCAGTCGATGACTGTGGCTGTGGCTGCGACTTCATCTTGTAGGACTATGCTCCAGCGGAGCACAATTACACTACCTTAAACCGAGTTACCTACTTATGAGTGGTTTCACTCCGGAACTTTTAAGCCGCACGCCGGCCGCTGCAAGCTGCACCGGCACCATCTTCAGGTGCATACAGTTCGGCAAGGGATTCCAATTAAAAGTTCACATAATTGCTTTTATGCACAATTGCGTTCGGTATACTAAATATGCAAACGACGCGCTGGCAGATGTTACCTTTGCTTCAAGGAGTGTGATTGTGCCAAAGCAAAACATTGCCTCACCTTACAGCAAGGTCCCTTTACGTGTGGAACGCTTACAGTCATCGGTGCCATTGCGGGTGGGGAAATTTGAATTTATTCCCATTATTGTCTAGATCTGGAGGTGACTGTATAGACACTATGCGAAGGAGCAAAGCGCACTCAAGGGATTATAATGGAATGTTCTAAGAGATTTGCAATTCTACTATTATTGTGACAGCTGATGTTCTACATGATGATTGTTGTCATCGTCGTCGTGTCGTCCTTATAGATGGAGTTGTGGCTTAATTTTGCGATCTTCTCACAATGCCACCGCTCACAAATCGTGTCCCAAATGAGATGGAAATTAATGTGGGTAAGCAATCTGCGTGTTTTCCGCTCTAGAAAGTTGTCCTCTAACCCAGGTTTGCTTGTTTGCATTCAATTTGTGATGGAATTGGCGATGGAAATTGCTATTGTTATTTGGAAGCGATACTTTGTTTGTATGGTCATGAGGTAACTATCATTAAGGAAGTTCACTCATGCTCGAAAAAGTTGTATTGGTTGAGGTAACCTATACACAAGACGTGATGAAGATTGATCCAAGAACCTAAGAATCTATGGAGAAGGTATATCTATTTCATAAAATTAAGAACATTGACGATGTTAAGGAGGTCATTCACCGTTGATGAATGTATTTACATTCATGGGTTCATTATAATAAATCTCTCTCTTTGAAATGAAGAGTCTTGTAACCGCCGGCATTAAAGATTGATTACCGCCTTTCAAGCTATCAATGAAATCTTACATATGAGTCGAAGGATAATTACTCGTATTTGAATCGCTTCAGGCTCTCTGGTTTTACTTACATTATTTTTCATGGAGAACATGTCAGTCGTGATATTTTATCTTTAGGATTTGATTTATGAACAAAATGCAAAATATTGCGACAGGTATAATACGCGAATCTATAACGTTGAGCCAGCGCCCCTGAGATGTTTGTAGATGCCCGTTGATTTTGGTCTAGAAACGTTGGGCTGAGATTGCAAGTAAGTGTGGACTGCTCGTTTCTGTATGCTACCGAGCAGATGAAGAGAATGTTTTGGGATCGAACTCCAAACATAAAAACAATACTCAAGTCGAGGTATAATTTGTGCTTTTTATAGGAGAAGGAGCTGTTGGTCTGTAAAGTATCTCTAAATAGGTAGCTCATCTTTGGATGCCGATTTTGCAATGTTGGATATGTAATCGTGCCAAGTTACGTCAGAATTTACTGTGATGCATGGTCTCTTTAGGATGTATAATTTGGCTATTCATTTGAAGCTGTAGTTCAGTAGTAGAATTCTTTCTGGAAAAAGGCGGTAAATTGGGTTTTTCTTCACATTGAAGTTGACTAAAATTGCTTTTCACCACTGCACGATTTTGTCCAGGTCTTCATTTAAAGAGTTGATTTGGTTGCATCTCTGACGATGTGATGTATTTGCACTCACTGGTATGTTGTTAGGCAGCTGTCATCGGCAAAATTAAAGATTTTGCTGTTTGTTGACTCCAGAAGGTTGCTAATATGAAGTGTTGGTGAAAGTATGGAACCCTGAGGCATTCCAACATTTACAGAAAATGTGTCGGAAGACACACCATCGACCAACAACTTGAATTGATTTCTTATGAAGAATATTTCCCATTCACACCGGACTTGTTGTGGTAGTCCATAGGAGGCTAGCTTGTTTAATAGGGCACCAAGAGGGGTTGACACCTCTTCAAAATTTTTGAGTTGTTCAGGGCAACGGCTCTTGATTTCTCATATTGTTTGATGGCTGAGATCCATAGGTGGGTTACTCAGCTCAGTAGATCTTCAGTTGAATGGCGGCTGCAAAAACTATACTGCCGGTCACTTATCAGTCCATGTCCTTCCAGGTGCTTGATTATTTGAGCATCGAAGGCTTTACCACTACTTTAGATACGATGGACAGTAACGATATGGGACAGTAGTTTTGCAGCAAGTTCTGGTGCACAGTTTTTGAGGACTATGGCTGGTATTCTGTCAGGTCAGGTTTAGTGGCTCAAGCGGAATAAATCGGCAATCATGATGGAATGCAAAGACTTTACAATTAAACTGGGATCACTTATAAAAAGAGCGTGAAACTCCTCAAGAAATAGATTAGATCCGCGAAAAAGAACCTATGGAGACATTTTTGCGGATCAATCGAATTAACTAACCAATTCGTCTAAAGAAAGTGAATCCTAAAGCACCAACGTCTTCTTTTAAGAGAAGTGATGATAGCTGGACTAACTCGCACACTAAGAGATACTGGACATTACGAGTATATAGTGAGCACATATTTATCTAACTACACAGCAGCTTCCGGAAATGGTTCCTCCGACGATATAGTCGACGAACGCAAGATAGCTTAGGCAATTATAGCAGTTGGTTCATATAATTCAACAGGAATGGATATTGATGTTGCAGGAGTGTCTTAATACGATTTTCACATGCTTTTTTATCCTCAAAGCCAGGAAAGCTAATCACAATACCTAAAACAACTAAATATCAATCAGTCTTTCGTTCTTTCTGTTTAAAGCACTAGAAGGCTTGATGGCCACGGTAAGGGTAACTCTCTATCTAAATAGCAGCATGTGTGTTTGAAAGGAATGACGTTATACAAATCAGTCTACATGGGACTTCTCTCTATACCCGCTCTACAAATGAATTAGACTTACACTTAGGTAGCAATACGAAAAACTCAATCATAAAACAAACAAATTCTTAAAGTGCGCGTCGGGTTTCCCGCGTTTAGTGTTCCGCGCCATCATTTTAAGTCCTCACACGGTTCACACGAGAATCACTAAAGAGATTTTGATAAAATTTAATTTGCATTGGCATATGTACTCGTATATCCTGATATGTAGCTCATTTCGCCTAAAAACTATCAAAGCCTGGTCAAGTGTGAGTGGGATGTGGGGCGAGTTTCAAAAATTTTTAAATCACTTTTGTTAGCCGCCTAACTCAAGAACTTCTGAACAGATCTCGATAAAATTTGGCGTGTTAGTAATTCCACTTCAAATTCTTCAAAATTGAATGGAGTTGGAGTACGATATGATTACGAGTATATATAGGTTAGTTACATGATCCTTTAACTCCTCCTGGGGCATAGGGCGTCAACAAGTTATGCTGTGACTACGATTTAATATTCTGAGACTGCGCTTCTCTCAATAAAGTTGACCTCCATGTTATTCTTGGCTACCCAGGGACTGCTTCACTATGTTGACATTTGGTTTCCTCTAGTCGTACTTCACAGCTATATATTATTGAACTCGTTGGAAGTTCAACTCCAATTTGATATGTCTCATGATGGGGTGTATGCCTGGCTGGAGGCATTTTCAGTCCACCTCGTAATATTTTTGTGCAAAATTTCAGCTCTAAGTCAAACCCCTTAGTACTGCTTCTCTCTACGTTCATATGGCTTCTTGTGGTGGGAAAGATTTCAAAAATATTAGAGGAATATGGCTTCAGAGTGAAGGCCTATGCTGATAATATTATTTTGTTATCTTAGTATCAGGTCGATTCCTTTCAGTAGAAAGTAAAAGACTCAACTAAGCACTACTACTGTTTTTCAAAGACAGAAATTGTGCTTTTCACTACGCGAATATCTATCTCTGTATTCAAATCCCCGAAAATTGGAGGAGTTGATTGAATCTTCCAAGGACATTAGTGTAATTTTAGATTTATAACTGACAACACAGATGATCGCCGTAAGAAAGCATGCATAGCCTTCTGCTCATGTAAAAGCGCATTCAAAAACACCTGGGCTTCAAACCAGCTATAGTGTACGAGTACTGGTTTTTAATTTTAATGGCGGAGACACATTTTAACACATGACTCGAAGATTTCATTGAAGAAGAATTGCTATTTTTCGAACTACACCAAGGGGCAACTTGCATCGGATAAAATGATGTCTCATTCCACTGAACCTCAGCTAAAACTGATATCAAGCTAGGGGAAGAGGGACTATATACCTATATATATAGGTAGACAGCAGCACCCTATGGTCACTCTTTGGTGAGATGCTGCCAGAAAACAATCAGAAACGTCTTTGACAGCAGATGCACTACCAGAATTCCTGACAGAAACGATTGGGTAAACCGACAAATACTAGCAAAGAAGATACTGGAGTCTACAGAATGAATGTTGGGGCAGAAGCAGAGGCTTACTGTGATTGTAGCGGCTGTAAAAATGATCAAAGCGGAAAAGTTATTACTGGGTATGAAGACAGCCAGGCGGCCGTTAACGTGGATTCAGTAGGATTTCAGATCAAGACTATTAAAACCCTACAAGTGTCACATGAATGAGACATTGGCAACTAATGCGGTGTATCTATGCTGGGTGCCGCGGAATACCTATGGATATTCCAGGTACAGAAGTGAATGAACTTGCAATGAAATGATTGAAATTGCATTCTTCTCTTGCTCTGCACTGACGAAGGGCCTAGAAGTAGGGTGTTTTGGGGGGAGCCGTGGGCAATCCGCACTCCAAATGTGTGGTGGAACAGCAACCAAAAAAACCGCGCCACGATAAAATGAAAAGCTACTTTATTAAAGTAAGTGATGCTCGGGCATATCTTACTTCATCGAGCGGTGTCAGTAAAAGAGAACGAACAAAGGAAGAAAATGGCTGATTGCCGGAAAAGGAGTATATAAGCAAATGAGTGAAGTGAGTGGGGATCGATCAAATTTGGGTGTAATCGACACGTGGTGCCATCTGTGTATTCGACGCAAGATGCGCAGTGGATTGAGCTAAGGGTGCTCTGCCATTAGTTTGGCTTAAACATAGGGAAAGGATCCACTTGGATACATGCTCAAATGTGAAATCCTGTGTCTTGTCTACGAAAAGAAGAGATCCATTTCAATAACATCAATATTGAGTAATGCACCATTTGGCATTCATTCAGAGCTTTTTCATTCAATCCCAAATGACTTGTATAAGCTGCAGGGAAGAAGAAAAAATTGAAACTGCCCGTTATCTGCTGTACGAATCTCATGACCTTGTCGACAAAAAATGAGGTGAGAACGCCGATCTGGAGGACTTATGTAAAACTGAGCTGAAAGATTCCTGAGATTTATATCAATGTCTGTGTGGTTCTAACTAATCAGTATTTTTGTTTTTTGTAGGTTCTCAAGGAAATTGAAAATCGGCACCATTGACACATCTATCATACATAATCGAAGCTTCCCAACTCGGTCTACAATCCGATTCTGATCTTTTGCAGAGTTCTGCCCAAATGCAAAACTTTAAAACAACGAGTAATAATATGCCAGAAAGAAACATCTAGGCTTCACGTTCTTTACAAACTTATGCAAAATAGGGGGGGCTTTAAACCAAGAGAATAAAATATTCTGCTCAAGGCTATTCTCAACAGAAGCACTGAACATCCCGAATGTCTGTTCAATCAATATTTCTGCTTTTCATTTTATTTATTTTATTTTATTTTTTTTTTCTAGATGCAAATACCTAGATGTAAATGTAATTTGGTAGAATTGCGTTACATAAAAAAAAAAAAAATTCAATATCCCCCTTTGAAATCTATCCTGTATCTATAGCTATTGCGCATCCTGCTTTTAGGGATTGTGTGTATTCAATAGGCATGGTTCGTCGACACTTAATCTAATTTGCATACACATTCAGAGTCAAATTTAATTTCCGCTTTTAAAAAAAAGATATAACATATTTTGTTTTAGTCCATGAAATATACACAATAAATGTATGAATAACATAAGCTACAGAGGTGATACATGTTGTTTTGAAAAGGATTCAATTTAAATTTCGTTTTTTTTTTTCTTTTTTTGTGGAATTAAAGGAAAATTATTTTGAAATATTGACATCTAGATAAACAAATATGTATTTGTTAGATACATGATATAAAGGGTGTCCCAAAATTCACGCAAAAAGTAATTTTGATAGAAAACACAGCCTTTTAATTAAAAATTGTAAATGTTGTATTGATTCAGTATAGGTTTATGTATGGAATAGCATATCGGGTAAATGGCCTGACCACGGCTTTGCTGACCCTTTTGTCGAAATTTTCTATGACCTTTTTGCATAAATGTGGCTGAATTTCCTTAAAACAGCGCTCAATTTGCTACTTCAAGGCGTGAGTGATCGTGGACTTACGAAATCTCAAAGAAAAAAGTCCAACGGTCTTAAATCGCATTATCTGGGCGGCCTCAGCTGTGATTAAAGTAACTTCGGATTTGCGCTTGGCCCTGGACTCCGACAAGATTAGTCTCATGGTTCTTTTAGACTTTTCAAAAGCGTTTGATTGTATTGCTGTTGAAATTGAAGAATCATTTTAATTTTTCAAACACCTCGCTAAAACTACTTCATGAATACCTCAAGAAGCGGATTCAAGTAGTTGAAACGGAGCTCATCGTCCATCCGTTATTAACTTTGGTGTTCCACAGGGTTCTGTACTGGAACCCTTGTTGTTCTCCATGTACATAAATGATCTTTCGGAAACAACTGTTAGTGGTAATGTACTTATGTATGCGGACGATGTTTTAGTTTATATCTCTCATCTAATTGGTTTAATGAAGGACTGTGTGGCTAGAATGAATGATGATTTACAGAGTATACAACTATTGTCTGACTTAAATAAACTAAAAATTAACCCATCAAAGACTCTAGCTATGCTATGCTCAAGAAGAAGAAGAATGATAATCCTCTAGAATAAACCCCAATAGTTTTAAATGGAGATATTATTCCGTTCGTGAACGAGGTTAAGTACTTAGGTTTCAGTATAAATACAGGGTGGCTGATGAAAGCCGCTACCAAAAAAAAATTTAATAACTTTTTTTCTATTTAATGAATCTGGTTAATTTTTTTTTTTATTTTGCAGATTGATTTTTAGATTTAACAAAAATGGATAACTGGGACACTGAAACAAGAATTTTGATTGTCCGCCGCTATCATGCACTGGAGTCCGTAGTTTCGGTTCAAAGAGAGTATAGGCGCACGTTTGGCGGCAATCCTCCGAGCAGATGGACCATAATGAGACTTGTTAACAATTTTGCCGAGCATGGGACAGTCGAAAGAAGACCTTACCATCGAAACCCTTCAGTTCGGACGGAGGAAACAATCGCTGCTGTAGCTGCTGCCATACAAAACAATCCAAGAGTTTCGACAAGAAGCTTATCTGCTCAAATGGGTATAAGCAGACAGTCATTGCAGTCAATTATGCACAATGATTTGGACTTATTCCCATATAAAATTCAAATGGCCAACAAACTGAATGCAGCAGACTTGCCGATTCGCTTGGAATTTTGCCAGAAGATGCTTCAAATGGTGGAAGAGGACGGAAACATGTTGAACTGTCTTTTTATGTCTGACGAGGCCCATTTCGATTTAAACGGCAACATAAACAAACAAAATTGTCGAATATGGAGTGCTTCCAACCCACTGATACTCCATGAGACGGAATTGCATCCACTTCGTGTCACAGTGTGGGGTGCAGTTTCATCACGCTGCATTGTCGGGCCCTACTTCTTCGAAGAAAACGGTCACACCGTTACGGTTACTGGAGACTGTTACTTGAGCATGTTGAGAGAGTTTTTCTATCCAGAATTACGCCGAATGAGAATTTCTTTCAACTCTGTGTGGTTTCATCACGCATAGCATTCATTACATAGCCCGGCCTGTTATGACAGAATTGCGACGAAAATTTCCCAATAAGCTGATATCCAGAAACTCCACATTCCGTTGGCCCCCCAGGTCGCCTGACCTTACTGCACCTGACTTTTTCTTGTGGGGTTATTGCAAACAGGAAGTCTACAAAGCAAAACCAACAAATTTGAATGAACTAAAGCACTCCATTCGAGAAACAATTGCGGCTATTCCTGTCTCAACTCTCCAAGCAGTAATGAACAACTTTTTGGTAAGATGCCGCACATGCATCAACGAGCAGGGGGGCATTTAAATTCCATTATTTTTAAAACTAATTAAGCTATATTTAATAAAATTGAATGAGCTTTAACATGAATAAAAGAAAAATGAATTCCATACACTGAAAAAAAGTTATTTGAGTTTCTTAATGTAGCAATATTCATCAGCCACCCTGTACTAACATGACTTGCTGTAATGATATTTCAGATACTGTAAAAAGAATTTATGCCGGATTACATCTCAAACACTTAATAAAGAGTCTGATTATGCTATTTTTCACGTTTAATTGTACCGTATATCCTTGCCTGGATTACGAATGTAATCGTAAGATAAACGTAGCTTTTAATTACTGCATAAGATTCATTTATAATATTGCAAGATATACCAGTGTTTCACATCTTAAAGCTTCACTATTGGGAATGAATATAGATGATTATTGTAAATTTAGGAATATTTTAAAACTCCATGATACGAGTATAATTCACAATAAGTGTCCTGAGTACTTAACAGAAATGCTTCATTTTACTCATTCTCGTAGAGGTCTGAAAATGATTCTACCACGTTTTTCACACACTACTCGTATTGCAGAGCGATCTTACTTTGTATCAGCATTTCGACTCTGAAATAGTCTTCTAGTTGAATTGCAAAGAATAAGCTCATCAATCATATTTCGGGGGAATGCTAATACATATGCATAATAAAATGAAATGAAATAATTTTTTTTTTTTTTAATCGAATTACACACGCCAGTTGTTTGGTGTTACCTACCCCAGTAAAAAAAACCGTGAGTTAGGCTCGGCTGGAGCACAGTCCATGTTCTGTGCCCTTACGAAAAGAAAAAAAGGACAAAAAGGAAAAAAAGGAAAAAAAAGAAAACACCTCCTTAATCAGGACCGATTTATGTAAGATCGACAAATGATTTTTCTTTCTTATATATTTAAAATCACGTTGAGGAAAGTTTCATATTATAAGTACTTTCCATAGCTTTTAGACTATTAGCTTCTGAGGCTTGGTTCTTCTCAATCTCCGGATATTGTCTCGTACATTTAAGACGGTTTCTACCTAGGAGTTGATGTGATTTTGCAGTCGCTGATTGTGGGACACAGCGTGCTTTCTAACCACTCCCGTCACCATATCTACTTGTAGGTCACGGTGCAAATCGCTATGTTTTATATACCAAGGGGCATTTATTATTCCACGAAGGACTTTGCTTTGGAATGTCTGTATAGTTTGAATATTTGTTTTCTTTGTGCAGCCCCATAATTGGATGCCGTACGTCCAGATAGGCTTCAATACTTGCTTATATAGCAAGAATCTGAGTTTCTTTAAAGTTAAGTTCTTCTCTTTTCTTTTTAATGCGCTCTTTCCATTTTAGCTTTACGTCCAAAGTTATTCCAAGGTACTTTGCTGTATTGGCATAGGGTACAATATATCGGAAGATTATTTATCTTTTTATTTGTGAAGTTTATATGAGTTGACTTTGTCTGATTGAGTTTGATACGCCATTGTTGCGTCCAATTACTTACTCTATTAACTGCGTTCTGCAGTTTCTCTGTCGCCTTCACAGTGCATTTATCACGTGCTAATATTGCAGTGTCATCTGCAAAGGTAGCCATCATGGCATTATTGTTCACAGGAATATCCCTGGTATACAACAGATATAGTGTTGGTCCTAAGACACTTCCCTGTGGAACACATGCTTCAATTTTCTTTAGTTTTGAATATTCTTGTTCGTATCGGACTCGGAAGAGTCGATTTGGAATATAGGATTTCAGTTTTTCGTAATACTGTCTAGGTAAATCCCTATGCAGTTTATACCGAAGGCCCTCATGCCAAACCTTGTCAAAGGCTTGAGCAATAAAAATAGTGCCGAACAGACTTGTCTTTCTTCCAGTACTTTTGCCACTATATCCGTAATTCGGTGTACTTGGTCTATCGTGGAATGTTTATTTCTAAATCCAAACTGATGATTCGGGATTAGACTTCTTTCTTCGATGATTTTGCTAAGCCTTTCAGGAGTAATTTTTCGAAAACCTTTGCCATAATTGGTATAAGGGATATCGGTCTATAAAAAGTTACTTCTGTTGGTGGTTTTCCTTGCTTTGGTATTACAATTACTTCAGCACTTTTCCAACGATGTGGGACATATCGGGTCATTAGACATGCGTTTATTATAAATTGAAGTTTTTTTAAGGCTATTAATGGCATTTCTTTCAAGACCTGGACGGTTATTAAATGGTAACCTGGTGCTGACACATACTTCTTACATCTCTGAGCGTGACAACAAATTCTAGATTTTCAGAAGCTGTACTTGGCGAGAATGGTTTGAAAGCTTTCCATAGATGTCCTGCGAAATAAATGAAATCTTTTAATTCCATGGGGTATTTTGTTTCAGGTTTTCTCCTGTTCAAATTAGTTGGTGTGCTTTCCTCTGTTACCTCTTGAATATAAGCCATGATAGCTTTTCTCTGAATTCAGTCCAGTTCGTTCGGATATTACTCTTTTCCTGCACGACTATAGGTCATAATTACCTTCAACTCTTGATTTCATTTAATAAGAAAAGTCAATAAGGTCTCGTACTTTGTTTCCACCGTTTTTTGATTTTAACTGAACGAATTTCAACCCAATACTGTTGTACACGTACCATGTACTGACGAGTTGAAGAGGCATATTTTCAAATCTCTAGTCATGACGGACTGTAAAGCTACTTTCTGTATCCAAACTACAGTTCTGGCATCCACTTATATTTTTTAAGCCAGATCCTTGTGTATTATGTAAACTTTCTGGTTGAATGAAAATAATTCAATAACTTTGAGTACATGAGGATTATTATTCAAGTAAATTCCACGGTTGTAGTAGTCGTTCCTTTACAGAACCTTACTGGAAGAAAAGAAAATCGGACACGGATATCGATTCCCTCACCTGGTAATGGATTAATTATAGTTTCAATATAAACATTATATAGTACTAGCATATCGTTATCCCGGAACGATACTTTCATCATTCAACCTGGGTGCTTCATGGTCATAGTGTAAGCCACATCAAGTGGGCAGCAATTCAAAATTCATTTGAATGTTAAAAATGGATTACCTACTTCGTGGGTTGGATGCGCCCATCAAACCGTAAAGCCCTTAATGTGTCTCTACATATACGCAGATACACAAATATACGTATGAGTACATGTATTGGAAGAGAAATTGATGCTCTCTATAGCAATTAAGGACATTCATATCGATCACTCACTATTTCTCAGCTTCTATCTCCTGGTAGCGCGACTGCCAATTTGATTCGATTATAATTGCGAGTGCATATGACAGTTGAACGATTCTGGGTCCATAATTGGCATATCATTACTGGGTTTCATATGAAATGATATTCGAATAACATTGAAGCACGAATATACGCAACGAACAGTGGAGCATCAAGAATTTTCATCTACAGACTTTCATTTGAATTGATTTGGATGAGATTTGAATGCAACATTACTGGAATGTTGGGGACTTTTTTGCATTAATTAATGGAAGCATAACTACAGCGTATTGGGTTAATTGATTGGACTTATAAATCCACGGTTCTGGAATTATCGCTTCAGTGAGATAAAAGGGTTAGTGCTGCATAATAATAACAATTTATCGAGATACAAAATAAATTTTCGTTAAGATCCTTCAGATATAATCGAAGTTCAATTTAATACTTCGCTGCAATTCCAAGCATGATCGATTTAGCATCGAATTGATTTCGCATAAACAACTTCTGGTACTTCAAGAGTGGCCTACTGATCTGTATCTGCCAGTGTTAGTCAAGGAGCTATACAGGTAACAGTTGAAGTAAGCAATTATAAAAATACATTTTGAAAATTTAAAAATAGCTCTTGGTTAGGAAATGAAAATGAAAATATTGTGGGTTATGTACGAGAAATGGAAAATCCGATGAATTTGTACTCGCAGATGTGTAATGTGTCAAAAATATGTACGAGTACGTATAATGGTATCTTGCTTCCTTAATTCGATAGCACTTCAGCTAAAACCTAGCTACAATCAACAATTCAAACATGTCTTAGATATGAAACAGTAGGAATTTTAAAAGTTCTATGCCCGGATCTTTTTGAACCACAGATTCCATGGCAGCTATGCATGAACTTAGTGGCTCTATTGTGAAGCAATCAAGAACATTTTCTAGTTCAGGATACCACTCAGTTACTTCATAAAGGGAGAACTGTAACATCTCGGAGATGGCACTTTCAGAATATTTTCATCGATGTTCTAACTATTCAGGAAATAAAGAATACATTATCGTATTGTTACCGCTGATATTTCCACATCATGAATACTGGCCTAGATTATTCACACATGATCCACCTTAATGTTGTCAATAAACCGATCGGCGGACTATAAGGATGTGTAAGTAAATGGTCCTTCAGGGTGCAAGGATAAGATGCTGCATATTTCGTTTCGATTGATAAATTCTTAGACTAACATTTCCCTTCAATAACAAGGGGCGTACAAAGGATTTACAAGAGCAATCTATGAAGATACAGGCGTCCATTCGTCTACCAACTCCTACTCTGACGTCCGCGCGATAAAACTCGGATGCCTAGTACCTCGACTTTGAGTAGAGCAGTAATCTTGAGAGGGGGAAGAGTGTTTCTACTAAAGCAACGTTTTTTTAGATTTAGGCGGAAGCGGATGATTTCTTCGGATGTAAGCTGTGGTGTATACGGTTCCAGCCAGGTCGAATTACTAAGTGAATACCTCTATGAGCCACTAGGATATATTTAAGGCTTAGATCTGTAAGAATTTCCAGTGTCAGGTATTTTGAAGAAAGATATGGTGGCAGATGAACTCTAAATGGGTCAACGACAATGCTCACATCCGCGAAGTGAGTTACTAATATCAGGTAACTTGGCTGCTTACCCTGGAAGTTTCTGCTGGTGATTGTGCATAAATGAAATACAATGTATATGCCGGTTACAAAGCAAAGACTGCTTTTAAGAGTTCCTCAATAGGTCTTACCGGCAATGTCCTACGTAAATATGACGTTCAAATAGTAGTTGGTGATTTTAAAGTAAAAATAGAAAAGGACGACATATTTTGAAAATATAGCCCACATCTTGTTAGCATACAGGCTATCTGGTGGTCTCCCGATTAACAAACGTCAACCTGATTGATCATATACTACTGTTGCACCTGCTAGCAGCTTCTCACCTTTGAGGCAAGAATACAATCTTCTTGATCATGAATACAAGAAGAAGTATATTACGGTGTTCCACAAGGATCAATACTCGGACCAGTACTCTTCATTATATATATGTACCAATGAATTGCTCAGAACTCATAGAAATTTTTTTCCCATAGCTTTCGCAGATAATACTGCTATAGTTTCAAATAAATCGCTCCAGACTGCAAACACCTTTTTACAAGAGGAATTCAGTAGAGCAGTATAATAGTGTAATGATATAGGACTTGTTATAAATGCCTCAAGCACGAAGGTTATGCATATTCGCCAGTAATAACACAAAGGGAGTGAGCTTCAAATATGGTCGAGAACCACAACTGCCCCAATAGGAATATTAATCATCGATAGTCATTTCATATGGCATAACCACATAGACAAAATAAGTGTGGACCTGAAGAAGGCAATGTTTGCAATCACTTATATAAAGAGGTGTTCCACGTTTCAAGAGCTTAAACAAGTGCACTATGCATTAGTTGAAACAAAACTCAGGTATGTTCTTCTAGATTGTCTGTAGTCAGGCAGGCGCCTAGAGCTAAAGTTTAATTATATTTACTCTGGGGTATTTAGCAGCATAATATTCTCAGTCAATAAAATAAAAAGAAAATATTAAAAAAGACAAAATTAACTTGAAAGGGTCTTCCAATAGGAACTTCCGAACTTTGACAGTTGATAGCCGCCATATTGTTGAAGCTATATCTGTCAAATTAGCTGTCGTTTATTCAGTCATATCCGTCAATCACCATGGACGGATATAGCGTTCAACAACACGTGCAAATAATAAAATTGTTTTAGCAAAATGGGTGTTCTCTTCGGGCAACGTTCCGCGCGCCTCGCCCATTTTACGATCGCCATAAACATCCTTCCGAGAGGACTATTCGCAGTGTGGTGGATAAATTTGAGTCCACTGGTTCAGTAAACGATCAACCAACAACCGTACGTCGACGAAACGCAAGATCTGCCGAAAACATCGCCGCTGTGCCTGAGGGTATGTAGGAGAATTCGAGGTAGTCGATTTCGCGTCGCTCACTAGAACTCGGCCTGCACCCGTACAAAATTCAACGACCATAGACAACGACATGTGTTCGCTGAGTGGGCTCTGGAACAGTTGGAAACTGACCCTAATTTTCATCGAAAAATCATCCTCAGCGATGAGGCCCGTCAACAAACAAAATTGTCGAATTTGGGACAATACCAATCCACATGAGATCCAAGAGGGTCCAATGCATCCTGCACGAGCGATTCGAGGGCATGGTCATCTCACGTGGAGGTGATGTAAACTGGCCACCGAGATCGTGCGATTTGACCTAGTTAAACTTTTTCTTGTGGGGTTTTCTGAAGTCACAGGTCTATGCGAATAAGTTATAAACCACAGCGGCCCTCAAAGCCAACATACTCGTAACCCATGCCATTGGTCATTGGCCTGATTTATGTGCCAGAGTCATGGAAAATTGGACATTTCGGATGCGCGCCACCCAGAGAAGCCGCGGCGGACATTTGAACGATATTATATTTCATATATAATGGCATCGATAGGTCTTTCAAACGAATAAAAAATTTCGATGATATTTTACACACGCTTTATTTTATTTAAATTTAAAGATAGGAAGCGCTTAATGAAAGACTCTTTAGTTTTTACATATAAATTATTTTACAGAAAGACTTGTTTTACTTATTTTTCCTATCAAAGCTGGCACTCATTTGCACATTTTTTTCGAAACAACAGCACTGGTTCAGCATACTTTATGCATTTAGTTTATCCTGAAAATAAGGAAGTATTATACTGATAGTTTTATACATTAGATACACACACAAGATACATTAGATATATTTATTTATTTCATCTACTAGCTAAACTATACAGATTACAAGATAAATATAAAAATTAAAAAAAAAAAAAAAAACAATGAACTTAATACTAAGATAATGCTGCCAAATTAAGTATAACACTTTTGAAGCGATCGCGAGAAAAATATAGATCAACAAAAATATAAACAACGTTGAATGAAACAATAGCTCTGGACATAGGCTCATTATGGCCGTAATTAGTTCTATGAAGAGGAAGGTTTCTTTCCCTTAAAGGTCTAGTTGGGGCATAGATTGGTACTAAGGCTAAAAGAGATGGACATTTAATGTGATAGCATAACAAGTCCCTTATCAGCATGATGTCATGAGCTTTTCTTCTAGAACATAAAGTTGATATGGCTAACAATTGACATCGAGGCCGGTAAGAAATTTCAAACTCCCAGCTAATTTTCCGGAAAATGTATTTTGTGAAACGCCTCTGGATTTTTTCAAGGCGATTTGAGTGAATTTTATAGAATGGGGTTCATATAACATCAGCATATTCAAGCAGAGATCTAACCAACGCAATAAAAAGCGAAATAAGGGTATGAAGATCCGAAAATTCCTTGCTATTTCGTTTTATAAAACCACAAAGCTTATTTGCTTTAGCGATAACGTGATCAACATGAGATGCAAAGGTGAATCTAGAATCAATTATAATGCCAAGATCTTTCACTTCATAGACTCTGTTTAATTAAATACTGGCGAAATGAGAAAAACTTCTATAAAATGATATTATACAGCATTTTCTAATATTCAAGTGTAGACAATTGTTGACGCACCAAACAGATAAGTTTCTTAGGTCGTATTGTAAAAATCGCAGTCAAGTGAAAATTTGATTTTAAGGAACAGCTTTAAGTCATCTGCATACATCAAGCAATGGCAATATTTTAATGCACATGATATGTCGTTGATAAAAATTATAAAGAGGAGCGGACCCAAATGACTACCTTGTGGTACTCCAGAGCTGCATCCAAACGATCGTGAAAAGTAATTATCTATTTTGACTCTTTGAGTCCTGCCAATCAAATAAGATGTTAATCAATCAAGCATTGCTGAGTGAAATCCAAAACATTCAAGTTTTTGTTGCAAAAGTAGATGATTGACGGAGTCAAATGCCTTACTGAAGTCAGTGTAAACACAGTCGACTTGATAACCATCTTCGATCGCATTGATGGCATAATGAGACAAGCAAGCTAAATTAGTGGTAGTGGACCTACCAGTGACGAAGCCATGCTGTGTATCACAAAAAAATTCCTTAACTAAAAATTCCATTTTTGATTTAACCATACTTTCGAAAAGCTTTGGCAAAGCGGATAGCTTGCAAATTCCTCTGTAATTTACAATATCGTTCTTAGATCCAGATTTAAAAATTGGAATAAGAAAAGACGACTTCCATTCATCAAGAAATATACCGGAGGACAGCGACATGTTAAAAATTTGATGGAGGGGATTGCAAATTGCTTGGGAACACTTTTTAAAAATTATCACAGGAATACCATCGGGGCCTGGAATTGAATTAGGCTTAAGATTATCAAGAGCCAATATAATATCCTGAAGACTTAGTTGGATGAGGCCGATATCAATTCTGCATTCGGTAGCTGGTACAAAACTAGGTGTATCGGGCTTTGTATACACAGATTGAAAGAATTTAGCAAAAAAATCTAGAGTTGTATTAACATCTCTAGATTCAATAATTTTATAAACCATGGATTTTGGCAGACCAGTTGATTTTCTTTTGCTATTTATGAAAGTCCAGAAGCGTTTGGAGTCAGTTCTTATTTGATTTTCAATTTGAATTATCTAATTTGTCTGTAGAAATTTGCTTAAGGCAAGAAAGTCCTTACGCAGTTTGTCAAAATGTACATAATCCACAGGACTACCGGAAATTTTGAAATTTTTGTGAGCCTTGTTTTTAAGGTTCTTAAGGTGAGAGAGCCTTCTATTGTACCATGGAGGCTTAGATAAATTCTCCTTCGACCTACATGGGACAAAAGTGTTAAGTCCATTAAATAATACAGACTTGAAATAATTATATGATGTGTCTCAGATTACTGTTCCAATCTATGCTATGAAGGTATTGGTGGTAATATCGTGAATATCAAAAATAAAAGCAATGTTAGATATGTGTTTTTCGTAGACATCTACTTCCCGATGGGACATAGCTTACAATAAAAATAAGTGAACTCACGACACCTGTGACGTTTAAAGAAAAACAGAGCTGTTCCACTTCACCATCTGGTAAAGGAATCTCCCAGCAGGTAATACCCCGACGAACTGCAGCGAGAATTCCTCCCCCACGATCTTCAGTAAAACACTGTAATATATATACAGAATATGTGCATCAATATAAAATTAGCTTTATACGCAAATTTGACAAAAAAATGTTTTTGTGTTTTAAGATATCCGACATCGTTACACAAAAAACTATTTTATCCATCAAAGCCTAACAAAACCAAATACCTAACAATGCAAACTCCACAACTTCAATATTAAAAAAATGAAAACAAAGTTTTGAAATCCTTAAAAAAAAAACTTAGTTTCTCACTTCAACAAAACGATGTGCTTTGAAGTTTTAATCTTCCAGATAGACACAGTTCACTAAGAAGTGATTATCCTTTGTCTTTATCCACAAACTTATTTCTCTTCATTTAACATTATTCGAAGAGAAAGTAGAAAAACACTTTCTGATTAAATTCCGGCATTTGTTTGATAAACTTTCATAAGCTCAACATTTTTTCCTCATAACGCAATGAAAAGTTTCTCTGTGACTTTTTAATAAAACATTTTTCTTGCGCATTTTATTTGTGACATGCCAAAGAAGTTTTTTTTTTTTTTAAGGACTCTTTTGTTTTAGAATCCACATGGACTCGGTGTGGTTCGTTTAACTTTAAAATTGGTCCTTCCTTGCTACTACCGAGTACTTTGTTCGCTAGAGGTTGATTTGGGTGTCTTTGTTCCACTTGCATCAACTGTAAACGGCCATTTTGTTATCTCTTTAAAAATAATCAAAGTGAGAGCCCTTAATTCAAACTATGATTAAGTATAGGTATTTTCCTCGCATTCTATCCCAAAATGAAACACTCCACAACGCACAAGAACTTAATTCAACCAGAATTCTAAAATCGCTAAGCAATAATATTCATCAGAGCTTAATTTAACCACAGAACGCGTGTTTTGGTGCTGCCAAATACCCATAAATTAACCGTTCAATGATAGATTCACAGTAAATAAAGTGGTTTGCGTTCAAATTAAACGCATTCGTGTGCATGTACTTCGTCGGTGAACTTGGTTTGGGGTGCCTGTTCATTAAGTTTCGTGGAAAGTTTATTGTTTCGCGCATAAACTCTAATTGAATCCAGACAATACCGAGGGCGCGTCGAAATTACTGATCTCATTATGGAACCCGTTTTCATTTTGGGCAAAAAGAATTTGCGGTTTTAGGTTTTAATTGGTTTTTAGCGTGACAAAGTGTGCAAACGAACGGTTGATTTAAATTAGTAAATTTATTGCTTAAAAATTGTTGTGGAAATACTCTTATGTCGATAGTACGAGTATTTTACTTCTTGTAATCAAATTGCTTGATGACGATTGCGGTATGTTGTTCTATTGCCTAATTAAAGCTCAGATTTATGAATATTTACAATGTCTAGTAAAGTGTGACCATGCTCTATGTAGGTAAAAGGGAATCCTTATTTGTTAAAAAGAGTTAGCAGAGTACAGAAGGGCGCATTGGATGTCACCGCCGTGTCACCGAGCGTAGAACTATCTGGTATGGCTAACGCTGGAAATTTCATTAGAACATTGCGGTATAGTGACAAGAAATAACGGGCGTTACTCGGGGGTTTTTGTGGAAAGGGGAAGAGACAGAGAGAAAGACAGATTGGTGTTGTTTGTTTGAAATTCAGGTGGTATTAAGTTTCAGTGAACTTCAAGGGTGGCTGTCCAGATAACTGGGGAGTATTTTTTTTGTTTCGCTGTTATTGCCGTTGCTTATGATTCACAGTATTTTTTCCATCCTCCTGATGTCATCATCACGATCAAGTTGCATTTTAGCCATATGACCACCCTAATGCCAGTGTTATGCCTTCGCAGTAGAGTTGACTTAGCTTTCGCAAGTGATCGACTTTTTTAATTTATTTCATGCGAAATAAATAGATGATTCTTGACATCAGGATTCGAACCGTGTACTAACAGCGTGACAAGCGATGATGTCACCACTACACCACGGCTACCCTTGGTTTTTTTTTTTTTTTTTATGCGGAGTAAGTATTTTGGACACCCACCTTGAGCTGATTTTTGACATTCCAAGATGATAGTGTAGATTTTTGATTTTTTCCGCAATTTCTTTTAATTTGAGTCGACTTTCATGAGGGAAAATTCGACTTTTAAAACAATTTCGTGTATTGTGGCGTTACTTCCAGGGCGGTAATCGTCTTCTAATGACTGTCTAGCTTATTTGTAAATCATAGTATTACCGTAAACTGTTTGCATTTCACTTAGTATATTCTTCATACTTTTTCCTTGTTTGTGACGAATTTAATTACTGTACTGAGCTCAATATTTTGCATTTTTAAAATCACCACAGACATGAACTTATTTTTTTGACTACTGCACTTTGACTACTAGTTCGTAAATCAATACGAAACTTCAACAAAAACCATTTGCAACGACACAATCGGACAGAAACTTAGATTTAACAGAAGATAACAATATCCAAACTCAAATCAACGAAGGCGGCGGTTTAGCTGCCAAATTATTTATAAGCCATTGGGGGACAATTTGACAAAAAAAAATAGAAAATCTTCAGAATTTTTTCGAAAAAGACTGACTTAAAATAAAAATTCGTAAAATCGTGCTTACTTCAAATTTGAAAGAAATCTGTCTGCCAAATGTTTTCATAATGTTCAGAGGCCTTAAGCATGGACCAAAAATTATTTACTGGTGCCTTTCTAGCAAACAAAAGTCGAGAATCTACACAGATACTCCTGAAACGACCAGACTTGAAGAGCTGCGAAAATGTAAGAATATGAAGAAATTGGAGCAGGAACGACTATTAAGAGCCAAGGAGATAAAATGTGCTCTATCACATTCATCACAATCCGGATCAAAACGTAAGCCAAGAACACCATCTGAGAGTAGCAAATCAGCACTGGCGATCAGTAGCATGAGGCCATACATTTTGCAATCGATTTTCACTCTTTATACCTGTTGGAAATGTTGTACCCGGAAACTTTTACTACCCGTGAACAAGTACATATTTTCCCAATAGGACGTCATAAAATTAAAGGGTAAATAAGAAACTACCGTTGGAATTTCCCAAGATCAAACGCCGCTAGGATGAGCGATTTTTTTAAAAGTTCATCAGCGATTTTTTGAAAAGTTAAAAAAGCTTTGAAAGGAACTGTTTTTTTATTTAGTTTAAACAAAAATGGGTTCCGGAAAGACTTTGGCAGCGACAGAAAGAGGAAAAATAGATGCTTTCAAGGAGTTAAGACTCTCAGGCCGAGGAATTACAAGGAGGCATAATAGAAGTAAGACTGTTGCAAACAGTTATCTTGCGGATCCACAACACTATGGAAAAAATCAAAAAGGATTCACGGCAGAAGCAACAACATTGCGAGAAAAGCGGTTAATTCTACGGCTTGCCTCAAATTCTACTCTACCAGCGACTAAAATAAGGGCCAACAGCGGAGAATCAGCCAGCATAGCAAAGTTCCGAAGGATAATATGAAAAAGTGGAACTATACAGAGAAGGAAACTTAAAAAGAAACCTGTTTTGAGGCAAGCACACAAGGAGCTTCGAATGAATTTTGCAGGAGAACATGTCGCTTGGAGCAGTGAATGGAAACGCGTTGTCTTTTCGGATGAAAAATAGTTTAACCTTGACGGCTCCGATGGTTACAACTTGTATTTCCATGATCTAAGAAAGGATGCAAAGATGGTATTCCCATCAGCAAAAATTTATGTTTCCTGCCTGGGTGCACTTCTCATTAGTTCGTATGACAAGTATCAACTTGTTCTCTCAAGTAGTTTCTTTACACGAATTTTTGCAGTAAACGTCTTGCGTGTTTTTCGTTAAAATGGATAAACTTGAATATCGTGCGGTGATAAAATTCTTAGTTTTGGATGGGTTAACCCCTAAGGAAATTCATCCAAAGTTGATAAAAGTTTACGGGGACTCTGCTCCTTCCATGTCAGCCGTTAAAAAGTGGGCAGCTGAATTTAAACGTGATCGCACGTCCCTCGAAGATGACCCACATGAAGGACGGCCAAAAACCGCAACCACACCCGAAACCATCGAAAAAGTGCATGATATCGTGTTGGACGATAGGCGAGTGAAGGTGAGTGAGATAGATGAGGCTGTGTGTATATCGGAAGAGAGGGTGCGAAACATCTTGCACAACAACTTAGGGATGCGAAAGGTCTGCGCAAGATGGGTGCCGCATTTGCTGAATGCCTATCAAAAGCAAGTGCCAAACGATTTTCGCGGCAATCTTTGGACCAATTCAATAGGGATCCGACCGATTTTATGCGGCGATTTGTCACCATGGATGAGACATGGGTCCACCACTACACGACAGAAACGAAACAGCAGTCGAAGCAGTGGGTGGAAGCCGGTGGTCCAGCACCAAAGCATCTGCCGGAAATCGCATCTGCCGGAAAGGTCATGGCCAGTGTGTTTTGGGACGCGAAAGGGAACCTGTTACCTTGAGAAAGGCGAATATTACTCCAACCTTCTTGACCAGCTGGATGCCAAAATTTGCGAGAAGAGGCCTGTCTTGAAGAAGAAAAAAAATCATCTTTCACCAGGACAATGCACCTGTATACAAGTGTGCTTTGGCGATGGGATTTGGGGTACGATTTGCTCGGCTATCCCCCCTATTCACCTGAATTGGCACCCTCAGACTTCCATCTGTTGGCAAACTTGAAGAAATTTGTTTCTGAGAAGCGCTTTGCATCCAATGCAGAAGTTGAGAGGGCCGTAGATGAATATTTTCACAGCCTTCCAGATTCTGACTTCCGAGAAGGAATACTGATGTTGGAGAAACGCTGGACCAAGTGTGCTGAAGTCAAGGGAGATTATGTAGAAAAATAAAATCATTTTTTAACTGAAAATCGCAGTCTTTCATTGTCAGGCAGATAACTTTTCACCTTGCCTTCGTAGTTGGTCATATAGAGAAAAATAACGAAAGTATACCTACGAGTATATTGGAGGGGTGGCTGATAAATTCGCGGCCTGAAATACACAACAACGAGTATCTTATTAGTGATAGCACTAACTGCGGTACTCTTTAGTAATATAAATTTCACCTCGTTTAAAATTTTTGAAGACATGTCAGGATTTTTCGAAGACGTGACTTTTCAGGATTCTGGGCCTTGGTGTATAATGGTCAAAAAATGGGCTCGCTTATTTCACCAAGGGCGATAGAGATGTGAAAACGATCCCCGTCAAGGGCGTCCTGTGTCAGTGGTCACTGAAAAAATTGTCAAAAAAATTATTAGAATAAAAATGTGGCAGTAAGCGGACTAGTTGCACATTAGCAAAGAATGGATTGGAGAAATATTGCACGAGCATTTAAACATGAAAACAATTTCTACGCAATGCTCGCTGTTCGAAAAGCAACGACGTATCGAGTGCGGAAAAATTTTTTTTGATTTAGCCAGGGAAAAACTCTACGAAATTTGTGACCAAACCTTAACTGTAGATAAGACTTGATCGACTTTTTCCTTTTATCCAATTTGAAAAAAAGAAGTTACGAGGCCGGAGACTTGCAGATGCGAACGAGATCGGCGGTTACTCGTATAGAAAGGCAAAGAGAAAGAATATTTTTTCGGTGGTGTTAAGGAACTGTATACCCGATGTGAGAAATGCATTTCAATCGAGGGAGTTTAATTGAGAAATACAATTTTTTTAATCTGATCTCTTCTTTCACATAACCCCTTAGGTCGCGAACTTATCAGCCGCCCCTCAGCATCAAAAGTTATGTCAATCTAGCTACGAATTCAAATATATATTTCGAATCAGCAAACTATAGCGAATCTAACGGCATATACAATTTTCCAATTCGCTATGTTCGAATTTTGACCTAACTTCTTCCGAAAAAGTTAAATTTCTCGAAAACTGATTTTCGAAAATCGAATTCGAATATATCATAGATTTTCCGCTTGTATGACTGTAAGTCACCACTTTTTGGGCTTTAAATTTTGAGCTAGGAACATCAAAATTGTTAAATAATCTTTCTAGAAGGATGGTTAAGTCTTATTGTCAATATTTCATCAAAATCGGTGAACTTCGGTTATAAATTTTGAGAGCCATGCCCACTTTCTGGTAAGAAAAAGTTGTAACAACAGTTTTGTGATAACTTTTCTTCAACATCGAAGAAATATTCTCCGTATCTCCGTACATAAAAATATCTTTGCCTCTGTTTTACAAATTTTGCAACGCCACGTTCACTTTATTAGGGGTGAGCTAAAGATAGAGTATAGGGTATTATATATTTTTTTTCTTTCCAATTGTCTCACTTTAGTACATGTGTTAGCCACAGTATTCGGCATGCACAAAAGTCACTGCTGGTTAAACATAGCTCTGCACTAAATATGTTTTCAACTTGGCAAGTCGATGGTTGAACCCATCAAAGCCATTGTTTGTATTGCCCATTGCAACAACATTGTTACGCTTTAATTATTTAATTCTTAAGTGCATCGTGTGCATGATAGCTCAGTTGGTAGAGCATTGGTGGCTAAAATCATATCGTTCCCTGCCCTTGGATCAAATGATTATCTTCTTTGAGCAATCCTTCAAAAATGTTTCATTCTCAAGTATAGTTGTTTATTTGTTATGCGTCATAAAGCCCTCCGGTACAAGAACTTGCATCACTCTTGACATCACATAACCATCTCCTAAGTTTGTTTACAAAAGCTAATAACCTTTCCCCGAAATGAAACTACACTTTCACCATTTTACTTGCCTGTTTATTCAAAAAAAAAAAAGACCTCACTTCTCCTTCTCCTTGGTGATGACCTCCTCTTGTATTTGAAATTGTATCATAATGACAACATAATTCACTAGGGCCGAAATCACCTGAATGGATTGAGCATGTACAACAACATTAATAAATTACTCTACTCAGTCTTGCTCAGTGCCACATACACTGGCAGAAAAAAAAAAAAAAAAAAACACTTACCGCTGCCATCATACCCACATTAGACGTAATCGGTCCTATTTTATACTCCACCTTGTTATGGTTGTTCCACAGAAGAGCTGCCCCGACAATTTGCCGAACCCGGCCATCTCCGGGAAAAGCGTCATCCATCAACTTTATTGCTCTCATACACTTTTTTCCCTGTTGGACATGAAGGAGTACACACAGCAAACCCCAAGTGGAGGATACGAACGAGAACAAGAAAAAAGTAAAATTTATTCCCACATCCTTCCGAAAGCAATCGCTCACCTCCTCCATCGACATGGTCGAATATACGGGCATCATGACCATCTTATATGCCGGTGGTAGCAGGGACGATAGCACTCCAATGAAAACCCTTAAATTCCCGATTGACCCGAGATTCGATGATCGCCCGAACATCAAGTACAACTGACTCGTCGTCAGGGTAAAGTCGTGTGCCATGCAGGATATCATACACAACCCATACACTTCGTTCAGTTCATCAATCACCTCGTAGAGACCCCGATAAATCTCAATCGCTTGACGGAGCTTTGACGCACGCATTTCTTCGTCAGCAAAGTGCTTCCGCAGATACTCTGGAGCGAGGAGTTTTTGCAACAAACGAAATCGTATCCGCACCAAGTCGGCCACGTTCATATAGCCATAGGTGGTCATGTGCATGCCGGCTATAATAATTGAGTAGCAGCAAACGATTCCGATTACGGTGGCGAGGTCACCCAATTCCCAGTGACTGATGACCGAGAGAGTCACAATGGTGTCGTACACGAAGAATACGGTCAGAATGAGAGTCGTCTTGTATGCGATTTTTTCGTAGCACATTTTCACGTCAAATTCGCGTACGAAATGAGCGTCTAGCTGGTCGATGTGATCGATGATGTGAATGTGGCGCCAGCGATTCCATTGCATTGAGGCTACATTCACACAAAACGTCAGACTTGCCATGACAATCTCCAGAATCACGATAGACATGAGAAGTTTGTCCATATTCTGGAAGAATTGTAGGTGCTCAGGATGTGTGATTTTTTGGTAGGTGCCCAATACGAGTCCGCTTACAACGATCAGTGGCATCGCAATGTTGTAGGCCAACATTCCTTTGGTGGCTTCATACCGCGAGCCCTTTTTATAGAATCCCGAGTAGCCAAGGATGAATAGCGTTTTCACGAGGAAAGCAAGAGCGTCGTAGATCGTCCTAAATTGAACAGGGTCCTTTGAAGCTGCCATCTCAACTGATTGTTTCCATTGCTCGATGCAAGGTTCAGACGAACAATAATTCGAATTTAATTGTCTAGCAATCGGCGTAATTATCACAGGGTATAATTAAAGTGATACTCTTTCGGGAAACCACTGAGTTATGCGACTTCGAAGCAGACACATTGTTTGGGGTGGTAATCTTTAGTCCGATGGATGATTTATGTGCAGCATGAATCCGATTCAAGTGGTCATTCCACAGTTAATCGCGGCATTAATGCTAATTGGAAGCATTAATGTAAATCTAATCGCGTAATTGAGGAAATCGCTAGTAGGAGTGGTTAATTGGAGTGCTCTGCAGGAAACGGTTGTGGAATTATAAGTGGTATTAACTATCGAAGGGAAATTATGCCTCCTCAATAATTAGAAAAAGCGAATGGTTACGATGTGGAGGAGTTGCTATGGATAAGGATTTGTGGTTTCAAATTATGTGCCTATATTTGTCCATTTTGCTTAAAGTTTCAAGAATATTAGTATCCTAGGCTATTTCTACGCCGTACATCCGCGGATAAAAAGAAAAATAAAAATCGTTAGGTGGCACTAAACAAGATGTACGCCGCATTAACAGTAACTGCCATTGAGACTTTGATAAAGGCAATACTACGCGACGATATCACCTTTTCCATCGATAGTCAGACAGCAATAAAAGTAATCTTTGCTACAGAAAGAGATGCGGAGAAGGAAAAATGGGAGCTTATCTTGGGCTGCGAATTAAACTCCCATCATAAACAATGGGGTACGGATACATAAATATCCGAGGTGAGTCCATTTTTTAATTCATAACTGAGGTTCGTTCAAACTAAAAGTAGAATTATTGAATTAAATTTAATTATTAATAATTCTCAATGTCTTGCTGTAAGTATCAACGGAAGGGTCTTTTCCAGACCACAGAGTGATAGGATTTTTTCTAATTAATGATAACACCACCAGATATACATAGGAACCCCAGGAAGACGAACTGGAAACTGCTTTGTAGAGAAATAGGGAAAAGCGTAGGGATATGGCAGCAACAACCACTAGGCACCACTGATTAAATTGACGCAACCTCGGGAATCTTAAGTGAAACTCTGAAGAAAGGCGTGTAGTCTATGGACGACAAATCACCATCAAAAAAAGAGCTCGTTGTAACTCGGCCACTAATTCCCATATTGACTGGGACCTCTACAAAGCCAGTCAGAGGAAGACCAAGTGTGCAGTGAATAGTGCTAAACACACTTCATGGCGTGAGTTCTGCGTTGACATAGGAAATACTGCAGAAGCAGCTAAACTTAGGAAAATCCTTCCTAAAAAAACGACAGTACCAGGGTATCTTAAAGATGTCAATGGTGTCTCGACATAGTCCGGCTCAGAAACCTTGAGTATCCTGTTACATACACTCTTCCCGGGATGTAATTCAAG
Source organism: Pocota personata (assembly GCA_963082735.1). Lineage (NCBI taxonomy): Eukaryota > Metazoa > Arthropoda > Insecta > Diptera > Syrphidae > Pocota > Pocota personata. Next base: position 205,139,804 of record OY720430.1, read on the forward strand.
AATAGATGTTGCTTGACCAGTAACAGAATCGACAGATCCAGAAGAGATTACAACCGAAGACAAAATAAACTGGGCGACTGATACAATCTCTTCCTGCAAATTCCCCGGCCGTAATTACATCGGTCCTTAAGCGATTGTTTATTCGAAGTCTAGAATGCGGTCACATACCGTCGGCTTGAAGTGAGGTAAATGTAGTGTTCATCCTAACTGACAAAGCAACCAATCTTACGGCAATGACAAAAATACAGAGACTAGCATACATTGGCACAACCAGCTGAAAACAATTCTCAACATGCTACCCCTAAACTTGTGCATGAAGGAATTTGCCGCGAAACGTGCCTTGAGGATCAGTCAATCAAATAGCTGGAAGTCAAACGTCGAAGGACATGCACAGATTCTAAAAACACTCGTAGATAAAGACGTAAACAGTAAGTACACGTCACCATACTTCGACTTTGAAAAGCCATTTTCAGTGACCCAACAAAAGACAAGTCTATATCCATCTACACGGATGGGTCAAAGATTGATATAGGAATGGGCGCCCACAGGAAAAAGTACCACAAGAAATCTTAAGGTAAAGATGAGTTCTGTGGGTGTTGCGGTGACGCGGAAATTCATAAGGATAAGTTCTGAAATTCATAAGGATAAGTTCTGCAGTATTTCTGGACGTAGCTCAGGCCTTTGATAAGGCGTGAACCCTATCAAAGGCCGTCTGCATGATTATAGAATCCTATATAAACAACCAGTTTTTAGGATAAAGCAAGAGAATGAGTTTTCGGAAGTAAAAGAAATCAAAGATGGTGTGCCACAAGGTAGTGTACTGCGACCTATCCTTTATTTGTTATTCACAAACGACATAACACTGCGAGAAAACAATTAACGCAGTAGAGGGTAGCGCTATTTTACTATATATAGATAGTCAGGCAGCTATAAAAGCCTTGGAATCACCGACAGTACAATCCAAGTTGGTAAGGCAATGCCGTATTTCTCTGAATGAGATCACTTACAGATACGACGTTTCCCTGTGCTGGATACCAGCATACAAAGACGTTCAGTGCAATTGCAGAGTGGACGACCTGGCAAGAAATATGCGCCTTGATACTGAAGCCAGAAGAATGGCAAACAGCTAGTGGAACAACCTGGATCCGAAGAGAACGAAAAGATTTCTGTACATAAATAGCAGATGCCTGGGCTCTATAATAGGAGCCCTCACGGGGCGTTGCTGGGTGCCTCGCGATTTCTAACCTGTAGAGATGAGGAGGGGAAGAAACAATAACTCATCTTCTGTGCACTTGTCCTGCCCTATGAATGTTAAGGATATCGGTGACTTACCCATTCTCAGTATTTACAAAATAAAGAGCTTTGTCTCTGGATCTAAGTGCGGGACAAGAAGGATTGCCACCGCTACGGTTACCGAAATTAACTTCCTTAGGGGAAACCACATCATATAAGTTTCCTGATGCTGGTAATTCGATTCCCTTCGTGGTATCATATTGAACCCACCTTTTGGTATAAGAGTTTCCACCTAGCGCGGTCGAATCTAACCTAGCGAAATTCGAAAAAAAGAGGCAGAACATTCCTAATGCTAGTTATATGTGGACACCTCATTCATCTATGATAGCAAAATGACCAACAGAACGATGATTTTAATTAAATGAGCGACTTTCATCAAACAGTTCCTCGTATCCTTGGTCATTATAATATTTATACCCCTCCCTCATTTTCACATCATTTCCAACAAGATTGCAGAAAAAAAAAAAAAAATCAAAAGACTTCATTTCCCAATTTTTCTCTTGAATTTTCCAATAAAAAAAAATCAGAACACGATACTCGTACAACTGAAATGACAAAAAGGACATAAAGCGCCAGAGAGGAAACACATGTTCACATTTATTTCGAACGGAAATTCAACAACATTCTCTGTGACACATTCATTGATGCGATCGGTCCTGACTGATAAAAAAAAAGAGACGAAACTCAAAATGAAAATATGTACTTTTATGTATTTTTATGTACTGTTTTGCGCAGCCGGATATTGGAAGATTTTATCACCATCAAACATATCGTTTTCGAAAGTGAGGTCGACTTCTGTGTCCAAGGACTCCCAGCCAGAATGTACCAAAATCAAAGTAAAATGTTTCAACATTCAGGCAATCATATTGATTAATATGAGCAACTAACTACTCGGTGATTCGTATCAATCAAAGAATGAATACAAAGCACGTATCGTTGATGATGATGAATTCAATTAAAAAAAAAAAATCATTCTGGTGTTGTCCTTGAACAGAATTTGTAGGTAAATGTCAAATGGAAATAAAGTTTCTCTGAGAACATTTCAATGCACGATAATCTAAAGAATTGAAGAACTGTGGACAAATTATAACAACCTCAGAACATTGTGATTAAAAATTACTTAGTTGTCTTCCAAATGTAGTGAAAGTTCAAACGGGTACAAGTGCTTGCTCCATTTATGATGTTCGTTCGTAAAATGTTGAGAAATTGATTTAACCAAATCACATCAAATTTGAGTGACTTATCCTTACAGAAATATAGAAATAGGGTTAGGTAGGTAGGTAGGTAGGTGTGGTTGTGACAACATACTATGCTGAAACATAATTAGCGCAACTCAAGTGACCTAATTTGTTGACGTTGGACTTGTGGGAAAGGAGAGAAAGGATTATTTAAATCCACCCCGTGGCATTGAGGAAACTGATAAAGTCCCCGATGCTTGTCTCCACTAACTCACTAATATTATCAAAAAGGTGTCTGCCAAGTGTACGGTGTCTGACCCTACTAAGGTCCGGACACTTACAAAGGAAGTGAAGGATTGTTTCAGGCTTGTTGGCCATATTGCAGCTACGACGAAGTACATTAAAAGTAATGCCCAGTCTGGCTGCGTGGACCCCTATGGGCCAATGGCCAGTGCTAATTGCCAGAACTCTAGCAATATCTGCCCGGTTTCTGTTTAGTAGTAGCTCTTGTGTTCTGCACCAGTTATACTTGGGCCACATCTGTCTGAATATGATACAGTTTTGCAACCCTCGGCATCTATTACCAGCATCTGTAAGGAAATGAGCAAAGATTCTATCCTTAAGGGCAATCGAGGGCAGGGATCTGCCTCGCCTCGCCAATTCATCAGCCCTTTCGTTTCCATCAATGTTACTATGACCAGGCACCCAGATGAGGCTGATCCTAGCCCGATTTGATAGCGGCCTGGCTATCTATGAAAATGGCTATGGTGTTAAGTTGTATCGATGTATGTTTGGGGAGACGGCACAGCAAGAACTTCCGCCTGGAATACGCTGCATGAATTGGGTAGACGGAATGAACTGGAGATATTGAGGGATTCAGAGAATATTCCCGCCCCTACCCCGCTGTCCATTTTCGACCCGTCAGTGAAAACGGTTGTTTTTTACTCATTTGTCACCGCGCCACATTTCCATTCCGCCCTGGAAGGGAATCTCACCGTGACATCACTGCGAAAGTTCACCCTGGGAATTATGTAGTCGGTCAGATTTGCCGCCAACTCCCGAGGTAGTAGATTAAGGATGCTGTTGTGGCCGTAAAGACTATCGCATCAGCTACCTGTTTCTCTTAATCTGACCGCACTACATGCTGATATGTACTTTATATGAAGGTCGAGTGGTATAAGGTGAAGGATTACGTTCAAGGCTTCAGTTGGGCATGTTCTCATCGCCCGTAGCACCTAGAGACTGCCGCTCCTTTGTACTTTGTTGATGAGTTTAGTAATGTATGCTTTCTCAACCGCCGGCCACCAAACTAGCGAACCATAGGAAAGTATAGGGCGCACCACCGAAGTGTAGGGGGGAAAGCAGGAGACTCGAACATACGGGAGACTTGAACCACTCGAAATATTTCATTCAAACTCCACACTGATCCTTCAGTGTTAGTGCATACGATGACGAGAGTGACCCTCTACCTGGTAACAAAAGGGATTTGAAATCATCAGTTGTGGTTGGTTGCTAGACAGAAAAAAGTGATTTTGTGCTTCAAAAGTAAAAAAAAAAGTTTGTGATTTACTGCATAAAATTTGTCCACAGCACGGTAAGTACAAAAATTAAGGCTTATGTTATGCTTTTAGTGTTCTTTTTTCATAGTGCCAGTGCAAAATGCTTTCTGCATTAATGTTAAAAAGTTATTAATTGTTTTGTGTTAAAAAGTGCGAACGGGAGACTTGAGCCACTTTCTGGAGGAAGAGTTAAACAGTGGTTCAAGTCTCCTTCTGCCTTGATTGTTTATTTTCTATGTAAGGTTCGATTTGAATCTTGCGTCATTTAATCTTTTTTTTTTCAGATCGAAATATCAACAGAACGACACTTAGGCGGTACATACAATGCCAATCGAAGCTTCATCATTTTGAAAACAAAGGAAGCCAATACATACAGAGGGTAGCCGTGGTGTAGTGGTAACATCATCGCTTGTCACGCTACAGGTTCACTGTTCGAATCCTGATGTCAATAATCATCTATTTATTTCGCGTGAAATAAATAAAAAGTCGATCAATTGCGAAAGCTTATGTTACCTCTACTGCGAAGGCATAACACTGGCAGTAAGGCGGTCATATGGCTAAAATGCAACTTGACCGTGATAATGATATCTGGAGGATGGAAAAAAATACTGTGAATCATGAGCAACGCCAAAAGCAAAAACAAACAAGCTCCCCAGTTATCTGGACAGCCACCCTTGGAGGTAACTGAAACTTAATACCAGCTGAGTTTCAAACCAACTACACCAATCTGTCTTTCTCTCTGTCTCTTTCCCTTTCCTCAAAAACTCCCGTGTCCTAAAAAAATAGTATAAGGGTATTCATAACCCCTTTCACACGTGCAAATTATAAAAAAAAAAAAAAAAAGGTTGATTGGATTTTATCATTTTACGGTCCATCAAACTTGAAGTGTAGAACCATAGTCCACAATGTTTTGTAAGAATCATGAATTTTTAATGGAATTTATTCTTAAGCTAGATTAGTAGGTTTTTTTTTATATTTTTCTCAGAACAGACGAACCTATAACTAAGACAGTTCCCTGAGATCCCTTAAGTATTCAACATTGCAGAAGAAAAAGAATTGGTTGACTACTTGCTAACTTGCATCAAAATGAAGTACGGCCTGACAAAGAAAGCAGCTTTGTCGTTTGCCTACCAGTATGCTGAAGCAAATAAGAAAAAAGATGCCTTCAAGCTGGTTAGTTGATTCTCAAGCTGGAAGCGATTCGTTTCGTGGGTTTTTAAAAAGAAATCCAATAATTACCTTGCGGGCACCTGAAGCTGCAAGCCTATCAAGAGCAGCAAGCTTCAATAAAAAAAACGTAACCGATTTTTTTAAAAATTTGAAAGAAGTGCGCGAGAAGTATGCCTTCGAAGCCAAAGCATTTTCAATTGTGATGAGACAGGATGCACAACTATGCAGAAATGTCCAAGGGTGCTGGCTTCGAAAAAAGAACGCCAGGTTGGACAAGTTACGTCAGCAGAAAGAGGCACACTCGTAACCGTCGGCTTTGCAGTGAACGCAATTGGAAACAGTCTGCCTCCATTTTTTATATTTCCAAGGGTGAAATACAATGAAACTTTTGTGACTAATGGGCCTGAAGGATCTGGCGGTGATGCTTATCGAAGTGGGTGGATGACTAGTAATGGATTCCTCAAATATTTGAAACACTTCACAAAGTTTTCGCACTGCTCCTTAGAGAACCGTGTTTTACTTATTTTAGACAACCACGAAAGTCATATGAGCATCGAAGCCATCAATTTTTCAAAAGCAAATGGAATAACGCTTTTAACATTGCCACCTCATTGCAGCAATAAAATGCAGCAATGAACGATTGGATGTTGTCTAATCCAGGAAAAACCGTTACAATATACAACATTCCAGCATTTGTTAAAGAGGCAGTGCCACTTGCCTTCAACCAAAAGAACATTACCAGTGGTTTTGTAAAGACGGGTATTCATCCATACAACTCGGATATCTTCACCGATGAAGATTTTTTGTATTCCGCAGTTACCGATCGAACAATGACGGAATCACAAAACGAAGTCATTCATCCATTCGCAGTTCCATCTACTTCAAGCAGTTTACTGAAAAATTTAAGAGCTCCATCGGTTGAAGACCAGATAGTTCCGGATCCAGTCCCAGTTCCATCTACTACGAGCAGTTTTTCAGCAAATTTAAGGCCATCTTTTGAAAACCAACTTGTTACGGATATTCAAAATTTGCCATCGTCTTCTAATCCAAATTCAGTGCTAAAATGCTCATCTATATCCTTATCGGCTAGTAAAAGTCCAATGATTAGTCCGGAATCGATTCGACCCTTCCCTAAAGCTGACCCAGGGAAAACAACAAGAGGCCGGCAACCAGGAAAAAACAAAATTCTAACAAAAACACCAGAAAAGAATGCGGAACAAAACAATATCGCGCAACAAACAAATAATAAAAAAACACATTCCTAAGAAAAAAATTTTACAATCGAGTGACAGTTCCAATGGTGAAGTCGACTACGATGAGGGATTAAATAGCCCTATGGAACAGGAGGAACATGATACAACGTGGTTTTGCATTATATGCAAAACAGATGATATGATAGATATGTGACTTTCTCGCTTCTTGTAACAAATATGTGCACGAGATGTGTGTTGGACTAACCAAGAACGATAATGAGACATTTATCTGCCCCAATTGTGACGAAAACTAGTCTGCAACTAGTCGTAAGCCTTATAGCCTTGTTATTTATTAATTTGTTGTAATGAAGTTATTTTTAAGTTTTTCTCTTAAATTATTTATATTTGTGAAGCATTTTTTTTTTTTTGTTTTTTTTTTTAAATTGCCAATATAGGAAGTTGAAATGAAAACCAAAAGATTTTATTACTATTTATTTTGTTGTTTTACTCGTTGCATCTGGATATGTTCAAGTCTCCCTATGGGTATGTTCAAGTCTCCCGTAGGTGGTGGAGACTTGAGCCATAAATCTTTTTTCAAACAATTTGCTCTCAGTAAAAAATTTCTGCATGGATTTAGAATAAAAAAGTTTATTATTGAAGGAGATATATGTAACTTTAAAGTGATTTAACTAACATGCTAGTGAGACTACCAATAAAAATTTCATCAACGATTTAACAAAAAGTGGCTCAAGTCTCCCGCTTTCCCCCTAGATCCAAATGACCATCTTCGGACGGAGTCCCCATTTCTTACCGAATGTTTTGCTACAAGCATAAAAAGCCACACAGGCTTTCTTTACCCGCTCTTCAATGTTAAGCTTCCATTAATTTAGGGTCGAGTACCACACCTACATAGGTACCTAGCACTAGATGATAAAGAGAGTAATTGGTTATTAAGCCATGGAGGCGTGAAAGCTGATATTTTGGTTTCTGTGGTAAAGAAATAGGGTTAAGACCTAAAATCCTTTTTGCTATTTCCAAAAAGTAGCCAATTTTTGCAAGTCCGCTAAAGAGTTATTGAAAAAAAAAAAATCAAGAAGGTGGGTATATGTTGACAGTTAGACATCCACTAAGATTCTGGATATTGTACAAGATGACAGCAGACTTTAAGTTTATGCTATGCTTGGAGCGGACAGAAATGTCTCATTTCTTCGCAGTTTTCTTCTTAAGAATTTATTTCAGTAATTTAAAGGAAGAAATTGATGCTTTTAGATACTTTAGCAAGTTTTCGAGGCGCCGCGGCTCAGTGCACTATCACTGAGCGAGAGTTTCCTCACGGTAGTCTGACAAACATCCGAGGGTAAAACTGTCATGAGAAGCTTCTCTCAATCGAAACAATTGACCTTCGGAAACGGCATAAAACTATAGGTCCCAACTATTCGTGATATAGGTCCCAACCATTCGTGATCTGGTTGTGGATTTGCATTGCGATTGATCGGGAAAATAGTGACTGCTCAAAACTTGGCTTGGGCCAGTAGCGCAACAATCAAGTTCGTAATGAAGTGCTTGCTTTACCTCCTAGTGGTGGTCCCCGGGTAACTATACGTATAAACCCTTATGCGTGTAGGCTAAAATTGCAAGTGCGGGTTGTCTAGGGCCTTGATTCTAGACTAGGTAACGTTGGCTAGCAACCTGCGTTACCGAACCCTAATCGCTACAGAAACCGACACTCTGCCTCGGATAAGGAATGATCACATGTTGACGACTTTTGACTATTGTACCGGAGAAAGATAGGTTTCTGGAATGTGAAGACGCTTCTCGACTCGGGAAGTGAAGGACCTCATAATGCCAGATTCCTTCAATTGGAAAAAGAATTCATGCGATATAGACTGGACATTTTGGGGGTAAGCGAAATCAGATGGCTAGAAGCGGGTGAGTACCAGTCCCCAACGCATAACAGTGTACTACTCTATTCCGGAAGACTATCTGGAAGCCAGCGGGAATATGGAGTCGGACTGCTGCTAACACCAACAGCACGCAAAGGCCTAATTTCCTGGCAACCTTATGGTGATAGGATTATGTCGGCCAGATTCCGGACTAGAGTACGACGCGTCACCATCATACAGTGTTATGCCTCAACGCAGGGCTCGTCTGCGGACGAGAAGGAGAGCTTCTACAATCTCTTAAGCGCCGTCTTCAATACAACACCAAATGGAGACATTGTCATAGTGATGGGGGATTTGAACGCCAAGGTAGGCAACGACAACGAAGGGCTCAAACATGTAATCGGATAGAATGGACTAGGCAACCGCAATGACAATGGCGAAAAGGGTTTGTGGATTTCTGCAATGCCAACCGCCTTGTGATAGGTGACACCATGTTTGAGCACAAGACCTGCCACAAAGTCAGCCAGGTTTCCAACGACAGGGAAGTAACCTCCAATCAAATTGACCATTTTGCTATCAGCCGCCGCTTTAGAAGTAGTCTCCTGGACGTCCGAAACAGGCGAGGGGCAGATGTGGGTATAGTACGAGATCACCATCTTATGATAGCTACTCTTCAACTAGGCACTGCTGCCGTTCGAAGATCCCACGACAATACAAGAATGCCCAGGTTCAACGTCGATAGACTTAGTGATCCCTCAGTGCGCCATGTCCCTTGCACATTTCGCAAGGTGTGGAAGCAATCAGCAGCTCACTGCCCACAACCATCCAAGTCCATTGGTGTGCTGTGAAAAATGTTTTTACATCTGGTGCTGAAAGAATTGTCGGTCGATCACAGGAAAGGCATAGGGCGTGGCTTTCCGAGGATACCTGGAGACGGATTGACGAACGGAAACAGCTGAAAGTTCGCATTGCAGCCGCTCCAGTAGCAGAGAGTAATGAGCTAGAGTCCCTATATCGCATGAAGATGAGAGAAGTTCAGCGTAGCGTGCGACGTGACAGGCGCAACTACATCAACGCGCTGGCTACAGAAGCAGAAGATGCTGCACGAAGGTGCGATAGTAAGACCGTCTACGGAATCATTAAAGAGCTGACAGGTGGTCGCAGCCCCTGCCAACACCCAGTGAAAAGCCTAGACGGTTCCTCGCTTATTTCGGACGAGGACCAGCTTAAGAGATGGAGGGAGCATTTTGCTACGGTTTTAAACCGTGTATTCGCTAGCGATATGTTCCCAAATCAGAATGAGGTGTCCGAGGTAAAAAATGCCCGAATACGCGATCAAAGCACTTAAAAATAACAAGGCGGTCGGACTTGACGGTATTAACGCAGAGCACTTACGAGCAGCGCCAACAACATCGGCTGAGCTTCTGCTTCTACTTATAGAGAGAGCTTGGGAAGCCGAGAACTTTCCGGACGAGTGGAAAAAGGGAATGATCGTCAAGCTTCCTAAGAAAGGTAGTTTAATGGAGTGCGGAAACTGGAGAGGTATCTGCGTGCTGCCTGCTGTAGCTAAGATAATAGCTAAAATCATCCTGGAGCGAATCAAACAACATCTCGAAGACACACTCGATGCCGAACAAGCAGGTTTCCGCTCTGGATCCTCCTGTGTCGACCACATCAACACCCTGCGGATTATCATCGAACAGTGCGTTGAATATCGATCGCCACTTCACCTGCTGTTCATTGAGAAGGCGTTCGATAGTGTTAACAGGGAGTTAATTTGGCGTGCCTTACGCAGGAGAGGTATTCCTGATAAATTAATTGCTATTGTCAAAGCTACTTATGAAGGGTCCAAATGTCACGTTCTGCACAGAGGAATTGTCTGAGGAATTTGAGATCCAAAGTGGGGTAAGACAAGGCTGCATTTTTTCACCAATACTATTCCTATTGGTGATTAGCGATGTGCTTCGCGCAGCTTTGTCGACGGGAAACGGAGGAATTCGATGGACCCTCACATCCCAACTTAAACATCTCGACTACGCTGACGACGTATGCTTACTCTCTCATAGAATTATGGACTTCCACCAAATGACAGCAGATGTGGAGAGTGAGGCTGGCGTCGTCGGGCTGAAAATTAATACCTCAAAAACTAAAATTATCAGTCTTGGAACGAACTCATCGGCTCAAATATGCATTGCTGGACAACCGGTAGAGAGAGTAGAGGATTTCCAGTATCTTGGGAGTATTGTCTCGACCGATGGTGGAACCGAACTGGATATAGCCAACAGAATCGCCAAAGCAAAGTCCGCGTTCGGGATGTTGTCCAAAATATGGCGAAGCAATGCAATCAGTTTGAACACCAAGCACGTGAAGAGTGACCACCGCTATCACCAGAAAGCTGCAAACGTTCGTTAATAGGTGCCTGCGCAACATCTTAAGGATTTTCTGGCCCAATCATATCTCTAACGAACATCTTTACGAGAGAACGGGCCAGGATCCAATAGGCACAACCATCCAACGACGGAAGTGGCAGTGGATTGGTCACACACTCCGAAAGGGTGACAGCTCCATAGCGAACCATGCTATGCAATGGAACCCCTTAACCCAGGACGGCAAAAGACCAGGTGGTCCAAGGAGAACATGGCGCAGAGCAGTCGAGAAGGAAGCACGGCAGTTGGGGAAAAGCTGGGGAGAGCTGAGACACATTGCCAGAAACTGTACACGATGGCGCGTAGGCGTAGTCGAGGCCCTAGGACCCACAAGGGGATATAGGACATAAATAAAAGTAACCATTCGTGAGACGCAGCGCACGAGTGGCTGCGAGAAGCTAGGCCAGAAATTCTTTTCTTTGGTTAACCTTAGTCGCAACGCTACATGAACAGTCTCTGGTGTCCGCATTGTATACTGCTCAATCAGTCTACAATGATTATGATAGGGAAGAAATTGGATATCCTAAAATATGCTTGAGACTCTGGGTAGTCGCTCCTTCGATGAGCTCTACAGATAGATATCTTTACCTTTCTTGTTTTAACTGAACAGTTTTTTAGCAGATTACCCGGATAATGTTCTGAGGAAACAGACCTAATTGCTTGGTTTACGTTAGAAGTTGACTTAATGTCGCAGAAGACCTACCAAAGACGATTGATTTTTTCCAAATTGTTAACAAATTTATTTCTATTCAATCGATGTCTTACAATTTGTATACATAATTCCCCATCAAATTAAAGTTTTAATCCTCCAGCGTTGGCATGGGCAGTGGTTCTATATGCCGAAAGCATCCCATAAAAGCTTGCATGTTATTAAATTGCGACTCCATATCCATTGGCAAAAAGACCATGTTAACAATATTCGTTACAGTCGTAAAGTAACAATCCGATAGAAATCTTAGCGCTGCCATATCGTCGTCCGTTTCTTCCTCTTTCATTGATCCAACTATCAGTTCTTCTAATATTTCCTGGCAAAAGAGTTTGCCTTCCTCTGGATTCCAGCCCACACTAACCTTTCTCGTTGTATTCTGCATCGCAAATCTGTCACCTCAACTGTCAGATGAAAATTGATCAAATTACTGCCTGTCACCGCGTTCGCTGATAAATAATTATTTTAAATGCCAACCGATTACTGAGATAGTCATCATCTAATGTTGAGTATTTTTTTTCTCATTTCGATGAGCAATTAATTGAATGCTTGCCAATCAGTCAATAACTGTGGTCGATTGATTGGTCTATCGGATGATATTTATTGTCGAGATGGGTGGTGAATGGTGTACATCAAATCAACTAATCAACCCAAATGCGATATTGGATTTGCATAACAAAACAAACGCGTTTACGTTTCACTTAACCAAGAGAGCGTCATTATTTTGTGTGAGCAATGATAACGAGATAATAGAGGATGCGGGCAACCTGTGTGCATCTGGTAAATGCCAGCGCACGATGAATGCACGGTTTGAAAGGAGCTGCAGGTAGGGATAGGGATGCTTAACAATGATAACAGCGCACAAATTGATTAGCTTTTTTGGGTGATTTTTGATTGCGAATTTATGCAGAGAGTGGCATTTTTCGATACCATTAGACAAACAATGACGGCATAATGTGGCCAAGGGAAGAGCCACCATTATCTAACAAATGAGTGGTTCGCATAATTTGCTTAGCGAGGCTGAAAGATTTATGATGGATTTTGGGTTACGAAATCGATAACAATGCCAATTTGATGGAAATTAAAATAACGCGGCGTTGAAATTGAATTTCACATATAAGGTGAGAAAACAGGGGTATAGGCTGAAGGTAAAAGGAAGAGTTTTCCGGATGAGTGGAAAGCTCCCTAAAAAAGGCAACCTAATACAGTGCGAAAACTGGAGAGGTATCTGCGTGCTGCCTGCTGTGGCCAAGACAATAGCTAGAATCATCCTGGAGCGAATCAAAGAACACCTTGAAGACACACTCGACGCCGAACAAGCAGGTTTCCCCTCTGGATCCTCCTGTGTCGACCACATCAACACCCTGCGGATCATCATCGAGCAATGTGTTGAATATCGATCACCAATTCAAATGGTGTTCATCGATTTTGAAAAGGCGTTTGATAGTGTCAATCGGGAATTTATTTGGAGTGCCTTGCGCAGGAGAGGCATTCCTGATAAATTAATAGCAATTATCAAGGCTACATATGATGGGTCCACATGTCACGTTTTGCACAGAGGAAAGCTGTTTGAAGAATTCGAAGTCCAAAGTGGGGTTCGGCAAGGCTGCATACTTTCACCAATATTGTTTTTATTGGTGATTAGCGATGTGCTGAATGTGGCCTTATCAACAGGAAATGGAGGAATTCGATGGACTCAAACACCTCGGCTACGTCGACGATGTATGCCTACTGTCTCACAGAATAATGGATCTTCATCAAATGACAGCAAATGTGGAGAGGGAAGCAGACGTCGTTGGGCTGAAAATTAACTCGGCAAAAACAAAAATGATCAGCCTAGGATCAAACTCATCAACTCGTTTAGGCGTTGTAGAGGCCCTAGGACCCACATGGGGATACAGGACATAACTTGAAGGTCAAAATATTTTTTAAGCATATTTAATCAAATCTTCTATGTCCCATCGAAATTTGGACTCTATTTACCTAAGAGTGGAATTAAAATCCTTCAAAATAATCCAAAAAAATTTACGAATTGACGAATTGTACGGCCAGCCACCTAAAATATTGAAATTTAAAAGTGGGTGTGTCTTATACATGAAATTGCACCATTCTAGCTTAAAACTTAAAGATTTAAGGCACAAAAAGTGGTGACATCCAGATAGACGGACGGACGGACATACGTATACATATGTATCAGTGACAGTTTTAGTGACAATCTGTCAAAACCCATTCCCCATTGCTCCCAGCAATGCATTTTAACAAAAGATCTCCATCTGCATGCCTATAAGATCCAATTAACTCAGGAATTGAAGTCAGCAGACCTTGAGAAGCGTCGTGACTATCGTTATAATTTTTATATGGATAGGGTATTAATAAAGGGTGTTTCAAAATTCACGCACACAAGAAGTAATTTTGATAGAAAACACAGGTTTTTAATTAAAAATTGTAAATGTTTTATTGATTCATAAAGTATACAGGATAGGGTTATATATGGAAGAGCATATCGGGTAAATGGCCTCCACAGCTTTGCTGGCACATGCGCACTCTTTTGTCGAAATTTTTCATGACCGTTTTGCATAAATGTGGCTGAATTTCGTTGATGCAGCTCTCAATTTGTTCTTTCAAGGCGTGGGTTGGCTTGGGATTGTTGGCATAAACCTTAGTCTTGAAAAAACCCCAAAGAAAAAAGTCCAACTGCGTTAAATCGCATGAGCTGAGCGGCCAATTCTGATCTTAAAAACGGGAAATGACTCATGGATTAATTGAATTGTTTCTCGGGCTGTATGGCATGTGACACTGTCTTGTTGAAACTACATATCGTCCACATCCATATCTTGCAATTTAGGCACAAAAAAATATGGATTATCATGTCGCTATAGAGAGCACCGCTAACTGTTATTGCCTGAGCAACCACATTTTCAAAGAAGAATAGTTTGATAATACCTCCTAAACTTACCCAAAATCCGCACCAAACAGTGATACGTTATGGGTGCATTTGTTTCTCAACAACACTGATTTTTTAACCCCAAATTCAACCATTTTGACGACTAACAAACCCCTCAAGATGAAAATGAGCCTCATCGCTAAAGATGATTTTGTTTGAAAAATCAGCATCCACACAATTCATTCAACGAACTCTCTTCGTTGTGCGTGGCCAGTGGGCTTTAATTTTTGAGTCAATTTCACTTTGTATGCATGAAGATGTATTTTTTTTTGTGAGAATACGCTGGAGAGAGCTTCTCGACATGTCCAATTCTTGACCACGGTGCCGAATTGATTTTCCTGGACTCTCAACAATACTCTCACGAACTGCTTCGTTTTGTGTTGAACGACTAGTTGAAGGACGGCCAGAGTGTCGAAGATCACTAATTGATCCAGTCTCCCTGAATTTTTGAATTAATCTCTTCACAGCTGATGAAGTTAAATCACTATTCTGACCATATTCTGTACGAAAATTGCGAACTGTAGCTGCCAGACTTTCATTATTTTTAAAATATTGCTCAACAATTAAAACACGTTGTTCTTTCGTGTGGCACTCCATTTTTAATAACCCTGAACTGTCAGCTGTAACGCTGACTTTTTTTTTTTTTTGTTGGCAACGCGTTACCGCACAAATGGCGCTAAATTCAAAACTTGCATGAATTTTGAGACACTTTTTATAATATTCAGATTCAACAAATACAACAACCAGATCTCTACAACTATTAGTTCTCCTCTCAGTTGAAATCAACTAGTAATTGTTATTATTTCTTTCAAATAGATGGCCTGATTTTACTCATATACGTTGGCATGCCTGCCGAATTTGTCGGTTGCATAGGGACTTGTTCGTAAAGTGAGACCATTTCCAATGCATCTCATGCAATGGCTTGATTGACCGAATAATAAAATATGGTTAATTAACATACTAACATTACGCGTACTGTAAGTACCAGGTTTTAATAAATTTATCGTAACTAACAACAATAAAAAAAAGTACTTGGTACTTAGTACTATCCGTTACAAGAACGAGGACTCTCGGAAGTTACTTCTTCTCGGAATTGGAGAACTTGGGTAATGTAGAGCTTACGGACCTCCTGAGATTCATATCACTATCTAGGTGGTTTTAACAGCGGACTTTGCAGCGTTTCCAGGCTTAAATGATTGGGCACAATGGACCCGAACTGTTGGTCTAAGTGAGCAGTGACACTATTTGTCACAAGGCATCCATCTACCTAACCTACTTGGGACAGAGGAAGACAGCAATTTATTCATGGAGCTACATATTAGTAAAATTAAAAAAACGAATGCCATAAATTACTTTTGGGATTACTTTTCTACACTATTGAACCACCGCTATCTAGAGAAAAATTGTCCCATAAATAAAATATTTATAATCTATAATTGTGCTCCATAACTTTATTCATAAGTTGTGTCATAAGTCATAACTGCTACCACTTTTGCAGTCACTATATTTGACGATTTCGTGGCGAATAGTTTGACAGTTGACACCTAATGTCACTATGATTGCAAGCAGAAATACCAATCTTCAAATATAAAATAATGTAAAAATCCGGCTGGCTAGAAATCGTTTTTATGAACCACTGGCTAGCTAGGTATAAACAAAAACCGATAATTCTTGGAACTGACTCTATTAGGCCCTTTCAGTACTCGTCATTCATGATATCATGCATTTCTGGTCTTGACATTATTAATATAAAATTCAAACAAACAAAGCACATCGGCATTTCATATGCTCTTCTCCAAATGAACTTCATACAGGGTATTTTTTTTATGTTCCTTTCAGATCGATGTTATTTGGCCGCCATTTTGGGTTGGTTGGCATCTGTCAGTTCGCATTTGACAGGCGTGAAGAGCAGTCTGTAGCAATATATTATGGAGCACCTAACGCCTCTACAAAGTGATGAAGTTATTAAAACATTTTGTCTAAATAATCGTTCAATTGTGAAAACATGAAGAAATTTGCGTGATTTTTTATTTTTTTTGGGTTTAAATCATGTGTCTAAACTAGCACGTAAAATGAAGTCCGACTGAGTTCTCAACTTACGTACGGCACAATATATTGCTGCAGGGAGAGACAGTATTCATGAAGGTTCGGGCAACTCCGTTAGATGACGAATTGCCAATGTCTTCGGCAAGTTTGTTAAAAATAATCAAGAAAGATTTGCATTTCTATCCGTAAAAATTCAGTTGACTCAACAACTAATGAAGTGAACAGATTTTGCAGCTGGAAATTGAAGACCCTAATTTTTGGGGAAAAAAAAAAAAACATTATGAGCGGCGAGGATCATTTCGAGTTATCTGGATCGATCGGGCCTACAACAAATTTGGTTCCAACGCGATAGTGCGACATCACACATGGCTAATAATACGATGGATATTTTGCGAGAAATTTGTCCCGGCCGCAGAATGTCCAACCTCCCTCGTTCCCCTGATTTGACCGCACCGACTTCTTCATTTGGAGGTAGGTAAGTGGGACTGATTGCTGCTGCGCTCTGCCCTGCAGCCTAAACTCACCTGACATTGTTCATTGGATGGTGTTAATGGGTTGTTGTTTCAAATCCAACCTGTGGCATTCAAGAAACTGATCAACTCTGTGATACTTTTCGCTGAGATTTCCTTAAGGTTGTTGTAAAAGGGTTTGCCTAAAGTTCTGCTTAAAGCCGGAAACCCGCAGAGGAAGTGAGAGAGAGTTTCCTTCTCATTTATATTTTTATAACTAGATGCATGCGTCCCTATTGACCAGTAATCTGTGCTTATCCCTACAATTCTTGCAGCGTGCACCCTATTCATTTTCTCAAGTTTTTGTGTTCTGGCCCAGTTGAAGTTCGGCCAGATCTCCTCAGAAATGACACAACTCTGCAAACTTTTCCATCTTTTGTTTGCTGCTGATAGAAAGTGTGAAACGATTTCGCTCTTGACTACCTTTGCAACGGATCTGTTAAGGGAAAGGGCAGACTCCCTCCTCGTCAGATCGTAGGCCTGTTTGTTCCTCTCTTTGTGGCTGTGACCTGGTACCCAGAGAAGATTGATTTTGGTTCAACAACACTGCACTGTTCAACCAGCTGGGATGATGAAAATGTCGACATTATCAATGGATATAGACTTGCGTCTTGTTATCTGATATGCTTCACGTATTTCCGTCTGGAAGGCAATGAATCGGGATCGGCCGTTCTCTGCACTTTGCTTATTAGTTCAATGTTGTAGTCTTTACTGAGCGCATTCCACTAAGCGTAGGAAGCTATGCATGCTTTTCACTCTTTGTTCAATGTACGAGTTTAACTTCCAGTTGAACTTTGGATCTAGCATGACTCCTAAAAACCTAGCGATGGAGGGTGCAGGAGGTAATACTTTGTTTAGCCGTGGAGGCATAAAGGTCGGTATTTTTGTTCTGGTGGTAAAAAGCAACAGTTTAGTTTTGTTTGGATTGACACTGATTCCACAACTAGTGGGCCAAGTGCTTACCTTATCCAACGCGCCTTCCATGATTTCTCTAATCACTGAAGGAAACATTCTCTTGCCACATCAGCCGCATATCCAACTACCTTGACAACGTCTTTGTCAAATCTTGCCAAGATTTTGTTTATTAACATAAGCTAAGGAAGAGGTGATAAGACTCCACCTTGAGGTATCCCCCTGTTTGACTGAATAATTCTGTTTTTTTTTTTTTTTTTCAATTCAGTGAGAGCTTCCTGAATCGCTTTAGTAAGGACATTATTAAACGCGCCTTCAACGTCTAAGAAGATATCAAGGGTATATTGTTTGTAGTGAATGGTTTTATCAATCGTTTGCAATACCTCACCACCTTTCTACGGATTTCCACTTGGTGTACACATACAGGGATAGTAAGAAAGTCTTGAGAGTCTTTCGTTGAGCGTCTAAGATACGTTCCAGTGTCTTACGAAAGAAAGTAGTTAAGCTAATGTCCATGCTTTCCAACTTTCGGAATAAAAACCACTCGACCGCGTCTCCAGCTCAAGGGAACGTAATTTCATGATTTTCAGCTTCTAAAAATCGATACTAACCAAGGAACTACATGGTCTTGAGTTTTCTGCAGCATAATGTGCAGAATGTCATCAAGGCTGGGCTGATTTATGGGGGAAGAAGGGGGTAATAGCCCTTGTGATTTGTACCTCTGTTATTAATAAATTTTATTTCATTCCATGATGAAGACTGCGGACCCTGAGATTCGGGTGCTTTCACACAGCCGTCCTTACACCCTGAAAAATTAATGTTCATCAAAAGTTCCATGGTTTCTGCGGAAGATTCTATCGAAATACCATTCGGCCTTTTTATAAACGACGGGCTAAAATGTTCCTTGGACAGAATCTTGCTAATCTGGCCGTGTCCTTGATGGCTGTGTCTTGGCAGTTTTGATGGATTTTTTGTAAACTGAGACAATCCTAGTACGGCTGCCAGATATTATGCCTATAACCCTATCTTAGTATTTTTTCTTAAATTGGATAGATCCTCATTCCAGCATGGGCAAAGTACGAATAATATCTAACTGGACACGAGATTTTGAAGGCAATATCCTCGACCTTCTTTAGAGTCAAAATCTATTTTCAGGTTGGGTATTTTGAGTAGTTTTGAGTTAAAAACTTTAACCCAACTTCTTCCAGTCAATTCCCTGTGGTTTTCTAAAGTGCTTAGGAGACTTGACCTTGAGGTCCTTGAGAGAATCCTTTTAGATGCACTTGAAGGGAAAGGTCCACAATCCCGATACTAAAAGACAACATTACGAGTATTCAAGAAATTGGAGAAATAACACCCGAAATGTTCCAAAATGTTATGCAAAATATGAGAAAGAGCACGTATCTACGGATATAATATTCCATACCTAATTGTTATAATCGGTCAATAAAAAGAAGTAAACAAATGCGTTTCATTTCATAGATTGTCAAAGAGAAAACATTGGCCTGGAACATAAAGAGGTGAAGTATTAGATGAAGTTTTTACTCAAAAACGATGCTCACAGGACCTAGAATACACTTATGCACTTTTACCTATTTAATTACATTTGTATACATTTTTAATAGAAAGTACTAGAGAGTGAGAAGCAGTGCAGTAAAAATAAAATAAAAGAGATACATTCGATAGATACGAGTATACGAGTATTATGCCATAAAGTGAATAGCACTACCATAACCTTGGTATTTCATTGCTTCACTGGTCTCTTTGGTAGCATTTTTTTCTGTGACTGCATCAAGGAATATGAATCGTCCTGCTTTTTCCTCAAGTTACTTAGAAAGTCTCTCTAATTAAACATGAATGTACCAATTAATAAAGAAAGTGTCGTTCATCAGTGCTGAGCTCTTCCGTATGTCATTTCTTTTGACATTTTTTTTTTTTTGTCGTTGGAATGGAGTGAAAAGTTTGTGGAACTACCAAGTAATTCCTTTGAATTTCTGCGTCCTTCTGTATGAGTTCCGTCCCCTTTCGGTAACTCTTACGAAATTTGTTTGAATTAAAATTAAAATTGATTTCACTTCAATTTCCTTTGCATTGCCCTGCCTTCCTTCTTAATTCATTTAAAGTGATTTCAGCGTCAAAAGGACGCCTTCTTCTCGGGTGATAAACAAGCCCTTTTCACTTGCCCTCCAATAATTTGCCATTCAATAGCTTATCCTTTTCCATTCCTATTATTTTTATTTACTCATTCCTCTCAACCTATAAATTGAATACTCTTGCTGCCTTTAACGTTATTCAAGCTGTTTTCTGATTTTTTTTTTCTTTAATTTGTTTGAAGAAGCAAACATTTCCCTTCCACTCAAAGTGTCTATTCAACTTTTTTTTTTTTGCTCTCTTCCCTGTAAAAAAGGCAAACGATAACGAAATCCTTTCTGTTTCTTCAGCTCTTTCAATCCCAATTGAAAGGAACGGAAAATATAAAGAATGTTCCTGTTTGGTGCACAAAATGATGCTTATCTCTTTGCTGGATGCTGTGGATGCTACTTGAAGACGAACTCCTTCACACTAGTAGTGCTGGAAAATCTACTCCATAATGATGTCCCCATTCATCATCAACTTCCGCCTGTGAACTGGCTGATGATAATGATGATGACGTCTAGCATGGTGACGATGATGAATCCGACACGCTGTCCATGCTCTATGAGTGTTCATGAAGGTGCTATTCAATCATCCTTTCCTAGCAGTACTTAGGAAGAGCGAGAAAAAAAAAAAAAGTGAGCAGCTCTATAATAGGACTATATTTTGAGTCCTTTTAGTCCATCCATTTCGTTTCCTGAGATATCCCAAGAGCTGAATGCTGATCCTTTTAACCGGCCAAAACTCAAGAGCCAGCATGCCAGCTAAATGTGAAAACAATTCGTAGTAAAAGTGACACTTGGACTGGTGGTGGGTGTTTTACTACCGGGGATATAAAAGTTAGTTTTTAATGAGAGAGCACAGTAATAGTGTCTCACGGGAGGATACTCGACGAGATGTGTCAGAGTGGCAGGATAAAATCTTTATTAGCCAACGGGGAAGGCACAATGGGTCATTAATAATTTTATGCTTGCACTAATTACGTACGTGGAAGATTTATGAAGTTGACGATGCTCTGCACCCATTGTTTATTGCACACATGAGAGTTTGTGAAAAAAAAACTTGGAAAATAAATATGACTGCATGGAGTTTCTTTTATGAGTTTTAGTTCACTCGGAATTTGTTTGATCTTATGAGTAAGTAAAGACAGCAAAACTAATAGACTTCGGGGATTCTTATCCAACCTTTTGCTAATTCCTTTTATGAGATATTGTCCTCGCTGATCGTATTTGTCACTTAATGATGTTAATATATACTGATTACTTCAAAAGATACTTGAGGGTATAAGCAGTTTAAAAAGAGTTCAAAATGCTATCGACTTGAGAAAAATTATGTCACTTTGAGGCCAAATTAAAACAACATTATCTCCAGAAAAGTTGAGAACCACAACGACATTATTGGAAAAAAAAAATAAAGAAAAAAACTTGGTACAATAACCTTTTCAGGAAAATCTAAATAATGTTCAGTTGATTCAAAATCGAAGGTAAAATTTGTGGCACTACTAAAATCTAGAATCAAAATTGTTGAAGTTTATGAAGCGAAGCGATTCAACATTTACCTACACTGGCTGTTGAATTTATATGTATGGCAACTCTGTAATGAAGTATTTAATGAATTAATAAATAGACGCCACGCATGTCAAAGCCCCTACCCATAGAATCCGTCGACGTCGTTCCGTTGTAGGTTGACGGTGACGTTCACGTATTGCCGGAAAGAACAGTCCCATACAATCCGTCGAATACTTTCGTTGACAGATGGAAATGTCAACCGATTGTCAACGGAGATGACAGTTTCTCTTCTCTTCCAATGCTTCCACCAATGAAGTGCTTATTCTCATCTTGCCGACTGCCAACGAATCAACGAATTAACTGCCCAAACACAATGGTTAAGCTGAAGCTGCAGTACGCAGTGGTGTCAAAGTTGAAATACACGTACTTCCTATATCTCGAACACAATGCCAAGCTGCAGCTGAAGTACGAAAAGTAGCTGCAGCACAAGTTGAGTTAACATCAACTTCCGAACGATCTGCACTAATTTTTGACAGTTAAAAATAAAAACAAAACAAAAAACGAAAATGGCAGAGCCGATTTCTTCTTCCTCAGTCCTTATTATACAATAAATCTACCACAAAAAATATTTTCACGAAACACAGGGCAATTATCTTTCCGTTTTGACAGCTTGAGCAATCGAGCTACTCTTCACCATTGTGTACGTACATTGCTACTTCAGTGAGCGATTTATTTGACAGTTTGTACTACAGCGACTTCATCTGCTGCAGCGCTTCTCCATTGTATTCCATTGCAATTGGGTTAGAGAACAGAAAGGAATCACGGAAGGTTGGTATATTTTTAAATGCTTGTGGACAATAGAAATATTTAACACATTGGGATTGAACGAAGAATAAAAGAAAAAAATTAAATTATAGTTGTAAAAGCCGTTGAGAGTTAAGGCTCAACCATGATCAACATTGGAAAACCGACGCTAATGTCGTAACTGAACGAAATACTTCCCTATGTTCTGTCAATTCCAACCGATGACCATAATACTTTTACCTGCATACATATCTGTCAAATTAATCTGCCCGTTTTTTTTAAAACATCATTCCATGCCCTTTCCGTTTTCATTTTATTAAAATAAAAGCCATTTCTTTATCGAAAAGGCACCTATTTCTGCGAACACTTTCTATTAGTACGAGTATGTGCACAAATTCATAGTCCAACATTTTTTTTTTAGAAAATTTTCATAACAAACATGACAACTGTCAGATTTACATATGCAATGAGTGACTGATACCGTTCTCTCTTATGTTCGCTTTTGTTTGCAGAAGTGAACGAACATTTAACGAATCGACGCTGGGCTTATTATGTGTTGGAAGATAAGATTGTGAGTTTTCGTGAATATGTGTGCATATGCAGGCCAATCTTGATTATGTTTCTCACTTTACTGTTCACCGAGGATGAACGAAGTAGCACTGTATTAGAAGTTGGTGGTATACCCCCACAAAGCTATGGGGAGATGATTTAAAGTGCAAGGGAACTGGGGAATGCATTGTTATATACCGAAACAAAGTAATGTCATTGAAATTTACTGTTATCGATACCAAATATGAACCCTTACTGGGTTTGGAAGCCTGCAAACAATTGAATTTAAGTAAAAGAATTAATTCGATTGAACATACGACAAAAGAAATATTTGAGCAGAACAATCAAGACATTTTTAAAGGTTTGGGCTGTTTGTGAAAAAGTTGAACATAAAAAACCGAAAGTAAAAACCAATTCTTTTCCAGTGGTAAAGCCGGCAAGAAAATACCCTTATCTCTAATAACTCGTGTGAAAGAAAAACTGTAGAATATGGTTGATCGGAATTTCACACTCTATTAGCAAAACTGCCTTTAATTGGAAGCTTAACAATTATCTACATATCTGAGCTATTTCTCGGGAAATCTGAGAGTCTTTCTATCAATGTTGTTGGCGAAGCCTTACAGATCTTTGTGGGTACGCCGTTAAGGCCTGCCTTGTTTATTTTGAATGTATTCATCACTGTAAGAGGCGTGTTTTTTTTAAACCTAACTAGCTGTTGGCTGCCAGAAACGTCAAATCTTACATGCAAAAGTTGTATCCGCTCTTCGATCTATCTTCAGGCGTTCAGGTTTCTACAGCACTTTAGTGATACTCAGCGTTCAGGGGCGTAACACTACTGATCGTGTCTGTCTAAAGGCTGAACTATATTAGTCGGAAGAAATCTGAAGCTAATGTCATAATTCTACGTTAAGTTTCCTTCAGTACTGTCAATTGCTCAAGTAGCCCATAATTGGCGTATGTGTTCGGAAGCAAACGTTCTCGTCCGATCACCAAAATCAAGCACCATCGGGCGCTGTTAGTACTTAGACGGGGGACCGCTTGTCAAGTTTTCATACACAAAACTTTCATGAACAAAACTTAACGAATCGAAGCAAAAAGCTATTATGGTCACACAATACAAATCCTGTGTATTCGCTCTGTTTCGGAAGTGGTCGTACGAAAGCATTCTACTATTATAGTTCAGCCTTTATCCTTGAACAAGATTGTGCCCTAGTTGTTCGCACACTACGGAACTCTTAGTCGTAGGTGTTTTGCTTGTTTGTGCTTTTGTTGGGATTCGAACCTATACTCAGCAAACACTAACTACAGCTTGCCCATTTCTCTAAGACAAGACTGGGACATATGTACATGTGTATACGTTATAAAAGCGTTATCACTGAACGGAAGATTTGAGGTTCGTGAACCAGCAAATAAAAAAAAAAAACAGAAATAAATTGATTCACAGTAGCATATCTTGCGAATTTCATCCGAGAGTAAAATTGTAGCGTAGAGCTTCTTGAGATTTCACATCCCTGTCATACGTCATCTTTCATCCTTCATCCATAAAGAAAGGTAGTTAGTTCTTGGTTAACCACCGCTGAACGCATTAAAATGCACAGAACTTACGCCGATTGGGTGCACAAAATATATATTCATGATCAGCACGACAAATTATATCGATCTGTCCATGTCCGTCCGTCCGTCGATATAACCACATCAGTTTTGACTAGAAACATAGTAGTATATAAGCTTTCTAGAATCTGAAGCAGTGCAAGCGTAGAAATCCGCCCACAGACACGCCCATCAAAACAAATGAATACTTCACTTTTCTCAGTATATTTGCTAGAAATTGAAAAATATTATTTACATTTCTTCCATAAATTACACATGACCACGCCCGTTTTTTGGGGGCGTTTTCTTAAAAAACATAGTTTTGCTCTTTAAAGGTATTTACGGTGATGGTTAAGCCTTTTTGTGAATATCCCACCAGAATCCGTCAACTTCGGTTACAAATTGTGTAAGCCACGCCCACTTTCTGATAAGAAAAAGTTGTAGCAAAAGTTTTGTGGTAAAATTTCTTAGAAATCAAGGAAATATTCTCTGCATAAGAAGATGTACACAGGTGCTACTGAAGATGTCAGTGAACCCAGAGAAGCGAGGCAATGCGAGGAGATAGCACCCTTTTAAAGGAGTTGGAGATGGACATATCTCCACAACATTTCCGGCTTTAACAAGTATAATGAAGCCTCGTTTGGAAGCTTTTCATTTCGAAAACCTCAGCTATCTGCAATAATTAACATAGTAGACAATAAAATCGCAATGACCTTCTTGTATCAATATGGACGGACTTCTGGTAAACTTTCCCTAGGCAACCACTCGAACCCTTTCTGTTTAATTAAAACATAAAGCTCTTAAAGTAGTCAACTATATCATTTACACAATTACTTCAACTAGAAAACCTCATAAATCCATAGACCATAGAGCCCTTAATCTAGAAATCCGTTTGCATAAGGTGAAAGAGTTTTGTGTTCTTAAGCAGAATGCATTCATACTTCTGTCCGTCCTGCAGTGCAGAAATGCGTGACCTATTCTTTTGTGTTTACGCTTGTTAAAATCCCTCCTGCGTTTCACATCTCATATTATATGAATGTCATTTAATGTTTTTGCTATTACAAAGGGTCCTTCCTATGCTGCTTTCTTTGTAGCATGTGCCCTGAAATGGAGAAAGAAGTTGTCGTGTGTAATGAGCTAATTCGTCGGTACTTTGTTGCAGTCGTTTACATTAGTGCGTTTAGTCCTTGGCAATAGTTTTCTCAACAAATATCCAAGGACACTGTCCTTTGCCATTTCTAAATAGCATTTTCAATTCAAGTAAGATAAATATGTACATTGTTCATGGTAATGATATAAATTTACCTACACACGGATGTAAGTTAAACGCTAATGACGCAGTACCTCAAGCATCATATCATTCCCATTTTCATTGCAAAAGACAAAAATAACTTTCTTTGATCATGGAAATGTCTTTACCATAGCAGATTTGAAGTACCTAATTTCAGAAGATTATGTCTTAAGAGTCTTCAGCAGAAACACTGAAGAGGCACCCTTTTGGCGGAGCACACGTGCAGTTCCTGAATACAAACAATTCTCCGAATATTCTGTTTTTAGTCAAGAAATTCTCAAACTATAAACAAACTATAAAGGTTTACTCCATGTCTATATAACCACAACTAACTGAAAGTATGAGAGACCTCAAACTATACCACTTTGGGTCATAAAATATGAAAACCCAAAAAACATACATACATGTATCTACCTATATGTAATATACATTTCAATATTTTCACATTGAAACTTTCTCAAATGAACGCATCCATCATTCTTTATCACTAAAGAAGGCTGAGGTGGAGACATAAAAATGATCCCATTAAAGCCACATTCAACCCTGATTGGTCTCATCTAAACAAAATTTATGTACGCACATCCTCCTCCCTGCTCATAGAGAAATAGAAAATAGATCTTTCGCCACCGCCTCTGTTACACAAAGGACCTCATCAATAAATTCTCATAGGAGACTTTTCTAATAATTTCTACTGCTCTATGAGTATACCTATCATACGTCAAATGCATTGCATAAAAGAAGTTTTGTATGTATGGGTTGTATTTCCTGCCACAATGTTCATCTATCAAATGGAAATAAAATTTAAAGAGCCCAATAAAAAGGGGGAGTAATAAATTTTACTGCGTGAATCATACCGTACGTTCTTTTGTGACCCGATTTCAACATTAAGTCTTTGTATTTGCAAACACACATACGAAGAATAATGTGTTTGACATACGCTCGTACAGTGGTGATGAAAAAAATGTATACCACAGACAATTTATAGCTGTTACATGATGTTCGACTTGCATAGCAGCTTCATATTCCTGCACTGATTAAGTGTGTTTTATTGAGATATCCGCAGCTAGTCAAATTGTACAAATAAAGTAGATACAACAACTAACCGGCAACAACCTAACCAAGTGCAAGATTGAAACATATTCGGAATCGAATGTGTATTTAGTTAGATTTTGTTACTTAAAGTTTGATTACAGATTAACTGATTGCCGTTTAAGAAATTGATCATTGTGTCACCCGTCTCTCTCTTCCACCTTTCTCAGCCTTCAACTAGATACAAGATTAGATAGCAATCTTCTTTGAACGACATATGACGAGCTGAGAACTTCCAAAGCTCTGTCAGTCTTTCGACAATGTTTTCAATGTGTTTTCGGCAAGACATAAGGCTTGTCGCCAAGGAAAGTCTTTTGGATCTACACGGCAATGATGAGACCCTTCCTCTCATATGCATCAGTTGTTTGATGGAATAAGCTCGCACGTAAATACGTTATTACTGCTTTCGCCAAACTCCAAATGATGGTATGTCTCGGCTGCTTGGGATCTTTCCCCAGTACGCCTGCCTCTGCTCTAGATGCCTTGATGAACCTCCCCCTCCCTTGATATTTATATCATGGGGTGTACACTCAGAGCCATCTTCCGTTTAAAAATAAGTGGTTTCTGGAACGATTCTCACTGGAGTTTTGGTGACGTTGCACGACGATTATTCTACGAACCCTGTCTCATGGATATGCCGTCTGATGCAATGACACCTGAATTACGGCTGCGGTGCAAATTTGAAGTCAATTTTCCCCATATTCTAGCTTTGGCCGGAGTCTGAGCCAGGAAAGGAATGTAGTCGCATTTTCACGGAAGGCTCTAAAACTGGACAAGGGGCTGGTGCTGGTGTTTTCGTGAAATGCGACAACATTGGGCTTCACTTCTAATTGGGAAAACATACATCTATCTTCCAGGCAGATATATATGCTATCCTAGGCTGCGGACTATATTGTGAAGAACGGGTGGAAGGGGCGAAGTATCTGCGTCTGTAGTGATAGTCAGGCTGCGCTTAAAGCCTTGCTCAATCCTTTAATCACTTGTTTGGGTCTCAGGACACAACGGGATAACAGGAAATGAGATCTCTGACGAGCTTGCAAGACAAGGCTTAGAAGAGAATTTCTCTGGACCTAAACCCACGTTGGGTCCTCGGTTAGGGCTTCCATTGACGACTGAGTTTTCAGTGGACACAATTGAAGATGCAGGCAGACAAAACGAATGGTCCTTGTCGTCTGTAAGAAATCCGCCTCGTTCTTGCTATCTCTTACTGGTATTCTTACGGGCCACTTCCCCTTTACCAAGCACCCCCATGTGCTAGGTTTGAGCGCTACCCCTGTCTGCGACTCCTGTGGAGAGAGCCATGGTACTGCGGAACACTTCCAATGTGATTGTCCTGCCTTTGCTTGGATCAGGTGGCAGATTTTCGGTGCTGATATGGTGAGTTACAAAAGATGAAAAAGACACATTAAAATGCGGTTCTCTGCCTGGTTGTACAATAGACCTGTTTTTAAGTCTGAGTGCTCCAGTGTACCCGTCCCGACAAAAACTAGATATTTTAGTTGCGGCCACGTTTTTATCTCGGTCGCTGCTTCTGCCAAGACTGTTGATCTCTAAGTTATTCTTGGTCTTCAAACCCACCGTGCACCTTGAGAATTCAATTCGAAGGACTGCTTCGCGATGACGTCATTTGGCTTCTTCGACATTCAACAGCTTCTAACTCATTTTACGCCACAATTCCTGGTTGGATATAATTTTTGGCCAGCGAATCTTTAAGATGTATCGCAGACAGCGATTGACGAAAGCTTGTAACTTTCTCGTCATGTTTGCCGAGACTTGTCTGGATTTGACTGGATTTCCAAACGGGAGACAGAATACCAAAGGCAGCTCGAGCTATATTTATTCTGCTTTTAAGGTCTAGGTCCGTTACAAAACTCCCCCACTGTTCGATCTCCTCAATTGGCGTCTGCTTCAGAATAATTCACTGATGTGTGAAGCGGCCTATGGTCAATATTTTTGTCTTTTTGCCGGCACTCCATTCACCTGTAACGATTGACACATCTCGACCATCTTGCTGATGATGTGCAAATGATTTAGTTATTCAAAAGTTCTCCATTAGATGTCATATCTCTGAGATACACCTACGGTGGTAGTCACTACATCGGATTGATGACAGAATATCCCTTTTTCTAATTCCCTGTTGCACTTCGAAAGAGTCGGACAGCTTTTCATTGTGCAGAATGATACATCTTGCGTTATTGTAGGACTCCTCTATGTATTCCTCTTCTAATAAGAGATCTCCATATACATTCGCGATTTACCTTGTTAAAGGACTTCTCGAAATCCACGAACTCGGCTGATTGCTCGAGATTGATAAGAAAGGTGTTGATGTGGTCGATGCACGATCGACCTTTGCGAAAGCCCACTTGATGCCTTTTGAGTGAAGTCTCGATTCTAACCTTTATCCTGTCGAGAATGAGCCATTAGTTTGGGAAAAATGGACAAAACGGTAATACTACGCCAGTTATTGCAGTTCTTAAGATCACCTTTTTTGGTATCTTAACAATAACATCGTCTAGTCCGTAGGATAGATTTCATTCTCCCAAATGGCCTGTATTAACGTAAGAAGAATACTAGCCATTGTAGCGGGATCTGCTTTCAGGAACTCGACTGGTATGCCATCAAGTCCAGCTGCTTTGTTTCTACAACTGTTAGAGATCCGGTGTCAATACGCCTGTAAGATCTGCGCATGTGTTGCTTTTTGGCCTACAACTTCTTTGGATATTCTGTACAGTTCTCTGATATCTCCCCTCCTTGCAGCGCTTTCCGCAATTTTCCGCAACATCGTTGATTATTATCTTTAACGATCTACGATGCGCGATTTGGTCCCACATCGCATCAGTGGAAAACCTTGAGCACTTCTAACGCCTGCGCTCAACTCAACATTACTGGACAGGAAGTCGGAAAATAGACAACTTTCTATATCTAGAAAATGTTATCCAAAGTCTGGAGAAGCAATGTTCTCAGGACAAGAACCAAGCTGCGACTGTTACGGTCCTACGTAGAATCAGTACTGCTATATGAGTGTAGTATTTGGATGGTGGATACCACCAGTCCTTCGTAAATACATGTCTAAGAAACATCTTGAGAATTTGTTGGCCAATCGTATATCCAACAAACAACTTTATCGGAGAAAGGGCCAAAAACCTATAGACATTGCTATACGAAGGAGAAAATGGCTGTGGATTGAATACACCATACGGCGTGAAGACACCCAGGCAGGCATAACTGAGGGACGCCCTAGGTAAACGTAGTACAGAACAGTGGAGGAGGAATTAAGCTCTTTGGGATTGAGTTGAAGGCAGCTCAAATGCGTTTGTAGAATTCCGAACAAGATGGCATTGTTGATGCCCTATATCCCTCAAGGGGTGAAAGGATTTAAAAAAAAAGAGTTTCCTTTCCTCACAGTTGTCGACATGTTTCTTTTGACGAAATTGCCTTCCCCCAACTAAAAGAATGTCTTTCAATCCAAAATGTGCAAGAAAACAGAAGTAAGAGTATCAGTGCCAAAAGAGGAGGCCATGCAATGGAACCCACTTACTTTAGAGAAGATAGCATTGGGTCGGTATTTAATGACGACTCGAGCTTTATTATTTTTGATGTGAACTAGATTAGCAGTTTTGGAAATATTCATACATAGTTAATGTTCTGCAATATTATCATGTTCTTCTGTCACGATGGCTTCTAGATTATGCACCGATTTGAAAGGTTTTCAAACTTTTAAATATACATTCTTCTGTATTACGGGCTATCATCGAAGGAGTTATACAAAATACCGTATATTTTCTTCTAAAAATTTCGGGGTCTGTACGACAAGAAGAAGTATATAGAAATGTTACAATCTGTCTAGAACGGACCGTATGAATGATACCCTATCCTCCATCTTCTAACTCAACCCTAATAAAGTGAGCTTGGAGTTGTGATACTTTGAAAATAGATGCAATGATATCTTTCTATACGGAGGATGTTTCTGAGATTTTTAAGAAATTTTATCACAAAACTGTTATTACAACTATGTCTTATTAGAAAGTGGGCGTGGCTTCGAAAATTTTTAACCGAAGTTCACGGATTCTGATGAGATTTTCACACAAAGACATTATTTCAAAAGCAATATATATTTTTTTTAAAACGTCCTCAAAAGGTGAGCGTAGTTATATACAATATATGAACGAAATGTCAATTTAGGATCTATAGGTGTGCACGAGCAGTAATCCATCCATGTCCAAATGGACATTGTTTAATTACTCTCTCAGAGACGTCAGAAATAACATTGCAAATAAAGCTGTCCAAACAAATAAAATTCACCAGTTAACAATAATATTAATTCCAATTCTTTATTAATAAATAAATACTATGTCCAAACTAATTTAATTGATATTTAAAAAGTGTAAAGTCCGATGATATTGGGAAGCGGGAGAAGATACCAGCGTGCACGTGAAGGGCGTCCGAAGAAAAAGAAAGATCGCTTCGTACACGTCAAGCCGGAAACCTCGTACCGGCTATGGCGATCGTAGAGTCGTTAGCTGTTGGCACGAACTGCACGCCGCTAGCGATTGGACTGCATGCTGTCACCGTGTTGCCATTGGTGCCTCCACAAAGCTATAAATCCCGTTCTTGAACATGGATCAACTTTCAAATGTCACGATTACTTTTTTGACAGTTTCCCATTCAATCCAATTCAATAGAAGGTGTGTTTGCTTTGTTGAACTTTATTTTGTACCCAATTGCCATCTCAATTGGAGGAAATGTTAGGGAAATGAGAAAATTTAGCTCCGCATTTGCAATTTTTTATCGAATCATCTCATTTGGCTCTCGTGAAAATGTAGACACAAATATTTAAAAAAAAAAAACATACAGGAAAGTTATAATGCCTCTGCAACGGATCGCATGATACTATATCCCTCATCGTCTATCGCAACCATCATACAGCGGGCGTGGCGTTGTGAACTTTTTGATTCAATTTCAATGACATCTTTCTACTCAGAGGATACCAGTATTCTCTTGATTTTTAAGAGATTTTATCACATAATTTGCTAAATTTTTTTTCTTAGAAGAATGTGGGCGTGACGGTCACCATTTGTAACCAAAGGTAAAGTATTCTGTTGAAAATACCAGCACCGTAATAACTTTAAGAAACTAAAAAAATTTTTTTTTTTAAGAAAACGCCCCCAAAAAGTGGGTGTGGGCATATATAATGTATGGATGAAATGCAGAGAAAGTCAATGGGACAAATGTTTCAAATTTGAAGACGAGAGGGACATGTGTATATTTCTTACCCCAGACTTTCAACCGTTACAGGGTTAAAATAGCCAAATAATTTTCAGAAATCTATAAACGAACTTAATGTAGGTACTTCTATCTTCGATAATTCGAAACTCAACAGACCTTAAAAAATTTCGAATTAACGAAAAATTGTCGAGGTCGAGCAAAGGACAAAAACGAAATATGTAAGTACATACACACATATACAACAATAATTTGACACACTTTATTACAAAAGAAGCACTGAATTGTATACAAACAATTTTACTTACATTTTTTATTTTCTAAAGAAATCAGTTTTTTTTTTTTTTGCTTCAATAACTTCCAGCGTGCTTGGTCAAGAGCATTATCTATGACAACCAGTGCCGAGAATACCTCGTCGTCCACTTCTGTTCTTAATAAATGTTGACGCAATATACACAACAATGACTTTGCCTCCTTTGATGTGATGGACGGAATTGGTTCTGCTTCCGATTCTTTTTCACCGTCGTCTTCATTGTTGTTGCTTGAATTTGAAGCTGCCAAAATTGCGTCTTCACACAGAGCACCGCAGACTTCAACATCATCGTCAAAATGTACAAAATCATCGAAAGTCACAGATTCACCAATGTTAGGAAGAAGGCGAGGTGGACTGATCCAATTCTCCTTCCTCCTGTTGCATTTGCTTCACTGGCTCTGTAATGAATCCGCATTTCTTGAAACAGTTTGAAATCGTAGTGCTTTGTCAACATGGGCATCGCTGTTAGAACATTTATGTTGGCTCTCTGTCCATTTTCAATGCTATCTAACACTATCATCACTACATCTTTGCGGTACAAAGTTTTAAAATTCTGAATCACTCCCTGGTCAAGTGGTTGCAATTTAGAGGTGGTGTTAGCAGGGAAAAGTCTAAGAATCACATTACTGAGAACTGTACAATTATCCAGGAAAAGTAGAATTTTCCATTTCTGCTGTTTCATGTCGATGTCTAGTTTCAACAGCCACTCATTGTACAATTCTGTGGTCATTCACGCTTTTTTGTTGGAGCGATAAAACATAGGAAAGGATTTGATACCCTTGAAACAGCTAGGGTTAGCAGCTTTCCCTATCATAAGACGTTTTATTTTTTGTGATCCATTCATGTTTACTGCGAGTAATAATTTTAACCTTTCCTTGCTATGTTTCCCCCCATGGCATTTTTCGTTTTTAAATGCCATCGTGGAAGGAAGACACTTAAAAAAGGAGCGGTCTCATCCACATTGAACATATTCCGTGGATCGTAATTTGCCAGCAGCCTGCCTAAGTCATTTTTCCATGCAGAACAAACAGTAACATCAACACTCGCGCTTTCTCCACATATTTTTTTAAAAACGATGTTATGTCGTTTTTTAAAATTGGAGAGCTATCCTTCACTGGCGGTGAATCCTTCAATACCCAAACTAACAGCGAATTACTTAGCTTTCTCCTTCAGCATGCGGCCTCCGACAGGTACGTTTTGTCCTCTGTATTGACTAAACCATTTCGATAAGCATTCTTCAAGATCGGGGAACCCACCGTGTCAGATCCGCTTCCTCCCTCCGTGTAATGCACTTTCAGCTATGCTTTAGAAAAGTTGACAATGTGGAAAATGGAATTTTGAAAGTATTCGCTACATCCTTTTTTTTACTCCACTTTACACGGCTTCAATAATTTTTTTTTTCTCATCAATTGACAAACACTTATATTTTTTTGCACTCATAATTGCGTTGCGACTGATTGCTGAAATAGAACTTACTTATGTTCCCGTCGCATAGGTCACAATCTAATGGTATCAAAGCATTGGAAACATGTATACAGCTGGGCAAAGAACAGAGAACCGACAAAAAAGAAAAAAAAAAAATGAATTACTGCGGCCCGACTGGGCAATCACTTCGAATTAACAAGCGAACCAAAACACATAGGTTTTGTTCGATTTATAAAGGGTTTTTCAAGGGACCTAACAATCAGTTCGAATTATCAAGAGTCGACTTAGTTATGAAAAGCCAAAAATAAATGATACACACCGTCTCACTTGATTACGAACATGCAGTTTTTTGTTTTAATTTTACGATATTTTTCAAACCCTTCGCTAATCTGGGAAAAACCAATTGCACAAGGAATGAAGGATATATTGTTGTAATATGCGAGCTACGGCTCGAGTAGATAAAACGTTATTCTGTGAGATTATTTCTTTATTTTCTAGTCTATAGAACAATTCAAGTTCACTTACAAGGTCTCTTTCTTCTCAAATCACTTTATCTCATTCCAATTACTTAATTCACAAATCCAAACTAATTACTTCTTCTTGTTAACTCTTAACTTTCAATTTATCACAAAATTACAACTTCGCCGATTATCACTTTTCCAATCTCTTCGTGCGGTTCGAAAACCAACTGCCTCGCCTCGATCGCCATCTGTCCTTATATAGTCGCATTTCTGATAGCCAAAAACTTCTAGCAAATTCTTCGACCACTGGAACGAGAAAATTCTGATGCAATAATTCTAAGATGACAGCTGCAGCCAATAATCTCTTGCGGTTATAATTCTCACTTAATTTCGCGACGTCGTCTTAGACATAGTCCGTACACGAACCTCGAATGAAAAGACACTTCAGAATGTGTTGCATACTTTTGGAGCGTAGTTATTATGCTACATTATGTTAATATTGTAAAAAAAATGGGATTAAGTTGATAAATGCAACTTTTATGACGCTTTTTCCAAAAAGGTCATAAAATTTACCTGTTTTTTTTTTTGTCTCACTTGATTACGAACAGTAGCTTAATCTACCTTTTAGAAGCTTAGAAGGTAAAAAATTAGTACAAAATTTGTTTGTATAAATAAATGTTGGTTTTATTTAAAGAGTAGCAATAGTTTTTAGTAATGGGTACTACCTCCTGATCGTTGAATCACTTCAAGTAGCCTGCTGTGTAGAGATTCATAGAGTGCTGTCAAATAATCTAGCGAAATTTCTGACCAGGCTTCAATAATCTCTTCCGTTTCATCATATTGCCTTCCTCCTTCGTAGACTTTTCTTGAAAGCCAACCCCACACGTTTACCATGATGTTCAGGTCGGGTGAATATGGCGGCCATGCAAGTAGGTTTACATTTTGGTTCTGAATCTAGTCTTTTGTTGTCCGTGCGGGTTGTTGGAAAGTCCATCGCTGTCCACCAAATATCTCCGAAAACTGTAGAAAAGCTCTTTCCAGTATCGATTTGTAAGTGATTGCCATCATTTTGGAGCTTTGGAAATCCAGCTCCACAGTTCCGTATGTAGATGTATTTCTTCTTTTTTCAAATCATGAAAATAACATCTGTATCCATCAGGTCCGTCCAAATTAATTTTTTTTTCATCGATTCCACCTCATTTGACTTGTTGCAAAATTAAGCCGCTGTATTTTACGTACCGCATTCAATGGTGGTTTCCTCTTAATTTTTTCATGGCGAATATGGCTGGCCTTCTGTATCACGCGATGAACAGTCGATCTGCTAGCTGTAACTCCAGTTTCTGCCTTAATTTTATTTACGGAGAGCCTTGAATTTGAAGCAAGTCTCAGTATGGCCCGCCTTTCCTGACAAGTTGTTGCTTTGCTGACACTTCCTTTGCGGTTTTTTCCATACTTCTCCGGGTCCTTAATAAAGCTGTGTACAACAGTGGCGCCTCTTCCAATCTTGCTGACTATGAAACGGATGGATTTTCCTTGTTCCCGGTAAGCTCGAATTTGGCCTATTTCTTGGTTAATGTCTTACCTTTACCCATAGTTGTGGATTGTATGAAGTTATTTCTTGAACTAAGCTCCCTAATATTCTAAGTATCCTTTCGTATCGTAAAATTAAAACAAAAACCTGCCTGTTCGTAATCAAGTGAGACGGAGTGTAAAGGTAACTGACGATGTTTTTTTTTTGGTACTAAAAGAGTTGTGTGTAGCTTTCTTTCAATCAAAATATTTCACAATCCTGGCTCTCAACAAACAGGTAGTAAAGCTTCTTTCCTTTCTCATTTTATTTAGTAACATGCACAACTTGCACATGCTGTTCTTATGCCTTCAGATTATTTTCTTTTCATAAAATAGAATTTTGTAAAATCACATAATGCGCTACTTTATCTCTCCACTGTTTTCTATATATGATACAACATCCTTGTTCGAGTAAATAAAAATCAAAAGGAGTCATTGCAAAAAGGACACATCACACCAAGTTATCGCAATTATTACGTTTGATAGAGGAATCTAGTAAAACGTATTATCATGAATCTTCTTCTCCACATCAAAGGACTACTTTGCCTTTTTTTTATCCTCGTCGTAGTCCTACGCAGCGTATCTATCTTTGATACAAAGTTATCTGGTTGTGAGAGAGTGTCTGTTAGATTTATGATATCCTAGCTTGTTCATGATATATGATGCGAATTGTGAATTTTCCACCTCTGCGCACCCACTTCCTTTGCATGGATAAAGGACGAATGAAATATATTACAATCTAATTAATATTTTGATAAAAAGTGCAAAAAAAGAAATCAACCACACACAGAGTGCTGCATTTGAGAAAAGTTTGTTTGAAGGATTAAAGTGCACACTTGTTGCACTGTGCGACCGAGTGGGGGAAGGTATCTACGTATCTGATCCTTTTTTTTTGCGGAGTTTACTAAAAGTTTGTTTGTATTCATTAATCATGGTTGTATCGCGCGGAGGAGGAGTGAAAAAGAAAAACAATGAGGACGATGTATTTTTATTCTGAGTGCAGTTGTTCTCTCAGATGTTGAGCAAAGAATTAATTATCTGTTCGTTTTCTTTTTACTGGTGAGGCATGCACTTTATAAATTAACCAGTCTGGTTTGCGTATAGAATACACAACATTAAAGAATATTTTAAAGCTTGAAGCTATTGAATTTAAGAATGAAAATGATTTTGCAGGTATGTCTTTCACTTGCTAAAAATTGATTGTACTGTAATTATGTTAAAACAATGGCAACAATACTGTAGAATTAATGATGAATGTCCCACTCTTAAGCGTCCATTGCCATGATTCACCATTTTTAGTTCACACTTCTTGTGTCATTCCCTGTCATGCAGCTCCTTCTAAAATGCAAACAAGAATCCATGAAAAACGAGAAACCATTAGTTACTCATTTTCCTGTTTGAGCAAATATGCTCTGCATCTAGCTATATTCATTCATAGCAGCTGTATCTCACTCTGTATGCACAAATAATAATTTCCTCGGCAATTCAGCAAACTAATGGCGAAATAAATTTGAAATGACTTTTTCCTGTTCTGAATCTGTGGATTCAACGTTGCTCTGCCATGGCTAGAATGCAATTACGAGTACTATGGTTGGAAAATTGTATTGTTGTTTGTAAAAAATGTATAACATGAATTCCTTCTCACTGTACATATAGTTGTAATGTTAGTCCGGGGGGATAGATACATTTTTCGTTGAAATATCTTTGCTGTGACAAGTAGATGATGTAATTTTTTTTTTTGCTTTTTTGTTTATAAAAAACTTTTTAATTATGCCGACCATTTATGGATTCGTTTATGAGGGAAAATATCCGGGCTTGTGAAACCAGCATTGCATTTCCTTTTTCCGACTTCCCCGTGTTAATAGTTTCTCTGTAATTGGATTCGAAGGATGCACTATTACTTCGTAGGGTACACTTACATTTAAACGGAAACAATGTAAAAGAATCTGTTCACTGACCCGAATTTTGTTTAATGAGATTGTTAATTGTTATCCTTTGTACTGTCCCTTTTAAAAACTCATTTTTAATTGTAAATTTGAATCCAGGAAATAGTTAATTGTGTAACAGGAATTAATTGCATCAGTTGCACTGAAATGGGTACGAAGGAGTCAAATGTAAAGTAAGGCGCGGTCAAATGACTATCTACAGTTAATTGCGTAAGAGGTATATTTTAGTTCATTTTGCCGCCATTTACAATAAAACTACGACTCCTGTCATAATGATTTTCAGGCAAAAGAATTTAGTAAGTCATAAAATGAGGAAGACAATCCGATCCTGTCGAAGAGTTTTACTGGACTAAAAGAAGTGGACTCGCAATAAATCCACTAAAAACGGAGCTGACAATATTTAAAGGAATACCGGAATTCAAAATTCCATCCATTGAAGGCACTCCTCTTAAAATTTCTGATAGAGCTAAATATCTTGGATTAATACTAGACCAGAAACTAACCTGGGGACTAAACATAAGGGAGAGAGCAAGGAAAGCTATGATGGCTCTCTATACTTGTAGCAGAATCTCCAACATAATTGCTCGCATTGATAAAATGGATGATGACACTTCAGCTGCAGCTCAATTGCATAATGCTGAGATTCTTGCTCTCCGACAACAGGTCAATGCCTTGGAGAGGAAAGAAGTCGCTAGTGATGCTATCCTTTATGGTGTACCCGAACTTCCAGATGGGAATCTGACACATCTCTTTAATAAACTATGTCACACTATCAACTATAACCCTCCTCTCTTAGCTGCCGCCTTTCGTGCAAAAGGGCGAAATAACACCAACAAAAATTCCTCACAGACTGCCCCACCATCTATTATCTTGAAATTCAACAACTCATTGGAAAGAAATGCTGTTCTCAAAGCTGCAGCTAATTATCGAAAAGAACACAACAAAGCGCTTAAACTCAATGATTTAGGCATTCAATCAAACGACAGCTGCTTCTTGAATGAGAGCTTAACCAAGCATTCGCTCTTTCTCTTACACAGTGCGCTTGGGCTTAAGAGGAAAAAACTACCGTTCTCTGTTTTCTCGAAATCCGGAATTGTTTATGCTAAGAAGATGGCAAACGGAAGAAGCTTTTCTATCGAAAGTACTGATGATCTCCATTCCATTGCTACTGGTGCTGCTGGTGCTGCTGCTGTTATGAATAATTAAAATCACCGTATCGTATTCATTTATTAAATTAAACAAACTGTTATTGTTTTGCTCTTTTTAATGTTTCTCTCATAATATTTTTCTATCTGTCGCTCTTCTATTGTATACTTTTTTTAGTCTGTGGTATTATTTTTGTCTCTTGTCTATGTATTATTTTTGACATAAAATGAACAGTAGATGTTCCGATTACACTTAGTGCTTAATGTTCTTTCAAAATGTCGTGATGGTTTTAAAGTGTGTCATTTAAATGCACGTAGCCTTAATCAATATAAATTAGACTATCTTAAACATATGTTGTTTACAAATTCTGGTGTTGATGTTGTTTGTGTAAGCGAGACTTGGTTTAGGCCTGATATTATTGACACTACAATACAATATACCTAACTATAAAATTTTTAGAAATGATAGAGTAACATGTACGTGGGGAGGTGGAATGACAATTTACTGCAAATCTACTCTTAATTGCAAAATAATTTGTAAATCGATTGAGTTAGATGTGGAGTATTTAATTGTCGAAATACAATATGGCTGCTCTAAATGCATTGTTGCGTGTGCCTATAATCCTAACCGAAGTTGTTCTCCTCAACCTTTTTTCTCGGCTCTCTATCATTGTTTGTGGAGATTTTAACGCTGATCTGTTTAAAAACGACTCTCGTGCTTTTCAAATAAAAGATTTAGCCTCTGCTTTAGGACTCCAGATAATCAATACCAACTAACCAACGCGATTCGCTAAAAACTGTACTCCCAGCCACCTGGATCTGGCAATCGTATCTGATGTCTCCTCTGTTCTCATTTTCGATCAGCTTTCTTTAGATGACATTTCGGATCACGATCTCCTCTTTTGTACATATAACATTCATTTTAATCACTCTGCTGTTCCCCTGTCTTTTACTTATAAAGATTTCCGTTCTATTTACATGGATGCTCTTCAGTATTCTGCCCTTACAGCTCCATGGGGTTGCTGTCGACTGAGTTCAGATCTTGAACAAAAACTGCACTATTTTCAGGAAATTATTTCTCAGCTATACACTCGTCATGGATCTACTAAAACCGTGAACATCCGTAATAAAAACTGCCCTTGGCTTACAACTGAGGTTCTTGATACCATCAAAGCTCGCAACAAGCTTTACAGTAAATGGAAACATAAGCCATCTAATGCCAATTGGCTTGCCTACAAATCTTTGCGAAACCATTCAACTGATGTAGTACGAACTGCTAAAAGAAATTTCTACGCTTCTAAACTGAGCACATCCCTCTCTCCCAAAAAGCTCTGGAATAACTTGCGACAGATTGGTATCTCCAATGCCAAAAATAACGCTGAGTGTGAATTTGATCCCGATTTGTTGAATAAGCTTTTTGTTGAAAATAGTACTGAAGAGTTAAGTTTCAATTTAGCTGAAAGCTCCAACCCATTTCTGCATTCGTTAAGGGACTTTGAGGTGGAAGCGATAAGTGAAAATGAGGTTATTAACTGTGTTGCAGCCATAAAATCAAACTCAATTGGTGAAGATGGGTTACCTCTGCGTTTCATTAAACTCATTCTGCCTTACATCATATCCCACCTAACACATATTATAAACCACTGTATCAACTTTCCCTAAGTCATGAAAGATTGCTAGAGTAATACCTGTTGCAAAAGAGGTGACTCCTGTCTCCGCTGCTGATTTCAGACCCATCAGCATTTTACCGTGCTTGTCGAAAGTCTTTGAGAAGCTCATAGCAAGACAGATTCTTAATCACTTATCTCTCCGTCGCTTACTGTATGCGGGACAATCTGGTTTCAGAGCAAACCACAGTTGTTCCACAGCTATGGTCAACATAATGGAAGATATAAGACAGAATTTTGATAGAGGACATGTTACGCTTCTTTCTCTGCTGGATTTCTCGACGGCTTTCAATAAAGTAAATCACAAAATCCTTTTATGGAAACTAAAAAATTTGTTTGGGTTCGGTAGCGGAGCAGTGAGACTTATTGAAAGTTTTCTCTGCAATGGATTTCAGAGGGTTGTGACTTACGATTCTTCCTCAGAACTTCTTGCTGTGAAACAGGGCGTACCTCAGGGGTCTATTTTGGGCCCAATTCTGTTTTGTATATTTATAAATGACTTGCCATCTGTCTGTAAATACACTTCTGTCCACCTGTATGCGGATGACGTTCAGCTATATTCGGCTATGCCAGTTAATAGCTTAACTGAGCTTGTCACTTATATTAACGAGGATTTGTCTGGTATACACAATTGGTCGGTAACTAATGGATTGCTTTTAAATCCAACGAAATCCCAGTTTATTCCAATATCCAGTCAAATGCTCGACTTTAACCTTCTGCCTGATGTGTTGCTCTCTGGGACTAAACTTAAAGTTGCTGACACTGTAACTAGTCTAGGATTTGTTATTGACTGTAAGCTTTCTGGATACAATCACACCAACGCTGTAATCAGGCGTATATATGGATGCATTAGCAAGCTTTGGATAACTGCTAATTTTACGCCTACTGAAACTCGAAGGAAGCTTGTTAAAAGTCTTGTGTTACCCTTAATAACTTATGCTGAAGTAGTATACTGTAATATAGATTCGCTGTCACAACGAAAATTACAAGTAGCTTTCAATGATGCAGTGAGATATGTTTATGGTCTTCGAAGATATGACCATGTATCTGAATATGCAAAGAATTTGCTTGGTACCACTCTTCAACAATACATCAACGCTAGAAATTGTATTTTCTTAAACAATATTATAAAAAACAAGACGCCAGAGTATTTGTATGAAAAACTTAATTTCGCTCGTTCGCTCAGGACCCTTAGCTTAATTCCATCACGTCGTCGCTTTTTAAACTCATCCCGACTATTTTTCATCCACTCGATTAAATTATGGAATTCTTTGCCTTTAAGTATAAGAAATATTTCCAATACCACACGCTTCAAAAGTGCAGTCCTTGATTATTTTTCACTGCATACTTAAACTATTTATTGTATATTCCCTTACACACTATATTCTACCATGAAATTTAGTTTCTTAGTTTTTAAGTTTTGTATTCGAAATGATTAAACATGTCTAGATATCTATATTAATTCTAAGTACTATAAAAGATTTTATCTTAATGTACATACCACAAAATTGAATAAATTGAATTGAATTGAGTTGAATTAAATATTTGGAAAAACTTGGGGGCCCAAACCAAAAGTCATTTTCTGGCTCTACATAGCAGTTGTGAGACCTATACTGACATTCGGCAGTCTAGTATGGTGGCCAGCAACAAGAAAGGAATCTGCAGCTAGAAGTGCTCTAAGATTAAGCCAATCTGAAGGTTGGAGGTCAAGCCTGACGGGAAATGCTCAAATTTCACGCAAATACATGGGCGGAGATGTTAGCACAGACTACATGGTGCCCTATTTTGACTTTCATAAGCCGTTTTCTAGTTCATTTCCGAGTCGAGATGAATGGAAAACTAATATTCCGCTAAATGACAACTCCATCTCCATCTACACTTATGGATCCAAGATGGACGTGGGAGTGGGTGCAGGGATTTTTTCTGGAAAACTCAATTTGAACAAGTCAATTCGGCTTCCAGACTATAGCAGTGTTTTTCAAGCGGAGGTCTTGGCGGTGGCAACAGCTGCCCGGAACGCTGCAATGAAAGCTATACCACCAGGTGATATTACATTTTTCATTGACAGCCAGGCAGCGATAAAAGCGATTTCCGCCATGCAAATAAAATCGAAGCTTGTGCGCTCCTGTCGCGAAGAGCTGGGGGTTCTTTGTACGCAACACAATGTAAAGCTCAGCTGGGTACCCGGACATAATGGCGTTTCAGGAAATGAGAAAGCTGACGAGCTGGCAAGGGAGGGTTCAGCTCTAGATCCTGAACGAGTTGAACCTAGAAGTTAGAAATAAAATGATTGCCATAGCAAATAGTAGATGGAGATTAATAGAAACTCTGGCCGCTCTACGACAAAAATCGTACAGAGCAAATCCTACACTTCAACAGATATATCTTATCTGGTTTAGTGGGGATGATAACTGGACACAACTTGTTACGTCATCAGACAAAGAAATTGGGAATTAGCGAAGAAGATATATGTAGAGGCTGTGGCAATGAGGACGTACACGAAGATACACCTCACTTCCTGTGCCATTGTCCAGGACTCTACCACCTTAGATTCAAAATACTAGGGAAATATTTCTTCCAAGACTTAGAAGAACTTTCAAATGTATCGGTAAGTAAGATTACCAAATTTATAAATGCATCGGGTTGGTTTAAGAACCCATAGAGTTCACGAGTGGGGAAGCTTCACTCCTTGGGCATCACAAGGGATCTATACTGATCTAAGTGTGGCGTAGTTTGCTTCACACTCTACGTCAACCCATCAAACCTAACCTAACCTAAGAGTTTTCAAAGTTCATTTAATATTGCGTGTAAATATTTGTATTTTAGGGCCCACAATTGTTATAGCGTTGAAAAAATTCAGTAATAACAAAGGATTTTCATCAATAGATGCAGACGTTATTACTAAAAATGAATTGCTGCTACGCCACTGTCATACGACTCTAATGTTT
The DNA here is from genome assembly GCA_963082735.1 of Pocota personata. Lineage (NCBI taxonomy): Eukaryota > Metazoa > Arthropoda > Insecta > Diptera > Syrphidae > Pocota > Pocota personata. Next base: position 205,183,284 of record OY720430.1, read on the forward strand.
CTCCCATGCCGAGGGTAGGGGAGAATCTTCATAAAACACTATTAGACACCATGTACTTCACCAGTCCCTTTTTCTTATTTACTACAACTAACCTTATCAAGTAGTTAAAGCTTCGAGGAATATTCGCGTGAGGTAAATTTTCGGCAAAAGCACCTGCTGATACCGTCATTAAATGCGGTTACTTATTAAAACAACAACGGAATGAGAGATTAAATTGATTCTGGCTTCATTTTGAAGCTACATTCATGCCATTATGTATGGAGTGTAACATTATTTAAATGACCGCTTCGGCTTCGCTGGTAGTGCTTCAAGCCGTCGATCCAACTTTTGATAACTCTGTCCAATATGTGCGGCGTTATAGCATCTCGAATGTTGGCCTCGAGCTCGTCCAAAGTGGTTGGCTTGTTAGCGTAGACTAAGGACTTGACGTAGCCCTAGAGAAAATAATTGAAGGGTGTCAAGTCGCATGATCTCGGCGGCCAATTGATGAACGCTCGCCGTGAGATGACCCATTCGCCAAATTTTCTCCTGCACCACTTCGAGCGTTGCGTCGCTTGTATGGCATGTAGCACTGTTTTGTTGGAACCACAGCTCGAATATATCGATGTTGTCAAGCTCTGGCCACAGAATGTCGGTTAACATCGCTCTATACCAAGGACCATTGACAGTAACGGTGTCTCCTTCATCATTTCGAAATAAGGTCCTATGATGCCGCTGTGCCATAAACCGCCCCAAACAGTCAATCTTTGTAGATTGTGGTCGCTAAAATAATGCAAAAAAAAAAAAATGCTGAGCCAAAAATGGGCCTCGTCCGAGAAGATGATTTTTTGGCCAAAATCCGGATCTCCGGCCAACATTTCCAGTACCCAATTAGCGACCTCACGGCGTTGTCTATCCGGCTTCAATTCTTGCATCAACACAGTCTTATACGGATATAGGCCCAAATCCAACCGCAAAATAAACCTAGTTGAGTCTCTGGCGATGCCCACTTCAGCTGATCGGCGCCGAATCGACATATCTGGGTCTTCTTAGATACTGGTCGCTACGGCGGCTGTGTTTCACTTCACACCGATTTCTATCTGGTTGGTGGCTTAAGGTCCAAAAAGGTGTACTCATGCTCAATTCTTGCATCAGCACAATCTTATACGGACATAGGCCCAAATCCAACCGCAAAATAAGCCTGGTTGACTCTCTGGCGATGCCCACTTCAGCTGATCGACGCCGAATCGACATATCTGGGTTTTCTTTGATACTGGCCGCTACGGCTGCTATGTTTTCTTCACTTCACACTGATTTCTATCTGGTTGGTGGCTTAAGGTCCAAAAGAGTGTACTCACGCCCAAACTTTTCCACTGTGCGACGAATTGCCTTCGCACTGAAGCCATGATGATGACCGACCTCACAACGAAATTTACGTTGCGTACGAGTATTTACAACTGAGCCGGAATTTCGATAATATTTTTCAATAACTTTTACACATTTGGAAAGTGTCAAACGATGCATGATGAAATGGCAAGCCTTTCTGAATATTTTAACAGCTGGATGTCATTGGTAACTCTGACAGCTGCTGAAACATAACAATTGAAAAAACTATCATTGCTATCTGGTCACCCTTTATATACTTAGCTTATAATGTCTTCCGAGTAGCCAATACATTTCCCTAAAGCAATGGACCTTTAAAGAATTTTAATTTCATTAACAATAATCATAGACAAATGAGTCCTTTTCTAATTAAATTCCCATCGAATGTGCTGGAATGAAAATATTCGTCAAAGGATTGCACAAAATGAAACTCTGGTAATAAATATTCACTGCCTTTCACAGCTCTTCCTGCTCTTTCTGATTTAGAATATAAATTATGGATTACGAACCACTCACGATTTCTTCTCCAATCACCTATGGTTACTTGAGCTATACCTGGGTATTTTTTGTCCCTACATCATTTTTTTTTTGTATGAGAACCAAAATCTTGTACTTTGGTGACCAAACCGTATGTAAAACTAAATTTGTTGGTAAAAAATGGTTAAATACCTAAAAGTAACATTAAGCCCACTGCTGCGATTTTGACTTGTTTCAAGACTTGAATTCAATCCGTCTGGAGGGGATAGTATTTTACGCCTAATAAAGTATGGGTGGCGTTGTGAAATTTTTAAAGCAGATGCAGCAATACCTTTTTCTTCAGAGGATATTTCCGACATTTTTAAGAATTTCTATCACAAAATGGTTTATCAACTGAAAGTGGGCGTGGCTCCGAAAGTTCGTAGCAAAGTTCACGAGATATTCACAATAATAGAAGAAACCATCAGCTTAAATAGCTTTCAACAAGTAGGCGTTTCGAAACATGGAGAAATAATAACGACAGACCCCCAGAAATAAAGGGTGTCCCGAAATTCATGCAAGAATTGAATTTTGTACCATTTGTCCGGCAAAATGTTGCCGACGAAAATAAAAGACAGCATGACAGCTAACAGCTGAAAATACACGAAAGAACAACGCGTTTTCATTCAGGCTTGCCAGCTGATTTTTCGAACAAAATTATCTCCAGGGATGAGGCTTATTTTCATCTTGATGACTTTGTTAATCGGCAAAATTGTCGAATTTGGGGTTCAGAAAATCCACGACTGATTGTTGAAAAACAAATGCATCTACATCGTGTTACTGTTTGTTGCGGATTTTGGCTGGAGTCATCATCGGACCATTCTTCTTTGAAAATGAGGCTGATCAGGCAATAACACTTAATGGTGCTCGCTATCGCGATATCATAATCCTGTTTCTTGTGCCTAAATTGAATGATATGGATGTGGACGACATTTGGTTTCAACAAGAAGGTGCAACATGCCATACAGCCCGAGAAATAATTCAATTACTGCATGAGTTTTGGTGATCAGATTTGGCCGCTCAGGTCATGCGATTTAACGACGTTGGACTATTTTCTTTAGGGGTTTACTAAATTCATTTACTAAATTAGCTCATTACATGCAGTTAAGATTGCAAATGAGTACAACATAAAGTTAAACAAGTCAAACATACCTTTTATTGAATTGGATTGGATGGAAAACTGTCAAAAAAAAAAAAAAAAAATTGGGACATTTGGAAGTCGGTCCGTGTTCAAGCACGGGAACAATATCATTATTTGCAGTATCGTTTCCGACTTCTTTGCATTTCTGCTCGTGCACACCTGCAGACCTTAGAAATGCCAACTATGTAAATTGGTATTTCGAATGCACTTAAAAGAAGACAAGGACATCTTACTCATGACAGAGATAGCAACGGGTCATCCCAAGTTACACATTCAACATTTTGCTTGAACCTGGAATGCCCTCCAGTCATGTCAAATGTCAAACAAAATGAAAAGACTGCAGTGAAAACACCTCGAAATGAGTCAATTGAAATCTTTTCAGTGAAAATAGTGTTTTATTGGTTTTACTTAAAAGTATGACTTAATTTTTGACTCGAATTATTGTTGAAAAATGTTTGGCTAAATTTTTTACTACATTTATTAAAAATATAAAATCAGGTCAATAAATCAAATGTTACTTGTCTTTGAGTGGCAACATTGATAAAGTCTGTTTCTTTGCCGGAAATTCCGATCGAAATTTGGTGAAATTTTATTTATGCATAAACTAGCATGAAGTAATTAGTTCCTGCCCATTCATAGTACGAGAAATACTGTCATACGAAGATTTGTACAATCTTTTTGAGAATTTGTTTATACTATATTAAGGTTGTATTAACTTTGATACAATGTTTGTAAGAAATAATAACGACAGACACCCAAAATTATATAATTTTGTGATTGGCATCTATCCATCTGTCTGTCTGTCTGTCTATACTTTTTGGGCCTTAAATTTTGAGCCAGGAACATGAAATTTGGTATTAAATTTTCTAAAATCCGAAGCGGTACAAGTGCCTTTTAATTTTTGATTTTTTTTAATCCGCCCACAGACGTTGACTTTGTCTTTATTTCGTCCATACAGTGTATATTGTCACGCCCATTTTTTGCTTGTTGCTTTTTCAAAGCCATTTGCGATGAGGGTTAAATCTTATTAAGAATACCTCACCAGAATCCGTGAACTTCGGTTATAAATTTTGTGAGTCACGCCCACTTTCTGCTAAGATAAAGTTGTTACAATAGTTTTGTGATACAATTTCATAAAAATCGCAGAAATATCCTGTAACAGTGTGGCTCTGTTATGAAATTCGTGGTGCAATATGAGGATTGCGTGTTAAAAGAAAATCAAAGGCGTGCGTCTTTACCAAAAACTAAAATTGAATTCTTTATTACGTAGTAATATGACATAGTAAAATACACAGAAACCAATGGTGCCTAATGGCAAGAAAAAAAGGAGGAAAATAATCGACAGGTAGATGTCGTTGCGCTCACACGACCCCTTCTTGTAAAATTGACTCCTGGCAATTTACCTCTCATAGTCTTGGAGCCATCTTGGTGGTTTTCGGGAGCGAACCGGTGCTGTATCCTTCCGGTCGACGATTTCCTCAATGTCTTCTTCTTTGTCACTATCTTCCATTTGATATACTGATGACCCATCACTCGTAGAATATTGTTCAGTTGGCAACTCTTCCTCATCGCCGGTATTTGTCTCAATGATGTTTCGTTTATGAACTGGCGGTCGCTCCATGAATAGCGGTAGGGCTTTCTGCGAACTGGTATAACATCTATTGTACGTAAGGAATGTTGATCTATGGTGCAGTATCCTAAAATCTCGTTGTCTGTCGAGAAGGCTTGTAAATTGTTGCTGACTATTTCTCGAAATTTTTGAATTTGTGTTGGAGATATAGATTTCGGAAATGTTGAGATTTGATGTTCGACTTCTTTTAGAATACATGGTGGTATAGACTGGCTTTGTTTTAATATGCAGGAATTTATATTTGTGTGTGTGGTGTAGCCTGAGTTCGTATTTTGTTTTAATTGGACATCTCCGTTCGTTTCGACAGTTATGGTGATGTTATTGGCCATTCTCCAATCGCTGCCGAGTATCAGTGGTATTGGTGCATTGTTTACCACCGCTACAGGACCAAATGTGCAACATATGTCGCCTACTGCAACGAATAGGTCAATTTGTCCTACAGGTCTACACTCATTGTCAATGGAAGTTATTGCTGAGCCTTCGTATTTTTGAACTGCATAATCAGGTGGTATAGAACGACGATCGATTACTGACTGTTCAGCACCGCTATCGATAAGAGTGGAAATAGGTTTTCCATCGAATGCATAGGCATCTACGATGGGTAAGCCTCGATCACCACCTTTTGACTTCAATGCGCAGTTTGCTTGTTTTGGAGATGGTTTATTTGGGCAGTTGCTCAGTGAATGACCAGTTCTATTGCATGTGTAACAGGGTATTGGACATTGCGAAACGGTGTGTTGACCTTTTTTACAGCGTGGGCATACATAAGTATTTATTTTTGTATTTTCTGTGTATGCTGGTTTCTTGAAATTATTGTCTGTAAAGGACTGTGGCGTTCTAGTGTTGCGATACATTGTTGTTGTGTTGTGGAACTGTTTGCTGGTGTGTTTTGTGTCATCGTCAAGTTTTTGCCCCAGTTCGAATAGTTCGGTTATGGTCGAAGGTGTGCCAATGCGTAGAATACGGCGGTCTGTATTGTCAGCAACACCCTCGAGTAAATACGCAATTTGATCTTCCGTAGGAATATTTACATTCTTTGGGGGCTTAGAAATAATATCTAACTTACTGCTGAAGTACTGGATTATAGATTCGTTCGGCCGTTGGATACGTGCATTTACTCTGTCATTCCATTCGCGTAATGTTGGTGTCTTTATGAATCGTTTCCTGAATGAATTGAGCCATATATTCCAGTCGTCCCTTGAATCGCCTTCGAAGTTCTGCCAGTTTCTTGCAATGCCCGTTAATTTGCTGGTGCAGAATACTAATTTAACCTCGTCACTCCACCCGTTTATTTTTGCGGCTTTTTCGATGGATTTTATGAATTGCTCGGTGGAGTTGCTATCTTCCCCGTTGCATTCCAAAATCGTTTGCGTCATGTCTGGGTTGATGACGACAGTCTGAATAACTGCTGGACAAGTCCCTACCGAACTAGAAGTACCTGCTGATGGTTCGATTTTCCTTGCTTTAAGGGTAGATAGGATTTTATTGTGTTTGATTATGATTTGAATTAACTCATCTTTTGTTGTTGCTGTTGTTTCCAGTCCTCTTGATTTGACTTCTGTTTGGAGTGCATCCTTCGTGAACTGGTTCAGAATTTCTGCGTCGATGGTCGTTTCTAAGAGTTGCTGGACGAGAGACATTTTGTTGTCGGGTGTTTGTTGTTTCTTTATTGTATGTAGGTTGAGATACCGGCTGCGCCATGTAACAGTGTGGCTCTGTTATGAAATTCGTGGTGCAATATGAGGATTGCGTGTTAAAAGAAAATCAAAGGCGTGCGTCTTTACCAAAAACTAAAATTGAATTCTTTATTACGTAGTAATATGACATAGTAAAATACACAGAAACCAATGGTGCCTAATGGCAAGAAAAAAAGGAGGAAAATAATCGACAGGTAGATGTCGTTGCGCTCACATATCCTCTCAATAGAAAGATATCATCGCAACGGAGTTGCCTACTGCCTGTCGTCGCGCGCGCATGTAGAATACGTTCGCTCCAAAAAAAAATTAAAAAAAATAATTCCATCAACAAATAACAACTGTTCGCGCCCATCAAATTGCATTCACCACACTGCAGTGGAAAAAAAAATAAATAAAAAAAAAAAAATAAAAAACCAGTGCTAAAAGTGCAGTGGAAAAAATAAAAAAAAATAATCAGTGCCGGTGCTTTCCAACTTTCACCCCCTCACCCGCGGTTGCGCTTCTTTGTTATCGCAATTGGAGTACGTGCTATGTATGTACATACTTCCAGTTGCGATGACTGAGAGAGTGTAACATTTGATGCATAGCGGGCTGTGAATGTTTATCTGAATAGCGGACCTTAGCTGATTGTCGTTTGAGCATAGCACCTGCGACAGTTTGTTTTGGAAAACTATTCTTTGGATCTACACTTCACAGTTTTGCTTAGTTACGTCAGAGTTGTGTCTTTTTGTGTTTCTATGTTGTAGTGATGAGGGAATTTAGGGTTGATCTTACCAATATTTGTGGGCTTCGAACGAATTTATTCGATATGTACGCCCACGCCCATTCCCATAAACCAGCTGTTCTGGCACTAAGTGAAACACAGGTAGTGAAAGAATCTTCTGATTTGAAACTGCCAGGATATAACTTAGTGTCATTATTCTTTCCCCCACTTACCAAGTTCCACCACAGTATAGCCACTGTTCCAACCCGGAATTTAATTTCAAATGGCTAAAATTCACCGTCCGTAAGCAAATAATTCACTACTGCTTTATTTACAGAAGCCCTAGTGCGGACAGCAACTCAACTTTTGATGAATTTGATGCGTTGTCCGATTCCATCACTCGAATTGTCTCCTTGTATCCTCATACTGAAATTGTCATTGCGGGGGATTTCAATATACACAATTCGGATTGGCTTCAACATTCTGGCCAGACAACACCCGAAGGAAGGTATGTTGAACTTTTTGCTGAGATTAACAATTTGACTCAGCTTGTAAATGAGCCTACACGTATACCGGACATTGTAAGTCATTCCGCCAACACCTTGGACTTGTTTCTTACTTCTCATCCTGATAAATACACTATTGATGTTTTAGCGCCTCTAGGTCGGTCTGACCACAATATCGTATCAGCTAAATTCTCGTACTCTGACCACACAGTTAAAGAAAAAACTCCTAAAAAAAGAGTATGGCAATACGAGAAAGCCAACTGGAGCGGCCTCAATAGCTTCTTTAGGAGTTTTAACTGGTCGCTATGCTTCCTCGATAGCGACGTGGATGCCGCTGCTGATATGATCACTAACACTATACTCTTAGGTATGAATGACTTTATTCCTAACAGAATAAAGAGCATTAAACCTAAGGCAAACTCGTGGTTTGACCAGAGCTGTAAAGAGGCTATCAGGTTGAAAGAAGTAAGTTTTCGGTCTTATAAAGCCAACAAATCTGAGGAAAACCGAAAGAAGTTTAAACAAGCCAGAAAAGACTGCAATGCCCATATTCGACGTGTAAAATTCTTACATGACCAAAAATTGAGGCAAAAAATCCTACAATGTCCCAAAGGTAGTAAAAATTGTTGATCATTCGTCAAAAATATTAAAAATTCTGCCTTGTCTGCCATCCCCACGCTCATTTACAATGACATTCCCTCTGTCAGCTCCTTAGACAAAGCTAATCTGCTTGCTGCTCACTTTGCAGCGAACTCCACGCTGCCAGATAATGCTTCGTCTCCACCTGTATTTGAGAGCGTCAAATTTTCCATGGGACAAGTCCACTTTCGCACTCGTACAGTTGCAGGAGTACTCAAAGGTCTTAACATACACAAATCCGCTGGTCCAGATGGTATCCCCCCCATAGTTCTGAAGAGGTGTTCTTCTACGCTGGCAGAACCTCTGCGTAAACTTTTCTGTCTATCCTACTCTGGGCTCTTTCCGAGTAGATGGAAAACAACATTTGTCCAGCCCGTCCCCAAAAAAGGCGAATTTTCCTCCCCGTCCAATTACCGACCCATTGCACTTACGTCCCTTCTTTCCAAGGTCATGGAAACGCAGATAAATCGTCAGCTTATGAAATATCTCGATTCACGAAAACTCCTTAATGACCGGCAGTATGGTTTTCGTAGCAACAGGTCCACTGGTGATTTGATGGCATATCTCACCGAGAAGTGGAACCAATCTTTCCATCACTTCGGCGAAACCAAGATGGTTGCGCTTGATATTTCAAAGGCATTTGGCAGAGTTTGGCATCAGGCTCTTTTGTCGAAAATGCGTGCATATGGCATCGATGAGTCTCTTCTTCAATGGATTAGAAATTACCTTTCGGGGCATTCAATACAAGTTGTTTTGAACGGCTTCAAGTCTGCAATTCACCAAATAAATGCTGGTGTTCCCCAAGGCTCTGTTTTGTCTCCGACTCTTTTTCTTATTTTTATAAATGACCTCTTGTCTGCAACATCTAATCCAATCCATTCCTTCGCTGATGACAGTACCCTCAGTTTCCATATTCGTTCCCTAACTCACGTCCTTGCTCTTCGGCCATAGAAGGGGAACGACAACGTATGTTAAACACATTAAATTCCGACCTGGACAGCATAATTAAATGGGGTTCAACCAACCACGTGGAATTTACTGCTTCCAAAACACAATGCTGTCTTCTGTCTCTCAAGCGAAACCAAAACCCTCAACCATTATCCATGGATGGTACTTGCATCATTGAAACCGAAAGACTTGCCATTTTCGGTATGTGTATTAATAACCATCTTCGATGGAATGATCACATATTCGAGGTCGCCAAAAATGCTGCAAAATGTCTAGGATTCCTTAAACGGTGCAAGAAATATTTTACCCCGTCTGATCTGGCCTCAATTTATAAGGCATTCATCCGCCCTAAGCTGGAATATAACGCCCGTATCTGGTCTGGTGCACCCAAGACCGTTTTGCACATTCTTGATAGGGTACAAAATCGAGCGTTAAAACTTATAGGTGATAGAGACATTGTGAATTCCATTCATTCACTAAAACATGGGATAAATGTCTCCTGTCTCTCCCTGTTTTATCGTTTTTTCCACAAAAAATGCTCCAGCGAAATAGCCAGCTGCATTCCTCCCCTTCAAAACTTCACCCGCAATACGCGACATGCTTCGAATGCACATCAGTTTACCCTAAAACCAAACTTCGGTCGTACTGTCAAATATAGGGATTCATTTATAAGCCAAACAACATGAAAGTGGAACGATCTACCAAGCTCTGTATTTCCCCATCACTACAACCTTCAAACATTCAAAGCCAACGTGCATAGGTACCTCCTCTGTTCCTCTTCCCCCTTTCCCCTGACGCCCGTGCCCTGAGACAATTAAAGGGTATTAATACTCTCTTTGGCGCGCGCAGATTATAAAAAAAAAAAAAATGGATTAAAAAGTTCGGAACGCCAAATGTCATTTATTACGGGTGAGTTAGAAGATGTAGGATAGTCTACAACACGATCCCTTTCAGACGGATTGAACTTTCCTGTATGTTTTTAACCAATGCTCCAAGCAAACCTACCTCACTATTCACCCAATTTACTAGTGCACTCCACGAGTACATACATACGAGTAGGTATATTGCATGGTTGAGTGGCCCGAAAAGCCCAACAATTTATTGACGGAAAACAAGTATGAAAGTATTCCTTTCCAGCATACTCTGATATGATTTCATTAATTAAAAATTCCACCATTCCATAGTCCTTTTTCCTGTATAAGACGTAAGCTATATGCATGTACTTTCAGTTGGTATTGAAGGTTTTGGAAGCCAAAGTGATGGGGGAATATTCGCCGTATCATCCTTTGACTATAAGATTTTAAAAGGAGGAATAAATATGCCTTCTCCAACATTGTTTCCAAACTATGTTCAATATTGACTGCAATTTATATTTGGTTGAAGATGCAGCATTTCTATTTCAACAGCAGGCAGCATAATAATCTAGTCTATGAGAGGTCCTGCCACCCAGCGTAGTACATATACATATGTAGAAGAGATCAATGCATCATTTGCATTTTTTAGAATATGAATGTTGTACTATCAATCGAGCCATAATCAAATTTTCTTAGTACTTGTTGCAAATGAATGCGATTCCATTCACAGTTGTGTAGAAAATAAATTCAAAAATCGGAATAAGGAATTTGCAATGGTTTTGCAAGAAATTTAACTAGACCATCACTCTTTATAAAAACCATAGGATAGTCGATCCAATATGGAATTTTTTACTGAACTGACAACAAGTATTGATTCCGGACTTAGAAGATTAGTCTCTGAACCTTCCTTCGTTAGCACGTCAGGGATTTTATTACTTACAATTCCATTTGGAAAAATCGTTCAGTGTAACTTACCTTCTAGAACCATTTTTTTTTTTTTGAGCATCGAGTGCCTTGAGAGTAGCCTTGCCATCTGTCACTGCAAACGTTAATACTTCTACCATGCCATCTCTCTTCAATTACCCAGTTTACTATCTCAAGTGCAGCTATTTTGCCCAGGGCGCACGGGAATTCGGTTTCATTATCCAAATAGCAACCCTTTTTCGTTAGAGGTACCAAAGCCGTAAGACACATTAGTGAACTCCCAAAATTTGGATTTTCTAATTTGGCCGACTCGGAAAAATACACTTCATATCTTCTATTGAACATGTGGTGTAAATTCATAAACGCCAAACTTTTGTGCATCTATTGAGCATCACTGCTTTGTTGCAATACTGATAGGCAACCGAGATGATGCTGATGCAACACTGATAGAATATTTATTTGACGTTTAAAAATAGTCGACATTTTTTTTCTTAAGAAAAAATGGCGGACATTTTGGTCATGAAAATTTTAATAGATAATAACGATCGGAAAAAAGATACATTTTAATCAAAAATGTGTGAAATAAGGCGTAAGCGGATAAAAAGAGTTCATGGTCTAATTAGCAGATTCGGAAGAAGAAAGATTCCTAAAATTAATAACTACTTCCAAATTATAAAAAACTATCCGGATGATGTTTTTCAAAGCCATTTTCGGATGACCCGCTCAACTTTCAATGTGAGTTTCCACCTATATATTCCAATTATGATATTTTATTCTAAAACAAATTAATTTAGAACTTGTAAAAAAAATTGGAGCCATTTTGGACAAGCGCTAATAACGGGCGGATCGGACTTTCCTTGGAAAAATGTCTGTACATTTCTTTGTGGAAACTATGCAATAGCAGGGTTAGTTTCCGAATCCTTTCCGATCGTTTCGACATTGGAAGGGGTACTTCTTACAAAATCTTTGTAAAAACAGTCAAACTAATCTGTTCCCTGAAAAGCGAAATATGTTGGCCATCTGTTGAGGGACAAAAGATAATTATGGAAGATTTTGCAAAGAGTAGACAGAATACGTTTCCATATGTGGTTGGTTGCGTTGATGGAACCCATTTTCACATACCCGCTCCCATAAAAGACAACAACAGCTACTACGACCGCAAGGGAGTTTTTTCTATTTCCATGCAGGTATTGGCTTTCAGTGTTTGTTATTATTGAGAATATTTCTAAAATGTTAATATTCTAGGCCATTTGCGACAGCAAATTTCGCTTTCTCGATTTTTTCATTGGATACCCAGGCAGTTGCCATGATGCTAATGTGTGGGCAAATAGTCCGATAAATAAGGCAGTAACTAGTGGCAGAATTGAGATTGCTGAAAATGCCCATTTCTTAGGAGATTCATCATACCCTCTCTCCAAATATCTATTGGTTCCATTCAAAGACAGTGGCCATCTCACAAGAGAGAAAAAACAATTTAACACTTGCCTCACAAGAGTGTTTATAGAATAAGCTTTTGGGATTTTAAAGAAGAAATTCCAAATTTTGCACTATATAGACATAAGGACAACGAAGACCATCTCACATGTAGTGCTTGCTTGTTGTATTTTGCACAATTTCGTCATTAACAGAGAAAAAGATTTAATTAGCTTAAATTGGAGCTTAAATTTGGCGAATGGCCAAACAGGTGAAAATTCCCGGCCTTCAATAGAAGTTGAACAACTTAACACACAAGAAGGAATTGAAAAACGTGATCAGTTAACAATGCTTTTTGCTGCTTGATAAAATAAATACACTTCTATTTACATTTATAAACATATTTGTTATTATTAAAAAATAAAAAAAGTAAAGCTGAAATTAATAAAACTTCTTTAAAAAGGTAATAAAATACTAATTCATTATTATTTTATATTAATAAAAAACAAAAATCAGTTTAACTCCATAAAACTCCTTTAATATAAATCCATTATCACAATGAAGGCAAAATTCAGATCTTAATTATTCGGAAGATCTATCTACCAGCATTTGTTGCAAGATAATCTTCAGATCGCGCATTTCTTGAATGCGGTCTCATTCGGTAGCAAGTTTTTGCCATTCCAGCTCCATCATATCCATGTGGCGGTCATTTTCTTTCTTGGCTTCTTGCTCCAAGAAATCTAAAGTCTCACTTTCTTTATTACGGCGACGTTTGTTCCGAACGGTGGGGCCTGTTTCCGGGCCGCTAATCTCTGCATCTTCGTCTTGATGAATTTCTAAACTGTTTACAGTAGGTAAGTTGAGCGTCGACACCAAATTTTCTACAGGAGGGTCAATAGAATGCTTCGTTCCATAGACCTCATCTAACGTATCAAAATGCTCCCACGCTGTTGCGTCCCTTTCAGTCCTCTTATTTCTGTTTTTTATCCTCTTGTAAGTTATCATTATATTGAGGAACTTGCGGTGAATTTGCGTCCTACTGAAGTTAAAATCTAGAGCTTCCTCTTTGATTTCCGAAAGAAATTTTCCCCACAAAACAGATTTAGATTTCCTTCCAGATGTGAACTCTTTTTCATATTTGAGCCGTGTTGTGATTAATAATTTGATGTGGTTCTTGCTGCAGTAATCTCTGAAAATGAATAATTTTTGACGTACATTAGTAAATAAAAAAAAAACATTTACTTTTCCTTCTCCTCCGCCATTTCTTCCAACCTCGATCGTAGCGCATTAATTGAGAATCAAGAATTTTCCTGATGCTTTTTTGCTTGACGTTTGCGCATCAGGTTATGCAACTTTGCAATAATGAACAGTTGACTTTGAAAGTGATGCCAAACATTTGCGTTTGTGAACTTTTGACAAAGATGATTGAGCATCATCAATGCAGTGATGCGTTTATGAATTTACAAGTGGATTCGAAATCTAACAAAATAGTCCCCAAAGTCATGTCCTTCGTGCTAGACTTCGTTTTTCCTAAGTCGACACTTCCCTTTCGTTGCTTCCTTCTGAGTGGTATCAATTAAGCAAAACATTTTGAACTTCGCCAGAAGTGATGCGCATATCGACGGTAATTGCAACGCAGACCTCTTTTTGCAGTCTGTTGAGTGTAGAACAGACGAATTTAACTACCGTCTGGAGGCACCCCTGTCAAGAGACTCAAGAGACTTGCTTTCACCTCTGCTCTGGAATCTGGTTGTCAACGAACTTCTCCTAGAAATAGACAACACTGAGTGCAAGGTTGTGGCTTAGGGAGATGATGTCACTACCGCAGTATCAAGCAAGTACCCGCAGACACTTGCCGATGTCTGCAATTTATTTTAAACAAATTGATCAATTGGACAAACAGCTGAGGTCTCAGTGGTAAAATGAAAATCCAATACCTTTTGATGCTGCCTTCGAAAGCTGTTGATACTGTTGCCTTTCTAGGTCTCATTTTGCAAAATATATTTGTCTAAGTGACCGATCCAAGTTGTTTATAAATAGGAATCCTCATACTTTTACTTTGCTGCAGTTGTCATTCACGCACAAGGTTTTCAATTAAGGAAAGTTATTCGGGGTATTCAGAGGTGTATCGGTATAATTTCTAAACCATTATGCTGCAGTACTTAAACCGAATATCTGAATATTACATTGTCAATCTGAGTCTTTAACAACCACAAAGGCGCGGCTGATCCCTGCTAGAATCTTCATAGTACCGGTCTTTCCTTTTATGCCACTTTTTACACTTGACCCAAACCCTTTTTGAACATCATCAATTCATCACAATTCCAAGTGCAGAAAATATCTTAAACAATGGCAAGAGTCTTTTATATCCGTTTAACCAGTGAAACCTGAAAACGTAATGACCACGAAGATGCGCCTCCATCTCTAAAAAAAAGGTGTCGCAACTTGTTTATATCCCTCCCACATTATTTCTAACGTCCCGAGTGGAATTAATGCTCTTAACATCCGCCCATTTGAGTCGACACGCGGCACAGCCCATTGCCGGTGAATTTATCTTCTTTCACCTCATCACCGTAATTAATTCGCATTAATGCTGTGCAATTTCTTGGAGGCTCTTTTGTTAGCCGCGCCATAGTCATTGACTGAAAGCCATTCAACGGTGGTGGGGATATAGTAACTTTAACCGGCATATCCTCTTAATCGGCCCGGTAATTAGCAATCAAATTAATGAAGCAGTTCATCTTGTGTGCGCAAATGTGTGCTGCGACGTAGGTACGAGTACATTTGCGGTACGATTGTAAATTCTGACAGACAACGAACTGAAGGGTGCATGTTGATAGTTCTTTAGCTCAGCCATTTCTTGGTCTACCATGACCGGCTACCGCTCCCACAATAGCGTATCTACACCGGATGGCACTGTATCCGAAGCACATAAATTTGAAATCTACATTTAGCTGCCCCTTGAATGGAGGTGTACCTACGGGTGTGCGCGCTCACCGCCTGTGATCGCCCTGTGCAGTTAATTAATTACTGATAAAGGACATCCGCTGGGGAATTGAATTTAATGAATTGCTCATTTACAGGTGGTTCCAAGATGGGCAGCACGGATAGCTGGGTTTGGGTTCCATTCTAAACGATTTCAGTAATTATAAGCGATTCCTCATTTGGCGTAATGAGCGTGATGATGGTTTACCTGAAGGGACAACAGGATGAAATGGGTTTCAACGTATTTATTGAAAGAAGTGGTCCGGTCTTTCTCTTGTGTATGCATAATAAATTTTCAGCAAAACGGTTTGTATGATATTGTAATATGCTGGCTACGGCTCGAGTAGATAAAACGATATTCTGTGAAATTTATTTCTTTATTTTCTAGTCTATAGAACAATTCAAGTTCACACTATACTATTCTTTGCAAATTCTTTTCTTACAAGGTCTCTTTCCTCTCAAATCACTTTATCTCCTTTCAATTACTTAATTCACAAATCCAAACTAATTACTTTTTCTTGTTTACTCTCAACTTTCAATTTATCACCAAATTACAACTTCGCCCATTATCACTTTTCCAATCTCTTCGCCACGGTTCTAAACCAACTGTCTTTTTTTGATCGCCATCTGTCCTTATATAGCAGAAGTTTCTGATAGCCAGAAACTTCTAGCAAATTCTTCGACCACTGGAACAAGAGAAATAATTCTTGCAGTTATAATTCCCTTTTATCCCTGATATTATTCGTCTCTTTCGTTGACATGAGCTGTGGAGACTTCGTCCCAGACACGAACCTCGAATGAAAGGACAGTTCGAACCAAAATTCTGCCAGAATGAAGTCACTTCGGAATTTGTTGCGTCATATTTTTAGGGGGCGTAGTTATTATTATGCTACACTGCCCCCCTCTTAGACATGTTCGTCCCGAACAAGTGCATCCTCATTTCGGCCATTGTATCGACTCAGTCGGTCCACATGAACCACTTTCATTTTGGCCCTCGGTCCTCGCTGGATGCGGTAGACAACATCGTTGATGCGGGTTACTATTCTGTAGGGACCTTCCCAGTTCCGCTGTAACTTAGGTGATTTCCCCTTTTGGCGATGGGGATTATACAGCCACACCAGATCTCCTTCCTGGAATCCTGACGTTGTTGCCTTGGCATCATACCTGGTCTTCATGCGGTCGCTCGTCATCTTAATCTGGCTTCTGGTCCTTTGGTGTATGTCCCTAAGCCTTTCCCTAAGGTCCGCCACGTACTCTTCTTCATTTCTGGGCTCATTGGTAGGAGATCCAAATTTCACCTCACTGGGTAAACGAGCTATTCCACCAAATAAGATTTCGAACGGCGCATGTCGAGTAGTGCTATGCACGGCACTTCTATAGGCCATCAAAAACAAGGGAATCTGCCGGTCCCAATCCCGTTGGTAGTCACCTACGACCTTCGAGAGATGTTCGTCCAAAGTCCTATTGAAACGCTCCACCATACCGTCCGACTGTGGATGAAGCGGGGTTGTCCTTGTCTTTTTGATTCCGAGTAGTTGACACATCTCTTGGAAGATTCTTGACTCGAAGTTCCGCCCTTGGTCAGAATGCAATTCCAAGGGCACACCGAATCTGCTAACCCAATTGTAGACGATCTGCTCCGCCACGGTTCTGCTTTCCTGGTTAGGGATCGGAAACGCTTCCGGCCACTTACTGAAGTAGTCCATCACTACGAGTATATACCGATTACCATTGTCGGTTTCCGGAAAGGGCCCTGCGATGTCAATGGCGATTCGTTCGAAAGGTGCTCCCACGTTGTATTGGTGCATCTTACCTCGAGTTTTGATTCTCGGACCCTTGCTAGCTGCACACACGTCGCATTTTCTGCACCAGTCTTCGATATCTTCCTTCGCTTTTAACCAATAAAAACGTTCTCGTACCTTTTCTAGCGTCTTATTCACTCCCAAGTGGCCTCCGGACGCCCCGCCATGCATTTCCTGTAACACCTCCTTGACCCTCGTCCGCGGTACTACAAGCTGCATTACAAACGACTTTCCGTCGGAGGATTCCCATTTTCTTCTCAGAACACCTTCTTGGACATGGAGGGAGTCCCACTGCGCAAAATATGCCTTTAAGGTCGGGCTTCTGTGAGAGATGTCCTGATGATCCGGTTTCTCCATGTTCTCCTTCCAGGCCAGAATCGGCTCGATATCCGGGTCTTCCTTCTGAGCGTTCCGGATCTCATCTACGCTCCAGCCGGCGATAGGTTCGGCTCTCATTCTTTGGATGGAAACCAGCTCCCGTTCTTAATGACGCGCACAATGTTTACAATCCGTTCTGCATGGTCTCCGGGACAGTGCATCCGCATTAGAGTGGAGTTTTCCTTTACGATGCTGTATTTCGTAGTCGTAGATTTGCAGCCTTTCGATCCATCTTGCGACCTGACCCTCAGGACTCTTGAACTGTAATAGCCATTTTAAGGCTGCATGGTCTGTGCGAAGAACGAACTTCCTCCCGTAGAGGTATTTGTGAAAATGCTTCGTAGCCAAGATCAAAGCTAGAAGTTCCCGCCTTGTCACGCAGTAGTTCCTTTCTGGCTTAGAGAGCACCTTGCTGAAGTACGCAACCACCTTCTCTTGGCCGTCATGCACCTGGGAGAGTACGGCTCCTACCCCGACATTACTAGCATCTGCATCCACAACGAACGTTTCCCCGGGAGTGGGGTAAGCCAGTATCGGGGCATCGCATAGCCGTTGTTTAAGTGCCTTGAAGCTCTTCTCGCACTCAATTGACCATTTGAATTGTTTTCCCTTTTCCGTCAACTGGTGCAGGTTCTTTGCGATCCCGGCAAAATCCTTCACGAACCGTCTGTAGTAGGTGGCTAGGCCCAGGAAGCTCCTTAGTTGGTGTTTGTCTTTGGGGACTGGCCAGTTTTTCACCGCTTCGACCTTCTCCGGATCGGTTCTCACTCCTTTCGCTGAAATTATGTGTCCCAGGTACTTGACTTCCGCTCTAAACAGGGCGCACTTCTTGGGGTTGAGCTTCAGGTGGGCACTTCGAAGCCTTTGAAACACATCCCTTAGATTGTCTCGGTGTTGCGCAAACGTTTTTCCTACGACGATGACATCATCCAAGTATACCAAACAGGTTTTCCATGTTAACCCTTGCAGGACACATTCCATCAATCGCTCGAAAGTCGCCGGAGCATTGCACAGCCCGAATGGCATTACCGTGAATTGCCATAGCCCATTTCCTGCGGTGAAGGCGGTTTTCTCCCGGTCTTCTGGATGGATCTGTACCTGCCAGTAGCCACTCTTCAAGTCGAGAGTGGAAAACCATCGGGCTCCTGATAGTGTGTCTAGCGTGTCGTCAATCCGTGGCAGAGGGTAGCTGTCTTTCTTGGTGACGTAATTGAGCTGCCGATAGTCCACGCAGAACCGCGTGCTGCCATCTTTCTTCTTAACCAGTACAACCGGTGATGCCCACGGACTTTTGGAACTTTCAATCAGACCTTCTTTCTCCATTGCCGACACCATCTCTGCAACTTCTGTCTGCTTTGCCAATGGAAGGCGCCTAGCAGGCTGACGAATTGGTCTAGTATCACCAGTGTCTATTCGATGTTGTACCAGGTGTGTTCGGCCGTATTCTCCGTCCTGTGAGGCAAATACATCAGCGTACTCATTGATAAGATTCTCTGCCATAGTTCGCTGCTCCTGATTCAGCTCACTGGACTGGAGAATCGTCTCTCTCACTTCCGCTGTCCAAGGTGATGGGAGAAGTTTTGGAGCATCACGTTCAGATATTGTTGCGACGGCGGTAATTGGCGTGCATTTTCCAGTCACCTCCCCTCGCCTTAGTTTGACAGTGTGTGGTCTTGCGTTCAAAACCCTCACTGGAACCATGGTGTTCTTTGGTTCGACTAACGTCTTTCCCACGATGTAGTCTTGAGAATTCTTCTCTGGGTCTGGTTCTACTATGTAGAATCGGTGGCTCCCAAGATCACCTTCCAGCTTCGTCCAAATGATTGTCTCTGAAGACGGCGGCAAAACTTCGTTTTTGCTGATGACTGTCCTGAGAGTTACGGCATTCTCATTTCCGTACACCATCGGAATCTCCACATTTCGATACCTCAGTACTTGCATCCCGATGTCCAAGATTACTTCATTTGCTTTCATGAAGTCTACTCCGATGATGCACTCGTCGCATATATCTGCCACCAGAAACGCATGGGAGAACGTCAGTCCTGCCAGAGTAATCGTAAGACGAACTTCTCCAAATACCTTCGCCATTTCCCCTGTTGCAGTCTTCAGGCAGTAGCTGTTGGTGTTGTGCAGCCAGGAGCTTTTGACGATATCTCTTCTTACAATGGAGGCAGTGGCACCTGTGTCGATGGTGGCTACGCACTTCTTCTCGTTGATTAGTGCCTCCACTGTCAGGCTCTTGTTACCCCGTTTGGTTTGCGAAACTTGAATGGTGGTCCTGGGGGCCTCGATTCCAGTAACCAACTTCTGCCCCGCGAAGTTGGTCCTTACGCATTTCCCGACTGCTGGTTTTGGGAATTCTGACTGACAGGATGGATGTTATCACCGCCAGATGCTTCCTCTCTGCTTCTCCTACTTCCGCAATGTGAACAATTTCCTCGTCTAGGTGCACTCCTGCACTGCCGTTGTAGGTGTCCGGTTTGGTTGCAATTCCAGCAACGGATTTGACTTCCGCGAGCTCTGTCTTCATCCATGACGGCTGTTCTCTGGCATGAGCATCCCACTTCTGACACCAATGTAATATGCTGGCTACGGCTCGAGTAGATAAAACGATATTCTGTGAAATTTATTTCTTTATTTTCTAGTCTATAGAACAATTCAAGTTCACACTATACTATTCTTTGCAAATTCTTTTCTTACAAGGTCTCTTTCCTCTCAAATCACTTTATCTCCTTTCAATTACTTAATTCACAAATCCAAACTAATTACTTTTTCTTGTTTACTCTCAACTTTCAATTTATCACCAAATTACAACTTCGCCCATTATCACTTTTCCAATCTCTTCGCCACGGTTCTAAACCAACTGTCTTTTTTTGATCGCCATCTGTCCTTATATAGCAGAAGTTTCTGATAGCCAGAAACTTCTAGCAAATTCTTCGACCACTGGAACAAGAGAAATAATTCTTGCAGTTATAATTCCCTTTTATCCCTGATATTATTCGTCTCTTTCGTTGACATGAGCTGTGGAGACTTCGTCCCAGACACGAACCTCGAATGAAAGGACAGTTCGAACCAAAATTCTGCCAGAATGAAGTCACTTCGGAATTTGTTGCGTCATATTTTTAGGGGGCGTAGTTATTATTATGCTACAATATTAAGATACATTGAAATGGTATGAGTGTCATAGGGGCCCTATCAAAGATATTTGACATATTTCTTGTGACCCGTCAAAGCGCATTCAACGATCAGACAAACTGATCTGTACGGGTACCCTATTAGCTTTAAAGTTTAGGATAAGATTGTTAGAAAACAAAAATTGCACATGCCAGATACTTCAGATATAAGTACATACTTGCGCAATTTTTTCTATTTTAATATTCTGCATTTGCAGGTTACAATTTGACAATATTTGCATTTTGGACCGATTTGCCTTCGTTTATTTTTATAAGCCAATCGTCAAACCATTTGGTAGTATCGCTTAGTATTTTAATGGGTATTTGTTAGCTTTTCTAGGAGTAAAGCAATATGGGGACATCAGCGAAAGTGACAATCATCGATGGTGTCTGTGTTAAACAGTAGTGGTCCTAATACACTGCCTTGAGGGACCCCATCTCGTGTTGTATATAGTTTTAAGTGATCGTCTTTATACTTGTCATAGAAGTGTCGATGGGGTAAGTGACTTTTAACCATCAGCTGGTAGAAGATTTTCAAGTTTTAGCAAGTAAAATCTCTTCTCCTCAGAGTCAGCTGAAATTTTATTAGTCACTCTGTGGATTTGCTGGATTGTCGAGTGTTGTCTTCGAAGTCCAAATTGGTGGTCAGGTATTGCATTTAGTCAGTTCAAGATGGGTCGTACAATAGCCTTCTGAAGATTTTTGACAGAACAAAGAGTAAGCTGATTGGTCTGCATGAGATTGTTTCGCTTGTACATTTTCCAGGTTTTGGTATCGCTAGTATTTCGGCAGCTTTTCATTCTTTTGGAAAATGCTACCAAATGCATCGGGTCAAGAAAAGTAATTCTGATCTTCTAGGGAAGATCAGAGGTTATCTTGCCTCTGTATTACTGTATTAGGGGTGCTCCACTTGCTTTATATGCTATGCGAGGCAATGAAATAAATAAAAAAGTCATCTATCAATTGCGAAAGCTACGAGTAAGTCAACGCTACTGCGAAGGCATATTACTGGCAGTAGGGTGGTCATATGGCTCAAAATGCGACTTGATCGTGATGACGTTATCAGATGAGCAGAAAAAAAAACACTTTGAATCATGAGCAATGACAATAAAAGCAAAACAAAAATACTCCCCAGTCATCTGGACGCTACAATCGCAGTTTACAGAAACTAAATACCAACTGAGTTTCAATCCACTACACCAAATCTTTCTTTCTTTCTCTCGCTCTGTCTATCTACACAATGCTTGTGCCCTGTAATAGTATATCCCCTTTGGCAAGCGCAAATTATATAAAAAAAAGGCACCTAAGGCAGCACTGAGGCTTCGGAATCCCCACAGTTATTTAGCTCTAATTCGGGCCAGCCCAGGATCCTATATTGTCCCTCATATCGACCTTAATGTCAAGTTCAAGACCAGAATTCCCAGGAGAAACTTTTGGGAATCTGGGAAGTTCTAAACTATTCTGTTATAAAGGTATACATAGACGGATATAAAGTATTGTATGGTACGGGATTAGGAGGTATAAACATCTCCAGACGAGTGGAGGATTACTGTAGTATATTTCAGCCGGAAACTACGGCAGCCCAGGAGGCTCCGGCTTGCCTTCCAATTAACGCGGTAGAGGGTAGCACTAGAGTGCTATTTATGTAGCTAGTCAGGCAGCTACAAAAGCATTGGAATCTTTTCTCATAAATTTGTGCCTACACTGAAGACGTGTTTGGATACTTTTTTAGTATTTTAATAGATCCACCAAAATGTCTGGAACAACCACCACAATTCGTACACGAAAATTCATGACAAACCGCCTGCTGTGCAGAAAACAAATGATTTGCGATGTCTTGCATCCGGGACTATCCTCGGTCAATAAGAAGGACATCCGCGATAAACTCTCCACCATGTACAAAGTGACCCCAGATGTTTGCTTTGTCTTCGACTTTGATCTACGATACCCTAAGACTTTGCAAAGAAGTTCGAACCCAAGTACCGACTGGCTCATCATGGATAAACCCACAAGCAGCGTAAGGAACGCAGAAACAGGATGAAGAAGGTCCATGGTACCAAGAAGGCCAAGGTTTGACAGGCTGCCAAAAACTAAACGCAATTCCAAAACGTATTTTTTTTCCTATTATAGAAGACTAGTTTACTTTTGGGTTGAAGAGAAAATTTTTTATTAAATAAATAAATAAATAAATCAATGACAGTACGACTCAAGTTGATAAAGCAATGTCGCAGGTCGCAGGAACAAAGAGCTTTGTCTCCGGATCTAAGTAGTTCTGTACATACAGGGTGGCTGACATGAACTGTTGCCAACTTCACCTCGCTGTATCTGCCAAACTACGAATGACAGCGAGCTTAAAAATGACAGTCGTTAATTTATTTCATTATTGAGTTTAATTTTTATTTTTTTTTAGTTTTTGTTCTATCGACAATGAAATTCAAACTAAATAGTGTTATTGCCTTTTTATTGGTTGAAAAATCACAACCAGCTATACTTCGTGAGCTGAAACTTTTGAAACTGAACAAAATATTTGTTCATCGTACCATATCGCGTTACAATGAAACCGACAGCATTGCAAAACGCTACGGAGGTGGTCCGAAAAAGACACCAACATCGACAACAATGATTCGGAGTGTAAAGGCCAGAATGGAACGAAATCCTCGGCGTAGAGGAGGAAAAATGGCTTCTGGGCTAAACATATCTAGAGAACGGATGCAGTACATTTCCAAAAATGAGCTCGGACTTAAGGCCTTAAAGTTCCAAAAAGTGCACGATCTCACAACTGACCAAAAAAGTTAGAGTGGAAAGAGCAAAATATTCCATCCACTTGCACGTAAGTATCCAATTGCCAAATATCGTCTTCTCTGATGAAGCACCATTTCCAATTGAGCGACTTATCAACAAGCAAAATGATCGAGTTTACCTGCCAGAGAGGTCATACGATAATTTCGACCAAAGGATGGCCACCAGGAAGCAAGCGCCACCATTTTTGATGGTTTGGGCCGCAGTGTTGGTCTCCACTCATATTTTTCGACCGTGGCATTAAGAAAAACGCGATGGTTTATCGTGAAACTATCTTGGAAGCTGTGTTGAAGCTATGAGTACGTAAACATTTCGGCCAAAAACCCTGGACATTCCAACAGGGCTCTGCACACTTCCCACAAAGCCCGAGCAAATCAAGAATGGCTGCGGCAAAACGTTCAGCACTTTTTTTCAACACAACGGCTATCGAATTCTACCGATACGAATCCATTAGACTTTTCTGTGTGGGGCATTTTGAAAGTCAAGGTTGGCACTAAAAAAATACCAAACAATGGACACGCTCAAGTTAGCCCTTCGCCAGGATGGAAGCGCATTCCACAGACACACTTGCGTGCAGAGTGCGATAAATTTATTGACCGTCTCAAGGAAATTGTTTGTGTCAAAGGTGGCTGTATTGAAAGTATTAATTAAATCCCTGAATTTGAACAAATTTTCAACATTTTTTTCTTTGGATTCAATAAAAAATATTCACAATTAAAAAAAATATAACTATTTGAATTAGTAACTGTTCATGTCAGCCACCCTGTAAATGAAATCAGTGCTACCAGATAAAAATATGTAAAATCGTTCGTCAAAAGTAAGATAAAATCATCAAACTGGGAGCATTGCTCAGGACGGCTAAGTAAAGCAAGCACTCTTCTACGTCACTAACCTGATTAATCTTCATTTCGACAGTCAGTAGTTTCCAGAGTAATCCCTATCCAGATCCAAAAAAAAGAAAGAAGTCAGCCTAACCTTGAAAAATTGTTGATGCTCTCAAACAAAGTTCATAGCTTTATTCTGAACTGAAAGTTAATGTTAAAGATATGTAGAATGTGTTAACTCATTTACACTGGTAAAGAAGTTTCGCTGTCTATTATGCTACAAATCGATGGACGTTCAGATACACAGAAGAAGCACAGGATATGATGGGTAAAGCATCGATTGAGTCACAATAATGCTTAAAGTTTATAATTAAATACCAAGCAAGAGCTCTGACATCACCAGGACTTGACTTTATTGAAGTTGATTGCATTAACTTACGTACCCTGCCAAGTGGTTAAGATGATTTCGAATCATCAACTACAAAAGTACGAGTATGATATAATTATTTTGGCATAAGGACCTACGCCATAAGCGCATAATGAAATGCGATTGCGGAAGCTCAAGTTGAAAAACAATTGCGGTTAAGGAAGTGATCCCATTTTCCATTTCAGGTCTTCCATTAACCTAATTGAAATATAATTGGATGCAAACCAATTTTCAATTTATTTATAAATTTTTTATGTTAATGCAGCTGCAATATAATTGTTGTGGTTTACATATTGCAGTGGCAACGAGCATAGAGCGTGTGTAAACTACGAGTACATGGGGGATGGAACAATTATTTCGGAAAACTTTTTTTCGTAAGCAACAAGTGCTTGGAGTTTCCATGAAAGTCGGATGATAAGTTTTAAGTCCAAGTATTCAATTTAAAGTGACCATGGTGTAGTGGATAGTGTTTTAGCATGTGTTATCCCGATGCCGAAGGGTGTATATTCAACATGGTGTTGATTCACGAAACAATTTGTTATTGATCTTTATTTCACAATTAGTAGTGAGTTCCTCCACCGCTGTTGACCCATGAAGTAGTCAGTTTAGTTTTCAGATTGACCATCAGGAGACGCCCAGGTGAGGTTTTTATGACACTCCTACCTACCTAGTCAATATAAGATATTTTCTTTATTCCATTTAAAAAATTCTGCCGCTCTCTCGCTCGCTGCCGCCACGAACTTCCACAGGGATTAAAACCTAGTCTCTGGTCGAGGTACTACGAGTTTGTACCCGGGGTTCACGGCGCCGAAGGGAGATTAGGAGTTGGTAGACAGTGGATAATGTACCGACGGATGTGTCTTTACATATTACTCGTGAAGGCGAAGGAGGTAATCAGAAAGAAAAATACCTCACAAACCTCCACCTGGTTGAAAATAACCCTCGAACCTACGAGAAAGAAGGCCACCACCACCACCACCTCTGGTGTTCCGCAAGGCAGCCTTCTAGGTCCCCTTCTCTTCATTCTAACCATAAACGATGTCCAGAGGGTTATTAATCACTCTTTCCTCTCTCTGTACGCTGATGATACCAAATTTTTCAAAGCCATCTATTCACCACATGACTACTGTCTCTTTCAACAAGGCCTTGATAGTTTTTCGAACTGGTGCCTACAAAATCGCTTAGAGCTCAATATCACCAAATGTCAATCCATTACCTTATCACGTAAGCACCACGTGTCCTCCGCCCGCCTTTACCTTCTCCATGGTCAACCTATATCTATCGTTCAATCTCTCCGCGATCTTGGAATATTGTACGATAGGGAACTAAATTTCCGTTCACATATTGATGAGATAATTCGTAAAGCTAACTCATCACATGACTTTGTCAAACGATGGTCCAAAGAATTCTCTGACCCTTACGTGACCAGATCCCTCTACATTTCCTTTGTGCGCCCCCTCCTTGAATACGCCCCTTTCAGCAAGTTCATGTGACCAGAATCGAGAATGTTCAACGTCGATTTCTTCGACTTGCCCTTCGAGGTCTTCCTTGGAACGATCCATTTATCTTGCCTCCCTATAAAAACCGCCTCAACCTCATCAACCTGAGTACTCTAGAGAAACGCAGAGATGTTGCAGACATTCTTTTCATTCATCGACTTCTTTCAGGCTCTGTCGATTGCGCATCTCTTTATAATCAAATTTTCTTCAATACCAATCCACGAAATTTACGATGCCTTCGTCTTTTCTACCTACCGTCTCACCGCACTTCATATGGATCTAATGAACCAATTTCCGCGTATGCTGCTAAAAGTGAACTCAAACCTCACTCAGTTTGATTTTAACCTCAGCACTCCCTGGCTCAAAGCCGAACTCCTTCACCATTCTCCTTAGCTTTAAGTCTTAGTTTTAAGTTTTAGTTTTAAGTTTTAGCCTTAAGTTAGTTGTAGCTTGTAATTAGCCAAATAAATGGGGGCTTTCGCCCCACCAAAATTTAATAAAAAAAAAATTTGAAAATTTAAAAAAAAAAAATTTAACGCAGACGCCAGAGACTCCGGAACCAAAGCGGAAGCAAAAAAAACCCACCGATGGGGAAAACAAAGGAGAAGGATGCAGCGACTAGCTTTAAAACCCCGATAACTGTGAATGAAATGAACAACGCTACCATACACACGAGGCGGAATGAAGAGTAAAAATTTGTAGTGGGCTAAACAAGACTGGTATGACAAGGACTGTGAAAAGCTTCGAGTACTCCAAGGCTTAAAAAATATTTTAAGACTCTATGTTTAGAGAAGCCAAATTTAAAATTATCACAGCCAGCAGAAATGTAAAGGAGTTTTGGAATGCAATCCGATATATAAAAAGCCCTAAGCCCAGAATTGGAATAAATGTGCCAATAAATGACCTCAAAAAACATTTTGAATCATTTCTGAATGTTGAATGGAAAGCATTGCCCTTTCAGCAGAAAGCATAGACCTTTTCCACAGCTGGAGTTACAAACTGTTCTACAGAACACGAAGGAAAGAATAGCAGCTGGAAATGATCGAATCTCAAGCGAATTCTATAAATACTTAGCGAAAACTACAACTGCTTAACAGCTTATATGGATTGGAAACTTTGCCTACATGCTTCGAAATAGCTGTGATTTTCCAATATATAAAAGCGGGACACAAAAAACAGCCCAGAAAATTATAGAGGCATACTCGTATCTTTTCTTAACTCCATAAGAAAAATCTTTGGTAGCATTTTGTTTAACCGCCTTATGGACATCCTGCGTGAGTGCCAAGCAGAATTCCGGAAAGGATACTCAACTGTCGACCATATTATTACGCTCAACACTATTGTTGATATCCGCAGGGCATCAGCTTTTTATAGTATAGAGAGGGATCTACTGTTCTACAAATTGTCAACCATGAGCATTTCTAAATACTAAAATGTTGACAAGTGTTGACGCCGCTGTGTGGAATGGGGAGGCGATGTCCGAGAGCTTTCCAGTTACCATGGAAGTGCAGCACGGATGTACACTTAGTATGCTCTTATTTGTATTATTCATAGAAGATATTGCCCAGGCTTTGAACGGCGGTGTTTTTATTAACAATGCCACTATCAAGATTCTAATGTTTGCGGATGATATCGTCCTCTTGGCTGATTTACCTCAGAAGCTGCAAAGAATGATGACAAAACCGGAAGAATACTGCAAAATGTGGAACCTTATCGTGAACAGGAGTAAATCGCAAGTCATGAGAGAAAGATGGAGATTTGAGGGAGAACTTGTGGAGGTAGTGAAACAGTATACCTTGGAGTGATCATAACACCTCGAAATAACATTAGCTTGCGTCTAAAGGAAAAATTAAAAGAAGCAAAACAAGCTATTAACTCAACTAATGCTAAACAAAAACATCAGCCTCGCTACAAAATGCAATATCTTCGAAGCTACGAGTACTGCAGAATCTGTTATGTTGTATGCATCACAAGTGTGGGGTTACATGCGACACGACTACGCTTCTTTCTTAAACGAATGCTGCGCCTGCCGATGACCACGCCAAACTACATGCTGTACATAGAGAGGGGCCTCCCGATAATCAATACACTTCGACTACATGGTAAAGGTCCTAAATATGGAAGACACTCCCCTACCAAAAATTGTAGTGAAGCAAGCAATAATCAAAGAAGTAGCCTGTTTTGAAAAGTGGAAGGAGCTAGCGGATAGAGCGAATTGTCCCCTTAATATAACCATAAATTACATAATGGCTTTATAGAGGAGGCAAGAGTATCAATGCCAACTTAAAACTTAAACACGACCTCAACGGGATTAGTTATTTCGAAGATCGCCATGGGCTGGATGCTATAACCATAATTTTCAAGGTGAGAGGAGAAATATTACCCCTAAACTTCATGTCCCATAGAACAGACCTACAATAATGTAGGTAATGCAATCTTTGCAACCTGGCGGCTCGAGGAAATATAGTGCATTTCATAGGAATCTGTCATATCTGAAGGAACTAAGGAGAATGCACTTAGGACAAAACCACCTTTCTCAAGATGAGGTTCATCAGTTCCTGAATGGCAAAGATTGGAAAGGCCTCTTCAAATATATTAAAGCTGCTTTACGATTTTAACATTTAAAACTCTGGATTAGTAATGAAATATTTAGCTATGCAACTAAAATAATTAAAAAAATTTGTCATCCTGGCAGACGGCTCTTTCCGTGCTATATACGAGTAAGATTTGTGAAATGTTGGACGTGCATACTCATATTTATAATGAATTGAAATAAATCTATTATCTAATAATCACACGAGGCGGAAGGAACAAAAAAGAAGGCTTGTTATCAAAAATCACCGGCAGGGAGCATCCAAACCTGGAGCTAGTGCCAAGGAAGACGCGAATGACAGGCAGGCCTTAAGCGACAATAACAACGTTTGGTCAAAAGTCACCGACAAAAAGTAGAAACGTAGGTCCATTGAGGAGTAAACTCGACCCGATGCAATTGTGGTAGCAGCGAAGGGAAATCTTACCAACGCGGAAATACTCCTCAGACTTAAGGCGGATCCCAAACTCGACAATCTCGGTTGGTAACAATGATCAGACGGACCCAGAAAGGCGATCTACTGTTCCAATTGAACGAGACAGGCGAAAAGACCGAGCAGTATCGATGAAATCCTCGGTACTGATGGCGAGGTCCGAACGCTGATACACCGAACCACGATGGAAATTAAGGACATCGATGAGGTCACCACCGAGGGGGATATTTGCGAGGAGATCAAATCTCAATTCCAATTGAACGGGGTATCCGATTGCGGTATTCGGGTGCACATAGCGCTAACGGACTGCTTTAAGTGCTTAGAATTCGACCAGATGGCGCGCCACTACCAAAGCGAGCATGACTGCTGCAAGCAGTGCAGAAGATGCTGAGAAGAAGGTCACCAAATATCCGGTATTCAAGAAAGCCCTCACCATCAAATAATGATGAAGGTCGTGCAGATCAACTTTAACTATAGTGTGGCCGCGCTGGACATACTGCCTCAAATGACGAGGGAAAAAGGAGTCAGTTTTTCCCTAATTAGTGAACCGAATAAACCCTTGAATAATTGTAGCTGGATAGATGACAACTCAAAGAAGGCAGCGATATGGAAACCACACTCTGCTGTTACTTCGTAACGCTAGGATAAATGGCATCCACTTCTACAGCTGCTACGCACCCTCTAGGAACTGCCTAAAGCTGCTGGACGACATTGTAGCTAACGCTCGCGAAAAGACCCCAGTGGTTATTGCTGGCGATTTTAACACATGGGCTTCAGAATGTGGCAGAAGGATCACGGATACAAGGGGGCGCGCTCTCATTGAAGCATCACTTGACATAAGTCTGGTGAATAAACAAACGCAAAGCAGGCAAGGGATCCATCATAAACATTACCTTTATGTGTAACTCGCTCTTGCGCAAAACAAAATGGCAGGTCAGCGAGGAATATGCGCACAGCGACCACCAGGCGATTATATTCAACGTCGACAAATAGAAGCCTGTACAGCGCCCTAATCTAACATTGCCGAAGTGGAAAGACACAACTTTCGACAAAGACGCCTTCGAGGAAATGATCAGCAGAGATCCTATCACACCAACTGATGCAAACAGTCACCACAGCGTGCGATGCCTAGAAGATCAGCTAAGAGAAGGTGTAAACCTTGTTGCTGATGGGTCGACGAAGTCAAAACGCTCAAGGCAAAGTAACTCCAGGCTCGCAGCAGGTCCCAGCGAGCTAGGGGAAAACAAGTGTTCCAGGAACGTTTAGTTACCTTCAGCCTGGAGAAAGCAACTTTGAAAGGGCCATCAAAGAGAGTAAAGCAAGATGCTTCAGACGACTCTGTGACGAAGCAGATCTAGACCCCTGGGGTGGCATATAGGGTGAAGAAGCTGAAGGGCAGTAGGTCCCCACAATTATCCTTCAAAACAATGCTGAGGACAATAGTGGAGCATCTATTCTCCTATAGACCACTTCCACTAGGAAAAATCCTAGAACGTATCATATATGGAAGACTGATCGCGGTGGCAGAGGATAGATGAGCTCAGTCAGATGACCAGTACGGTTTCAGAAAATCGAGATCTACCATCGATGCCATAAAGGCGGTAGTAGATACAGCAGCTGATGCAATACTGGGGAGAAGATGGCGAGGAGGCACAAAGAAATACTGCACAGAAGTAACGCTCGACGTTAAAAATACCTTCAACTCGGCGAACTTGTCATGCATTAGGAGATCCCTGACAAGAATAGATACACTATGCAACCTGCTGAAGATATTTATGAACTACTTCACCAACAGAAAGTTGAGGTACTAGACCGATGATGGCGTTAAGTACTACAATGTTTCAACGGGAGTTCCACAGGGGTCAGTTCTTGGACCTCTTCTGTGGAACATAATGAATGACGGAGTCCTGTGACTAACGCTGCCAAACGGAGTTAAGATAATCGGCTTTGCTGACGTTATCGCCGTGGTTACTGTGGAGAAACACATCCACGATTAAAGCCAAAATCAAAAATTTACTAGAGTCTGCCGGTCTAGAGCTAGCTGAACAGAAGACCGAGCCTGTCCTAATAACCAGCCGAAGATTGTGGAATACGAGTATTCAAGTAAAAAGGCATCACAGATGCAGGCAGCGCCTTCTCGAATCCTGCCAAACATCGGTGGGGCTTGATACGCCAGAAGGATCCTACTATCCAAATCGGTAAGCTCAATTCTTCTATACGCTGCTCCGGTCTGGTCGGGGGCACTCACTACGAAGGAAACAAGAAGGAAACTCTCGTCTGCAAACAGTCTATAAGCAGCCTGTGTTATATCATGATCCCCAACGAACCGCGAACTTTCAAGAAGCTAGAGTTACCATAATTGTAAAATGAGAAGAAAGAGCAACAAAAAAGGTAGATGGACCCACCATCCAGGACTGGACAAAAAAACCACGCGGGGACTACAACTATCACCTTACGCAGTTCCTGTCCCGGTACGGGGGCTATAGAAAATAACTCCACAGATTTGGATACGATAGCTCGCATTTCTTCCCAGAATGCCCAGACGCAGAGGAAGATTCGGAGCATGTAGTGTTCCACTGCAGGCGCTTTCTGGAGGGAAGTACGAACCTGTCAAGCTCGTCATATGACGAGGTCAGGGGACTATTGGCTGGTAACCTGTACAGAACGAGCTGAGAAGAGTCGAAAAAAACGGTTCAGTCCCGCGGGGAGATTGGTAGAAGTGTGCAGGTTGTGGTACTAATCCAGTAGGCGCCCTTCTGGCATCGATTATTCGGGTTTGCGAATCGTGCATGATGCACATCCAATGGTGCATTAAAAAAAAAAAGAAGATTGCTCATATTTACCCTTTGAATGCACATGAAAAGTATGTCTGCATTAAATATTTGAACATTGAACTTATGTACACGAAGGCACATCCCATCATGAATCTAACTAAACAAGATATTCACATCTAAAAGTGAATCAATGTAAATTTTGAACAATTAGGCATTCAACTGCCTAACATCCCTCAGCCCCAGTTACTCATATAATCTCATTTAATCAGCATAAATCTGGCATACCGACAGCTCAACCAATAAGCTTTGCTTTTGTTTTCTGTATAATGGAGTTACATTCATTGCTCATCGTCTGGAATTCTCAAATGAAAAATCTTAGATTTCCGCAAACAGATTTAACTAACATTCCATCCCTTGGTCCAACAATGAACCAACACCACATGCAGTACTCGTATCTATCCACTTGGTCTATTCGCATCCATAAATTACAAATTTCTATTTCGTACCTCAACGTTCGCAATTGGCAATGTTTTCGGGGCCGAAATGGAAATTCCTTTCACGTGCGTAGTACGGATTAGATAGGTATCTTTGAAAGCGCTACCCACGCAATGCAGTTGCCTAGAGAGGAAAAGGATTTGCGGAACGTGTGCATTTTTCTTTGTTAATTGTTTGCCGATTTGCGGATTTGATTTATGTGTGCTAATGGTGTGTGTATTTGTGAGCTCGCAAAACCATTTTTGCGTATCCCTAT
Organism: Pocota personata; assembly: GCA_963082735.1. Classification (NCBI taxonomy): domain Eukaryota; kingdom Metazoa; phylum Arthropoda; class Insecta; order Diptera; family Syrphidae; genus Pocota; species Pocota personata. The sequence continues at coordinate 205,216,052 of OY720430.1, forward strand.
TGAAGGTAAAATATTTACGCAACATCACAGAGCAGGATGAATATTTCATTTTTATTTTAGCGTGCTTTGTCAGGACACAATGATAAGACTGTAATACGAGAAACTCAAAATATAGGTATGCCTGTGTTCTGCATACGTGTGTATATCATAAAGGAAAGCTGAACTGACAAAACGGACCGAAAAGGATTCCATGAAGGTTATTTTCTTTCTTTTTTTTTTAGGTCTAACGCCTACAGGTCTGGAGGGGATCTCTCCATTCTACGTAAGGGTTTGAGAATGAAGCTACGAGTAAATATCTCGTTTGGAATGAGGTACATGGAACAAAAGTAAAAATCGCCTTTGGCGGTGGTTTGGATAAGGATACTAGCTACTCGTACCTACAAAATATTCGGGTTGGGGATTTTCTGAGGGTCGTGTGCCGAGAAAGGAGAACAATGCCAGGCACACTCTCTGACACAGGTCCTTTTGGATTGTCTTAGACCGTTATACATATGTACGTTTTGTGGAAGACATTTATACGACATAAATAAAACACCTTTTATCCGTTAGCGAGGATCTGCTTCTAGGAAGTGTTTTAAGAACGAAGGTAACCCTAATCAAAAATGTTTACGAATGCAAAGCTTTTTCTTTTCTCTGTCTTTTGAGGAATGAAGGAATTATTAGGGGGAACAGAAAAAAAAAAGGGAAAAAAAAGATGAAAGTAACGTTAAGGAAAATATACCGACTGAGGTAACATTAACTACTTTGGTTTGTTAAGTAATTTTAAAGTGATTTGTGTCGTAATTGAATTAATCGAGTTATAAATGACTTTTGGGCTTCCAGTAACTTTTTTTATTACGTTAACCGCGTTTTGAATAGGATTAGAGAAGAATGAGATTTTTGTGCGCATTTCTTCGTCAACTTAAAGAGATAGCAGCAAGTAGCGTCACAGCGAAGAGGAATTACAGTGAGAAGATACAACGACGAAAGGTTGCAATCGCAAAAGACCGCCAGAATCATTATCTCTACGAATCAAGTGTCGAAGACCAGTGGTTACGTTGCCAACATGCCATCAGAAACGCCGCAACTGATGCGCTGGGTTTCACCCGACCTTCACTACGAAACTCCTGGTTTGACGAAGAATGTGAGCAAGTCCTTGTAGCAATACAAGAGGCATATAATGCGGCGCTGCAAAAGAAGGACGAGGGCTGCTTGCGAGCACTATAAACAAAAGAGACGGAAAGAACATCGGCATATCCAGAAGAAGAGAAATTCTACTCCAGGAACAATATGCAGAAGTTCTACTGAAAGATAAAAAGACTTGTAAGGGAACAAAGGCCGTGCAGATACCTGCAGAGATGAAGAAGGAGCCACTGTCGAGGCTGAGAATATGGAAGAACTACTCGTACTTCTGCAGAATGGATAATGGCGATGAAGACCAACATCGACGATGATAGCCGAAACTAAAATTCAAACAAGTCTGCTGGATGATGATGGTTTATCAGCGGAGTTATTTAAAGCAGCTGGAGATGAGTTGGTAAAGAGCATACTTCAACTCCTTTCTACTATTTGGTCAGACGATTTTATGCCTGATGAATAGAATTTCAGCGTAGTTTGTCTGATGTACAAGATGGGCGACCCCCTCAACTGTTCCTGCAGAGATGAAGAAGGAAGCCACTGTCGAGGCTGAGAATATGGAAGAACTACTCGTACTTCTGCAGAATGGAAAATGGCGATGAAGACCAACATCGACGATGATAGCCGAAACTAAAATTCAAACAAGTCTGCTGGATGATGATGGTTTATCAGCGGAGTTATTTAAAGCAGCTGGAGATGAGTTGGTAAAGAGCATACTTCAACTCCTTTCTACTATTTGGTCAGACGATTTTATGCCTGATGAATAGAATTTCAGCGTAGTTTGTCTGATGTACAAGATGGGCGACCCCCTCAACTGTTCCAACTACAGAGGCTTCAGTATCGCGTACAAGACCGTACCTTTCGTCAACAACCTGATTGATTGGCCCCTATCGGTGCAGTTCAGCAGATCATGGAGAAATCGATACTCACCATCTCTTTTTAGATTTTAAGAAGGACTACGACAGTATTTATAGAGACAAGCTAAACAGAGCATTGTCTAGTTTTGGTATCCCTGCTAAACTCGTTCGTCTGTACAGGATGATGATGCAGAATGCTCGCTGCTCGCTGCCATCGAATTACGGCTGCAAGCAAATTTGAAGTCAACATTCCGGATTGGCTTTGGCCAGAGTCTAACGTAGGAAAGGAATGCAATCGTATTTTCACGGACAGCTCCAAAACTGGACAGGGATCTGGTGCTGCTGTATTCGTGGGAAAACACACATCTGTCTTCCAGGCAGTAATATATTCTATTCCAATGGCTGCGGACTATATAAGAACAGGTGGAAGGGCGCGAAGCATCTGCGTCTGTAGTGACAGTAAGGCTGCGCTTAAGGTTTTGCTCAATCCTTTAACCACTTCCAAAATAGTTCGAAAATGCAAAACATTCTTACTTCATGACAACGCATGGATTCAAAAGGTTCAAACTGTAACTGCTCGTATGTATCGTAAATCCGACGCCGGGAATGTATGGAAGTTCTCATTCAGTTTTACACACCCCGAGGCGGATACTGCCTAAAATTGATGGACCTAGATACGCTAGAAGGATACTGCTCTCCTGAGCTGTCACATCGGTTCTGTTATATTCCGCCCCAGTCTAGGTACAGGCACTAAGAACGAAAGAGATCAACTTATAGATTCTGTGCGCTTTGGACAATCAGCAGATTCCGAAACATCTCAGACGAGACCGCCTTTGTTATACCTTGTCGACATCCTCGCAGACAAGATGTTCAGCATATTCAATTCGAGTTAGAAGAACCCTGAACTAATATGAGCCAATGGCATTAAGATGATCAAAATGGAAGAAAAGGCAGCATCAGCAGCTATGTGGCAAACTCGTTGGGCCATGGAGAACTACTCTGCCCAGTCCGTCGTTACTTCTCGACCAAATGATGCGGTGGGAAGAGAACTGAATGACAATATGTAATTTCGTAATAACGCGTTGCAGAAACCACTTGATGTATTGAGCTATGCCACTCAAATGAGTTTACGAGCAACAGGAAATACGGAAGCATCAAAATTGTTGAAAAAAATTACATCTACCAGTCCTGAAAAAGCTAGTAGATATTCAACTACTTTAACAAAGCCACTTACATCAATCAATAATGCTTTGACGGGTGAAGATGCTCTTGCAGTGGTTGTGGATGCCAATTTAACTCGACATCAATATCAGGTAATACGTAATAGTGCTCCTGAAAAATTCCCTTCCTACAAAGTTGTTCAGAATGCAAAGAAAGAGGTATATCCTGAAAAACATTCGGAAGTCTCAGCAGAAATTTCTTTGCAAGCTCTACTTGATCTCACTGTAAGGCGTTTAGTAGCTTCTCAGATTTACGTATTTGAGTTATTTGGAGATGAAAATATCGACGAGCTTAAATTATATTCCAAATGGAGTTTCGATGGGAGCTCGAGTCATAGCTCATATAAACAAGTTTTTCACGGTTTTAAATGCACAGATTCAGCTGTATTCATGACTTGCATTGTCCCCCTTCGTCTTCTCTGTGACCCTAAAATAGTTTGGCAAAATCCAAGGCCGGGTTCTACCAGATATTGTAAACCCTTAAAAATTACATTTCAAAAGGAATGTACAGAAACTTCCATAGCAGAAAAAAATCGTGTTGATGACGAAATTAAAAAGTTGTTAACCACTTCAATTTTCATAAACGGAAAATCATTTCTGGTGAATCATCTTTTAATTTTTTCTATGGTTGATGGTAAGGTTCTCAATGCGATTACAGATACATCTTCCACTCAAAAATGTTATTTATGTGGTGCAACATCAAAACAATTTAATTGCATTGACGAAATGATTAAAGGGGAAGCGAAAATACAAACTTTGAAGTATGGAATATCTGTTTTACATGGCTGGATTCGTTTTTTTGAAACAATACTTCACCTATCCTATAAATTACCTCTTAAAAAGTGGCAAGCTAGAAAAGAGGATAAGTTGATAGTTGAGGAACATAAAACCTGGATACAAAAAGAGTTTAGGGAGCGTTGTGGATTGATTATTGATAAGCCTAAACCAGGATTTGGAAATTCCAATGATGGAAATACTGCCAGGCGTTTCTTTCAAAATCCGAAAATCACAGCGGAAATAACCAAAATTGACATAGACTTAATCAAAAAGATGCACACAATATTAGTAGTTGTATCTAGTGGGTGTGCAATTAATGTTAGAAAGTTTCGTCAATTTGGTGAAGATACCGCCAGATACTTTGTTGATAAGTATCCCTGGTACAATATGTCCCCAACACTCCACAAATTTTTTTATTTACGGGCATGAAATAATTTCAACTGCCCCGTTACCGATAGGCCAGTTAACTGAAGAGGCCCAAGAAGCCCGTAATAAAGACTTCAAGAGATTTAGACAACATCACTCTAGAAAAACTAGTCGCGAAGAAACTATTAGAGATGTCCTGAATTGTTTTTTGCTAAGTTCAGACCCACTAATAACTAGCAAGAGAAAATTACCTAAAAAGAACAAAATACGGTTTCCAAAAGAAGTTCTTGAATTGTTATAACCCTCTCCTGGGCCACAGGGTTGTGACGCCGATGTAGAAGACGAAGATATAACGGATGACGACGATACTGCCTATTATGAAATTGATGACGAATGGTTGTGCTATACTGATTGAAGCACTATAGAGGCTAAACAAAAGTGGCACCACACCCTGAAGTAATGCAAGAAGCAATCCCAGGGTTGGGTTGCCTGAAGATGGAGAGGGTTTAGTCGGTAGACACACCAGGGAATCATGGCCGACCCTGATGGTGCATCGAGCATTCCCTCTTCATTACAAAAAAAAAAAAAAAAAAAAAATACATGGATATACATACATATATTTTTTAAAATATTTGAATTCGAATTTTACTTATTATAATTTTTGTAATGTTACAAAAAAAAAAATAAACATGCAGATAGAATTAAAATAAAAAAGTAAAACGGATGATTTTCGAAAATTGGAAGAAATTTTTTTAATTTCTTTATTGTTTTATTATTTTATTTTCCTTATATCTCCCTTTGTTGTAATTCGATTTTTTTTAAAATTTACGCATAACAACTATAATACAATCGTTCAACTATGCTGCAAATTTCATGAAAATCGGTCAAATATTTTATTTGATACGCACTTTGAGGGCTTCTTGCCCCACACTGTGCAACGCTTCAAACTGAACTGCGGAGAATAGAAAAGCTAAGAAGAGCAGTATAAGGAACAGAAGCAACGAAAGCAGCTGACACAAGACGCATAGCATGATTTGCTAACCAAACCCGCGAAGTAGTACCTATGGCAGTCCCTCGGGGATAGTGGTAGAAGAGTGCTAGGTGTGGATTAGTACGTATACGCATTTCTGGCATCGATTATTCGGCCTTATGAATCGTGCATGCTGGTAGCCCTGGTTACTTGTATCTTTAAAGATTACCACATCCATTGGCGCAACCAAAAAAAAAATCTCCGATGTGAATTTATGTAGTATCCGGTGGGAAAGGGGCCTTCCACTTTCAAGCACTGCATATTAAATTTGTCTAAAAGATGCCAACTGGAAGAGTGAGTTTGACAGTGCAATAATGATGTCCAGTTGAAGTAGAGCTTGAGACTGTATGTACTATACTCGTCTTAACCTCACCTAAATTCTCTCTAAAAAAAAAGTGCGCTTATCCGGATCAAATGCTTGAAATTCAGTCTAAAATTAATAACATAATATGATTTACACTGCGGAATTAACAAGGTATGACACTTTCTAAACGTTTTAAACTTCCCGCAATTTATGTCATCTTCTTTGTTTATCCTTCCAGTGCTGCCCTTGGCACTTATCCACGTTTTAGGCGACATCAAGGGGAGAAGAAAATTCACAAACAAATTATACATTTCATTTTAAATTTCCTATTTCGGCACGCGTTTGACTACGCAGCGTGTGAAAAATCGATTTGTTGCCTTTAAATTTAGGTCTCTCCAAATCCTGTTAACATATATAAAAGTTGTGGAATACTGTATTTAGATCAAGGGATATATTCAATTTGAATATTAAATGAGAATTGTTCTCTTCTCTGTGAACCAATAAATTTGTTTTCTTATTTATTTCTCGTCGCTATTGGGAAAATAAGTGGAGCTACGAGTACGAGTATGTATGGTCAATTCTAAAAGCCGAACAATTTTTGATCTCTGAATTCAAAACTTTCAATTGATCTTTTCATTTCAAATCAAATAAAAAAAAAATATTTTTTAAGTCTCCTGTGTCTGTCTGTTGGTCTATCTGTTGCTTTCGTCATTTTCACACACAGAACAGATTTCAATGAAGTTTGGTTTCTAGGTTCGGTGGTATGTACACTCCGTCTCACTTGATTACGAACAGGCAATTTTTTGTTTGAATTTTACGATATTTTTCAAACCCTTCGCTAATCTGGGAAAAACCAATTGCACAAGGAATGAAGGATATATTGTTGTAATATGCGAGCTACGGCTCGAGTAGATAAAACGTTATTCTGTGAGATTATTTCTTTATTTTCTAGTCTATAGAACAATTCAAATTCACTTACAAGGTCTCTTTCTTCTCAAATCACTTTATCTCATTCCAATTACTTAATTCACAAATCCAAACTAATTACTTCTTCTTGTTAACTCTTAACTTTCAATTTATCACAAAATTACAACTTCGCCGATTATCACTTTTCCAATCTCTTCGTGCGGTTCGAAAACCAACTGCCTCGCCTCAATCGCCATCTGTCCTTATATAGTCGCATTTCTGATAGCCAAAAACTTCTAGCAAATTCTTCGACCACTGGACGAGAAAATTCTGATGTAATAATTCTAAGATGACAGCTGCAGCCAATAATCTCTTGCGGTTATAATTCTCACTTAATTTCGCGACGTCGTCATAGACATAGTCCGTACACGAACCTCGAATGAAAAGACACTTCGGAATGTGTTGCATACTTTTGGAGCGTAGTTATTATGCTACATTATGTTAATATTGTAGCATAATAATAACTACGCTCCTATGTCTATGCAGCAAATTCCGAAGTGACTTTCCATTCTGGCAGAATTTTGGTTCGAACTGTCCTTTCATTCGAGGTTCGTGTCTGGGACGAAGTCTCCACAGCTCATGTCAACGAAAGAGACGAATAATATCAGGGATAAAAGGGAATTATAACTGCAAGAATTATTTCTCTTGTTCCAGTGGTCGAAGAATTTGCTAGAAGTTTCTGGCTATCACAAACTTCTGCTATATAAGGACAGATGGCGATCAAAAAAAAGACACAGCTGGTTTAGAACCGTGGCGAAGAGATTGGAAAAGTGATAATGGGCGAAGTTGTAATTTGGTGATAAATTGAAAGTGGAGAGTAAACAAGAAAAAGTAATTAGTTTGGATTTGTGAATTAAGTAATTGAAAGGAGATAAAGTGATTTGAGAGGAAAGAGACCTTGTAAGAAAAGAATTTGCGAAGAATAGTATAGTGTGAACTTGAATTGTTCTATAGACTAGAAAATAAAGAAATAAATTTCACAGAATATCGTTTTATCTACTCGAGCCGTAGCTCGCATGTTACAATATTGTAAAAAAAAGGGATTAAGTTGATAAATGCAACTTTTATGACGCGTTTTCCAAAAAGGTCATAAAATTTACCTGTTTTTTTTGTCTCACTTGATTACGAACAGTAGCTTAATCTACCTTTTAGAAGCTTAAAACGTAAAAAAAAAATACAAAATTTGTTTGTATAAATAAATGTTGGTTTTATTCAAAGAGTAGCAATAGTTTTTAGTAATGGGTACTACCTCCTGATCGTTGAATCACTTCAAGTAGCCTGCTGTGTAGAGATTCATAGAGTGCTGTCAAATAATCTAGCGAAATTTCGGACCAGGCTCGTTTTATGCCTTCAATAATCTCTTCCGTTTCATCATATTGCCTTCCTCCTTCGTAGACTTTTCTTGAAAGCCAACCCCACACGTTTACCATGATGTTCAGGTCGGGTGAATATGGCGGCCATGCAAGTAGGTTTACATTTTGGTTCTGAATCTAGTCTTTTGTTGTCCGTGCGGGTTGTTGGAAAGTCCATCGCTGTCCACCAAATATCTCCGAAAACTGTAGAAAAGCTCTTTCCAGTATCGATTTGTAAGTGATTGCCGTCATTTTGGAGCTTTGGAAATCCAGCTCCACAGTTCCGTATGTAGATGTATTTCTTCTTTTCTCAAATCATGAAAATAACATCTGTATCCATCAGGTCCGTCCAAATTAAATTTTTTTTTTCATCAGAAAAGACGACGGTATGCCACTCTCGATTCCACCTCATGTAACTTGTTGCAAAATCAAGCCGCTGGATTTTACGTACCGCATTCAATGGTGGTTTCCTCTTAATTTTTTCATGGCGAATATGGCTGGCCTTCTGTATCACGCGATGAACAGTCGATCTGCTAGCTGTAACTCCAGTTTCTGCCTTAATTTTATTTACGGAGAGCCTTGAATTTGAAGCAAGTCTCAGTATGACCCGCCTTTCCTGACAAGTTGTTGCTTTGCTGACACTTCCTTTGCGGTTTTTTCCATACTTCTCCGGAACATCATTTAAATGAGCGCCTCGGCTTCGCTGGCAGTGCTTCATGTAGTCGGTTCAATTTCTGATGACTCGGTCTAAAATGTGCGGCGTTATTCCGGCAATAGCGTCTCGAATGTTGGCCTCGAGCTCGTCCAAAGTTGTTGGCTTGTTAGCGTAGACTAAGGACTTAAGGTAGGCCCAGAGAAAATAATCGATGGTGTCAAGTCGCATGATCGCGGCGACCAATTGATGAACGCTCACCGTAAAATGACCCAGTCGCAAAATTTCTCCTTCACCATTTCGAGCATTACGTCGCTTGTATGGCATGTAGCGCCGTCTTGTTGTCGAGCTCTGGCAACAGAAAGTCGGTTAACATCATGACGGTAATGGTGTCTTCTTTCTCATTTTGAAAGAAATAAGGTCTGGTGATGCCGCCGTGCCATAAACCGCACCAAACAGTCAATCTTTGTGGATGCATTGATGATTGGTCGAACGCTCGTGGATTGTGGAAATTCTGCTTGTTGACATAGCCCCTGTACCAAAAATGGGCCTCGTCTGAGAAGATGATTTTCTGGCCAAAATCCGGATCTCCGGCCAAAATTTCCATCGCCCAATTAGCGAACTCACGGCATTGTATATGGTCGTCCGGCTTCAATTCTTGCGTCAGCACAATCTTATACAGATGTAGGCCAAAATTCAACCGCAAAATAAGTAAATGTTTTTTTCACTTCGCACCGATCTCTGTCTGGTTGGTGGCTTAAGGTCCAAAAGAGTGTACTTACGCTCAAACTTTTCCACAATGCGACGAAGCCATGATGATGACCGACCTCACGTTTAAATTCACGTTACGTATTTACAACTGAGGTTTAATTTCGATAATATTTTTTAATAATTTGCACACGTTTGGAAGGGTCAATTAATGCCTGATAAAATGGCAAACCTTGCCTGATGAAATGGAAAACCTTGCCTATATGATAACCCAGTCCTTTATTTTGTACTCATCACTTAAAAAACAAAAAAAAAAATGGTTTCCCATCTCCGGCCAGAGTGGCCGAAAAAAGCCAACAGGGGTTTTTTGTGTGTCCTATTACCGGCCCCCTTAAAAGAATCGCAAATCGCATCGGAACGAATCATGGCAACTTTGATTGTAATTTTTATTTAAATGAGGGACCATTTGTGTCTATCCCCATAAGTGTATACGATATAAAAATGATGAGTACCGCGAAGTACTGGCATATTTTTTAAAATCAGCTACAAACCTGCCGACTTTTCCAAAAATGCCTCTTTTTCAATATTCTTTTCATATACTCCTTAAAAAAGTGTGTATACTTTTATTGGCACCTAAACATTGTATAGGGCCAAGTCCACCTTGGGGGGCGATTTCTTCAAAAAGCCATATTTTGCTTAGACATAATTTGTTTCTCGAGCTATTGAACCATATTTCAAGACATCCTTAGAATTAATGAGTTTCGCTAACCAATAATGACAGTCAAACAGCTAAACAAACAGAACCAATTGCACTGCAGTTGTCCAAACAAATTGTAATATTCCATATGACATTGCAGACACTAACCTTGCAGTGTATCCAACATTTTCCATAAGCAATAGATATTGAGAGTGACCTTGTTGGAAAAACAAATAGGGTGCATATTGTGCTTGTATTTAACAACGGTAGTAAGATTTTTTTTTTTATTTTTTACATAAAAAGAGAATTCGCGGCGGTAATCTACCATAAACCAAACAAATCTTTAACGAAGACATGGTGGGTAGATTCTATTTTGGAATCACTTTTCTTGTACTTGCATGTGCTATAAATGCGCAATTAATTACATTACGGAATGAAATACATCGACCCACGGTGTGTGAGGATCAGTCAGGAGGATGTGAGGTCGTTATCAAAAGACGACCAATACAAGGAATGGGTATTCAGAATAACAAACCGGGCCTTCTAGCTATTCCGTCAGAAACTCTTTTGCTAAATGATTATGATATACAGGCCGATATTACACCCACCGGAGGAGGACCACCAACGCCGACAGACACAGGAACACCTACATATACAGGCACAGTAATACCAACTACAATAGATCCAACTACACCACCAGAACCAACTACACCACCAGAACCAACTACACCACCAGAACCAACAACACCACCAGAACCAACAACACCACCAGAACCAACTACACCACCAGAACCAACTACACCAACAGAACCAACTACACCGCCAGAACCAACTACACCAACAGAACCAACTACACCACCAGAACCAACAACACCAACAGAACCAACTACACCACCAGAACCAACTACACCACCAGAACCAACAACACCAACAGAACCAACTACACCACCAGAACCAACAACACCAACAGAACCAACTACACCACCAGAACCAACAACACCACCAACTACACCAACAGAACCAACAACACCACCAACTACACCACCAACTATTCCAACAGAACCAACAATACCACCAACTACACCACCAACTATACCAACAGAACCAACAACACCACCAACTATACCAACAGAACCAACAACACCACCAACTACACCAACAGAACCAACAACACCACCAACTATACCAACAGAACCAACAATACCACCAACTATTCCAACAGAACCAACAATACCACCAACTACACCACCAACTATACCAACAGAACCAACAACACCACCAACTATACCAACAGAACCAACAACACCACCAACTACACCACCAACCACACCACCAACAACACCACCAACTACACCACCAACTACACCACCAACCACAGCACCAACAACACCACCAACTACTCCACCAACTACGCCACCAACTACGCCACCAGTTACTCCATCCAAACCTAAACCCAGTCTTCACGCACTCCTTGCGCAGAAATTTGCCCACAAATTAAACAGGATTAAGCACAAATTTGCCTTATTAGGTTAAATTGTTTTATAATATACGAGTATGTACGTTCGCTAAGCATTGTTTATTTTATTTTGCATCAGTTTTTTTGCTTTTAATATTCTGCATCACTTTTAATGTCAATCAAGGGTTACCGTGGTGTAGTGGTAACATCATCGATTGTCACGCTGTTGATTCACGGTTCGAATCCTGATGTCAAGAATTATCTACTTATTTCACATGAATTAAATAAAAAAAGACGATCACTTGCGAAAGCTAAGACAACTCTACTGTGAAGGCGTAACACTGGCAGTGATGATGACATCAGGAAGACGGAAAAAAATACTGTGAATCATAAGCAACGACAATGATAGCGAAAACAAACAAAATACTACCCAGTTATCTGGACAGCCACCCTTGGAGTTTACAGAAACTTAATACCACCTGAGTTTCAAACCACACCACTCTGTCTTTCTCTTTGTCTCTTCCCCTTTCCACGAAACGCACGTGTTCTAAAAATTAGTATAAGGGTATTCATATCCCCTTTAACACGTGCAAATTATAAAAAAAAAAACAACCCAGTTATGAAGAGAGGGGAGTGTGTTGGCTGGCAAACTGTTCGTTTTCTAATGCAAATTTAGCTGTGATCTTCGTCAACGAAAGTAGCTTTAACTTCGGATTTCCAGTATCTTTGAGTATTATCTCGACCGATGGTGGAACCGGATTTAATACGAGGGTGGGTCAATAAGTCCCTGAAAATTAATACAAATTGAGTCGTCACCTTAAATTTATTTATTTTTGTCAAGAATCATCTTTCAAAAGAACGCACCCAAATTTTCAGACAGATCTGTCAAATAGTTTTGTTGTGGCAGCCATTTTATATAGACGCCTACTTGCATTTTCGTTAAAATGGAAAAAAGTGAATTTCGAGTGCTCATTAAACACTATTCTTTGGGAGCAAAAACTATCACGGGGGACTCTTCACCATCGATTGGAACCATTCACCACTGGTTTACTCAATTTCGGTGCGGTCGTTCAAGCACTAGTGACGCCGAACGTTCTGGTCGCCGAATTGAGGTCACCACACCAGAAATGGTCGACAAAATCCATGACTTGATAATGGACGATCGGAGAGTGAAAGTGCGCGAGCTTGAAGAGGCCACAGGCTTATCACATGGCTCAATGATTTCGATTTTACATAAATATTTGGACATGAAAAAGCTTTCCGCAAGATGGGTGCCACGTTTGACAACTTCAAAGGTGTGTTTGGCGATGTTCCCAGCAAAATTGTACACCTACTGCAAGTCCCACTTTGAATGAAACCCTTTTCGCGACGTCTGGCGCGATATTTTAAGTATTCATCGGATCTCCCCGCCTGACCTCCAGTCAAAGTACAATTTTAATGCAGCCATTCAATTTTCCAAGTACCGAAAGTCAATAAATTGGAAAATACAATTAGGAAAAATCAATCTCTCCCCCGATTCTCATCAATTTAATGTTCGTATTGTTCTCTTTCGCTCGAACTGCGCTACTACTGCTATAGGTCTTCCATCCAACACCTCTCGTTCTTCCATTAAAATTGTTATTTCTGTCTTCTGGTATATGTTAAGTATTTTTCCAGGTTTTTTTTTTTCTCACCCACGCAAAATAAAGTAATTTTCAGCGCTTTTATTCGGAATTTATTAACTGCTTTCGAAATAAGTAATGAGCGGGCCAAGAAAAAAAAAGTATCTGCACTCGTATTTTATACTTTTTTCTGAATAGATTTTGTTTACGTTTCGAATTTTTACTTCATAATACACTTTATTAATGTAACCGATTACAGGGTTTCAGCAAATCCAAGTTTGATTAAGGAATTCCTACAGTTCCCGGCGGAAGGTAGTGGTGGTGGTGGTGGTGTAAATTTTAAGTTAATTAAATTCTGTTCTTCGGGTCTATGGCTACCGGGTTGTGTTTCAATGAAAAATACCAGATGTTTTGTGAAATTGATTTCCTATTTGTCAATACGCGTAGGGTTTCAATATAAACAGAAGCGTTGTAACAATATTGAATGGTCTGCCGAACACATTTGTTGGTCGGAAATTGATTTGAAAATGAAGTTCATTCCAGCGGATAAACTGACGGATAAATGGATAAATTTCATTAGTATAAGATTTCAATTAGATGAATTGAGTAATTGTTAGATAAATTTGAGAAGGGGATGATAATTAAATTGCAGTAGAGGCGAATTGTTACCAAAGATGAAAATGCTGGAGTAAAAATATGACAAGCGGGATCTGCAAGTGGAATGTTTGGTCTATTAACAGGCCACTTGCTGTCGAACAACTAGCGGCCACCTTAGATTTGTTATAAAACAGATATCATCCGTAAAGAGGTTTACCGATAACGAAGTCAGTTTTTAGTTAGTCCACAAGGCCCTATCAGAACCCTGCAGAAACGGTCATGAGAATCTAGTAGTAGTAGTAGCGTCACATTCGGTGCTGGAAATTTGAAAAAAACACTTCTGAGGACTGTAGTCAATTTTGACGGTCAACCCGATCAAAATGAAGTCGAGAACTGCTGCACTTGACAGTCTAGTTGTTGGTTTGACACGTGATATCCCAACTCATCTGATATGAACTGTAACCAACTTCACGTCGCTGTGTCTGCCAAACTACGAACGACAGCGACAAGCGTGTATAAGGTTTTTTTATCGCGTGTTTAATTTTTGTTCTATCGGCAATGGAATTCAAATAGTGTTATTGCCCATTTTTTGGATGGAAAATCACAACCAGCTATTGTTCGTGAGCTGAAACATTTAAAACTGAACAAAATGTTTGTATATCATACCATACAGTGTTTCAATGAAACCGGTAGTATTGCAAAACGCTACGGAGGTGGTCTGAAAAAGACAGCAACATCGTCAACAGTGATTCGGAGTGTGAAGCCCAGAATCGAACGAAATCCTCGGAGTAGTGGAAGAAAAATGGCTTCTGAGCAAAACATATCCAGAGAACGGATGGAACACATTTTGAAGAATGAGCTTGGACTCAATGCCTTAATGTTCTGAAAAGTGCACCATCTCACACCTGACCAAAAAAAGTTAGAGTGGAAAGAGCAAAGGAGTTGATCCGCTTGCACTCATGTGGCCAATTGCCAAACATCCTCTACTCTGATGAAGCACCTTTTCCAATTGAGCAATTTGTCAACAAGCAAAATGATCGAGTTTACCTGCCAGGTAGGTCATACGATAATTTCGACTAAAGAATGGCCACCAAAGCAAGCGCCACTGTTTTTGACGGTTTGGGCCGCAGTGACTGCCGATGGTCGGTCTCCGTTCGTATTTTTGAACCGTGGCGTTAAGATGGTTCATCGTGAAACTGTCTCGGAAGTTGTGTTGAAGCCATGAGCAGGCAAACATTTCGGCCAAAGACCCTGGACATTCCAACAGCACTCTGCACCTTCCCGCTAAGCCCGAGCAAATCAAGACAATTACTATCGTATTCTCCTGATGCGAATCGATTAGACTTTTAAGTCTGGGGCATTTTGAAGGCCAAGGTTGGCACTAAAAAATACCAAACAACGGACGAGCTCAAGTTAGCGCTTCGCTAGGAATGGAAGCGCATTCCACAGAAACACTTGCGTGCAGCGTGCGATAAATTTATTGACCGTCTCAAGGAAATTGTTCAAGCTAAAGGTGGCCATATCGAAAATATTAATTAAATCCTTGAATTTAAATAAATTTCCCACATTTTTTTCTTTGGATTCCATAAAAATTATTCACAATTAAAAAAAAAAAAATACAGCTAATTGAATTAGTAACATGTATGCCACCCTGTAGAATCGAATTACGGCATTGTTTGTCCGACTGTTGAAAAAAGGAGACCCTCTGAATGGACAAACAAGTTTGATTGGGATGTGGAAACTAGATATAGATCCGTTGACCTCATCCAAAGCTCAAGACTTCTTGCCTAAGCCAGTCCCTCAAGAGAAACCTGCACTCAGAAAATTACTGTATAAGAATGGAAAACGCTCCCTGCACCTTGTCTTTAATTTGTATGCCCAAACATCTAAATCTGTCTCAAACTTTCAAAGAAAACCGGCTTAGAGTACCTCAAAACCCATGCATTTTGTAATCAGTTATATCTCTGAAACTAAGCCCAGGGTGGCCGTGGTGTAGTGGTAACATCAATGCTTGTCACGCTCTTGGTTCACAGTTCAAATCATGATTTCAACAATCATCTATTTATTTCGTCTAAAATAAATAAAAAAGTCGATCAATTGCGAAAGCTTAGTCAACTCTACTGTGAAGTCATAACACTGGCAGTAGGGTGGTCATATAGCTTAAATGCAACTTGATCGTAATGATATCAGGTGGAGGGAAAAAAATACTGTGAATCATGAGCAACGACAAAAAGCAAAACAAAAAAGCTCCCCAGTTATCTGGACGCCACCCTTGGAGTTTACTGAAACTTAATACCACCTAAGTTTCAAACACACTACACCAATCTTTCTTTCTCTCTCTCTCTCTCTCTCTCTCTCTCTCTCAATTTCTTCAAACGCCCGTGCCCTGAAATAATTTAATGGTACTCATATTCCATTTGGCGCGCAAATTATAAAAAAAAAAAATACTGTCGTTCTAGAATTATCCATAAATTCACTTCTGATATTTTGACACACCTTAACGCTGACACCTAGGATACTATCACCAGCAACATACAATATCAGCGATTTGGATATTGTTAGGTAATTGGATACTAATTTGAATGATTTAGTTTGTGGCAAAGGATGTATAGTCAAGTGGTGTCAAAACAAGTTACTTGGTCTTTGTCGATTGACAACTGCATCTAAAAGAGTAGAGGTGCAACCGAGCTTTCTTTGAAAACCTGATCGACGCAGACTAGGCATGTTATTGTTATCTTAAAATGATTGCATCTATTTTTGGATAAGGCTTTCAAAAAGTTTCGACAGAAAAGACAAACTATGATGAATTATTACATATTTATACGAAGAACAAGTATTGCTTTTGACCTCCCCAACGATAACACCTGCGCGGCCGAGATGGCTGATGGTATAGTGGCCCAGGTGTTGATCCAATGCGAGGTTTAAGAACCGGAATGACGCTAACCTATTTGCATTGTTATTAAATACATCAGACCTATGTATTGTACGGGACACCCCTGGACCTCAAACAACAAGCACCTGCAACCAGCTCTTTCTTGTGCTAGCCTCCTCCAGTTTCACACACGAAGTTAGCTGAGGTCCCTTTCCACTTGTGTGCGCCACCTTAGATGATGTCGTCCATTGCCGCGGCTTCACTTCGCGATGAATTCGAAGCCTTTCTGCGCCATCTCAGGCGATGGATTCAGACCCTTCCGACCAGGTCGATGTCGCTGTACAACCGGTACAGTGAGTTGTTGTACGAGTATCTTCTTCTCAATTCCCCGTTGTTACAAAGAGGACCAAAAATCACTCGAAGAATTTTTCTTTCAAAATTTTTCTTTTCATCCGCAAGACTGGGATGATGACGATCTTACATAAAGTCACCTTAGTTATCCTTGAGAGGGCTTTGCTACCCAAGTACCTTCTTAGCCCAAAGAGACAGCGGTTGGCAAGAACGATTCTTCGCTTGATCTCTGGGCTGGTGTCATTGTTTGGCTTTACAGGACCTATGTAGACAAAGTCCTTAACTAACTCAAAATTGAGGATTTTGTAAAATGCGTTCAGTATTATGTTAAAGAAATCACGCGTCACCTTGTCGTAATACTTTTCTGATATCAAAAGCTGCGGTGATGTTGTTACCAACCTTGATGGATCAGCGTGTATCTTTCTCCATGCCATGTGGTTAGTATTAAGGCTAGAAATAGTGAAATGAATGATGAATGTATCTGATCTAATGCCACTGCTTTAGATTTGAGGAACAAAATGGCTTTGGTAAAAATAACTCAGAGGATGGTTAGAAAATAAATTAAAAGTTAGCTAAACACAATTTGTTGGCTGAGCGTCGTAATCGCCAAAACCATTTTCTTTGGCCTTTTAATGAAGTCTCACGATTTGAAAGCCGGGCTTTATAATTACTCACTCTTTTCCCCGGTATCTTTTCCAGTTATAGAGATATTCAGATTGATTTCACCGTATACACCATCAATATGGCAGTTTAAAGTATTGGAATGTTTTAAATACCATATTTTGGTATATACGAGAAACTGTACATACAAATTGAACGATGTTCTAGTTTTTGTAAAAGCTTGTCGTATAAACATTTATAACTCAAACTTGATCCATAAAATTGGAAGTTCTGGAAGAAAAAATGTCAAAAACCACATTTCGGCTTCCTATTTTCACGATGGCGGCCTAAGCACAACATTTTATTTAAGTACAGTAAAACCTCCATAATTGTCACACCATTGGGACTAGTCCCTTGCTATCTTGATTCAGAAGTGTCCCTTTTAAATATCAAAGGGAGACTCTAAGCTACAAAGAGTTATTCATCAAAATTTCATAAAATAACCTTTCTCGTTCACAGAAACATTACACAAACAAACCGAAATACATTACCCTAAATAGATTTAAATTCTAAATTCAAAGCTCAAAGCAAATTTTACATCAAAAACTTTACTGTCCGAGATTAGAGAAGTCATAATTGATGACTTTGTCCATAGTGTCCCATTTGGGAGGTACATTTCTAATTGCAGAGGTTCTATTTTATGAAGTATGGAGTATATCAATGAGGTCATAGACTTGTAGGTATATCAAATTGGAATGAGGATACTGGGAGGAAAAAACCGCACTCGAGTAAAACAGCAAATTTCGACTTTGACTTCGTCTGTTCACTGTGGTGTTGAAAGGGTGGTGATGTCTAATTTTTTTTTTTTTTTTGTAACAGGTAGGCCAATCTTAAGTGATTTAACCAGAAATACCAACACTAGGCTGGAATTATTCCAGAAAAAAAAAAAAATTAGTAATTTCAAAAATTAATTTATGGTAGTTGTGTTTTAAAGGGTCTTTTTTTTAAGAGCTATAGGAATTAAAATTGAAATAAAACAGACACAAGTTGAACAAATGAGCCATAGTTTCTTTCATTCGATAGATAATTTTATGGCATTAATGATGAAAAATGATTGGGGGGCATCTGGCCAACAAGGGAGCGTCTCAGGACTGCATCCTGGAGCTCAAATTTTTGACCATTTTTTTGAGCATTTGAGACCGTACCTCACAAATGGTGCGCTCGATGTTGGCTTCCAAGGCTGGAATTATTGTTGGTTTGTTCGCATAGACCAACGACTTCAAACACCCCCACAGAAAATAGTCCAGCGGCGTCAAATCCCACTATCTTGGAGGCCAGGCCACAAGTCAATTTCTGGAGTGAATGTTGCCATCAAACACTTACTTCAATAACTCGATGGTTTCGCAGGCAATATGGAATATGGTACCATGCTGTTGGAACTAAATGTCCTGCAGGCTATGTTCACGCACTTTTGGAAATAAAAAATCTTTGATCATGGCTCTGTACTGGTGACATTTCGATTTTCTTCATTTTTGAAGAAGTACCAAAATAGTGCATTTTTCGGGATGCGTTAGTAGCTGATGGATCACCTTTGGATTTTCCTGACTCCAAATTTCGACAATCTTGCTTATTAACAAAGTCACTGAGTTAGAAATGAGCCTCATCACTGAACAAAATTTGGAGGTAAAAAGTGGATCGACTTCCAGCTGTCCAAGCGACCAATCATTGCACTCACGACGCAAATGATGAAATGAGCCAATTTCATTTAATTCTAGCACCAATTAAATCTAGTAAGTGTGTAAACCAAGCTCCCTACGCATAAACTTCCGCAAAGTCGATGGACACAGGCCAAGTTCTTGCGCACGATGACGAATCAATGAATAAGGATCTTCTTCAAGACTGGCCTCAACGGCGTAGATATTTTCTTCTGTGCATTCTTTTGTCGATGGCTTTGAGTCCAGAAGAGTAAAATAATACGATTGTTCAATTGTTTTGCGAGTAACCGACTCAGTTGGTCGATTATGTTGATCGTAAAATTGGCGTAGCGTTCTATAGGCAAACATTTTTTTTTACTGAACACTGATTTTTGAAATAAATTTCCACAATTTGTAAACGCTGCTCAAAAGTGAGTCTTTGCATGATGATTTGCTAAACAATACTGAATGAAAAGATGGCATCAGCTGTCAGATTAACTAGCAGCTGTTTGAGTGTTGCCATATTGAAAAAAAAACTCCCTACAAAAAACTTGGCTCTGTAAAAAGTACTAAAAAAGATTCCCTTTTTAATAAGGCTTGTGGCGGTCTTTGTTTTTTATAAGGGCTCCAACCCTTTTTGGCATGGAATCGTAAATGTTGGTATTATATCATGTGTCTATTTTTGAATTTAAAATTTCTTCGATGTGGCTTAAATAATTAATTCCTGTAAATTTCGTGGCTTTTTGTTCTTTAATTCCAAACGTGCCGGACTGATTCCGGGCCAATGGAGTGAATTTATACCCAATTCTTATTTATAACTTTGATCCTAGAAATAAAATTATATAAAATCGACAGTGGAAAATTCATGGTTTACTTATGGTCCGAGCACAATGACAAGGTGCGGAATCGTCCTGAAACATAACAATCGTGTAGCAATTTCTATGACCTCTTTGTATTTACAGCATTTATGGATCCATCAACTATCAAAAGAGTGCCAAAACCACCTGCAATTATGATTTCTCAAACCATGACACCTTTGGACTTTTGCGGACGAGCTGCTACATATTCTCCCTTCAATCGTTCTCCAGGTCGACGTCGAACTGTGGTCTTTTCATCTGAAAATTCCAGGTTGAATTTGGACTCGTCTGAGAATATGACCTTTTGCCTGCCATCTCGGGTCCAGTTCTGCCTTTCACGTGCCCATTCTAGACGACATTAAAATCATGCTTGGCGATTTTAACGTCAAAACAGGGAAGGAGAGCATCGTTGGGTATAATGTCAGAACACATAGCCTACACGACACCACATCCAGAATCGGACACAGGCTAATCGTCGTAGCAAGCACGCATTTCCCACATCTCGACATTCACAATGCCCCATGGAGTCCCATTTATCAAAACACGAAAACCAGATTGCGATTGACGTCCACACTTTCCGAATAGCCAACATAAACTCTGACCCCTTTCTTGTTGCACCCAAGGTACGCATGCGAATATCCAGAGCAGTCCAACACCAGACAAGTTCTATAAGAAAGTTCAACGTCGAGTAGCTACAATCGAATAGACTGACATAACCTTTGCTGATTGCGTTTCCTTTAACCTCGTGTCACCAGTATTAAGTGCAGAAGAACGTTGGTAACACTCTCAGAAATCCACCAGAGGTGTCGCCTCTGTTGTGCTAGGTTACACTAGGCGTCAACAAAGAAGAAACCCATTGTTGGATGAAGAATGCCGGTGAGCGCATTCAGCATTTAAGACAAGATCGGAAAACAGGATTGCTTACGATACCTATGAGCTGAAGAGAAAAGAAGAGTCTATAATTCTCCGAAGGAAAAAGAGGGAATTTGAGAAACACGCGGACGAGTCGAATCTCAGTCAGTGCTGAAAATTTGGAAGATCTCTTCTGCAGACTGCTAAATGGCGACAATGACCAACATTTTACTGTCAGGCAGGATGATTCATTCAATATTCATGATGACAGACAAGAATTCCGTTAACTCGATTAGAACGAAGTGAAGATAGTCATATCCAAGCTGAATGAGGTGACTTGGTAAGGAGCATGCATCTACTAATCTGTAAAAACTAGTCGGATGAAAGCATGCCTGATGAATCGAAACTCAGCATCCTCAACTACAGAGATAGATAGATTTTGTCCGTCGTATTATGTGAGCGCTTAAAACCGATCGTTAACAACCTGATAGGTCTTTATCAGTGCGGTCTTAGGCCGGGAATGTCTACCATCGACCAAATATTCACATTACGGGAGATCTTGGAAAATGAATACCCACCACCTGTTCATCGATTTTAAAGTCGCTTATGATGCATGTATAGTGTGTATAGAGACGGGCTGTACAGAGTCATGTTTAGTTTTGACATTCCTGCTAACTTTATTCCGTCAAATACATTGACATAATCGGAGGAACGCAGAGGTCCGTTAGTGCTGGATTCGTGAGAATTAAGACAGTAGCGGCAAAGATGGGTTTAGCGGTGAATGAAAGCAAAACGAAATATATGCTGTCTGCAAGAAGGAACACTCAACATTAGCGATGTGCAGATATAATTTTGAGGTGGTAAAGAACGTAGACTACCTAGGCTCTGCGGTGAACTCCAACAATGATATCAGTGCGGTAATCAAATGAACACTCACTCTTACCAATCGCTGTTTCTAGGGGCAATTGAGCAGCTAAGCCCTCTTACGAGCAACTAAAGAAACTTTGCAGAAGACCCTTATAAACTCAGTCCTGCTGTATGAAGCGGAAACACAGTTAGTGTACTGTTTGTATCGTCGAAGTGTGGAGGAGAAGCTTTAAAAAAGAGCTGTACGGGCTGTACAGCATTATAGACCTAGTCAAAAAAAGTCGGAATTCATCGGCTAAGATGACTAGGACATCATCGTTCGATGAAAATCTTTTTTCATAGAGCCATTTCTTCATATTAGGAAACGAGAAATAATCGCACGGAGTCAAATCTGGAGAATAGGGTGGATGAGGAAGTAGTTCATATCGCAATTCAGCTAATTTTGCTGTTGAGCCCGCGCATTAACGTGATGAAACAGCACTTTTTTCTTTTTCAAATTGGGTCATTTTTCCATCAATTCTGCATTAAATGTATCTAATAAATTGGCATAGTACTGTTCGGTTATCGTTTTCCCCTTTTCCAAATAGTCAATGAAGATTACACAGTGGGAATACTAGGAAACCGTTGCCATGACTTTTCCGGCCGACAGAACCGTTTCTGCTTTTTTTGGAGCACGTTCGCCTGCAGAAGTCCACTGTGTTGATTGTTCCTTCATTTCTGGCGTGTAGTGGTGTATCAAGGATTCAACAACTGTTACGAAACGCCGTAAAAATCAACTTGAATTGCGCTTGAATAGTTCCAAATTCTGTTTTGAAATCATGCCCAAATTATTATGCAGGATTCAAATGACGGTATCATTTGAAATTGCTACAATCTCAGCTATCTCACGAACTTTGACCCGGCGATCGTCCAACACAATATCGTGGATTTTGTTGACCATTTCTTACGTCATTTGGACCTGTGTCCTGGGCACTCGGCGTCTTTTGTGCTCGTACGACCGCAACGAAATTCAGTGTACCACTTGTCCATGCGAGAGAGCAGAGTCTCCATAATATTTTTTAAGTCTGTCTTCAGTCTCTTTAATGGTTTTGCCGCACAAAAAGTAGTGCTTTATTAAAACACGGAACTCACTTTTTCCATTTTGGTCAAATCTCTTTCGACCGCTGTAAATAGCTAAGTATTTGACAGATCTATTTGTTTTTTTTTTTGTCTATGCCGAGAAAGAAACAAAGATGTCAGAAAAAACTCCTCTATGCTATCCGAACGCCATCTTGCATCAAAGTCACTGACTTATCGAACCATCCTATACAGCGTGTGCACCAACCCGGAGAATCTTTGAATGCACTCCAGAGGGACAACGAGGAAAACCTTACCTAAGGTGGTGTGCGCATTTAGAAGGGGACCTCAACCTACTCGGCGTACAAAACTGAAGGCAGCTACCAAAGCCTCGAGCTGGCTGGAGAGGTATGTTGATTGAGGCCCAAGTCCGCCCCAGAATGTTAGCTCCATATTTTTTTTATTTATTTTTTTTTTATAATTTGCACGTGTTAAAGGGGATACTCTTATACTAATTTTTAGGACACGGGCGTTTTTGTTGGAAGAGGAAAATACAGATAGAGAAAGAGAGGTATTAAGTTGGCGTCCAGATAACTGGGGAGTATTTCTGTTTTGTTGTTATTGTCGTTGCTTATGATTCACAGTATTTTTTTCCATCCTCCTGATATCATCAAGATCAAATTGCATTTTAGCCATATTACCACCCTACTGCCATCTAGAATTTCTAAGTATAAACTCTAATGAGTGTATTAAATACGTAGTATGTCACTTAGACAAGTTGTAAAAAACAAATTGGCTGGAAGAATTGAATTGATTTCAAAAAAAGCTTTAGAATCTGGAGTCTTGCCAAAATTTCAACATAGTGTCAGCTGCTTTAACCAGTCTTTTACAAAACACATTCAATCCCTATCTAAATTTGAATCAAATTATTCTTATTAAAATGTCACCCGCTCTGATTTTTCAAGCATCATTTGTACACACTCTTCCATTTCGGTGCCCAAAAACAAAGCCAGAGAAGTGCAACTGAAAAATAAACAACCATTACGTGTAATTAATGAGTTTCCCGTCAACAATGCGACGCAAAACCGAAAAAGCAAACAAGAAAAAGATGAAAAAGAAAAAAACTTCTCTTGTAACTTGCTGGAAATCCTGGTAATCCTTTGAAATCCTCTAGCACAACAGAAGCCAGCATACTCCTGGAACTGTGTTTGTTGCCAGAGTACGAACTCTTTTGTGTCGCGCAGCTGTGTTAAGATTGTAATTGCATTTCGTGACGTGACACTTTAAAATCGCACAAAAGGGAGCAAATATACACGGATCATCATCATGTCGAGCATTGTTGTAGCATTTGCCAAACATTTACCCTACGGATTATGCCCCTTGATTCACTCCCAGACTTTACCCGCACCAGATCTTGTATTCGCACTAATTAATCATCGTAGCAGTAAAACAATTACACGCGAGCGATTCGCTCATTACAATTATTATACCTTCCGCTGATACTGATATCCCGCATCTTGAAGTACACATACTGAATCTACTCTACGAATATCACCCGAAAAATGACAGGAAAAAAGTGATTGCACCTTCAAATTGCCGCCGACGACGCGCATCATCCACCCACTCGACTTGAAATGGGAACGTCCTTGTGGATGTGAGTGAAGTGCATTTTGAGAACGCGCTCCACGGATGTGCTTGCACTTTTCCTGTAATTTAGGCAGGCTATAAAGAATGTTATTTCACATCATCTTCGCCTAGGTACGTGGCGAACTGTAAAAGAAATCCTTTATATCTGCGCATATATACATATGTATCTAGAGCATACAGAAAAGGATCCTTAAGGAGGTTTCTCTTCAACGTCTATTAAGGATGGAATTTGCAAGCAATTGAAACTGAGTGTGCAGCCACTTGAGTGTGTAAGAAATGTGAAGTGTGTGTTGACTATGAAGAAGAACGACCCTCCGCCGCACCGTGTATATAGATAGTGGGTATGATAAATCTACTTTTTCACGCAACTAAAGTCTGGAGCGGGATTTTCATCATTACCCCCTCCCATTACTTGTCTAAGTCAGTCACTGTGTATGTGCCCTTTTATTCGCCTAATGATAGTGTTTGGTTTGAGCAGATAGAGAGAGAGAGAGAGAGAGGGAGAGGCAAAAAAATCAGGATACGACAAAGTCAAGGACGTGTGCTAAAACGTTGGGATAGGAACACATTAAAAGGATTTGTCTTGTAGAGCATTTAGCAAATATGCACATAGTACGTAGAATGCTTATGTTTTTTTTTCTAGCTATTTGCCTTGTTGTAAGGACCACGTTGACGGCGATGTCGTCGACGAGGATGGCAATGATTTCGAAGAGCCCCATGATGAGGTTGATGATTATGATGGTGAGGATTACGATGTTGAAAGTCAAGGTCATAGTAATAACTGGGCCGTGATGAGATCGTTCTAGTGAAAATCATTCGCCTGAGTGTAGGCATGTGTGTTTGTGTATGCGAAAGTAATTTTGATGATTCAGTTTCCGGCTACATAACCACAGAAGATAGATATTTGTTTGTGAAAAATAAAGGAGAATATAATATTTTTACAGGATTAGTAGAAAATGGTAAAGATTCATGTATCTTTGACTTGACATTGCCTTTGAATTATGCAGGAGGTCTTATTACCGTAACTCCTTATATTACCTTTGAGATGAGAGTGGAGTAGATTTTTGAAGTGAGGGAAAACATTTTCATGAGTTTCAATGAAATTGTTCACAGATGAGGGAATTTTTTTTCTCAAACTACAATCTGATGTCCAAATAGACGGCAGAGGATGGTCATTTTGCCATGAATTTGTCATTTTTTGAAAGGTCTATTGTGTCACGGGTGCTATCAGTCAAAGATACATACAACCTCAGTAATAAAGGTGAGCATATGCTTAATGGAAGGGTCTCTGAATTCTCCGTGTAAGAAACACCGTCTGAATCAAATGACTACCGGACATTCACAGAGAATGTGCGCAGACCATTATTCTGACTTTGAAGATAGGCTTAGCTTGCTACAGCTTTATGCCGTTTCCGAAGGATAATTTAGAAGCTTCTCATGGCAATTTTACTCTCGGATATCAGACGTTCGCAAGAGGTGGACAGTGAGAAAATTTCAGTCTTTTCTGGATTCGAATTCCCCTCTCAGTGATCGCGCACTTATGCCTAAAACATAATATCGCCTCAACCTCGGCTTCGTCTCGTTACGTACCATTCGCCTTGTGAGCGCTGACTACTGAGCCACGCTGACACGTTATCAAAAGGCTGTGGACCTAAGAATGCTCCAGATGAGCCAGCCCAAGTTACTTCACCTACAGTTTTATTATCTTCTACGCCCTTGTGACCAGGCACCCAACTAAATTTGACTTTATTGTGTCTGGCAAGAGATTGCAAGGAGTGGACTGAGTAAGAAATCCCTGCTTCAAGTGCTGCTTGATTATCGGAAAATAAATAAATTCTGGCGCGCCTAATGTCCTTTAATAAGGTTTATCCTGGCGCAGATCTCATTGGCATGAAATAATGTGACTGTGGTGTTGGGTACAAACGTACCAGTTCCAACACCGAATTCATGATTCTAACACTATTTCACTTGGATTTGCTGGTATCAATCTTACTAAAGCTGTGAGAAATGTTTTCACTGCTTGATTAGCTCAAAATTTGTATTTTAGTTTTGTAAATAAAGCCACTGAGTATGTACATAGATATCAGCATGCTTATTACAGTGGTAGATACTGTGGGTCTACCCTTCGCGACCTTGCCCATAGAATCAAGTGTACTTTTCGAGTGTTCATCGAAATAGAGGCTACCTATGATTGTATGATTCCATGTTTAACTCTGCCAGAAGGCAACAAGTATATGAAACTATCGTCAGGTTAATAAACTTCATGCTGTCCCAAAGGCTATTGACAACAGACAGTAAATAAGGTGAAAGGATAACAATTGACGTTGAAGGAAGGTGGAGAGCTCTCTTTCTCTTTTACTACTCCCGGTGGTGCAAAACTTGGAACTATACATCCAAGCGTATCTTGTCGATGTTTGTACGCTTGTACCAGTCAAATTTTTGAGAGCGGTCTGTAGCCAAATGCAAATCGATAAATGGTGTACGAGGCACGGGTTATCAGTATATTTTGTTTGTGCTCTACACCTTGAAAGATGTAACTCTTCAGCAAGCCACTGATGCCAAATATCTAGGAGTAATCTTAGATAGCGAAATGAAGTGGAATAAACACATTGAGTCGAAGTCCACTAGGGTTCTCAGAACTTTATGGCAGTGCAATACGCTTTTCTCCAAGAACTGAGGTCTAAGAGGTATTGTAATACACTGACTATACATAGCGATTACCAGACCAATCTTCATCTGTACTTCTGAAGTATGGTGGCCATGGACGGTGGTTAAATCTACCTTCAAAGAAAGGTTTGTCTTGGAATTGCCGGTGTCATGCACACCACTCCTTTCTACCCTCTAAATACTTTGCTTAATTTGCTACCGCTGCACTTCACTAATGAAAATTAGGCTATAAAAGCCATGTGTCGGCTTAGCAAAGAAAAGTCTGGCATGGCATGACGGAGCAGTGTTCCTTGCTCATAATAATTATCGATAATATGAGTCCTATCGTTATGTTCGGTAGAAAATATGAATTGTACTTGGACGAGATTGTCAAATGAGAAAATCTTAATGATCTTCCTCAGAATTTTACTAATGTCTCTTACACAGACGGCTCTAGCACCACTTGTGCAACTGGAGCTCTTTAGTGCTTAGATAATGAGACTTAGAAATGGAGACTGACTTCCAGATGGAAGTTTCTGCCATACTCGGAGTAAGAAGGCAGACAATTAAAGATGGATAGCCAGCACTCAAGCCAATCGAGATTCCCGCAAATCACGCAATGATTTGACCAGAATGTCAAAATGAAAACGGGTTTGTCTTATCAGAGGCTAATCTTCTAAGTCCGTAACCAATAACTGGTGTCAGTTAAGCAAACTTTTTATATTGGATCGACCCTCATATGGCACCACAAAATTCCTTTTCAATTTGGATAGGAGGAACTGGCAGAACTATGGTTGGGCTAATCACAGGATACAACACATGCGATAATCTCTTGACTTAAAGATGCCACGTGTGAGTCCTGTCTTCTCGAAAGTGAGGATACGACGGATTGCTAATAAAATTGCACATATTGGCCATTGATGTCATGGGAATGAATTTCTATCCCTGATCAACACTCAGCGTTTCATTAAAAGTGCGAAGAAATGTGACAACGTGTTTTCTTCAGGAATCTTCAGTGAATGGATCGCTTTGTATCTGAGAGCTTGAGTTCACTGGGTTCTTTTCAATTCATTGATTCATTCAAGGTGGTTAGATAATTCTCAAATTCTCGAAATTCGACGCATGATATTAAAACAATATTAATCACGTCGCGATTGATGCAAGGCATACCTCCAGTATTTTATTTGTATATGCGGATATTCCAAACACAGCAACACCAACAACGTACTTCATTAAGTACTGAAACTATCAGAGCCTTCGCCAATCGAGTGTCCCTGAACATCTTAAGAAGTCCAATCCCGCCAAATTTAAGCGCAATAACGCCGCCTCTGATGTGCATGGTTTCTCGCATCCACCACAACGAAAGCCATGGTTTGATGAAGAGTGCCGCTAAATGCACGCAACAAAGCAGTGACTTGAAAAACGACACTGCATAGGCTGACGAGTAGAGCTTACGATATCTACAAGCAACTTCTAAGAAACCACGATGATGTTCGAAAGCTTAACCAGAACATGAAAATGGCATGCCAAAGCTATAAAGCTCGAACAGAACCCTGTAGGTATACAGAAGGATATCTAGTAGTAGGGTCACAGTCGGTGCTGAGAAATATAACTTCTGTAGACTGTTAAATGGCGGTGACTATCGAAACTCCACTGTCAGGCAGAATGCCGACGATTTAACTGCCGAGCTTTAAAAAGCAGTTGGGGTTGGTTTGGTACGGATCATATACATCAATTCATCTGTAGAATATTTTCGGATGCCTGATCCTCAAGAAAGGAAACCCTCTGAACTGCGCCATCTAGGTATTAGTCTCCTCAACATTACGAGTGAGATTGTACCCGCCATATTATGTGAACGCCTTAAACCTTTTTGTCAACAGTACGATTAGTCCGTATGATTTTAGATCGTGAAAGTCTGCTATAGATCGGATATTTACATTACGGCAGATCTTGGAAAATAACCAAAAACTCCAAATTGACACTCACCACCTTTTCATCGATTTTAAAATCGCCTATTATAGTGTCTATAGAGACGAGCCAAACTTATCCGTCTGTGCTGGATGACGAGCCATCAAAGTTTGTAACAACATCACCGAGGCTTTTGATGTCAAAAAGGACTACGATAAGGTGATCGACTATTATCTGGTTTCTTTGACATCATCTTGAAAAGATTGCAGACAATTCTCAAGTTAATTATGGGGGTAGGATCCTTGAAAAGTCTGTACAACTACTCGCGTACGCCGACGACATTGAATCGGAAGCTCGAAAATGGGTTTAGCGGCTAACGAGAGCAAAACAAAATTATGCTGTTATCCAAAAGGACAGTCAACATCGACAACTTGGACTGAACGTCATAATAGACAGCTTCAATCTTAAGGTAGTGAAGGACAAAGTCCTTCTAGTATATTTAAAAAAAAAAAAAACGCCAGTGCAGGGATCAAGCGATGTCCGCCTACCGCTGCCTCTTTGGGCTAAGAAGACAATTGATCCTCTCAAGGAACTGAGCTGATTTTATGTAAAACCCTCATCATGCCAGTCCTGCTATATGGAGCATGGTCGATATCAAAAAGTGATGAAAACACCGTTGGATGTTTCGAATGAAGTATTTTTCGAGTGATTTTTGATTCCTTTTATATCGACCGGGAATGGAGAAATAGATACAAGAACGAATTATACGATATCGTCCTTGTCAGAAGAGTCCGAATTCATCGCCTGAGATCTGGTTAGGACATGGACAAGTGGAAAAGGCCCTCAACTAACTTTCGTATGCAAAACTAGAGGCGGCAATCACAAGATCGAGCTGGCTGGGCACGTTTGTTGGTTGAAGGCTTATGTCCACCGCGGACAGTAGCGCTATTATATTTTACTCTTATCAAGTCAAATATATCCACTGTCCCTACAAAATATTGTGTGCACTATAACGCCACCACAAATATACTCGTATACTAATTTTATAAGTGCTACTGAAACTACAACTTTTCATTCGGACATACTCGTAGTTGAACTGGTTTCATGTAATTTCAAATATAAAATAGTTCCGGGTAAACATTTGTACAAAGTTCATACACGTAGGAATACACGTGTCCCAGTTTCCAGTAGAATAACACACTGCCTACCTACTCCCATTTGTTCCAGTACGTTGAACTTCAGTCAGCTAGTTAAACAACTAACAACAAAAGCTACTCCATTATCCTTTCATTTCCCATAATTCAAAAACAATTTATATCCAGTTTCTGTATTAAGCAACCCCTAGCATAAGCAGCTTGAAAAGTCCTCCCACATTGTTAAGTACATGCGTAACAAATTTTTTTTCACTTAAACTTGTGGAGTAATATAAATTTCAATTGAGAAGTTACCTGGTACCATCTACACCGTTAATTCATTTCGAAAATCAACGTACAATTTAAACTAAAGCACTTCGGTGCAGTTTCACAAACAGAGCTCAACTTTAGCTCTACTCACTTCAGAAATTCATTCTCCTCCTCACTGCCAGAGAATCCATCAAATGGCAGCCAGCCAGAAGGAAACCAGGCAAGCCTCATGTTTGCCAACAAACATTTAAGAGAAAAGCAAAAATGTCTACATCTCTAAGTAAACGTATAAAATAAACTAATTTTGAAAGTTAATCTGCATCCGGTGTCAGCGGTACACAGATGCGATGTCGCTCGAAACTACTAGGCAAATATACATAGTTAGAATTTTGATGTTGTGGAGATTCACTTTGATACACCTTTGCCGGAGTAGACACGGGGACTATGAAAAGAAGTTATTTCGTCAAAGAAACTTTGATACAATTTTGTATCTAGAGCGACCTTCGTCGTCGTCATCATCGCACCGCAACCGGCGGCATCCGTCTCATTTTTGTCTCAAAGTGAGTCTATTTGAAGTCAAAAGTTTTCTCGTTAAACG
Organism: Pocota personata; assembly: GCA_963082735.1. Lineage (NCBI taxonomy): Eukaryota > Metazoa > Arthropoda > Insecta > Diptera > Syrphidae > Pocota > Pocota personata. The sequence goes on from OY720430.1 coordinate 205,247,102, forward strand.
TGTGGGCAACGCGTATTACCTGCAGGCAGATGGAAAACTTTAGCCAAAAATTAAATAACTACGAGTAAGGTAGGCAAAGAGTAGGAAAGGTTTTCCGGTTGGATAGAGAGTCATTATGGAGTCCTAGATACGTTGTGCTCCTGAAATTATGTTTACTTTTAATCAAAGTCCAACATAGTCAATGGACCGTATAAACAGAATACAAAACTAGGTAATTAATTTGCTTACATTTTACACAGACGTGGTCCGTATTTAGGGAAATTCTAACTCGAAATATAGTCTTAGGGGAGGTTGTTCTTAAATGTAAAAAAAAAAAAAATTCATTTAATATTTGTTAAAGTTTCTTTCTTCATTAAAGAGAGCGCACTTTCCGATTATTTATTGAAAATAATTTCCGTGACTCCTGGCCCATCCTGTGAACACAATTTTGGAGTATATTTTCGATGGTTCGGGTATCTATTTCACGAATAGCGCAATCAATCTTGTGCTTAAGTGCCTGAATCGTTTGTCAGCATAACATCGATCTTCAACGGCATCCCACGAAAAAAAAAAAGTCTAACGGCTTCAAATAGCAGATCCTCTGAGACCAAGCAACATCACCAAAACGGCTGATTACACGATTATTGAACTTAGTGCGCAAAAGATCGATTGTTTGACAGCTTGTATGGCATGTAGCGCCATCTTACTGGAACCAGAGATCGTCCAAGTTAATTTCCTCAGTTTCTGATGAAAACAAAACGGTTATCATGTCTCTGTAGCACACTCCGTTAACCGTAACGTTGTTGTCTTCATGTGCGAAGAAAAATGTCACCATTCCATATGCGCCACCAAACAGTCACACGATGAGGACGCATTCGCTTCTCTACGACTACGTTTGGGTTTTTCGAGCTCCAAATATGGCAGTTTTGCTTGTTTACCTAGGTACTAAGGTACGTCAATATCGAGCTGCTCTAAAGCACAAGTCAGTTGGACCTTATAAGGGAATAATCTGAGGTCTTTACGTATAATTCTCCTCAGGCTAGTTGCTGAAATCTGTGGCGAGTTGAGTTTCTCGCATTTACGTTCACTTTCGGCAGCAACAGCAATATTCTCGGCTGAACGCACAGAACGAACATGCCAATCTGACCAAATTTCTTCACAAACTTGCGTACAGCAGGCACAGTTGGCACATTATTTCGACCGAAATCTTTTCAAAATTCGGACTATTTCGGTAACACTTTGCAAATAAGTTTTCAATATTTCCCAACGTTGTTCAAGCGTAAATCGATTCATTTCGTACCGCGAAGATATGATACTCTCTTTCTGTCAATTTTTTGAGCGCGAAAGAGCTGTCAGTGTCAAAATAACGTGTAATTTAAATAGAAACCAGTAAATGACTTTCCCGTTATTTGCCACGTGAACCAATTATTTTCCACCACTTTGGTTTCTAGTTGGGGACGGCTCTGGCGCAGTGGAAACGTCATCGCTTGTCAAGCTGAAGGTCAACGGTTCAAATTGTGATGTCAAGTGTCATCTATGTGAATTAAAAAGTGGATCAATTGCGAAAGCTTATGTCAACTCTACTGTGAAAGTACAACACTGTCAGTAGGGTCGTCATATGGCTGGAATGCAAGTCGATAATGATAATCATAAAGTAACGAAAATAACAGAAAAACAAAAATTCTCCCCAGTTGTCCGGACGATACCTGAGTTTCAAACCATTATACCAATCTTTCTCTCTCTCTCTCTTTCTCTCTGTCGGTCTTTCCAACTTACGTCGTGCAAAATAATCCAATTAATTGCATTTAAACGATTGCTCCCAAGGCGTAGGCTAATATTTAAAAAAAAAAAATAGTTATTACAATCAACAAACAACTCACTGACTTACATGACAGTTCTCCGAAATACCTGTCGTTAGAAACTTTAAAGTTTGAATGGTGGTATCACTGTTGCCAGATAGTGGGATTTCGTTCATTTTATGGGATTTTTGAAGTTGAAAAGGCAAAGTTCGAATGGATTTACATTGTGGGATTTTTGACATAAAAAAACATTTTTTTGTTTTTGGTTTTCAATAGCCCTGAAGTTTGACAGCCGATTGTGGTTATATTTGAAATGACAACGCTGTTATTCTGTACCGATTGTGTTCTGTCGTAGATGCCATTTAATCACAATTGTGCAAATTTATTATAACTCTGTTCGGCAAATGAAAATCATCTTCAGAGAAGGACATTTTTGGCTGAATGGCTTAGTAAATAATCAAAATTGTCGCATTTTTTGAAGATTAAAATCCACAACAGTTGCAGGAGGTGCCGTTGCATCCAGAAAAACTCACTGTTTAGTGTGGTTTCTGGTTAGAAGGTTTCAGCGGGTCATACGTCTTCCTAAATGAGAGAGACGAATCGGTAGCTGTCAACGGCGAACGGTATCTACAGACAGTAGACATAGACAAAATGTGATTCAAGCAAGACGCTGCTGCGTGAAACACAGCGAGTGGAAAAAATTGAATTATTGAGGGAAAAGTTTCCAGGTCGCGTTATTTCGAGAAGAGGTGATATCAACTGACCGATTTAACACCCTTAGACATTTTTCTTTGGAGTTGCGTTAAGTCTCTGGCCTAAACCAATAAACCAGCTACAATTCATGACCCAAAAAATAACGCCATTCAAGATATTGCTCTAATCCAGGCTTATTCATGTGGACAAGTTATTGAAAATTGGGTCTCTCGGGGCCCTATTGAATGAAATTATTTTAAAACTGAATGTACCTATGCACAATAAAGATTTCGATCGTACCTTACATACAGCTCTTGTTATTTAATTTTAAAGATCAAACTCTTATTGAAAGACCCTTTTCCTATTCCATAGGATAAACCCCCAAAAGTATGTACTTCTAATCAATACTGAAAGCAAAGCCGATCCGTCCATAATCCGCCTTAAATTTTGAGCTAAGGAGATTCAATTTGGTATATAGACCTTTTAGAACCCGAAACAGTGTAAAACATGTCAGCTTATGTAAAATATATAGATGTTCATACTCTCCATAATTCTTCCATACATTGTCCAATGTCACGCCTACTTTTTGGGGGCGTTTCCTTCAGAAAATCTAACATTGGTTTTTTCAAGCTACTTGCAATGATGGAAAATCCTTATTTTTAAGTTCTCATCGAAACCTATTGAACTTTGGTAACAAAAAGCTACAGCCACGCCCTCTTTCTTATAAAAAGAAGCTATAAAATCTATTTGCCTGATAAAATCTCCTGAAAGTCGTATAAGAACACTCTGAATAGGAAGGTACGCATACCATTGAATTTGAATTGAAAATTTCAGAACGCCACGCCCACTTTATTAAGGATGGGTTAGAAGATGAGGGATAGGATATCATGCGATCTGTTCGATTGTAACTTTCCTGTATGTTTCTAAATAGTTCAATTTACTTGGTATCACTGTGGTATCTTTAAGACCTCAAAAGACTTATAACTCCAGGGACCTCGACAGAGTTCGGTGGATCCCGTGAGAAATATCGATACACCGTGAAACTTCATGAACCTCGTAGAATATCATAGAATCTCCTGGACTACCGCGAAATTTCATAGAACCTCGCGGATCTTCGTGGATCCTCGCTGAACCTCGTGAAACTTCGCGTAATCTCGTGGAATATCAAGGGATGTCGTAAGGTCTAGTCAATTTTTGAAGAATATTGTAGAGCTTCATAGAATTTCATCGAACTCGTTTATTTACTTAGAACTTAGAACTTTCTGCAATCTTCCATAACATTCCACAAATTTCTCATATCCCACGAGCTTCCACAAATAATAACAATTTTGAGGTTCTACAGGCTTTCTATAGGTTTCAAAGCTTATTGCACGACCTCCCAGAGCTCCTTGGACCTTGTAAAATTTATCAATATACCACAGGACTTCGTGGGGCCGATGCTTCGTAGCAAATCATAGAACCTAATGAAAAATTGTGGAACCTCACTGAACCTCGTGAAACTTCACGTAATTTCAAAGAATATCATCGGACGTTATAAAACCTAGTAAAATCTCTCAGAATATTGTATAAAATTGTAGAGTCTCATCGAACTCGTTGAATTACGTAGAACTCTCTACGATTTTCCGCAATCCTCCACAACCTTCCGCGAACTTCTCACCATCATCATCAATAACAATTTCCCACGATCTTAACCGACCTCCTACGAGGTTTCACTACATTTCATGAGGTTCTATGGCCTTTAGATAGGTTTCACGAAGTTCTTGTACGTCCTCCCTGAGCTCGTGGGAACTAGCGATACCAATAATCCGCAGAACTTCGTGGGGCCGAAATCTTGTAGCAAATCATAAAAACTTATGAAACGTTTTGGAATCAGATTCGTTAATCCTTGTGGAACTTCACGCAAACTCCTGGAAACTTGCAGATCCTCATGGAAACTGGTAAAATCTTGTCGACCTTGTGGAACCTAAAAGATTTCCATAGAATCTTGCGAAATATGCAGGAACTACAATGAATTTTTACTATTTTCTGCTACGGTATTCTTCATCCTCATCCTTCACATTCGTAAATGAGTATCCTGGTACAAGTAAATATATAGGTGCTATTAAAGAAAGAATTAAAGTGGTGTTGTGTGTGTGTTTTATCTTCTTCGTACCCAAAAGTTGATCCATCTTTGTACAACTATCTTCTATTAAAATTCGCCATAAGAGTATTCAATTAACTGAAATGCAATTCTAGAACGCAAAAGATGGCATTTTTCGAGTCAACAGCTTCCTTCGATGTGCATCATTAAACTCTCTCAGATTCACCCACTCAGCTTCATAATCACCCTCTTGACGACTGCTCTCTGCCTAATGATGTTTGCCTGCATTTGATTGCCAACACTTAACCTACGATCTCATCCATGAACTACCTACGTATGTGCCATGCCTACTCGTACTTCCACTGGACAACAAAATTTAGTTTTAAATTCATTTCTAATTCGTTTTGAATTTCCCACCCGTTGGTTGGTGGTTGGTTGGATCCACAAGCAAATGGATTTCCTAGAACTCCACTTGGGATGTTTTGCGGAAAATCTCCTTACATCGGAAGTAGTCTAAGTAAAATTACAACATAGCACACCAAGAGAGAAGGCTATTTGCAGTATCGCATGTGGTTTGTTCCATTTCTTATTCATCTACTTTTTCAACTAGTGGTGGACGGATATGTACTCGTAACTTAGACAACATGGTAACTCTTTACTAGGTGTGCGCGATAACACAGTATGGAATAGCTCACTGAAAGTTCAGTGTTGTATCACATCCTGAGTTGGGTTTAGTGGTGAATCTACATTCACAGGTATAACTGTGAACTGCGAATATAACCTGTGAATGGAAATGAATACAAATCAAAAACAGACATTTCGAATCTCTATTTGTCGTTCAGTGAAATACTATATCTGAGTAAATGTTTAGGGGAGTGCCTACTCTACGACTGATGGTGAATGACCTGATGGTGTCGACCTTGATTAATTGTTGGTATCACGTTGTGGAGCAACTGTTCGTTGTAACAATTTGTGACTAAAGTGGACGTACAGTATAATGGATGTGAAGTTCGATAGAACGTACACTTACATTGATATCTAAAAAGTCTTTGGCTTAAAAAATTAAGTGCACAATGGTACTGCTCTCATATACATACTAAGTTCTGGTTGGACGCAATTTGTCCCTTTTTCTTAACTCTTTGCGACTTTTTACCCTGCAACAAGGTAGTGATTCGAATCAATTTTATCTGCTCGGAGGATGCGAACATCCAAATACTAGAGGAGTGGCCTTGCATCAATCGCGATGCTAACAATCTAGTTGACAGTTAGTTGCGCCGTAGAGCGTCAAGTGCCCTTATGAATATTAAGCTGCAGGTTGTTTCGAACCGCCGCCGCAAAACGATTACCTTGATTCCGTTTCCGGAGTTCGTGCAAGCTGTATTTTCCGAAGGTACATACATATATCCAAAGATGCCCACCTTTACAATTTTGCGGTAAGATTGCCAAATACGATTTAAACGTCACAACGTCGACATTGGGGAGGAGCTCATAGACGTTGCCCACACCCCAACATTTAGATATAAGTTCTACTATATTTCAGTCAGGCAGACGCTTTCATTGTGTTCAAAAGTGGCAACCCGAAATGCAGATGACGTGCAACGTATAAAGAATAATACACTATGTAATGACGTGGATCACTCTCTGAGATTCCGGAGATAGACATGCTCGCAAAGAGTTTGAGACCGAGATCCCAAACCGAAAAGCCTGGGCTAAGGAAAGGAAGCTGAGCTAAAATATTGAGATGTGGGCCTCTATTTACATAGTCAATAAGTTTAGTTTACTTAAGGTAACATACACAAATCCTCTGGTCCAGATGGTATCCCCCCATACTTTTGAAGAGGTGTTCTTCTACGCTGGCAAAACCTCTGCGTAAGCTTTTCTGTCTATCCTACTTTTCATGGATCTTTCCGAGTAGATGGAAAACAGCACTTGTCCAGCCCATCCCTAAAAAAGGCGAATCTTCCTCCCTGTCCAATTACCGACCCATTGAACTTAAGTCCCTTCCTTCCAAGGTCATGGAAACGCTGATAAATCATCAGCTTATAAAATATCTCCATTCATGAAAACTCTTTAATGACCGGCAGTATGGTTTTCGTAGCAACAGGTCCACTGGTGATTCATCACTACGGTGAAACTAAGCTAGTTGCGCTTGATATTTCAAAGGCATTTGACAGAGTTTGGCATCCGGCTCTTTTGTCGAAAATGCGTACATATGGAATCGATGAGTCTTGGATGGTTTCAAGTTGCAATTTACCATATAAATGCTGGTGTTCCCCAAGGCTCTGTTTTGTGTCCGATTCTTTTTTCTAATTTTTATAAATGATCTCTAGTCTGCAACTTCTAATCCAAACCATTCCTTCGCTGATGGCAGTATACTCAGTTCTTTATATTCATCTAGTAACGCACGTCCTTGCTCTTCGGCCGTAGAAGAGGAATGACAAAGTATGTTAAACACATTAAATTCGAAACTGGACAGCATAATCAAATTTCCAAAACACAATGCTGTCTTCTGTCTCTCAAGCGAAACCAAAACCCTCAACCATTACTTTCATCGCTGAAACCGAAAGACTTGCCATTCGAGGTCGCCAAAAATGCTGCAAAATGTTTAGGATTCTTTAAGCGGTACAAGAAATATTTTATCCCGTACGATTTGGCCTCAATTTATAAGGCATTCATCCGCCCACATTTGGTTTAATGCATTCAGGACCGTTTTGCGTATTCTAAACATGGTACAGAATCGCGCTTTAAAATTTATTGGTGATAGAGACATTGTCAACTCCATAGATTCACTCGGACATCGTCTAGTATCTTAACCATAGAATATAGATCAGTTCACCCATAAGTTGAACTTCGGTGTGTACTGTGAAATATAGGGATTGTTTTGTAAGCCGAACAACACGAATGTGATATGATCTACCATGCTCTGTATTTCCCCATCACTACAACCTTCAAACATTTAAAGCCAATGTGCACAGGGTCCTTCTCTGTTCCTCTTCCCCTTTTCCTAAACGCCTCTCCACTGCACCAGTTTAAGGGTATTCATATCCCCTTCGGCGCGTGCATAAGTCAACGATAACCGAGAGGCGCTTAACAACGCTACACTCTTTCTCAATAGACTCTGGGTTCGTTGAGAGTTTCTGCGATGTTTCTTTAGTCACTATCTGCAACTACACTGACTAAAAAGTTAAACCCAGACTATGAAGTTACCAGAAAATTTAACCAACATTTTCAGTTTTCTTGAGACTAATTCTACTGGTTTCGCTAATACAATTTTGTGTCACCATTTTAAATCATGGTGAATCTAAAAATTTCGTAGATTCAATGAAACCACTTAACTTGGGCCTAGCTAACGCTACAATGCCAACAAACTTCAATACTAGTTCTAGCACTCTTCTAGATTTATTTCTGTCTAGTTTTGGTCCAGATGTTTTTTAATCAAGTCTCTGCTCCGGGTTTTTCAAAACATGATTTAATTTCCTCAGCATTTAACCTATTAGTTCGTCATGAAGAGCTTATGTACTCATGTAGAGATTTTAAAAACCTGAACTTAGAGCTTTTGGAGCACGATCTTCAAAGAATTTACTGGAAACCAATGTAGGCATTTCAAAGTACTTAAAAGTACAATTGTGCATTTATTTAACAAACATGTTCCTATTGTAACAAAGCGTGTCAAATGTGTGCACAATATTTGGTTTGGTTGGTTGGTTGGTTTAAGAGGGTGAGCTTATGCTCTTCACTTAGGCCTGCATTGGGCCCGTTGTGTTCCCCTCATCTATGTAACTGTACGGAATAGTGCTGTGTTTCGGGAATTATGTGTTGAGAGGATTTAGGTCTTGGGAAGTATCAACGGGAAACTATTTCGTATAGTGATCGGGGAATCGTAGTGTTCGTCTGGCAAACTCCAATATATCCCCAATTCCTTTCTTATTGAGGTGTGTAATATCCGGAATCCTTGGAGATCCCAGAATTTTCAGCCTTAGCCTCGCTGTAGCAGGGCAGTGACAGAGGAAGTGTTCTATATCTTCCTCCTCCTCTTCATAGTTGGCGCAGATTGTTGTATCAGCTATCCCGAGTCTGAACGAATGTTTGTTGAGATTCATGTGCCCTGTTAAAAGTCCCACCATCAATCTCAATTGTGTTCTTCTTGAGTTAAGAGCTCTTTTTGCTGTGTTGTTACTCGGTTTGGTTATTACAGATCTAGCCACTTTGCACGTGTCTGGATCCGTCCAGTAGTTACTGAACTCCTGTCGTATCTTATCATTGATTATTGTTTTAATAGTTGTCAGAGGGGCCCCTATTGTACTATCCGGGTTCAGTTCTGTATTACCTGCTCCTTTCCTTGCAAGTTCGTCTGCCTTTTCGTTACCCGGTACACCCTCGTGCCCCGGTACCCATGTGAGATGGACTCTATTGCGTCTGGCAAGTAAGTTCAATTTAGTTTTGCACTCCCTTACTAGTCGTGATTTCGACATGGGGTTTGTGATCGCGCTAATTGCTGCTTTGCTGTCCGAGCAGATGTCGATTTGCCTTCCTTCGCTGGTGTCTTCTGCGAGTATTTCTGTTGCCTTCATAATTGCAAAGACTTCTGCTTGGAACACCGACACAAATGGTTCTAGGTGAATAGCAAGTTCAATCGGTGGGTTATCACTGAAGATGCCAGCCCCTGATTCCCCTGATATGTTAGAGCCATCAGTATATACCGATATCCCATTGGAGTTTCTTGTCCTTCTTTCATACGTCTGTCCAATATTCTCTTGCGGGGAAAATTGTTCCGAAGTTGTTGGAGAACGTATACGATTTTCCAACAACATCACTGGGGCAATCGATGAGTGGTGCCATTACTCTTATCATTTCGGTGATTTTTCGATGTCCCGTATTTGCACCACCGATGAAATGGCGGATAGTTCTAAGCCGTGAGGCTGAAATGCCAGCAATATTCTTCGCTTCGAGGTGCACTGGTAGAATGTTTAGTATCGCTTCCATGGCCGTGGTTGGTGTTGAGGATTGTGCTCCCGTAATACCCAGGCAGACCATACGTTGCACCTTAGTTAGCAAGTCTTTTGCATACTTTTTGCTCATCACTGGCCACCATACATGTTTCGGTTTCAAGCCGCATGACTTCCCGATGGCCCTCCTGCATATCCAATATGCTCTCTTTGCTTTGGTGACTCTTTCTTCCAGGTTCTTTCTCCAGGTCAATTTGCTGTACCATATTATGCCCAGGTACTTGGGATCTGTCACAGAGTTGCAGTGATGATCCTCCAAGTTGTGGAATGTGAAAGTCACTAATTTTGGTTTTCTATGTGAAGAGAACTAGTTCCGTTTTATTTGAATTTATTCCTAGTCCACTCTCCTCCGCCCATTTCATTATGATACGTAGAGTGTTTTGCATAACCTCTCCTATGATGTTCAGGTGCTTACCTCTTATCAGAACGGCTAGGTCGTCTGCGTACGCTACGCATTTCGCACAGGTTCCATCTAGTGCTTTTAGAAGGTTGTCCATTATGAGCACCCACAGAAAAGGATTATCCCCCCCTGTGGTGTTCCCGTACGAACTGTTCTCCTTCTTGTTTCGTCTCCCAGTGAAGCTGTGATGATGCGGTTTGATAGCCAATTGTTTATTATTTGGTTATTACAGTATATCGAGAGTGCCTCCACATTTTTTTTTGAGTTTTCACATTGTTAAATGCCCCTTCGATATCTAGAAAAACGCCTGCGGCTGATTCCTTGGTTTCAAAAGCATCTTCTATTGTGGATACAACCTGGTGTAGTGCCGTCTCAACTGATTTTCCTTTGATATATGCGTGTTGATTAGGACACAGCCGCGGATTTGTAATCTGTGTTCTGATGTAGTTATCACAGATTCTCTCCATTGATTTTAGTAAGAAGGATGTTAGGCTAATAGGTCTATTTAGTTTACTGAAGAGACTGATGAACTGAGGGACAATCGTGATGCCGCCTACAACAGATTAAAGCGCTATAAGCTCCCTGAGTTTTATGACACCTTCCACCAGTTGCGAAACCTAGTTATCTCCAAAATAAAACACGCTAAATGGAAATATTATAAAAAAACATTTCCTTGAAAACCCTCTGGGAAAATTTGCGTGAGCTGGGTGTCGATCGCACGGCAGTCCGAGAGAATGAGGACTTTGATCGCAAACTAGCACAATGGACAGAAATTTGCGATGTCCAAAAAGCACCATCTTTATTAAACTAGCCACTCAGTACCACCTGAACAGCTCCTTTAAATTTCAAAGTGTTTTCAAATTAAGTCTACAGCTGTTGGAGTTCATGGTATCGACCCTTCGTTTGTCAAAATAATACTCCCATCCATACTTCGAGAAGCTAGGTCCTGGCACTTAAAGAGCTGTTGCGCCAAATATTTTTTTTTTTTTTTTCATACTTCCGGTTGTGACTCAAGTCTTCAATAATATAATAACGACTTCCAGGTTCCCGGCTTCATGGAAATTAACAAAATTCATTCCGATACTGAAAAGAAGGCATCAGCTTACTCTATTCGTTCGAGTACAGACCAGTTTGTCAAAAGTGCTGGAGAAATTTATTCATAATCAGATATCAGTTTTTTTCCAACGGAATAAGATTCTCTGCGCTAGTCAATCTGGTTTCAGATTTGCGAATATGAAAACCTAATATCATTTCTAACGCTGCTATACTTTTTTAAGGCCTCCGACACAGTTAATCACATCATGTTAATTAATAAATTCAAGATGTTATACAGCTTTTCTGATTCGGCTGCAAGGGAAGCAAGCAGTTTTCTACATGCCGAATTCATTGAAATATTAACAGGCGTTCCACAAGGTTCAGTTCTTGGTCCTCATCTTTTCATGCTTTTTGTTAATGACCTTCCTACAATAATTACATATTCAGTAGCACACATATGTATATGCAGATGATGTTCAACTATACCTCAGCTGTAAGTCTGGGCTTACTACTGAAACTATAATCAAGCTAAACGACGAACTTCTGAAATTGAATCCCATTAAATCAAAATGTATGGTCATTAGCAGAATTGAGTCAGATGTAAACCATTTTTCTGCTATATGCCGCGGTGATAATTCAACTGAGTATGTTGGCAAGGCTAAAAACCTCGGAATCTGGTTCAATTCTAAGCTAAGTGGGGATGATCATGTTACTACGATAATCGGTAAAATGTATGGTTCTCTTCGGGATTTGTAGGTTTAAAACTAGACTTTTGCTAGAAAAATCTCTTTCCGTGTCCATCATAGAATATGGGTGTGAAATCTGCTGCTGCGTAAATGCAAATACTAAGAGAAGATTTAATGTTGCGTTCAACAATATTATTCGTTATGTCCATGCTTACGCACATGGGAGCAGTATCTGAAATTTTGCACTATTAAATGTCTTCAAGGGACGTTTTCATTGCATCCGTCTACATGGACCGAGATCGGCAAGCACCGCCCGAGGAAGTCCATCATCTAACATCCACCATCAATGCAAATAAAGCAAACCTTCTGATGGGCTGCGACGCCAATGCCAGACATACGCTATGGGGCAGTGCAGAAACTAACGACAGGGGTGAGTCTGTTTTTCACTTCATTATAACAAATAACCTCTCTGTATGTAATACTGGTAATACCCCAACTTTCGTTTTTCCGGAGTACGAACAATTTTAATGATGATTGACATCACACTAACATCAAATAACGAAAACTTAAGGGTTAATAACTGGAGGGTATTCAATTTACAATCTTTTTCAGACCATAAATGGATACTCTTTGAAGTCTGTCTCGAGTCTGAGACTCCTAAACCCTATAGAAATCCCAAACGAATAAACTGGACAAAATTTAGTCGTATAGTTAAGTCAAAACTGGGAAACACACCAATGCAAAAAAAACCTTTGAGAAAGCTATAAAAATTGCATATAAAGTCTCGTGTCCAGTCAACTTCAGTAAAAAGAAAGTCCCAACGTGGTGGAATGAAGATCTGTCCAAACTCAGGAAGATGACCAGAGTGATTTTCAATATCTGCTATAATCACAATTTCTGGCAGCCCTACTAAGACTGACTAAAAATATATAAGAGAACCATTAGAGTGACCAAGAATCAGGGATGGATAGAATACTGCCAATCTATCGAAACTCTTAAAGAATCCGCGAGGCTCAGCAAAATTCTGTCCAAAGGACACAATAATCCTTCCTTTCTTAAAAAGACGGATGGTAGTTGGACAGACTCTTCCACGGATTCGCTCGAACCTCTTATGAATACTCACTTCCCAGGCTGTAGGGACAGTAGCACAGAACAAGCTAGTTCTGATAGGTTACCGCCGGCCGACGGCTTGGGAAAGCATTACAAACATCATTACGGAGGATAAAATCTCCTGGGCCATAAACAGCTTCTCTCCATATAAATCACCCGGCCTTGACTGCATTATGCCTATTATGTTTCAGAATGTGCAGGACATAGCTATTCCCTGGCTACTATCGATTTATAGGAGCTGCTTATACTTAAACCATGTCCCCCAAACTTGGAGACCTGTTCGGGTGATCTTTATTCCGAAGGTAGGCCGGCGAGTTCATGAATCCGCGAAGGATTTTAGGCCTATTAGCCTGTCGTCCTTTGTACTAAAGACCTTCGAACGTATCCCTGACCTTCACATCCGAAAAACCCTGGAATCGAAATCCCAACACGCCTACCTCAAAGGACGATCTACAGAGACGACTGTTCATGAGGTAGTGCGATCGATCGAAAAAACTTTCCATTATAAAGAATACACACTTGCTACCTTCCTAGATATAGAAGGAGCTTTCAACAACATTCATACCCAAGCTATTCAAGAGTCTCTCACCGAGTTAGGTGTAGAGTCTTTCCTTAGACACTGGATTATATCCATGCTTAATACTTGAATAATCAAAGCTACACTAGGTTATAGCAGTACAACTAAGATCGTGTTATCTCACCCTTGCTAAGGTGGTGTTATCTCACACTTGCTATGGATAATGGCAATCGACAAAATCTTGGTGCGACTTGATAGGGAGGGGGTTAAGGTGGTTGCGTACGCGGATGATGTGGTTCTTTTAGTATCAGGAAAGTTCCTCTCCACGATAAGTCAAATCATGGAAAGTGCTCTGGATAAGATACACTCTTGGGCTACGAGATGTGACCTGGGAGTAAATCCAGATAAGACCGAAATGATGCTATTAACCACAAAAACCAAGCTACAGGAATTCACTCCCCCCAAGCTAAACGGTCAACCACTCTCACTAGGTTCCAGTGCAAAATACTTAGGCACGATTCTAGATCCGAAACTTAGTTGAAAACTTAACATAGAGCAGCGGGTTAAGAACGCAAGTGTGGCTTTCTATGCCTGCAGCAGAACATTTGGCAAAAAATGGGGTCTCTAGCCAAAGATGACCCTATGGATGTACACAGCCGTTGTGCATCCAATTCTTACCTATGGCGCCATAGTACGGTGACCCGCCTTATATAAGAAATATAACATCAACAGAATCAAAAAAGTACAAACATCGGCGTGTATAGGCATCACAGGAGCATTGAGATCTTGCTCAACAGATGCTCTAAGCGCGATCCTGCATCTGATCCCCTTTGAACTCCATATTAAATTTTCAGCTATATGCAGTGCTGGGTGGCTGGCTCAGAGAAACTGGGTGCTGGACAGCAAGGCCATATGGCCACTGTAAGGTCCTGGAGACGATACCAAGTGAACTGGTGACATCTTCGACCGATTACAGGACTCCCACGCTCGACTTCATCAAACCTTTTTCAGTAAAGTTCCCTACCAGAACGGAATGCTAATCAATAACTTTGACATCTGTATATATACGGATGGTTCGAAAATGGATTGCGGAGTTGGCGCAGGTATTTTCTCGGACCAACTGAATATATCGAAATCCTTCCGTCTCCCAGGCTCTGCTAGTGTCTTTCAAGTGGAGCTTTTTGCGATTCCGGAGGCCTGCTGCATGTTAAAAAATCTCCCAACGTCCAACCTAAATATAGATATCTTTTCAGATAGCCAAGCCGCAAACAAAGCCATTGATTCGGTTACCATATCCTCAAAACTGGACGAGCAATGCGGGTTTGAAATAAACGAACAAGGTATCCTTTCTGAAATTAACCTCATCTGGGTCCCGGGACACAGCAATTATGAGGGAAATGAGCGAGCAGACGAGCTATCCAGGCAAGGGTCAGCCCTTAACGGCTCGCTAGCGGAAAGAGTCAATATTCCGATAGGAGTTGTGCAATTTACATAGCCACTTCTTGGGTGGAACAACCTTACCAGTTGTGCCATATCAAGGAAGATATGGCCCAGTTTCAACAAACCTAAATCAAATAAGGTACTAGGCAGATCAAGGCCTGACATTGCCAGAATTGTATCCATTTCTACAGGCCACTGGCCTATAGGGGACCATGCAGCCAAGCTTGGCATTCCTCACCCTTCTTTGACGATTTCAGAGAGATAGCCTCTAAGCGGATTGAAGAACTAATCCTGTTTCTGAACTCCACGGGTTGGATCTAATTATATTTTCTATCTCCAATAACACACGTTAACAAACAGGGTACACGAGTTTTTGTTGTATCAAAACGGCGCACTTAGCGCTAATAGGGTTCTTCTGAACCACCACTTTACCTACCTACCTAAATGTCTTCACAGAATTATAATCTCCAAACAGCCTTCATATTTGTTCAATAAACTAATTTCTCCGCAGTCTAATAGGTCTTTGACATTAGATCTCCCGCTGGCACTATAGCTAGTGTCAGTTGGTAGAGCAGAAACTTACACTTAGCAATCTCATCAATTTTTTTCAGTCCCCAAATTATGATTCTAGTGCGTCACTTGAAAAACTCATAAATAAAATAAAAATCCCTTCTTTGAACTTAATTTATTTGCTGTTTTATTTTAAACCAAAATAAAGTAGTTAAGCCCCCTTACTCGATGTAGACTACGCTGCCAGTCATCATCAATAGGAAGTTTAAATAATTTCCATGGCTCAAACACGTTCTGGTTTGCTCGTCGAATTTTCATTGGTTTTCCTTTTTTTAGAAAGAAAAATCTTTTAGAAAGAATCTTAGAAAATATTAAACCGACTTGCTTACCTTTTCTTTGAACCACTATAAGATCGCGATCTGGTCCCAGGGACTCTGTGTCATCTGCTTCTTCAGTAATCTGTGCTGTCGGTTTCGGTTTCTCCTTTCGATTCGTTAGCAAATCACTTTCAACTTGAGGTACATCCTTTTCAGGAAACTCATATATTATGGGAGAGCTTTCACTGATAGATTCATCGACGATTTGCTCTGGTTTTTTATTGGGCTTTGGTTTTTTGCTGGGTCTTGGTTTCTTTTTCCTATTTGTCAATAAATCGTCCTCGATTTCTGTGAAATCCTCATCAGGAATCTCGTCCAACATAAGGGGTTCTTCATTGATGGGTTCCTGATTTTCTGTTTCTCCATCGTCTGGTCTGCCGCTACCTGGTCCCTCATTGCCAGGTGACTCAATGACTTGTGTTGGTTTCTTGCTCGGACTTGGCTTCCTACTTGGCCTTGGTTTCTTTTTTCGATTTGCCAAAGAATCACCTTCAGTTGCTATGGTGGTGACAACCAAAGAAGCTGGCTTCTCAATTTCCACACTCGATTCCTCAATTTCAAGCTCTTGATTGTCTGGTTTCTCAGCGACTTGAGTAGGTTTCTTACTTGGTCTTGGCTTTCTGCTTGGTCTTCGTCTCTTTTTTCTCTTCTCTAGTAGGTCTTCGTCGGCATTAGCCATAATTTCTGTAAGACTCTCAGGGATTAAAGGTCGATCTACATCTGTGATTGCCGAAGGCTTCTTAGATGGCCTTGGTTTCTTGCTTGGTGTTGGCCTTGGCTTCCATCTGTTGTTGAGCAGATCACTTCCCGGCCGTTTTGGAACTTGAATTCGATCATAGTCGTTGAACCACCAGTTACCCTCGTCATCAGTTGTAGATGTAGGTGTTCCTGGCGCAGATAAGCCGATAGGTGGTTCAAACTCGTGTGGGTCTGGTTTCGGCGGCCTGTGTGCCCAAACTGGTTTGTTTGGGTGACTTGGTGGTACGAACGGTGGTGGTGGGTTTCCAGTCCAACCAGGTACTGGCAATAAGATCGGCGGAAGGAATGGCATAAAATGAGAATAATGATCATGAGGAGGTTGTGGGAATGAAGGTGATGGTGTCGTATGAGGTTTTGGTGTTGTATCTGGACTAGGGGGATCAGTAGTGGAGGATCCAGATGGAATATCAATATAAATGATGTTTACTTTATTGGGCCTCTTTGTTGGCTTATCTAAGAGATACAACACCTTTGATTCACCCTCAATTGAAGCTGGATTTCTCCGAGATATTTTTTTAAAGCGCGGATAGTAGTTGCTGTCCGCTAAAAAGTACAATCATAATTAATTACAAAAGTATTTAGGAATCCAGTTCATCACCTACTTAGTGCATCCTGCATCAGGACCGCAAGGAAAATCACAACAAATTTCGTTCCCATTGCAACACTTTCACACTTCTCGAATACGAATATTCACTTGAAACTTTTATCCAGATACTTTTTAATTAAATAAAAATCACTACAATGGAGTAGATACATTCTCCGTCGAAGAATTCAACTAAACTAAGTCGTTTGCAATTTTGGCGAAAAGTTAAAAGATACTTTAAAATTGGGATAAATATCTATGACTACGACTACCTACGTATGTAGCTCTCTAGCCACATGACGAATCGAATCGATTTGAGTCGTATGGCTACATTTGGTTTGGTGGAATGCATAATTAATTGGCCGCAGAGAAGTCAATATCCCTTTGGAATGCTTTTTGCTGATGAGTTCAGAACGAGATGGTTTCACAAAAAAAAAAAAAAATAGAAGATGCTCACAGCATAGCTGTAAAGCGTATGTACGTGATGGGTGTGCTCTGCTGCGAATGTCCGGATTTGAATATGTATCGGAGAATGACCCAGATTCTTTATCTCATTAAATAAATAGTTGTCTGAGTGTTCGTATTGGTGGGCTGTATTCTTTTTATTCTTTGCCCGACTTTGAAACAAGTTTATATATGTAAATAGCTGCTGATGCTGCATTAGAAGCTTTTATGGGTGTAGTTTAAGCTGGATTTACGTAACGAGGAATTTAAAGAATTTTTATTGCCGCCTGTTTATTTTGCCTATAAACAGAATCAGAAGGGGTAGATTTTAAAGAACGAAGATGTCGTCAGCACAACAAGTTTCCTAGGCATATATGGTAGTAAGTCAAAGCCAAAGTCAAAGAGGAGAAATATCTTGGTGATTTCAGATTCAGATAGTAAACACTAGAAGTTTCTGATACCAATTTATCATTCAAGATATTTGACTCGCCTTGAACTTGACTGATTGCTGTTTACCTCTTAGACTTGTAGTGGCAATGAAAACAATCCAAAACACCTTTCTATTCTACTTTTTTAATAGAAAAAGCGGTTTTTATTTCGAGTGAATTTGTTTACAAAAATATTATCATAAAAAAAAAATACTTACCGCGCAGTTGTTTATGTTAAATTCATGGGAAATGTGTTATTCGTTATGCTATCCAACTAACCTGTAACTATGTCTTGTTGTTTTACATTTCATGTATAATGTTTGGTGAGTCGCAGTGACGTATGCGAGTCACACTTAAATCACACTTAGGAGTGGTTGCTACTGCTCACTGCCATGCAGCTCAATCAGCACTTAAGCTCCATTTTGAGTACCACAGCTTGTTTGAACTTGTTGGATGGTCTTGTGAAGAAGAAGTGCGCCCAATTTCAAGAAAAAACTATGGAAGGCCTCTATCGGGAGTTGGAGGAAATATCATCTTCGGCGTCTGATAGGCACCAGGCTATCCAGGAGCTTCGACAAATAGAACTTCAATAAGGGAACAACTATCTTCAAAATAGCCGCCCAGAGAAGAAGAAATGCTCAGGAGATTCGTTCATTAACAATGCTCAAGGCCAGCTTCTTGTGGAAGACGATAAAATTCTCCACAGATGGCGACAGTATTGTGAAAGACTTCTGAATGAAGAGTTTACTCGGGCATACCTTCCAAGAGTAGTTCCTAAACATAACGAAGTATCCGACATTACTGTCGAAGAAGTTAGGAATGCGGTCAAATAATCCAAAAAAGAAAAGCGGTTGGGTTAGGCGAGATACCCTCTGAGTTCTGGAAAAAGATGGGAGACATCGAGTCGAGATAGCTCATGATTCTTATCTCCAAACTTATGAGCGGTGATCTAATGCCTAATCAGTTGAGAGAAAGAAAGGGCGATACGCGAAACTGCGGTAACTACCGATCTGTCAAGCTGATGTCACACACCATGAAGATCGTTGAGCGGGTATTAGATGGCCGACTGCGGAAAATAATACGGCTATCTGATGACCAGTGCGGCTCTGTCTCGGGTAAATCAACAACAGATGCAATCGGAAGGATAGGGATCAATGGTAAAACATCGTGATTTTGAAAAAGCTTTTGATAGACAACCAAGATATCTCTTCTGGGTGACGCTAAGACAACGAGGAGTTCCAGAAACCTACGTGTGCATGATCATGGACATGTATGATTGAGCAAGGACAGGAGTAAGATGTCCCGCAGGAGTCACCAAAGAGTTCCCAATCAAAGTCGG
The DNA here is from genome assembly GCA_963082735.1 of Pocota personata. Classification (NCBI taxonomy): domain Eukaryota; kingdom Metazoa; phylum Arthropoda; class Insecta; order Diptera; family Syrphidae; genus Pocota; species Pocota personata. Next base: position 205,266,287 of record OY720430.1, read on the forward strand.
TGTACACCAGGGAAGAGTCCTCAGCCCTTTGCTATTTATTGCAGTCCTTGAAGGAAAAGTGACGGACCCCAAAGTGCATCATTTATTCTTTGCTGACGATGGAGCTATCATAAGTGAAGATCAAACGTCCCTGCAACTAGCACTTGATGTATGGGTGGATGTTTTAGAGGGAAATGGGTACCGTATTAGTTAAAAAAAAAGACAGAGTATCTGTGCTGCTCGTTCTCTGATCTACACCGACCTATTCCAGACATTTACTTGAATGGAAAAGTGCTTCCCAAATGCGAAAAGTTCAAATATCTGGGATAGCAACTTGTGATGACGACATCAATTATCGCGCAAGCGAAGGGTGGATGAAGTGGCGTGAAAACTCCGCTATCTTCTGTGTTCGAAAAATGTCCCCTAAGCTGAAAGAAAGGCTCTACACCGCAGTTGTACGCCCGGCGCTCACAGACGGTTTACAATGCTGGACAATGCACAAAAAGTATTATATAAGGGCAAATAAACGTCAGCTGGGATGAAGATGCTTCGCATGACAGCAGGAGTAACAAAACTTGACAGAATAAGAAGTTCGAAGATTCGAGGAAGTATTCATGTAAAAGAACTCATCACAAGCAAAATAAAACACGACCAGCTCAGTTGGTATTGTCATGTTCAAAGGAGAGATCCTTCGAACTCCGTCAAAAAGGCAACGTTCCTACAAAAACGCGAAAAAAAGGCAGATAAGGTACTTCCTGAGGTCAAACGGGCAAACCCACAGGCGAACTAGTAAGGATGCAGTAAAGTGGGAGGGCTGTGATCCTTCTACTCCGGATCATAACCTCGGCGTAAGGAAAATAAGAAGAAGATTGTAGAATGAGTACACCAGACAAATTTCTTTCTTATAACATTAACACTCACTGCCTGTCAGAAATTGTATCAATGGTCGAGTCGAGATCATACAATTTACTGGTGATATAGACTGGTTTCGCTGTCTGAGTGCTGGACATCTGCGGTATTGGCCGCTGAAGTGGACACCACATGCAAATCATATAGAGGCAAACGGTGCAATGCCCTGCCCCCTAAAGCTTTCAAAAAATAAATGCTACCTTTCTCTTCTGTAAATACGTGTGAACCCATCCGCAAGCCGCCATCAACGTCAAAATTAACAACAATTTGGAAAGCTCTACATCCCCTCCAAAAAGTAAACAAAATTAATCACCGCCAAAGGCAACAACAATTTAAAAAGAGCCGCATCCCCTCAAAAAATACACAAAAAAAAAATGTGGTGAACTCGTAGAGATGAACAACAGACTTTACCAATTGTACTCAAAACTAAAAATAAATTATACTCGAATGAATTGAATTGTAAAGACCCTTATTATTAGCGCCCTTAAGGAAATTTTAACTTTAAACAGTAATAAATAATTCAGTTGTTTACAACAAAGTACTCGTATGGGCACTGGATCTGGAGGAAAATAGATGCTTCTGGCATACCAAAATGTTGGGATTTTGATATTTTTTCGGTATTTAGCTTCCGCATTATGTATGTTAGTTTTCTTTCTCGAACTGTAGTAGCACAGATACGAGTAATAAAGTTACATAGATATCGCATGCAGAGCAAAAAAAAATGACCACTTTTCAACGACAATCAAATTCTCAAACCTAAGGGTTGTTGCATCAATTCGGTATGAAACCATTTTAAGTTGTATAGTCGTGGATATCAACCATCCTCCAGTGTGTTGTAACTTCGATATATACACATTTGATATCTGATGAAATTAGAATTCGTCCAAATCTCACGTGCAATATCAAAAATGACTTAATTGATGGATTTGAAGATCAAGGAGTGAATCGAAAAAGATTGTACGGGAACTAAATTTGTGCTTTCATGGTAAATGGGGTGGCCGTGGTGTAGTGGTAACATCAACGCTTGTCACGCTCTTGGTTCACAATTCAAATCATGATTTCAACAATCATCTATTTATTTCGTTTGAAATAAATAAAAAAGTCGATCAATTGCAAAAGCTTATGTCAACTCTACTGTGAAGGCATAGCACTGGCAGTAGAGTGGTCATATGGCTGGAAATGCAACTTGATTGTGATGATGATATCAGGAGGACGGAAAAAAATACTGTGAATTATAAGCAACGACAATAATAGCGAAAACATACAAAATACTCCCCAGTTATCTGGACAGCCACCCTTGGAGTTAACAGAAACTTAATACCACCTGAGTTTCAAAACTATGTCTTTCTCTCTGTCTCTTCCCCTTTCCACAAAACACACGTGTTCTAAAAATTAGTATAAGGATATTCATATCCCCTTTAACACGTGTAAATTATAAAAAAAAAAACGGCCTCTTTGATAGCTGGAAAAGTATTTTAAATTATTTTATTTCAGCAAACTCTGTCAAAGGGGTTAACCTGAAGTCTATTTTAGAAAATAATTTGACAATTTGCCAAGAACTTGGTCTGAAAGTGTGCGCTATAATTTGCGACCAAGGACCTAACAACAGGAAAGCTTACCAATTATTAGGTGGTACAGAAGAAAAGCCTTTTACAATTTTCAAAATAAAAAAATATTTTGAGTAATGTTTTACTCAAATCTGATATGCTAACTCCAGCTGGTAATGTTTCCTTTGATATTTTTAGAGAAATATTCAATTTAGAAAGAGATAATGTGGCTAAAACATGCTTGAAATTTACAAGTTCAAACATAGCCCCAAATGAATTTGAAAAAATGAGTGTTAGCTTGGCAATGGAAACCTTTAGTAGGACAACGGCAGGATCAGTACAAACTGTTCATCAACTTAATTGCCTAAAAAAATAGTTCAAATGAAGCTCTAGCAACACAAGCGTTTACATTAAAAATGAATAATGCTTTCGACTGTATGGATAGTGGGTCTCTTTACGATAAAAATATTTTAAAGTATGGAGTTTAGGTCGGAAATCCAGCTTATACAGGCAGGTTTCAGAATTCGAGTGAATTCAAATCGATATAGAATTATCAAATCGAGTGAAATCGATTTTCGTGTTCTAGATTTCTATCGATTTGATGAATTCGAGCGAATTCTAAATCGTCTTCGAATCGATTTCAAATCAACTGATTTCTGTCATTTCTGTGTAATTTGTAAAATTGTGAATTTCGATTTTTTTTCAGTTTTGTTTTGATTTGTGTTGTTAAGTGAAAATGAGTGGAATTATTTCAGCGATTATATTGTGCAATGAAATGGAGCAGGATGCTAAAGAAAAAATAAGGAAGCGAGCGCTAAGGGTTCTTTCTAACCCATTGGAATGTTCAGAGACAGCCTAAGTGTAGATAGTTGTAAAAATCACTCAAATGATTAAAGGGTTTGATTTTTTCATATATTTTCAGTTTTATATCGCATTATCGGGTGAATAAATTTATTTTCAAAATGCTGTTGGACCTTATAGCACCGCATCTGAAAATTTTATCAATTCCTTTCCATATTTATTTAAGAGCAATATTGCGATTCTTGGCCGAAGGCGGTTTCCAAAAATCAATTGGAAAGGATACTGATCTGGCTTTAGGTAGAAGTATAGTGTCTAAAGTTTTGTCACAAACACTGAAAGTGTTGGAAGCAAAACTTTGTCGGCATTGGATAAGACTAAATATGACGGAAGATGATCGACGAAAATCTAAGCGCCACTTCTTAGAAAATTTCAATATTCCTGGAATAATAGGATGTGTTGACGGGACACATATTGAGATTTCGAAACCGCATGAGGACTGCTCCTTATTAGATTTGCGATTACAATATGGTCATCAGAACTGTAGATGCGTGTTGCCCGGGATCGAGCCATGATGCCCTCATCTGGAGCATGAGCAGAACAAGAAACTATATTAGAACAAATTATGAAAGGGGTGAGCGGGTCATGGTTTCTGGGTGATTCTGGCTATGGATTGGAACCATTTCTCTTAACACCTTATAGAGACCCACATGCGGATTCCTTACAACATATTTTTAATCAGAAACATGCAGCAGCTCGTAATGTTATTGAAAGAACAATCGGAGTTCTTAAAAGCCGTTTCAGATGTTTAATGCGATCTTTGCAATATCAACCCCAAAAAGTAGTCCAAATTGTTAACATATGTTGTGCATTACATAATATATGCAGGCACTATAAAATTCAAGATGTTGAAGCCTCAATCTCTGCAGTACAAAGCGATACCGGTGATGAAACGTCTTTGATAGACGATGCTCCAGTTCATAATGAAGGCGCAAGAATAAGGGACGAGATTATGAATCGTATTAGTCACTAAAATTTTATTTGTTAAATTAAAAAAAACTTAATTCAAAAACTTGTTTAATAAAAAGAAAAAACTTTATTCGAAAACTTAGCTTATCTTAACAAAGAACGAGGAGAATAAAAAAATTAATTCACTGTGAAATCACTGAATTTAAGAAAGAAGATTAGATTATATTTCCCTACTTTGCTCTATATTGAGTCGTATTTCTTTAATCTCCAGTTGTTTCTGTTTGATCCGAAATCAAATCGCACAATCGATCAATGGACCGGTACACTTTTTTTAAGCTTGTTTCCACTTCACTGAAGGAAGTTTGGTTTTCTTTGTTTGCCTCTAGTATTTCATCCATTTTGTTACTATACTATGCAAGGATGTCGTTTGTTGCAGCAAACATTTTTTTATGCAGTCCTGCAACGATGATTCGCACTTTCTTTTTTTCGGCGTTGCACATACAGACGTACTTGGTCCAGGGGAAGAATGGAAAAGACCATCCACTTCATAGTCTAATTCATTTTCAGAATCCTGATATACATCGAATGACGTTGTGTTTGGGATTCCCTCGACAATGTGTACAATCCTCACACTTTTGCAATCAGTGCTTCCTTCGGAGTTAAAATAAACTTATTGAAAGAACCACCTCCAGTCGCTCTGCTCTCAATTTTATTGTGGGCAAGTTTCTTTCTGATGGCAGCTTTTCAATCCGTCCAAACCAACAAAATAATAAAATTAAAAAAGATAAATTATGTATGTATCTCATTTACTTTTCTCCACCCGGTGGCGTCTTTTTGAGGAGGTCCTTGGCTATTTAATTCTACCGTTAGGTCATTCTACAGCGCATCTGAAGAAACTCGAAAATGTGCATGCTCTTCCATGAATTTGATGAAGACATATTCCTGCTTCAATTTTTTGTGCTTACCCCTAAATTGTCACTCACAAATTAATCAGAGTAAATAAATTAATTTAAACAAATTCTCTAACTTACATCTTTACTCTAAGCGCAAAAATAAATGCTTACATTCAGTTTGTCAAATTCACACGTTTTCTTTCTGACGATTTCAATTCGACACCAAAACAGTTAATTCGAAATCTAGAACACGGGTAACTTGATTTGAATTCACTTCGAAAAAAGTGATTTTGAATTCGATAGCAGTGAAACCTGGAACACCAAAATTCGATTTTGGTCGATTTCAATTTCGATATCGAGTGAAAGTGAAATTCAGAACCTGCCTGATAATGAGCTTAAACAATTCTTGTCTTACTTAAGATCAATGCAAGAGTCTACTAATCTTCCAAGGAACTTTTGTGAAAAAAGGAATGGTACAGACAATAAATGGGGTTTTATTACTTAGTGAAGATATAAGTGATGATTTATTCGGGAAAGTTGAGTATTTACTTACAAAGAGAACTTATCAAGATATTTTGGAAAATTTATTTTCTATTATTCGCAATAAAGGCGGTAATAACAAAAATCCCTCTGTGTACGAATTTAATGTTTTGATGCCAAAAATTCTGTCCTCAAATCTAATTGCTTTCTCTACTCATAGTAAGAATTTTTGAATTTAGATACCTCCCAGACTCAACCGCACACATCAAGAACTTTTTTATTACCTGAAGCACACGAGGAAACTGTATTTGATAATACTTTGTTCGAAAAAGTGATAAATGAAATCCGAATTACAAATGGAATTTCATTGGAAACGACTGCAATGCGTTATTTTACAGGATATCTGGCGTTTAAAATGCTTTTAAAAAACAAGTGTGCAAATTGTTCGAAATTATTTTTAAAAAGTGATGAACAAATAACATGTCCGTCAGAATTTTTCATTTTTGCTAAGAATTTTTCCCAAAATAGTGATTTTGGAAGTCTCTTAGCACCAACTGATGAATTTTTCAATATTTGTAAGCTCCATTTCAAAGTATTCGATACAATTTTTAGAGATCTTCCGCATATTAGAAATATAAGGGAGAGAATGGCCTTGGAATGCATAAGAAAAACAAACCTTAGAGACTCGAACTGGTTTGATGAGCAAAACTAATGCTTTGAGCATCGCAAAGAAATTCTTTACTTTGCACTTCTTATTCCCTTGCGAAAATATTGTGCCTCGAAAATCCAAAAAAGAATTACCAGTAAAAATTAAAAAAATTCAAATTTTTTCAGGAAAACAAATGCAAAACAACCACGAAATTAAACCAACTACGCCAGAGTGAGAGGCACGAGGACCTCACTATAAACCAACACCCCAAGGGTACACTGGTGAATCCAATCTATGACTTCCGTCTATGGATTCAAATGAAATAATTTAATAATCCACTTCTGTAGGCCAGCAAAAGCAACAAGTTCCAACCAAATTTGAAAGAACATCATGTCTTATGCCCGATTCGAACGAGTTCGATCAAACTGGGACGTAGTAGTAAATCCCATTCGCCTGAAAAAGTGACATATTTTTTTTACTCTGCATGCGATATCTATGTAACTTTATTATCTGTGGTTTTATAATTTATTTAAAATACGGGCTCTCATAATTGTCAAAAAAGTTCATGGGGTTTCGTTCTTCTTAACCTACAAATATTATATCCTACATTTAAGACGTCATCGATCTCAGGATTAATATGCATCTGCAAACGCTTTTTGTGACGCATTGCGTACTTTTTAATCACATCTGTTACGATGTCAATCTGCAAATCTCGATGCAAGTCACTATTTCTAATGTACCATGGGACATTCATTATTCCCCGAAGGACCTTATTTTGAAATGTTTGTATTATTTGTACAGGCTGGGTCAAATAAGATCAGCCAATGTCAAACACGAATAAGTTTTTTATTTTCCAATGTAATTGTTTTTTTTTTTTCATTTTGAAAAAAATCAATAATTTTAACGCTTTGTTGTGTACTGTATAAATTTCCAAGATTTATACAGTACACAACAACGCATTAAAATTATTGATTTTTTCTATTCTTGTCAGCTATCAATTGTTATGACGCAGCGAAAATATCGCCAATATTTTAATTCAAGATCAGCTCCCACAGCCTTCATGATTAGGAGTTTGGTGGACCGTTTTGAGGAACGGGGTTCTGTTTGGTGCGGTGTTATGACCGAAAAAGTTATCGGCCTATATTTCTTCAAGAATGAGGATGAAACGCCAGAAACAATTTCCGGGGCTTCTTACAGAACAATGATCGACGACTTTTTGCGGCCAATGGCGGAGCATCATTACGGTGCCTATATTTCGCCGAGCAAAACCCGGGACATAATGACATATGACAAGATGGAGTTTGAAAAGCTGAATGAGTGCGTTCAAAGAGCGTGCAAAAAAAGTAAATGTTTGCTAATGTAGTAGATCGCTATGTATGGTTACTTAACGGTACGTTTACGCAGTTTATAGTCAATGTAAAATTGTATTTTTAATAAAAATTGATCGTGTAAACAATTAAATGAAATAAAAACGGGACAAAACCAGGACAAAATAATAAAAAGGGGACACTTATTCGTACCGTATGAGGAAAAAAAAAAACTCGGGACAGACTGTAAAAATACAGGACTGTCCCGGGCAAACCGGGACGGTTGGACGCCGTAAGCATCATCTTAATTTGTGGTTCCAACAAGATGGAGCGACTGTGCACACTGCTAGGCAAACTATGGACTTGCTGCGTGAAATTTTTGGCAAACTTTTGATTTCAAAAAATTCTGATTTCCCTTGGGCAGCTCGTTCACCAGATTTAACTGCGCCCGACTTTTTTTTATGGGGATATTTAAAAGACAAAGTGTATGTTAATAAACCAGAGACTATTAGACAGCTAAAGCAGAATATTCGAGACGAAAATATGGAAAACGTTGGATACACTACAAGGTTAGTTTCTTCAATATCACATGAGATATTACAATTTATTTGTACAACTGCAGAGTATTTGGTTCTGTTTGTTTATATTCTTCGTTATACCCAAGAAAATGTTCAAGATCAGAGACTGACATTATTCATTAGCGGAATTCATGGCTTCTGGGGATGTATTCAAAAGTGATTTAACAACAAAAGAAACAAATTATGTCCCCAAATGTGAACTTGACCCTGTACAATGTGTGGAGGTATTCTGGAGAAAGTCAACATCTATGCACTTTGTTAAGCAAACATTTTTCAGTTTCTGGCAAGAATATGAAAAAAAAGTCGGCTTCTTTGTAGCTGATTTCGAAAAATATTACGCTTTTACCCACTGCTTCGGCACTGTATATTTATTTTTGAATATTGTATACCATATGGGCCTTTGAGATAGATGCAAATGGCCCGTCAATTTAATGAAAATTACAAACAAAGATGCAATGGTGTCTTTCGCTACAGAAAACATTTCCGCAATTTTTTATAAATTTCATCACAAAAATATTGTTACAACTTTTTCTCAGCAGAAAGTGCGAGTGTCTATTAAAATTTTTAACCAAAGTTCTCGGATTCTAATGGGATAATCACAATAAAACTTAACCCTCACCGTAAATGGCTTGAAGAAGCAATAAATACCTCAAAAAGTGGACGTGGCCATGTATAATGTGTGGAAGAAATTAGCTTTAAGATTTTAAGTTAAATGAAATAAAAAGTATTAAAGATGTTAATGACACTTGTTTTACTGTTTTAAATATTGGACTATTCCATTATAAAGGCTGTTTTTTTTAGGAGGTTTTATTTCAATATGGCAACACTCAAACAGCTGATAGTTAATCTGACAGCTGACACCATCTTTTTATTCAGTACTCTTTGGCAAATCATCATGCAAAAACTTACGTCCGAGCAGCGTTTACAAATTGTGGAAATTTATTTCAATATTCAGTGTTGAGTAAAAAAATGTTTATTATAACTGTGTTGGCTATTCGCAAAATAATTGAAAAATTTCGCACCACATTTACTCTTTTGGATTCCAAGCTACTGACAAGAATGCACAAAGTGCGCACAGATGAAAATATAGATAATTCATTGATTCGTCATCGTGCGCAAGAACTTGGCCTTTGTGGAGGATTTTGCACAAGGATCTTGGTTTACACACTTACAAGATTCAATTGATGCAAGAATTGAAGCCGAACGATCATCGTTTACATCGTGAGTTCAGTGAATCGCTTGGACAGTTGCAAGTCGATCAATTTTTTTACCGTCAAACTTTGTTTAGTGATGAGGCTCACTGCTGTCAGTGGCTTTGTTAATAATCAAAATTGTCGAATTTGGAGCGAGGAAAATCCAAAGGTGATCCATCAGCTATCGATGCACCCCGATAAATGCACTGTTTGGTGCAGTTTATGGGCTGTCATCGGGCCCTACTTCTTCAAAAATGAAGCAAATCGAAATGTCACCGTCAATGGCGCCCAGTGCAGAACCATGTGCGTACACATGGTCTGCAGGACATTTGGAAGTGTTCGACGACAACATTATCTCCAGAAATGACCTGTGGCCTGGCCTCCAGGATAGTGTGATTTGACGCCGCTGGACTCATTTCTATGGGAGTATTTGAAGTCATTGGTTTATGCGGACAAGCGAACAATGATTGCAGCCTTGGAAGCCAACATCGACCGCACCATTTGTGAGGTACGGTCTCAAATGTTCGAAAAAGTGGTCGAAAATTGGAGCTCCAGGATGCAGATCCTGCAACGCTTCCGTGGTAGCCATATGTCCAAAATCATTCTTCATCTATTAATGCCATAAAATTATCTACCGAATAAAAAAAGCTTTGGATCAGTTGCTCAACTTGTGTGTATTTTATTTCAATTTCAAATAATAAAGCTCTTAAAAGAACACCCTTTTACATACATACAACATCTGTTAAAGGGCCGCCACGGGAGATTTTGCAAACTTCATATGAGGTAATTTTTGATGACTTTTTGGAGCATTTCTGACTATATTGTGGCCATAACTTTACGGATATTGGTTATTAGTTGCTCCAACGGGGTCAGATCACATGAGCTTAGTGGCCAATTGATGTCTCCAAATCTCGAAATCTCTACGTGTTGTGTAACACTTAGCCCGTCCTGTTGGAACCACATGTCGCTAACATTAAAATCTTCAACATCAAGTCAAAAAAAGTTGACTATCATCTGACCCTAGAGCAGAGATTTCACCGTAACAGTGGCGCCTTCGACATTTTTCAACAAAAAAGAAAATACGATCTGATCACCTCGCCGCCGCGCGGGTCCACAGCGCCCACCAAACTGTCACCCCTGGTGAATGCAATGGCCTCCCAACGATCGCATTTGGATTCTCAGAATACCAAATTCTTCAATTTGTATTGTTTACGTACCCGCCGAGCGAAAAATGTGCCTCATCGCTGAAGAACATTTTGTTCGAAAAAATTGGCTTCGACATATGTTCTGCCCATTCTATGGTCAGCAGGCTTTTTATTATTATTGTGCAGGATTATTTTGCACTGGGACGTAATGGTCTATTTTGCCCCCTGCTAATCCCCAAGATAGGTTTATTCCCGCATTAGAGTTTCCCTCGGAATATAAATCCTTTATAATTTTGTTCAGTCAAACACTCTTACTTTGCCTTGGCACGGATAGTTCGCCATAGAGCACCCTCTCTAATCCGGTTTCTCTTAGGAATCGGAGAATGAGAAGTGGGTCCAGGTTGGTATATCCTCATCTAATAGTTGGTACTTGCCCAAGTATTTCAATCTTTTGTTAGTCTATGCCCCACAAGTCAGTGCCCCATAAGATGTTCTGGAGTCTCAACAGACTCATTGCAGAATCTTCAAAGACCTTTGTTTGTTATACCTAGTTTCCTTAGATTCTTCTTGAGTTTACAGCGCCTGTTAGGATACATAGATTATAGATGCACGCTTCGAATTTTTTCCGGTTGTAGTGTCCCAGAAGTTTCTTAACTCCTTGCCTTCTTTCTCCATCTTCCTGAAATCTTCGCATATTTTATGATTTCCTATTCCTCAGAATGATTCCGGTCCAATGAATGATTCTGCTACTCCTTGTCTTGCCAAGAAGTCTTCTTCTTCGTTGCCCTCTATTTCGACGAGGCTGGGTACCCAATATAGGGTTACATTGTTACTACTACCCAATTTATTAATTTTGTATAGGCATTCGCACATAAGCTTTGATTAAATGGCATGTGCTTCGATAGCTGCTTGACTGTCTGACAATATTGCTATGTCGTAGTTATTGTATATTCTATTGACATTGACGCAACTATCTATAGCGTATATTTTGGCTTTAAAAATACTGGGACTTTTGCCCCGAGGTTCTGAGTGCTTTGCTATTGGCCCAAATACACCTGTCTGTGTTCCTTCTTCTGTATACCACAACAGGCTTTAGTTGTTGTGTAAGCTGGACGTCATAGGAATGGAAATCAAAGTTTTCAGTTGATCGAGCATTAGGACAGGTCTTACAACATCACAAGCACTACAGATTGCGTTTTGAATTGTTTGCTCAGTTGTGCGATTCTGATGACCATAATCTGTCCTTAAATCGCGATACACAGTTATTTTTGCAGTAAGTTGCAACAATTTAAATGCATTGAGCGGTGGTTAAACGATCCATATTGTAAAATGGTAAGCACTAACTATCTGTAACTATGAATGACAGATGGATTTGACAGATGCCTCATGCGTCAGGGATGTGCAATACCAACCTCAAAATTAATAAACCTTTAAATACGAATGTTGAGTTACATAACAATATTCCTTATTCTTGGTCGATTTTTACGAGTGATGACTATCGAAGTCCAAGAATACAGGCTCTCAACTCTTTTTCGAAAGCCTACAAGATATAATTACACGCCTACATTGAAAAATGTTAAATTAAAATTTACATAGCCTACCCAAGGCGGGATGGGTTACTTCGAAAAAAATTTATTTGCCCTAGTCCCACTGACACCCGGTAAGGGAATTCACAGGAAATACCAAACTATAACGCGGGCAATATAAAAACAATAAAAATATCTAATTACTGTATAATACATAATGTGCGCGCCATTCGAGTTCTTGAGATCTAATAAAAAGCCTACGAGTATTTTACATTAAAAATTTTAATCAGCATCGTGAAACAGATACAAATTGTCGACTGCAATAAAATCGAAAAGCGGATGCCATAAAATGTTAGACATTTCACTGACTGACATTGACTATGTGTGTGCGCTTTTTTTTCTTTTTTTTTTGGGAATTTGTCCCGAAATCAGCAAATTTACAGAACACAACGGAGGTCATTTGGAAACTTTTATGATCAAAACAAAGTATAAATGATTTTTCTGTTTTTTTTTTTTTTTTTTTGTGAACTTTTTTTTTTGTTCAGATGCGAGCCATAAATTTAACGACCACTCAAAATGTTCTGAGAAATTTGGTTTATAGACGAATTAGGGTAAACTGCTGCAATGGCTTCTTTTGCGTGTAATCAAATGCCTACACGTTCAACAAGTTTGTCCAAAACTGGCCGCGGGGATGACCTCTATGTTCAAAACAAATTTTTTGAGTAACGTATCCATTTAAAGTGTAATGAACTATACGAACAATTATATAATGTATCGTAGTGAAGATAAATCGTTATGTAATTTATTTAACTTTTATTTTACGATCTGTAAAGAAATTAGTGAGGTAATCACTTGACTTAAAGAAATCAAACAGCGCAGTTAAAAAGATGGGAGTGAAGTTGTTGAAGAATGTCGTGGGTATTACATTTATGGTATCCGATGTTGAGTCATCAGCTCTGACTAGTTTTTAATCGAATGACTGTCTTTATATTGCCCATTAAAAATAAAGCTGTCAAACATATTTGTTGGTTGTAAATTTAAATTTGTTTTATGCCGGTAAACAAATTTAAACATTCGTCAAAAAACGTTCACAGCCTGTCAAGATGGATGAATGTTTTTGCTCGCAAAGGTAATGAAAATCATTTCCATCTAAAGGGTGGTTAAGTTTTAAGGGCCGATGTTAATCTGAATAAAACACAAATTATTTAGGAAATTACTGTCACTTCTTTTTATTATGATAATATTGGTATGGTTCAATTATGTATGGAACAAAATATCGGCCAAATGACCGCCGCGACCTCGGCGGCACACCTCCATCCGATGGTCCAAATTTTCGATGACGCTGAGGCATAATTGAGGTTCTATGCCGTTCATGTGCCGAATTATCTCATCCTTTAGCTCTTGAATTGTTGCTGGCTTATCGACGTACACCTTTTCTTTCAAATAACCACAAAGAAAGAAGTCCAACGGTGTCAAATCACATGATCTTGGCGGCCAATTGACATCGCCACCACGTGAGATAACACGGCCATTGAATTTGTCGCGCAAAAGAGCCATTGTTTCGTTAGCTGTGTGGCAAGTGGCACCATCCTGTTGAAACCACATATCGCCCACATCCATATCTTCCAATTCGGGCCATAAAAAGTTCGTTATCATCTCACGATAGCGAACACCATTCACAGTAACTGCCTGACCGGCCTCATTTTGGAAAAAATACGGCCCGATGATGCCGCCAGCCCATAAACCGCACCAAACAGTCACTCTTTGTGGGTGCATTGGTTTTTCGACAATCACTCTTGGATTATCATTCGCCCAAATGCGGCAATTCTGCTTATTGACGAATCCACTGAGGTGAAAATGTGCCTCATCACTGAAGATGATTTTCTACGAAAATTGATCATCCACTGTTGTCATATCTTGCCACCATTGTGACCATTGACGACGCTTGAAATGGTCAAGAGGCTTTAGTTCTTGAGTCAATTGCACCTTGTAAGCGCGTAAATGCAAGTCTTTATGCATAATGTTCATCAACGACGAGCGTGAGAGGTGCAATTGTTGGGCACGACGACGAGTTGAGGTGGACGGCTCTTCAGCCACACTATCGCGAACAGCAGCAATATTTTCTGCAATACGAGCTGTACGAGCATGCACTGGTGTTTTCACATCTCCTACAGACCCGGTCTGCACAAATTTGTGCACTATTTTTCCGATTGTACGCACATTTGGACGATTAAATTGACCGAAAGAATCACGAAATGCACGATATGCATTTTGATTTGAACGCCCATTTTCATAATAAGCCTGAATAACTTTAACGCGTTGCTCGATTGTGTATCTTTCCATGGTTCAAATTGAGTTAGTCTGAAATTGAGAAATGTCAAATGAAATGCAGAAAAAAACTTGACGTTTAGGTGTGGTTCACATTCAACATCGGCCCTTAAAATTTAACCACCCTTTATTAGCAACATTTTTGAAAAATTCGTAAAAAATAGAGTGTCAAGTTTTTTAAATAAGACCCTTTCTTTACTCCAGTCCAATTTGGTTTTCAACAAGGTAAATCTACTGTAGAGGCACTTTTGGAGTTTAATTCGCAAATACATCGGAATTTGGACAGAAAAAAGCATACTGCAGTCTTATTTGTGGATATAACCAAAGCCTTTAACTTAACTCTTAAAAAAACTTCAAGTGGCTGGTTTTCGAAGCTTTATGCTTACGTGGTTCGGATCATACTTGGAAAATAGATCACAAAGGGTTAAAATCGAAGAAATCAGGAGTTGAATTCAATGTATTAAAATTGGTGTGCCACAAGGATCGGTTTAAGGGCCGATTCGTTTCCTTATTTATATCAATTCTCTTTTTGAGCTTAATTTTAAGGGCGTCCTGATGGCATTTGCTGACGATATAGGGTGCAAATATGGATCTGTCTATCCATTAGACTTAGTTATATATAAATTGAGATCTGAATTTACTTAGGAATTGGTTTGTGGATCATAAGTTGGTAATTAGTTCCAAAACTAAAATTATGTTGTTCAATTCATTCAGGAAAATTTGTTCTCTCATGCATCTGAGTGCCAACAATTCAATTTGAATGTTTATTCTTGTAATACCTCGTCCACTTTTTACAGCTATTTTGACTGTGGTCAATGTTAATGAATTTAAGTATTTAGGGTTGTTAATTGATTCCAAGATAAATTTTTCAAACCATAATGAGATTTTGAGAAAATATTTTCGCTACACTTTGAGGGATTTCTTTTATTTAAGGAGAGTTTGTTTTCCCGAGCTTTTAAAAACCATATACTATGGTTTTTTTCTATTCAAAATTGCAATATGGCATCGCTTGCTGGGGAGGTATCTATTTAACCCATTTTCTACCGCGCTACAAAAATTATTAAATTTGTTTGTGTAAAATGTATTTTTTTAGTAATTGGTGCCCCCTGATTCAAAATCTGTTATCAAAAAAATGTTTACTCCACCCGTTGCACAGTTATGTCCAAAAATCAAATGTTCGATTAATCGAACGTTGGAGCTTATTCCATACAAGGCGAAATTTTCACACCAAGTAACAACGTGCTTCCCATTTCTATTGTGTTTTCAACAGTAGTGAATTTGTTTTGTGCGAGTTTATAATATTGTAGCATAATAATAACTACGCTCCTATGTCTATGCAGCAAATTCCGAAGTGACTTTCCATTCTGGCAGAATTTTGGATCGAACCGTCCTTTCATTCGAGGTTCGTGTCTGGGACGAAGTCTCCACAGCTCATGTCAACGAAAGAGACGAATAATATCAGGGATAAAAGGGAATTATAACTGCAAGAATTATTTCTCTTGTTCCAGTGGTCGAAGAATTTGCTAGAAGTTTCTGGCTATCAGAAACTTCTGCTATATAAGGACAGATGGCGATCAAAAAGGGGGCAGTAGTTTCTAAACTGTGGCGAAGAGATTAGAAGTGATAATGGACGAAGTTGTAATTTTGTGATAAATTGAAAGTTGAGATTTAACAAGAAGAAGTAATTAGTTTGGATTTGTGAATTAAGTAATTGAAAGGAGATAAAGTGATTTGAGAGGACAGAGACCTTGTAAGAAAAGAATTGCGAAGAATAGTATAGTGTGAACCTGAATTGTTCTATAGACTAGAAAATAAAGAAATAAATTTCACAGAATATTGTTTTATCTACTCGAGCCGTAGCTCGCATATTACAATATGTTTACATTTTGACGGCTTTTAATCCTTTATTTCATAAAGTGAGTGGTAAAAAACTAGTAGAATATACATAGTTATTCCGAGTGTTTAAAAAAGTGTATTATCCTTTGATTCTGAATTGCAAAATGGCACGTTCAAGGAAAATGAAGAAGGTTGAAGAAATTTTAGCGAGTTGGGGCGATGACGAAAATCCCGTTCAGTGTGAACATACTCCCACCCCAAGTAGACGAACAATCGGATGAAGAATTGATCGACGAGGATATAATTGCAATCAATTCGGACCCAAGTGCGTTGTCTGAGGTTGCCGGCTATGTGAAAATTGAGACTGAGCGAAACATTCATGAGGATATTGGTTATGAACTGATTCTTGAAACTGAGTCAGAGGCTGGGCCGTCAACTTCCAAATCAGATGCTTAATCGACTGTCCCACCTCGAGAGAAACCGAGAGTCAGCTACAAACCATTGATTTCATTTGGAACTCCAAAATGGTCCAGGAACAAAGGAAAGAAGCAGTTACATTACGATTTACCGCCCGATGCAGCTCCATTGACCGATATGAAAAAAGAGTTGTGCGAAGAACTAAAGGATCTTTCGCCAATTCAGCTGTTTTCAAAGTTTTACGATGGGGAGGTGTTGGATTACATTATAACTGAGACCAACCGATTCGCAGCTCAGAAAAATTGAAAAGATTCTTGGGGATTTTACTGCTATCGGGCTACCACACTTTGCCTTCTGGTGAGGATTATTGGTCTTCGAAGCTGTCAATGGGAATTCCTATGGTAATCACGTTCACGAACATCAAGGAATTCATCCATTTCGCCAATAATTTTGAATTAGATCGTACTGACAAGATGGCCAAGGTACATACGACAATTTTTATTTCATTATTGTGATAAGAGTTTCCTTATTTGTATTTTATTGATTTCAGCTTCGTCCATTCTTCGACATTATAAACGAAAAGTTTAGGCAGTTTGGCATTTGGGCAGAATATTTGTCCATAGACGAACAGATGGTGCCCTATTTCGGCCGTCACAGTTGCAA
Source organism: Pocota personata (assembly GCA_963082735.1). Taxonomy (NCBI): domain Eukaryota; kingdom Metazoa; phylum Arthropoda; class Insecta; order Diptera; family Syrphidae; genus Pocota; species Pocota personata. Next base: position 205,283,504 of record OY720430.1, read on the forward strand.
AATGTTTATTCATGGAAAACCGATTCATTTCGGATATAAACATTGGTGCCTCTGTTCTTCAACCGGTTATTTATTCTCATTTATCCCTTACTGTGGACAATCCGATGAATATAACAAGGTGGTTGGTCTTGGAGGTGATGTCGTTCTCCGTTAACTTAGCAACGTGGAAACCCCCATGCGACACGTAGTATTTTTCGACAATTTCTTCACATCCTATCATCTTCTGTGCTTCCTATCAGAAAAGGGATTCTGTGCCACTGGAACTGTTCGCTGTGATCGTGTAGCTGGTGGTGCTGCTCATATGAAGACCGGAAAAAATTTTACCTCGCGGCGCTCATGATTTTATGTATGATTCTAAGAACCAGATCACTCTTTGTCGCTGGCAAGATAATAAGGAAGTCACCATTGCTACAAATTACGATCAGATTCTGCCACTGCACCCTGTTCGACGTTGGGAAAAAGCAAATAAAGCTTCTAAGAAAGGGCCGGCAGAAGAAGGAAAATTTGTCAACGTCGATCAGCCGCTGTGCTTCGTAGTTATAACAATGGGATGGGTGGCGTTGATCTTCACGATAACGCCATTCAAAATTATCGAGTCAATATCCGTGTTTACTTTGGGTAATTAATTCTTCATCTGCGAACGCTTGGAAACTTCACTGCATGGTTGCGAAATATAAAAACGAGAAGCCAATGAGTCAGAAACAATTCAAGTTGTTCGTCACTGAGTTTCTTTTATTGACCGATAATGAAGAAGGAATGGAAGTGGATAATGACCTTAATTTCCAGAAACCACGCAATTTACCAAATGTGGTTGGTAAACACCTCATTGTCCGTCAGCCGGGAGAAAAATATCGTCGATGCCAGTTGAAAGGGTGTGGCAAACCTACGATTTGGATGTGCGAGAAATGTGCCAAGCATATGCACGCGCATTGTTTCAAAGCTTTCCATGCAAAATTTTTTTTTACTTTTCTATTTTATTTTCATTATTTTTCTCTATAAATAAACAATATTCTTTTTACTTAAATAATCTTGTCTATTCACTTATATTTCGATTCATTCATTTGTATGGGATCTTGGTATATGGGATAAGCGCCAACGTTCGATTAATCGAACACTAATTTTGCCTCATACCTGTGCTATTCAGGTGGTGTCTGGTGTTGATTTTTTGATTGCAAAAGATACATTACATTTTTTTTTCTGTAATTATATATTTTTAATATAATTTACTAGAAAGGCTTATGGTTAAGGTATTTTTCAGGCAACCCATCGCAATTACGGGTGGGGGGAGGGGGGTTGTAAATATTATTTTTTTTTAAAACCAATGATCACAGTAATATACGATATTAACTATATTACTGATATTATTTACCTTCACAATGAAAAAAATTAGTAAAAAATGACAAATTTAACGTTCGATTAATCGAACACCGGTCGAAAATGGGTTAAATAAAATGCAGCCTCTACTAATCTTACAAAAATGTGTTTTAAGACTAATTTGTAATAAACACCGTTTACATCCTTCCTTTCCGTTTTTCCGTAATTTTAAAGTTCTTCTTGTTCGTCACCTATACTGTTTCAAAGTGCTAAGAATATTCTTCTCTAGATCGGGCAATATTAATTTTAGAGTCCTCGACGGTCATAAACTCCGCATAAATTCTTTTCATTCTGTTGCTGTGGCCATTTACCGCACCACTCTGCGTTTCGTAATTTTTACACAGTAAACACTTGTCGTCTTTTTAGTAAATTACCTCAATCACTAAGAACAATTGATTCGCAAAATAAGTTTTAGAAGCTTCTAAAACATTGGCTATTTGGTTTGGATTTCAGAAGTTTGGAATCTCTTTTAAATGTCCAGATGTAGTTGCATTTATTAATTTTATTGGTTACGAATCCTTCTCCGTCTTAATCTAACTAAATTTGAATCTTTCTTTTGTTTTGAATTGTATTGTCCTGCTAATTGCATTTATCTTTATCTCATGTTTGTTAATGGATATATATGTATGTATGTATAAAATTTTTTCTAAGGGTCACCCTACCCAGTTCCTGCACTGGGCTCCTGTCTTACTGCTCGTTGTTCATTAGGGTCTCCAACCATCGTGACGTCCTTAGAAGCCTGGAAAAGATTATTTAGCTAAACGTCAGATAGTTCTTGTATGTCCTGGAAGTAATGTTTTCCCAAAGTTTTATTTCTCAAGTGACATAGGCTTGGGCAGTGGCAGAGGAAGTGAGGTCTATCCTCGTGAGCCTCTTCGTTACCGCAGCCTCTACATATATTATCAGTGTTTCATTGTGTGGTTTCTTAGAAGGTTGTGACCAGTGAGCACACCTATCAACATTGACAGCGATTTTCTGATATTTTGTAATAGTTTTGGCTTTGTCGTATTTTGTCCAAAGCTTCCTCACGGGTGGTGAGCGAGTTCCACCTATTGTTAGCTGTCATTACGATCTTACAATCAACTCGCTCTCTGAGGTTACAGAGTGGAGACTTAATCCATTGTAGTGCTCGATTTTAGTCTATTACAGACCCTTGTTCGTCAGCTATATTCCTGTGAGCAGAGCGTAATATTGTGCTGCGAGCCAAGAAGCATAAGTTCTTCGCCATATTGTCGAACTGTCAATAAAAATGGTGATATTATCTCGTGGTATTACCATCATTGATACCATACTGGCTGCCTATGTTATTACCAGGACTTCGGCTTGAAAGTTTGATTGAGCTGTGTATGTTTAGTTTTTCGGAAAATATACCGGCGCCCGTTCCTATATACATCTTTGACCCTACCGTGTCGATAGACTTGTCTTCTGTTGGTTCATTGGTTTTCCATTCGTCTCTACTTAGGAATGTGCAGGAGAATGGTTTTTCAAAGTCGAGGTATGGTGACATGACGGCCATTAGAAAAACACCGTTAATTTTAAGATTAGAATGAAAATTCCGAATGCAAATTGTGAACCCACAGACACCAGATATGAAGTTTGAAGAAAATTGAAAGGATGAAGGCGTTCCAACTGTAGCTAAACATTTTTTGCAGAAAGGCATGGAGTTGTATGCCTAATTTTCTTGATTTCAGGCCTTTGATACAGTCAACAGAAAAGCATTATTGTACGAGTATAATATGGAAATGCCACTTAAATTTGGAAGAGTACTACAAGGCTTATACGGAGACACCCAAGAAGTTGTGTGGAACGGCAAAGATGGATCAAACTGGTTTCAAGCAAAATCTGGTGTGAGACAAGGTTGTGCTTTAAGCCCATGTCTTTTTGCGTTGTTTATCGATGACATTGTCGACTACTTGCCTGAAGGCATTTAGTTTGCTGCAATGCATATCAAAACCCTTCTATTCGCGGACGACGCAGTTCTGCTTACTCGATCCCCGGAAACGTTACTGCAGCTTGTGGAGCTTGGTTGTTAATCCGGACAAATCCGAAGTAAAGATTTTTTAAAATATGCGAGGTAGAAATTGTGGCAACGAAAAATGGTGGAATAATGGTGAAGATATTGAAGTTGTTAATGAATACAAATACCTTGGGTTTTACTTTACTAGAAACCTTGGCATGGTAAAGCATTTAGGGGCGAAGCTTTCGAAGGCATAAACTACTATAAATTCCACCTGGAAACGATGTTTTTCAAATATAAATTTATCCAGAGGTCATCTTGTTTTATACGGCACAAGTGTGGGATGGCAAGAAATATGATTCAGTGGAAAAGCTTTCAATGTATTTTATTAAACAAATATTCCGTCTGCTAGTTAGTATGCCAAACATGCTGGAAACAGGTCTGGCACTTCTAACAGCCCTTAAACTCCAAGTGGATTACGTCCTAAAAGTACTGAGAATACAGGAGGAACGGCTGCCTAGAAAAGTAGGCCTAAGGATATTATTCAACATATGCAGCTGATATCGAGTCTGGGTGGCTCTGAACCAAGAATGTGGAATGGAATTTGACCTGACCGTAGCGGATCAAGAGACTTGGAAGACAGTGCTGTATTAACCAATATCGAACGTTGACTTAAAATGCCGACAAACGTTTTCACAAGAATCATCAGCAACAATGCACAGAACCGTATATAGATGCTTAAGTCAAGATTTAGGACTTCAACTATTATCTATTTCAGAGATGAAAATTAAGTGAATGAAATATCTATGAATGGCAAATTGAGACAATTTCCATTGTTATTTTGGCTGTATGGTACAGTTTTTTTTTTTTACGCCAGGGATGTGTAATCTTCATAGATACTAATAGCCCGAGTGCTATTAGCATGCACGATTCGCAAACCTGAGTAAACGATGCCAGGAATACGCCTACGTACTAAACACACACTCTACACACTTCAACCACTCTCCCCGCGGGACTACCGTTAGGTATTACTTCGCGGGGCTTGTTAGCAGGATATGCTATGCTTCTTGTCTCTCCGCAGCTCTTTTGTAGAGTTGTTACGAAGGAACATATTGCAATCCTATTCTCTTCCGACCGTTATCTCCGTTATATCTGACATAGTTGTCATCTGGATTCGTGTTAGTCCCTTTGACTCTTTTCTTTCACGTTCCAGCACTCTAATTGGCTCGGAATGTTTATTACGCGTTCGCGTGCCATTGTGGCCGCATTTATGCGCGTATGTCCGCCTGTCTTTGCGTCTGCGTAAGAAGCCCTCTGGCTTCTACTCTGTTGCTTCTTGCGTTTTCTTCGCTCTCTTTTCTTTCCCGCTCTAGTCTCCTTAGCTCTTGGCTCACTGCGTTCCACTTGTTTTCAGATTCTAGAATGTGATTAACTAAATTCTCCGGAGTTGGTGTTTCTCCCAGTGCTGTTTGTAGTGCTTCTCTTTGTAGAAGGAAACGTGGGCAGTGAAAGAATACATGCTCCACGTTTTCGGGAGTATCACTGCACGATGGACAAGCGGGGGAGTCATCGTTCCTATACTGATATAGATATGCCTGGAAACAACCATGTCCCGTAAGCAGTTGTGTTAAATAGAAGTTTACTTCACCATGTCTGCGGTTTATCCAAGTCTCTAAGATCGGGATAAGGCGGTAAGTCCAACGGCCCTTGGAAGAAAGACTCCAGCGTTGCTGCCACTCTATCAAACTTGTGCTTCTTTCTATAGTGTCCGGTTCCCCGTGAGTTAGTCGCCCCTCAAGTCTGCACTCTAGAAACTTTTTCTGCAGTTCTTCCGCCAATATATCAATTGGGAACATCCCTGCGATAACGCAGGGTGCATGGTCCGAGGTTGTGCGAAAAGCGCTACTCACTCTTAGTGCACATAGTCAGTTTACTACTATGATTCTTCTTTTGTATGAAGTCACTTTCAGAGCTCCGGCCCAAACTGGTGATCCGTATAGGACTACGGATTTGACTACTTTAGCTAAGACTAGCCTTCGGCTGTATCTTGGCCCTCCTATAATCCGCGCAATGGCGGCACCCACACGCGAGAATTTGTTGCTTACGTACTCCAGATGGTTTTTAAAAGTAAGTCTTGAGTCAATCATAATGCCAAGATACTTGATAGCTGGTTTCGAAACTATTTCATACTCACCTACTGTGAGCGTGATAGTTTCCAGTTGCTTTCTACTGGTAATAAGTACCGCCTCTGTTTTGTGTTCTGCTAGCATGAGACCGACTGATGTTAACCACCGTCGGGCAATTTATATGGTTTCGTTGCTAATTTGAACAACTTCTTCCAGTTGTTTTGCAGTTACTACTCCGTGGTACCGTCTCGCTGAAACTATATGTTTCGGAGATGAAGCCGAACAACTCCAGGCTAAACAAAATTTTGCACGATATCGATCGCCAGTAACAGTAACAGTAAGAGTCCTCATCCACCAGCCCAAATTGCACACCAAACAGTCACTACACGAGAATGAATAGGCCATTCATGAATTACTCGTGGGTTTTCCGCTCCCCATATTCCGCTACTCAAAGTCAAAATACACCTCGTCACTCTTAATCAATTTTTGCAAAAAATCCAGAGTCATCCCTATTCAATTGGTAAATTTTTCCACTCCAGTCTCTTCGTCTCTGGTGTTCAATTTCTTCAATTCCTTGAATTACTTGAAAGCAGGTTGCGATGCATAATTTTCTACATAGATGTTGGCGAAATCCCAATTTGTTGAGTATGACGATGAATCGAAGTTTCTGGACTTTCACTCACATTGTCCCTCACTGCATCAATGCTTTGCACTGTTTAACATGGTCCAGGCGTCGGTAAATCACTTACACTGTAAAGGTTCTCGAAATTTTGAATATTTTGAATAATGCTCTTTACAGCCACTCCACGCCGGCCAACAAAATCAAGTAATTTACGCTGTGTTCCAATAATTGATGAAACATTTTGATAAAATGTTGTAATCACTAAAACACGTTGTTGTGGCGTCAAACTCTGCATGATGAAATGCCATTGACAGCTGAACACTACTGCCAACTTTCACATAATGAAACTATCTCTGTGAGAAATGCCGATAATTTCAAATGAAGTAGTATTTAAATTGTCAATCGACAAACGGCAAATCCATTTTAAATTGATTGGTATAATAAGAAAAATGCTAATTAATTTTTATTGCTTTTATTGCATAGCTATCTATCTCTGTAAAAAGATTAGAAAATTAGAAACGTATGGCAGGCACACGAACAGACAGAATTCATAATTACTCCGCAAACAATAACTAAAGTGCACAATCGATTATTGTGGCCCACATTTGTCTCGACACAGCATCAAGCTAAAACAAAAGATAAAAATATTATCTCTCCATCGGTTGGTTGTCGCAATCCAAAGGTCTATGACGATGGGCTCCAAAGTTTAACTATCGTTTACACTTCTAGCCGAGTGGGTGAAAGTGTCACCTCATTCACAAAGCAGCAGTAAAATATCGATACCTAGAACACTCTTTCTATTCGATTGACCCTTATTGACCCAAAAACAGCAACAATTAATTAAATGTTTTATGATTCCACAAGTGGGAACTTTTATGCAAAATAGCCGCATTTGGTATAAGAAACAAGGGCCGATAGCTTTGAATCTTTTGGATTTAAATGGAAATCAAATCTCTCTACAATCCACAAACACACTTAATTTATTCGATGCCAAATTTAAACCTGTTTACAATATAAACTCATTTCGCGTTAGTTAACAGTTGTAAGCCGACAGCTTCATCGTTGATTCTGATTACCATAAAACGCCGATTACACTCTCAATCAGGTTCTGTGCAGATGTAGTTCAACTACCTTCCTTTGACTACGACAAACTTCAGCTACAAGAGTGCGTGCTCCCATCGAGACCGTTTATTGGTTTATGTGACGAAGACCTGAGGAATTTATAATTAACTTGCAAACATCGACAGAGTTCGTGACCTTTGGCAAAGCGCTATTTAGAAGGCTCCATCGGGTTAGCAGTCGGTTCACCATCATAATTCAATTCAAAGAACTCAAACATGGAGGAACGTTTTATTATTCGCTCTGTTCGATTGGTGGTTGTTGTGCTATTGGCCGTCCTATGTGAACGAACCGAGCGTAAGTATTACCTCGCCTAATGCACAAATCAATGAGTATATTAGTTCAATTCTTAGAAAGGCCTCTGTGTCCATTGCCAGCTGATTGTGGGGAGAATACCCTGGGTTTGGGAGAGGACCAACCGCGGAGTTTGAAATCAATATTCCTGTCAGCTATCGAGGATCCGACTGCAATGAAACAACTTTTGGAAACATTTTTAATGCAACACAATAGATTTGCAGAGGCAGGTAGTTTTGGAAATGAGGACGAGGAAAATTCAACTGAAGGACCTCCGACTGAAACTAGCTTCGTGGATGTTGAACATCAATCGAAACCCTTTGGCGCTGGAAATGGTTATACCAGTATCGAAGCAGAAGAGGAAAGTTCCACAGAGAGGCCATCAGCCGCAAGTAGCTTTGCGGATACTGGTGATGAAGGGCCAAACTACTCATCTGTTATCGATGAATATGCCACCAGTACCAACGCTGATGAGGAGAACTCCACAGAGAGACCACCAATAATTGCAGATAGTCTGCTGGATGTTGTGAATCAATTGAAACCAACGGATGAAAGTATAGTCGATAAATTCACAACAACCATCAGGGACACTGACGACAATGAATCTTTTTCGGAAATCACAACAGTGGCACCACTACAACTGGCAAGTCCACTGGACACCCATGAATTTTATTTTCAGACAACCACAATTCAACCGCAACGTATCAGGGATCCCATTCAATCGGAAAACTTGGCCGGACAAGTTGATGTAGCGACACAAACTCCTGTCAATTCCAAGAAAAAGAATAATACATCCGTATCTTCGACTACTTTCTCGTATGTAGTGAACATCCCACCCATAAAGTCCAAGAAAAAGACAACAAAAAGAACAACAACCAACCGTCCTCAACAATCGGATACTTTGACCAAAAGACCAGAAACACCATCTGAAAATCAGGGAAAAATCCGAAGAAAACCCACAACAAAACCCGACGAGAAGATAAACTCATTGATGCCTGTTGACCAGGATCAGGATGTAAGAGGTGAAATTCAATTGGAAACTCTAAATCGGCCAATTAGCACAAGGAAACCATCGGCAACAACTGCTACACCTGTTGGTGAGAGTGTAAGTGCAACAAGTACTCGACCGAATAAAAAACCCATCAATATTATACCGGAAACAATAGTCAAGAAGGGACAAAAGCCGGCGGCAGGAATAGGCAAACCCCAAGGATCAGGAATTCGTAATTCAACTCCAAACCCTGTTGTACCACCTCCACGTGAACCTGATGACTATCTAATATCGGCTTTGGCCTCAATCGCTGGTGGTGGGTCGAATGATGGTGATGGTGATGGCGACGACGAAGATGAAGATGATGACGAGGATGACGAGGACGAGGAGGAAGAGGATGAAAACTCTGATGAAAGCGGTGAAGAAGTAGATGAGGATGAATATGCAACTAACAGTGCTGAAGAAAATGAAGAACGTGACAACTTTGACTACATAGATTCGAGAGATGCAAGTGAAGTGATATCAAGTGTCATGCAAGAGGTGGGTGCTCTAATTTGAGGACAAACTGTTTAGTCATTCAAATAAAACTTTTGCGGTGGCTTACACCCGTAAAGAAACTATCGAGTGTTTTATTCGGTGTTTATTTCAGTGAAATACACAGCACGTAGTAGAAGATACTGATAATAGATTGATGGTTGTTTAGTTGGTTGGAAGAAGAACCTAATTTTTAAATTGTAATCTGTACTTATGTCAGGGCTGTCATTTTTTTCCGCCGGAGTGTATGATAGTTGTGTCCCGCCTCGTAACATACTTTGAGCCAGTCTATTAAGCTAGGTGTTACATATACGAAAGCAGACAGACCTTAGTGGACATTTTGTTACAATGTGTCTGATTGTTTGTCGTTCCGTCACAGCTTGGTGAAGATGAAACACCCCACTTATGCAGTGTATCTGGTCATACGCCGGAGTTGGATAGTATGCTGTTGAGTCGCACCAGCACGTTTCGGGGTTAGTTAAAGCTAGCTAGAGGTGCCGTAGGGTCCACAATTTTACGCGATCCAAAATCAACTTCCTTCAAAGTTACTCTAACCAAAACCCATGCCAAAAATCATCTCTTCTTTCTTTTTTTTTTTTGATTCCAACGACGGGATTTCACGATTACATTTCCACCATTTTGAGACGGTTACTCGACACTCGTAATCGCAGACCGCTCCCAGGTGATGGGAACTGCAAACTGAAACGGCTACACGATACTTAGTCACTGACCGCTCCAAGGTTCTTTGGGTATGGGTTATAAATCTGAAGGGTGCCGTATTATCTTGTAAGATGTCAATTTGGTGTTCAAATGGAAACATCAAATGTCAGTCTTCGTCATGCTTGGATACAGACGTCGTTCTCTAAAGTATGTATTTACAACAGATCAAGGTCGTCGTTCAAAATATTTTCGTTTACTGCCATATTTTGGTATTGGATGGCTATAGCTTGGTGGTATGTCGTAGATATACAGGTTGAACAGGGTTGGTTCCAATACTGATCCTTGTGGTAGTCCATTGTTAAGTTTGTTCACTTGACTGTTAGCATCATTCAGGAAGACTTAGTACTTCCGGTTTAACAGCATATGTTGCGACAGTTTATAATCCTTAGGAACTAATGGACTAGGTCGTGTCTCCATACCGTGTCATAAGCTGCTGTAATATCGATAGACGCTACTGATGTTTTGAGCATTTTTTCAAATCCAGCCTTGATGTGTGTCGTTTAGGTCAGTACCTGATCGGTACAGCTGAGACCAGTTCGAAAGCCTGCTTGTTCAATGGAAACGTGTTCATTTATGGTTTGACTGATTCTATTAAAAAAATAAATCGTTCTAGTGGCTTGTAATATGAACTCAGAAGGGCAATGGGGTGGTAGATTTCGGGTTTATTTGCCGGTTTTCATGGTCTTAGGAAAGCAATTATTTTTGTTTCCTTGAATGATTTTAGAAGTTCGTTAGTTTTTAATATTTTCGAGAATAATGACGCCAGCCATGGACGGGTATTGGACCCAGCTTACTTCAGGAATTTTGGATATATATTATCGAAACCAGGTGCTTTACTTATCTTCACAGGAGCCAAGGCTGCTACTAATTCATCGGTTGTGATTGGGTTGGAATACTGAGATGTAGATGAAGGTGCCCAACAACCTAGCTTTAACCTCTTTAGATCTTGTTTGATTTTAAGCGTGTGCTGTTTGTCTGATGTAGTTCGAGACATTTTTGGAATATGGTTGGCAATATCGTTGGGGTTTATTGGTGATTTTCCCATGCTGGCTATATTTCCGCCTCCACTTTTTCTCAGCAGATTACATGCTTTTCGGCTTGAGTGAGTAAAATTAAGCCTTGGACTTTTGTCAAGTGATCTAAGTAGTTCATCCATAATTCCAGAATTACCAACTTCCTTAAATTCTCTGTACAATTGAGTGCTCTCTGCGCTCCATCCAGGGATATATTCTGTCCTGTATCCGCGTGGTATGTGGTTTTTAGAAATATATTTTAGCAGTCCAGAAAAGCGTTCATAGTTGGATATCTTAGGCGGGATAAAAAGGACACAGCTGTCTAATTACTTGGAGGGCTATTTCCAAGCAGCTTTGTTGAAGTTCCAGCGGGGTCTAGGTGCGGAATTGATGAATGAAGCTGCATGCTGATTGAAATTGTTACTGGCCAGTGTTGACTATGCAGGAAAACTGACAGAATGGTTCTGGATGCTGGAAGTCGACGGTTTTCAAAGTTTTCATGTCAGGATTGTGGTTGCAATGCTATCTTCTGGAGTGGAATGTCCCTCGATCCTTAGCATCGAAGATTAGATGCATATTGTTGGAATTCGCCCAGTCAGCTAGTGCTTCACCGCTTCTGTCGTTCACTGTACATTTCCAGGAGGTTATGACGGCTGCTAAAATGGTCAATGTACACAGTGGATTGGTTATGTGTGTGCAGAATATTTCTCATCCATAGTGCAGCTTGTGATTTGTAGATGTTAACAATATTTAGACCAACACGTTGATGGGGACCATATGGACGTTATCTTCAGAGTTCTCATCCATCAGGTGAACATTAGACAAATTATTCCGGACGAATGTGACTGTCCCATAGATAAGGTGGTATGTTGCGCCGATCAGAGAGTAGCCTTGGATGTTACCTCGAGATTTAAGACTGAGGTATGTTTGCAGCGTGTATCTCTCGTAGGACAGCTAAGTCGATATCGTGGTCTTAGACAGATATTCGCTTTTTGATTTGCTGTTGACTTCGATGTTTAATTGACATATGCAGACTGTTGGTCAGATATCCCTCGTTAATTGGTTCTTAGAAGTACCGGTGGGTTGAATGGATTTATTGTTTCGTGTGCAATCAATTTTTTTACTTTTCATTTTCTGTTTCTCTTGTTACTGGTTGCCAGGAGAATCGTTAACGTTTTCATGTTTGGCATCCTCGTGCACTATTTAACGCTATCCTGGTTGCACTACGTGGAGGCTGTGCAGTCTGCAACCAGTTTTAAGTGCTTGCGAAAATTAAAACAAAAAAGGATTTCCTTGTAGAAAGATGGATTCATTAATCTGTTGGATTGCCTGAGGCCGAGAATCTCGATGGTATAGGCGGACTTGGTCCTCCCAATTGCTAATCAAAGCTGCGGCAACTACCTCCAAGAAATTTTAATATAAAAAAAATATATTTAATATAGTTTGTTGAACAAAATATCTCACAAACCAAGGCGAATGCGATGTTCACCCCCCTCTAGCTCCCAAAGTATTGAATCTGAAAAGCCGTTTATGACAAAAAAAAAAGGTCGGAAAGTGTGGAATTAAAAATCACGCTACCATATCTTGCCACTGTTAAACCTGTATTTGATGATTTTAGAACAAACTTATTTACTTGCCTTAATTAGCTCGAGATACAAATTTCATCAAAATCCATTAAAATGTTCCCGAGTCAAATGTGCGAGAAAAATTATTCGACGATTTTTAGCCTCATCCCCATATCTTACCCCCACTTCATCCGATTATGATCATTTTCAGGTGGGACAACTACCTTATCATTGTCAGCTTACGAGCCTAGCTTCATCAGAATCTGTTAAGACGTTTTTGAGTTAGGCGGCCAATGAATATGATTCAAATATTTATACCTTGCCTCGCACATTTTACTCCCACATCATCCGATTTGGACGATTTATTGACGAGACTACATACCTGAGAGTCTCCCTTCCAACTTCCAAATCAACGTAGTATGTTCCAGATGGAAATAATTGCTATTAAGGAAACCTTATCCTGGCTAAAGAAATACGTCATGTCAACGACAGATATACACATGTGTCTCATATAGATGGCAAAGGAGTTTAATATTCACCTTTGCTGGGTGTGTAGCAGACTTGGCAGCACCGATAACGCTGAATTCCGCATCGGGAAATTTATCCGTCAAGTTGTTTTCCCTGCGAACACTTCCTAGAATTTTAAGATAACTGTAAATGCACTTCCTTGCATTTAAATATTTTTCATTTCGATTTCGATTGTCGGAAGGCATAGTCCAGTGCATATTTTACTTTGCTTCGCATTTGTTTTTTTTGGTATTATTGTCTGTACCGTAATTAAAGTAATTTAATTTAATAAAGATAAAGTAATATACATGTGTTAAATGTATAAAAGGTGTTTTAAGTTTAATTGGTTGGGTATCTGCCAGCACCCAATGGGCAAATGCACAGCAGGTGAAAGGACATAGGGATATCACAGGGAACTGTAAGGCTGATTAACTCACCAGATATGGAACTACCATACGCATCCTGCCGATCGCTACGAGTAAATATAACCTCAAATTAAAGTTGGATGCAATCGAAAGAACCAATCTTAGGTGGACGCGTGTTGCAACTTGTCTAGTCATAAAACAGATTTGGAATAAGTTGGACCTGAAATGCTCTAAGATTCTGATTTCTCTCAACAGACTGCATATCGGCGCCATAATAGGTGTCATTAATGGCCACTATCTATTTGGCAAGCATGCCACATGGCTTGGCGTTTACTCAAATGAGGAGGAAACTATTCTTCACTTCATTTGTACATGTTCAGCTCTCTCCCATAAAAGAAAACTTCACTTAGGAGCTTTTCAATGACTTAGGCGATTTTACAAATATAGATATCAGAGGCCTCCTTTGCTTCATAAGAGGCTCCAAATGGTTCGATTAAATAGGCAAGAGGAGTGCCTCATAATCTATGTGGTATCACAAAGGACCTATCACTGGTCTATGTGTGTTTTGGCGTTTTTAGCTGGCAGCCACTTCAACCTAACCTAACCTTCATACCTGACAAAGATGCAAATCAAATTACTTTAGTGGTTCTTGAGCGTGAATAACGTAAATTTTAGCCTGGAAAGCACTATGATACGTAGAGCGAGTCATGTGCCCTTTTTAGGGTTTATCCTACCGCAGATTTCAATGACTTTAGTTTAAGCCTGGAAAGCACTGACACCCAGTGTTGAGTCCAAAACTGACTGAACCGCCAAGAAACCACACGAGACTTCTTGCGCACAGTCAGGGACGCTGCAAAATATTGGCGTTTTTCGGGAATTGAGATGTTCCATAACCCAGATTCTCCTGAAACTTTTTTTCTTTTTAAATAGATGAAGTCGATATATCTATCTAATATTGGTCTAAATTACATATCAAAAATAAGAAAAAAAATTAGACCTTTAGTTTTCGAACCATGGAGTTGAAAGTAAAAAAACATTTTTTTATCACAATTTTCTTTAATGTGATATGTTTTAAAGCATCGTACATGAAGTCCAACGTTACATTTCTCGCATCGAGTTGGTGACTTTAGATGGCATAACCTGCAGCGCATTCGATTTTCTTGTTCTACAACGTAATGATCTATGTGGTCGAATCTTGCGTTCACATTTTCCAACACAGATGGACGTGAAAGACCTCTTTTCTTAGGCTGGCGATTAGACTCTAGTAACGATAGAGCAATTCTTCGTCGAAAGGGAAGTAGACGCATATTACCGAAACTTTGCTTTTGTAACTGCCAACAATTGTTGAAGGTTACATCGAGAAGATACGATATGAGCGGATTATACCACTTTTTTCCTCTATTAGGTGTTGGGTATTACGATATGTTTTGATCAGCGCAGTCCACCCCGCCAATACTTTCGTTGTAATGGCTTATAAGTCTGGGTTGCTCCACCAATTTCAATTTTTGTTCGACTCTGGAAAAAAGTTTCACGAATTTCATTGGGTGAACGCTTTCTGAGTTTGAGGCCAAATTGTAACCAAATTGTTGTTGTTTCGTTTACAAATCAAAATTCCTTTTTCTTCGCAGACCGAATAATCATATGTTTCCCTTTGTATTTTCTTCAGCATTTTGTCATTTTCAAGGGGACAGTTTTTTATTCGGTTGCTCCGTATTGTTCCTGGAAAAAAATGTGGATAGCAACTGAGTATATGTTACAACAATCTCATTTTACCTGTTGCATTGATGCCTCTTTCTTTCAACTCTGACAGCAGATCCAGCGATGTAAAACAAATTGTCGAAGTAGACATGGTAAGACATTTGCAAACCACGACTCTGCAACACATCGCAAAAATCCAGCACCACTCGCGCACCAATTCCCATGTCTTTGTAATTTTGGCTTGTATCTGCTCCTTGGTAAGGATCAACCCATAAGGCATACCCGTACGCTGTTGCTCCAACCCACACTATATATCCCCAACTAATAGGTTTGCACCGAATGAATTGCTTCGTGGAGTGGCGGCCATAATATGGAACCATGGATTCATCAATGCAATATTTTCTTCCACTGGAGCAAATTCCAAAAATGTTTTATTCAAGTAGTCGAATAATGGCCGAATTTTGCCGAACTTATCACTTTGGTTAAGATTATGGTTATCGCAAAACTGAAGACTGGACATTATAGCATTGAAGCGATCTCTTGAACGGCTGGAAGATACTAATTCACACCCGGCATCTCTCCCAATACATACTTTTTTGAGGAAACACGTTATATCCACTTAGCAAGAGTATTCAAATCTTTTTTCGTCCAAGTTAATTTCTTTTTTGAATCCATTTTTCTTTTCTTGGGAACCATGGCAGACAATGGGATGTCGTCATCAAAATTAAAACCATCATCATATGCAACTGCAGCACCAGCAAGTAGTTGACTGCGTGGTAAGTTGGATATGCCCACTTCATTTTCTTCTCCTGCATCTTCATCCGTCAATTCTCCACATGCATTATTTGGCCGTAGCAAGGTTATTGTGGCCGGTGCTGAATTCCATTCTTCTTCTTCCAATACAGCTAGGATTTTATCAAAATTTACGTATCTACAAAACGAAGCAGACATGAATTCTAATCTCCTACTGTCCCATATATGGGACACCAATAAGAAAACCTCCATTTTGCAAAACCCATGAAGAATTTCATAAATCTTACAAAGGCAATAAAGAACATGACATTCTAACATTGAATTGTCCAAATAATATTTATAACATTTTTATTAAAATTATGTCAAAATTGCCTTCTTAATGATATTGTTTTACCAGTTCACTTCACTTCACTCAGGTGTCCCGCATATGGGACAGTAGGAGAATCTGGGATAAGATTGCAGAATTCTTATTAAAACTTGTAAGGGCGGGAACCCAACAATAACTTCTATTACTGTGTAGGTTAGGTATGCATAACACATGTTATACAAAGACAGGCAATTCTTTCAAGCTTCTCAAGCTCAAATGGGCGTCGTGGCCAAGTGTTTAAGTACATGATCCCTGAGCGGGAGACTCAAGGTTTGTGTTTACCGAATATACCGAATATACTGAATATACGGAATGTATCTAACTACCTAGAACTTTTGCCTTAAATTTAACGAAGAAACGAATCCCATTATCCCATTTCCGTTGTCATACCTACCTTCTTACTTATATCCCAGTTCCACAGTTTAATTTGTGGCTGAGTTGTATTATCATCAATCAAAGGTGAATACAATTTCGTGCATATATTCGTACATCACTTCGTGGGTTTATACTTGTGCTCCAACGATACCAATCAGCATACCAACAGTATATGCATTTGTATACTCGTACATTAATTAATTATTCCAAGCACACCATACTTCTCCACATGGTTTACCCCATTACTAGTATCTATTATATTATTGCAGCTAAATTATATGGATTACTCGTATCTACTTCTTATAATCTCAATGTCATATGTTCCACAGGCTTAGCACACGCCAACCTCAACACTATTGTTACGCCCACTGGCGCCATTTCTACTCACTTAATGCGAGGACGTAAAACATGCTCGCGAAGATTAATCATTCATAATCGATGTGGCGCTATACAAACTGTCATGCAAAGTTTCGTTAGAATTGTTCCCACCTGAGAGAACCGAAACGTAAATAAGATTGAAACGAAACATATTTAACTATAATGATGAAAAAAAAAAAACTGCTAATGGCAACAACTTTTGAAAAATTACCCACGGAAGTTTTAATAGCATTTTGGCTGAGGAGAAAACTTTAGCGAAACTGTTCGTGGCAAATGCGCTCAACAAGACAACTTAAAGTTGCACTCGTAAACTTGGAACTTATCACCGCAAGCTCAGACCGGGAATTACTTTCCCATTATAAACCAATAGGGAAAAGGATGTGTAAAATAAATCATAAATTTAACTACGATAGTTGGTACTTTTTTTTGATGTCAGATGGAGGTTTTTTTCAGTTGCGGCCCTGCAAGGTGGTACGATTAGTAATGCTATGGATTGAAGTGATTACATGATTGCTCAGTAAAAAAAAAATGCCCAACTGTACGTACTATGTAAAGGTTGTCCCAAAATTCAAGCAAAATTTGAATTTTGCACTATTTGTGCGGTAAAGTGTTGCCAATGAAAAAAGAAAAAAGACAGAGTGACAGATGACACTTCAGGATAATTCAAAATGGAGTGCTACACGATAGAACAACGCGTTTTCATTGTTGAGCAATATTTTAAAAATAAAGACGGTTTGGCAGCTACAGTTCGCAATTTTCGTACAAAATATGGTCGAAATAGTGATCTAAATTCATCAGCTGTGAAGAGATTTATTCAAAAATTCAGGGAGACTGAATCACTTAGATACTCTGGCCGTCCTTCAACACAAAACATGGAAGCAGTTCGTGAGAGTGTTGTTGAGAGTCCAATTTGGCACCGTTTTCAAGAATTGGACATTTCGAGAAGTTCTCTACAGCGTTTTCTCACAAAAGGTTTGCATCTTCAAGCATACAAGGTGCAATTGACTCAAAAAACTGAAGCCTACTGACCACGCACAGCGAAGAGAGTTCGTTGAATAGATTATGAAACAACAACAAGTGGATGAAGATTTTTCAAACAAAATCATCTTCAGCGATGAGGCTCATTTTCATCTTAATGGCTTTGTTAATCATCAAATTTGTCGAATTTGAGGTTCAGAAATCCGTGTTCTTGAGAAACAAATGCATGCACAATGTGTCACTGTTTGGTGCGGCTTTTAGGCTGGAAGCATCATCGGACCATTCTTCTTTGAAAATGCGGCTGGTCAGGAAATAACAGTTAATGGTGCTCGATATCGCAACATGCTAATCCACTTTTTTGTACCTAAATTAGAAGATATGGATATGGACGGAATATGGTTTCAACAAGACGGTGTCACATGCCATACAGCCCGAGAAATAATTCAATTACTGCATGAGTCATTTCCTGGTCGTGTAATCTCGACTTTTTTTCTTTTGGGTTTTTTGACGTCTACGGTTTATTTCAACAAGCCTATGACCACTAACAATTTTTAGAAATGCAGTAGTTAATTATGTGCAATTTTGCTATGCCTTTTTTCTTGCACAATAGCTTCTGCAAAAATAAATCCTATAAATTTGCACTTATCTGTATTTGGTATCTGCAACTACTACTCGTATGTTAGCACATCATCTAAACAGTCACTTCCTGGGCTCTCATCGCGTAAGACGACGATCGTCTGACGACGTCGTTTGGTCGACTGTATTGCTTCGTGTAACACTAAAATAGTTGAATCGTTTGGACGACGTCGTTTTGGACGATTCACTAATGCTTCGAACTGTCAAATACCGACGATTGAACGATTGCTATTTTAAAATCGTTTTAAACTTCGTGGTTGATTGTTTAGTTTTGTTGATTACATTTTAAATAAAAATCATAAAAATAGTAGCAAATACAAAAAAAAGTGTTGTTTTTCGATGACGAAGAAAGTGAAAATTCGGTCGGACTATTGCGAATGCGAAGGACGTTTAGAGATGCATCGAATCCTCTTTCACTTCCAACGAAAAAGGAGAAATATTATAAACTATTTTAAACAATAAACTTGCTGAATCCGATTTTGCATTTTAGTTTTATTCAACGTTTTCGCTTATCAAAAGCGGTGTTTTTACTAGTGTTGGAAACAGTTAACCCAAGGTGGTTACAACTGGTAACGACTTTGGTATTTCTGTTGCACAAAGTAACCTTTCAGAGATAGTTTGCGAGACCATAAAAACCTTGGAACTAAAGCTCTATCCAATCTGGATTACATGGGATATGGACAACGAAATACGAAAAGAAGAGATAAAGCAGTGGTTTTATCAGAAATATGCAATCCCAGGAACTAAGTATATCCATATTTTCGGTTCTTCGAATTATACTAGTGATTTTATCTCCATAGTTATTGGATGCGTAGATGGTACCCACCTATATTTTCAAAGACCGCGAGAAAATGGGGACATTCTCTTCAATAGAAAGGGAAGACACATCTTAAATTTGAACAGTGACAGCATAAATGCCATTTTCGATATGACATTTAATGTGTTTAGTAGTTCTCAAACTGTTTCTCAAACTGTCAACAGTTTAAACGATGGACGACACGATGGGACGATGCGATTGTGATGTTACACGAAGCAAACTTTTGACGACGTCGTTTAATACAATACAAGCGTTTGGACGATGATCGTCTTAAAAGTTACGCGATGAGAGCCCTGGTAAATTCCACCGAAGTATGTGTGTATTTTAAATCAAGCATAATTTTAGAAAATATTTTTGTAACAAAAAGGATACCTAAGGTACTACGTACCGATATATTATGTTGCTTTGTAAAGTGTGGCCTATCTGTTGGTTTCTTTTTAAAATTGCTATATAAAAATGGTTTGTTTAATATTTTTCAACTTTTTTAACTTTATTGAAGAGAGTACACATTCTGATTATTTACGGAAAATAATTTCAATTAAATGGCACGCGGCTGTCTTGGCACAAGCCCATAATGTCAGCCAAATTTTGCAGTATATTTTCGATGTTTCGGGGCTCTATTTCACGAATAGCTCTACCAATATTGTTATTCACTGATTTGAATTACTTCTGGGTTGTCAGCATAATATCGGTCTTTAACGGCACTCTACAAAAAAAAAAGTCCAACGTCGTCAAATCGCATCTCCGCGGAGGCCAAATAACATCACCAAAACGTCTGATTACACGATTATTGAAGTTAGAGCGCAAAAGATCGATTGTTTAACGGCTTCAATGGCATGTAGCGCTCTCTTACTGGAATCAGAGATTGTACAAGTTCATTTCCTCAGTTTTTGGATAAAAAAAAAAATTATCATGCCTCTAGCTTAGATGGATGACCGCTTGGAACACCGCGTGTTGTTGGCAATAGGCATCGCAATGGATCTACATTGATCTAAGTGTGGCGTATTAGGTCTTTCAACCTCTACGTTAACCCATCAAAACCTAACCTAAACCTATCATGCCTCTGTAGTGCTCTCCATTGACCGTAATGTCTTCATGTTCGAAGAAAAATGTGCCAAATATGTCACCATTCCGCATGCGCTACCAAACAGTCACACGATGAGGATGCATTCGCTTCTCTACGACTTCGTGTAGATTTCCAAACCCCAAATATGGCAGTTTTGCTTGTTTATGTTTATGCACCTCATCTGAAAAAATGATTTTTTTTTAGCTAAACCGACGTCCATTTCGAGCTGCTTTAAAGTCCAAACAGAGAAGCGATAACGAAGGTATTGCTTCAATTCCTGAGTATGTTGGACCTTGTAAGGGAATAATCCGAGGTCTTTATGCATAACTTTCCTCAGGCTAGTGCAACTAAAGTTCAGTTGCTGAGATCTGTAGAGTGTTGAGGTTCTCTATAAGGTTCTGATAACTTGTGTTATCAATTATCATGCCAATCTCACGAACTTTCTTCATAAACTTACGCACGGATGGTGCATTATTCCGACTGTTTCAGCAACACAGTACTCACTTTGGAAATAAGTTTTCAATATTACCTAATGCTGTTCGAGCGTAAATCGATTCATTTCCGTGAGATATGATACTGTGTTCCTGTCAATTTGTTGACTGCGAAAGAGCTGTCAGTGTCAAAATAATACTCGTATGTAATTTAAAACCAGTAAATGGACCACCCGTTATTTCTGCAAAACATTTTCTGTTATAAAATTATTTGAAGGTTTCAAGTTAACTTTCTTGTTTTAGAAAAAAAAGAGAAAGTGCACGAATATTTGACGTAATGCTGAAAATTGAAAGTGAGTCTATGTTTTAGGGAGGATTTGTAATATTATGCGGAAGTTATTTCATCTTGATCTACTGCAAAACCAAATGTGAATAGAAACCACAATTACAAATCTACCGGACTATCGAAACTTCCTCTTGATTTTCAATAAAATGTATTTTAAATCTGCCTGAAAACCACATACCAAATCAAAAGTCAATCATTTTCCAAATCAAAAAATTCTCAGAAATTATAGTCAAAGCAAATCCTTCCATCAGATATGGAAACATGAAATTATGTACATATGTCTGTCTGACAACTTCACCATTCAATCATCTTCCGTAGGTAAAGTGAGTACCTACGCATTCTAATACAATATTACTTCTGTAATCAAAAATCATGTTGATGACTTGTTCAACAGAACCAGAGTCAATACATATTGCGGTTGCGAATATCAAAGTTTCGCCTAACACCAACACAAGTGAAATTGACATATACTCGTAGAAACAATTTCCACAGACTTATCAAACATTTCTGGGAAATTCAAAGCAAACTTACGAGTACTGTCCAGTGGTTAGGACTTATTGAGTATGTATTCTCTCCTATCCATTGACAATGAGTAGATCACAACTAGATTCAGTTAGCAATACCACAAATTGAGAATAGTAAGTTACTCTGTGAAGAGTTAAGCTGAATATAATCAGGTCACCGTTTTTTCTGCAAGCGTTAAGGTCACTAATCCCTCGCCATGACATATACTCGTACTCGTATCCTCTACGATTTTAAAGCGTGTAATTTCCATAGCTGTGGCTGTAAAAAGTCAAAAAGTGACCGGTTCGCAGACAAACTGTGTTCGTTCTGTATAAGGCTTTACACGTACGGGTATTTCGAAATCAGAATCGTAGCCAGATTTCCTACTATAAGAACTCATAAATCAAAATACCAAGCCAGAGGAATTGAAATTAAAAAGTAAAAGAAAAATATATTGCAGGACCCAGTCTTGGTTGTTATGCATACACTTCTCCGAAACTGTCTAAAAGTTATCAGTCTTCATTTCGGCTCACAGGCTCTGACATTTCCGCCTGATGAATTACAAAAAAAAATATATTTCCGCTGAAATTTTTATATATTTTTCTCGGAGATTTTATTATATAGCAGGCAGAAGAAGAATGATGCTGACATTTTTATGAAAAGCAAGGAAGAAAGAAATGAAATTCAAAGTTTTTAATTTTCCAGCAGATACTCGTATACGAGTAAAGTAGAAAAATCTATTTTCATTGTAAAAGTAGGCAGTAAAATGGACATTTTCCTTTGATGTACGTAGACAGAGGTGTCTTGCTGAGTGCGTTGGTCTTTAAATTGGGAATGGTGTATATTTATGAGAACAATATTGATTACTTTGACGGATATGACACACGTGTTTGCAAATGCTGAGCCATGATATCCTCGTGCAGAACAGAGAATTGAAAGTGGTCACGCGTAGGAACTTGTGATCCTAACAATCTGCTATGATTGTGATAAATAACCTTAAACTGGGACATTAAATTATTTTTGAGGCATTGGAAGGGAATTAGTGTTTTACGCTTGTTTTGTTTTTTATTTGAATATTTTCGATAAAACAAAACAAAATCAGGTCATTAACGATGACCGAATTCACGGCGACACTCAAGGCTGTCCCAAAATTCACGCAAGAAGTAGTTTTGATAGAAAACACAGACTTTTAATTAAAAATTGTAAATGTTTTATTGATTCATAAAATATACAGTATAGGGTTATGTATGGAATAGCATATCGGGTAAATGGCCCCCACGGCTTTGCTGGCACATGCGCACTTTTTTGTCAAAATTTTTCATGACCGTTTTGCATAAATGTGGCTGAATTTTATTGATATAGCGCTCAATTTGCTCTTTCAAGACGTGAGTGGTCGTGGGCTTGTAGGCATAAGTCGCAGACTTCCAAAAACCTCAAAGAAAAAAATTCAACGGCCTTAAATCGCATGATCTAGGCGGCCAATTCTGATCACCAAAACGGGACATTACACGACTCATGCATTGAATTTTTTTCTCGGGCTATATGGCACGAGGCACCGTCTTGTTGAAACCACATATCATCCATATCCATATCTTGCAATTTAGGTACAAAAAACTTGATTATCATGTCGCAAAAGCGAGCACCATTAACTGTCATTGCCTGACCAGCCGCATTTTCAAAGAAGAATGGTCCGATGATGTCTCCAGTCTAAAATCCGCACCAAACAGTGACATATTGTGCATGCATTTGTTTCTCAAGAACACTGATTTCTGAACCTCAAATTCGACAAATTTGATGATTAAGAAAGCCATTAAGATGAAAATGAGTCTCATCGCTGAAGACGATTTTGTTTCAAAAATCTTCATCCACTTGTTGTTCCATAATCCACGCAACGAACTCTCTTCTCTGTGCATAGTCAGTAGGCTTTAGTTTTTGAGTCAATTGTACGTTGTAGGGAGACCTATTAAATGTCCAAAATTAAAATCCCCAAACTAACAAATACCCAACTTTCGAAAAATGTACAAACAGAAAATTCCCAAGCACAAAATCCCCAAACACAAAAATTCCATTTTATGTCCACAGACCATTGGTTGTTAATGACAGTAGCGTAGGCAATTTGCCGTTCATTGCTTCATAGAGATATTGACTGATAAGAAAAAAATGTATAAAACTTAAAATACAAAAAAAAAAATAAAAAATAGTGAAAATTATGCAGCTGTGTCTCTTCACGTCCTCGTGTTGGTCCCGCACAACCCAAAGTATGAAACCTAAAAAGACATTTCACTTGTACTTCGAAGACACAAGAGAAAATCCAGGTAATCTTGAATTCACCAAGCACCAACGTTTTTATTTTATTTGACAGGCTCGAACTATAGAGGATTTTGTGTTTTGGGGATTTTGTGTTTGGGGTTTTTGATTTGTGAATTTTAATATGTGGTTTTTAGTTTGGGGATTTTCGGACTAGAAATTATGGCACCAACCCCACCTTATATGCATGAAAGTGCAAATCTTTCGTGAGAATACGCTTTCCTGAGCTTCTCAAAATGCCCAGTACTTGAAAACGGTGCCGAATTGATATTTCTGGACTCTCAACAACACTCTCACGAACTGCTTCGATGTTTTGTGTTGAAGGACGGCCAGACTGTCCAAGATCATTAATTGATCCAGTCTCCCTGAATTTTTGAATTAATCTCTTTCCAGCTGATGAAGTTAAATCATTATGCCGACCATATTTTGTACGAAAATTGCAAACTGTTGCTGCCAAACCTTCATTATTTTTAAAATATTGCTCAACAATGAAATCGCGTTGTTCTTCCATGTAGGACTCCATTTTTAATAACCCTGTACTGTCAGTGGCCTTATTTTTCATTGGCAACACTTTAATACACACATGGCGCAAAATTCAAAGCTTGCATGAATTTTGGGACGCCCTTTAGAACAAAAACGAGCAATTCTGGATCACCAATTCGATTTTGAAAGTAAACATTCTACGTACAATCGATCAAGTACGCAGATTTTATACTTGTTATACACGCGAGACATACCGCAATTGGAAGACACCATTATAGCTACATTTATGAACGACATAGCGACATTGGCAATGGGCAACGTGGTCGAGGAAGCTACCGAAAAGTTGCAAAAAGCTGTAGATATGCTCCATATTAGAATATCGTACTCAACGAGGCCAAATCTACTCATGTAAATTTGAAATGTAAAAAATCCAAATCGAAATTAACTCGATGAAATTCCCGTAGGCAAACGTGGCAAAATACCTAAGAATGACACTTGACGTGAAATTAAAATATGTGTGCCTCATCAAAAACAAAAAAATTGGAATCAAAGAGCTCGATATACAGAACAAGCTGCTTCTGTACAAGCAAGTCCTAGGAGTAAAACCCGTGTGGACGTATGGTGTACAACTATGGCAGTGTCTCGCAAGCTGTGTGGAAGAGGATTCTTGGTAGATATGGAGAAGATTCATTGCACAAAATGGAGTGGTAACGGAAGAATAAGTCTCCAGAAGGATCACAGTGCAAAAGTAGTATATAGGGTGACCGGATAAGAACGATAGGAAAATAAATTTAAATAAAACAACAACGGTGTGAGATATTAAATTAATTCTGACTTTATTTTGAAGCTACATTCATGCCATCATTTAAATGGCCACCTTCGTTAGCAGTGCTTAAAGCTGTCGGTTCAATTTTTGATGGCTCGGTTCAATATGTGTGGCGTTATTCGGGCAATAGCATCTGAAATGTTGGCCTCGAGCTCGTCCAAAGGGGTTGGCTTGTTAGCGTAGACTAAGGACTTGAGGTAGCTCCAGAGAAAATAATCGAAGGGTGTCAAGTCGCATAATCACGGCGGCCAATTGATGAACACTAGCCGTGAGATGACCCCGTCGCCAAATTTCTAATTCGCCATGTAGCGCCGTCCTGTTAGAACCACAGTCCGAATATATCGATATTGTCGGGCTCTGGCCACAGAAAGTCGGTTAACATCGATCTATACCGAGGATCATTGACGATCTATACCCTTCCTCAGTCCGATGATGCCGCCGTGCCATAAACCGCACCAAATAGTCAATCTTTGTAAATACATTGATGCTTGGTCGAATACTTGTGGATTGTGGTTGCTCCAATAACGGGAATTTTACTTGTTGACATAGTCGCTGAGCCAAAAATGGACCTCGTCCGAGAAGTTGATGTTTTGGCCAAAATCCCGATCTCCGGCCAACATTTCCAGCACCCAATTAGCGAACTCACGGCATTGTCTATGGTCGTTCAGCTTCAATTCTTGCGTCAGCACAATCTTATACGGATGTAGGCCCAAATTCAACTGCAAAATAAGCCTGATTGACTCTCTGGCGATGCCCAATTCAGCTGATCGGCGCCGAATCGACATTTCTGGGTCTTCTTCGATATTGGCCGTTATGGCGGCTATGTTTTCTTCACTTCGCACCGATCTCTGCCTGGTTGGTGGCTTAAGGTCCAAAAGAGTGTACTCATGCTCTAACTTTTCCACGGTGCAATGAATTACCTGCGCACTGAAGCCATGATGACGACCGACCTCACGACGAAATTCACGTTGCGTATTTACGACTGAGCCGAAATTTCGATAATATTTTTAAATAATCTCCACACGTTCAAGGAAGCGTCAAACGAATGATGAAGATTTTGACATCTGGATGTCATTGGTGACTGTGACAGCTGCTGAAACATAACAATTGGAAAACTGTCATTGCTGTCTGGTCACCGTTTACAATGCTGAAGAGGTGTCCTCATGAAAGCACTTTCAGAAACTTTTCGCACTAGATAATTTCAAGCTATTGAGTATTCTTAGATCAGAAATAATATGTACCTAGCATATTATGTTTGAAGCTTATGACGCAAATATCATTTAGACAACGTTTCATCTAAGCATTATATACAACGGATGGGATGCCAATCTTCAAGAACTTTCATATTTTTAGGTACCTCTTTTAGGTCCTATACTACTTCAAGTTGGAAGCCTATTCTAGATTACAGAATAAGTAATTGGACTACTGAAAAGATGATAGGTGTTGGTGACACTGAATATTTTGAAAGGTCATTTACACCATATTTAATCTAAAGATTGTCCTACTTCGATAACTAGACTGCTGCTCTCATTTGTTTTAGCCTTTATCTTGGAAAAGTTTTCCCAATATATTGCCTCACACTTGTTTTGTTTTCTCCGAATCAGTCCCACCAATCAGTTGATTCTCATTAATTTGCCAGGCAGTCCCCCTGTCAAACATTACTTCACCCAATCAAGGGTTCGTAAGTGAATCTCACTCTCTACTAGACGTCTTTTCCTTATCACGACCAAAGATAGTTCAGTGTCAACAATTATTAGCAGGAAATCAAGTCATTGTTTTCACTAGTACCGCACGTGGTCCATACAAACATTGGCGTTTCATAAATCAGGCCCACACAGCATTGATGAGGTAGCTAAATTGAGAAAAAAGAGAAAAAAACAATATAAACACAGTACACAGTATCTGCCGCCTTTACATACGTACGCCCACTTCCAATTAGTAATCCTATTACGCCCGAGTGAGTCCTAAATCAAGGTGTAGATAGTCCTAGGGGCAAAGTGATGTTCCAAGGAAAAACCATTACATGGGAAGCTCATAACACCCAGACGGGTGTGTTTCCTTTGTGCACACTGCACAGGATATACTCGTGTGTACGGATATCTAGGAACTTCCTTACGCTTTTTATCTAATTTATTTTTGGAAAATGGGCTTTCTCCTTGTAAGTGTGTGTGTGTGTGTGTGTGTGAAGGGTCAGTCAGCAGTAAATCATTTGTTAGTCAGAACCACACCAGACCCAGGGATGGACAGACGAGAAAACACTTCCTTAATAGAATCACTGTACGGGTCGGTGTTCTAACAGTAGGTATATAGTATCTACTTTAATCTACCGACTAGAACAAGTTGGAGATGCGGTCGTTATCTCCATCTCCCTGGACTCCAAGTTCGACCTTGGCCATAAATCCACACACTTTCACATCGATGGGCAGTAGGAGCGTCCGTCATTTTTTCGAGGGAGGAGAATGAATTTCCTTCTTTCTTTTTTTCGGCGGAGGCGTACAGACTCGGACGTATTGCTCTTTTTTTTTATATCGAAGGACATTAAACCACCATCGGTGTAGGGGTGCGCCTAGGGAGTAACCGAAGAACCATGTAGCGATTGGTGAAATTAAATTGTTTATATGCTTCGGCTGGTGCTGAATTCAGCACTTGGACTTTTCAATTTAATTGGAATTTATTTGGTCGATTTTATGGACTCGGATGATGATACTAATGTGGGAATGGTGTAGTGTAGTGTAATGGACGTCGTACCCTCGCATGCTCAACATTCACCGACAAATGGTGAGGATAATCGTTTTGGGTATGCTTTTGCTTTTTTTTTCCTGCTTTTTAGTGGTTCAGACTTGGCATTGTTCTCTTATGGTTTTGTCGAGTTCAAGGTAACGACTGAAATTGGGTTGTATGTGAAATATTAAGTCGTTCATATCAAGGGGAGTGTATGATTGCGGGTATGTGGAAGCAAATTCAAGGATGCTGCAATAGTTACAGATGAAAAGGTCGATAATGGTTGCTTTAAACGTGTTCACTTATCTCCGGTTTGCTGTGAATTTCTTCCAAGGAATGTTCTCTTTTGGGGACTCATGACATTCTGAGGTTTAAATATTTGAAATTGTTTTTTGATCGAATGGGAGCGTGAGGACAACAGATGCTTTTGCTTCCGCTTAATGATTTTGCAATCAGACACGAAGAGCTTCTTGATTTGGGGTTCCATTGAAGCTATCAGGAAATTCCTCAGAAAGGATTTGGTCGAGAGAGGAATTCTCCCTCTCCTGGGTCTTTCCATAGATTTTTCTATAATTTGCGCACGCCAAAGGGGATATGACTAAACCCTTAAACTATTTCAGGGCACGGGCGTTTGTAGAAAGTGAGAGAGAAAGAAATGTTAGTGTAGTGGGTTTGAAACTCAAGTGATATTAAGTTTCAGTAAACTCCAAGGGTGGCGTCCAGATAACTGGGAAGCATTTTTTGTTGTTGCGATATTTACCCCAGGTATACTTCACTAGTATGGTGGATGGTTCTTGAGAAGCAATACCAGCTTTCAAACCTCAACAAAAAACAGAGGGCAGCGTCATGTGATCAATAAGAACAACACCATCAGCACCAATGAAATCCATCCTAAGTTTCATTCCGCTTGATATATATTGTAGCAGTTTGGCAGCTAAAACCGCTGTAAGACTGAGAGAAGGCCGATTGTAGTCATCGAGCCTATACGGTCATGCCTCCATTTCATCCCGATGGGGGACTACCAGTGGATCAACGGTAACTGATTACATGACCCCCACGCTAGCATTTGAAATGAGATTCACTATAAGAATTCCTAACAGAACGTACTGGAGGAACCGAAGAATCATGAAGAAAAATTAACTGGCGTACTATACCGACGGTTCTAAGATGGACGTTGGCACGGAAGCCGGAGGTTATTGTGAGGCCCCAGGAATAAACAACTTCTTTAGAATCAGCGACGATTGAAGCGCCTTTCAGGCTGAAATCACAGCCACCATAAGGGCTGTGGAAATTATATTCGTTGGCAAAACGATCACGTTCTAGTCTATATAGATAGCCAGGCAGCCGTTAAGGCTCGTGAGGACCTGCAAATTATTCTTAAATGAGATATCCAGAGCCAATGCGGTGACCCTCTGCTGGGTACCAGAGCATATGGATATCGAAGGAAACAAAAGGAATGACGAACTCTTGCTACAAAGGGTCGGCGCTGCACTCATCGCGGGCCCTCCCTTTTGTCGTGACCTCAATCCGTTACCTAAGGAAGAAAATAGAAGATAAAACCACTGGTCGAGCAAACAGACGGTAGGTCCATCTGGAAACATGCTCAACGGTCAGAGCGCTATGGCCGGCCTTTAGCAACAAGAGATCAACTTCTCTATTGAAACCTAGTCGTTATAATGCACGGGTCGTTTCTGGAATAATTACTGATCATGTGCCATTTGCGTTCACGTGGAGCATCTCAGTGTGCTACATAACGAACTATTGTAGAAGGTGAAGGGACCAAGAAGTAATTTTGTTGCCAGAGCTCGACAATATCGATATATCCGAGCTGTGGTTCCAACAAGACGGCTCTAAATGCCATACAAGTGACGCAACGCTCGAAGTGGTGAAGGAGAAATCTGGCGACTGGGTCATCATCATCTCCTCGATTATTTTATCTGGGGCTATGTCAAATCCTAAGTCTACGCTGATAAGCCAACCACTTTGGATGAGCTCGAGGCCAACATTCGTGACGCTATTGCCGAAATACCACCGCACATTTTGGACTGAGTCATCAAAAATTGGACCGACCATTTAAATGATGTGCTATTTCATGCAAAATGGCATGAATGTAGCTTCAAAATAAAGTCAGAATCGATTAATATATCACACCGTTGTTGTTTTACTTAAATTTATTTTCCGATCGTTCTTATATGGTCACCCTATATAAAGGAAAGGTTCAATCCCTCTAGAACTGATGGTATTATACCCTACCCTCCATCTTCTAACACACCCCTAATAAAGTAAGCGTGATGTTGTGAAATTCTTATAACAGATGCAATGATATCATTCTAGTCAGAGCACATTTCCTCAATGTTGAAGGAATTTATTTTATTTTTATTTTAACAGAAAGTGGGCATGGCTCACAAAATTTGTAACGAAGCTCACGCATTCTGATGAGATATGCATTACAAGGCTTGACCATCAGTGAAAATAGCTTTGAAAAAGCAATATGTGATAATTTCTAAGAAGTTTGCGGGATAAAACTGAAAGTCTCAGCTTCCGTCTCAGTGAAGGTACCATCCGATTTCTTAAGTGATTTCGGTTTTGTCGGTTTGCCCTTTTTCAGGACTTTAACCAATCTACTGGTTGCACCAAGTGCTTCAATCTCTTCGCAAAAATCTCTACATTCTTATATTCCAGTCCCCCTCCAGGTTAGTCTTTAGTGACCAATTTACAAGTTTTCTGGTTTCCTTTCTTAGTCCCTGCAGTTCTGGGCACGTCCGTTTAAAGCATCTGGGGAGGGTACTGTTCAGGTCTTGAACAGCATCATCTACCTTCATTCTCGTTCTGACTTTAGGTGGGCACACCCAGTTAGTTTTCTGCGGATTCCTCTTCTTTTGCAAAGTTATAGCTTCACATTTGATTTGGAAAGTGATATACATATTTATGGTATGATAAAGACACCATGAAGCCAAATCAAGTACCTCCTTCCTTTTTGCCGTAACAAAATTTAGTTGGGAACCAATATTGTTAATGGCCATACCTGACGATAGTATAAAGTCCAGTAGTGCTACTGCCCAGATCGGTTTCTGGGCATTAGCATAGCAACATATAACTGATCCCATCTCCCGGGTTTCACAGTACTCTATGAGTTCGGCAACGGCCTTCAGAGGTGGAGGCATTACCAAATCATAAGAAAGGTAAGCTGACGCAACGAAGAAAGTTTTCCAACTGCTGTTCGTTTCGAAGCTTATAGTTGCAGCAACCAAATCCTGGCAACTAAATTGGCCAAGCTTGGTCACTGAGAAGAAGTCCGGCACAAATAGATATGATCTAGGTCTTTCAGATTGCTCGTAACAGAGCACTGTAGCACCACGAATACTCCCGAAACCACAGATACGCTTGTTCCGCACCCACGGCTCCTGTTCCTGTACGCATCATGAAAAGTTTGCTACTAGAAGAGCGGTAGCAGCCTTGGAATGATGCAGATACAATTTTTTTTTTCCAAATCCCGGAGTACTCAGAATCACACCAAGTCCATTGTACTACCAGGCATAACTCCTTTTTGGTGTAGTGGTTGGAGAACCTTGGAGTTTATTCGTTTCTCTTTATGCTCGGGTGGTTGTGATTGCTGTTCCCCATCCGGGTTTGAACCTGCACAGTTCGAGTCACAAGCGAACACACTATCCCCTACACCATGGCCACCCCTCGCAAGATTGTATAGTCAAGACTCTAAGATCCAGTAATACAACCAGTAATGATCTCGATACAAACTAGTTCTGGTACTCGTATATAAAATCAAAGATAATCCCTTTCACATGCAGAAAAGAGAAAGGTCCTTCAATGCATCAACGTTATTAAAACCAGTTGCTTTGGTTACTCCTTTTTCCTTTCCTGTCAATCACGAGTAAATTCTTTAAATAGTGGACCAATTAGCCAATACGATGAAAAAAAACCTCCCTAACCCACGCAGGTTTTTCGAAAGTACCCAATTAGTGCAAGTTATTCCGCTTCTTTGCAATAAAATTCTTAAAAATTTACGTAAAAATAAAAAATCCCCCAAACAAAGACAAATAAAACCAAGCATTACAAATTATGCAAAAGTTACAATGAACATAAAAATAATAAAAAAAAAAAAAAATAAATAAATCGCCTACAAAGAGAAATGAAAATAAATAATCCACTTAAAGGACGAAAAACAGTTTCTCTGTGTTAAAGTAAATCCTTTGTGACTGCGGAACTTTCCTTCTCGATGGCAGTCGTATCCATCTACCTTCCTCCTGGCGCACTGGGTCACAGTAAAGGAAACAGTGTTCTCCATTACCTGGAACGAAAGATAACAAAGTGAAAAAATATGTATTTATACATTCAAGTAAATCTGGGGATCATAAATAATTTTTCATGTACATTTCCACGAGGAAATTATACCGCGATACTGTATTTGCATGAGGAGTAAAATATCTCGCTCATAAAAGTATCTGCTGTGCATACCCAGCTATGTAGGACATTTTAGGTAATTTTAAAATAATTCAGAGAAATTCATAAAAAGGATACAAAAAAATAAATTATTATGATCTTTTTTATGCACTTTTCTTTACAATTCTAAAGGAATTCTCCATGATTAACAAAATTATGTAACAGGTTAATGGTAATAAATTAATTTTGATCAGTGGAATATAAGAGGGTGGGGCAATAAGTCCCTGAAAAATGAAATAAGGACCACTCTTTTTGGTATAAAAACATTTTATTTTTCAACATAGTCTCCTTTTAGCTTTATACACTTCATCCAACGATTCTCCAATTTTTTGATGCCCTCCAAATAATACGATTCCTCGAGCTCCTCAAAATAAGCGCTGGTTTCAGCGACGACCTCTTCATTCGACCCAAATCTCTTACCTTCATGTTTGGAAACAAGAAATAGTCACAGGGGGCTAAATCTGGGGAATATGCTGGATGAGGGAGGAGTTCGTAGCCCAACTCATGCAATTTTGCCATTACGACTGCGGACTTGTGCGCCGGTGCGTTGTCCTGGTGAAAAATAACTTTTTTCTTCGCTAAATGTGGTCGTTTTTGCTTCAAATGGGCTTGGAATTGATCCAGCAGCTCTGCGTAATATGCGCCGGTGATCGTTTTACACTTTTCAAGGTAAACGATGTGAATAACACCGCGCGCATCCCAAAAAACTGTCGCCATGACTGTGGACGCAATAAAAATGAAAATAATGAAACTTGTTGGTTACATTTAATATTACTTTATTGGTATTCCAAAAATCAAAAAATAAGAAAATTTTATTTCTTCCACGAGGGAGAGTGGCTTCTGGTTGGCTTCCAAAAATCGTCTCTTTTCGTTTTGGACGAAAGCCGTCCATCAAAATGATGGCGGACTCGTTTGACGAAACTTAGTGTCGGTGATGCCAACGCTTCAAGTTTATGTGTCGGTGATGCCGGCACAATGAATTTAAACAATGATTGTGTAAACGTGCACGCTACAATGACCTTGTTTGCTGACAAACTCGCCTTGGCCTTCTTCGGCTTCGATTCACCAGGAGAAGTCCATTGTTTTGACTGTTCCTTGGTTTCTGGTGTGTTGTGGTGAATCCAGGTTTCATCCACGGTTACGAAACGGCGCTGGAGCATCGCCAACCACACCTTTGAAGTTGTTAAACGAATGCGTTTGTTGTCGATTGTGAGCAAACGTGGCACCCATCTTGCGGAAAGCTTTTTCATGTCCAAATATTTTTGTCAAATCGAAATCACTGAGTCATGTAGTACTCGAGTCGATGTAGTACACCGCGCGGAACTGCTGGCAAGAGCAACCGCACTCTCCTGGAACTTGGTGTCGGAACGTTTTCCTGTAGGGATGGTCGGACGAATGATAAAACATAACACACACGCGCGAATCAAAACAGATCAGATGGACACGAAAACTCCCGGTAGAAAAAAAAAAAAGAGAAATTCTGACGTCTGTCAGCAATGTCATCCGGAGCACGTTTAGTGCACTTTTTGATGCGGCGCTCCCATTCAGATATCTTGCGGGTTGGGTTACATTGATGTGCCGCGGGATAAAAGGGAAAATAGTTGGGAATTATTGGGAAAATACAGGAGCGCGTTTTAATTTCAACAAAGTGACGAAAAATGGAAAAAAAAGCCATTACAAGGGTAACTCCAGGTTCTCCGAGACAATAGACCCCTCGTTGGAAAGGAAAAATTACGGGCAATCCGAGGAAATGGGTGACGATGGCAAGGAAAAGGTGGACAAGTGGAAAATTGGGACAGAAAATTTTCCAAAATGGCGGAGGACAATCCGAAATGCTAGAAGGTAATTGGGAAATTTCATAAATTTTTTTGGAATCTTTCCAGGCGCAAGTGAGATGACAAAAGAGGACGGATAGATTCAACGAGGGAAATTTTGGTGGAGAGTTGGAAGCGTTTAAAAGGAGCGCGTTCGGCATGAGAGTGAGACTTTTTGCTGGTAATACTCGTAGTCTTCGAGAAAGGAGGTTGAAATCGAAGTTTAATCGTACCGAAGTAGCGGAAACCGAAAACCAACGGGTAGCGTGAAAGTACCGGACTAGCGGAAAAACGGAGCCAGCCAAGGAAAAGACGCAGCACGAACAAAAAATTACTACAACAACAACTTTTTTTATTGTAATTAAAAAAAAAAAAACCTCTCGGGAACCAGAAATAAATCAAATGAAATTTAGCTAAGAAGTGTTTTCTTTTATTCGCCTGTGGGTTTTCTTGGCTTCTTTTGATTCACCATTGCACTTTCCTCCCTCTTCTATCTACAGCCCGCAGTCGCCATCGATACGCCCCTCCAGAAGTGTAACAGTACCTTAGCATTGTTAGATGCAAGGCTAATGTTTAAGCAACATATACAGCATGCAGCTGAAAAGGCCGCAAAGTCAACTGCTCTACCAACGATCATACCAAACGACAGCTTGCCAAAATATAGGAGAAGACTGCTCTTAACAAGAGTCCCGGCATCGATAATGCTCTATATGTAATGCTATATGGGCTGGTCAAATAAAGATGAAATCCTATAGAAGGAAGACGGAGGCATCATACAAAATTAACGCATTGAAAGTATGCAGCTCCTTCCGAACAACTTCCTACTACGCGGCGGGTTTAGTGACTGGCATCGTGCCAATTGATCTTCTTGTGAAAGAAGATCTAGAAAAGTACCTCACATCATCAACAATGACACCACGAAGTAATACCATATCATGGGTAACAAGTCTGCAAGCATCGCAGCAGAGATAGTATCACTCTGACAAAGGCAGTTGGACGCACAGAGTCATCAGCACAAACGCATGGATCAACAGGAAGCGGTAAGCTGAATTTCTATCCGACTCAAATATTTACAGGCCATGGTTGCTCTTAGGACCTATCTCCACAGATTTGGGCACACGGCAATCACTATTGCCCAATCTATACTAAAGCAGTCGAAGATGCGGAACACGTCATGTTTCATTGACCACAGTACGATGAAGAATGTCATCATCTACTGTCGGAGAAACTGGGTGAGGTTCTAACCCCAAATAACACCATCAGGCAGATGATGAATTTGAACAATGGGATAAATGGAGATGGATCTCCTATGGTAATCAGTGCACACGAAAGCAGGCTCTAAAGTAAATGTATCTGCAGAATGGGTTACACGTGTATTATGATTGAAAAGATGGACAGGCGGGAACAACTACTCGTATATATTTTGTCCAAATATTTGTGGTGGAGGAACCGGTAGAGAAATGCTCAGGATCCAACATTCTGGCGGTGTTAGAGTGAAGGGATTTGGCTGCATATAAATGACTGGTTACCGATCATTCTATAAGCTTGTCTTTGAACATGATCAAGTGCGAGTTATAATCAAGTTTCGGAGTGAAAAGGGGAATTTGTTGGCAACTGAATGCAGATGTGAGTGCGAGAATTTAGCTGACACCAGACAATGATCCGACTTGTAGCTGATTAAGAACAATAATTCATAGACAACGGGGTGAATATCTTGTACTTAGTACCAACGCATGTTACTGCATGTCTGCCGAATGGACAAGTATGACTTTCGACATCGCCAGACAAAGACCGTACTAGCCGGTTGGTTGCTAAAATCATATCTATCGCTGAATCGTTCCCTGCCATTGGATCAAATATTTTCTTCTTTGTGCAATTTACTTTGATACAAGTAAAACAACTGACCGAACACTTATCGCGCGAGCACCGACTCACTCTTTATAATTTTTTTTTGGCTTGCGAACGGTTTGCCAAATCGAAAAGACGTTCATGAAGTTCATGATCAAATAGAACTTTATAGCTGCAACCGTTTAAGAGTTATAGTGTAATGAGCTATGGCACGTCCAATACCAATTTTTTCAACTTACAGTATCGCGCCATACCCCCTCAAACTCATCTACAATTTCCCTAGTTCCTATCTATGTACGTCGTATTATTTTACGAAAAGAGTGTTCCTTATTTCATTTTTCAGAGACTTATTGACCCACCCTCGTAACATTATCATCATGTTAACGTAAAAGACGGAAATAACTTTTAAAAGTCATTACGTCTAGTCGCGCAGCATCATACAGTAGCTGCAATAAGTTCCCTTGAATGTTGTTCCCTTAAATAATCACCAGGTAGCAACTGCACTTCGTCTGACTTTCAGAAACATAAATTAACCCCAAAATATTGTTATCGCAAGAAAGTACCCCTACCAGGAACAAAAAAAAAAAAAAAAACGGAAAACTTAGGGAATAGGTAGCTACTACGCAACAAAATCATAAACTTTAGATTCAAATGTTTCTTCAAGGAACCAGGGAAATTCTATACAATAGGCTTAGAGTTGCAGGAGCTGTAAACCTGCCTCGGTGTTGTATAGAACAGACCAGCTATCAGGTTGTGTGCAACAATAAATTCTTGACTGAAGGAAACCAAAATGCATTACAGCTCAGCGCATATAAAATACGAGTAGTATGGCGGAAAGTCCTTGCGGTTCCTATTCCCAAAATGTATGGTTGGGCAACGGAAATAATATTTCCCTATCATCCCGAACGCAAATACGGATATATGACTTGGTGGAATCTTGCGGAACTGTTTACATCCCACTGTGAGTGTGGTAAGCCCTGAAGAAAACCCGCAGTTTCATGTTCGTTGAGGTTTAGTGGTTGTGAAGGAGCGGAGCATTCGCTGTCCGGAAAACAAATACAAGGATTTGCGCCCCCATAGGATGTGGACGACCATTTCTCATGTGTACTTTCCGGTTGACTGCTTCTGATGGGGCGGCGAATTAGATACACTAAGGACGGTGTGTTGAGAAGTTTATGTCAGGTGAACGACAGGTGATTTATGGATTTTCATCGCTGCCCGTTGTGGGTTCGAAAGCTAGACGTCTGCATTGTCGTTGTCGTAGTAAAGAGTGGTAGTCATTTGTCTCCGATTGTGGGAGATAAGCAGAGAGTCCTATGTGTCATATCACTGTGCCTCAAATGTCATATTGTTTAGGAAGTTTGAAAATCGGATGCCGTAAACATAATTTGTTACGCCTACACATTTGCTATTAAACGTTCGAGATACGAGTACAATCAAAGTCCAATTCATATGAAAAAGTGTTTGTTCTTTCTGAACTTTAAATGCTTCTGATGGACGAAACTGGATGGCAAACCATTGACGTGTTAGAGTGAAGGTACAGTAATGAGGAACAAATTGAGGAAACAAGTTGTTCCTTTGTATGTCCCAAACAAAATACCTGGAAGAAACATGAAGAAGCTGTACGAGCACTAATGGTTCGCAGAAACATTTCAGGCAAAACCTGAGGATACAACCCAGCCACACTGAGATGGATGTACACTATGATGGTCAAGCCCATTGTAACGTACGGAGCACTAACAGGGGCCAGAAAAACCGGGCTGAGCGCAACAAAGCAAACCCTTGGCAAAGTTCAAAGGCTAGCTTGGGTTCAAACAAAATACCATAAAGTGATACACGGACGGATCCAAAGCGGATCCGATCTCGCCCACAACCGAGTACTGGGAAGCCATGGGAATATAACCCAGTATCATCTAAGTAGAGGTCTATGTGATCGAAAGATGCGCCCAATTTAACGTCGATAGGAAGTATCGCGGACAAGACATCACTATACTGTCGGATAGCCCGGCTGCTATCAAGGCAAGATAAAGCAACTGAGTGAGAATAACAGAGTCACCCTCTGCTGGGTACCAGGCCACGTGAGAGTAGAGTGAAATGAAGCAGCTTGTGAACTAGCAAGAGACTGCAATTACTAGTTCGGAACCATTCTGCGGACTGGGACCGCCTATGATACGCGAAGAGCTAAGTAAAGAAGAAAGAAACGTTGTAAAATAATCGGACTTTGGGAAGAACCCCCTAAGCTAAGAAAGGCCAAAGAGTTTCTAGGGAATTATAACCGGGAAAGTAAAGTCTGCATAAAGATTAATAAGAACTGGCTTCGCATTCTTACAGGCTTCCTTTCGGGTCACTGTAGATCTAAGTAACATCTAAGGTAACTGGATATAAAGCAACGCGGAGATTGGAGACTTTACGAAGTCGTTGAGGAAACCCCAGGGCAACTTCTTAAGGAATATCGGACAACAATCTACAAAAGAAGAAAACAATTGGATGCCAATTAGCTATCAGAAAAAGATCTACCAACGTTGGATCCACTCCAGATTCTCCGGTTTATCAAGGAAATTGGACTGGAGAAGATGCAGTAAGTCGAGTATTTCATCGACTAGAACTCCAAATCGGAGGAGCACAATAGATCAACATGGTCGCAGTGCGCTCACACTCCTAAAATTAATCTACAATCTGCAACTCAGTGATAAATATAGAGGAAGGAGGTAATGGAGAATCAAAGATTAAAAACAATAGACTCACCTCGGGGGTTAGTGCCGGTACTACTCCATAAGTCGCAGTATACATTAGTATTAAGGAATAATATGGAACGATCTTGCTTACATAAAAAAAAAAACAATATACAGGTAAATGGATGCAAGAAATTTAGTTTAGAGTCACATAAGTAGCTTCACACTCCGTTCTGACTTCAGCTTTAACAATATACCATTTCATCAAGCGTTGTCTGCACATGGCACGACAGTGTTGGATTGAAATTCGTCCAGTTAAAAACAGAAACGGTGGGAACTGCTGTCAGTAGAACATAGCTGGACACAATCCACTTTGATCATCAGGCTGGGGGCTTCTTATATCTACAAGTAAGCTGACCATCCATCTCGAATTAGCCGGGACAATCTGGCTTTTGATTTGTCCCGATTTTTATTAATGGAACAGATGTCGGACGTCCTCTCGAATTATGTGCAAAATTTATGTAATGCCATCCAAGAAATACCCGGAATTGGGAAAAAAAAATCCTGCCATGCAGAGGGATACGAATTAGGGTGCGGATGGTGGATTCATCAGCAAACGACATGTAGTCTCTTCAACGGAACCTATTGTACTATGTACTGAAGATAAAGAATACCTATAACTGCTGCTAGAAGCACGACGCCAAAATCGGCTTGAGCGATATGCTAAGATCGTAAAAGCTATTTGAATTAGATCGGAGAATAAAGCTTTGTCTCTGGTAAAGGAATGCGGCTAGTCAATCTCGCTACGCTACGCAAAATGTTAGCATTATTAGCACAAGATTCCTCCACATTCCTATCCACCAAGCATCCTACTTGATGACTTTGCAGTCAACGGTAGGTACATGTTATTTGCATTTCCTCATTGCAGTAAAATTTGGGATATGGATAAAACTTCTTCACTCGCAAAAATGGAGCAATTGCAAGAAACTACCACTAGACCAGATATTTTATCTATAAATCCACCAGAATTTTGGAACAAGGACAACACAAAAAACATTATTCCCAGGAACAGGCCGTCACAACGACACCAATTGAGAGGAAGTGAAGAAGTTACTGTAGCACTGAGTACTGCAGTTAATTAGGCTAACGAAATCAAACGAAGAATATATATAATTGTTCCAACAGAGAGCACTCGTAAGCTTGTATCTAGATACCAATATCGCAAAAATAACTCAAATTGACCGACTTCGATGGCTAGAACATCTAGTTTAGCTTATAGTCAAGCATATTTGCATGTCCAATAGTCGCCCAAAGAGAAAAAGAAAAGACCAAACGCGTTACAGTCAAAATCACTAAGATCCAAGCTCGTAAAAATTGTAAAAAAAAAAATGACTGGTTGTTATCTCAGCGGCTAACACGGTGACCATGGGTACTGGGCCACATGGATATCGCCGATAACGAAAAAGCGGACGAACTAGTCAGAGAAGGTTCATTTATAAGCGCTTCGCGGGCCCTTTCCGAAGCTAGTGTACCGCTTAGCACCCTATATAGGGAGATAGACATCGATTCGAATGAAGCTAATGAACGCTGGTGTCGATTAGATACATGCGCTACAGCCAAATCATTATGGTCAGTCTACGGCAAAAAGAGACTGTCAATCTTATAGAACTAAGTCGAAGGGATATCCGCATAGCTGTTGGTGTCATGACAGGACACTGTGATAGTTAATCACGCAGCATGACTAGGGTTACCTCATAACGACTACTGTAGTAGCTGTGAAAATAGAATCTGTTCATCATCTCCTGTGTGACTCTCCAGCTCTGGCCAGTATAAGAAGCCGTGCTCTTGGCAGATACTTCTTTTCAGAGCTGGATGAGCTATGTAGGTAGCATTGAGCTAAGGAAGATCGGGCTCTACTTAAAGCCGGACAACCTCAGAGGAAGGGGGAAAGAGTTTCCTTCTCATTTAAATTTTTACAACTGCGGCAGTGTGTGACTAAATGCATATGTTGCTACTAGCCAGTGACCAGTGCTTATCGCTATCCTTTTCTCATGTCCTTGTGTTCTGACCCAATTATAGGTCGGCCAGATCTGCCTAGAAATGAAGTGTGAAAAGATGACAGTTCCCATCAGAACGAGGACTACCTATGCAAGGAAAGATCCCCTCCTCCAGCTCGACAGTTCGTTCGTTCTCTTCTATGTTGCTATGACTTGTCCCCTAGAGTAGACTGATTTTGATCCGATAACCTCTTCCCTACCCTATTCTCTACGACACAGATCTGACAGTGATATTAAAAAAATTAAATAAAATGTTTGACATAAGCGATAATTTAAATTAAACTCTCCAACTAAGCTCAAAGTGTAACCTCTAGTTAAGTCTAATCGAAGGTTAGTTAAACGATTATTTAACCAGAGGTTAACTTTTGAACTTTTAGTGCAATTACAGAGATGGAAAAATGGTATTGCTAAACGCATCCTTGAAAATCATCATTCAGCAGAGAGAGTGTAATCAATTTAGAAGCTTACTAGTAGCATAATATCTTTAGAAATGAATGATTATAAATTTCAAAATACGGTCCCGTCTAAAAATAAACCGCTACCATCATTGTATGATAAATTTTCACTGCATTCCTGTCACATTGTCGTGACATTTGCAACAATTCCAGTAACTGCCTACGTAAATACAAATTTTTTGTACTGCGTCTGGATAACGATTGTTCAATGAACATAGGACAAACGAACAAAGTAGGACAGGTCAGTCAAAATCCAAATGTCAATTATTTTTAATTTTCTTGTCAAACAAAAAGTCATTGCTCCCTTTTTTCTGGGCGTTTGAACCCAAAACACCCTCCCTAAGACCTGTTCGCTGAGTGTTGCATGTCAATCTACAGCATTTTATGAATAATTGAAATAGCTACTGCCTAGATATGTCATTCATTTCGTTTTGACAGTTACATAAAAGGGACCAATGTGGCGTTTCCCAATTTTACTCCCCTCTTAACTAGCATTTTCCATAAATATCCAATTAAGTGTTTATGACAATCGATTGGACAAAAAAATGGGATCAAATAATTCGTGGAAAAAAATGGGGCGCAAAATAAAATAAATAGCGATAGGCATTCACTTAAAACAGTTACTAATTAAAGCCAATTAAAAATGTCAGCCTCAATGATTTCATTGGGGAATTAATTAGAACTGACGTGTGACTGGTTTTAAGCTATTTATAGCAAAAAATTAACCTCATAAATCACTGGGTATGTTTGTATTTGAAATTGAAATTATTTAGGGAAGTGCTAGAAACAGGGTGACACTGACGTCAAAAGTAGTGGATTGGGGAAATACACCAAACTCAGGTGAGCAAATACCCATTGTTATGCCCATTGGGAGAAAGAACAAAAGATATCCATTGATCGTAGAGAGAAATATTTGGTAAAGCATTTAATATATGTTCAAGGTGGCACAAAAGTATATGATTTTTGCAAATGGCGTCTCCTGTCATCGCGATATTGACAGTTCTGTAGTAAACACATGCGAAAAACACGAGGGACCGACTGGTCACACAATTTGATGCCAATTCGTATTCCTCGAAGAGACTGGCTCAACACTAGACAGGGCGAGGGTTTGCAGACCAGGATCAGGCGCTTCGGTCGAGAATATTGATGCTGTGCGCGAGGATGTGGAAGAGTGTCCTGAAACATCAACGAGACGATAGGTCATGCAAATGGGCATTCCCAGGCGGTCTCTGCAGCGTATTTTGGTAAAAAACGTGAAGGTGTTTCCTCATAAAACTCAGATGGTGCATCAGCTGCTGCCCGCAGAACTCTATAGCGGAACAATTGATAAATTAAAATAAACGCGCCCATTTTACCCATTGTTTTTGAAGGAATAAACGCGTCCATTTTTAGAATCGTATATCCGACAATTTATTATATATGCCGGATTCACAATGCAGCGTGAGAGCGAGACGAGTCTAGCGCGTGTTGTCAAAAAAAGTTTCGATCTATGCAAATGTATGAAACAATACACAATGATGCGAGACTCGTTCTATCGCAACGTATTCTTTTCGGAAAATTGAAAAACTGTCGCGACGATGCGACTTTGTTATGTAGCCAGAAAGAGAAAGGTGGTGTGTTGCCGTTGTTGCTTTTAGATAGATAATACAGGCTCGCTGTCAAAAGTATCGCGTTCATTGTGAACGATTTTATGAGGACGAGGATTTCTCGCCTCGCTCTAGTCTCGCTCTCACGCTGCATTGTGAATCGGGCAATACTCTTCCATTCTTCTCTTTGTGGCCGTCGCGTCATGGTGTGCTGGAGCAACTGCTCCAACCTCAAAAAAATTGAAAGGAATTTAATGGAATGTAATAAAGTTTAACAATTTAATAGTGAATAAAATTGTAGTTTTGAATCGGGACAAAATAAAGTTTTTCTTGTTTAATTAAAGAAAAAGTTGTCTATCGTTCAAATAGTGGTACATAAGGCCACTATAATCTCCAAGCCAGTCTGGAATATAGCCAGCACTCAACCACGAAGATGACGATTTTCCTTCAAGATTAATCATACAAAATGTGAAACTATCACTATAACCTTCAAATATTTAAAGCCAACATGCACAGGCTTCTCCTCTGTTCCCCTTCCCCCTTT
The DNA here is from genome assembly GCA_963082735.1 of Pocota personata. NCBI lineage: Eukaryota > Metazoa > Arthropoda > Insecta > Diptera > Syrphidae > Pocota > Pocota personata. The sequence goes on from OY720430.1 coordinate 205,326,811, forward strand.
TGATACACCCCCGTTCCCTGACACAATATAAGGGTTCCCTTTAGTGCGCGCAAAGGTACTGTTCCGCACCCCAAAAAATACGCAGTAATTCGGGTTTAGAACGAAAAGGGAAAAATCTGCAAAAGTAATGGCCTTCGCATCGTGTCAAAGATTGTTGTGATGTATGTATCTAGGTGTTCATTTGGATAAGTTTTTGTACTATAATGAGCACATACATAAGCAGTTGGCATTTATATCTCTCAAAATCCTTTTCTACTCCAACTATCTGAGATCCGATGTAAAGGTCAAGCTTCATTCGTCAAATTCCGACTTATGCGAGTCCAGTATGGTGGAACATAAGCCCCTCGTATTTGAAAAAGCTTCGGATATTTGAAAGAAAATGTGTTCCAGCCTGCACGTGGAGATACAGGAGAGCACATTCCAACTTTTTGCATTTCGTCTCTAAGAGGAGACTGGCCAGGGTGTCCGGAATACGAGTAGACAATGTCATTCTCATCTTGTGAGGAATCATTTCTTGCGGTCAGTTAATATTACGGAGAACGACTTTGTATTGGGCTTGTTTTACCATAGTACGTGATATCAAAAACAATGCTGTTATTTTTGCTCCGATAATCTCAAGGCTTATAAACCTTAGCTTGAATCAATCTGAAATTCCTCGAATACTGAAGACTGCAATTGTGCGCCCTTTCTATAAAGGAGGAACTAAAAATGTGTTAGCCAATTACAGACCAATATCAATCTTGCCGGCAATTGAGAAGTGTATGGAAGAAGTTATAACAAGACGGCTCCAAAAACTTTGTAGAAAATCATTCCCTTATCCACGAAAAACAATTCGGCTTTCAAAAAAACAAAAGTACGGGAAAACTCATGGGTGAATTTGCGGATATTATCAATGGGAGCTTGAGTAAAAACCACCATGTTCTTGTTTTATTCATGGACTTCAGTAAAGCATTTGATACTTTGAACCATAAAAAGTTAATAACGGCGTTAAAAAGATTAGGGATTCGAGGCACACTGGCTAACTGGTTGCAAGACTGGTTTCTAAGTGAAAGATCTTTTCGAGTGAAGGTGGGAGGCAGTCTCAGCAATCATACACCGGTTCTTTTCGGAGTTCCACAGGGATCGAAACTGGGACCATTATTGTTCATCTTTTTTTATAAACGAGCTGCTTCGCGTTTTCAAAAACAGTACGCCTTTTGCATTCGCAGATGACACGGCGCTAATCGTCCAACATAAATGTCTTAATAAGGCTACGAGAATAATGCAAGATGAGTTTGATAAAGCTGTAGAATGGTGTCACGATAACGGACTAATATTGAACCCACATCATTGGGACCACATCATAGATTAACTCAACAGAGCATTAGCTTTCGAAGTATAATCTGTCAAAGTGCATTGCCGAATCAGAAAATCGAAATTGTCGAAAGTTATAAATACCTAGGAGTTACCATCGACAGCCATTTCATTTGGGACAAACACATCGATAAACTTCGCTTAGATCTTAAAAAGGTGCTGTTTGCTCTATACCAACTGGGAAATTACTCGACACTTCAAGTCCAGAAGCAAGTCTACTATGCACTAGTCGAATCAAAACTGAGGTACAGGATACTTGCTTGGGGCAACGCATCTAATACACACATTAATAAATTACAATAGCTTCAAAACACCATCATTAAGAAGATCAACAGGAGACATCTAACAAACACATGTGGAGAGAACTCTTTGAAGGTACTGACCATTAAGCAAATTTTCAAGTTGACGGTATGCCTAGAATATTATGATGACATCCGACTTAAAAGACCTGTTGACCATCAATACAACACGAGAAGACGAGTTCGAGGTATGCTTCAAACACCATTATGCAGCAACAACTATGGCAAAAGACAAACAAACTATAGTGTTCCAACAGTGTTTAATGAGCTTCCCTCAAATTTAAAAAATATTGCAAATTTCAAAACCCGCAAAAAGCGTTTAAAAGATTTTTTTCTTGCTGAAATATAACTTTTTTTGTTTCCTATAATTAGCTATCTATTTAAATTTGAACTTTTAATTTTTGATTTTTGTTTTTTGTTCTTCATTAAATATGTAAAAATAATTTCAAGCTCACTTAAGAAACATTTATTAAAAAGTGATATACAATCTTCTGCAGATAAGCCCCCCAGGCTTCGCAGATAAATGGATAACCATGTAACACTAAATTTGATAAATAAAACGAATTTGAATTGAATTGAATTGAATAACCCTGGGTATTTCAGAAATACTTTGGAGAGTGGCTATATATCACCAGAGGCATTCTCGCATTAATGCATTTTGTAATAGCGTTTACGAGTAAGGGGACTAATAAACGAGACAAAAAAGAAGCTACTTGTCAATAGAATATATTATAAAATGCATTCCACTAGGTGTGGAATTTATACGTATTTCTGTGTAATTGTATTTTTCATATTTTTAATTCTCCCTTTGAAGTATAGATACAATAATAATAATTCCATATAGCCATGCAAACAGATTTATTTGATTTCACATCAGTAGATACTTTATTTCTCATACTCGTATTTGTCTGTTGTTCTGAGTTGCTGCTGCCAACAAAAATATAATTAAATTTCATTTTTCAATTAAAATTCAACGATTTAAGTCCGCATCCGCATGGATGAATTGTTTTTTATTTTGTCGTTGGTGCTGATGACAAATACAGACAACATAATACAATTTTTGTTGAAATCGATGTATAATGATTTATTCGACAAAAAATTCAATAAATTTAATTTGTAACTGTTCAAAGTATTCAAAGAGTCGTGGAATAAATTTGTACACAAATAACTAATAAATATGAAACATGTATAGTGTATGTGTATATTATTTCCGTCACAATATTTATTTAAAAGAAAAACGGATATGCATGTAGAATCATAATTCTTTGTAGGGTTTCGTAAATAGACCATGGAACCCTATTGGTCTTGTGAGCGCGACTGTCTGTCACCAATCTCCAGCTCCTTAACTAAAAGGTGTTTTTTTTTTAGAGTTTTTTTTCAAATTGGCAACACTTTTTCCAGCGATAGCCAATTTGACAGCTAATAGCTGATTTGTGCTCAGTTTGGTTTGTCATTGTGAATAGACTCACTCTAGAATAACGCTTGTAAATTGTGCAAATTTATTTCGAAAATCATGGTTCAGTTCGCGAAACTTACCGTGCACTACGTCCATTTTATGGTCGAAATAATCGTCCATCCGAGCAAGTAATTCGAATAACCATGGATCGTTTTTGCACCATCCGCAGAGACGTCGAACAATGCGTTACGAAGAACTTGTTGGTGCTGTGGAGCGTAATATTGAGGACGACCCAAATGAGTCAATTCGCCATCGTGCACAGCAATTGGAACTGTGTCCATTATCCGCTTTACGGAAGATTCTCTATAATCTACCAGCTTACAAGCTGTTGTTGCTGTGGAGCATAGTATTGAGAAGGACCCGAATGAGTGGACTCGGTATCTTGTACAGCAATTGGAGCTGTGTCCGTTCACTTTGTGGAAGATTTTGCGGAAAAATTTTGGTTTACGAGCGTATGAGATCCAGCTCGTGAAAGAATTGAAGCCGCTTGACCGTCATGTGAGTTGTACGCCAGGTGAAAAAAGCCCACAAGCTATTATTGAGACACCATCATATCCACAAAAAAAGTCACTGTTTGATGTGCTTTATGGGCTGGTGGATTCATTGATCGATATTTCTTCAAAAGTGATGCCGGTCGGAACGTTACCTTCAATTTAGACCGCTATAGATCCATTATTACTGACTTTTCCATTCCCCAATTGAATGGCGTTTAAGCGGAAGAGTTGTGGTTTTAACAAGACGGGGCAACATGCCACATAGCGCGCGCCATAGACAACTTATTGAAGAAAACATTTGTTGAGCGCATAATTTCGCGTGGTGGACCTATGAATTGGCCTCCAAGACAACCTTTGGGTTGTTTTTTATGTGGATATGTGAGGTCGGTAGTCTACGCCGACAAACCTGAGACGATGGACGACTCGCCGCGTTATTATCGATATACGGCCCCATCTGTTTGAAAAAGTGGTCTAAAATTGTACTTCCAGATTGCGCTTTATTCGAGCCATCCGCGGTACCCATATGCACGAAGTATAAAATTATCTTTCCAATAAAGCCAATACCATGGAGATTACCACGATTTTATGTGTCTTATTTCATTTAAAAGTTCTATACCTTTTAAACACAAACACTTCATATACAGGGTCCTCCAATAGGGACTGCCGAACTTTGACAGATGATAGCGTCGATGTTGAAGCTATATCTGTCAAATTAGCTGTCATTTATTCAGTCTATTTTGACAAATCACCATGGATGGGTATGGCGTTCAACAACACGTGCAAATAATAAAATTGTTTTATCAAAATGGGTGTTCTGTCCATTTTACGGTCGCCATAATCGTCCTTCCGAGTGGACTATTTCCAGTGCGGTGGATAAATTTGAGTCCACTGGTTCAGTAAACGATCAGCCAACACCCGTACGTCGACGAAACGCAAGATCTGCCAAAAACATCGCCGCTGTCCGTGAGAATGTGCGGGAGAATCAGAGGCAGTCGATTTCGCTTAGCTCACAAGAACTCGGCCTTTCGCAGACCACAACTTGACGAATTTTGCGTCGTGACTTGGGCCTGCACCCGTATAAAATTCAGTTGACTCATTAGCTGAAGGTAAATGACCACAGACAACGACGTGTGTTCGCTGAATGGGGTCTGGAGCAGTTGGAAACTGACCCTAATTTTCATTGAAAAATCATCTTCAGCGATGAGGCCCATTTCTGGATGAATGGGTACGTCAGCAAACAAAATTGTCGAATTTGGGACGATACTTATCCACATGAGATCCAAGAGCGTCCAATGCATCCCGAAAAAGTCACTGTTTGGTGTGGATTTTGGACTGTCGGCGTCATCGGTCCATATTCCTTTGAGAACGATGTTGGCCAGGCTATCACCGTCAACGGCGAGCGCTATAGGTCGATAATTACCAACTTCCATTGGATCATATGGACACCAACGATATGTGTTTTCAACAGGACGGCGCTACGTGTTTCCAACAGGACGGCGCTACGTGTCACACAGCTCACGCCACATTGGAATTTCTGCACGAGCGATTCGAGGGGCATGGTCATCTCACATGGAGGTGATGTGAACTGGCCACCGAGATCGTGCGATTTGACCCCGTTAGACTTTTTCTTGTGGGGTTTTCTGAAGTCGCAGGTCTATGCGAATAAGTCACAAATCACAGCGGCCCTCAAAGCCAACCCGTGGCCGTAGTGCAGTATAAACATCATCGCTTGTCACGCTGTTGGTTCACGGTTCAAATCCTGATGTCAAGAATAATCTATTTATTTCGCATGAAATAAATAAAAAAGTCGATCGATAAGTCAACTCTACTGCGAAGGCATAACACTGGCAGTAGAGTGGTCATATGGCTGAAAATGCAACTTGATCGTGATGATGACATCAGGTGGACGGAAAAAAATTCTGTGAATCATAAGCAACGACAAAAGCAAAGCAAACAAAGCTCCCCAGTTATCTGGATGCTACCCTTGGAGTTTACCAGAAACTTAATACTATCTGAGGTTCAAACCACTACACTAAATTTTTCTTTCTCTCTCTCTCTCTCTTCTTCACAATGCCCGTATCACAACCTTTTTGGCACGCGCAATTATAAAAAAAAACCCATGCCATCGATCAAATTCAGCCTGATTTATGCGCCAGAGTCATGGAAAATAGGAATTTCGGATGCACGCCACCCAGAGAAGCCGCAGCGGACATTTGAACGATGTTATATTCCATACATACTCGTAATGGCATCGATAGGTCTTTCAAACGAATAAAAAATGTCGATAATATCTAACACACACTTTGTTTTATTTAAATTTGAAGATGGAAAGCGCTTAATGAAGGACCTTTTATATTGAAATAAATAAATAAAAAAAGTGAAGAAAGACTTTTCACTCATATTTCCACCACGTCGCATTCCCCCTGGAATACATATAACTTAACTTCTTTTAATGCAAAACCACTAACCAGCGTCTTTACCCTCGTTTACATATTCGAAGCATTTCAATTATTTATGAAACTTATCGGCATTTAAGTATATTTCCTCGATCTAGACAAACAATAACAAAGTCATATTTCAAAATCTACCAGAGACCATCGTTAAGAGATGATCAATATTCAATTCACCATCCTTTTACTTTTGCTAGCTTTGCTATAGAAGTCAGCTCTAATGCCATTAACATAAATGAATCTATGTAGCTGGTAACTGCTCAGCCGTATCGGTTGAGTAATGCCTTTCTAGGCTATGCCATTTATTTAATCGAATTAATTTATTAATTGAATGTTAGGAATGTTTTATTTTTCTGTTCTGCAATATGCAAATTTTTTTTTTCTTTTTTTTTTTTAATTAACGATAATTTATAGCACCCAAAAACCAAGCCTTTTCTATTCGACATTGCCAACGTGGGGGCAGTAAATAATAAATATTGGTGATGTAAATTTGAAATTAATAAATTGATTATTTAGCTTTCAGGCAATGATTCAAAAAACACTGCCTTGAACAGTGATTTAAGTAGGGTCAAAAACCACAACACAATCCGACCTAAAGGCCGTTTAAATGTGGTCCTAAATGTAGCCTGAAATTTCGTTAACATCAAGAAATTGTTTATTACTGCAAATGAATAAACAAATAATGTTGGGGTGTAGGTGAAAGAGATAGGAAGGTCTCCCTTTCTTTGATGAGGTTGTGACATTTTTTTTTTTTTTTTTGTAACTGGATATAAGTTTCTTTGCGCAATCTTCCATAAGCATAGCAAAGGATGCGTCATTAAGACACAAATAGTTAAAGAGTTAAAGAGGTGTGTCACCTGGACGAGGTCCCAACAGAAGAGCCTCATAGTGGGTATGGACTCTAACACCCACCACACTAACTGGGGAAGTACGAACATCAACAAAAGAGGTGAGTGTTTGGCCGATTATTTAAATATTGAAAACTTGATTACCTTGAATGAGGGCTGTACACCAACCTTCATAAATAAAATTAGAAGGGAGGTATTAGATATAACCTTATGCGACGTTAGGTCTATACACCTGGTGTCGAACTGGAGAATCAGTAATTAGATCTCCTTTTCGGACCACAGATGGTTGAGTTTTAATATTGGAATTGATCACAAATCCAAAATAATGATTAGGAATCCTAAGAAAACTGACTGGTCCATCTTTGTAAGTAATCTTCAGGGAAAGCTGACACCAACTCAGGATAACAGCTACACTGAGATTAACCAATTAAACAATGAAGTCCTCAAAGTACAGAAGTGTATTATAGAATCTTTTGAGGCCGCCTGTCCTCTAAAACCGGTACCTAGAAGTGCAAAGCAAAAATGGTCGAACAGCGACCTCCATAAAATAAGGAAGGTTGCTAGACAACGCCTAAATAAAGCTTTAAGAACCAACGAAGAAGCAGACTGGGAATCCTATAAAGAAAGTAAAAGAGACACAAATAAAAAAAACAACGATTAAAAATAAAACTAAAAAACAACCGGCCAAAGAAATCGCTCAGAATAAAAGTAAGTAAAAAAGAAATGCTGGCGCTTATCCTTAAACGAATAGATAATCAGGATTTAACAATAAAACAGTTATGCGAAAAAGTCGCTATCAAAAAACAATAATGGACAGAACATTTAAAATTGCAGCATGGAATGCAAACGGTCTTTCACAGCACACGTCTGAACTGAACATCTTTTTACACATGAAAAATATAAACATTTGCCTGGTGTTGGAAACACATTTCCCCATAGTTAAAAGTCTTGATATTAAAACACCAAAATATACCTGTTACCACGCACCACATCTAGCTGATAAAGCTAGAGGAGGATCGGCTATACTTATAAGGAAGAACCTGAAACATTATGAAGAAGCCAAGTTCATTAATGAGAATATGCAAGTTACAACAATAAGTACTATATTTGTTTAAAAGGGAAAGAGTTCAAGGTAACAGCAATTTACTGCCCACCCAAGCGCTCCCCAACTGAAGAAGACTATACAGAACTTCTAAATTTGCTGGGACATCACTTTCTTGTTGGTGGTGACTTCAATGCTAAACATACCCTCTGGGGATCTAGGTTAACAACAACAAAAGGAAAAAGGCTTTATCAAGCAAGTCGCAAATACAACTCCGAATTTTTTTCATCTGGATCGCCTACATACTGGCCATCTGATCCTAACAAAATACCAGACCTAGTTAACTTTTTTGTAGCAAAAGGTATTAAGGGAAATCGTATAAGTGTTGAAGGTAATTGTGATTTATCGTCTCCGGTGATCTTGTCACAAAGTGAAACAGAAGTGCAAGAAAAAAGTTATCCTAAGCTTGTAAACAAAAGAACAAATTGGATTGAATTGAGAGAAAAGTTAGAAAGTTTTATAAACCTAAGATCTCCTATGGAGACAAGGGAGCAAATTGATCATGAAGTGGAACAATTCATTGCTGATGTAGAACAGGCGGCAGAGGAAAGCACTCCAGCTAATTTGAATAGGAGGCAACCTGAAACAAAATACCCCGCCGTGATAAGGGAGCTGATATTAGAAAAAAGAAGGGCTCGTAGAAAATGGCAAACTACGAGGTTCCCAGGCGATAAGGCTGTGTTCAACCGTCTTAACAATGATTTTAAAAAACGAATCTATGAATTCAAAAATGAGTCACTTAGTAGATTTCTACAAAGCTTAACGTCGGATGCGTCAACCGACTACTACTTGTGGAAAGCAGCTAAGCGTCTAAAAAGACCTCAGTTTCAAAACCCGCCCTTGAAAGCACCAGACGGTAAATGGATCGGAAGCCCGAAACAAAAAGCTGATCTGTTCGCAGGACATCTATCGAACGTTTTCAAACCATTATCATCAAGAACAGCTACTGAAAATCTAGAATTTGTTGATAAAAGGGACGAAGCTGAAATCCCCCTTGTCACGCTCAGAAAAGTCAACACCAGTTGTCAAATAAAAAAGCACCAGGTTACGATGCCATTAATAGCCTTAAAAAAAACTCCAATTTATAGTAAACGCATGTCTAATGACCCGATATGTCCCACATCATTGGAAAATTGCTGAAGTAATTGTAATACCAAAGCAAGGAAAACCACCAACAGAAGTAACTTTTTATAGACCGATATCCCTTATACCAATTATGGCAAAGGTTTTCGAAAAATTACTCCTGAAAAGGCTTAGCAAAATCATCGAAGAAAGAAGTCTAATCCCGAATCATCAGTTTGGATTTAGAAATAAACATTCCACGATAGACCAAGTACACCGAATTACGGATATAGTGGCAAAAGTACTGGAAGAAAGACAAGTCTGTTCGGCACTATTTTTATTGCTCAAGCCTTTGACAAGGTTTTGCATGAGGGCCTTGAGTATAAACTGCATAGGGATTTACCTAGACAGTATTACGAAAAACTGAAATCCTATATTCCAAATCGACTCTTCCGAGTCCGATAAGAACAAGAATATTCAAAACTAAAGAAAATTGAAGCATGTGTTCCACAGGGAAGTGTCTTAGGACCAACCCTATATCTGTTGTATACCAGGGATATTCCTGTGAACAATAATGCCATGATGGCTACCTTTGCAGATGACACTGCAATATTAGCACGTGATAAATGCACTGTGAAGGCGACAGAGAAACTGCAGAACGCAGTTAATAGAGTAAGTGATTGGACGCAACAATGGCGTATCAAACTCAATCAGACAAAGTCAACTCATATAAACTTCACAAATAAAAAGATAAATAATCTTCCGATATATTGTACCCTATGCCAATACAGCAAAGTACCTTGGAATGGCTTTGGACGTAAAGCTAAAATGGAAAGAGCACATCAAAAAGAAAAGAGAAGAACTTAACTTTAAATATAGGAAAAAGTACTGGTTACTAGGAAAAAACTCAGACATGTCTATCCAGAACAAAATCTTGCTATATAAGCAAGTATTGAAGCCTATCTGGACGTACGGCATCCAATTATGGGGCTGCACAAAGAAAACAAATATTCAAACTATACAGACATTTCAAAACAAAGTCCTTCGTGGAGTAATAAATGCCCCTTGGTATATAGGAAATAGCGATCTGCACCGTGACCTACAAGTAGACATGGTGACGGAAGTGGTTAGAAAGCACGCTGTGTCCCACAATCAGCGACTGCAAAATCACATCAACTCCGAGGTAGAAACCGTCTTAAATGTACGAGACAATATCCTGAGAGTACTTATAATTTTAAACTTTCCTCAACGTGATTTTAAATATATAAGAAAGAAAAATCATTTGTCGATCTTACATAGATCGGTCCTGATTAAGGAGGTGTTTTCTTTTTCTTAAGACACAAGAGCGAATTGGCCACACTAGTGCCAACATCCCGTACTGATCTGAGATGAACCAAAGCTATACTATGATGGAAAAACCGTCAAAGGTGGATGGAGTAGTATAGGCTTATTTTTTTTTTGCATTGGGAGGTGAGATTCTCTCCCATACGAAACTGAAGCTGTACTCAGTAACAGTGTGGGGCTTTCACCCACTAAACTAACCTCCCCTTCTACCCCCTACTTTTTTGCGGTACCACCGTAAAGCATTCCATAGTAGGGAAAATTGACTTTATTGGACTTTTTTATTTCCCTCTCTTAACCCTTTAATTCCCATAACTATGGCAATAAAAAATACTGTTATTTTTTTTACTAAATTGTATGTTTATACTAAGAGTTGACCAAAAAAAATGTTTTTTTTTTTAAATTTACACCCACTTTTTGTAAAAAAAGGGCTGCGACCTACAGGTGACACTGGACACTATATGTACTTCTCGCACCAGTTTACTCCTTAGTTTCTATATATGTGAAACATCTGTTGTTTTTTCAGCAAATATTTGCTTTTATTTAAAAAAAAGAAGATATTGTAGCATAATAATAACTACGCTCCCTAAAAGTATGATGCAACAAATTCCGAAGTGACTTTTCATTCTGGCGGAATTTTGGTACGAACTGTCCTTTCATTCGAGGTTCGTGTCTGCGGTTTCCACAGTTCATGTCTACGAAAGAGACGGATAATATCACGGATGAGAGGGAATTATAACTGCAAGAATGATTGTCATCTTGGAATTTCTCTTGTGGTCGAAGAATTTGCTAGAAGTTTCTGGCTATCAGAAACTTCTGCTATATAAGGACAGATGGCGATCGAGAAGAGGCAGTTGTTTTAAAACCGTGGCGAACAGATTAGAAAAGTGATAATGGGCGAAGTTGTAATTTTGTGATAAATTGAAAGTTGAGATTTAACAAGAAAAAGTAATTAGTTTGGATTTGTGAATTAAGTAATTTAAAGGAGATAAAGTGATTTGAGAGAACAGAGACCTTGTAAGAAAAGAATTGCGAAGAATAGTATAGTGTGAACCTGAATTTTTGTAGAGACTAGAAAATAAAGAAATAATTTCACAGAATATTGTTTTATCTACTCGAGCCGTAGCTCGCATAGTACATTATTATTTATTATAGGACACAATTAAGTAGATTTATTTATTGTGGAACAAATACCAACATTTCAAATGCAAGCCAACATTACACTTAGAGCACATTTTTCGTGTACGTTGGTGACAATATCCACACCGCTGTTGAGAACAATCTGTTTCCACGGGATCATCGGCGCTACCTGCAGACCTCACCTCTCTTGACACCCTTATCTGGACTGGAACTGGAAACTATATTTTTGCGAAAATCGCAATAGGTCCAGTTACTTGCTGATTGTTTTCTTATAAGCCAAGCGTTTTGACAAGCGGCGTCTACACCAAAAGCAAACAAAGGGTACCACCACTTTTTACCACGAAGACTTGGAGTCAACATTTTCGTCAAAACGGTCGACTCCACCCATATACTTGTTATACATCTTGATAACAGCTGGGCAGTCAACCTGAATTTTCGACCATTTTTTATTTACAACTCCAATCCGATCCACTTTTGAGATAGAAGTCAATCCGTGGCAGTTTGATGTAATTGCAACGATACTGTTATCGTGCCACTTAGCTGCAATAATTTCCCTAGACGTTTGATGACACAGCTCACCCCTGTGCTTCTTTTTCATTTCCTTGGAAATCGGCATTTTGCAATTTTCCAGGCGGTTTTCCTGGATAGTTCCATTTCCTCCAATATTCTGTTCTCGCAAATATTTTAGTAGTGGCAAGCCAGTGAAAAAGTTAACAAAGTACAAATTGTACGGTTCTAATTCTTGTGGTAATCTGGAATGTAGCACCAAAATAACTGCAGATCCTAAGCCACATTCTGGTTGCATCTTAAAGGCTGGATCGGATGCACCTTGATACAGCTCACAGTTTACCAAATATCCGTGGCAAGTAGAAGCTGACCAAAGCTTGTAACCAAACCTAATGGGTTTTCCGTGGATATGTTGTTTTGTACCGTGCCTCCCGAAGTATGAAACTATAGTCCCGTCTATGGAGATGTGTGAAGAACCGGCTTTTTTGAAATTTAATGTAAAATTTTCGTTGAGTTTTGTGAACGGTCGTTGGACGGTAAAGATGTATTGTCACAAAGATGTACATACTGCTGAATCTCGAAAAATCTATTTCGTCTCATGCTGGAAGCTACTAGTTCGTTGTGGGTGTCACTCTTTACTTCCCGGAACATTCTCATATACTTAGGTGTCAAGTACCCTGTGAGCATCGATATTGCAATGTACACTCTGATTTCATCGGCTGTTATATTTACAGTGTGATTTCTCTGCAAAGCGTACAAGTTACTCATATCTGTTATGAATTGAATAATGTCTTCCCTGTACACCAACTCAAAATATTTAATGGCCGTCAGCTCCCCCAGATAATTTTTAACTTTTTCATCATAGTCACATGCAGTGAAAGAAGTGTTGTTGCAACATCTGTTTACAGTAATCTCTTTTTTCTTCTTTATCTTCGGTGCAGAAACGTTAGCTTCTTCTTCTTCCTCCTGGTCGTCTTTATAAATCTCTTCCGAAACAGATGGTCTACTTTGTAGCTCTACTCGAGAACGAAGTATACGACTAGGAAGATGGAGTAAACTAGCTTCGTTTCCATCTCCACTTTCTTCGTCAGTAACTATACCATCGTCAGGAGGAAACAAAATAATGTCGCCAGAGTCCTCCCCGATCTCCAATTCCTCGATGATCTCATCTAATGTCAACCTGTAAGACATAAATGAGCTCTAAAATCCTATCACGATAAAATGGTAAAACAAAAGCTAAACAATAGTTTTGTTATAATACTGCCCAGTGTCACCTAAAGGTTCACTTTTTGAACGTCGTTGTAACTATGCCAAATGATATTTTTATAATAAAATACAATTGTTTTATAGCGTATAGATTCACATACCACAAGCAATTATAAAAAAGACAATACTTACGGTTTGGACTTAATTATCGCAGTTTCTATTGCAAGAACAACACCAACACGACAAAAATTGAATAACGCCCTAAACAATTGAATAAATTTGACAGATAACGCATAGTTAGCGTTGTCAGAAAAAAAAATAGTGTAAAGTCACTTATTAGCTTTATAATGATAATGGTAGAATGCAAACATTTTTTACATTATGATTTTAAAAAAATGGAAACATCTGTCACCCATAGATGACACTGGGAATTAATGAGTTAAACAGACTTTATTCATAATGATGCCTCTTGGCTTTTAAACATTTCACCAACAATATTTTCAGGTGGAAGCGTACCCGCTCGCCTGCAAACTGGTTATAAACTTGCACGCAATACTGCAACAATTACTGTTCGTGCATCTATGCGTTACTATTTCTCCCCTAAACTAAGCACTTCCCTTGCTTCAAACATTTTATGGAGAAACCTACGTCAGATTGGTATGATTGGCAGAACTAGCAATAGTTATACCCTAGATTTAAATGATCTAAATGCTTCCTTCCTGGCAAATGAACTTGAACCTGATAGGTTTGACTATAATACCATCCCTATGACAGCTCTTGAACATCAAGCCAATTTCGAGGCTGTTACTGAGGTAGAGATCTTAAGTGTTATCAAATCATTGAGATCGAATGCTCTTGGAGAGGATAGGGTGCCACTTCGTATTGTGAAAATTATTTTGCCACAAATCATAAGCCACTTGACACACATCATCAACTCATGTATAATGACTGCAACCTTTCCTTTAGCCTGGAAACGTGCACGAATTATTCCCGTCCCTAAGAAACCTAATGCAGCTACTGCAAATGATTATAAGCCTATTAGCATTCTACCAAGTCTGTCTAAAGTTTTTGAAAGAGTACTGGCGGGCAGATTCAATATCACCTGTCTTTAAATTCCTTGCTGAGCCCAATGCAGTCCGGCTTTAGAACAGGCCATAGCTGTGCGTCTGCTATGGTTAATATCTTGGATGATATAAGGAATGAATTCGAAAGGGATCTGTGACCTTGCTTTGCCTTATGGACTTTTCAAGGGCCTCTGACATGGTCAATAACTCCATACTCTGTTGGAAGCTACGGCATTATTTTGCTTTTAGTGATAGGGCTGCAATGCTCATAGGTAGTTTTTTGAGTGATAGGCCACAGAGAGTGTAAGGTGTACCTCAGGGTTCAATCTTGGGGCCCATTCTATTCTGCATGTACATTGACTTACCGTCGATCTGCAATCATGTGTCAATCCACCTCTACGCTGATGATGTTCATATTTATTCCTCACAGCCAGCTGATAAGATGAGAGAGTTTTTCTCAGAGTTATATGAGGATCTACTCGCGATCAATCAATGGGCCATGTATAACGGACTAGTCTAAAACCCAGCGAAGTGCAAAGCCATACAAACATACCCCTCGAACGAGCTTCTGTGTCAGTAGCAGAAACTGCAACAAGCCTCGGCTTTGTCACAAATCGAAACCTATCTTGTTACAATCACATCAACGTCGTAATTGATCGTATTTATAGATGCTTGCGCAAATTGTGGATTTCAGCTAGTTTTACTCCGCTTGAGATATGTCGAAGGCTTGTGCAAACACTCATTATGACTATAATAGCATACGCTGAAGTGGTTTGCAGTAGCCTTTTTTCGCTTTCTTCTATTCTATTCGAAAGATTTTCTAGGCTGTACACTACAGCAGCATATGAACATTCGAAATTGTGAATTCATGCACAAAATTATTACAAAACCAATAACCGCCATACCTATATTCCAAGCTTGAATTTAGAACTTTCAACATTAATATACATCACTCACGGTCAAGGTAATTTTACTATTTCCCCCCTATGAGTATCACAATGGGTCTGTAGCGATTTGAGTATGGCGGGGGGAAAGGATATCCCTTCCGGCCGACTACCCACTTACCTAATCTAATCTAACTATGGCTGTATTTGCGGTATAAGTCGGTGGGTTCACCTGCCTTTCCCAGAGGCATTTCCGGGCTCTTGCCACTCCTTCACGCTTCGTATTCTTTCTGGTATTTGTCGATATTTGCCCCCATTTTTGTTCCATTTGGCTTAGTGTTGTTCCTGCAGAACTTGCGTTGTTATTCGACTGCCAGGATGTCTATTGGAGGCATTCGACCACCACACCATGTCTAGGCTGCATCTTTTGAAGTACGGAATGCACAACTTAACCTCAGCGGACTGAACCAATTTTTAATCTAATTGAGTTAATCCTTGTTGCTCTGGCCTAAATTGGTGCAGAGTTGAGGATTATGGAGATTATGGACTACTTTCACCAAAAGCAGTCTTCACCTATGCCTTGGTCCATCTATGTTGGGTATGATGCATGCTAGTGTAGCACTCGGGTTCGCTGCTTTACCGCTGATGTATCTCATGTGCTCTTTGAATAAAAGTCTTGTATCTATCATGATGCCAAGGTATTTGATTTTTGGTTTAGATGTTATGGTATGTACTTCTGCTGAAAAATTTACCATTTTTATCTTCTACCTACTGCTTATAGTACTGCCTCGGTTTTGTTTTGCCCTGTCAAACAATCCTTATTGTCGAGTTGCTAAACTGTCCCACTTCTTCCATCAGTTCAGCAATAACAACAGTAGCGATGTCGTCACCAAACCCTACAATCGGATTGGGAGACATAGGATTCTGTCATACATACTCGTAATATTCCAAAGAAGTGGTCCCAGTGCAGAACCCTGTGGTATGCCGCCAGTAACTCTGTATTCGTTGGGGCCGATGTTACTTTGCGCCTGAAATAGTCGGTCATAATTTTAATGACCATGTTAATCATGGAAAGTTTCAGCAACGAGCAAAAGTGGTTGAATTCTTTTTCAGTCAATTGTTGGAACTCAACGTGCATATCGACGTCATTTTAATACTGCAAACTGTCCATCACGATCGGCTATGAGGGGAATAATTCAACGTTTGTTCTTCGGAGAATCTAACTTCGCTGTACAGTTTGATGCGGTGCTACGTCAGCAAGACTAATTGGACCATATTTTTTTGAGGATCACCATGGTCATACTGTGTCCATCACAGGCGACCGATACCGGAGAATGATTGAAAACTTTTTGGTGCCAGCTGTTTCTAACAAAACAACTTCGCACACTGTTCGAGCTTTAGTAGACCTGTTGCGCACAATTTATGGAAAATGATCCCCGGATTTAACGGCACTCGATTTTTTTATTTGCGGCTACGTGGAAGAGAGTGTCTACAAAAACAAGCCGCAGACCAATCAAGTGCTAAAAGTTAACATTGAACATGAAGGTCGAGCAATACACTAATTTAATGGAAAATGTAGTGAAAAGCAGTTTTGTGCGAATCAGAAATTGGAGGTCACCTATGTACGTGATATGTGTGAAAATGATTATATACAAAAGTCCAGTCGTCATTTTTGTGTTTTCAACAAACCAGTTCGTGACTTATGGGCCACCCTGTACATACTCGTTTGATCATATCGCGTGGTGATTTTGTCAGGAATTTTTTCTATTTTACCTCCCTCTGAAGCTTGCCGCTCGAGGCCTGTCACTCTTTAGCAAGACTAAACTTTACACATCGCCGAAACCAATTTTCAAAACATATGTATATACTCGTATCTAGAATTCAAACGATTGTACGTGACTCAAGACCAATTATCGAACTCTATCCTCGAATGCAGCAACCACCTTTAGGGCTTAAAAACAATCAAAATATGTACTCATACCTTGGAATGATTAGTTTGTTGTTTCGCAAATTTCCATGAATTGGACTTGTCATAATACAAAATAAATATATGACCACATACCTAACCTACAAAAAAAAATTAATGGTGTCGGCAGCATTAACCAAATGCAAACACTGCAGCACAGAATGGATTCCGTCGCAACATCAGTTTAACCCGATATTTTGCACGCACAAAATAGTTATGAATCCCCAGGGTTAGATTTTGTTGGGAATAGTTAATGCTGGAATGACGATTTCAATCACGTACTTGATATTAACGAGATTGCAAATAGGAAAAGGAAGAAGTAAAAAAAAACCTGACATCAATAGTCCTTTTTTCCACAACCCTCTACAATAGTTTCTCCATCGGATCTCCATTGTTTGACCGGAAATCGTGCTCAAATGCGAAATTCCGAACTCTGATGGCCACAGCTGCATGTACGGTCCTTCGCCACACACAATCGATATTTAATGGTTGTTGCAATCGGGTTTATGCTGTGTGGACGGACTTTTCCTTTTGCGTTGTTCGGTAGAAAGTTTAAAATTGTTAGTTTTAAAAGATTCATAAAATTACATAATTGGAATTCTTTCGGTCTAAATAAGAAATAAGAAAATATAGGCAGCTATCTGTTGAGTAGAACTCCCATTAGACCCTTAAAATTGGTCATAATGTACAGGAAGCTAATCTTTAAGCCACAGCTCCTTGTACCCCCTAAACGGAACTACAAAATTGTTTTTAAATAATGAATGTAGTATTCTTTGAGGAATTTATAGTTTTTCTAGCGAAAAGTAACCTGGTTATCAGCGCCTGACTGGAACTGGAGCACTCAGATCAAAACAGTTTCGTTGTACAACCAGGCCCCATTTTAATGTGTTTTTTTCGTCTTTTGTAAAAAGACAAGTAGACGCTTCAGTGATGAAGAGCTTAGGTCGTCAGCATTCACCACATCAGCACCGAATCCACAGGAGTCGTAGATAGATGTAGCGCTCAAACCTTGCACATGGATGTGCTTGGAAAAGGCGAAGTGGCCCGTAAGAACGCTAGTAAGTTGTCTGCAGTCTTCTCTGCTAAAAGAGAGCAAGAAAGACGCGGATTCTTACAGATGACGGAGACCATTCGTTTATTCTGCCTGCATCCTGGAGCGTCATGCCACCTTCGAATGTGTTCATTGAAAAACCAGTCGTCAATGAGAGCCCTAACCGAGGACGCTGGGTTCAGGTCGAGAGAAATTCTCTTCTGAGCCTTGTCCACCAAGCTCGTCAGAGATCTCACTTCCTGTTATCGCTTTGTGTCCTGAGACCCAAACAAGATTCAGGGAGTTCAGCCTTCCGACCAAATTCAAGGATGTTTTGAATTGTCGAACTATTTTGGAAGTTCTTAAAGGATTGAGCAAGGGCTTAAGCGCAGCCTGACTGTCACTACAGACGCAGACACTTCGCCCCTCCCACCTATTCTTAACAATATAGGCCGCAGCAATTAGCATATATTTCTGCCTCGAAGACAGATGTGTGTTTTTCCAATGAGAAGTGAAGCCTAATGTTGTAGCATTCCACGAAAACACCAGCACGTAACCCCTGTCCAGCCGTCTGTGAAAATGCGACTACATTCCTTTCCTCGCTCAGGCTCTGGCCAAAGCCAATACTGAACACGGGGAAAGTCGACTTCACATTTGCATCGCACCTGTAATTCAGGTGTCATTGAATCAGACGGCATATCCATGACACAGGGGTCGTAGGATGATCATCGCGCAACGTCATCAACCACTTCTTTTTAAACGGAAGATGGTTCTGAGTATACACCCCATGATATAAATATCAATGGGGGGAGGTTCATCATAGCGTCCAGAGCAGAGCCAGGCGTACTGGGGAAAGCTTCCAAGCAGCCGACACAGAACGTTCTTTGGAGTTTGGCGAAAGCAACGTATTTACGTGAGAGCTTATTCCACCAAACAACTGACGCATATGAGAGGAAGGGTCTTATTATTGCCGTGTAGATACAAAGGACTTTCCTTGTCGACAAGCCCCATGTGCCGAACCTACCTAATCTTAAGTGAACTTATAACAGCTTTTCGCGCAAAAACGCAGATGTTTCCCTGGAGACCTTTGTAACAAATCATCCCTTAAGCAGTGCAAACACCTTATGTAGAGATGAAGTAAAGTCGCAGTCAATGCTGAGAATTTGAAAGAACTACTTCTGTAGGCTGTATAACGGCGACGAAGACCAACATCCTGCTGTCAAGCAGAATGAACCAATCAACCTAGATGATGATAGCCAAAACTTCCATCCACCAGATCAAAAGGCTGTTGGGGAGGGCATACACCAACTCATTTCTACTATTTGATCAGACGAGTGTATGCCTGATGAATGGAATTTATGCATCGTTTACACGATCTACTAGAAAGGAGAACCCTCAACTGTCCCAACTACAGAGGCGTCAGTCGTGTACAAGATCTTATTTGCCACCTTGTGTGAACGCTGTCAACAACCTGATACGAGTAGACCCCTATCAATGCGGTTTTAGGTGAGGAAAGTCCACAATCGATCAAATTTTCACACTTCGGCGGATCCTAGAGGAAACTCAAGAGGTCCAAATCAATATTCAGCATCTCTTTATCGATGTTAAGGCCACCTGCGACAGCATTTACAGAGACGAGCTATACCCAGCTGTGTCTAGTTTTGACATCCCTGCCAAACTCACCAGAGGCATAATTTTTCGAAAGTCTGCAAGTACTTGCATATCAGGGGGCTGTGACCGGTGCCATCGCGATTATTGAGACAAAATGGGTTTAGCGGTGAACGCGGGCAAAACAAAGTAAGGACATCCATCATCGATGAATCGGACAGAATGTCACAATGGGCAGCTATAACTTTGAGGTTGTCAGAGACTTTGTATACCATGGCTCTGCTATCAAATCAGACAACAAGAAGAATAACTCTAGCCAATCACTGTTTCTTTGGTCTGAGAAGGCAATTGAGTAGTAAAGTTGTATCCCGAAGAATTAAAGAGACTATAAGAATTTAAATGTGGATACTATTGACAGGACAAATTCTATGTGGACTAGTGGTACAACTTGTCTAAGAATTTGATTTCTCTCAAAAGACTGCATATCAGAGCTGTTATAGGTGTCATCACTGAACACTGTCTAATAGGCAAGCGTGCAACAAGGCTTGGCGTTTTCTCAAATGATTTCTGCAGAAGCTGCATGGACGAGGAGGAGAAGGAGACTACTCTTCACCTTCTTTGCATCTGCACAGCTCTCTTCCAAAGAAAGAAACGCCTTCTATTTCAGACCTCCTATGACAGCCACCTCAACCTATATAAGAATTTGATAATCCCGGTCCTGCTCTTTGACGCTGAAGCATGAACTTTATCGAAACACATGAAGATATCCTTGGGTTTTTGAGGAGTAAATTCAACGACAAACTGTACGAGCAGTACATCAATATGGACCTAGTCATGCCCATTGGTCGTTGAGATGGTTAGGATATGTAGAGTGAATAGATACTAATGCTCCGGCCCACAGAGTCTTCGAATCCAATCCGAAGGGACGACGCTGTAGACCAAGACCTCTCCTTAGGGAACACGCACAAGTAGAAAGGGACCTCAAGCACTTGGAAGCCCAACTGGACAAGTAAAACTGACTGGTTTTGAAGCCATCCATGAAGATTCGACTACAATTCCTTCCTGGTTCAGATTCTGGCCGAAGTCAGTCCTGAACACAAGAGAAGTTGCCTTTATATTTGCACAGCAACCGAAGTTCTGGTGTCATTGTGTCAGACAGTATATCCATAAGACAGGGGTCGTAGGATAAATGTTGCGCAAGTTGTACATGCAGGGTTGTACAAAAAGCTACATCGGTTAAGATACTGCCTATTATATAAGTTGTACTCGGAAAAGCTCCATAGCAGCCGACACGACCTGTTCTTTGGAGTTTAGTGCAAAAAGGAGTCACATACTTCACATAACCAACGCGTATGCTAGGAAAAGTCTTATCATAGCCAGAAAACTTTTTTCGGTGATAAACCCCACGTCGTTTAGATATCTTTCTGCAGAAACAACTTTCGCTGTGGAAAATGTCTCTAGATCACGAAATTATAGAACCAAGTTCAACTTTTATCCCCCGAAAACATTCACCAGAGAATAGCGGAACTACATCTGTAACACCATTTTGTTGCCGAACCCATATGCAGACACTCTTCTTGTTTAACCCTCGCACTAGAGTTATTAAATTTTATGAAAACAGCTACTGATACTTTACGAGACCCTGCCGACCATATATTACTTTTGTGGCCAGAAAAAAAAAAAGAAAAACTTTACGACTCTAATAATAACAACCCGTTGAATGGGCCGCTACAATAAAGCAGATTACGCAACCCTAAAAATTTTTCATTTAGTCCCGAAAGAGCCGCCAATAAATCTTTAATGATCTAGACCTCCTGTGACCGTAATAAATCCCACTTAACAGGTTGCTTCTGAAATCATCTCGTCTCACCTTCAAATGTCAATTAACACTCCAATGACACTCAAATGTCAGGCTTAACCCATGCCATTGGGTCTTATCTAATTTTACGGTCCGATAATGCCTAATAACTTTATCTCAAAATCAAAATCAATTAAAATTCATGTGACCACTAGCGCCATTACAAAGCCAATGACTCACAGAACCCTTCCATAAGGGATAACGTCTAAGGGCTGTTGTGACTTCACAAAGAAAACGATTCCTTTGTCAAACTGTCTCGCAGTGATTCGACATGGCTCCCGTCTCCGTTCGTAGGAAAACATCATTTGCAATCATCTCTATGGTTGGCCATTTCAACCAAAAGCGTAACCAAACTCACATTCAGTTACACCACACACACACACATACGCACGCAATAACGATGTATAACCACCATTATAACGAATGAGGGTCAGTTTTATGATTTATCAAGGGCAGAAGATAAATTTTACCTCCAGTATAATTTATGTTCACCACCATAGCCGTCTGTTTGTGGTCATTATCCTTCGGGGGAGAATGGGGGGGAACAAAAAAAAACAAGGACTTTTGGGGCCACACAATGGTGACCGCCAACAAGGATAACAATGAAGCAGTCCATCTCTCACGGATGGCAGTATATCACCCGAAAATCGCATTCAACAAACCGCAACAATTTAGAGTTAGTTTTTTTTTTTTTTTTTTTTGTTTTGTATTTTTTTTTATTGTCCCGCATTTAAGGACTCGTGGCCATAATGTATGCTTCCTGTTTCAATAGAATATCTGTCCGTCCGCTGATGTTACCTTAATTTCAACGAAAATTTATATGACGCTCTCGGATCCTTTTTCATTTCTTTTTTATCTGTTTGACGTCGTCCTGCGTCGTCTTTTCGGGACCGGCTCTCTGATATGATAAATATTGCAAGAGAGTCTATTAAAGTTGATTTATGGTAAATGTTGTAATTGATGGGGTGGCCGGGTTGGAGATACGCTCTACGGTTACTGACGTTGCAGACAAAAGGGCTGGGTTGTGCACCTTTGTGGTAACCGTTCTGGAGATCGTAAAAATCACGCAGTTCATTTGAATTGAGTGTAATGACCCAGTGAGTGAGTTGAATGGAGAGCTCTAGGGAAGTCGTTTCGTAAAACCAGCGTAAGTAGGCGGGAAACATAATTTTGAATAATTATTATTAACATTTTTTTTTTTTTTTTTTCTTTTTTCTTTGCTTTATTAGCATATTCTTTATTGTTGTGATTTTAAACCCTAATTTGCATAGTTGTTAAAAAAACAGCAGTACACAGTGTGGCTGGTCGAAAATTTAATGGTTGGGTAACATTTTAATTTAGTTGTAGAGTTTCTTGGCAGAGGAAAAGCAGAAAGCGCATTGGAAAATAAAGTAATCAAACGTGCCTTGGTTTGCACGGTGTTAGGAGTTTGAAATGTTTTATGCAAGGCAAAGTATGAGTGATCATGTAAAGAGAGGGGTTACGTTGCTGTAGCGAGGTAATTGATAATTGAAGCATGAATATCATTTTCATATTCCTTATATAATTTTAACTTTAAACATGAATTGTCATTTTTTATTTCTTTCATAATTGAATGAACTAGACGTACAAGTATAAACCCAGTTGCTAACCGATGTTATTTAAAAGTATGTATAACGGCTTTTGTGTGATAGAATTACTTTGTATAACAGTTGTAAAAGTTCTCGCCTGGGCACTATAAAAGAAGCAGCACAGGCGAAGGATGAGTCATTACACTCAACCATACACCCTCTGCTCAAGCTACACATCGATATCACCCATGGATTGAACAAAAAAGAGACTACCGTAGCCAGCCTGCTAGACATAGAGAAAGCCTTCGACAGCGTTTTGACCAAAGGACTGATTTTCAAGCTAATTCATTTTGGTTTCTCCAATTATTTGGTAAAGTTAATTTACAATTTTTTAACCCATAGAGTCTTCTATGTACAGGTTCATCAAGCAAAGTCATCAATAGAACGAATCAACGCTGGAGAGCCCCAGGGATCACAGCTTGGACCGATATTTTTTACTGTATGCAGGTGACTTCATCACTTATGCTATTTCGTTTTTCCCAGAAATAACAGCTAGGAGAGTTGAAACCCACGTCGGAAATCTTTGGGAATATTACCTCAAGTGGGGAATCAAAATTAACAGCAGCAGGAAGGAACTAATCTGCTTCAGAAATCGAGTGACAGCTACGAGGAGTCGCCGAGTGTTCGCAAATCGCCACAACATTCATTTCTCTTCCAAATAAGATGTTCAAACGGAAGGTCCTTCGAATTTGTACAGAACTGTGGCTAAATCCAACCACAAGGAAGTACCACCACTAAGGCTTTTCTTTACGTGAACGCTGGTGAGAGCCCAATCGAGCAGTATATGATTCAACTTTCAAGTAGACTCCTGCCAAATCTTGATGATCATCCCAACGAGGAAATACAAGACTACATCCGACAGCAGATCGATACAAGCCAAGATTTGAAGACATAATGAACAACGAAGAAATACCATTCTACCAGCTTGCAGACAATGCCTATTACCAGATATATACTCGTATATAATAATATCCCTGCTTTCTTAACAAAAAAAAATAAAATTTCCTAATATAGGTAGATATTCTCTTTTATTAAATATTCATGTAATAGATTAAGTAGCCATTAATAGTGGTTTTTTTTTTCTAAAACCTAAGCAAACTAGCCATTAGATATACGTTGGGTCCCTATTGTTGAGCCAACATTAAATTTATGGTAATAAGTGTGGTTTTAAGCCAATTTGTATATAGAATGACTAAATAATAAAAATTCTTAAATCTAAGAAAAAATAAGGTTGAGTCATTCAGTTCGCAAGTGGATCAGCCAAAGGATCGTATGTGAGTACTTCCTGGATTATTCCTAGAAGGCCACAATTGTTTTTTTTTTTTTTGTTATTCCGCATATGTAGCTAGCATCGTACATTCTGTGGCAATTTCCATTGCAATTGTGATAGCAGTTGGGTACAGCGATTTTTTTTTTTTTTTTTTACGTTTTCCTTTATAAACATTTTTTTTTTGTATAAATAAAAGTTTCATTATCTATCCACAAAGTATCATTAAAGAAATACTGCTTTACATAATGAATTAGACATGTAAGCGGTGGGTCAATAAGTCCTTGCAATTTAACACAAATTGTGTCAACACCCTCAAATTGAATTTAATCTGAAGAATCATCTTTCAAAAGAACGCACCCAAATTTTCAGATACATCTGTCAAATAGTTTTGTTGTGGCAGCCATTTTATATGGACGCCTACTAGCATTTTCGTTAAAATGGAAAAAGTGAATTTCGAGTGCTCATTAAACACTATTTTTTGCGAGAAAAAACTATCACGTAAACCAAACAAAAGCTTGACAAATATTATGGGGACTCTTCACCATCGATTGGAACCATTCACCACTGGTTTACTCAATTTCGGTGCGGTCGTTCAAGCACAAGTGACGCCGAAGATTATGGTCGCCCAATTGAGGTCACCACACTAGAAATGGTCGACAAAATCCATGGTTTGATATTGGACGATCGGCGAGTGAAAGTGCGCAAGCTTGAAGAGGCCACAGGCTTATCACATGGTTCAGTGATTTCGATTTTACATAAATATTTGGACATGAAAAAGCTTTCCGCAAGATGGGTGCCGCGTTTGCTCACAATCGGCGACAAACGCATTCGTTTGACAACTTCAAAGGTGTGTTTGGCGATGTTCCAGAAAAATACGGCTGAGTTTTGCGCCGTTTCGTAACCGTGGATGAAACCTGGATTCACCACGATACACCAAAAACCAAGAAACAGTCAAAACAATGGACTTCTCCTGGTGAATCGAAGCCGAAGAAGGCCAAGGCGAGTTTGTCAGCAAACAAAGTCATGGCGACAGTTTTTTGGCGGCGCATATTACGCAGAGCTGCTGGATCATTTCCAAGCCGATTTGAAGCAAAAACGGCCGCATTTGGAGAAGAAAAAAGTTCTTTTTCACCAGGCTAACGCACCGACGCACAAGTCCGCAGTCGCAATGGCAAAATTGCATCAGTTAGGCTACGAACTCCTTCCTCATCCAACATATTCCCCAGATTTAGTCCCCTCCGACTATTTTTTGTTTCCAAACATGAAGAAATGGCTCGGAGGTAAGAGATTTGGGTCGAATGAAGAGATCATCGCTGAAACAAACGGTTATTTTGAGGAGCTCGAGAAATCGTATTATTTGGAGGGCATCAAAAAATTGGAGAAACGTTGGATGAAGTGTATAGAGCTAAAAGGAGACTATGTTGAAAAATAAAATGTTTTTATACCGAAAAGAGTGTTCCTTATTTAATTTTTCAGGGACTTATTGACCCACCCGCGTAGCTTCAAAATGAAGTAGGAATCAATTTAACATCTCACACAGTTGCTGTTTTATTTAAATTTCCTTTCCTATCGTTCTTATCTGGTCACCCTATAGATGACATACGAAAGAGGATTGATAAAAACCACCACGTATTTAACTCTCCTTAATTGTTCCCTTCGATACTGTAAACTATTTACTTTTATGCGCCAAGCTAAGAAGTAGTTATAGATTCTCCGACAATTCTACTAAGTTGATATACTCGTACCTAGAGGGCCGGCAGCAATCACTTGTTATTAAAGACCAATCATCTAGCTTCGCTTCCGTAGTAAGTGGCATACCACAAGGGTCTATTCTAGGGCCTTTTCTTTTCTCTCTTTATGTCAACGGACTTCTTGGGGTTATATACCATTGTAAAGTTCACACGTACGCAGATGACGTTCAACTTTATCTTAGCTGTCCAGTTGGCTTAGTGGAATGCGGAAGGTCAAAGACCAGTGAGGACATGTAAAATATTCGAATGTAGTCTAAAGCAAATAATGTTTGGCTAAACTCAACGAAATCGAAGGCCCTCACATTTGGGTTTAGGTTATCCCAAAAATTCGACTGCATGGGTAAAAGAGATTCTTTCATTAATATTGAAGCACCAATTAAGTTTCTTATCGACCACGAGTCCTAAATATTTGGAACTGTTACAGATTCTAAGAGGGGTTTTGGCCCAGGTATTTCAGGTCCTTAATGCTCCTTCTAATTGCTCGCTAAGGGTTGGAAGAAATTTGCTTGCAGAGAGCAGCACTACGTCGCCTGCATAAGCAGACCGCTCTTTGCGAGTTGTAAAAGTACTTCGTTTGAAACGATTACACACAGCAGTGCGAATACGACTCCTCCTTGAGGTGTACCTCTGCTTCTAACCTTGTTCCACTAATTTCAACTATAATATGTCTTTCCTCAAGCATATTAACTATACAATTTATTATCTGCGCACCACATCTGTTCTGACATTCTTAGAGGCTCCTTCAATATCAATGAAGGCGACTAATGTGTATTTTTTACCTTTCAGCGTTTTTTCTATTGACCTACAGTAAAATGTTGAGCTGTCTCTATACTTTTACCTTTCGTATAAGCGTGTTGAGCTGGGGATAAGTCTCCAGGGTTTATTTTGCTACGAATGTATACAGTATGTCAACTAGTCTTTCGTAAGTTTTCAGGACAAAGGAGGTAAGACTAATTGGCCTGAAGTCTTTAGCAGTAGTGTGACAGTTTCATTTGTCTCTATGTCATTAAAATATACCCCCGAATGAGGCTATTAAGATACATTTCTTTGAGTACTGGAACATCCGAGGGATTTAAAGGGAGAGAACGATCTAATTGCCCACTCTATCCTCTCCTCTGTAATCAGTTCCATTGGTGATTCTACTATCATGTTATTATTTATTCTAATGTTATTGTCAAGCTGAGTTGTGCAAGCCAGGAAGTATGTTCACAGCGATTCCAGTGATTCCGTGCAGGCATCAGTCCAGTTTCCATTGGGTTCTTTGGGGGATCCTAGAGCTTTCGATTCCCTGGAGAGAAATTTCCTTAGCCTCACAGATTTAATCATTCCGTGCTGTGGCTCATTTTTTGAATTTTCTTTGTCTGGCT
Organism: Pocota personata; assembly: GCA_963082735.1. Classification (NCBI taxonomy): domain Eukaryota; kingdom Metazoa; phylum Arthropoda; class Insecta; order Diptera; family Syrphidae; genus Pocota; species Pocota personata. The sequence continues at coordinate 205,354,477 of OY720430.1, forward strand.
TTAAAGGTTTCCCAGTCCTCGTCTGATTTTTTTCTTCTGACTACATTTAGAAGTTTCTAATCACTTTCCTGATGTTGCTTAGTTCCTTAGTTTTGGTGGAGGTGACATTTTATTCTTCTTTTCCGTTACTGGACATGATTTGCCAAATGCCTCCCTAAAAATGGATGATTTCGGGCTATGTCCACTGGGCCAAAATAATTAGGGTACTATATCCGTTTTGAGTTTCCCTTTTCTAGGGTGTGGTTATACTTTCACAAGGCACTGTATACTCGTTCGTCCCTGAACAGTTCCCGTCTCAACATCTAACTCCTCCTGATTGCTTGTCCATATACTACCAGAACGTAAGAGGTCTTCGAACTAAAACCTCATCCGTGTTTCTTAATTAACAGAATCTCCCCTACGACGTTTTTGCTCTAAACGAAACCAATCTGTCCAGTGATTATAATAACAACGAATTATTTACCTCAGAATTCAATGTCTTTCGGGACGATGGTCTTGAAAATGATGATAATTCCTCTGGTCGCGGTGTTCTCTTGGCAATACACAATCGCCTCGACTCCACTCTCTTTAAAACCTCGCACACCGCTAATTTCGAGTTCATTTGCGTCAAAATAACTATCGCTGGTAGCAACATCTACATCTTCTGCTGCTACATTCGTCCATCTCAACCAATCCAATGCTACCAACTTGCCATTGATGCGATTGATTTCCTGTTTAACATTGTAGACCCCCGCGACGTCGTCATAATTTTGGGGGATTTTAATTTCCCAGATCTTCGATGGGTTCTTTCTGACGATGAGACTCACTTTGCCGCTACAAATCCCTCCTCAGATAAGGAGGTCCTATTCATTGACTGTGTCTCTTACTCCGGCCTTTACCAGTTAAGCGGCGTTACTAACAACTTAGGTAGACAACTCGACCTTATTTTCTCATCAGATGCCAAGAACTGCGTCGTATAAGCGAGCAACCACCTTCTCTCCAAATTAGACCGCTACCACCCACCTCTATCTCTCACATTTTTTTACAACAACGGTAATAAAACTGTACACTCTGAAAACTCATACAGTTTTAATTTTCGTAAAGCAGACTTCATAAAACTGAATAAACTTTTGAGTAACGTTAATTTCAATGTTATTTTTGAAAATCCTAGAATTACTATCGACGGTGCTCTCGCTTTGTTCTACGCCGAAATCTTCAACTGTTTCACACAATCCGTTCCATTCGTGCTCCAGAAGAACTCCTCGTCGTCCTCACCCTGGTTCACCAAAGAATTGCGCTCGCTTCGCAATAGAAGAAATAAACTTTGGCACACGTACCTTAAATCTCGTTCGCACTCTGACTTTTCCAATTACCTCCACGCATATACCCACTTTTCCGAACTCTGTGAATCTCTATATCTCGAATATTTAGACCAAATCCAGCATACCATGATCTCCGATACGAAACGATTTTCCAATTCATCAACACAAAAAGAAAATCTGACAACTATCCAGCTACTTTAAAACTGTCTAACACTTCCTCCGGTGATCCTAAGATAATCGCAAATTAATTTGCCCACTTTTTCAGCCCATCATTTGGCAACCATGGGCTTGAAGTTGATCTTGAATACTTCTTCTACATGAAAAGCTGTTCTCAAACCCCGTTAGTCCCCGTTGACATAACCGTGGAACACGTGAAAGAAAAGATAAAAAAAAACTCAAGAACGAATACTCTCCTGGTCCTGATGGTATCCCTTCAATAGTACTGAAAAATTGCTTGAACCATCTGGCCCAACCCTTCACGGCTCTCTTCCAGATATCTATCGCATAAGGAGTCTTTCCCAAGCTTTGGAAGAGCTCTTACATAATTCCCTTTCACAAAAAGGGTCCCAAGAATGAAATCTCCAACTACCGACCCATTTCTAAACTCTCCTGCGTTCCTAAGCTCTTTGAAAGCATTATTTACGATACAATGTTCTTCCATTGTCTTTCTTTTCCCCTAACCAGCACGGATTTCTTAAGGGAAGGTCAACAACTACTAACTTAACGGAATTCGTATCTACCACTCTGTGTGCATTAGAAGATGGCAAAGAAGTCGATGTAATTGCCACAGATTTTAGTAAGGCCTTCGATAATATCTCGCACAGAATCATTCTTCTTAAACTTAAATCACTTGGCTTCCAACTGAGTTTCATTGGCTAGATTAAATCCTACCTTGAGGAACGTCAATACAAAATACTATTTAGATCGGCTGTATCCGACCCCATTAAAGCCACTTCCGGGGTCCCTCAAGGTAGCCATCTTGGTCCCCTGATTTTCATTTTGTCAATTAACGACGTTGACTTCATCATCAAAGACTCTTATCTATCCCTCTACGCTGATGCCATGATAATCTTCAGGCACATATTAAACCCCGCCGACTCTTGCCCACTTCAAGCTGACTTGAACAACTTTTCAACCTGGTGTCAAAAAAATTTTCATGAGCTCAACGTCAACAAATGTCAAGCCATTCCATATTCCCGAAAGCGTCTTCCGGCCCCTAGATCCAATTTCATCTCTGACGAGCTCGTCCCTTCTGTAACTTTATTACGCGATTTGGGTGTTATCTGCGACAGAGAACTAAATTTCCGCTGCCATATTGACAACATTATTAGCAGAGCCAACTCTGCGCTCGGTTTCGTAAAACGCTGGTCTAATGAATTCTTGAACCCCTACGTCACGAAATCTCTCTACTTCACATTTGTTCGGCCAATCCTCGAATATGCTAGCCAAGTATGGTCCCCCTATCATGATACCCATTCCCTTCGAATAGAGGCTGTTCAATGCAGGTTCAACCGTTTTGCTCTTCGCAGACTTCCTTGGTCTGACAGGCATAACTTACCCCCCTATGAGAATCGTTTGAAATTAATTAACGTACAGCCACTTGAAATACGTCGAGAAATTGCTGACATACTCTTTGTACATCAGCTGTTAGCAGGAAACATCGACTGCCCTAATCTGCTCCAAATGATCTCCCTTAACACTAACCCACGCCTCCTGAGGTCTGTACCCATCTTCCGTCTCAATTTTCATCGCACCAATTATGGTTGTAACGAGCCAATGTCTAGAATGCTACGTTTGGCCAACGGCGCGCACAGCTCTTTTGATTTTCACTGCAGCAGATTTGCACTTAGAAACGCCCTCCAGAATTCCACTTCCACTCCTCCGCCCTAATAACTTTAGTTTTAGTTTTAAGTTTAGTTTTTAAATACTTAGCCTTAGTCTTAAGTTGTGTTTAGTAATAGTCTAGTTTTAGTGTAGTTATTAAGTTCTGCTTGAATTAAGCTAAATAAATAAATAAACATATATTTAAATAAAAGAATATATCTTTCTTACATCAGAACATATAGATATTAAGTATCTTTCATGAATTGGAATTGAAACCTCACCTTAAGCATCTTTTATGAATTTCAATTGGAACCCCACCTTAAAGCAATTTGTTAAGCGGGGTCACAATATGTGTGGATGAGGCTTTTAACTGTAACGCAACTTAAAAGAGATAAAGATACATGCCACTGTGATGATATGAAGGTCCAATTAAATTAAGTATTTTCTCAAAAGTTAACTTTGCTCATACATAATTGAATTATTTAAAGTTGTTTATATTTGACCAATTTGACAGTGAGCAATGATACCCCTTTACACACATTCAAGGTCAGCGATCCCATAATCTCATAAAGCCGAGAATAATGCAAAACACTGGATTTTTTATTCGTTTGATAAATTTACATATTTATGCTTTTATGAGAGACAACATTCTCATATTGTACGTGATCAATCATAATGATGCTGATGTATCGTATTGGTCTATCCCTTAACCCTTTTAATCCGCATAATATATGGAATACACAAGTGAAATCAAGTTTTTTTTTTTTTTTAGATATTATTTGGTGTTTGGTGGAGGATGGCAGATACTTCTTCGAAAGTCCATACCTTTAATTTAATCTGTCAAATGGATGGTTTATATCCGTATAATTTACTTATGGCTAATCAAAAGTCTCCTAATAAATTTAGAGGTCTTTCGTCCAATGCAATGGCTACCTAAGTTCTGACTAACATTAAGTGGTATTTACTTCAAAGAAAAATTATTTTGCATTTAAATTAAATATATCCCTCCCTGCAAAGAAACTTTGGAGTAACCTGTGTAAAACTGGTGTTTCCAGTGGCCTCAACTACAAATGCGTTCTCGATCCTGATGAACTAAATCGTGCCTTCCTAGGGGATGATTCCAATTTTAACGAATTCGATTTTAATCAAGTCGACAACCTTGTGCATTCGTTGCCTAGACTGGAAGACTTTGTAGTAACCACTGAAGACGGAATTGTTCAATGCGTTGCAGCTATCAAGTCTGATTCAATTGGGGAAGATGGCCTACCATTACGCTTCATCTAACTCATCTTACCACAAATTGTCTCCCACTTTACCCATGTAATACACTGGTCTATAACAACATCATCTTTTCCTCAGGTCTGGAAAAATGCAAGAGTTCTGCCTATCACAAAAAAAGCTAATCCAACATCTCCTTCCGACTATAGACCGATCAGTATCCTACCTTGCTTATCGAAGGCTTTCCAGAAAATAATAGCAAAACAAATCACAAAGCACCTGTCTATCAATAAGTTACTGAGTTCTCACCAATTAGGTTTTAGAGCTGACCACAGCTGTTCGACAGCCATGGTCAATCTACTCGAAGAAATAAGACAAGATTTTGATAAGCGTTATGTTTCATTTGTCTGCTGGATTTCTCGAAGGCCTTTGATAAAGTAAATCATAAAATTCTGTGTTGGAAACTTAAGAACAATTTCGGTTTCAGTGATAGGGCAGTGAAAGTTCTTCGTTCCTAATGAAAATCAAACAAGGTGTGCCACAGGGCTCAATATTAGGACCGATTCTCTTCTGCATGTTTATTAATGACCTCCCGTCTGTGTGCAAACATACTTCAGTACATTTATATGCAGACGACGTTCAACTATATCTAGCAAAACTATACTCCAACCTTAATAAACTCGCCTTTCTCATCAACGATGATCTAAAACGCATTTACACTTGCTCAGTGGCAAATGGTTTACTATTAGATCCGTCAAAATCGCAAATAATTCCAATATCTCAGTAAAAATTAAACCTTAATCTTCTACCTGATCTGTATCTAATAAGTAATAAAATCAAAGCTGTTAAATCAACCACTAGTCTCGGATACACAATTAATCGAAATCTGTCTGGTTACAATCACACCAACGTGGTCATTAGACGTATCTACGGATGCCTTCGTAAGCTGTGGCTTACTTCACTGGAAACACGACGAAAGCTGGTAACAACTCTGATATTGCACCGTGGTGTAGTGGTCCATCATCGCTTGTCACGCTACAGGTTCACGGTTCGAATCCTGATGTTAATAATCATCTATTTATTTCGCATGAGATAAATAAAAAGTCGATCAATTGCGAAAGCTTACGTCAACTCTGCTGCGAAGGCATAACACTGGCAGTAGGGTGGTCATATGGCTAAAATGCAACTTGAACGTGATGATGACATCAGGAGGACGGAAAAAATACTGTGAATCATGAGCAGCGACAAAAACAAAAACAAACAAGCTCCCCAGTTATCTGGACAGCCACCCTTGGAGTTCACTGAAACTTAATACCAGCTGAGTTTCAAACCAACTACACCAATCTGTCTTTCTCTCTGTCTCTTCCCCTTAGTATAAGGGTATTCATAACCCCTTTCACACGTGCAAATTATAAAAAATAAAAATAAAATAATGTATGCTGAAGTTGTATGTTGTAGTCTAGACTCGTTATCCCAGCACAAATTGCAAGTAGCCTTCAATGACGCGGTGCGTTACATCCACGGCATTCGTAGATATGACCACATATCAGCATACACTAGGGATCTATTAGGTTGTGATTTGCATCAGTATATCAACGCCAGGAACTTTATATTCTTAAATAAAATTATTATAAATCAAAGTCCACCTTATTTGTATAACAGGCTTAATTTTATTCGGTCGTCACGAACCACCAATCTAATACCCTACCGCTGCAATTTTCTCAATTCCTCGCGCTTGTTTTTCATTCACACTGTGAGACTATCAAATCACTCCAATTTTAAAAGTGCAATTCGCCTATATTTTTCCACACCTCAACATTAAATCCCATATGTATCTCCTATCTATCTCTCCTCAACTTAGTTTTAAGAAATTTTTTGTATCTAGTTATAAGTTTTTCAATGAAATCATTGTTCTTAATGTACAAACCATTTAAATGAAATAAATTAAATGAAAGTGGTTTCATATTGAACGCATATCGAAATTCGGATGTTTAGAATCCAGAGGTTTAGAATCTGTTGCATCCTTAAACATTTGGATTGCAAAAAAACAGCAATAGCCATCAAAAACTGCGCATTTCTCCTTCATGCTGAAAACGCACCTGCAATCAACCGATTCTCAAAACATACAGACAATCTCCATCCATCTGAAATGGATCTTATAATACTTTATTTCGCACCTTCTAAAGCATTCCTCATAAAAAGGGTGTAGCATTAAGTTTTGCATAAAAATGCAATGACATCTATCCACTCAGAGAAAATTTCCATGGTACTTAAGAGATTTTATCAGAAAGGCGGTTGCTATGAGTTTTTCTTAAAAGAAAGTGGGCGTGGCTGCCACCGAAGTTCACGGTTTCTATTGAGATGTTTACAAGACGTTTAATTGGACCTTCATATCACAGTGACCTAAGCCAATATGCTTTGTGAAGAAAACATCCCTAAAAACTGGGCGTGGCAATGAACGAATTATGGCGTCAATTTTGTTGAGACAATATTTATTAGTTTTTAGTAAAAATTAAAAAAAAAAAATTTTTTTGCTTTGGATTCTAATAAGCTTCCATATGAAATATAATCTTATAGTAGTTCCGTACCAGAATAGCATTCAATGAAACAGTAATGGATTTTTTTTTTTTTTATTTTTTTTCTGGTTGCACCAGGGAGGTGAGGAATCTTCTAAAGATATCATTAGCCCGTGCTAAAAATGGCATGCACGATTCATATACCTGGTCCTGACAATGAGTTGCCAGCCGATATATGCCTACGTACTAAACCTCGACCTCGCCCCCGCACACAGACTTCAACCATTCCCCCCCGGGGACTGCCGTTAGGTATTACTTCGCGGGGTTGGTTAGCAAATCAAGCTATTCGTCTTGTGTCACCTGCTACTGAGGATTCTCCTGCTTCTGTAGCTTTTCTCAGCCTTTCTAATCTCCGCAGCTCATTTTGTATATTTGTTATGCAGTCGCATATTACCGTCCAATTCTCTTCTGACTGCAACATGTGGTCGAGGAGTAACGTCGGTCTGGATAAAGTACTTCTCCATGCCGTGAAGCGCCTACAGTAAAACACTGCGTGTTCCGTATCTTTGTCTTCGGGGCAAGATGGTGAACTGTCGTGTCCAAATCGGTGGAGATACTTGCGGTAGCCACCGTGACCAGACAGGAACTGCGTAAGGTTATAGTTGCAATCTCCATGTTTACGACTTATCGAGTCTTGGATTGTCGGTATTAGTTTACATATCCATCTGCATCTCTTTTGGTCTCCTTCGTCCTTAATGCCTGCGCCCAAACCGGGGCGGAATATAGCAGGACTGATGTAATAACTCTGGAGAGCAGTATCCTTTTTGCGTATCCAGGGCCCCCAATGTTGGGAAGTATGCGCGAGAGAGCTCCCTGTATTTTCGCTGCCTTCTTGGTTAAATAGTCAACATGTGTTTTGAACCGGAGTTTGTGGTCCAGCATTACTCCGAGGTATTTCACCGCTTCTTTGGACCTGATTGTTTGGTTACCAACCTGAAAGTTGGCAAACTCTACAATCTTTCGGCTGGTTATAAGGACCGCTTCTGTTTTATGGTCGGCCAGTTCTAATCCGGAGGCTGATAGGCAATCTTTTATTCGGGCAATAGCTTCGTTTGTACCTGATTCGACTGCACGAATCTGTTTAGCTACTGTCACGACGGCTATGTCATCGGCGAATCGAATTATCGTTACTCCCCCGGGCAATGGTAATCGTAGGTCTCCGTCATACATTATGTTCCACAATAACGGCCCTAAGACCGATCCCTGTGGAACTCCCGCAGTTACGTTGTAGTATTTTACCCCTTCATCTGTGTAGTATGTCAACTTCCTGTTGTTAAAATAGTTTGTCACCATACGCATCCTCGCAAGTGCTCTTCTAATGCACGACCAGTTCGCGGAGTTAAACGCGTTTTTAACGACCAACGTTACTACTGCACAGTACTCCTTTGTGCTGTAAAGCCATCTTTCTCCTTCGATGGCACCATTTGCGATATCAACTACTGCTCTTATGGCATCAACAGTAGATCGCATCTTCCTGAAGCCAAACTGGTAGTCTGAGAGGGCTCCTTTCTCGTCTGCCACTGCGAGTAATCTATTGTAGATAATCTTCTCGAAGATCTTTCCCATGGTGTCCAGTAAGCATATTGGGCGATAGGATGATGGTTCTCCTGGAGGCTTCTTGCCTTTTGGTAGCAGGACCAAATGCTGCATTTGCCATTTTTCGGGAAAGATTCCTTCTTCGAGGCACTTCTGCATCGTCATTATGAAGAGGTCTGGGCTCTTTTTTACATCCGCTTTTACTGCCTTATTCGGGATGCCGTCTGGTCCAGGCGCCTTGGTGTCGCCTATCTTGCTACATGCATTTAGCAGCATGCATAATACGGATGATGGACTGGAAGAATTTTCAAATCACGAAACAGTAGCAAACTAGGATGCAAGCGATTTTTATTGCATATTCTCCTTAAAACAAATTTTTGTAATAACAGCAAAGGCTGTAATTTACTAAAATAGGTCCCTCCCCAGCAGGTAATACCATATTGCAGTTTGGAATGAAAAATCCCATAATAAATAGTTTTTAAGAGCTTAGTCGAGCAAACAGTTCACAAATAAAAGAAATTTCGTAGCGTAGAACGAAAGTAACGAGTTAAGGAATCGATGTGAGTAGCAAAGCACATTTTAGTGTCAATAATAAGCCCCAAATATTTAAATTCATCGACTACTTCGACTTGAAAACACTTTTCACTGCAGTTCGTACTTCTGCAAAATGAAGAGGAATTGAAAACACAGGAGCAACAAGAGATTTTAAATTTCTGACACTCCGTCGCATGGAAGAAAATATCAGCCTCGAAACTAGATTGCCCTGCTAAACTGAAATACATAATTTTAGTTTTAGAACTAATCAACAAATTATGCCATGCAAACCAGATTCTAAGTAAATTAAGATCAAAGTTTATATCAGAAAACAAATTTAAAGGGCTGTCTGAACCTTACACAAAACCAACATCATCCGCAAATGCTGTACATAGGTGCACCTTTAAAATTTAACCCGAACAAAGAATTAATATATATTAAAAACAATAAGGGTCCTAGTACAGACCCTTGGGGCACACCTAAGTTAATAAAATTAATGGCACTCCTAATATCATTAATCTTGACTCCCTGCGATCTATTAACCAGATAAGACCTAAACCATTCAACCATAAAGCCACGAAAACCAGCTCTATTCAACTTCGCTATCAAAATATCATCGTTAACCATAGCAAAGGCTTTAGTTATGTCTACAAACAAGCCAGCTGTAAACAGTTTCCTATCTAAGTTAGAAAATATTTTGGACCAAAAATGGAATAAGGCGCCTTCAGTTGATTTATCTTTCTGAAATCCGAATTGAACGGGACTAAAAATTTAGTTATGTTTAGAAATTTTACAACTCTATTTTTTATTGCTTTTTCAAAAATCTTGCTGATCGAAGGAAGAAGGGAAATAGTTCTATAATTGGATATGTTGTCAGCAGCTCCCTTTTTAAAAAGCGGTAGAATGTCTGCGCACTTAAGAGCCTTTGGAAAGACTCCAGAAAAAACACTTTTATTAAAAATATTGACCAGAACATCAACCACAAAACAGGCTATATTTTTGTATAACCGATTTGAAACATCATAATTACCAGTCGAATTAGAGTTCTTCAAAGTGGCAATAATATTTAAGAGCTCAAGGGCGGTTATAGGCTCGAAGACGGGCTCATCAAAGTTACAACACGAATAGCAAGATCTACAGATCTGTAAACTGGGATGAGTATTTAAGGTAGATATTAAGGCCATCTCAAGTTTATCCGAGGTAGTGGACACATTAAAGCTAATGATAGATGGTATTTTGGGGGAGGTAGTTTTATTCAGGATGGTATTTACTATTTTCCATTCACCTCTAAGATTCCCTTTTATTGAACTAAATTGATTACTGTAGAATCGATCCCGACATAACGGAATTTCCTTTTTTAATTGAGCACACAATATTTTAGACCTTTCTTTTAGAACAAAATTTTGCGGATGCTTTGCACATTTAATTCTAAGCTTATTCTTACAATTAATTTTATATACTAAGCCATCAGGTGATCCATGGCTTAAGCCTTTTCATTGACTTTTTTGGTGTTACCGTGGTACAACTTCCATTGATATGCATAATAAGAGTACCAATAAAAATATCATAAGCTTCGGATGCATTCCGATTAGCATAAACTTCTTCCCAAAATTCGAAACAAAGAGCTGTTTTGAGATTAGCATAGTCATTTTCTTTTACCTTGAGGACAGAGCTCTTAACATCGGTATACCTATTTTTCAAGGCGTTAACCAGCAAGCCAGTCATAGAATGATGCATTTTTCACAAAGACTAAGTACCGCATTAGAAAAACGACCATAAATGTGATCTAAGCACTTCCCGATAAAAACCTAGTTTGGTCATTAATAAAAGAGACTAAACCATGGGATGCAAATAAAGTCAAATAGGATGATACAACATCACTATTTTCTAAAATGTTAATGTTAAAGTCACCTAAGATAACCAAATTTTTTGATTTTTCATTATTTATATGCCAAGATAAAAACCAAATCGGAAAATAGAGGATATGTTAGCAATATTAGCACCAGATTCCTCCACATTCTCATCCATTAAGCATCCTAGCTGATGACCTTGCGATCAAACAAGAACAGTACAAAGAGCATTTCCCAGGAACACGACACCAATTGGAGCTATTGAAATTATATAGGGGTTATGTATGGAATAGCATATCGGGTAAATGGCCTCCACGGCTTTGCTGGCACATGCGCACTCTTTTGTCGAAATTTTCCATGACCGTTTTGCATAAATGTGGCTGAATTTCGTTGATACAGCGCTCAACTTGCTCCTTCAAGACGTGGGTGGTCGTGCATATACCTTTGACTTCAAAAAACCCAAAAAAAAAGTCTAGCGGCGTTGAATCGCATGATCTGGGCGGCCAATTCTGATCACCAAAATGGGGAATTACACGACTCATGCAGTAATTGAATTGTTTCTCGGGCTGTATTGCATGTGGCACCGCCTTGTTGAAGCCACATGTCGTGCACTTCCATAGTTAACAATTTAGGCACAAAAAACTGGATTACCATATCGCAATAACGAGCACCATTAACTGTTATTGCCTGACCAGCAGCATTTTCAAAGAAGAATAGTCCGATGATGCCCAAAATACGCACCGAACAGTGACACGTTGTGGATGCATTTGTTTCTCAACAATTACTCGTCGATTTTCTGAATCCCAAAATTGGACAATTTTGACGATTAACAAAACTTTTTTGATTTTGTTTGTAAAATCAGCATCCACTTGTTGTTCCATACTCCATTCAACGAACTCTCTCAATTGCACTTTGTATTACTTTACTTATGTCCTGTATCCCCTTGTGGGTCCTAGGGCCTCTACAACGCCTACGCGCCATCGTGTGCGATTTCTGGAAATGTGCCTCAGCTCTCCCCAACTCTCTCCCAGTTGCCGTGCTTCTTTCTCAACTGTTCTGCGCCACGTACTCCTAGGACCGCCGCGTATCCTGCCATCCTGGGTAAGCGGGTTCCATTGCATCGCTTGGTTAGCTATGGACCTGTCACTCTTTCGGAGAGTGTGACCGATCCACTGCCACTTTCGTCGTCGTATGGTTGTGCCTATAGGTTCATGGCCCGTTCTCTGATAAAGCTGTTCGTTAGAGATACGGTTTGGCCAGAATATCCTTAAGATGTAACGTAGACACCTATTGACAAACGTTTGCAGCTTCCACGTGATAGTGACGGTCACTCTCCAGGTACCACATCCATATAGCAACACGGATTCAACGTTGGAACGGAACAGTCGTAGCTTGGTGTTTAAGCTAATTGCATTACTTCGCCAAACTATGGATAGCATCCCAAACGCAGATTTTGCTTTACCTATTCGGCTGGCTATATCCAGTTCGGTTCCGCCATCGGTTGAGACAATACTCCCAAGGTATTGGAAACTCTCTACTCTCTCAACCGTTTGTCCAGCAATGCATATATGAGTTGATGAGTTTGGTCCTAGGCTGATCATTTTTGTTTTTGCCGAGTTAATTTTCAGCCCAACGACGTCTGCTTCCCTCTCCACATTTGCTGTCATTTGGTGAAGGTCCATTATTCTGTGAGACAGTAGGCATACATCGTCGGCGTAGTCGAGGTGTTTGAGTTCAGATGTAAGAGTCCATCGAATTCCTCCATTTCCTGTTGATAAGGCCGCATTCAGCACATCGCTAATCACCAATAAAAACAATATTGGTGAAAGTATGCAGCCTTGCCGAAAACTACTTTGGACTTCGAATTCCTCAGACAGCCTTCCTCTGTGCAAAACGTGAAATGTGGACCCATCATATGTAGCTTTGATAATTGCTATTAATTTATCCGGAATGCCTCTCCTGCGCAAGGCACGCCAAATAAATTCCCGATTGACACTATCAAACGCCTTTTCAAAATCGATGAACAACAGGTGAAGTGGTGATCGATATTCAACACATTGCTCGATGATGATCCGCAGGGTGTTGATGTGGTCGACACAGGAGGATCCAGAGCGGAAACCTGCTTGTTCGGCGTCAAGTGTGTCTTCAAGGTGTTCTTTGATTTGCTCCAGGATGATTCTAGCTATTATCTTGGCCACAGCAGGCAGCACGCAGACACCTCTCCAGTTTTCGCACTGCATTAGGTTGCCTTTTTTAGGGAGCTTGACAATCATTCCCTTTTTCCACTCATCTGGAAAACTCTCGGCTTCCCATGTTCTCCCGACAAGTGGGGACAGTAGCTCTGCCGATGCTGTTGGCGCAGCTTGAAAAAGCTCCGCGGGTATGCCGTCAAGTCCTACCGCCTTATTAGTTTTCAGTGCTTTGATTGCGGTAATAATCTCCTCTTTATTGGGGGTTGTGGTGCGAATTCGGGAACTTCTTTCTACGGACACTTCAGTCTGACTTGGGTGCATATTGCTGGCGAATACTCGGTTTAGAACCGAAGCAAAATGCTCCTTCCATCTCTTCAGTTGATCCTCATCCGATATTAGCAACGAACCGTCTAAGCCTTTCACTGGGTGTTGAGTAGAACTTCGGCCACCTATAAGCTCTTTAGTGATTCTATAAACGGTTCTGCTGTCGCACCTCGCTGCTGCTTCTTCTGCTTCCGTAGCCAGCGCATTGATGTAATTGCGCTTGTCACGTCTCACGCTACGCTGTATTTCTCTCATCTTCATGCGATATAGGGACTCAAGTTCGATCCTCCCTGCTGCTGGAGTTGCTGCAATTTGAGCTCTTAGCTGTTTTCGTTCGTTGATCCTTCTCCAGGTATCCTCGGAAAGCCACGCCCTATGGTTTCCCTGTGATCGACCGACAATCCTTTCAGCACCTGATGTGAAAACAGTTTTCACAGCGCACCAATAGTCTTGGATGGTGGCAGGCAGGGAGCTGCTGATTGTTTCCACTCCACGTGAGAGATGGTCCCTTAATTCTTGGCGCACTGTGGGAACTCTCAGTCGGTCTACATTGAACCTAGGTATTCTTATGTCGTTAGATCTACGAACGGCAGCAGTGCGAAGTCGGAGAGTAGCTATCATAAGATGGTGATCTCGTACCAACCCCATGTCGGCACCTCGCCTGTTTCGGACGTCTAGGAGACTACTTCTAAAACGGCGACTGATGGCAAAATGGTCAATTTGGTTGGAGGTTGCTTGCCTGTCAGTTGACACCCAACTGATTTTATGGCAGGCTTTGTGCTCAAACATGGTGCCACCTATGACAAGACGATTTGCGTTGCAAAAGTCAACAAATCTTTCGCCGTTGTCATTCCGATTGCCTAGTCCGTGCCGTCCCATAACATGTTTGAGCCCTTCGTTGTCGCAGCCTACCTTGGCATTCAGGTCCCCCATCACAATGACAATGTCACCATTGGGTGTTGCATTATGAACAGCTCCCAACTGGTTGTAGAAGTTCTCCTTTTCTTCCTCAGACGAACCATCCGTGGGGGAGTAACACTGTATGATGGTGACGCGACGTACTCTCGTCCGGAATCTGGCCGTTAAAATCCTATCACCGTGCGGTTGCCAGGTAATTAGGCCTCTGCGTGCTGTTGGCGTTAGCAGCAGTCCAACTCCATATCCACGGGGGTTTCCGGTTGGTCTTCCGGAGTAGAGTAATACAGTATTACGCGTTGGGGATTGGTACTCACCCGCATCTAACCATCTTATCTCGCTTACTCCCAATATGTCCAGCCTATATCGCATGAACTCATGCTCCAATTGAAGGAATCTGGCGTTCTGAGGTCCTTCACTCTGAGAGTCAAGGAGCGTCTTCACATTCCAGAAACCAATCTTAGTCCGGATACGATAGCCAAAGGTCGTCAACGTATTATCAGTCCTTATCCGAGGCATCGTGTCGGTTTCCGTAGCGATTGAAGTTTCGGTAACGCGGGTTGCTGGCCCAGGTTACCTAGCCTAGGCATAAGACCCTAGACAATCTCGCACTTGCAATTTTGGCCTATATGTATAAGGATTTATACATGCAGTTGCCCGGGGACCACCACGAGGAGATAAAGCAAGCACTACATTACGAACTTGATTGTTGCGCTACTGGTCCAATCCATGTTTTGGACAGTCAGTAGTTTCCCGATCAATCGCCATGCAGATCCCCAATTGCACTTTGTATGCATGAAGATGTAATATTTCGTGAGAATACGCTGTAGAAAGCTTCTCGAAATGTCTAATTTTTGACTACGGTGCCGAATTGATGTTCCTCGACTCTCAACTTTCGCGAACTGATTCGATGTTTGTGTTGAACGACTTGTTGAAGGCGGCCACAGTGTCTAAGATCACTAATTGATCCATTCTCCCTCAATTTTTGAACTAATCTTTTCACAGTTGATGAAGTTAAATCACTATTCTGACCATATTTTGTACGAAAATTGCGAACTGTAGCTGCCAAACGTTCATTTGCTCAACAAAGAAAAAGCGTTTTTCTTTCGTGTAACACTCCATTTTGAATAACCCCGAACTGTCAGCTGTCGCGCTGTCTTTTTTTTTTTTTTTTGTTGGCAACACTTTACCGCACAAATGGCGCAAAATTCAAATCTTGCGTGAATTTTGGGACACTCTTTAGTTCTTGCTGCAACCTGCGCCCATTAGATATACGAGTAAAGGTACTATCGCCAATTACGCTTCATCTGCTTTATTCTAATTAAGTCTACCCCTCCTATCTTAAATTAATCATGCCGAGTTCCACTGCCAAATTTTTTTTTTAATTCCGTATACACAGCCATCTATAGCTCTGCCAGAATGACTAGACCTTCCACCCCACTAATGATGACGGAATCAATATATCTACACCTACACACATTCCATTAAATTCATGCAAATGATACTAACTTTCACATCTATGAAAGGATTTCAGAAATCAAGGACTCATTTAAAATTTACATTTGAGGCCAAAGAATCGATTCTTATCACATTTGTCATTAACTGGATACTAATGATGACCTCATCAACATGCCGTACCATCATAACCTCCAGCAGCCTGCAGATGACCTGAAAACCTGAAACTTTATAAATCTATCACAGATTGTAGACTGTTGGTTGAGATGGGATCTGGTCACCTTATCACTGCGGCCACTATTGGGCCTATTGTAATTTCCTCTAATCTTAAAGTTCATTCAAGATGCCCAGAGTTGCTGATGAATTGGACTATATTCCTGAGTGAACTAGCAGGTATGTGTTCTACTTCAAGGTAGGATTTACCTAAGTAACTATGATGGGTTCTGTTTAGAAAGTCACAGTGACATAAGACATGTTCTGCTGATTCTTCGTCTTCGTTGCATGAGCTGTCCAGATAGTCATGAGATGTTTTTTGAGTCGCCAGTGGTCTGTGACTAGGTTTGTCAGTAGAAGAACACCCCCCCGTTCTCTGGAGTCTTGTGGTAAATGAGCTTCTACTTATCCTGGAAACGGAGTATTGCAGTGTGATCGCTTATGCAGACAACGCTGCTATAGCTATCTCGGGGAGGCACCTGACTACTCTAAGGGAGTTGCTGTAGAATGCGCTTGTTAAGCTCAAAAAACTGAATTGGTCCTCTTTACCAGGAAACACAATATTCCTTACTTAGCCCGTCCTAAACTGAATGGAACCAGCCTCGTTTTTAAAGATAAAGCAAAATAGCTGGGTCTTATTTTGGATAGGAAACCTAGCTCAAATCCGAACTTCCAGGAATGCGTTAAGACGGCTACCTTAACTTTATACTCGTGCAAGAAGGCCATTGGTAAGAAGTAGAATAACTTACTGGCTCTATGTATCCGTTATCAGGCCCATACTTATGTACGGCGTGATCATTTGCTGGCAAGCTCTCCCAGCTAGAGGAAATACAGAGATCACCTTGTCTGTGCATTAGTGGTGTACTTAGAACCACTCCTACGGATGCACTAGACATTTTGTTCCACTAGTCCTCTTTGACAAGCAAATGCCACCTCACAGAGGTCCAGCATATCCACAGGCCTCTCTACAATTCTTCTGAACCTAGAATTCATTACAAAAAACACCGACTACAACATCCCCAGGTTCTCTTTCAATAAAAACTTCCGGGCTACTATCACATCTAGACTAGACTGGAACGGAGACATGACCCCGGACAGAGAATTATTAAATTTCTACAGGGATGGTTCGAAGACAATCGATGGGTTTGGTAGCGGGGTTTTTTCCGACAGGCTAAACGTGAGCATCTTTTTCTGCCTCCCAGAGCACTGTAGCGTTTTTCAGACGGAGAGAATGGCGATCAAAGAAGCTCTATCTTGTCTGAAATGGAATGTAATATCTGCTAGGGATATTAACATCTCCACTGACAGTCAAGTTGCTTTAAAATCTCTTCAGTCGATCTTTCCCATATCAAAGGTCGTCTCTTAACGAGATGGCAGATCAATTCAACATTCACCTGTGTTGGGTGCCGAGGCATAGGGATATCCCAGGGAATTGTAGGGCTGATGAACTTGCCAGGCAGGGCACAAATTTGCAGATTCTTCTGGAAAAGGAAAATCTCGGCATGTCTCTCGCAACATGTAATTAATGGCTCAAGCTATCAAGAAGACCAACTTCAGGTGGAAAACTGGCATTAAGTGTCATGTCACTAGACAGATTTGGCTCGGAGAGGTTGGTCTCCCTTAGCAGCACAACAATTGGTGTCATTACGGGACACTGTCTCATTGGAATGCATGCTAAAAGGCTTGGTCTTTTCTCTAGCGACTTTTGTAGAAGCTAGAGGGACGAGGGGGAGTGCATCTCCTCTGCACTTGTCCGGCTCTCTATATCAGAAAAATGCTTCACTTGGGAGCTTACTTCTATGACAGCTTTGGCGAACTATCTAACGCGAATGTTAGGAACCCCCATCGTTTCATTAGAAGCTCCAATTGGTTCTAAGGAAGGACGGGAGAAATACCCTGATCCTGTTGTATCACAATGTATTTGTGTCTGTGCTTACGGCGCAGGCAGCCACTTGAACCTTACCTAGCCTAACTGGTAATCTACAGAATGGCCAAAGCTTGATTCCGCTCCTGTTCTGGCTAGCAGGTCAGCCATTTCATTTCCCTCATGTCTGCTGTGTCTTGGCACCCATATGAGATGAACTATGTTTGTGCTGGCTAGCGTTATGAGTAGCTGAAGGCAGTTGCATACTAGTTGCTAATAGAGCAGCCTTGCTATCTGTTAAGATATAAATGTTCTCGTTGGTTATACTCGTAGATCTGCTTACATTTCTTGGCTTGGAATACGGAGTTATATTTTCCCATACTCGAGTGGATGAAGGTCTTTGTAGTAACACCGTATACTCCAGCCCCAACTTCTTCATCTGTCCTGGATGCATCTGTGTATCATACATGAAAATCGTCGGTAAATGCAGGTTTATTCTGTTTGCGATTTAGGAATGTCACCTTGAAGTTAAATCTTGGCAGGTGATTTGTCTGTGATTGTTATACTCGTACCTAGTAGTTGTCTAATTGTCCGAGTAAACTAATTTGGATTTTGAGTCATCTTCACCTATGAGCATGAAGGCGTTAACCATAGCTTCTCTCTGTATATGAAGATGAAGTGGTGGTAGGTTTAGAATAACCTCCAGCGCTGCAGTAGGAGCAGTTATCATTGCTCCTGTTGCGTAAACACAAGCTAGTCTTCGAAGTTCAATGAGCCTGTCTTGTGTAGATATCTGTTTCGGTTATATGACGATCGGTCTGGTTATCACTGTCTAGAGCCATAGCATTATTTTGGGGTCAATTCTGACTAATAAGACTTTTGCTGGTCCTGGCTTTGTCTATGGCTTTTGTGAAGTGAGAATTCCAAGTAAGTTTTTCATCAAGTGTTGGGCATCATTATAAAAACCATCGGAATAGAGAGTCAAACAAAAACCTTCCGAATGTATAAAGTATCTTATACGTGTAGTTCAATGCCCAAGGGTCAAAATTTACATTTCGGTAGAAAGGATAACCCTGCCGTTCAAGTATTATAGTTCAATTGCATTTGTCCCGAACTTTAGGTAGCATAATCGAAGTTCGAAAAGTTAGCTGCAACTTCAGCAACACTAGAATGGAGTCTTCTGCAATTGCTTAAGAAGCTAACATTTTGATCTATATTTGGGTCGCGATGAAGTTCTTTGGCATTGACTACAACATCTTTTGCTACCCGTCTAGTATACCATTCGAATACCAATTATCCGGCCTACAAATGAAAGTAGCTACGAGTACATACATACAAAGGCTTTCTCACCTGAAGTGTTTGCCTGTTTATGAGAGCAACAATTTCCCGAAATGTTCAACAAGTTCCAGAAAGAAAATGGGGAAAAACCAAATCCAATGCCCTTGAGGTGATTTTGCATGCGTGAAATACAATTTGCCCGGCTGATTAAGCAATTATTCCTACCCGCAGAACTACACTGCTTTGACGGTGAATTCTACGAATTCTATGAGACTTCCTTGCGCATTAGTGGTTCTCACCCCTATACGGAAGTCACGTTTTGTGTTATCCCTTATCTAAAGGAAATCAACTTCCCTTTCCCCAAATACGCAAAGAAGACGGCTTGTTGTTCGGCACAATTAGACAAAGAATATGAATACAACAAGGGCAAAGGCCTTTTAGTTTAATCCACTGAATATCTTTGAGAGCTTTGTGAGGGGAGAGTTCGAGTTGTGGATTTCAGACGGAAATGAATTTCACAAGAACGTCCAATACACGGGCATCCCGATAAGGAAGTCAATAGATAATTACACTCGTTAGCACACCATCCGAATTAATGATAGCGCGGCAGCAGCAATAGGGTGGAATACCTGCACCATGGCAGAATATAAATTCCGGTCCACAAATAGGATCAGACCCATCCCATTGGCGGCCTTATGTACCAAAGAAATAGTTAACCTATTTTATCGACAGAGTCAAAGGTCTAGTCTGGTGCATGATTGAGGGGGGATTGTTACTATTGCTTTTGCTTCTGCTCCTGTCAATGTTGTTATTATTTAGGACTCCGTCAACTTTCAATGACTTGCCTTTGGTTAGGGATAATGAGACGGAAAGTTTTGTGTAATGAATTTTGATCTTAGCTGAGGGATTTTCTACCAAAAAGCAAGACTACTTACTTGCCGGTAAGCTAGAATGTCGTATGTAATTAAGGCCAATTAATATAATGTTCAAGTCGTAACGCATTATTGGGATGCGGGTAGACAGGTAGGTATAAATAGGGTTGCACGTGTTCGAATACTTCAATGATTACATAGATAGATAGATACATACATCCTTTGTATTACAATTCATAGGTTTGCTTCCCCTGAAACACTATTTTTACTTGTATTTGTTGCGTGAAAAAATTCGTCCTCGAGAATAATAAAAAATTGGGTCTGGCAATTCTGTATGTCTGTCTATCTGTATGGATGTCTGTTGGACGGATATATATGGTTTTTGAGTTCACAATTCGAGGTGAATTTGGAATTTACATTCTAACCCCGAAAGCCGATTTTGTAAAAAAATTATTTTCTCTAACGATTTTGTTCAAATTTAACATTTAAGTTAGGTTAGGTTAGGTTCAAGGGTTTTTGGAACAAATTTAGCCGTCACCTCGCATAGGCGTGTAGCAGACTTGACAGCACCAATCACGCGGAATTCCGCATTGGGAAATTTATCCGTCAAGTTGTTTTCCTTGCGAACACTTCCTAGCATTTTAAGATAACTGTAAATGCACTTCCTTGCATTCAAATATTTTTCATTCCGATTTCGATTGTAAGAAGGCACAGACCAGTGCACATTCTGCTTGGTTTCGCACTTGCTTGTTTTTTTTTGGTACTGTAATTAAAATATTTTAATTTAAAAAAGTTAGCGTCTTATACGTGTGTTAAACATAAAAGGTGTTTTAAATTTTATTGGTTGGTGCACCCACTGGTACAACCACCAACAATTGGTTCGGTACCGACGTAAAGCGAATGGTACAACCCCCAACCTGCGTCTCTGAAATCAGCTGTTATCAGTTCAAGACGAGTGCAAGTGGTATCTAAATGAGGCACTGATAACCATGCTACGGATATACCAAGTAACAATAGAGCGGATGAATGTTCTCTCCTTCGTAAGGATTCCACTCAGAACTAGATAATTGATGAGGAAGTTACAAGAACACCAAATATGAACAGGATCTATTTGGACGGATGTCAACTTTGAGAAAACACCCACTAACTGCCAAGGTACAATGGACCTCGAACAAAAAAATTCTGATGTAATAATTCCAAGATGACAATCATTTCTTGCAGTTATAATTCTCTCTTATCCGTGATATTATCCGTCTCTTATCGTAGACATGAACTGTGGAGACTAACCGCAGACACGAACCCCGAATGAAAAGACACTTTGGAATGGGCTGTAGGAGCGTAGTTATTATTATGTTACAATACGTATTCTGACCAGTCAAACGCGGGCAGTAGGGGCTATTGTCCTGTATAAGTTCGAACGAAAACATCCATGGCCCGTTAGGAACTGGGTTAAATACAAATCAAGTTCTCCATGACGTCTATCAATCCATCGCTGGATTTGGTGTACGAGCCTATGAGTCCACCTGCCTTTCTCAGAACCATTTCATCGTTCTTGCCACTCTCTTAGGCTTTCTGTTCTGTGTAGCCGGTTTTCGCTTGCCGTATTTCTTTCTCCTCTTGCGCAGTACTGACGAGCATTTTCGTTACCACGTAGGCTGCATCGCTAAAAGTAGTGCGAAATTCGCAGCGAGGTACATAGGTGTTATATACATATAGTCTGTATATTTTAACTGCCCTGGCCCCAGCACAAATCGGGGAGGCATATAGGATTATCGATATAACCACTCTGGTCAACAGTGACCTGCTGCTATGTCTTGGCTCTCTTATGTTGGACATGATAAGAGCTAGTGCATAACTTGCTATTTCACCTTTTCGGCTTACACACTGAAGGTGATCTTCAAATGAGACCCTCGTATCCATCATAATGTCTAGGAATTTAATATGCGGTATAGATATGATTTCATGGTCGCCGACTGTAATGGTGACATTTTCTGCATTTTTTCTACTGCTTATCAATACCGCTTCAGTTTTATGCTCCGCCAGTGTTAGACTAACTGAGGTAAGGCATTTTCGTATTATTCTTATTGTAGTATTGCTTATCTGTTCCACCTCGTCCAACAGTTTAGCACTGACAGTAATGGCGATGTCGTCATGCTACTATTGTTTCGCCTGGTGTAGGAAGTCGCAGCATAACGTCGTAAAGTTCCAGAGTAGTGGGCCAAGGACTGTGCCCTGTGGTACTCCGCCGGTGATCTTGAGTTCCTTGGGGCCGCGGTCGGTGTTGGTTACTAAAATCCTACGCCCGAAGTAATCTGCAACAACGCCTATGAGATATTTTGGTACTAGCATCCCTGTGAGCTACCTGCTTTCAGGTTTGCTAGCTCATGTAGGTCTCCAAGAGAGGAATTCTCTAGGAAATCCCATCGCCTTCTACTTAGACTGAGATTCTGGCATAAGAAGTAGATGGTGTATTCTAATATCTCAGGGTTCCTGAGGCCTCTGAAAATATGAGCAAAATTTGCGATTCTCATAAGCCCGGAGTATTTTCCTAGGAGCTTGTGTCCCATTATCACCCTTGACGCTACAGCGATCGATGGTCTGTTTAGAGATATTAAGCTTCTTGTTATATTTTCACGTATTTTGGGTATTTACTTAATTGCTCAGATCCTGTGTCAGCTTTTGGGTTTTAGCCATTTTGTTTGGTTTCTGGGGATGTGTCTCAGCTCTCCTCATTGTTAACATGGAACTGTCAACTTGTCGCAACGTCGTTGGATGATTGTGCCTATTGGTTCCTGGCCCGTTCTCTGGTAGAAGTGTTCTTTAGAGATAGGATTGGGCCAGAAAGTTATCAAGATGTTGCCCAGGCACCTATTACGAAATGTTTGCAGCTTTATTGTAATAGTAATGGTCACTTTCCACGTGATGCATCCATACAACAGCACGGATACAACGTTGGAGCGGAACTGTCTTAGCATGGTGTTCAAACTGACTGCATTGCTTCGCCATATTTTGGACAGCATTCCGAACGCAGACTTTGCTTTGGCGATTATGTTGACTATATTCAATTCGGTTCCACCATCGGTCGAGACAACACTCAAAAGATACTGGAAATCCGAAGTTAAAGCTACTTTCGTTGACGAAGATTACAGCTAAATTTGCATTAGGAAACGGACAGTTTGCCAGTCCTGGTTCTTCTAATAAACAGAGACAGTTTTAACTTATCACACAGTGCGACACTTTTCGTATCTCTAGAAGCCCGTAGATAATGAAAGGTCACAACTTCTAAACTTATACTCTCTTATGTCACCGAATTTTGAAGCCATGATTCCTTCCGATGTATCTGATCCAAAATGAGCTGTTGCGAACTGTATTCATTTCATCAGGCTGAAGTTACAAACTCGCTAACACACTCCCATCTCTTCACAACTGGGTTGATTGACATTAAAAGTGATGCAGAATATTAAAAACAAAAAATTGTTGCAAAATAAAATAGAAATGCTTAGCGGACGTACATACTCGTATATTATAAAACAATTTAACCAAATAAGGCAAATTTGTGCTTAATCCTGTTTAATTTGTGGGCAAATTTCTGCACAAGAAGTGCGTGAAGACTGGGTTTAGGTTTGGCTGGTGTAACTGGTGGCGTAGTTGGTGGTGTAGTTGGTGGTGTTGTTGGTGGTGTAGTTGGCGGTGTGGTTGGTGGTGTAGTTGGTGGTGTAGTTGGTGGTATTGTTGGTTCTGTTGGTATAGTTGGTGGTGTAGTTGGTGGTGTTGTTGGTTCTGTTGGTATAGTTGGTGGTGTAGTTGGTGGTACTGTTGGTATAGTTGGTGGTGTTGTTGGTTCTGTTGGTATAGTTGGTGGTATTGTTGGTTCTGTTGGTATAGTTGGTGGTGTAGTTGGTGTGTTGTTGGTTCTGTTGGTATAGTTGGTGGTATTGTTGGTTCTGTTGGTATAGTTGGTGGTGTAGTTGGTGGTGTTGTTGGTTCTGTTGGTATAGTTGGTGGTGTAGTTGGTGGTATTGTTGGTTCTGTTGGTATAGTTGGTGGTGTAGTTGGTTCTGTTGGTGTAGTTGGTGGTGTTGTTGGTTCTGTTGGTGTAGTTGGTGGTGTTGTTGGTTCTGTTGGTGTAGTTGGTGGTGTTGTTGGTTCTGTTGGTATAGTTGGTGGTGTTGTTGGTTCTGTTGGTTCTGGTGGTGTTGTTGGTTCTGTTGGTGTAGTTGGTTCTGGTGGCGTAGTTGGTTCTGGTGGTGTAGTTGGCTCTGGTGGTGTAGTTGGCTCTGGTGGTGTTGTTGGTTCTGGTGGTGTAGTTGGTTCTGGTGGTGTAGTTGGTTCTGGTGGTGTAGTTGGCTCTGGTGGTGTAGTTGGCTCTGGTGGTGTTGTTGGTTCTGGTGGTGTAGTTGGTTCTGGTGGTGTAGTTGGTTCTGGTGGTGTAGTTGGATCTATTGTAGTTGGATCTATTGTAGTTGGTACTACTGTGCCTGTATATGTAGGTGTTCCTATGTCTGTCGGCGTTGGTGGTCCTCCTCCAGTGGGTGTAATATCGGCTTGTATATCATAATCATTTAGCAGAAGAGTTTCTGATGGAATAGCTAGAAGGCCCGTTTGTTATTCTGAATACCCATTCCTTGTATTGGTTGTCTTTTGATAACGACCTCACATCCTCCTGACTGATCCTCACACACCCTGGGTCGATGTATTTCATTCCGTAATGTAATTAATTGCGCATTTATAGCACATGCAAGTACAAGAAAAGTGATTCCAAAATAGAATCTACCCACCATGTCTTCGTTTAAGATTTGTTTGGTTTATGGTAGATTACCGCCGCGAATTCTCTTTTTATGTAAAAAATAAAAAAAAAAAAGTCTTACTACCATTGTTAAATACAAGCACAATGTGCACCCTATTTGTTTTTCCAACAAGGTCACTCTCAATATCTATTGCTTATGGAAAATGTTGAATACACTGCAAGGTTAGTGTCTGCAATGTCATATGAAATATTACAATTTGTTTGTACAACTGCAGTGCAATTGGTTCTGTTTGTTTAGTTTATGCTCTCAGAAATTCCGAAGAACATTTTCAAGATCAGAGACTGTCATTATTCGTTAGTGAAATTCATGGATTCTGAGGATGTCTTCAAATAAGGTTTAACAGCAAGAGAAACAAATTACTCGTATGTCTAAGCTAAATAGGGCTTCTTGAAGACACCGCCCCCAAAAGGGGACTTGGCCCTATACAATGTATGAAGGAATTGTAGGGAAAGTCAACATCTATACACTTTGTTAAGGAAAAATTTTTCAGATTCTGGTAAGAATATTGAAAAATAGGCATTCTTGGAAAAGTCGGCAG
Organism: Pocota personata; assembly: GCA_963082735.1. Taxonomy (NCBI): domain Eukaryota; kingdom Metazoa; phylum Arthropoda; class Insecta; order Diptera; family Syrphidae; genus Pocota; species Pocota personata. Next base: position 205,379,775 of record OY720430.1, read on the forward strand.
GTTTGTAGCTGATTTTAAAAAAATATGCCACTACTTTGCGGTACTCATCATTTTTATATTGTACTCGTATATACTTATGGGGATAGATACAAATGGTCCCTCATTTAATTGAAAATTACAATCAAAGTTGTGTAAACCTAGAGTTCCAAAATAAAACACTTTAACTATATTGATCTACTCGTAGTTCTGGTATCTTTATTACATCTGCACTGCCTGACTCTAAATTTTCAACTGAACTTGATCCGAAGAAGAACCGCTTCTCTTTTCGGCTTACTCTTCTTAGTTGCTCTCCTGATCGTCTTGTGTCATAGGTCTTCACATCTCTCCGATGTTTTTGAGCTTTAAGATCAACCTGGGATCACTACCGTCGACATCCCTTGGCACTGCTGGCTGCTTTGGCACTGATTGAGTGGTGTTCGTAGTCAGCGGGTTCTCATCCATCTCCATTGACATGCTGGTACTTGTCGGTATAATCTTTTTAATATGGCTTATGTTACGCCTAAACACTTTGTTCCCTGCTTTTACTGTGAGCTCGTAGTTCTTCCTGTCAATCACTTCAAATTCTGTTAGGTCAAAGTTGGGAGTAAGTTTGTTTGGGAACGTCACATTTTTGATTAAAACCATATCCCCTACTTCGATTTCTGAATACCATGCCCCCGTTCTTTATTTTCTCCTTCCTTCCCCTTTTGCTTGTTGATGGCATCACGATCCTTGACTTCCAAATCAAGCATTGGTTCTTCTATATCCTGCATGGAAGGAATAATCACTTCCATTGGCATGGGCTGTCTTTAAGCGTTTTAAGATCTAGTGAATCATGTTCTCCACTTCTCTGTTCGCTTGAGACCAATTATTAGCTCAATGTTGTTATTTTTGCAGTAGTTTCTGAACTCCTCACTGGCAAACTGACGCCCGTTGTCCGCCGTGATCACCCTTGGAATACCCAGTCTACAAAATGTTGCTTATGGTACAAAGCTAAAGTCTAAATGGATAGTATGAACTAGGCATCTTGGAGTTCCATGTTTCGTTTTTTACGTTGCTGACAGCCTCTATCAGCTCATGATCAGTGTTATTAAAACAAGTCTCTGATATCGTGATTGCTTTAGGGACCAACTTTTCGATTATAATAAGAATATTGTGTCCTCCTTGTTCGTCAAATGTGTCTTCAGTTTGGATTTGACAAAGTCGTGAAACTGAATCCGCTATATTTAGTTTACCGGGCTGGTATATCACCATAAACCTAAACGCTTGTAACCTTAGCGGGTTGGTGGTCTTGATGTCGGCTTAAATATTGCCTCCAGCAGTTTATGGTCCGTTACTCGAATTCGGTTCCAGCTGGGTAGTTAGAAAACCTTTCAACCGCCCGCACTAAAGCGGGGCCCTCCTTCTCAGTCAAACTTTTGCTAGCAAATGATATTACCCTTGGAATACCGTTCTCAAATGGAATGAGGACTGCCCCTAACGTTACTGGACTGGCGTCTGCTAAGAAGTATCTGCCAAAGGCAAGGCTTCTTTTGTTGGCCAGAGCTGGACAGCCACACAGGAGATGAGGGATGTATTTTATTCCCTCTACGTCCCTGCAGCTTTTACATAGTCGTTATGAGGTAACACTAGCCGTGCTGCGTGATTGCCTATCACACAGTGTCCTGTCACGATGCCACCAGCTATGCGGATATCCCTTCGACTTAGTTCTATAAGATTGATAGATCTCTTTTTGTTGTAGACTGGCCATAATGATTTGGCTGTAACGCATGCATCTAATCGACACCAGCATTCATTAGCTTCCTCATAAGACTCGATGTCTATCTTCCTATATAGGGTGCTAAGCGGTACACTAGTCTCGGAGAGGGCCAGCAAGCGAACCTATTCTGGCTAGTTCGTCCGATTTTTCATTACCGGGGATATCCATGTGGCCCGGTACCCAGCACAGGGTCACCGTGTTGGCCGCTTAGATAACATCCAGTCGTTTTTTATAAATTTGTACGAGCTTGGAACTTAGTGATGATAACTCTAACGCCTTAGTGGCCGCTTGGCTATCAACATAGATGCTGATTATTTGCCCTTAAATATCTTCCAGTTCATTCGACTCTTCCCTCATCCCCTCGGACAGCCTGCCCGTTGAATCTTTGTAACGCTTTCAAGTTGATATTTCTTCTCAAGCGCTTTCCACCAGACAATCGAACCATAGGTCAAAATGGGTCTTACAACCGCAGTGTAAAGCCAGTGTACCACTTTAGACTTAAGACCCCAAGATTTCCCGGAGGCTCTCCTGCATGCATATAGTGCAACATGTGCCTTCTTGATTCGATTATCAATGTTAGCTTTCCAATTTAATTTGGAATCCAATATTACGCCGAGATATTTCGCAGTTGTCAGCTCGACACCATTCATACGAGGGTAGTTGTATTCTGGTATCCATCTTCTCCTCGTGAATAGAACTAACTCGGTTTTCGCCGGATTCGCTAACTTTTATGCAGAATTTAGTCGCTCGCACCGGGAGGAACTTTCCGGATACCAAGATGGCAACATCGTCGGCATAGGCCGCTACGTTGAAACCATTCCTTTCAAGTATATATAACATCTCGTCCACTACTAGAAGCCATAGGGATGGTGAAAGGACTCCACCTAGTGGGGTGCCCCGCTTGACTCGCTTTCTTCCTCTTATGTCCCCTAGTATGGAGTTGATTATGCGGGTACTAAGCATTAGTTCAATCCACCTGCATATATCCGAGTGTACTTGGGCCCTGCGCAGACTGTCTACTATAGCTTCGGTACTTAGATTATTAAAACCCTCTTCGATGTCAAGGAATGCACCCATCGTGTATTCCTTCACTTGAAGAGTGTTTTCTATAGTAGAGACCACTTTGTGAAGAGCAGTATCCACAGATTTTCCTTTTACATGCGCCTTATGTGATTTCGATAAAATGTTATCCCCAATCTCATCTCTGACGTGCATATCTATTAACCGTTCCATTGTTTTCAATAAGAATCCTCTGCCGTTACAATCGACCATCTCAGCCCACGCAGAGTTACCAGCTTGCCATAGACGCGTTAGATTCTTTGCTTAATGTTGTTGATACTTGCGGCACCGTTTTAATTCTGGGGGATTTTAATTTTCCCGACCTCCAATGAGCTCCATCAGACGATCAGTCCCATTATATAGCAATTAACCCTTCTTCAGATGAGGAAGCCATTTTCATTGACTGTCTATCAGACTCTAGCCTATATCAGTTAAGTGGAGTTATTAATAACCTTGGTAGACAACTTGATCTTATTTTCTCGTCAGATGCCGACAACTGCGTTGTTTCAGCGAGCAACCACCTTTTATCCAAATTGGATCATTACCATCGTCCTCTTACAATAACGATAATAATACTGTCCAATCAGAGCATGCGTATAGCTTTAATTTTCGCAAGCAGACTACACAAAACTTAGTAACCTTTTAAGTGCTATCAATCTCAACAGCATTTACACACATTTCTGTCGATGATACACTTCGATTGTTTTACTCTAAAATTTTCAGCTGTTTTATGCAATCCGTCCCATACATGCCCCAAAAGAGTTTCTCGTCATCTCCATCTTGGTATACTAAGTAATTATGCTCACTTCGCAACAGAAGAAATAAACTCTGGCCTACGAGTATCTGCCTCCAATTTCGCTCTGATTTTAACTTTCCCAATTACCTCCTTGCACATACGGATTTTTCCGAAGTTCACAAAAAAAAAAAGTCAGACAGCTATCCATCAAGTCTGATATTCTCCAATACATCGTCGAGCGATCCTCGAATAATCGCAAACTTATTCGCTCATTTCCTCAATCAATCGTTCTCTAACCACACATCAGAGCCCCACCATTCTTACTTCTCCTACTCGTATATGAGAGATTGTTCCCAAAGCTCATTAACTTCAATCGATATAACAGTGGTTCTCGTGAAAGAAAAGATCGAAAGGCTTAAATGCGAATACTCCACTGGCCCGGACGGTATACTTGCCGTAGTTTTAAAAAAATGTGTAGATTCTTTAGTTCAACCCCTTACGGCTCTGTTCCAACTGTCGCTTTCACAGATCGTTTTCCCTAGGCTTTGGAAAAGCTCTTTTATTATTACCCTTCATAAAAAAAGGCCCGAAAAATGAAATTCGCAATTATCATCCTATAGCTAAACTCTCTTGCATACCTAAGCTATTCGAAAGTATTGTTTACGATGCAGTGATTTTCCATTGTCTATATTTTCCCCTCTCCAATACGGTTTCTTAAGCACTCCAACTTGGTCGGTTCTTGCCCAAATCGAATCGTGTGTGGCTTTATCATTTGATCGATTTGACGGTTGACGATTTGGTTGATGAATAATCAAAAGATTTAGATTTTTCGAAGTTGATTGGCAAGTCTTTCAATTCAATTGAATCGTGTGTGGGCAAGTCGGTTGACAAGCTGTCAAAATTAAAAATTTGCAATAGATATTCATTGTGAAATCATGGGCATGTTCTTATCGGAAAATGGATGCCGAGCAGCAGCTGTATGCCAAGAAAGCTATTGAAGAAATTCTAATTCTTGGGCAGCTCAAACTACTTTCGCTCAACGCCGTAAGCGCACCATCACCGTTTTCATCAAGCGTTTCATCACCTCTCAGCATTCTTGGTCAGCATTTTCTACCATCACTGTCAGGGACTTCAAGGCCATCAACTCCAATAAGTTCATCTCCCTTGCAGTACATCCAATTCCCTGCATACGTAAAAGTTCCCAGAACAGCAGCAATCCCATTCACTACCCAATTAGCAAACTTAAAAAAAAATTCCTTTATTTGTTCCTTTGTTCTTCTTCAAAACGATAAAATTAAAATGAATTTAATTGGATGTTGCATTTATTTGTGCGGATAATTTGTTGCGGTAATTTTTTGATATATTTGTAGAGTTTCTCGATGAGCTGGGTTCAAGTCCAATCGGTATGTAGTTTTCTGTTCACGGTATAGCTTCATATATAGGACCATTCTTTCTCTTCTCTTTAAATAATTGTGTAAGAAACTGCAGGCTAAGACAAATTTAATTGTTTTTTCAGGACACAAGTTTATTGCTTTAAGCAATACTTCAAAGCGGTGTGCGAGAATGCCAAAAGCATTTTCTACGCGAACTCTTGCAGAACTTAAGCATTTGTTAAAAATTAACTCCTGGTTTCATTATGTACTCCTTCAGTGGGAAAGCGTCATCCGCTACGAAAACATACGGCAGCTTTTCACCGCCTGCAACGAGTTCTTCTGCATTGGGAATTTTTCTCCAACATTCTAGCAAATGTGGTGTGGCCCAAAAATTCAACCATCGGAAATTCGTCCATTATTTCCAACATCAACCGTTATAAACTCACTATTTGCATTAACAACAGCCATCAGGACTAAGCTGAATGTCTTTTTGTAGTTGAAGTAAAATGATCCGGAATGCGGAGGTCTCTTTAATTCAATGTGTTTGCCATCAATAGCACCAAGACAATGAGGGTCCCACCCACTTACATTACAAAAATTCGTGTGACTCAAATTTCCACTCATCAGTAGTTTTTGGTATCTAAACAAGATCACACGGAATTATTTATAATTTAAAGAAACAATACTCCAAAAATGTTACCTTCATGTATTCGTTCAATACCGATATTATGGCTTCACAGGTCTTCATCACTATTTTCCCAATAGCCTGAGGGGAAACAGCATAAAAGAATTTTAGGTCCTTCAAATCATTCACTATCTGTACATTCTGCAATTATTATTAATGCTAATATTTTCCTTTTTTCACTCATCTTACAAAATTTACTTCAGGTCGTACCACTTCCAACAAAATAATAATATTTTTGACAGTAGAAGCAGTCTTCCAATTCAGTTGATATAGTGTGTGGCCTAGTATCAATTCAGTTGACAACTCAGTTTACAATCGAATTGAATTGTGTATGGGCTGCTTTAAAGGAAAGGTCAATAACCACAAACCTAACCGAATTTGTATCCAGCACCCTGTGCGCATTGGAGGATGGCAAGGAAGTCGATGTTGTTGCTACCGATTTCATCAAAGCCTTCGATAAAATTTCGCACGCAATTGTATTTTTGAAACTCAAAGCTCTCGGTTTTCAGTCTGGGTTTATTTCGTGGTCCCTCAAGGTAGCCATCTTGGTCCCCTGATTTTCATTTTGTCAATTAATGATGTTGACGGCATTATTAAATATTCCCGTCTATCAGTTTATGCGGACGACATGCAAATTTGTTCAAACATCTTCACTCCCACTGACTCCCGTGCTCCACTGGAAGCGTCTTCCGACAGCTCCTACAACGTACGTTATTTGCGACGAGTCTGTTCCCACTGTCACCTTTCTGCGTGATTTGGGTGTCATTTGCGACAGTGAGCTTAATTTTCGTAGTCATATTGACAATATTATTAGCAGAGCAAATTCTGCTCTTTCCTTGCGTCACGAAATCCCTGTACTTACTTCACATTTGTAAGACCAATTCTAGAATATGCCAGCCAAGTTTGGTCTCCTTATCTCGATACACATTTGTATCGAATTGAGTGTGTCCAACGCATGTTCATCCGTTTTGCTCTACGTGGATTCCCGTGGTCTGACAGATTTAACCTACCTCCTTAAAAACATCGGTTGAACTTGCTGAACCTGCAATCGCTTGAAAAGCGTAGAAAAGTTGCCGATACTCGTATACTATTTGTACATTAGCTATTAGCAGGCAACATTGATTCTCCTATGCTGCTCCAAACCATCTCAATCAGCACCAATCCGCGTAATCTGAGGTCAATACCTCTCTTCCGCCTCAAGTTTCACCGTATGAATTGCGGGTGTAATGAGCCTATATCTCAAATGCTACGCATGGCTAATGACTGCCATAACTTTTTTGATTTTCAGTGCAGCAAAAACTCACTTAGAAACTTAGAAACTTAGAAACTTCCTTTATTCCCCTTCCTCACTCAGGTCTTGATGCAGATTTATTTATACTAGCTATTAAGTAAACATTGAATATAAGTCCCCTTACCGCTTGTATTAGCTAAACAAATAAATTTTTCTGACGTCCCACACAACAGCATTACATCTTTGCAGTATTTGTCAATCGGATTCGCCCAAAAGATTAAACTGCGACCCTGAGTAAATTACCACTGATATTTGATGGCCACCAGTGTATGATTTAGGTCATGTTAACATCGCTCCCCTCTACAACTCGAAAGCAATCGTGTTCTGCCAATTGAGTATCATCTTCGCTCTCAACATTGCCTCTTTCTTCCTCAATGAAGCGCACCCTTGACAAACCCATTCCGGACCGTTTTGCGAATCTTACCTTACCATCACATGCTTTACGCTTTATAGATTTAGTTTTGCACTTACGTGCAACGTGTCCTACCAGCCCACACTTGTTGCATTTCATATTATTTGCCGGGCAGTTTGAAAAATTTCCTAAGTGTTTCTGTCGACCACATCTACCACAATCATCGTCGTTGTTTTTATCCCCATAGCGAGACGCAATATTATTTACAAATGTAATGGAAGTTGCAAATCTAAAATTATGATTTTTAGGAACGGATGGGGTCGATACGCAAGGAATGAAAAATGGACCTGACAAAATGAGGAACTAGAGAAAGTTCTGGTTACCACACAGTTATCGTTTAAAAAGCACCTCCAGGAGAAGCTAAGGGAATCAAAAACGCGCAACAAATTGAAGCTGGAAAGGTGTCTTAAGCAAAGAGAATATTGCGCCGAGTACAAAGTATAAAATCTTCGAAGCAGTCTTGAGATTAATAATGTGTTACGTGGCACAAGTGTGGGGAATTTGAAGAGGTTGAAAAACTTCAAAGATACTTCCTTAAGAAAATATTCAGACTGCCAGAAAATACACCGACATGCATGCCGCACTTAGAAACTGGACTACCACCACTGTAGATATTTACCTGTTAACAAACATTTGCACTTTCCCGGTCACTTTCCACGTGATGCATCCATACAACAGCACGGATACAACGTTGGAGCGGAACTGTCTTAGCATGGTGTTCAAACTGACTGCATTGCTTCGCCATATTTTGGACAGCATTCCGAACGCAGACTTTGCTTTGGCGATTATGTTGACTATATTCAATTCGGTTCCACCATCGGTCGAGACAACACTCAAAAGATACTGGAAATCCGAAGTTAAAGCTACTTTCGTTGACGAAGATCACAGCTAAATTTGCATTAGGAAACGGACAGTTTGCCAGTCCTGGTTCTTCTAATAAACAGAGACAGTTTTAACTTATCACACAGTGTGACACTTTTCGTATCTCTAGAAGCCCGTAGATAATGAAAGGTCACAAGTTCTAAACTTATACTCTCTTATGTCACCAAATTTTGAAGCCATGATTCCTTCCGCTGTGTCTGATCCAAAATGAGCTGTTGCGAACTGTATTCATTTCATCAGGCTGAAGTTACAAACTCGCTAACACACTCCCATCTCTTCACAACTGGGTTGATTGACATTAAAAGTGATGCAGAATATTAAAAACAAAAAATTGTTGCAAAATAAAATAGAAATGCTTAGCGGACGTACATACTCGTATATTATAAAACAATTTAACCAAATAAGGCAAATTTGTGCTTAATCCTGTTTAATTTGTGGGCAAATTTCTGCACAAGGAGTGCGTGAAGACTGGGTTTAGGTTTGGCTGGTGTAACTGGTGGCGTAGTTGGTGGTGTAGTTGGTGGTGTTGTTGGTGGTGTAGTTGGCGGTGTGGTTGGTGGTGTAGTTGGTGGTGTAGTTGGTGGTATTGTTGGTTCTGTTGGTATAGTTGGTGGTGTTGTTGGTTCTGTTGGTATAGTTGGTGGTGTAGTTGGTGGTACTGTTGGTATAGTTGGTGGTGTTGTTGGTTCTGTTGGTATAGTTGGTGGTATTGTTGGTTCTGTTGGTATAGTTGGTGGTGTAGTTGGTGGTATTGTTGGTTCTGTTGGTATAGTTGGTGGTGTAGTTGGTGGTGTTGTTGGTTCTGTTGGTATAGTTGGTGGTGTAGTTGGTGGTATTGTTGGTTCTGTTGGTATAGTTGGTGGTGTAGTTGGTTCTGTTGGTGTAGTTGGTGGTGTTGTTGGTTCTGTTGGTGTAGTTGGTGGTGTTGTTGGTTCTGTTGGTGTAGTTGGTGGTGTTGTTGGTTCTGTCGGTATAGTTGGTGGTGTTGTTGGTTCTGTTGGTTCTGGTGGTGTTGTTGGTTCTGGTGGTGTTGTTGGTTCTGTTGGTGTAGTTGGTTCTGGTGGCGTAGTTGGTTCTGGTGGTGTAGTTGGCTCTGGTGGTGTAGTTGGCTCTGGTGGTGTTGTTGGTTCTGGTGGTGTAGTTGGTTCTGGTGGTGTAGTTGGTTCTGGTGGTGTAGTTGGCTCTGGTGGTGTAGTTGGCTCTGGTGGTGTAGTTGGCTCTGGTGGTGTTGTTGGTTCTGGTGGTGTAGTTGGTTCTGGTGGTGTAGTTGGTTCTGGTGGTGTAGTTGGCTCTGGTGGTGTAGTTGGCTCTGGTGGTGTTGTTGGTTCTGGTGGTGTAGTTGGTTCTGGTGGTGTAGTTGGTTCTGGTGGTGTAGTTGGATCTATTGTAGTTGGATCTATTGTAGTTGGTACTACTGTGCCTGTATATGTAGGTGTTCCTATGTCTGTCGGCGTTGGTGGTCCTCCTCCAGTGGGTGTAATATCGGCTTGTATATCATAATCATTTAGCAGAAGAGTTTCTGATGGAATAGCTAGAAGGCCCGGTTTGTTATTCTGAATACCCATTCCTTGTATTGGTCGTCTTTTGATAACGACCTCACATCCTCCTGACTGATCCTCACACACCCTGGGTCGATGTATTTCATTCCGTAATGTAATTAATTGCGCATTTATAGCACATGCAAGTACAAGAAAAGTGATTCCAAAATAGAATCTACCCACCATGTCTTCGTTTAAGATTTGTTTGGTTTATGGTAGATTACCGCCGCGAATTCTCTTTTTATGTAAAAAATTTAAAAAAAAAAGTCTTACTACCATTGTTAAATACAAGCACAATGTGCACCCTATTTGTTTTTCCAACAAGGTCACTCTCAATATCTATTGCTTGTGGAAAATGTTGGATACACTGCAAGGTTAGTGTCTGCAATGTCATATAAAATATTACAATTTGTTTGTACAACTGCAGTGCAATTGGTTCTGTTTGTTTAGTTTATGCTCTCAGAAATTCCGAAGAACATTTTCAAGATCAGAAACTGTCATTATTCGTTAGTGAAATTCATGGATTCTGAGGATGTCTTCAAATAAGGTTTAACAGCAAGAGAAACAAATTACTCGTATGTCTAAGCTAAATATGGCTTCTTGAAGACACCTCCCCCAAGAGTGTACTTGGCCCTTTACAATGTATGGAGGAATTGTAGGGAAAGTACACACTTAGATAAGGAACAATTTTTCAATTTCTTACTTACCTCGAGAGCTTGACCGCTGATAAGTGTTCAAACTACTCTCTATGGAAAGCCTTAAAGTCCATAAGGAAACCCGTAATGCACTCGCCACCAATAAGAAAAGCTAACGGCGAATGGGCAAAAGGAGACAAAGATAAAGCGGAATTATTTGCCGAACATTTAGAGGAAACGTTCAAGCCATTCGATGGAGAACCATTGATCGAAGGTCCGAATGCAAATACGGCACCCGACAACTTTAAATTAAAAACTGTATCCCTGTCCGAACTTCGAATGACAATAAGAAAACTGAAAAATAACAAGGCTCCAGGATATGATTTAATCACTGGCGAAGTTTTGAAGGAGCTACCGAAAAAAGCGTTCGTTAAGTTACTCTACATTATAAATGCTTCATTGAGACTTCTATATGTTCCAAGGCAATGGAAAGTCGCCGAAGTAATAATGGTTCCGAAACCGGGGAAATGTACAAACGACAAGAAATCATATAGACCCATTTCGCTTGTGCCGATAATATCTAAAGTCTTTGAGAAACTTCTGCTAAAAAGATTGCACCCAGTAATTGAAGAAAGGCGATTGATCCCGGATCATCAATTCGGGTTTCGGGTTAAACATTCTACAATCGATCAAGTGTATCGAATTACAAGTGAAATTGAAAAAGCTCTGGAAGGGAAAAAGGTATGCTCTACCGCTTTTCTCGACGTATCGCAAGCGTTCGACAAGGTATGACACGAAGGCCTGAGATATAAGCTAAGGGTAATCTTAACAGATAAACTCAACAGAACATGGGGCAGAATATTCGAAATTCAAAGAAATCCATGCCGGCGTTCCGCAAGGAAGCGTTCTCGGCCCAATTCTGTTCCTCCTCTACACAAGAGATATACCACAAGATGAAGGGACTGTCGTAGCAACGTTCGCAGACGACACGGCAACAGATGAGTCAGTCGAATCATCAACTGGAAAACTCCAACGAGCTTTAAACAAAGTATGCGAGTGGACAAAGACCTGAAGAATCGTCCTTAACGAGACCAAGTCAACGCATGTCAATTTTACGTACAAAAAGATAAACAACTTACCTATTTCCATTAACTCGGTACAAATACCGTACGCAAACGAGGCAAAATATCTAGGAATGACACTAGACGCAAAACTTAAGTGGAAGCCACATGTTAAAAAGAAGCGCGACGAGCTCGAAATCAGACTTAGAGAAATGTACTGGCTACTCGGGAGATACTCGAAGTTAAGCGTATACAACAAACTGCTTCTGTACAAGCAAGTGCTAAAACCATCTTGGACATACGGTATACAACTTTGGGGTTGTACCAAGCCAAGCAATATGACTGTTCTGCAAACATTCCAAAACAAAACACTAAGAGCAATTGTGAATGCTCCATGGTATATAAGGAATAGTGATATTCACAGAGATCTAGGAATTGCTACCGTGAGGGATGAAGTAACAAACTTTGCTCACAAACTTCGTACTCGCCTTCATGATCATTGCAATAATGAAATAATCCATATTCTGGACGTGACAAACCTCGAGCACCGACTACAAAGAACAAGACCGTACGATCTGGCGCAGTAAGGGAAAACCGCATGTAATGACGGTATTAGTAGGTGCCTTCGCTGGAAAGCTACCTACCTAACGCGATTAACACTATAGAAGCGTAAACTACTTGTTAAGATAACTTAGTCGTAGTCACCACAAAACGAAAAAATGAGAGGAACGTATTTCCTACTACTATGAGCACGAGCGACCGGTTCTCATAGTGCCTCTCTGGGGGGTGAGGTTTAGCCCGTAGGCATATACTGGCCGACACTTATGAATCATCAGGTCAGATATATGAATCGGGCATAACCAATGGTACGGGCCATTGGTATCTTTTGAAGATTCCTGCACCTCCAGGCGCAACCAAAACAAAAAAAAAAAAACAAAAGTTTCTGGGAAGAATATTAGAAAAGAGGCATTTTTCGAAAAGTCCGCAGGTTTGCAGCTGATTTTAAAAAATATGCCACTACTTCGCGGTACTCATCATTTTTATATCGTATACACTTATGGGGATAGATATAAATGGTCCCTCATTTAAATAAAAATTACAATCAAAGTTAAATTGCCTGTTAATCGCAGACTTGATTGTAGAACAGTTCAAGTCCTAAAAATTTGTCACACAACAATTTGACGTGTACCTAATAGTTTAGCTGACATATTAAGTTTAATGGGGCAGAAAATAATGTGTGGCAGGAAAACAATTTGAAGTAATTACGATTACTACTACTCAAAAGTTTAAGTATTTATAATCATTCCTGAGCAATCCATTGCCAGTTAGTATCGTTGGTTGGAAGTGTTCATTAGAGATACGGTTGGGCCAGTAAATCCATAAGATATTGCGCAGGCACCTGTTATCAAACGTTTGCAGCTTTCTCGGTCACTGTCCACGTGCTGCATCTATATAATAGCAGGGATACAAAGTTGAAACGGAACAGTCTCAGCTTGGTGTGAAAAACGTATCGCTTTGCCATATTTTGGACTTTGCTTTGGCGATCATGTTGGCTAGGTTATATCCAGTTGGGTTCCACCATCAGTCGAAATACTATTCCCAAGGTACTGGAAATCCTCTTCTCTCTCTACTTGGTATCCAGCAATCCATATTTGAGCTGATGAGTTTGTTTCCAGGCTTTGGCCGACGACCCCTGCCTTCCTTTCCACATCTGCTGTCATTTGGTGGAGGTCCAATAATTCTGTGAGAGGGTAAGCATACATCGTCAGCGTAACCGAGCTGTTTCAGTTGAGATGTAGGAAGAAGAAGCACTTCGCTAATCACCAATAGGAATAGTATAGCTGAAAGAATTCAGGATTGTCTTACCCCACTTTGTATCTCGAATTATTCAGATAATCTTCCTCTCTGCAGAATGAAAACGAGAAAGATTTGATCAGCTATTTTTCTAGATGTAGCACAAGGCTTTGATAAAGTTTTTCACCAAGGATTAGAATATCACTCTGACCTAAAAGAAAAAAAAGGCAGGTGTATCACAAGGCAGTGTTCTTGGACCAATATTGTATCTGTTGTATACCAGATATTTGCCTATATAAGACGAAGCTAGCCTAGCAACTTTTGCTGATGACACAACACAGCCATTATGTCAATGCCGAAGAGGTGGCGAACAAACTACAGAAATCCATAAAATCTGCAAGTGATTGGATCAAAAAGTAAGAAATTAAACTTCACGATACTAAATCTGTTCATATTAATTTTATTAACAAAAAAATAAATGAAGTAAGAGTTGATATCAATGGAAAAGTAGTACCTTGCCCTTTCCCTTTAAACTACTGTTTATTGTTTGTTATTATAAAATCAATTTCATTTTTGTTATTCCATCTGGTGACTTCCAAGTCCATTTGTTTTTTTCTTTTTTTTTAAATAATGAATTGCAAATTTCGGTTTGCCAGAGCCATGTTATTAATTTTCGCCTCGCCTCTTGAGTTTATATTTCCATAAAATAGTATTATACTCTTAATATCAAAGCTTCTCCATTTGATCTGTGTCCCCCTTTCGCATTAAAGTCTCCTATTACATAGATAGCTTCTGTTTTTATCTTTATTTCTCATTTAATTTATCGTTGAATACTTGTACTATTGAGAAGTTAGTTTTCCCTATTTAGTGTACTAAAATTCTCACACCGTGCTTACCTTTCATTCACCATTACAAGAGAATATTTTTCAAACATTTTTGATCTGTATATCCTTGTCGCTGCCAGTCCTATGATAATATACTTAAATTCTTTCAATGCATTATCTAATTCTGTTGTATTAGCTTCACTTGCTAGCATTCTAAAGCGTGTTGATTTATTTCGAATGGCAATACTTTTCCAGTGACAACCATTTTGTCAGCTGACAGCTGATTTGTGCTCAGTTTGGTTTGCCATTTCACCATGAATAGACTTACTCCAGAACAACGCTTGCAAATTGTGCAAATTTATTTCGAAAATCGTGGTTCAGTTAGCGAAACATATCGTGCGCTACGTAAATTTTGCGATCGACATAATCGTCCGTCCGAGCAAGTAATTCGAATAACCATGGATCGTTTTCACACCATGCATATAGAGACGTCATACAGTGCACATCAAAGAAGCTGTTGCTGCTGTGGAACGTAGTATTGAGGAGGACCCGAATTAGTTGATTCGCCATCTTGCAAAGCAATTGAAGTTGTGTCCATCCACTTTATGGAAGATTTTGTATCAAGATCTTGGTTTATGAGCTTGCAAGATCCAGCTCGTGCAAGAATTGAATCCGCTTGAACATCGTGTGTTTTGTGAGTTCGGTGAATGGGCCGAAAAAGAGATTGCTCTTGATCATTTTAACCACAAAATTTAGTTCAATTGACACATTTGGGGTAAATAAAATCTACAAACCATTATTGAGATGCTATTACATCCACAATAAGTCACTGTTTGATGTGCTTTATTGACTGGTGGATTCATTGGTCGAAATTTCTTCAAAACTAATGCCAGTCGAAACGATACAGTCAATGGAGAGTGCTATAAATCCATGATTACTAATTTGTTAGTTCCCCAATTGAATGACATTAATGTGGAAGAGTTTTGCCTGCAACGAGATGGCGCTACAAACAATTTATTGAAGAAAACATTCGATGAGCGAATAATTCCGCTTAATGGACCTGTGAAATGGCCTCCAAAATTATGCGATTTAACACCTTTGGATTATTTTGTGTGGGGATATGTGAAGTAGCTAGTCTACGCCGATAAACCTGAGACGATGGACGACTTGAAAGCCAACATTCACGGCCCCAGCTGCTCGGAAAAGTGGCCGAAAATTGGACTTACAGATTGCGCTATATTCGAGCCAGCTACGGCGCCTATATGCCCGAAACACTAATTTAAACAGTAATGACATCAAATTATCTTTCCAATAAAGCTAACACCATGGACATTACCACTGGTTGATCGAATTTGAAGTAGAACTGCTAGTTGGTTGTTATTTATCGGTTTAATTTCTTTCTAATCCTGATCTCATATACAACTCAAATGACATTCCTTTCTGATCTTTCCTTGTAGATTGTCTTTCCAAAACACTTCCTTTCTTTACGTTAGATAGGCTGCGATACCTTTTACAATTCTAACGCATTAAGAGGAATTGCAGAGTAGAAGCTAATTTTTTTCAAGATTTAAATAGATAGATAGATCTTAATCTGTGTGTATTCTCCGAAAACTGCTCATCAATGGTGTTAACGTTTTTTTATTCCTAACTTTTATTTCAGAATGAAAAGGAAACCAATTAATTGAATCCAGTAAATATTGCAGTTTTTTCTCAAATGACTAAAGATGTTTTCAAAAAAAAGGTCGTGAGTAGAGCTAAGCTTGTTGATGGATATTGCAGAAGGACATCTTAAATTTCATACGCCTTTTGCCTTCAACCCCAGTCTTTATGCCTACAGTTAAGTTCCCCTTGAATGGAAAATTCTCCACTTCAATGGTTAGATTTCACTGAAGTTGGAAGATGATAACTAACTGAAACAATATATCCTTAGATTACCCCACTCCCTATCTTCATTTCTTTATCTCAAATTGTGCATTCAAAGAAAACATACACTTCCAATATAAAAAGATTGTAACACCTCACATTAGTTACAGAATTTCCTATCAAGGTACCTGCCTGATAACACTTATGAGCCAAATGAAATGTGAGAAATCAATCTTACCTTGTAAAACCAATCCTAAGTCATGCACAGACATCAATCCCAATTGCCTGCGTCTTCGGGAGCACAACGAGATTTCACAGGAAAAAAAATATTACCACAATCACTCTTCACGCACTTCCACGTCCATCCATCCACCCCGGGGCGGCGGCGGCTGTCGTAGATATCAAAAAAAAAAAAAAAGGCAACGAAACAAAAGACTCAGATCCCTGCATGAATCCTCAGCATCATAATCTCGTCGGCAGGATTTCTCCTTAAAATGCCACCCAATGCCATGTATTTACAACTAATAACACGTCAATCAAATTGGGCGTTCTGTTATCCCAAACACTACACCATCCACCTCCCAGTAGAAAACAGAAAACAATGATAAATCGTCATTAGGCATGAAAGTTGCACCAGCTCGTGGCGCCCAACGCAGATGTGGTAAAAAGAGAGAAATGAGAATGTTGTCGGTTGTTGTCATCTTCCTTGCTGTTGTCCTTGTTGCCAATGACATTGCCATCGTCGTCATCGTACGTACTACACTTGAGAACAGAATCAGCATCAATAATTTATCATCTCAAGTGTTTGCTACTCACTTGTGTTCTCCTTCTCTTGGTTCCAAGGATGGAACGAGCTAACAAAATAAATAAAAAAAATTAAAAAAAAAAAAAAATGAAAGATGAAAACTCTGAGCCGCGGTAGGATCCTGGTAAGAAGACCTCATAAACGATTCGATGTCGAGCTCGTTAAAGATTTCATTTTCCCCCAAAAAAAGCACCACGGTGAAAGAACTAAAAGTGGAAAACGAAGTGAAACCAAAACCGAAACGACGATGATTCTCTGCTGTCAAGAACACTTAGGAAAACTACCTATACATCCAAAATGAGACCAGATGGAGGAGAGCGAGCTTGCATTAAGTTTTTTCTTCAGATTTTTCTTTTCAATAGGAAATATTTCCGAGAGGAGGAAAAACCTTATAAAAAACACTGTCAAGAATATTGTAAGTGTCAACAAGCATACAACTATTGAAAAATTGTGCAATTTTGGGGATTTACTTCAGAATTTAATTTAAAGATAATATTTTGTTGTGCACTTATTAGATGTGGCATGTTGAGCTTTGAGATGCTTCTTCATTTCAAATCCTCTCGTCAGTTGGCGTATGGAAAATTACCATACACACTATAGGTAGCTTAATCTCTTGGAGCTTCAAGTCTATTGGGATGGACATGACTTCTGGGCAGTCATATCTGAATAGAATTATGTACCTAAATAATAGTAGTGGTAGTAGTAGTAGTAGTAGTAGTAGTAGTAGTAGTAGTAGTAGTAGTAGTAGTAGTAGTAGTAGTAGTAGTAGTAGTAGTAGTAGTAGTAGTACTAGTAGTAGTATGCTTGATATTTGGTCTGAAGTAGTTTCTTTGCAGCGAATACTAATTTAGGTGTCTGTATGTTTATCTGTGGGTTGATGACCTCGCGTCTTTCATGTAATCCTGACGAATGCGTTCGTCAATTTTTCGCAGTATTAGATACAGTTGTGGCTTCCAACTCTGGACGCTATTCACTGAGATACTGCTATTCGTGCATATTCTGCGAGCTCGTTTCATTTCTCAAACCTCAGGGTCTTCCTCTGTAGAGCGTATATACTCGTAGCTACGTGCTTTGGGATTCGGGTATCTTTCATTGCCATCACCATGCAGCTTCAGCGTGGTGATAAATTATGCTGTTAGTCCTGTGCCTTAGAGGCACATGTAGTTTGGAGTGTTATATGATAGTTGAAAGAGTCTTTTAAGTAGAACCGCAGCAGTTTTTCACAGTGTCGCACCTTCTCCATCCTATTGCAAGAAATACTCGTACTTTACAAGTATGTTTCGCATTCACTGATATATTTTTTGCCGTTTTCGAAGCAGCTAATTTTTCTGCCAGATACTTTTACAATCTCGATACTTTCTTCTCTATACGTCCATAGCTCGTTGCGGGCATATCTTCCACCACCTGCTCTGAGTAAGAGAAAAGAATTCGGATTCAATTTTTTGAATGAATTTTTTGAAATGATATCGTCGAAATTCTGACTATTTACTCGCACACACTATTGAAAGCGGACCACCGTGTTCCGTGCCACCTGCTGCAGCATGTTTGGCTGGCTCTATAACTTCGCTTATTATACACATTAATCTTGGTGGTGTGATAAAACAATGCCTGTAATCATCGAACTTCGGCACATCTGGAAATAACTGAAATGAAATCATTTTGTCGATAGCACTACTTTTTTGCCTTTAGTACTTTGTGATAAGCCGGGAACTTTTCTCGACCTAAAATTTCATATTGGTGTCTAAATACTTTTGTCTCTACTATCATACTTCTTCACATTTCACATCTGAAACGTTTTTCCTCATATTTACAGTAAGCATCTCTGTATCTATCAGATCTTCTTGTGAAAATGTAGTTATCCCATTACCAACTTTGAAGCTTCAATTAACCCGGATATTCGATTTCGATACAACGCCCGTACGATACTGTCTATCCAGAAAGGGAGAGTCTAAGAAATTCAATAACAAGATACAATGAGATTTAAATTTATACACGCGGCACTAAAACCACTGAAGGTATAGTCTTAGGATTATACTCTGTGGATTCGGTGAATAAAAAGTCTTTTAAATTACTGGATACGTGTAGTGTATTTCAATCAATGGTTCCTGAGTATATAAGGCTACGGAGGCGCTGGAAATGATATCGATATCTAATAGGGATATCGCTATATACATTGAGACAAGACCCTCTTAAGGCTTTCGTACTTTTTTTGCTAACCTTGCCCTCCAAAACGCCCAGTGCGAAGTCCACCCGTTTGAGGTCGGACGAGAACGAAGGCCAATCTGCCGTCGAAATGAAGTCGGCAACGTTTTCTCGAAGCCAAGCCTGAGTTATGTTTGGCTGCTTATGGTTTTACACAACCTCCCAATATAACTTTTTGATAAACTCCGGCGTTAATTTTCACTCCCAAACACAAAGCACACAAATGAGCAGAGTGCATCCACTCTCGGTTACACCGGCCCAAACCATCACGGACGCTGATTTTTGACGACGAAATGCCCGCAATTGATCCAAATTCATAGCAGAGCGTTCAATCAACCAAACTCTATCATTTTGTTTGTTTACGAATTGTTGCACAGTGAACACCTTCTCATCAGTGAAAACGCATGCCTTCGATCTTTGGAGCCACATTGCTTTTTGAGCTACTGTAAGGTCTTGAACTTTTTGTATTTTGAAAGGCTTGACCATTAGACACACCAACCTCTTTTGCCATGCGTCAATGCTTTTCACTTCCTTCACGTTCTCAGCTGATGTTGCAGTCTGTCGACGGCCAGCACCCCTTAGTTTTTATTTACTATGCTGGTGTCCTAATATCGTTTTATGGTCAGGCAGGCGAAGATACAATTCACGTTTAGATCCCGCAACTCACGAACTATCGCAGAAGTCGGTTGGTGTTGCTTATTTCTCAAAAGGTTATTTGTGTTTGACAGACAATTGAATGACAAATAAACGTTGAAGATCATTTGACATTTCGATTTGACGTTTCAAAGATACATCAGTCTGAAGTTGGTTACACTTCAGTTGAAATACTCTGTATTAAATCTAGTACTAAACTGAAGCACAATGTTTAAGGTATTATGTTTTCAGAACCGCCTTCGACTATGTTGGGTGTCTGGTCACAGTTGAAGTTAAGCTACCTTCATCTACACTCGTACAAAAGGCATTAATCAATGAAAAGGTCACCAAAATGGCGGAATAATGGTGGTAAGATGACACAGTGTATCCAAACCCAATGACCTGCTTTGGATATTAAAAGAACCAAAACCATCTTAAAATTAAACAGAAAACAGTGAAGTATAACAATAAAAAGCATGCCGAACGGCAAGGAATTACTGATTCAGATGCATGCAAATATTGTGACGATATCTAGCTCGCACTAGAATGAAATACAGAGGCAGTTACTTTTACTTTAGTAATCTAGGAGAGGGAAATGAAATGTTTTCAGGATTAAGGCAATTTAGGTTCAATCTTTAATTAGTTGTTTCCACCAGGGATCCCAATTTGGTTCGTGACCTTCTGTGTATGCTCTACTTCACAGCCCTGCATAACCGAATCTAACCTAACCAAGTACTCCCACTTCATATTATGAAAACAAATAATTGGACCTTGGAAGGATCAGTGAATAAATACGAGAACGATATTAGAACAGTGTACAGAATTATATAAGAGCTTGAGCTTAAAGTTTGTCAAAGTAGCCCGTTTAATGGAAACTAGTAGACAGCACCAATGATTTCATCTGGAGAACCCCTCACACAATTTTTGCTGCCATCGACGAGTTTCTAAATGTATTGAGACCCAATTTCGTATCGAGGTACTATGCCAGGGTTTACCGCTTGGAGGTGAGAGTATTAGTTGGTATACAGAGCGGGGTTTGGAGAAACCTACTAACGCATGTGTCTTCAAAGATACACTGCAAAATGAACAACTACTCGTACAGTACCTACTGGTACCTGTCTTTTTTTTCAAGTATCAGTACCAGTACTGGGTACTTGAACATTGTATGTACTTTCAACTATAACCTTCCTATGTAGGGAGGGACCGGGGTCCCGGACAGCATTGCTTATAGCAGTTTAGTCACCCATACTACTGGAGGTTTCCTTTCAAAACAACAATAACTACCTTTGGTCATCATGACTACTTTCGTAGCTGGCACTCACTGCCATAAGTTTACCCGGTGACTTATCCATCCACCCGCAATAAAACTAATTAATTCTTTCGATCGAATGAAATCCCGAAAGTTTCACAACCAGCCCCCCTCCCCCGTAAATGTCATAACTCTCACTCACGCTAGAAATTAATGTCACTCCCCGACTCCTATGCGCACACCATGAACAATTGCAATATATCAATTCCCGGGTAAACTGGGAAACGACATCCCAGCATGGAAGCTCGTTAAAATCAATTAGCGCGATTTTGTGAAAAGCTCCCAAGGAAAATCACATTAAATTTATGTCCTCGCCGGAATGACTGGTATTTATGGGTTCCTGCCATGCCACTCGCCATCGTCGTCGTCATCGTCATGGTTCTGAGGAAACTTCATGCAACCAGTGAGAGTAGCCAATCACCCATAACCCCACATTTCGGTTTAGTTCAAATGCAGTGACTCCTCTGTACCAACCTCCATTGCTTAACACATTCAATCGTCTAAACCTGCACGAGAAGGATAGTACTTTGCAGAGCAACAAAAAAAAAGAAAAAAAATCAAAAACTATCACAAAAACTACCGAGAATGACATCGCGCTTCTATGCGACGTGTTCAGGCAAAAGGGAGATCTAAAAGTTCCCTTAGGTACGCCCGCGTTAGCACACCCAAATGCCGTGGTTAAACATCCTTCTGCCACAGTACAGACACTGATTGACGGATTGGTTGGTTATGGGTAGGAAATTGTGGTGCTCGTGCGGTACCTGGTCCGTAATTGAATTCAAATCAATTCTTACCTCGTTTAAAGGATAACCAACGTGTTTTATAACGAGACACTAGTGGAGATGAGCGATACGCAGTTATACCACCACTTATGACAGCTTTATAAAAAAAATAAAACCTAGTAAGTAGAACAGTTACTTAGTGGCTCCAAAGACTGCTTATTTCCGCTTGCTGTGGGGGCTAAAAGTTTGTTTTAACTCAAACCAATTATACTCTTCAAAAGGTATGAAGGGTATCCAAGAGTATGCAACGCTGTTAATATAATAGCTTTCGCTGGCTACATATGTATTACTATTAACCAGACGAACAGGCGTGACACAACTACATAACACTGGCAGTAGGGTGGTCATATGGCTAAAATGCAACTTGATCGTGATGATGACATCAGGAGGATGGATAAAAATACTGTGAATCATAAGCAACAACAATAACAGCGAAACAAAAAAATACTCCCCAGTTATCTGGACAGCCACCCTTGGAATTCACTGGAACTTAATACCAGCTGAGTTTCAAACCAACTACACCAATCTGTCCTTCTCTCTGTCTCTTCCCCTTTCCTCAAAACGCCCGTGTCCTAATATTCATAAAAAAAATATTTTGCCCGAATATTTGTGTTGGAAGTGCCGGTATAGGAGCGCTAAACACCCAAAATTCGAGCGAAGATTTTTAGCTGCATATAAACTGATCATCGATCAATGTAGCTTGCCGTTGAACTCTATCAAGTAAACTCAAGCACGTGACGGGAGCTCCCACCTAAACATGCGAGTTACTTTCAAGTTTCGGACGAACATAAGCTTTATAGATTGTGGTCAAGTCCGCAGGTGCGAAAAACAGTTTACACCTTTTGAAGAATCGTTCGCATCTAGCACCACCTTTTGCAGCATCAGTAATTTGCCAATTCCATCGAGAGTGTGGATTATAGTACCAAACATTGGTAAGCCATTCGACTCCTCAAGATCAACTTCATCAATTCTGAGACTGAGCAGGTTAGATAGCAGACAGATTGGCGAATAAGCAAAGTAAAGAGTCCTTTCATCCGCGAAAGAAAAAATCCGATTACAAGTAACAGAAAGGAGTTCATTGATGTAAGCCGGAAAAAGGGACGGAGAGAGTACTGAACCCTGGGGAACACCGGCATTAGTCGGGAATGGTGTAGAAGTGCATTCATCTAATACAACCTGCAATGATCGACCACTTAAAAAACTAGCGGCCCACGAAAATATCACTGACGCCATGAATCTGAAGCTTGTAAAGGAGGGCACAATG
This sequence comes from Pocota personata, assembly GCA_963082735.1. NCBI lineage: Eukaryota > Metazoa > Arthropoda > Insecta > Diptera > Syrphidae > Pocota > Pocota personata. The sequence goes on from OY720430.1 coordinate 205,402,661, forward strand.
CCCTATATATGACAGCCTTAAAGATACCAAGGGCGACAACTATACATTCGCCTTGACCATGCACAATGCACCGGTTTAAGTTTTTAGATAGGTATTTCACTAAGTAAGATAGATTCTTTCGAGATAGCTCATAAGTTGGTGGCTAACAGTGCTCTCCATAGGTTAGGTTAGATTGAGGGGACTGTGCATCTCGAAAGGTACATTATGTTTCCCCTTGGGATATGTTAACGCATCGAGCATTGTTTCTAGTTGGCTGGCTCGAACCAGCGTGTGCTCCTTATAAATCTTGTTAAGTTCATCAGCGATGCATGTGCTAACTCACCCATTTTTCCGTAGAGTCTATTTCCCATATGGAGGCGGCGACAGTTGTAGAGATTTGGGCAGTCGCAGGGCAGGTGTTTGGTAGTTTCTATTTCTTCCTCATCTTGATAGCTCTTGCAATAATCCGGGGAGTTTATGCTCGCCCATAGTGCCGATTGCGCAATGTCCCGTCAGTATACCTATCAAGATGCGAATTTCCTTTTCCCCCATAGCTAGTAAGCATTTGGTAATCCCCTTATCCAACACCTCTTATTGACTCGAGCTACTGAACGGGTTTCGAAAAAATATTGGTCCCAAAAATATTTAACCGAATTCAGCCTAGGTGGAGGGACAGAACAATCTGGTAGTGCTAGCAGACAAGCTCTCTTTGGAGTCCGTGATATTCTTATCATTGTAGACAAGAGCCGGGATGGTGAATGAAGCAGAATCTTTAATTGTTTCCACATCGTAGTATTCTTTGCCTCACTTTTTAATCTGGTAGGAATTTAGCATGTCTTAAGATGATGTTATACTCATTTGTAGCCCATTTATAGAGTACTAAAGAGATTCTAGTACTTTGTGGCATTTTTTATTTTGAAATTTGAAAACTATTCTTCGTAAGGTTGTGCTTCGAGTATGTACTATGAGTGTGCAAGGTTTAAAATTTGTAGTTAGTCCGTATGGTCCCGAAAGTTGTGAAAAGTTTCTCATACACACTGAGAAATTATATTGAAGACCTACAAACATGTTTCCTTGTAACAGCCTGTACTTTGAAAGTTGAATAGCTAGCCACGTGAAGTTCTGCGACATAGTCAGTGCTGTAGAAGTTGAAAGTTTAACTTTCCTATGTAAACAGAAGTCCTATGTTTCGAAAATCAAGATCTCGCTTACACAATATTCTGCCCCGTAAGCGATGCTATACCTAGTGTTATTTTTAACAGTATTCAAGTTACATGCATTCCTATAGTCTATGCTATAAGTGTCCAGAGTTTGTGCCTTTCTAGGCCATCCGAGCAGTCTTGCAAATGTAAGAAAGCACAAACACACACTGACAGGTCGCGAGTGAGTGATTTTTAAAGTGTTTTTTTACCACCCTGTACGCTGAAAATCGAAAATATGTTCCCATTATATTCATGCCCATAGTCCATATAGGTGTGCAAAGTTTTGTCTTTCTAGATCACCCTAACAGTCCTGGAAATGTAAAAGGCACACACTGACAGGTCGTATTAGAGTGATTTTTGAAGTTTGCAACACCCTGTACGCTGAAAATCGAAAGTCTGTTCCCATTATATTCATTCCTATTATTATTATTTTTGTGTCGGATTATCTTGCACTGCGGCCTATGGTATATTGTGCTCCTGCTAATACCTAGAAGAGTTACCCTTAGAATATAATTCGAATTGTGTTCGAGGTCAAACACTCTTACTTTGCCTTGGCAAGGATAGTTCGCTCTAGAACACCCTCTCTAATCTGGTTTCTATTAGGAATCTGAGAATGAGAAATGGGTCCATGATTGGCATATCCTCATTTGATAGTTGGTACTTGCCCAAGTATTTCAATCTTTTGTGGGTCAATGCCCCACAAAACTCCAGAAGATGTTTTAGAGTTATTACAGAATCTGCAAAGGCCTCCGTTTGTTATACCTCGTTTCATAAGATGCTCCCCGAATTTGCAGTGCCTCGTTAGTTAGAAAGCCTGTTAGGATACGCAGGTTATTTTTGTTAAGACAGAATCCTTTCCGATTGTAGTGTCCCAGAAGCTTGCTTTCTGAATTCTTCGCATACCCGTATGGTATGATTTCCTATTCCTATTCGATCGAGATTGAATTGGACACATCTATCTATAGCGTATATATCAGATTGAAAGATACTGGTACTTTTGTCCATAGGTTCTGAGTGCTTTGTTCTTGGCCCAAATACACCTGCCCCTATTCCTTCTTCAGTCCTCGAGTCGTCTGCATTCCACTTAATTGTGTGGTTATTCAATCCGTATATTATGGATTCATTGCTTCAGTCCTTCTTATTACTCAACTTCGTACGGAATTTTCTATCAAAGTTAAATTTCCTGATACTATCGTCCCTAGATATTGCCAGAAAGATAAGTTTCTTGAGAAGTATGTATATATTCTTTCGAACTGATGCGTTCATTTAGATACCCCCTATTCCCATCCTTAAGATCGTCCGCTTTGCATTTTGCTCAACTAAGATGTGAAGCGGAGATAGTTCCAGGAATACTTCCATGGGTGCAGTTGGACATATTCTCATGGCCCCAGTTATACAGAGGCAAGCAAGTCTTGAGTGTCTCCCTCGTTGTGGTTCATTTTGCCTACGCTCTTTCTCCATATGTGACCATTGGTCTCACAATGGCGGTATACATCCATCTTAGAATGCTCGGGCTAAGTCCGCAAGACTTACCCGCTGGGCTCCTACATATCATGAGAGCACGGGTGTCCTTTTTAGATATCTCCCTTGTGTGTTTTTTCCATATGAGTATACTGTCTATGTGTAGTCCTCGATATTTCACTTCTTTTACTGGTGTTAGTATTGTAAGCTGTCAACTTGTTCCATTGTTTTGAGAAGAAATGATGTTAGGCTGATTTGTCTGTATGACTTCGGCTTCGGCACTTTTGGTATGAACACAGCGTTCGCCCGTCTCCACAGCTTGGCGGTCTATTTTAGAAATAGGTTACTGTACTATTGCACCGACGACGGAATGAGGCAGTATAACGTCACAGGCGGTGTCCCCCAAGGCTCTGTACTAGGTCCAGTACTATTGATTTTAATGTACGGTGACATTCTCAGACTTCGAATTCCAAGGTCCTCGATAATAATTGGCTTCGCCGACGACATAGCGATCGTTGTAGTTACCAAATTTCTTGAGGAGTTGGAGCACGACTGCAATGAAGCTGTCGGGATGATACAGGACTAGCTAGTAGGCATGGACCTAAAACTAGCACAGAAAATGTCCGAAGTAGTGCTCATCAGCAGCAGACTATAAGAGTAACAGTGAGCAATCACATCGTAGTTTCCAAACCAAAGCTGAAATACCTTGGCAACATGCAACTGAGAAGACAGCAAGAACAACGCCTGCCCTGGTTAGGATCATGCCAAATATTGGAGGACCTAAACAAAAGAACAGACTGCAAAAGTTGCGACATCGATGATGCTTTACGGTTCCCAAATATGGGCAAGTGCCATGAACATGAAATCGTAATGAAGGAAGACGGACGCAGTCTACAGAATGTCTTGAGAGTATGCAGTGCCTTTCGAACAACCTCCTAGTAGTAGCTGGAATGGTGCCAATAGACCTCCTCGTTAAAGAAGCCGAACGGGAATATCGTGCTAACAGAACAATGGTGTCAACGGCGACGAGTCTAAGTGACACCGAAGTACCGCAAAGAACAAGCCTGGAAAAATAACAAGAGAGATGGAACTTTTCAGAAAAAAGCAGAGTTTGATTGCCTTGGATTGGATCAATAGGAAGCATGGAGAGCTTAACTTCTATCTGATGCAAGTGTTTACTGGTCATGGATGTTTCAAAGCCTACCTCCACAGATTTGGACACGAAGACAACTCTTGTTGCCCAACATGTATGTATGTAAGGCTGAAGCCCCCCTCGCTATGAAAGGCTTGACAGCAGTGCTGCGAGGACCAGGGGTAGGAGGGGAGGTGGGTTTAGTGGGTGGAAATTCCACACCGTTACTGAGTATGGGCACAGTTTCGTCTTTGAAAGATTAGGGTCATTTTTAAAGTATTGTTTGTAATACTCTGTACACGTTCTGCGTTCTGCAACATGATTTGTGCTATAAGTGCGAAAAGTTGTAGCTTTCTAAGTCATCCGATGGCTTCCAGAGAATATGGAAAGAAGAACACATTCAAAATGATGAAGCGTGTGAAGCTATCGGTAGGAGATAGTTTTATGCTAAGCAGTAGTCGCCTGGACATTTTTTTTTAAAAGTGGATTGCTTTCGTAAAAATAGACAAAACCGTATTATGGCCGCCATTTTCCAATATGGCGTCAAGTGCATAATTTGAGGGGATGTATACAATTTCAATGTCAGGGGTATGCTATTGAGTGTACGTGCCCTTGCTTGTATGGGCGTTTTTACATGACTGGTCTAAAACTGTGGATTTGACAAGTCGTAACAAGCTAATCTTAACTTTAAGTTACCTAATTACAGACTGTCTACCAGAAGATACGAGTATGATTTCGCTATTTTGTGATTAACTTCTCTACACTGTTATTCATCCGCGTGTTTTAAATATTTTAAATATATGTAGATCCAGGTTATGGGGTTAGAATTATATAAATATAAATGCTGGATTTCACTTCTTCCAGAGAATTAAGGCTGCCCTAATTCACATGATTCATTGGCACGACACAACAGCTATGCAAATTAATTCACCATACGACTAACCGGGTTACATTTTTCAAAATAAATAGCACCGGATGCAAGTTATTTGTTTGCAGATACATTTTATTCTTGTCCTGCAATTTGCTTAAAGAAATTCGTCATTCATACCACACATGGTGTTTCGTCAGAATTAAATTTTGGCTTCGCCTATCTACACCGTTATATGTAAATCACCCGAAATTCCATTTGGTACTACAGTTTAATATAATCCATGCGATAGCCATCTTCGTTTAGCAAATTTATGACTTATTCTAATTTTGGCATCTTTATCCGTCAAAATCGAGATCATTACTAGTGTAACCAAAATTCTATGCATAATCTGACCATTCATTCATTCAAGACTTTGTGTTACAACGAACCGCAAACCGGTCCAGATGTGTCGTAAAAGAGCTGCCAGAACAATTATAGTATGCCAGCCACTACGTGTGCGTAATTATGCGTCTGTTTTCATGCAGCAAAAATTAATTTGTCTAATCTGTGCGACGACATTTTCATAAATATTTAAATTAAATCAAACGGTTTAGTGTATACGGACGACGTGAGTGTTTATGCTTATAATGGGCGGATGCTTTTGGCAATTCTTCTCAAGTTTCGGGAGCAGAATCACCAAAGTATTTAGGTCATTCTGCCTCAAGGCGATTCATATAAAATGACCATGAGTGGAAGAAATTAAAACAATTCACATCGAAACATTGGAAACGAACGATCTTGTGGTGAACAGAAGTTGGAAAAGTTCACCCAAAGGAGCAAAGGACGAAAGTCGAAACATGACGAATCAGAGAGTTGTGGTCACCATTCTGCTGGCCACTGCTTGTGCATTGACAAATGGTAATTTGTAGCATAGAACCTAATTTGTTGACCGTAAATTTAACATCGCTATTTTAACAGCAAAGAGTGACTTCTTGCCTGGACAGATTGTCCCCTTCCAACCAATCACGTCTGAGGAATACAACGCCATACTGGATTTGAGCAATGGCAGTCCAATGATTTCGGAAGCCAGGCTTATTGGCAGCGGACTGACGGCGATCAAAGGAATCGCCAGTAATATTAAAAATGGGGCCATGACCGCCTTAAATCTGACCGGACTGGAACCAATCTACAGTTCATTGTTCAGGCCTATTGGTAATAGAGTCCAGGGATATCCTCTGTGCGTTATTCGAACGAACAGGATTCGCAGTCGCTCCCCCAGAAGCTTTGACTCGTTGTCCGATCCAAGCCTTGGTTCGGGATTATTTTCGGTTAATGTATTTCAACCGGGATTAGATGATGATGATGATATTCTTGATGACTCCGATGACGATGGTTCCTCGTACCCCTATCGACCGTGGCCAAATCGGCCCAGTCGTCGGCCAGCCCGACCCACTACCAGTCGCCCAGATGATCCAGAGGAAAATGGAAACGGCGATGGTACAGCACCAGTTGTTAACTGTGTTGTTGTTCTGAAACGTCCTCCAACACAAACTACTACTACAACTCCAATTCCAAGTACAACCCAGAATCCATCAACCACAACCACACAGAAACCACATTACCCACATTATCCCATATATCATTACCCGATCATACCAATTCCATTCCCACCATACCACCCAGGGTACCCAGGCTCACCAGGATCACCAGGATCACCAGGATCACCAGATCCACATGGACCACCAGGCACTCCAAACGGACCATCTTGGCCCCACCCGGGTGGCCCGTGGGGCCCAGGAGGCCCTAGTGGCCCATGGGGTCCAGGGGGCCCTAGTGGGCCATGGGGCCCAGGGGGTCCGAGTGGCCCATGGGGACCGGGAGGCCCGAGTGGTCCATGGGGCCCGGGAGGCCCGGGTGGTCCGAGTGGCCCATGGGGTCCAGGAGGCCCGGGTAGCCCATGGGGTCCAGGAGGCCCGAGTGGCCCATGGGGTCCGGGAGGTCCAAGTTCTCCAAATGCACCAACGTGGCCCCACTCGCCAGGCGGACCCCCATCACCACCCTCTCCGAATGGACCAACGGGACCCCACTCGCCAGGTGGCCCAGGCAATCCAGGTGGGCCATCGTGGCCTTGGGGTTGGCCTTGGTCAGGTGGTTCTGGCACTCCACCATGGTCGAACTGGCCAGGACATCAAGGTAATCCACCACCATGGTCCAATCATCCAGGGGGCGATCGTAGTATTGATCCTACCAGTGATGGTGAAGGTAGACTTAAACACCATTACTTTGGAAATGGTGCTAAGGCTGGTCTGTACAATGACGCTTCATATGATGCTCCTGAAATCGATGATGATATTGAAATCAATTCGGATGTCGGTGATGTCGTCGATGCGATTCAAGCTGCTCACAAAAAGCAAGTCAGGCGCTTTAGAAAGAATCATGTTAAGGTTTTACCTGTAATTAAGGATACCGAATGAAGCGGATGAAGTGTGACAAATAGAGGCTAAGAAAAAATATTAATGAATAGAAATTGTATTGTAAACTTGAAGTGAAAAAAACAGAAATAAAAAATAGATAATTTAAATTGAGATACTTGTTCACTTATTCGCTTGTAGGGACTCCTGGGAGTGAACTACAAAAAATAAGTGTCCTGTAAATTGAGTTTCGGTAGACATTCGAGGAATATTTTTTGTTTAGCTCTTTGGAACGTCTGCCAATATGATTGGTTTGAAGTGGCCCTAGAAGAGTTACACTTAAACCGAGATAGGTCCATTGTATTGCCACTAGGTGGGGCTAGGTGGGTCATGCTGTCCGCTTCTGGAACGAATTGCTTTTCGTGATGAAACTGTTTATGTTCGCCGAAGGGCAGTCATTGTAAACGAGTGCAGGATACGTGCACAGGAAATTCAGGACTGTCTCCTCTTCTTCCTTGCCTCTCCAACTTCTGCGGCAGTCATTGTGGGGGATGCATAACCTTTATGCATGCTTATCTATAAAATCGAGGCTTGTGAAGATCTGTCGAGAAGAGCTCAAGGTTCTTGGAAAACAGCACAAGGTAAAACTTTGTTAGGTCCCTGGACTTGAAGGCATACCAGGGAATGAAAAAGCAGATGAACTGGCGAGAAGAGGTTCGGAATTAAGCCTTGATCAATCTGACCCCTCTGTGAACATCCCGCCTTACACACTAAAGATCGAAGAAGGGAATAAAGGTCTATCAGAGACAAACAGCAGGTGGACCTCTCTAGATACTTGTGTCACCGCAAGAAAGCTACGGCCTATTTACGACAATGCCAGGACCGACAGACTTATGCAAATGAATCCACCCTTCTAGGAGTCATTAAGGGGCATAATACGCTGCAGTATCATATGAAAAACTTGCGTATAACGGAAGAAGACCTATGTAGAGCTTGCGGTAACGAAGAAGTTTACGGGGATACAACCCACTTTCTTTGGCATTGCCCTGCACATTTCTTCCAGGATCTAGAAGAACTTTCTGGCAAACCGCTGAGTGACATCTTGAACTTCATCAAATCCACAACAGTAAGTGTGGTAATATACTCATACCTCACGGGCAAGATACTTTTACTCTTTCGCACCAATGGGTACCACAATGGGTACCACAATTTGACTCTGTCACTATATTGGTGCACGCATATTATTCCAAGCGATAGATAAACGTAAACAAGGTGTTTCAGGTAAGTTGTACGACTCCATTCAATTCCACCACTTTGCAGTGATAAGGCACTCTGAAGCATGTCGCTGATCTGATGATCTGATCACCAGCAAAAAAGTAATAGGTAGCGATAGTAAACAGCCTTGTCGGGCACTGATTCGAGATTCGAATTTAAAAATCTTCCGACAGGCGAGTTAGTAATGTGAGTAGATAGTTGTAGCTATCAGTTTCTCCGGAATGCTGTGTGCGCCGTTGGCCAAACGTAGCATTCTAGACATTGGCTCGTTACAACCATAATTGGTGCGATGAAAATTGAGACGGAAGATGGGTACAGACCTCAGGAGGCGTGGGTTAGTGTTAAGGGAGATCATTTGGAGCAGATTAGGGCAGTCGATGTTTCCTGCTAACAGCTGATGTACAAAGAGTATGTCAGCAATTTCTCGACGTATTTCAAGTGGCTGTACGTTAATTAATTTCAAACGATTCTCATAGGGGGGTGAGTTATGCCTGTCAGACCAAGGAAGACTGCGAAAAGCAAAACGGATGAACCTGCATTGAACAGCCTCTATTCGAAGGGAATGGGTATCATGATAGGGGGACCATACTTGGCTAGCATATTCGAGGATTGGCCGAACAAATGTGAAGTAGAGAGATTTCGTGACGTAGGGGTTCAAGAATTCATTAGACCAGCGTTTTACGAAACCGAGCGCAGAGTTGGCTCTGCTAATAATGTTGTCAATATGGCAGCGGAAATTTAGTTCTCTGTCGCAGATAACACCCAAATCGCGTAATAAAGTTACAGAAGGGACGAGCTCGTCAGAGATGAAATTGGATCTAGGGGCCGGAAGACGCTTTCGGGAATATGGAATGGCTTGACATTTGTTGACGTTGAGCTCAAGAAAATTTTTTTGACACCAGGTTGAAAAGTTGTTCAAGTCAGCTTGAAGTGGGCAAGAGTCGGCGGGGTTTAATATGTGCCTGAAGATTTTCATGTCATCAGCGTAGATGGATAGATAAGAGTCTTTGATGATGAAGTTAATGTCGTTAGTTGACAAAATGAAAATCAGGGGATCTGCATGGCGATTGATCGGGAAACTACTGACTGTCCAAAACATGGATTGGACCAGTAGCGCAACAATCAAGTTCGTAATGTAGTGCTTGCTTTACCTCCTCGTGGTGGTCCCCGGGCAACTGCATGTATAAATCCTTATACATATAGGCCAAAATTGCAAGTGCGAGATTGTCTAGGGTCTTATGCCTAGGCTAGGTAACCTGGGCCAGCAACCCGCGTTACCGAAACTTCAATCGCTACGGAAACCGACACGATGCCTCGGATAAGGACTGATAATACGTTGACGACCTTTGGCTATCGTATCCGGACTAAGATTGGTTTCTGGAATGTGAAGACGCTCCTTGACTCTCAGAGTGAAGGACCTCAGAACGCCAGATTCCTTCAATTGGAGCATGAGTTCATGCGATATAGGCTGGACATATTGGGAGTAAGCGAGATAAGATGGTTAGATGCGGGTGAGTACCAATCCCCAACGCGTAATACTGTATTACTCTACTCCGGAAGACCAACCGGAAACCCCCGTGGATATGGAGTTGGACTGCTGCTAACGCCAACAGCACGCAGAGGCCTAATTACCTGGCAACCGCACGGTGATAGGATTTTAACGGCCAGATTCCGGACGAGAGTACGTCGCGTCACCATCATACAGTGTTACTCCCCCACGGATGGTTCGTCTGAGAAAGAAAAGGAGAACTTCTACAACCAGTTGGGAGCTGTTCATAATGCAACACCCAATGGCGACATTGTCATTGTGATGGGGGACCTGAATGCCAAGGTAGGCTGCGACAACGAAGGGCTCAAACATGTTATGGGACGGCACGGACTAGGCAATCGGAATGACAACGGCGAAAGATTTGTTGACTTTTGCAACGCAAATCGTCTTGTCATAGGTGGCACCATGTTTGAGCACAAAGCCTGCCATAAAATCAGTTGGGTGTCAACTGACAGGCAAGCAACCTCCAACCAAATTGACCATTTTGCCATCAGTCGCCGTTTTAGAAGTAGTCTCCTAGACGTCCGAAACAGGCGAGGTGCCGACATGGGGTTGGTACGAGATCACCATCTTATGATAGCTACTCTCCGACTTCGCACTGCTGCCGTTCGTAGATCTAACGACATAAGAATACCTAGGTTCAATGTAGACCGACTGAGAGTTCCCACAGTGCGCCAAGAATTAAGGGACCATCTCTCACGTGGAGTGGAAACAATCAGCAGCTCCCTGCCTGCCACCATCCAAGACTATTGGTGCGCTGTGAAAACTGTTTTCACATCAGGTGCTGAAAGGATTGTCGGTCGATCACAGGGAAACCATAGGGCGTGGCTTTCCGAGGATACCTGGAGAAGGATCAACGAACGAAAACAGCTAAGAGCTCAAATTGCAGCAACTCCAGCAGCAGGGAGGATCGAACTTGAGTCCCTACATCGCATGAAGATGAGAGAAATACAGCGTAGCGTGAGACGTGACAAGCGCAATTACATCAATGCGCTGGCTACGGAAGCAGAAGAAGCAGCAGCGAGGTGCGACAGCAGAACCGTTTATAGAATCACTAAAGAGCTTATAGGTGGCCGAAGTTCTACTCAACACCCAGTGAAAGGCTTAGACGGTTCGTTGCTAATATCGGATGAGGATCAACTGAAGAGATGGAAGGAGCATTTTGCTTCGGTTCTAAACCGAGTATTCGCCAGCAATATGCACCCAAGTCAGACTGAAGTGTCCGTAGAAAGAAGTTCCCGAATTCGCACCACAACCCCCAGTAAAGAAGAGATTATTACCGCAATCAAAGCACTGAAAACTAATAAGGCGGTAGGACTTGACGGCATACCCGCGGAGCTTTTTCAAGCTGCGCCAACAGCATCGGCAGAGCTACTGTTCCCACTTGTCGGGAGAACATGGGAAGCCGAGAGTTTTCCAGATGAGTGGAAAAAGGGAATGATTGTCAAGCTCCCTAAAAAAGGCAACCTAATGCAGTGCGAAAACTGGAGAGGTGTCTGCGTGCTGCCTGCTGTGGCCAAGATAATAGCTAGAATCATCCTGGAGCGAATCAAAGAACACCTTGAAGACACACTTGACGCCGAACAAGCAGGTTTCCGCTCTGGATCCTCCTGTGTCGACCACATCAACACCCTGCGGATCATCATCGAGCAATGTGTTGAATATCGATCACCACTTCACCTGTTGTTCATCGATTTTGAAAAGGCGTTTGATAGTGTCAATCGGGAATTTATTTGGCTTGCCTTGCGCAGGAGAGGCATTCCGGATAAATTAGTAGCAATTATCAAAGCTACATATGATGGATCCACATGTCACGTTTTGCACAGAGGAAGGCTGTCTGAGGAATTCGAAGTCCAAAGTGGGGTTCGGCAAGGCTGCATACTTTCACCAATATTGTTTTTATTGGTGATTAGCGATGTGCTGAATGCGGCCTTATCAACAGGAAATGGAGGAATTCGATGGACTCTTACATCTGAACTCAAACACCTCGACTACGCCGACGATGTATGCCTACTGTCTCATAGAATAATGGACCTTCACCAAATGACAGCAAATGTGGAGAGGGAAGCAGACGTCGTTGGGCTGAAAATTAACTCGGCAAAAACAAAAGTGATCAGCCTAGGACCAAACTCATCAACTCATATATGCATTGCTGGACAAACGGTTGAGAGAGTAGAGAGTTTCCAATACCTTGGGAGTATTGTCTCAACCGATGGCGGAACCGAACTGGATATAGCCAGCCGAATAGGTAAAGCAAAATCTGCGTTTGGGATGCTATCCATAGTTTGGCGAAGTAATGCAATTAGCTTAAACACCAAGCTATGACTGTTCCGTTCCAACGTTGAATCCGTGTTGCTATATGGATGTGGTACCTGGAGAGTGACCGTCACTATCACGAGGAAGCTGCAAACGTTTGTCAATAGGTGTCTACGTTACATCTTAAGGATATTCTGGCCAAATGGCTACCTTGAGGGACCCCGGAAGTAGCTTCAATGGTGTCGGATACAGCCGATCTAAATAGTATTTTGTATTGACGTTCGTTAAGGTAGGTTTTAATCCAGCCAATGAAACTCAGTTGGAAGCCAAGGGATTTGAGTTTAAAAGATTGATTCTGTACGAGATTTTATCGAAGGCCTTACTAAAATCTGTGGCAATTACATCAACTTCTTTGCCATCTTCTAATGCACACAGAGTGGTAGATACGAATTCCGTTAAGTTAGTAGTTGTTGACCTTCCTTTAAGAAATCCGTGCTGGTTAGGGGAAAAGAAAGACTTACAATGGACGAACATTGTATCGTAAATAATGCTTTCAAAGAGCTTAGGAACGCAGGAGAGTTTAGTAATGGGTCGGTAGTTGGAGATTTCATTCTTGGGACCCTTTTTGTGAAAGGGAATTATGTAAGGGCTCTTCCAAAGCTTGGGGAACACACCTTGTTCGATAGATATCTGGAAGAGAGCCATGAGGGGTTGGGCCAGATGATTCAAGCAATTTTTCAGTACTATTAAAGGAATACCATCAGGACCAGGAGAGTATTCGTTCTTGAGTTTTTTTTATTTATAAATTTGCGACTGTCTTAGGATCACCGGAGGAAGTGTTAGACGATTTTAAAGTAGCTGGATAGTTGTCAGTTTTTCTTTTTGTGTTGATGAATTGGAAAAATCGTTTCGGATCGGAGATCATGGTATGCTGGATTTGGTCTGAATATTCGAGATATAGAGATTCAAAGAGTTCGGAAAAGTGGGTATATGCGTGGAGGTAATTGGAAAAGTCAGAGTGCGAAGGAGATTTAAGGTACGTGTGCCAAAGTTTATTTCTTCTATTGCGAAGCGAGCGCAATCCTTTGGTGAACCAGGGTGGGGACGACAAGGAGTTCTTCTGGAGCACGAATGGGACGGATTGTGCTAAACAGTTGTGATCAGCATCGAAAGTCCGCCCGTCTGTATGTCACCACTTTTTGGACCTTGAATTTTGAGTTAGGCACATGAAATTTAATATATGTATAAGCTTTCTATCCATAGCAGTACAAATGAAAAAATTGTACTGCCCACAGACACGCCCACTTTTAAAAAATTTTGTTTTTCTCAATATTTTTTTGCTAGAAACTGACAAATATTGTCTAGGTAAAACATGTAGAAGTTGGCTTTCTCTACATTTCTTCCATACACTATACATGGCCACGCCCAATTTTTGGGGAGGCGTTTTCTTAAAAAAAAAACATATGTTGCTTTTTCAAAGCTATTTACGGTGATCGCTAAGTCTTATTGTAAATATCTCTTCAGAATCTGTAAATTTCGGCTACAAACTTTGACCGAATGTATTTCAGATGGGTTTGGTGGTCTCCGGGCAGAAGCTGAAGCGGTTTTATATGAAAACATCTTCAAGTCCTTCACCAAAATACTCTGCAGAGACCATCTGCATATTTACAGGGATGCCCTTCGTCTCGTTGATGTTTCTGGACACTCTTCCATATCCTCGCGTACAGCATCAATGTTATCAGCCGATCGGCCTGTTCTCGGTCTGCCGGACGTTGCTCAATCTCATGCTGAGCCGGTGTCTTAGAGGCTTGAAGCTTCATGTCGAAGTGTGCGATCGGTGGACAAATCTTCGACGAAATTCACGTTGTGTTCTTATCAGATGAATTATTCCTTAAAAAAAATCGATTATTCTTGTGAAGTATAGTATCCCATTGGTCATCGCCGTATTTTTCGCATCTGTTTACTACACAACTGACAATATCGCAATGACAGGAGCCGCCATTTACAAAAATCATAGATAATTCATATAGGGTCATTACTCGTCCGCCACCTTGTATAACTTGAGGTAAGTATAAACAGGTAAGTATTTCTAGACTAAAATTTACAAAGAAAAATCACTCCACGCTTTTCTTTTTTTGTTTGATTTTTCAAACTCCGAAATAGTATGTACAGCATATTAGTCATTAAAAAAAATAAAAGAAACAACCGAATGCATTTGAGCGACCAGACAGTCTAAACATAGTATGCTATCCACTAATACTCAACATTGACAACATACGAGTAAAATAAAACTGATTGAATAATTTTTTGACTGAAGAGGTTCTCAAATATTGCATAGATAGATGGGTCTATGGAGGATCATATGGATGGATCTATGGATGACTGGATGGCTGATTGGATGTCTGGCTCGATGGTTGTACGGATTGATGACTGTTCTGTCGGATGTCGGATGAATAGGTACGTTGCTCGACACCATTAATGAAAATTGATTATACGTGAAAGGATGGGTATCAGAAACATTTTCATAAGTCTTTTTACAAAAAGAATCCATGGCTGACTGGCAGTTGCAAATTAAATAGAATGTTTTGTTTTCCTTGTCTTCTTTTTTCTAATTCTCCTAGTGTTTGGAGTCACACAGGTTTCTTTGATATAAACAATTTTATTAATTCTTCCAAAAAACATATTCAAACGGAAAAGAATATTATGCGCAGCTGCTTGCATTTGGATGAATTTGGCGAATATCGCATAGAGACTTCTTTAGGGAATTCTTACGAGGCTCATAATAGAAAAGTTGATCGCAATCGCGATTTAATGAAGCGTTTCATAGACACTGTAGCTCTTCTAGGAAAACAAGAGCTGGCATTCCGTGGTCACGGCGAAAAATCTGGATCAGATAAGTACGATACTTGGCTAAGTACGACCATTTAATGGATTCGCATTTAGAACAAAGCTAAGTTCCCAAGACTCCATTTTTTCCGGCCTCTCCAATGACATTCAAAATGACTTGATAGATAGTAACGCTGCAGTCATCAAATCCGAAATTAAGGAGCAAATCAGTTCAATAAAATTTGTATCTGTGATGGTCGATGAAACACCAGATGTCAGCCACAGAGAACAGCTTAGTATCGTAGTGCGTTATTTAGTAGAAAATAGAATTCAAGAAAGATTTCTAGGTTTCTTTGATGTGAGTGTCGGTGGAAACGTGGTTATTTTGTGCGATAAAATTATAAAAGTCTTAGACAGTTTTAACTGTAAAGAAGAGTTAATAGGTCAGTCATACGATGGTGCAGCCGTAATGTCCATTGGCCATGGTGGAGTCCAAATAAGAATCCGGAATATATGCCCAATGGCTATTTTTATTCCCTGTTATGCCCATGGTCTGAATCTAGTGTTTTCTAAATCGTTAGAAAGCATTGCTGAGTAGAAATTATTTTTTGGCTTTATTAGTAGTATCGTTAATATATTTTTAATAAATCATCTAAAAGAACCAATCTGCTAAAGACAATTTCTGATGGACAAATGCCCGGGGTATCAGAGACTCGATGGCAATATCATTCGCGTATAGTGAACGTCTTATTCAATTGCAGAGAAGATATTATAAAAACTTTTGAACATATTTTATGTGAACTAGGAGAATGGGATAACGATACTCTGGGTATGTCCAAAACTTTGTTGTACAAATTGCAGGACAAAGAATTCTGTTTTTTATTGCATGTTACTTCGGTCATATTTGCAAAAACAGATATTCTTTTTAGTTTAGTTCTAAATAAACAAACTGACATAGAGATCGAAGATTTTGAGTCATGGATTCATTCTGAATTTTTAAACTCATTTGAATCAATCTATGAGAGCGTAAGTGACTACTCAGAACCTCCACGTAAACACCGACTACTTAATATTGATTCAAAAATAAGTTACAAGTCAGATTAAGAATAGGTATAGTTCATTTAGTTCATATATTTTCTTTGATTTATTAAACAAATCAAAATATGAATATTTTTCTAATTCAATGCCGGATGACAAAATACCTTTTCTAATTACCCTACTTTCTGGAATTTTTAATTTTACTACTTTAAAAAATGAACTCAAAGTTTTATACACTATCCCTTCACTTAAAAAGCTTGAGGTTTTTCAACTTTATAAGCATTTTAATACGGAAATGCTTAGAGATACTTTTTCTCAAGCTCCAACAATGTGTGAAATCTTTTTAACCCTGCCTTTGACTGTGGCCTCTGTCGAAAAAGAGTCCACACTTACTTAGGAAATTCCCAAAAAGAAGAAAGACTCTCAGACCTGGCACTTTTATCTATCGAAAAGCACCTTCTTTTAGAAATTAAAAATAACTCAAATTTTTATGAAAGAGTTTTAGCAGAATTCGTAAAAAAGAATCGTAGGATAACTTTAGAGTACAAATAGGTAGTACATAATTGTAATTGCAACATTTTTTATATTTAACAACGCCCCGAGTTATCAATAACTTATATAGATTATTCTGACCAGAACGGCTTCTTTCGGAGCCACTTTTTTTATGCGATGAGCTCATTGTCTACGTAAATTCCAATGACTTAAAGTATAACAAAGGTGGCTTGGATTGCATATCTTAAGTCTGTGTTTCTAATAAGCACCAAAATGGTAAGTTTTGAATAAAACATTTTACTTCAACTTTTTTCGGCTTCCCTCTCTTGAAATTTCACCCCACGCCCCTGATAGGTATATGTATGTTCTGCAGGACAACTGAATGAATTGCGTACTCACAGATAGATGCGTGGATTTATGACTGGTTATATGGTTGAATAATGCACCGGGTAGCTGTTCTATTTGTGTCAGTGATTTTGGTCCTCAATGTTCTTTTGGGCTGGATGCAGCGATATAATTCACGGACCGTTTCTCTGGTTCTCTAGAATTCAAAACATTTTCTTTTGTTAAAAAATAAAATTCCAAAAACCAAAAAACTGTATTGCAAAACTTCTGATTCTACTATTGTCTACGAGTATACCTCCTTACTTTGAAAGACTTGAACCAGAGACAAATTATAGAGAGTCAATACCCTGCCACCGAAAACCCGCAAAAAATAAATGACAGCTCTTTCGTATGTGAATACATGTAAATCCCTCCGAAAGCCGTAATCAACGTCAAAGGTAAAAACAATTTGAAAAGCTCTACAACCCCTCCAAAAAGTAAACAAAAATAATCGCCGCCAAAGGCAAAAACAATTTGAAAAGAGCCTCATCCCCTCAAAAAAATACACAAAATTAAATGTGGTGGACAACTAGAGATGAACAACAGACTTTACCAGTTGTAGCAAAAACTAAAAATAAATTTTACTCAAATGAATTGAATTGTAAAGCCCTTAAGGTTTTTTTTGACTTTAAACAGCATTAAATAATTCATTTGTTTACAACAAAGTTTTTGTTTCCTCAGTATGGATACGGAATCTGGAGGAATTTCAGGAAACAAAATATAGATGCTTCTGGGATCTGGTATACCGAAATGTTGGGATTTTGATGTTATTCTGTATTTAGCTTCCGCATTAGGTTAGTTTTCTTTCTCACCATTTTTTTAACAAATTCTAACTCGGAAAAGTTCAGTTACACTCAGTGCCAATGAATTATAGCTTTATACCTCCGTGGTAATAAAAAAGATTTTCAAAATCTAAAATCAGTACAAAATCTATTTTTTTAAATAAATTTTCTTATAACTAAAACTTTAAAAACATTTAGTAATTTACATTTAATAGCAATTGTTCAACTTTTAAGAGGGATGCAGTCCAATGGTTACAGGGTCATACTTAAATAGTTTTCCAATTTTGCACCTGGTATTTAGAGTGAAATTATTATAATTGGTACCGCATTTATATTTTTAGTTATGAAGTTGGTGCAGTTTAGTATTAGTTTATTTTTGTAGTTTCATCGCTACATCTACTGCATCGCTCCCCGTTGCCAGAATTGCAGTGTCACCTGTAAATGTTGCTATGCTTCCTTCGAATGGTTTAGGTAAATCTGTTGTATAAAGTAGGTAAAGGACAGGACCTAAGACGCTCCCTTGAGGAACTCCAGGTACTATTTTCTTAAGTTCCGATTATACTTCTTCATATTTTATTCTGGAATGGCATTCAGAGATATATGATTAAAGTTCGAAGTATAATTACTTTGGTAGATCCCTTTTGCAATTAAACAGTGTTTTCAATTATGTTTACGATTCGATGGACTTGTTCGATTGTAGAATATCTTTTACGAAAACCGTGATAGTGTCCATAGCAGCGATTAAAACATACTCATAAGCGCGTCAAAAAAACGTGTCAATACTATTCAAATAGAACCGAACACGGCCGAACAAAAAGTTAGAGGGCGAATTGAGAGAGGCCCCCGAAGTCAACTAAAAATACAAGGTGGCGCAAAAGTCATCACCCTATCGGAAGATGCTCTAATTTTTACAAATGGCGTCATATGTCATCGCGACTTTGACATTGGTGAAGTAATTTAAACAGATGTAGAATACAGACGGAAGAACTCAGGGGGCCTTCAGTGGGGCGTTTTCGAGTATTGAGATCGAGGGAGCAAAGATAGGTTTAGCGGTCAATGAAAGCAAAACAAAATATATGCTGTCTACAAAAAAGGAAACCCAACTTCGGCGTCTTGGACAGAACGCCACAATAGACAGAAATAATTTTGAGGTGGTAAAGGAATTTGTCTACTTAGGCTCTATGGTGAGCTCCGCAAAATGACACCAGTGGGGAGATCAAACGAAGAATTACTCTTGCCAATCGTTGTTTCTATGGGGTAAGAAGGAAACTGAGTAACAAAGCTCTATCTCGAACTACTAAGGTAACTCTTTATAAGACGCTTGTCACCGAACGCGCTCACCAAATACACGCCATCTGTGGTCTCACACCAGTTTCCAATAACTAATGAAGAAACCGTATCGCTATCTCACTCTTACCCAGTTTGCGCCATTTTTCAGTTTTATATCAAGTAACCCGATCTTTTTTTGTCTTTGTCAAGAACCGAAGGAAAGAGGTCAAGCAACTGCGGTAAGAGTTGTTAAAACTATTATTTGTAAAAAACTAAACAAAATGTCTCTTTAGAAATAAATAAATATTGAATCTACAATTCATTTCTGCTTGGAATCGTTTCTAGACAACGCTAATCATCCCAGTCCTGCTGTATGACGCAAAGGTATGGACTGTATCAAAATCGGATGAAGATGCCCTTGGTTACTTCGAGAGAAAAGTTCTTCGAGTGATCTTTGGTCCCGTCTGCATAGACGGCGAGTGGAGGAGAAGATACAATGCCGAGTTATACGGCCTTTATAATGACATCGACTTAGCCAGAAGAGTTCACATACAACGACTAAGATGGGTGGGTCATGGAGAGCGGATGGAGTTCAACATTTCAGCCAAGAAAGTCTTCGAACCCACTCCGGACGGACGGCGCAGTAGAGGACGACCTCGTGGTAGGTGACGCAAACAAGTGGAGGGGGACCTCAACCAACTTGGCGTGCGCAACTGGAGGCAGATGGCTAATAGCCGGGCTGGCTGGAGGGGTTTATTGGTTGAGGCCCAGGTCCACTCCGGACGGTTTCAAAACAATAAACGTAGTGAAAGGCTTGAAGATGTGAAGTGTAAACAGTGCATCAGCTGTTGCCTACAGACCGCCAATGGCATCTAAATTACAGCCAAGACCTCATACCGGCCGCTTAACCTCTCGTTTTGGCATTTGCACTGGTCCGGAAGATCGCCCAGGTGTCTTTTAAGTCACAGATCTATAAGAATAAGCCACAGACCTCATCGTCCCTAAAGGACTACATCTGACGAGAAGTTGAGAATTTATCGCCAGAAGTTTTGAGAAAAGTGCTTAAAAGCGGATTTATCCTTGATGGACTCGGATGCTGTATAACAAGAAAGTCGGAATATGGGGGTCTCCGCAAGGTGGAGTACTATCACCGCTACTGTTGTTTTCAGTAGTAAATGGAATGCTAAAAGTCAAGAAAAGGATGGGTACAGTTTTATAGCTTATCCGGACCACATTGTGATAGCCATATCGGGAAAATTTCTTCTTATTGTAGGGACTTGATGAGCTCTCCATAAAGTTGTAAAATGAACAGAAAAGCCGGAAAGACAACACTTCATCTGTTCACAAGAAGGTACAAGGTACCATGTATCGTCCACCCAAAGCTAAATGGCATGATGCTTCGTTTCGCAGATCATGCCAGATACTTGGAGGTTATTCTCGACAAGAAACTCGGTTGGAAACTGAATATATAAGATCGTGACAGGAAGGCCTTGGTTGCCCTTTATTCCTATCGTAGAGCCTTGGGGCCAAAATGGGGTCTTCAGCCTAAAGTGATCCATTGGATTTATATGGCAATAGTGTGGCCCATCCTGGACAAGAACACAAATTCTGATCTTCTAAGGAAAGTTCAAAGGTTATCATGCGTCTGTATAACGGGTGTTTTGAAATCAACTCCTACAATGCTCCACTCATTTCCTGTTGATATCTGTGGGAAGCATATGGCGGCAAAAGCAACAATAAGGCTTATGGAATCTTCACAGTTGGTTAACGTTAATATAGGTCACTCCAAGATTCTGATCGAAAAGAATATCTACTATTCCTAGTAGGACGGACTAAATTGTCCCTCACATTGACTTTGTCAGATACAAGACCAGAATTTGTAGCAGAAGTGCTTGGGAATCTGCAGAAATCTGGAATGATTTTCCGATAGAGATGGATCTAATACAGCGTATGGAACAGGTGCAGGATTCTTCCCCAGTGCAACTGATATATATAGACAACTACCGGATCAGTGTAGTATATTTCAAGCGGGAATTAGGGCAAACTGTGAAGCTGCTGCTTGGCATTCAATTAACGCGGAAGCGGGTAGCACTATTGCAAAGGGTTTTTCAATAAGGACATAACAATTTTGTATTTAATTAAAATACAGAATAATTAAGATATCGGGCTGAAATTTTTTTCAGGTATAGTACACATGATCGATTTAAGTATGAAATTCGATCTCTTTCATATGACCACCGCGACCACGTTTGCAGCGATCGATTCTTTGCAGTCAATTTTCCACCATTCTTCCACACATATCAGCCCGAACGTTGGCAATTTCGTGTTCGATATTGTTTCTGAGCTCCTCTAATGTTGTTGGCTTTTTGGCATAAATCAACGACTTAACGTGACCCCATAAAAAGGAATCCATCGGCGTTAAATCGCATGAGCGAGCTGGCCATTCGACCGGACTCGAGATTACACGATTACCAAACTTCCACTTCAATAGATCAATTGTTTGACCAGCTGTGTGGCATGTGGCACCAACTTGTTGGAACTACATCCAATTCTGGCCAAAAATAGTATTCAAACATGGCACGATAGTGAACTCCATTGACCGTAACATGGCGATCATTTTCATCGACGAAGAAATACTTTCTGTGGATGCAATGTGGAGGCTCTTGAAGCACATGTGGGTTTGTTGACAAAGCCATTAAGCAAAAAATGAGCTTCATCGCTGAAAACGATTTTCTTCAAACTTTTGCACAGCCCAATCGGAGAAGTTTCCGTGCTTCAAATGATCAAGAGGCTTCAGTTCAATTTACAAATTTAATTTTGGTTTAATGTCCAAAATCCCATAAATATTTTGTGAGTTCTGTTCTGATATTTAATGCTGTTTGGCTGCTTCTATTAAAACGTGTACTTGGTTCATGGCTAACTGGAGTTTCTACAGTTACGTCATTGTTCAGTTGCATTGTGACCTGAATGTAGTCAAAATCGCTATCGCCATCTCGCTCTCGTACAAAGTTGCAAATGCAGGCACATTTAATTAAATTAATTGCAGTGTTGGGTTTTGTCTCGATATTTTTTTTACAGAAATCGCCATTTTTGGGATAAAATTCCAAATGCGCATTCAATGCACTTCCTTGCCGTTGAAAGTCGGGTATTAAAGTTTTGTTTCTGCGCATTTAAACTTCTGCGTGGATATGGTCTTAACAGATAAATTTTTAGTGGGTAAGCTTCGTCACGAATTAAAAAATTTGGAACAATAATATCTGATCCAGGCAATGCTCGTGAAGGAGGGACATTAAATTTATCAGCTTCCAGTAGTCTAAGTAATGTTGAGCCAGCAAAAGTTCCGCTATCACTTTGCTTTCCCCTTCCGCCCACCTCGATAGTAATAAATTGTTTGTCAGCATCGGCCACCGCTTGCAGTACGATTGAAAAGTAATGCAAGTAATTAAAATAATGAGAGCCGGAGTTTGGGGGACATTTTATTTGACAGTTTTTTCCATCAATGCTGCCAAAACAGTTGGGCAATTTCCAGCGCCTATAATAGCCGTCTATAACTTTTTTAAGGTATTCGGTAGTTGGTTTTGGCATATATTCCTCGACAAGTTCTTCCCATATGATGACACATGTCTCTGAGACAATATTGCTAACTGTGCTTCTGCCCATACGAAAAGCGAAAGCTAGATCACGAAATGAATGTCCTGTAGCAAGAAACCTTCAAATATTGAAAAAGAAATGTAAATAACAGAACAAAAGTTTAATTTGTATATTTGTAATTTCAGGATCAACAGTGAAAGCTAAATGGAAGAATTTGAATGACTCCTACAGAAAGAACCTTCCAAGATTACCACCAACCAAATCGGGTGCCGAAGCAGTTTGTGTTAATATTAGATGGCAATTTTTGGAAATGATGTCATTCATAAAAGACACAATTGCTTCGGATCCCACTCAAGGAAATTGACGGCAACCGGAGGATTACGAATTTGCTGAAGAGGTCAACTTTTCAAACATTGTTGACGACTTATTAAGCGAGGAAACTTATTTTACCGATAGCCCGGCCGCCACCAGCACTCCTTGCTCAACCACCAATTCAGCTAGCTAATTCCCAAATCGGAACCGAAAACGGCCAAAAATAGCAGACGTGGGCGAACAATTGCTTGGTATAGAGAGAGAACGTCTTCAAATATTAAAAGAAGACATTAAAAAGACGGAAGACAATGCAGACATGAAATTTTTCTAAAGTTTGTTACCATTTATGGAAAAATTTAATGAAATCGAAAAACACGAGCTCAAGGGAGAGTTTCAAAAATTGATTTTAAACAAATTAAAAGCAAAGGAGCAATAAATAATCAAAAATAAACGTGTTTTTTTTTTTTAAATTTACCTTAATGTTAAAACAAGGATCTGTTCTGCAGAAATTGTTTTCTTTCGTTTTGTAATTTTGGTACGAACTTTTTCTAGCAGCAAATCAAATGATTGTATTGACATACGTAGATATTGCCTGAATCGGTCTTCATGTTGTCGAAAATTGTTATACAGATGGTGGAATTCGCCATAACCTGATCTTTTTCGGTTTATTGGATGAATACCAAAACTTCTTTTTTTAAACTTAAAATAATTCTATATATGTTGAACCGACTTTCTTGTAAAAGACTGCGGCGAGCAGCACTCGACGACGACATTTTCACAACTAATCGCTCTAGAATTGCCGCTTAATAAATGGCCACTTGCCGCTTAAGATTGCCACTCAGATTTTTGCCGCTCTGCCGCTTGCCGCTCAGAATGTGGCCTTAGCCTTAAAGTCGCGACCACCGACTCATTCCGAACGTTGCTCGTTCGTGAACTTCACCATGATAAAAGCTTAAACCTTTACTGACGATTTGACATTGACAGATCATAAAAAAAGTTTAAGGGTCCGCTTGTATTAAAATATAAAATTATTATTTCCCTAACCCTTTACTATATATAGATACTCAGGCAGCGATTAAAGCCTTAGAATCGCTTGCAATACGGTCCAAGTTGGTAAGGCAATACCGCACAGGTCTCTTAACGAGGTCTCTGACAGTTGCGACATTTTTCTGTGCTGGATTTAAGACACAGTGACTTTTCGATCTTTTTTTGTTCTGCAGTGTTATGATTACGGATTGTAAAAGTGGAATATAAAAATTCCAGAGTGGAATATTTTCGAAAGAAATTTGTGGTCACACTGATGTCAACTATATCTGAAGATTCTTGAACTTTTTTACCTAAGTGGACGCTCGATGGTCAAAGAGCATACAATTTCTGACAACTTCTGGTCTGGTAAATTTTCATTTTTGTATGAATCCGCGTTACTAGCTTTAAAGAACACTATCTTCTCGTTTAAGAGTGTTGCAGAGGAGTCAGTTAGTGACAGTATTTCCATTAGGAAATAAATGTCAAGTTTTCATCCTCTTAAGGACAAAGCACAACTTTGATCTACATTTAAAGTTCTCACGAACCCTGATTTGTTTGGCTCTAATGAATTTACGCTATGCGGTACAAAGTAAGCATAAAGTCAAAAGCTAAATAATTTCCATTCCTTTATGTTTGCACCATCAAATTTGCTTCAACACTTTTTTGTGGAACTGTCTTCGTTGTTGTATATTTTATTTTAGCACTCTTACCACTCGAACCGGACCGGAGTAACAATGCAAGTTTTGTATATAAAATTTATATGCGAAGCAAAAAAGATACAACGTTTGCATAAAGCTCGTATTCATTGCAAGGACTTTTCTTATTCCCATTGGAGAAAAGTCATTAGCTTTCGGTTAAAAAAAAGAGAAGAGATTGCATACAGTTTTCGCAAAGTGTTTGGACTGTGAAGGAACCCCGAAGTGGTTATACATATATATTTCTCCGCAACAGCATTTACATGGAGCTCGTTGGCTTTTAAATTTCATGTTTGCTCTTGGTGTCGGTAAGGGTGATAAAGGGTCTTGGTTGTTGTTTTTTTTTTTACCAGCATTCTCCGGAAATCTGTCCCCTTACTCATGGTTTTGTGCATGTTTCCAGAACTAGGATTATGACTATGCCACTTGAGGTGTTGTTGGCTGGAGCCAGTTAGGGTCATGAAAAGGTTTACTCTTGTATTTATTTATTTTTTAATTTTTGTGGCGTGGTACGGGGAGTGGTGTTGAAATTTTCTAAAAGATTTTGGCCTTTCTGGCAGCGATTTTATGGTGGTGGCCAGACTTTTGTGGTATGTGATACATGAGTGGTGTGGTAAGCTAATAAAATTGAGAAACAAATGAGGTAATTCTTGGGCACTACATAGATACTTGGTAGGTTATATACAATTCCTTAAGATTTCCATAAACGTTACTTTATTACATAATTTAATAAATGTGCTTAGAAAGCCTCATTTAAGATTTGCGACCGCTATTCTGACGCTGCTTTTATTAAGCTATATAGTACATTCCAATCTTGTCCATTGAATAAACCTACGATTTTCTATACAGATAGAACATTCTTCCCCCAGTGAGTTCTCCTAACCTCGTTTGGTGTATTGGTAACTACATCGCTTGTCATGCTGTTGGTTCATGGTTCAAATCCTGATGTCAAGAATCATCTATTTATTTCACATGAAATAAATAAAAAAGTCGATCAATTGCGAAAGCTATGTCAACTCTACTGCGAAGGCAAAACACTGGCAGTAGAGTGGTCATATGGCTGAAAATGCAACTTGATCGTGATGATGGCATCAGGAGGATGGAAAAAAATACTGTGAATCATAAGCAACGACAAAAAGCAAAACAAACAAGATCCCTTGAAGTTTTTCAGAAACTTAATACTGTAACATAATGTAGCATAATAACTACGCTCCAAAAGTAGGCAACACATTAAGAAATGTCTTTTCATTCGAGGTTCGTGTCCACGGTAAGAGACGGATTATGTCTAAGACGACGTCGTGGAATTAAGAGAGAATTATAACCACAAGAGATTATTGGCTGCAGCTGTCATCTTGGAATTATTACATCAGAATTTTCTTTTTCCAGTGGTCGAAGAATTTGCTAGAAGTTTCTGGCTATCAGAAATGCGACTATATAAGGACAGATGGCGATCGAGGCAGGGCAGTTGGGTTTTGAACCGCACGAAGAGATTGAAAAAGTGATAATAGGTGAAGTTGTAATTTTGTGATAAATTGAAAGTTGAGAGTTAACAAGAAGAAGTAATTAGTTTGGATTTGTGAATTAAGTAATTGAAATGAGATTCAGTGATTTGATAAGAAAGAGACCTTGTAAGGAAGGAATTTGCGAAGAACAGTATAGTGTGAACTCGAATTGTTCTATAGACTAGAAAATAAAGAAACAATCTCACAGAATAACGTTTTATCTACTCGAGCCGTAGCTCGCATATTACAATACCATCTAAGTTCCAAACCACTACACTAAAATCTTTCTTTCTCTCTCTCTCTCTTCTTCTCAACGCCCGTGTCCTATAATAGTACTCATATCCTCTTTGACGCGCGCAAATTATAAAAAAAAAAGGATAGGAAGAACATCTACTCTCCCTCGAAGGTTGCATAGGGTGCAGTCTACAGGACGGTCAGATTGATGCGGTTGGTAGTTTAGACGAATAAGTTCTCCTCTAACCTTAAATATCGTAGAGATCCTTTCTATACTGAAGCGGTGATAAAAGCAAAGGGTGACCAGATAGCAATGATAGTTTTTCCAATTGTTATGTTTCAGCAGCTCTCAAAGTTACCAATGACATCCTGCTGTCAAAATATTCAGTAGGGTTTGCCACTTCATCATGAATCGTTTAACCCTTCCCGAACGTGTGGAAATTATTAAAATTATTATCATCATGGCTTCACTGCGCAGGCAATTCGTCGCATCGTGGAAAAGTTTGAGCGTGAGTACACTCTTTTGGATCATAGGTCACCAACCAGACAGAGAACTGTGCGAAGTGAAGAAAACATAGCCGCCGTAGCGGCCAGTATCAAAGCAGACCCAGAAATGTCTATTCGGCGCCCATCAGCTGAATTGGGCATCAGCAGAGAGTCAACCTTTCTCATTTTGCGGTTGGATTTGGGCCTACACCCGTATAAGATTGTGCTGACGCAAGAATTGAAGCCAAACGAACATATACAACGCGTTCGATAATTGGGTGCTGGAAATGTTGGCTGGAGATCTGGATTTTGGCAAAAAATCATTTTCTCGGACGAGGCCCATTTTTGACTCAGGGGCTATGTCAACAAGCAAAATTGCCATTATTGGAGCATCCACAAAGTACGGCGTATCATCGGACCTTATTTATTTCGAAATGAGGAAGGAGACACCGTTACCGTTAATGGTCCTCAGTATAGAGCGATGTTAGCCGACTTTCTGTGGCCAAAGCTCAACAACATCGATATATCCGAGCTGTGGTTCCAAAAAGACGGTGCATAAACCTCTCCTAGGTATTAGGAGGGAGCACAATAGACCATCGCAGTACAAGTTACCCCACCACAAATAATAATAATAACAATCACGACTTTGGTGCGCTCTGTGGACCGGTGGCATGATCGGTCCGTATTTGTTTGAAAACGATGAAGGCGCCACTGTTACGGTGAATTGTCTGCACCATGGTCAAATGATAACTAAGTTTTTTTGGCCTGGGATTGAAGACATTGATGTGAGCGAGATGTAGTTCCAACAGGACAGGGCTACGTGCCACAGAATACAGGCAAATTTGGCTCAATTGCACGAAGAGTTCCAAGGTCTTTTAATTTGGAGATATGCGCAACATCAATTGGCCACCAAGTTTATTTAATCTGACCCCGTTGTATTTTTTTTTTTGTGGATCTTTGCTAAAGATCGTATCTATGTAGACAATGTACAAACTTTGAAGCACTTAAAAACCAACATCCGTGAAGTTGTGGCAGCCAGAAATGTCCCATAAAGTCATCGAAAATTTCTTCACAAGAATCGAAGTTTGCAAAAACCGATGTTATATTCCATAAATCTAATACTACTGCGGTTTTGTCAAAGATAGACAACTGATATTTGACATCTGTGATTAATAAGCATTGACATTTGTAAATATGGAGCGGTATACGAAAGAACAACATATTTCAATTGTTAACTTTCCATCTCTCATCTTCTTTGGAGTAAAGTGGAAGATGTATGCCAATGATCGCTAAGCAATTCAAGAGCTAAAGGACGACCGCAGGATTTATGCCGAAAAGTAATGGAAAATTTCATTAAAATGGCGGAAGTCTGCAGCCCACCCGTAGCGCCCATTTGCCCGACATCATTTTTCATGGTTAATGTCAATGTCTGAGCAACATATTGACATAAAATATCAACAGTTTATCAACAACCAATGTGCTTTATTTCAAATCTAAATAACTTCGATTTGAATCATCCTTTATAAAACGTCAAACATGGTCACACTACCGGTAAACAGGCATGAGTCATGCCGCATGACTTATAGGAACACGAATTCAGCATTATTTCGAAAGTGCTTTCTAAACTTTATCTGTAAAAGAAAATAGGCATTGATTCTGTTTCCATCACTTGCGCTGATAAATTTTCTTCACATCTAACCAAAGAGTACAACACTTTAGATTATTTGAAATTTTTAGTGATGATTACAGTCTTTTCAACCCCACTGTATTCACCGGCACAATATAGCCTCGAAACTAATGACTATAGTCGATCACCCATAACAATTGAATAAATTGAATAAATTATTTCTGTGAAACTGTAACTACTCAATCCTATTGCTGACGTCCTGCAAATGTTTGCAATTTATCAATAATCCATGCGAATATTACGCACATTGTTTATGGAAACAGGATAACCATCGGACTGTGCAAACATATGATCTAAGATGCTGAATGTAAAGCATCCTTAAGCCAGCAGCATTGTATCTGCTCGTATATCCTACGAATCATATGCAGTGCAATGCATTTCCAGCTGTCGAAATCAACGGCAAAACTTTGGAATGTCCTTGCAAATAGAAGCATATAGACGCAGAGACGCACACATTGCATGTGTCGCAGTTGAGTGACTTCGGTGTGAATCAATTGCCCGAGGGTATAGAAGTAATTATTTCCAACATGAATGGGGAAGGATGCACATAGCACAGAGTGTGTTGTGGTAAAAAAAAAACACACAAATTATATTATTTCCAAGGATACATCACTATTAGCTTCTTAGATGCAGGCCCATGTTGATGAAGTAGCCTTCAGGTGGGAGCAGCAATCATCATCAGCACAACAGAGTCATCTTCATAATCAGCGAGTCATGAGCATATGGTCTGTGTAGGTCGTTGCCAATGTCACATCTAATGAATGTGGGAAATGTCCTGGCCTAATTCCGTGCATGTCCGTGTGTGAGATTTTAATATCACCTTAGCGACAAGTGGTCTGGAATGCGGATGAGGTGCGGTGAATTTATGCCTAGGCAGCGTTTATAACTTAAGTACGAGTATATATGTGCTTGCCTTGTATACTGGTCAATTTGTCGGGCATCGGATTAGTTTGTTCACACTTGAGCTCTGTTTTGTGCATGACATTCAATACCACAAACTGTTTAAGTAAGTATGACAGGGTAAGTACACTTGTAGGATAAGACTTGCGGCATGCGGCAAAATGGATTATTTCCCACACCTCTACACCATGACCTGATTACTCACCAAGAATGGTTTCTTAATTATTTTAAGGATACCATGGTGATACAGCTTCTCCGCTCTTCGCAGTCTCCTTGTTGAAATGATTTGGGCATGTCTGTCATTTGCAGTATGAGTGGACTCTGTTGGAATTATGGCTGCTGGGAATTATACTGTGATTTAGGTAAGAACTAAATGACGCTAGCTACATATCAAATTGGTTGTTTAGTTTGCTAGTTATGAGCGGACAATGAGATACAAGAGTATTAAATTATACCTACGTGACGTTATGATGCCTGTTGTGCAATTTGTGGGTCGTTGGCATTGACATTACGAGGCGAAAATGATACAAACGATTTTACTGAGGTACGAGGGTATATCAGAAAGCAACTGGACTGCGTTCGTCCTTCTTATTGTAGCTAATGTTGGGCACTATCCAACGGATCCGACTATAGATAGTTAATAACTGCATGATTTCCTTCATTCATTGTAGTACGTACAAAAAATGTACAAATGCAAATCAGAACGTATGTCGGTTCACATTACAAAAGAAAAAAAAAAAACCTTTTTCACTGCATTTGCACTCAAGAACAAATATTCATAAACGATTTGAATTAACTTTGGGTTAAAGTCTGGAGCCTTGGGGATTTGCGTACATACCACTGTAGACCAAAAGTTTGATGAATACCTAGACAACTGCATGGAATTGAATTTTATTTATTACATTGGTTTTTGTTTACCTGAACAATAGACAACACATTCAGATAATAAAAGTCGGATTTTACATCCACGTTTTTGAACAGTGGGCGTTTTGTTTACAAATGTGGAAATCATAATTATTAAATATTGGTTATTGATTCAGGACAGCTACATATGAGAGGACGTACTAAACACGTCCCCATTTTATTACCGTCAACATGCATACAGAGCGGCCAGATTCACTGAGATGGCTCTATTCTAGTTGACGGACACCATACAGGAAGCTCTTGAAACGAAAGAAATAGTTCTCTGCGCCTTTGTAGACATCAAGGGGGCAATCGATAATACTTCGCATGAAGCTATTAAACGAGCCCTGGACAGAAAAGGAACAACAAGGCCGCCGGCTCTGATGGTTTACCAGCGGAGCTATTCAAATACGGTGGTGATGTTTTGGTAGGACGCATGCACCAAATCATCAAAAAAGTTTGGGTGGAAGAAAGCCTGCCCGATGACTGACATATACTCCATCTACAAAAAAGCGATCCTATTTCTTGCAAGAATTATCGAGGCATATCCCTGCTTAATGTCGCATACAAGATCCTATCCAACGTACTGTGTGAACGTCTCAAACCATTCTGCAACACACTAATCGGCACGTACCAGTGTGGCTTCCAGCCCGGCAGATCGACTATAGACCAAATTTTCACACTGAGGCAAATCCTGGAAAAGACGAAGATTTCAAGTCGAGACTCACCACCTATTCATCGACTTCAAGGCCGCATATTATAGCATTCATCGTCGGGAGCTTTATGTGGCGATGACCGAATTCGGGATCCCGGCAAAACCGATCCAGCTTTGTAGTGTGACGCTGGAAAACACGCGCTGCAACGTGCAATTTCGAAGTAGTTCCTCCGAACTATTACAAACATGCATCGGATTTCGGCAAGGAGACGCACTATCATGTGACTTCTTTAATCTCGTGTTAGAGCAGATAGTGCGCAGGGCAAGTGTCAACACGGGAGGTACTATCTTCAACAGATCCGTCCAGCTACTGGGGTATGCAGACGATATCGACATCATCGGTCGCTCCCAGCGTGCCGTGATAGAGGCTTTTACAGCGATTGAAGAACAGGCGAAATTTGTTGGCCTTGTAGTAAATGAGGATAAGACTAAGTACATGCTATCAACAAGCGAACAAGCATCTGTCCACCACCTAGGACAGAACGTCACTATTGATAGCAACAATTTCGAAGTAGTTAAGGAGTTTATCTACCTCGGAGTAAACATGAACTCCACAAATGACATCCTCGTGGAGATCCGGCGAAGAATTACCCTAGGAAACCGCTGCTACTTCGGTTTGACAAAACAATTGGGTTCAAAACTCCTAACTCGAAGGACAAAATGTATGCTTTACAGAACCCTTATTCTGCCAGTTCTGCTTTATGGCGCCGAGTGCTGGACGATAAGCAGGAAGGGAGAGCTGATACTGGGCTCCTTCGAAAGAAAAATTCTTCGGAGGATTTTTGGTCCTGTGTGCGAGGAGGGCGAATGGAGGAGAAGATATAACCGTGAACTCTATGAGCTGTACCAAGATGTGGATGTAGTCCAAAAGGCCAAAATACGTCGACTACATTGGCTCGGACACATCGAGCGAATGGACAATAATGCTCCAGCTAAGAGGATCTTCGAATCCCAACCGCCAGGTTCGAGACGACAAGGAAGACCGAACCTCCGTTTCAAAGACCAAGCCATCGCGGATGCCAGAGCGGTTGGTCTGGATAGGTGGAAGCAACGTGCCCGAGATCGCAGACGATGGAAGGCTACAGTGTCTCAGGCAGAGACTCTACACGGGTCGGGAGCCCGTTAAGTAAGTAAGGACAGAAAAGGAGTCAGCAGAACAGTATCTAAGTGGATGTACGAGTTGCTGAGAACAAGATCAGCAGAAACTCAGACTTCGCGTAGAATCATTCAGGTCAACACAAAACAAGAGGATGCCCACAAAGAGGAGTACTATGTTTTTTTTTTTTTTTTTTTTTGTTTTTTTTATAATTTGCACGTGTGTTTATGTGGAAAGGAAGAGACAGAGAGAAAGACAAGTGGTGTGGTTTGAAACACAGGTGGTATTAAGTTTCTGTAAACTCCAAGGGTGGCTGTCCAGATAACTGGGGAGTATTTTGTTTTGTTTTCGCTATTATTGTCGTTGCTTATAATTCACAGTATATTTTTTTCCGTCCTCCTGATGTCATCATCACGATCAAGTTGCATTTTTGGCCATATGACCACCCTACTGCCAGTGTTATGCCTTCGCAGTAGAGTTGTCTTAGCTTCCGCAAGTGATCGACTTTTTTATTTATTTCATGTGAAATAAATAGATGATTCTTGACATCAAGATTTGAACCGTGAATCAACAGCGTGACAAGCGATGATATTACCACTACACCACGGCCACCCTCAATCCTCTAATATGGAGTCTAGTTGTTGATGAATTACTTGAAAAGTTAGCCTACGCTGATGACATAGTACTGATTGCCAGAGGTTTGATTGAAGATGGCATCCCTTTGTGATATCATACAAAGGGGTCTAATAGCAACTCAAGGATGGTGCTGCACGGCTGGGCTCAACATAAGCCCGGCAGAAATTACAATAGTACCATTCACAAGGAAAAGGAAGCTTGAACTTAAGTCAATCCGGCTGTCGGGCATGGAACTGACACCAGTAAAAGAAGTAGAATATCGATTACTACACGTAGACAGTACACCCATATGGAAAAGACACACCTGAGAGATGTCTAAAAAGGCTACCAGTGCTTTCATGATACGAGGGCAAGGTGAAAAGTTCTCAGCCTGACCCAGAGATGGCATTCCAATCAGCAAAAATTTATTTTTCCTGCCTGGGTGCACTTCTCATTAGTTTGTATGACAAGTTTCAACTTGTTCTCTCAAGTAGTTTCTTTACACGAATTTTTGCAGTAGACGTCTTGCGTGTTTTTCGTTAAAATGAATACCGTGCGGTGATCAAATTGTTCGTTTTGGATGGGTAACCCCTAAGGAAATTCATCCAAAGTTGACAAAAGTTTACGGGGACTCTGCCCCTTCCATGTCAACCGTTAAAAAGTGGGCAGCTGAATTTAAACGTGGTCGCACGTCCCTCGAAGATAACCCACGTGAAGGGCGGCCAAAAACCGCAACCACACCCGAAACCATCGAAAAAGTGCATGATATCGTGTTGGCTGTGTGTATATCGGAAGAGAGGGTGCGAAACATCTTGCACAAAAACTTAGGGATGCGAAAGCTCTGCCCAAGATGGGTGCCGCAGTTGCTGAATGCCGATCAAAAGCAAATGCGCAAACGATTTTCGCGGCAATCTTTTGACCAATTAAATTGAGATCCGACCGATTTTGTGCGGCGATTTGACACCATAGATGAGACATGGGTCCACCACTACACGCCAGAAATTAAATAGCAGTCGAAGCAGCGGGTGGAAGCTGGTGGTTCAGCGCCAAAGAAAGCGAAGTCGATCGCATCTGCCGGAAACGTCATGGCTAGTGTGTTTTGGGATGCGAAAGGGATCCTGTTAATTGATTACCTTGGGAAAGGCAGAACAATTACAGGCGAATATTACTCCAACCTTCTTGACGAGCTGGATGCCAAAATTCGCGAGAAGAGGCCTGGCACCAGGACAATGCACCTGTACACAAGCGTGCGTTGGCGATGGAAAAACTGCGGGATTTGGAGTACGATTTGCTCGGCCATCCCCCCTATTCACCTAAGTTGGCACCCTCAGATTTCCATCTACTGCCAAACTTGAAGAAATTTGTTTCTGAGAAGCGCTTCGCATCCAATGCAGAAGTTGAGAGGGCCATAGATTAATTTTTTAACAGCCTTCCAGACTCTCACTTCCGAGAAGGAATACTGATGTTGGAGAAACGCTGGAACAAGTGTGTTGAAGTCAAGGGAGATTATGTAGAAAAATGAAATCACTTTCTTCCGAAATAGCATTCAAGTGATTCCAATATTCGAATCAAGTCGAATCAGATTCGGAACCTGTCCTAGTTGGCTCTGTAAGAGGTTAATATTCCCCAGACAATAGCTTTTTATTGATTAAAACGCATAGAGAATAATTTCCAATCTCTTAGATTAAAAACTAATTTCTTTAGGTTCCATCTAAATCGATTATTCAGTTAAAATGATCCAAAAAGTCTCCAGATACCACTCAAATAAAATTTATGTCTCTCCAGTCCAGTCAACATCTACAATCAGATCATAAATGAGCAAAACATGAGATATATGTAGCTATTTCTGTATAGCGCCTCATTAAGCCCAATAAAGTGGAATATATCCGTATGTATGCGTACTTTCTAAACTCATAATGCGTCCAGCGATCCTTCCACACACACACACACACACACACACACTCATATTCTTCTTATTTCTATGGCTTTTCCCCACGTGTCAATCCCAAGAGTATCCTTTCAAAAATCCTTAGCCCATACAGAGTTATTGCCAATTGGCAACAAAGTAAAGAATCCAATAAAAAATGAAACGGAAACAAGAGCGCGATTGAATTCTTTAGTAAATAATCATTACAAGAAAATTGTTCGTTTTCATCTCATTAGAAACAGGACCCAGGAGCAATACAGCAATAAAGCAAAAGAGGAAGAAAGCAACCAGCAACAAAATAATTTGATTAAAACAAATACAGCAGAGTGGAAGAAGGAGGATCGGAACAAATTGGAATTGAGAATCGATACGAGGATTATAATTTTGCATGGAAAATAAATTTTCAATTAAAGCCCTCTCGATTGATTCCCATTGAGGCACCCAATGTAAGCAGGATGATGGTAGGGATTTATATAAAGATTACCTCATGGAATGAAGAAGGTGGCACGGCCAATTCGAGCAACGGCTATAAACAACAAAATGAGAGAAGGAAGCAAATGAAACTCTATTATTCTCTTAATTTCTTTCATCATAATTCGCCTAAAATCAATAATCAGTTTGTTTCGGAAGGCTATTGGCCGTGGTGATGGTGATACAGTCGTTGTCTGTTCATAACCAATTTTTATCTACTGATTTTATTATCGGACTTTTGTTATGGCTTACTCGTACAAGGAAAGGAGGACAAAAGACAGATAGTATTACCTAATTTACGGAATGAGAAAGTTTGCAACTACTGTTTAGATACGAGTACAGCGTGATCCAAAATACACACACCGGCATAATTAGGGGAACACACAAGAAAGCGCGAAAATCTCCAATGTTATTGGATATCATTTTTTTAAAAACGGTTAACGGTTCTTGAAGAATTAAAACGCCTAAATTGCTTTTGGTAAGAATTTTGTTGGGTGCCGTATTTTATAACTGTAGTTCGTTGTTTACATTTAGTAGTGTTTAAATGAGTGATTCGCCGGAAACTTCAGTGGCTAAGGCTGTTACCATGATCGAGGAGGGGCATACCTACACCATTCTGTCAGTCGCGCATTGAATGTATCGACATCGGATTCATCGCACTGTTCAACGCTATAGGGAGACTGGATCTTACGTGCGGAGACCAGGGTAAGGCAGACATCGAGCAACTAGCGCCACGGATGACCATTTTATCACCTTGCAGACTTTAAGAAATCGTCGACAAACTGTTGTTCAGACAAGTAATCGTTTGCAATAAGTCCGTAACGTAAACATAAGTGAGCGGACAGTAAGGAGACGTCTTAATGAAGTTGACTTCAGGTCTTATGTGCCTGCAAAAGCTCCAAAACTCGAAAGGGCTAAGGTTCGCTCGTGAACATCGAAATTGGACAACTGAGTGGAGCAACGTTTTATTCAGCGACGAGAGTCGGTTCTGTGTCAATTTCGTTGATGGAAGGGAAACGTTGTGGTGGTATCGAGGGGAACGCTATAGCCCAACAAACTTCACGGAAACTGTTGCATATGGTGGAGGGTCGGTTATGGTTTGCGCTGGCATTTGTTTGGGAGCTCGCACAGAATTAGTGGTTGTTGAAAATGGGTCTCTTACTTCACAGCGATATATAACAGATATTTTGGAAGCCCATGTCATGCCTTTTGCTCCATTCATTGGCTAAAATTTCATTTTTATGCAAGATAACGCGCGACCGCACACTGCTCGTATAGTGAGTAGCTACCTCAGTGAGATTAGTATCACTCAAATGGAGTGGCCAGCACGATCACCGGACTTGAATCCTATAGACCACGCCTGGGATATGCTGAGAAGGAAAGTTAGAGAGCGTAATCCAGCTCCTAGGAATACTGATGAATTCAAGGTGGCATTGGTCGAAGAGTGGGATAACTTGCCTGAAGAATCGGTAGATAACCTTTTAAACAGTATGGGAAATCGTATACAAACTGTATTAAGAGCCCGCGGGGGCAACACTCGATATTAATTTTTAAAATTTTTATTATTTTTTTTTATTTAAATAGTTTTAAACTTAAGTGTTAAAATGTC
This sequence comes from Pocota personata, assembly GCA_963082735.1. NCBI lineage: Eukaryota > Metazoa > Arthropoda > Insecta > Diptera > Syrphidae > Pocota > Pocota personata. Next base: position 205,439,336 of record OY720430.1, read on the forward strand.
AATTTTTTTTATTTGTCTTTCTTTCTGTATAATTTAATTAATAAAAATCTTTTCTGATTGAATTAACCATAATTTACAGTATTTTAAGCAGATGCCTTTATTGTGTAATAAAAAAAATCAATAAAAATAAATTTGTAAGAAATATCGAGGTTTTTCTTCTTGTTCCCCTAATTGTGCCGTATATTCACTTATTAGTTTTACTAAGATCTTGAATTTATTACATGTGCGTACGTAATTTTTTTTTAAACATCGCTGAAGAGATACGGACCTATAATACAAGGTGGCGCAAGTGTCATCACCCTATCGGAAGATGCTCTCATTTTTGCAAATGGCGTCTTATGTCATCGCGACTTTGACATATGTGAAGTAAACAGAAGCAAATTACACGTAGACAAATCTATTGTGTTTCTAAAGTCTTTATTCGTCATTATCATTTATTACACGTTTTGATTAAATACTCCTGATGGTTTAGTAGCCGGCGGAAGAGTCAAAGATAAGATCTCGACACTGAACCAAGAACCCGAACTTTGGCATTTAATACTGTGCCTTTCAAACTATAGCGTGCGTTCACAGTGCAAGATATATTACATCTTTCCGGGCTTATTAAACGATCAGGATAATTTTACAAAATGATCTTACAATTCTATGTACATATCTAATTCATGTCCTTAAGTTCTATTATTCTACATTGCTTAATACTAAGTACGTTACATAATGATTTAGAAATATTTATATATTTCTTTCGCTTCTTCTCAGTGGAACTGGATTTGGACTGTCTACTTCTACATTCTGCGTATGTTCTATATTATGATTCGGCTTAGGAATAGTCATATATCTAGAACTAAACTTACATTTTATTTTAATCTTTTTTAACTGATTTACATGTACGGTTCTATATTGTGTACCAATTTGAACAATGTATCTAATTGTACTTAAAACCTTTTTTATTTTACAAGGAAGCCATTTACTATACATTCCTCCCCCACTCTATATACAACTTTAGTATAACTTTCACGATTATAATTTTCATCCTTCACATTTCTTCTATTACAATTATCACATTTTTTCCAGATTTGAACATTTTTGTAATTTAAGTTATCTAACAATATTCTGGTCTTATAAGCAAAAATCAATTCCGATGGAGTTTCATTGGATACAGAACTTAGAGAGTTTCTATGGTTTAAAAGAAATAAATCTATTTTGTCCTGAAGTGGCAAATTTGATCTTGAACTCAATAAAAACTTTTTTAAAACAGTTTTGGCTATTCGCACATGTCGTTCCGCTACCCCGTTCGATTGTGGATGATACACTGGACTATGTGTCAATTTAATTCCACAACTGGTACAAAAACGCTTAAATTCAAATGATGAGAATGGTGGACCGTTGTCCGTCACAATCTCCGTCAGAAATCCAAAAATTGAAAACATTTTATGCGTCAGTTTGTCTATTAGGTTCCCGGCAGACGTTCCGTTCATCACAATCACACTTAAAAAACGACTAAATGCATCCACAAAGAGAAGCAAGGTTTTACCCCCAAAATAAAAAAATCAAGATGAACTCTTTCGAATGGATAAGAGCATTTTGGCCAGCTAGATACAACTTCTTCCTTTGGTATAACCGAAGTAACTTGGCAGATCTTGCAAGTTTCTACAAATTGCTTTATAAAGGGTGGTTAAATTTTAAGGGCCGATGTTGAATGTGAACCACACCTAAACGTCAAGTTTTTTTCTGCATTTCATTTGACATTTCTCAATTTCAGACTAACTCAATTTGAACCATGGAAAGATACACAATCGAACAACGCGTTAAAGTTATTCAGGCTTATTATGAAAATGGGCGTTCAAATCAAAATGCATATCGTGCATTTCGTGATTCTTTCGGTCAATTTAATCGTCCAAATGTGCGTATAATCGGAAAAATCGTGCACAAATTTGTGCAAACCGGGTCTGTAGGAGATGTGAAAACACCAGTGCATGCTCGTACAGCTCGTATTGCAGAAAATATTGCTGCTGTTCGCGATAGTGTGGCTGAAGAGCCGTCCACCTCAACTCGTCGTCGTGCCCAACAATTGCACCTCTCACGCTCGTCGTTGATGAACATTATGCATAAAGACTTGCATTTACGCGCTTACAAGGTGCAATTGACTCAAGAACTAAAGCCTCTTGACCATTTCAAGCGTCGTCAATGGTCACAATGGTGGCAAGAAATGGCAACAGTGGATGGTCAATTTTCGAAGAAAATCATCTTCAGTGATGAGGCACATTTTCACCTCAGTGGATTCGTCAATAAGCAGAATTGCCGCATTTGGGCGATTGATAATCCAAGAGTGATTGTCGAAAAACCAATGCACCCACAAAGAGTGACTGTTTGGTACGGTTTATGGGCTGGCGGCATCATCGGGCCGTATTTTTTCCAAAATGAGGCCGGTCAGGCAGTTACTGTGAATGGTGTTCGCTATCGTGAGATGATAACGAACTTTTTATGGCCCGAATTGGAAGACTGTGGACTACAGGATGTGGTTTCAACAGGATGGTGCCACTTGCCACACAGCTAACGAAGCAATGGCTCTTTTGCGCGATAAATTCAATGGCCGTGTTATCTCACGTGGTGGCGATGTCAATAGGCCGCCAAGATCATGTGATTTGACACCGTTGGACTTCTTTCTTTAGGGTTATTTGAAGGAAAAGGTGTACGTCGATAAGCCAGCAACAATTCAAGAGCTAAAGGATGAGATAATTCGGCACATGAACGGCATAGAACCTCAATTATGCCTCAGCGTCATCGAAAATTTGGACCATCGGATGGAGGTGTGCCGCCGAGGTCGCGGCGGCCATTTGGCCGATATTTTGTTCCATACATAATTGAACCATACCAATATTATAATAATAAAAAGAAATGACAGTAATTTCCTAAATAATTTGTGCTTTATTCAAAATCAACATCGGCCCTTAAAACTTAACCACCCTTTACTAGCATCTATTTTAAACCACCAAACGTACGACCGACACATTTTTTTCATTATCACAATTCCATTGTGATTGCTATGTATGGCTCTAAGTACCCTCATCTCTTAATTTAAATGGAACAACTATTCTATCCCTATAAAAAATACACCCATCCTCGATACTCAACTGATGTCTCAACGAATAATATTTTTCAAACTTCCCTACTACCTTTGGCCATCCCTCTTTAATATACACATATAATTTAGACAACTCCCAATCGTTTTTTGTCTCCATTTTTATTCTATCTCTAGTTACTGGCAATTCTTTAAAGAAATTTATCGAATTGATACAAATACTTTCAACTTCTGTATTATCAGTGAGAGGTAATCTTGATAAAGCGTCTACATGAGCTAAATCCTTTGCTGGTCTGTGCCTTATTGTATAATTGAACATGGAATGTGTAATAGCCCATCTCTGTAAGCGAGCGACTGAGACCGATGGAGTCCCCTTTTTTGGGTTAAATATCTCCTTTAACGCCTGATTGTCTGTATATATTACGAACTTTTTCCCGTATATGTATTTAAAGAATTTTTTTATTGCAATCATGACTGCCAGAGCTTCTCTGTGCAATTGTAAATAATTCTTTTCTGCATCTGAAAGCGTACTACTTGCAAATAGCACAGGTTTTCCACTCCATCGACAACGTGCAACAAAACTGCTCCCACCCCGTGGGGGCTCGCATCCGTACTAATAACGATAGGCTTGTTCTTGTCGTACATTTCCAATACGTTATTTTGTAGGATGAGCCTTTTTGAATTTTCAAATTCTTCCTGACATTTTTTGTCCCAACTGAATTTAGAACCCTTGTTTAACAGATTATAAACATTTCTTAAACTTCCTGAGAGATTCGGAACAAACTTGCGGTAATAGTTGATAAGCCCTAAATACGACTGCAGTTCTTTGAGATTAGACGGACAGGTAGCTCTTAAAATTGCATCCACCTTCTTGGGGTTAGGTCTCACTTCGTTATGACAAACAATGTGCCCTAAATATTCAACAGACTTTCGCAAAAACTTGTATTTTCCTAAATTAATCTTAATCTTGTGCTTATTTAGCCTCGCACATACCTCAAACAATTTTCTCCTACACTGATCCACTGAGTTTCCTCCCACAATGATGTCATCGATATATCCAAAAACCCCTTCTATCCCCATTAAAACGCGATCAATAACCGATTGAAATATAGAAGGAGCGCTCGACACTCCGAAAGGTAAACGAGTATATTGCAAAAGACCTTTACTAGTATTTATCGTTAACAATTTTCTAAAGCTCTCAGTTAACTCTAACTGTTAGTATGCTCCCGCCAAATCCAAAACACAAAACGTGTTGCAGTTAGCTAAGCTAGCAAAAATATCCTCAATATTTGGTATGGATTGCTATACTATTCAAGGACGCGGAATAATTGTGCCGGTGGTTTTAGCTGAACGTTTCGTCGTCGATTCCCTGGTCATGTGGCACCAACTGGGCAAACACTGCGGCGTTTAACTGATCCAGCCTCGACGAGACTGGATCCACACGGGACAGTATCAGACGTGGGCGGCCCCAGAGCAGCCGTTTAATCGAGAAAATTACTGCCGTGGCTGCAGACAGACCACGCAATTGGACATCAATAGACGGTCTTACAGCGAATTTTAGTGAAAGACTTGAAGATGTACTCGTACAAAGTGCAAACAGTGCATCAGCTATTCCCTGCAGACAACCAATCGCGTGTAAGGATCTAAATATCGATCGCGATGAAGATGATTTTCTATTGAAAATCATCATGAGCAAAATTATTGCTTCTGGAGCACTGAAAATCTGTGTGTACTCGTAATGTATAGGATGACCAAACAGAATGATAGGAAAAGAAATTCAAGTACAACAACAAAAAATAGTATTACCTAAGTGAATCATCAAATTGATTCCAGCTTTATTTTGAACCTACAATATGCATGGAATAGCACATCATTTAAATGGCCACATTGGCTTCGCTGGCAGTGCTTCAAACGCTCGGTCGAATTTTTGATGACTCAATCCAATATGTTGACAATAGCGTCTAGAATGTTAGCCTCGAGCTCGTCTAAAGTGGTTGGCTTGTTAGCGCAGACTAAGGATTTGATGTAGCCTAAGAGAAAATAATCGAGTGGTGTCAAATCGCATGACCGCGACGGCCAATTAATGAACGCTCGCTGTGAGATGACCCAGTCGCCAAATTTCTCCTTCACCACTTCGAGCGTTGCGTCGCTTGTATGGCATGTAGCGCCATCTTGTTGGAACCACAGCCCGGATATATGGATGTCGTCGAGCTCTGGCCACAGAAAGTTGGTTAACATCACTCTATACCGAGGACCATTGACTGTAATGGTGTTTCCTTCCTCATTTCGAAAGAAATAAGGTCAGCCGCGCCATAAACCGCACCAAACAGTCAATCTTTGGGAATGCATTGATGCGTGGTCGAACACTTGGGGATTGTGGTAGCTCCAATAATGGCAATTTGTTGCCATAGCCTCTGAGCCAAAAATGGGCCTCTTCCGAGAAGATGATTTTTTGGCCAAAATCCGGATCGCCGGCCAACATTTCCAGCACCCAATTAACGAACTCACGGCATTGTCTATGATCGTCCGGCTTCAATTCTTGCGTCAGCACAATCTGCTACGGATGTAGGCCCAAATCCAATCGCAAAATAAGAATGGTTGACTCTCTGGTGATGCCCAATTCAGCTGATGGGCGCCGAATCGACATTCCTGGGTCTTCTTCGTTTTTTTCGCTTCACACCGGTTGATGGCTTAAGGTCCAAAAGAGTGTACACACTCTCAAACTTTTCCACGATGCGACGAATTGCCTGCGCAATGAAGCCATGATGACGACCGACCTCACGACTAAATACACGTTGCGTATTTACAACTGAGCCGGAATTTCGATATTTTTTAATAATTTGCACACGTTCGGGAAGCGTCAAGCGATTCATGACGAAATGGCAAACCTCACTGAATATTTTAACGCCTGGGTGTTATTGATAGCTTTGACAGCTGCTGAAACATAACAATTGGGAAGCTGTCATTACTATCTGGTCACTCTTTACGAAGTTTTACGAAGAAAAGGTGTTTGGCCCATATTTCTTCGAGGACGGCATCGACAACACTATTATTGTGAATTGTGAACGCTACAGAATCTTGATCAACGTCTTCTTGTTTACGTAAATTGACGAATTGGGTTTGGAGAATATGTGGCTTCAACAGGACGAACCGCACACACAGCACGAGCGACAGTAGACATTCTGCAGGATGCGTTTCCCGGCCGCTCAATTTCTCGTTTTAGCGATTTGCACTGGCCCGCAAGATAGCCCAATTTAACCGATTTTCTTTCGGGTTTTTTGAAGTCATGTTTATGAAAAGTGGTTATATTTTTATTTTAATCTAAACTACAAACTCTGAGGTCAGTAATGGAATACAATATCTGCCGAATATCCGCCTTGGCTCTGCCTACAAATAGTCATTCTTTTGATGAAATTTTTCGTCACGTTTTCGCGGCTGTATAACAGCTTGATATTTTCTTTTAGTGCAAGAATCGTTGGTAGAGCACTGGCGTAGACTTTATTTTTAACATAGCCCCAGAGGAAAAGTCTAATGGAAAAAGTCTCCATTTCGAGAAATCACATGACCAGGAAATTTGTCGTGCAGTAGAGCCATTGTTTCACCATCTGTGTGGCATGTGGCGCCATCCTATTGAAAATAAATGTCGCTCATGATCATAGCATCACATTAAGGTAAAAAAAAGTTAGTCAACGTCGTTCGGTAACGCAACCCTTTCACTAAAACGGTCGCACCAGCATCATTTTCGAAAAAATATGGCCCATTGACTTCGCCAGCCCCAAAAACCGCACCAAACTGACACACGTTGTGGATAGAGAGGTGGTTCCACTATTTCTCTCGAAGCGCCAGATGCAACAGTTTTGTTTATTTACATACCCAGGCAAATGGAAATGAGCCTCATCACTCAGAATAATTTTGTGTAAAAAAATCATGAACTTGTTCCAGCACCCAATCAGCGAAAGTACGGCGTTGTGCGTGGTCTGCTGGCTTCAATTCTTGTGATAACTGGACCTTTACGCAAAATGCGGTGTAAAATGGTTGCGGATAGGCCCAATTCCTGTGATCGTCTCGAAATGGACACACCTTTGTTTTCAGCTGACCTTGTCGGACGAACAGGAGTTGGAGTCATCACATCACTAACCTGTCCGAGATGTTCAAATTGATAGATTAAATTCACTATAGCTGACGCTTGATTATGACCAAAATCAGTGCGAATGTATCCGCGATATTTTCACCGTTTTTTTTTGTGAATTTTCACTATTTCAACACGTTGTGCTAGTGTTTATCGATCCATATTTAATAAAATCCTAGCTGTGGTTGCTGCTCCCCAATCCTGACTTGAACCCGCATAGTTCGGTTCACAAGCGAACACACTATGGCCACTCCTTCCTCTTGTTGGATTACCCTAAATGTTACATACAAAGTTTGACACAGCTCTATTTCACTAATAGCTTAATTAATAGTATGCTTGAGTGTCTGCATCGTTTCTGTATTGTCAGCATAATATCGATCTTTAACGTCATCTCACAAAAAAAGTCCAACTGTATCAAATCGCAACTCCACGGAGGCCAAGCAACATTACCATAATTTCTGATTACACCATTATTGCACTTAGTGCGCGAAAGATCGATTGTTGGACGGCTTGTACTGCAAATAGCGACATTTTGCTGGAACCAGAGATCATCCAAGTTTATTTCATCAGTTTCTCGCCAAAAAAAAAAATCGGTTATCATGCCACTGTACCGCTCTCCTTTGACCATAAGTTGTTGCCATCTTCATCTTCGAAGAAAAATTCCACAAATCACACCAAACAGTCACACGAAATTGTGTAGTAAAATATTTTTGTTGCAACACCCTGTATGTCTTAATTTGAAATACAAGTTCCATTGAATTCTGCATCATGGTTTATATTGTGCAAAGTTCCAAGTAATATAGGAGATTGTACAGGGATAGCAATAGAATTTTATGCGAATGTACATGTCATTCGCATCAAATTCTATGCGGGGTTAGTTTTATAAAAGTGTCACCTCGCCTAATTCCGCAACAGCTTAAGATGTGTAAAAGAAAAGCACTTCTGGTCAGAGTTTTAGATGTCGGAGTATTTTTAAATTAGGCGCATAGCCTGTTGTGGACATATTTTACATTAAAACAGTTTTGCATTGCACCTACTTTTCGTTGCTATCTCATAAACAATTGGATTTTCAAAATTACCCACTGGTATCCACTTACATACACAAAAAGGTCGGTTTTGATTATATCATATAAAATGACATTTAAGGACATTCGAGGTCCGAGACTGCTTCTATTCTGTGCTTTACAACTTTGAACATAAAAGTAAGTCCTTCTCCTATCTGTTACCGTTCTCAAGCGAGGATCGAGGTAACATTTATAAAAAAAAAAAAAAAAACCTCCACATATGTGTGGATATCGTGCTCAGTAACTCAAAGCTTCCGAGATAGATTTTGAAACGTTTTAACATAAAAGCTTTCCAAGATACTCTCGAAAATTTCAAAATTTTATAGTTCAACTTGGTGGAATAAGGTTAGAAGCATACACCTCTAAAGGTACACCTCAAGGCGGAGTCATATCCCCTCTGCTGTAGGGAGTGACTCCGTCGAAGTACTTCTACAACTCGGAAACAGCAGTGTCAAAGCAACTTCTTATGCAGATGAACCCTTAGCGGGCAATAAGAAGGGGCATTAAGGACCTTAAATACCTGGGTCGACAAGTGTGGCCTGTCGGTTAACGCCCAAAAGACCGAGTTGGTACTATTTACTAAATATCAAAATGATGAACACCTTGTGTTAGTGCACCCCTCTCAGAATCTCTAACAATACCAAATACTTGGGATAAGAAATTTAATTGGAGATTGAATATTAATGAAAGAATCTAAAAAGCTTCTACTCGTCCAGTAGAATTTTTGGGAAACCCTGGGAACCTAATTCGGTTATAGTAAGACCTATTCGGTGGCAGGCAACAAGCATGCATAAAGTTGATGTCATAAGTACAAAATAGGAGGTCATGATCAGAAACAAAATCAAGTGATAACTGATCAAAAAGAAGAACAGATGATAAATCAGAAACAATGGTTAGGTTCCAAAACGTCTCCCGTATCTCCAAACGTCTCTCGTATCTCAATAAGACTCGCAGCAACTTTAATAATTATTTTTGTCCCTAACTCCCATCCAGTCGTTCCATTTAATTCAGTCAGAATTGCTCCGCAGTTCCTTTCCCTTTACGACCAGAATCCTCGATGGTGCATCTTAGCTCACAAACACTTCGTTACGACATATTTGCCCTAACAGAAACCAACCTTTGTCCCAATATTCTGAACTGTGAATTATTCACTTCCGAGTTCGAAGTCTTTCGCGCTGATAACCAGATTAATAACGACCTCGCCTTCGGCCGCGGTGTTCTACTAGCCATTCACAATCGTCTTGATGCAACCCTCGTTAAAATCTCGAACGCCACTTCACTCGAATTCGTATGTGTTAAAATAACTGTATCCAAAAGAAGCGTATACATTATCTGCTGTTACATTAGCCCTTCTAAACCCACCCAAGCATGCCAGCTGGCTGTTGATGCAGTTGACTCTCTGTTTGATGTCGTAGATCCGGACGACGATTTTATAATTGTTGGCGACTTTAACCTTCCTTTTTTGCAATGGGCTCCTTCGAAGGATGAATCATCCTTCATACCAACTAATTCCTCTTCAGAAAAGGAAACCCTAATTACTGATCGTCTTTTCGACTCTGGCCTTTTTCAGATTAGTGGTATCACCAGATTAGATCTCATTTTCTAATCCGATGCCCATAATTCCCTGGTTACCGCGAGTAACCATCTTCTCTCTACCCTAGACCATTATCACCCCCCTCTCGCTCTTACCTTTTCATATGAACATGCCAACATTAGCGTTGATTTAGAGAACTCTCTTTCTTTTAACTTCCGTAAACCTGACTTCGCTAAACTTAATAACCTAGTTAATAACTTAAACTTCGACCTCTTTCTAAAGAATAACACCCCCATTGATATCGCTCCCGAATTCTTCTACACAGCAATCTTTGACTGCCTTCTCCAATCTGTTCCATATTTGCCGCGAAAAAACTGCTCGTCATCTCCTCCTTGGTATAATAATGGATTACGTACTCTTCGCTATATCAGAAACAAATTATGGAAAACTTACCTGAGATCCAGATCGGCCTCAGATTTTTCATTCTACCAGTAAGCTTATTCTCGCTTTTCCATCCTCTGCGAATCCCTCTATCTCGAATACCTCGACAGAATGCAATTAAGCCTAATCACAGATCCTAGGCGTTTTTACCAATTTATAAACGTTAAAAAAAGGTCAGATGGCTTCCCATCCACTCTAAAATTATTCAATACATCATCTACTGACCCTAAAGCAATCGCCAACCTCTTTGCGACCTTCTTCAGTCAATCGTATTCTGACCACGTTTACGAACCGGATCTTGACTATTTCAGCTAGGTAGCTGAACAACTGCCCACAAACCTCCCTTGTCTCAGTTGGCATAAGGACTGATATGGTGAAAAGATTAATCAACTTAAGGATGACTTTTCCCCAGGCTCTGATGGTCTGCCCGCCATATTTCTAAAAAAATGTGTAAATGTTTTATGTCAGCTCCTTACAACTCTCTTTCGACTCTCACTCTCTCAAGCTGTTTTCCCTAAATTATGGAAGGACTCCTTTATTTTCCCCATCCATAAAAAAAGCAGTAAAAATGACATATCAAACTACCGACCCATAGCCAAACTCTCTTCTATACTTAAGCTTTTTGAAAGCATTGTCTATGACTCACTTTATTTTCACTGCAAATCCATCTTTTCTCCACAACAGCACGGTTTCTTAAAGGGTAGGTCCACAACGACTAACCTAACCGAATTCGTTTCTAAAACACTGCAAGCATTAGAGAAAGGTAAGGAAGTGGATGTCATTACGACCGACTACAGCAAGGCGTTTGATCAAATATGTCACCAAACTGTTTACCTTAAACTTAAAGCCTTCGGTTTTCCCCCCTTTTTCATCTCATGGTTGAGCCAGTACGGGGTTCTCTTTAGATTTTCAGTCTCTGATCCCATTAAAGCCACTTCGGGTGTTCCTCAAGGCAGTCACCTTGGTCCACTGATTTTTGTCTTAACAATAAACGATGTTGATCACATCATAAAAGACTAAGATCTGTCTATTTACGCGGATGACATGAAAATCATTAAGACAATATCTACCCCCACTGATTCTCTCTTACTTCAAAACGACCTTAATTCATTCTACACATGGTGCGACAAAAACTTTTTAGAACTTAACGTCGGCAAATGTCAATCCATAACGTTCTCTCGTAAGCGTCTTCCCCCACCCCTCAGAACCTATTACTTTCGCAACGAGCCTATTCCCGCAGTCTCCTCTATACGCGATCTGGGTATTATTTGTGACAGGGAGCTAAACTTCCGTTCCCACATTGATCAAATTATTCACAAGGCCAATTCCTCTCGGTTTCATAAAACGCTGGTCTAAAGAATTCTCGAACCCTTACGTTACAAAGTCTCTTTACATCACCTTTGTTAGACCCCTCCTTGAATATGCCAGCCAAGTTTGGTCTCCATTTCACGACACCCACTCCCTTAGAATAGAAGCTATTTAGCGAAGGTTTATCCGTTTTGCCTTACGTGGTCTCCCATGGGACGACAACTATATCTTACCCCCCTACGAAAATCGGCTAAAATTAATACCCTTATAAAACGTCGCGAGGTAGCTGACATACTCTTCGTACACCAATTATTAACTGGCACGATCGATTCTCCCGCACTACTGGAAATGATTTCACTTCAGACTAACCCACGCAACCTTAGATCCGTACCGCTCTTTCGTCTCCCTCTCCACCGCACCAACTACGGTTATTTCGAACCTATCTCCAGAATGTTGCGTCTGGCCAACAATGCACAGAACACACTTGACTTTCATTCCAGTATATCTTCTATTAGAAATTCTCTCTATACCTCCTCTTAACAACTCCCCATACTTCCCTTCCCTTAAATATTAGTTTTAAGTTTTAGTTTAAGAATAATTGTGTGGGCCCTAGGGCCCGGCTAATAAGCATAAAAAAAAAAAAAAAAATAGGTTAAGGTAAATATAGGTTAAGTTATTTTCTAAGTCAAGGCTTGTACTAAGCTTCAATAAATAAATAAATAAAATAAATAAATAGATCAAGTAGACTAGGTCATTATGTAGAAGGCAAGAAACAGCGGGAGATGAAATACGTATAAAGTTTTTCATATCATCAGCGTAGACCAGAAGGTCGGAGTACTGGATGATATGTTCGGCATCTGTTATCTTAAGGATAAAGATTAGAGGTCCAAGATGACTACCTTGAGGAACCCCCGAAGTTGCTATAATAGGGTCCGATATTGACGATCTAAAAAGAACTTTGTATTGGCGATCCACTAGATATGATTTGATCCATGATATGAATCGCGGTTGGAAACCAAGGACTTCTAGCTTAAAGAGAATGCGCACAAATGGCGCAAAATTCAAATCTTGCGTGTATTTTGGGACACCCTTTATGATATTAAAATTAAAACCCAACTAGCACTTGACGAATTTTTATTGGGAATGTGAATCCCCAGTATGATAGGTCGCCAAAGAATACGACGTTAACATTTCCACTATTTCTCTATTTCCAGGTCGCATTATTTTCTTCAAGTTTCAACTGGAAATTTTTTTTTGCGTGTAGCTGGTTGAAAATCGTTGGAAGACATCGCATGCGAGCTTTGCGATAGTGTGGGACTTGACCCACCCACTAAATACACCCGGAGGAAGCATGATGTTACCATCCTTTCAATAATCGTACCTAGTCGTTAAGCTAATCAGCAATTTTGTAAATCTATGTTGTAAGGAACTAACTTTGGTCTGTTACCTTTTGTTTTTTAACTCGTTAACACTTTGTTCGGGTGATTGCATTATATATTTCTTTTTATTTTTTCTTCTAGTTAACTAGTTCGAATGGTTTTATTCTTCGTAATCTTCTAACTAGATTGTTATTATTAAGTAGTTCGACTACTTCTAAATTAGAATGGTTGCGAAGCCTACCTTCATGTCTTCTTGCAACCTTCCTGACCTCGTCCTCTACCGTTTCAATTTTTAGATCCCTATGTAGATCAGCTTTATTTTGAAAGCATTGTATGCTTTGTAGGTTCGTCTTACTTGTGCACCCCCATAGCTGAAGGCCATATGTCTTTAAAACTTGCTTATAGAGAAGCAGTTTATTATATATTGAGAGACAAGAATACCTCCCAATTAGCCAATAAATTCGAATGTTTAGTTCGTCATGGTTTTTCTTGACATGAGTTTTCTCCAGCGCAACTTCGCGTCTAAAGTCATGCCTAAGAACTTAGCTGAGTTCGAATGCAGAACTACTTTGTTATTTATGTACACAGGTATGCGTTGTACGTTTTTATTAGTGAAGTTAACATGGATTGACTTCAGTTCAGTTAATTGTATTTGTCATTTTTTGGTCCATTCAGATATTTCATTTACTGTCCTTTGTAGTTTTTCGGTAACTTCCTGCACGGTTTTCCGACAGCAATTACAGCAGTATCGTCTGCAAATGTGGCAACAGTAGTTTCGTCATTTTGTGGTAGGTCGTTCGTTTATAGGAGGAACAGCACAGGCCCTAACACACTACCTTGCGGTACTCCAGATCTTATACATTTTAATGCGGAGTACTCATTTTCCTGCTTAATTCTATATAATCGCTGCTTTATATATGACTCTAGTATTTCTGAGTATTGTTTTGGAAGATATTTTTTCTGTTTATAGACCAATCTCTTGTGCCAGACTTTATCAAAGGCCTGTGTTACATCATGGAAGATGGTAGAGGCATATTTGTTTTTCTTCTAAGGCTTTTTCTATTTTGTCAGTTATTCTGTAGACCTATTTCTGAATCCAAATTGCTGGTTTGGTATCAGTACCTTTTCTTCTATAATCGGATGGAGTCGTTTCAGAAGAATTTTCTCGAAGAGTTTTGACAGTATTGGCAGCAATGAAATCGAACCATATGAGGTAACTTCACTGAGTAATTTTCCCGGCTTTGGTAACATAATAACTTCCGCGACCTTCCACATGCGTGGAACATACCTTAGTCTGAACGCTGCATCTGTTCTATTTTTTCATACCTTTTCTAGGAAGTTTTTCAGAATTTCACCAGTGATTAAGTCAAATCCCGGGGCTTTTTTCCGGTTAATCTTCTCTTATATTTCTGTGGCTATTTCCTTAGAGGTTTCTGCTGGGATTAACCTCTCATCTTCACACATTTCTTCTGTTTGTTGGAGATAATCATTATCTTCATATGGCTGAAAGACGCTTTCAAGATGTTCAGCAAATAAATCGTCCTTTTGTTTGTTTGCCTTCCATAGTGAGTATTCTGTACTAGCATTGTTTGTCAGATTTGTAAGGTATCTTTCCACCGACGCATTTTTCAATTCTGTGATCTTTTTTTCTGAGCGTATTAAGTCTATTTTTATCACTCGGCGCTCTCGACAGTTGCAAGCGTTTACGAGCTCTCCTCTTTTCAGATATTATGTCGCATATTTCTTTGGGATATACGTTTCTTTTTATTTTGCTATTTGATTCAGGCGTTGCAGCCCAAGCAGCCTTTTGTATATTTAGGGTGAAAGTATGTACTTCACTTTCTAGTTGCTCTATTGTATCGATTGTTCTACTTAATTCGATGCATTCCTCCAGCAAATATCTGAAATATATCCAGTCAGTTATATCAGTTATATATATATATTCACTAGACATGGGTTGTGTTCCTTCATTATAATTTTATTTCCAAGTGTAAGCAGCACAGATGAGTGATCTGAGTGAAGATCTGGCCCTTCCTGCACTTGGGTAGTACAGGGTGGCTGATGAAAGCCGCTACAAAAAAAAAATTTAATAACTTTTTTTCTATTTAATGAATCTGGTTAATTTTTTTTTTTATTTTGCAGATTGATTTTTAGATTTAACAAAAAAAACTGGGACACTGAAACAAGAATTTGGATTGTCCGCCGCTATCACGCACTGGAGTCCGTAGTTTCGGTTCAAAGAGAGTATAGGCGCACGTTTGGCGGCAATCCTCCGAGCAGATGGACCATAATGAGACTTGTTAACAATTTTGCCGAGCATGGGACAGTCGAAAGAAGACCTTACCACCGAAACCCTTCAGTTCGGACGGAGGAAACAATCGCTGCTGTAGCTGCTGCCATACAAAACAATCCAAGAGTTTCGACAAGAAGCTTAACTGCTCAAGTGGGTATAAGCAGACAGTCATTGCAGTCAATTATGCAAAATGATTTGGACTTATTCCCATATAAAATTCAAATGGCCAACAAACTGAATGCAGCAGACTTGCCGATTCGCTTGGAATTTTGCCAGAAGATGCTTCAAATGGTGGAAGAGGACGGAAACATGTTGAACTGTCTTTTTATGTCTGACGAGGCCCATTTCGATTTAAACGGCAACATAAACAAACAAAATTGTCGAATATGGAGTGCTTCCAACCCAGAGATACTCCATGGGACGGAATTGCATCCACTTCGTGTCACAGTGTGGTGTGCAGTTTCATCACGCTGCATTGTCGGGCCCTACTTCTTCGAAGAAAACGGTCACATCGTTACGGTTACTGGAGACTGTTACTTGAGCATGTTGAGAGAGTTTTTCTATCCAGAATTACGCCGAATGAGAATTTCTTTCAACTCTGTGTGGTTTCAGCAAGGTGGTGCAACTCCTCACATAGCCCGGCCTGTTATGACAGAATTGCTACGAAAATTTCCCAATAAGCTGATATCCAGAAACTCCACATTCCGTTGGCCCCCCAGGTCGCCTGACCTTACTGCACCTGACTTTTTCTTGTGGGGTTATTGCAAACAGGAAGTCTACAAAGCAAAACCAACAAATTTGAATGAACTAAAGCAATCCATTCGAGAAACAATTGCGGCTATTCCTGTCTCAACTCTCCAAGCAGTAATGAACAACTTTTTGGTAAGATGCCGCAAATGCATCAACGAGCAGGGGGGGCATTTAAATTCCATTATTTTTAAAACTAATTAAGCTATATTTAATAAAATTGAATGAGCTTTAACATGAATAAAAGAAAAATAAATTCCATACACTGAAAAAAAAGTTATTTGAGTTTCTTAATGTAGCAATATTCATGAGCCACCCTGTATATAAAAATGAATGTTTGTCTGTATGTCCTTTATAGAATCGTAAACTATGCATTTGATCATGTGATGATCTTTAGCAAAGTTGTTGTGCATGAGCCCACGAAGGTTTCTTAGTTGGTACGACCAATTTTCGACAGATGGCGCCACTGTCATTCCAATGAATTTCATATATTCCCGTGACAGTTCATGCTGATTTGAACTGAAACGAAAACAGCGAACGAATGATGACGTTTCGAGTTGTGGGTGACATAAGAATTTATGTAAATTGTGAAATTCATGTCCGGCTCAAATTGAACAGTCAATATTGTTCTTTTTCGAATAGTTTTGTGCATTTCATTGCGAGTTAAATTAATTTAGATAAATAATTCAATCGAATTGAATTTTCGTAGTTTCCGTGAGCTGATTTTATTCATTCTCTACAGTGAACTCACGAAGATCATCGAATGTGTATGTGAAGGATCTGACGGTTGATTGACGTTCCGAATGCATTTACTGTGCAGTTTTTTGTTCGGATATCATCGTGGGTGGAATTAAAATCGATTTCAATAATTCTCGAATGCTGATTTTTTTCACTTCAAATTTTCCTCAGCGAATTGGTGATCACCGTCAATATTAACATTTCCATCAGTGTGTGAACAGCCGGTTCAATTGGATACATTGTGAGATTCGGATTGCTGATTGACATCTAATAAATTCAAACGCATTTTTCACGTCGTTCCCGTACCATTATGCCTCCAAAGCGACAAGCAATTGGTCGATCTACACCTCAAGCACAAAAGAAAAGAGCATTACGAGCCTCAGAATCAGACGATCAACGAGCATTAAGGCTGGAAAATTTTCGATTATATGCCGCTGAGACCCGTTCGTCTGAATCATCGATGTCAATACCATCAACTTTACCATTCAGAATGGAATCCCCGGCGAAACGACAACATATAAGTACATCGATACTGTGGTGAATCAAGACGAAGTTGTCAACTATCCAACTGAATTCTTGAAGTCGCTTGATTTGCCAGGCATGCCACCACACGTTCTTACACTGAAAATTGGCGTACCCATCATTCTCCTTCGAAACATAAATCCACCACGACTTTGCAAAGGAACCAGACTCTCAGTCAAGAAAATGATGAACAATGTTATCGACGCAACAATTTTGACTGGAAAATTCAAAGGTGAAGACGTACTGTTACCGCGTATCCCAATGATCCCGACAGATATGCCTTTTTTTTCTTTTTTATTTACTTTTATTTTCAGAAAATATTTTACATTGGTTATAAAGGGTGGTTAAGTTTTAAGGGCCGATGTTGATTTTGAATAAAACACAAATTATTTAGGAAATTACTGTCATTTCTTTTTATTATGATAATATTGGTATGGTTCAATTATGTATGGAACAAAATAACGGCCAAATGGCCGCCGCGACCTCGGCGGCACACTTCCATCCGATGGTCCAAATTTTCGATGTCGCTGAGGCATAATTGATATTCTCTGCCGTTAATGTGCCGAATTATCTCATCCTTTAGCTCTTGAATTGTTGCTGGCTTATCGACGTACACCTTTTCTTTCAAATAACCCCAAAGAAAGAAGTCCAACGGTGTCAAATCACATGATCTTAGCGGCCAATTGACATCGCCACCACGTGAGATAACACGGCCATTGAATTTGTCGCGCAAAAGAGCCATTGTTTCGTTAGCTGTGTGGCAAGTGGCACCATCCTGTTGAAACCACATATCGCCCACATCCATATCTTCCAATTCGGGCCATAAAAAGTTCGTTATCATCTCACGATAGCGAACACCATTCACAGTAACTGCCTGACCGGCCTCATTTTGGAAAAAATTCGGCCCGATGATGCCGCCAGCCCATAAACCGCACCAAACAGTCACTCTTTGTGGGTGCATTGGTTTTTCGACAATCACTCTTGGATTATCATTCGCCCAAATGCGGCAATTCTGCTTATTGACGAATCCACTGAGGTGAAAATGTGCCTCATCACTGAAGATGATTTTCTTCGAAAATTGATCATCCACTGTTGCCATTTCTTGCCACCATTGTGACCATTGACGACGCTTGAAATGGTCAAGAGGCTTTAGTTCTTGAGTCAATTGCACCTTGTAAGCGCGTAAATGCAAGTCTTTATGCATAATGTTCATCAACGACGAGCGTGAGAGGTGCAATTGTTGGGCACGACGACGAGTTGAGGTGGACGGCTCTTCAGCCACACTATCGCGAACAGCAGCAATATTTTCTGCAGTACGAGCATGCACTGGTGTTTTCACATCTCCTACAGACCCGGTTTGCACAAATTTTTGCACGATTTTTCCGATTGTACGCACATTTGGACGATTAAATTGACCGAAAGAATCACGAAATGCACGATATGCATTTTGATTTCAACGCCCATTTTCATAATAAGTCTGAATAACTTTAACGCGTTGCTCGATTGTGTATCTTTCCATGGTTCAAATTGAGTTAGTCTGAAATTGAGAAATGTCAAATGAAATGCAGAAAAAAACTTGACGTTTAGGTGTGGTTCACATTCAACATCGGCCCTTAAAACTTAACCACCCTTTACCTTTCCGCGAAGCCTTATAAAGGCTTTTCTGCAGAAGATCGAGTTTCAAAAACTTGTAATGAATTTTAGATAGCAAGCTTAGTTTAACAACGTTTCTACATTTCATTAATTAAAAGAAAGAAACAATTAACTGATGTTTACAAAAAAACAGTTTTATGGAAATGGATTTGAAAATTAGCTACGTATTTGAATTTGTGTTGAGAAAAAAGTTATTTATGTTTTTTTTCCTAGTTTTTATATTTGTAATATTTTTTAGTTCTTGTGGAATTGTATTGAGGACCTCTGGTATACTGCATTTCAGCTGCCTTCTCCCGTAGTTATTGCAGAAACGGGGCTCTTGAAGCATACCTTGTGCCCGCCTTCTGGTGTTGATCCCATGTTGAATTGGTGTTATGAATCGAGTGTCGTCATAGTACTCCAGTATAAGGGTCATCTTAAAAATATCTTCTACTGGAAAAACTTTAAAGCGTTCTTGTTCAAGAACATTTCGCCGATTATCTGCACTTATCGTTTTCAATGCGGTGTTTTGTAGTTTTTTTTACTTTTTCTATGTGTGTTTTAGAAGCATTACCCCATGCAAGTATTCCGTACCTCAACTTCGATTCCACTAGGGCATAGTAGACTTGTCTCAACATGGACGTTGTGGCATGGAACTTTAGATGGGTAAGTGTTTTTAAGGCTCATGCGCAACTCATTGATATGCGTGTCCCACAGAAAATTGCTGTCAATGGTTTCTCCCAGATATTTGTAGCTCTCCACTATCTCAATCGGACAGCTAGTTGAGCTACTGCAGGAATCATTTCTAAAAAGAATTTGTTGTTGAGTAGCCTTGAACTGCGGACTTCGTATGTGCATCATTTTTGTTTTTAATGCGTTGATCGTTAGACCGTGATCATGACACCATTTCACCGCATTATCGAATTCCTCTTGCATAATTGCTGTTGCCGTATCCAAAGATCTGTGGCGCACCACTATCGCCGTATCGTCTGCATACGCAAATGGTATGGCCTGCTTGAATACTCGTAGCAGCTCATTGGTATATAAAATAAAAAGTATTGGACCCAATTTTGATCCTTGAGGGACTCCATATTGCATGCGTTCCTTTTGACTATATGTCTGGTTGATTTTTACACAGAAATGTCTGTTGTTCAAGTATTCTTTTAGCCAACCTGCCATCATACCTCTTATGCCAATGTTTTCCATTACTTCTATTAGCTTATCATGGTTCAGTGTATCAAAAGCCTTACTGAAATCCACGAACAGCACTAGTATATGGTAGCTTTTGTTTAGGCTTTCGTTGATACAATTGGCAAATTCCCCTAACAGTTTACCATTACTTTTATTTTTCTGAAAGCCGTACTGGCTTGGGTTTATGAGGGAATTTTTGGCGATGAAATCTTGAAGCCTCTTTGTTACGACCTCTTCAAGACACTTTTAAAACTATCGGCAATATTGATATAGATCTGTAATTGTTGAGCTCACTTTTGGTACCTCCTTTATATATTGGCCTAACTATAGGACAAAGCTGACTGTATTTTCTTTAACAGCAGATTTATGACTTGGTGGGAAGTATATGATTGGGTAATGATCAGTAATACAGCTCTCAATTACAGCTGAATTAATTTGGTTATTCATATCATTGGTTAAGATGTGGTCAATCGTTGTTTTGGATCCTGTATTCGGGTCTACCCTGGTATACTCAGTTATCACGTTAATCAACCCCTGTGACGCCAGCATCTCCAGATATTCTTTTACACCATATAAATCCAAATCATTCATATTGATATTCATATCACCCATTACCATAATCTCGTCCATTTTTCCCAGTTGTCCAACGTTGTTTCCGAATTCTTCAATAAACGCCTTTCGGCTGTAACCTGGTGGTCTGTATATCCCTATTACATACTTATACTTATTATCTTCTTTAATTTGAATTTGTATATTTTCATACGACACACTTTCAGAAGTTAATCGTACATATTGTATGTCTTTATGTATTAACATCAGGATTCCACCTCCTCGACGTTTATCTCGATTCAGAAACTCCGCTTGGAAACCATCTATACTGTAATGTCCTTTTTCTTCTTCATCTATATTAGTTTCAACTAATATTATAATTTTTAACATATTGATGAAATGTCTAACGTTAAGGCGAAAATCATTCCAATTCTTTCGCAATGATCTTATGTTAAAACTAAGGCAGCAACATTTGTCTTTTAATTCATTTGTTTTGATGCCGCTAAAACCACTATTTACCCTACAATTTAAATCAACAAATACTTCATTCGACTCCATTTTGGTATAAAGAGTTTTGTGTTCAATAAATATCGAATTGAAACTAAACGCTGCCTCAAAATGAATGACTCAAAATGAATTGAATATTTGTGTAATGTCTTTCCTTCAAATTTATTTTAGTTGGTAAGTAAAAAAATAAAAAAAACACTTTTTCTGAAATTTTCTAAACTTATTTCTTTTTATTCTCTTAAATAATTTAATAAATTGTATTTACAAATTGTTTTCTTTTTATTTTCTTTTACAATCTCAATAAGTCTGTTCATTTCTTTTTCTTAAAAATATCACTTAACTTACAGTAAATGTAATTATTTCCTATGACTAGTTTTTCTTTTTTTTTTTTAACAAATTAATGTCACTTCTTTCACAAAAGAAGATCTTCGATCCGTATTTCATTTTTTTTTTTTGTTTCCACTACATTATAAAAGATTTTATTTTATTTAAATTTATTTATTTAAAATTGTATTATTATTCACATTTTATTCATAATTATAAATATTTTGTTGTATTTATTTTAAGATCATCGTTAATAAGTAATCTACACAAAATGTGTTCGAATGGTTCTTAGTATTTGCTTATTTTAAATGTGTATCGTAAATAATTTTCTCAATCTTGTTTTATTTTCTAATAATTGTCGCTATGATATTTATGTATATATGTATTACTATTTATGTTTTTATGTGTGTGCCTTATTGGATTCGTTTCATATCAATTTATTACTTTTAACTTTTTTGCATACAGAGATAGTAAAAAAGTAAATTTTTCAATAAAAAAAAAATCACTCATAACGTCTAAATGTGTTTTTACAATTTACTAAAATAAAATGATGTAGTTATATGCTAAATGCATAAAAAAACAACGATTTATTGAATGGGGGTGATCTTTTCATCTAATCATCATAACGGACTTCCTTTGCTCTTTAAATGTCTTCAAAAGCCATTTGTCGCAGATTTCCCTCACTATAAGCGCATATTTCAAACATATTTCGAAAAAATTGCAAAGATTTTATACTCATACACTGCCGTACATAAGTTTTCAGACAAAACATATTTTCCACAATTATACGTGCATCTGTGCAAGACTCAAATGAACAAAGTTCTTTAAAATCTTGTTAAGGTCGATAGTAGACATTATTACATCTCAAAACAGGTAAAGCGTTTTAAGAAAAAGGAGCGGAATTAAGGCATAATCCGATGTAGGGAGTAATAAAACAAAACAAAACAAATCAAAACAAAATAAAACAAATCAAAACAAAACAGAAAAAGTTTTTGTACATAATTTCATAAAAAAGCTTAAAATATCGAAGTCTACAGTGCACGATACCATACGTCGCTTTAAAGAATCATCGACTCTTACGACCCGGAAGAGAATTGAAAGGCCCAAATTAACATCAAAACCGGAGGATCAGACTAGAAAAGTAATAAGCAAGAGCGATCGATGGCTTACAGCTCCAGAAATCTGTGCAGAGTTTAACCATGGAGATGGTTAGCTGCCGCAGGTCTTCACGGTCGATTAGCAGTACGAAAAACATTGCTACGGACTCTAAGCAAATCCAAATGGCTAGATTGGGGAAGAGAGCACTAGGATTGGACATCAACTGACTGGTTTAAAGTCTTATGGATGGACGAGTCCAAATTTGAAGTTTTCGAACCAAAAAAAAAGGAATTTGCATTCGGTGGTCTGCTGAAGAAAAAATGCTCCTTAGGTTAGGTTAGGCTAGGTAACTGGGTGCCCTTGTTGACAGGGCACCCAGTGACAACAGTTCACTTAGATCACTATGAGTCCATTGTGCACAATATTTAGAAACCTGGGAACCTAAAAATTTCAATCTTCCACCGCTAGGCTAAACCACCCAGATAAATATATGAATCTCAAGAGTTTTCTTAGCTCAATGCTACCAAAGCTCATCCAGCTCTGAAAAGAAGTATCTGCCAAGATCACGGCTTCTTTCGCTGGACAGTCACACAGGAGATGATGAATGGATTCTAGTTCCTCTACGTCTGCAGCTTCTACAGTAGTAGTTGTGAGGAGACCCTAGCCATGCTGCGTGATTACCTATCACACAGTATCCTGTCACGACGCCAACAGCTATGCGGATATTCCTTCGACTTAGTTCTATTAGATTGATAGATCTCTTTTTGTCGTAGACTGGCCATAATGATTTGGCTGTAGCGCATGTATCTAATCGACACCAGCGTTCATTAGATTCTTCATTAGACTCGATGTCTATCGCCCCTTATAGGGTGCTAAGCGGTATTCTAGCCTCGGAAAGGGCTTATAAGTGAAGGGCTTATAAGTGAACCTATTCTGGCTAGTTCGTCCGCTTTTTCATTACCGGAGATATCCATGTGGCCCGGTATCCAGCACAGGGCCCGTGTTGGCCGCTGAGATAACATCCAGTCGATTTTTACAAATTTTTATGAGCCTAGGATCTTAGCAATATTGACTCTAATGCCTTAGTAGCCGCTTAGCTATCAACATAGATGCTGATTATTCGCCCTGAAATATCTTCCTCAGTAATCATATCCACAGCTTGTTTTATTGCAGCAATTTCGGCTTGGAAAACACTGCAACCCATCCTTAAGTCTAAACGAGCGATGTATGTTTCGAGACTCACAATAGACGCCGGCACCAGTACCGGCAGTCATTTTGGATCCGTTATTAAAGATAGCCAGTTCGTTCTCGAAACAGACTCTTCCCTCATCCCATTTCTCTTTGTTAGAAATTCTAATAGAGAACTTTCGGTTGCAGTTTGGAATGGGGATGATGTAGTCCATTTCCGTCCAGAGTCTCAACACATTCCATCGGTTTAGAATTGAGGCATGACCGTATCCATAGACCGGCTTACCTTAATCTTAGTGCAGTTTTGGCTGCCGTGTTCCCGCAGTATATGTGAAGTATTGTTTCCAGAGCCACTGTCGGTGTTGATCTCAACGATCTCGTCACCCCCAGACAGCCTGCCCGCTGAATCTTTGTAACGCTTTCAAGTTGGTATTTCTTCTCGAGCGTTTTCCACCAGACAATCGAACCATATGTCAAAATGGGTCTTACTACCTCAGTGTAGAACCAGTGTACCACTTTAGGCTTAAAACCCAAAGATTTCCCGAAGTAAAAACGGTGGTCTCCTGAAGAAAAAATGCTCCCAATCTATGTGGCCACAACATTCAACCATGGCGGTAGTTTAATAATGGTCTGGGGATGTTTCACTTTCACCGGTGTTGGAGACTTCATCCGTAACGATTAAATCATGAATAAGGAGATGTAGAGACAAATATTAGAAGAACACACATTATCATCGGATTTGCGAATAATAGAATCTGGATCGGAGACATTCTTCCAAGCTTTGCTGAAGACACATGGACCAAGGAGAACAAGATGGAACACTGAAAAATATGGAGTGGCCTGCTCAATCATCTGACCTGCTTTGGGACGATCATGACAGTGAGTTTCAAAGACAGCGTCCAACATCCAAAGACAAACTTTGAGGGATCCTTTAAGTAGCCTGGCGATCAATAACATTGGAAACTGTTAGGAAGCTGATCGGTAGCCTAGATTGACGGCGAAAGTGGTGCAAGTACGAGGTGGATTTTTCAACAAAAAAGAGGTCAAATCCTATTTTATTATCCAAGCCTTTTCATTTATGATGCAATTAATTTGTTCATTCATGAGAAAAGAGTTTTATATAATTTTTTTTTTTACAGAATGTACTTTCCGAAAACTTATGGACGCCAGTGTAACTTACGCCATGAACTTAGCAGGGCAACTTGATGTGATAGTCGTAAAATATTGAGGGGCTTTAAATATAATGACTCCTGTAGTTATTCTGACTAAGGTTTCCCTTAATAATACAGGATTTTTCAATAAGGACATACAAATTTTGTATCTAAATAAGATATCGGGCTGAAATTTATTCCATGGAATTCGATCTCATTCATATAACCACCGCGAGCACGTTTGCAGTGATCGATTCTTTAGAACCAATTTACCACCACCCATCCACACATATCGGCCGGAACGTTGGCAATTTCGGGTTCGATATTGTTCATAAGCTCCTTTCATGCTGTTGCCTTGTTGGCATAAACCAACGACTTAACATAACCCCATAAAAAGGAATCCATCGGCGTTAAATCGCATGAGCGAGCTGGCCATTCGACCGGAGCATTTCTCGAGATTACACGATTACCAAACTTCCCCTTCAATTGATCAATTCTTTGACCAGCTGTGTAGCATGTGGCACCATCTTGTTGGAACCATATATCACTGATGTCAAGTCCATATTTAAATTTCGCTTCTTTCGATGTCAGTTGAAATTCGGTTTTAACTGCGAACAAATTTTTAAAATTATGTGACTCTACCTACAAGCAAGTTAAGAAAAAAATTATTTTTAGTTCGAATATTTTGAGGGTACTTCAGAGGAGGAGGACCCCCACTTATTATTTTAAAAGGGCGGTAAAGATTTATTTCTAGGGGCATGAAGTCCGCAGCATGCATCCCTGCCTTGGAAAGTAGTGGGAGCCTGTTTAGGAGATCTCCCAAAGTAAAATTTGAAACTAGGTGAAGTTTTGCAGCATTTATCGCTGGAGGTTTCTTGACTCTAATATGGAGAGGGGAGCTGTAGGAGAGCTTCTAATTCTGGTCTTTGGACTTTTTGTAGTGGGCAGTTATTTGTTCAACCTTTTCCCACCAAATGAGTGAAACATACGTTATAGTCGGAAGTATTATGGTAAGGTAAGTCCAATGAATCATTTTTGGTCCCCATTTCCTTCCAAAAAGTTTTGAGCACGCCCCCAATATAGATGTGGCTTTCTCGACAGTATTGTCTAGGCATTTGTTCCAATTGGTTTGCCTATGGTCAAGGGTAATTCCTAAACATTTGACATCCTCGGAGAAAGAGTTTTGTGATGGGGATGATGATCATTTTGTTAGGGCTGACATTGAGCCCCTCAAGTTGACACCATTCTCACACTTTATCTAGGGCATTCTGCATGAGGTCAGTGATAGTAGTTCTATATGTGCCTCTGATTATTATGACTAGTTCATCTGCATAGACTTGAGTTGTATATCCGCAGTTGTTTTGGACGTTCAGGAGTCGGTGAATAACTATTGACCATAGTAGAGGTGATAAGACGCCTCCCTGAGGACAGCCTTTAATGATACGAATTGAGGCAGGAGCGTTACCTAATTTAGCAGAAATGGTCTTGCTAGTTAGCATGGGGCGGTATCCACCTGACAGTTGGTTTGTCTACGACTTTTGCAGCTGCAGCTCCTTCGATACTAAATCTGTAACAACAGTAAGAGAAAATTGAAGATTTTAGAGTCTCGAGTTTTTGTCCTCGCATCACTTAAAAACCACTGAAGAGATTTTTATCGGGTTTTCAACATTGTATAGTTTAGAGGGCTGGAACTGTACTGTAGTACTTAAGTGTATACGATCTCGATACTTACGTTGATATAGCCGTGGGTAAGTATGCCTATTTTTAAGTATTTTCCGAAAATTGTTCGAAATCGTACAATAGTCCGACTTTTCCCCAACTAAATCACTTTTCAGTGTGAATATCGCAAGTCCATATGGTGGCTGCACGGGAGCTTTTCCGAGTACGTCTTGCTCTGCTCTATGATAGATCCAATGCTCAATCTACCTGCTCTCGATACTTTAATCATAGGCAGTACTATAAAGGCAATCTATCGTCTTATGCAAGGTGTCTTGTGGTACCAACCTTTACTGGAGTTTTGATGACCTCACGCGACCCCTGTCTTATGCAATGACACCAGAACTTCGGTTGTTGCGCAAATTTAAAGTCGACTTTCCTTGTATTCAAGACTGGCTTCTGCCAGAATCTGAACCAGCAAAGTATTGTAGCCGAATCTTCACGGATGGCTCCAGAATCAGTCTGGTGCCGGTGTCTTCTTGGAAGACGACAACATCAGTCTGTTTTCCAAACGGCGACTTATGCAATCCTTATGGCCATGAGCTATATTGTAAGGAATAGGTGGAAGGGTCAGTATATTTCCGTCTATAGTGACAGCCAGGCTGCGCTTAAGGCCTTGCTCAACCCTTTAACCACTTCCGAGGTAGTTCTAGAATGAAAGAACTCGCTGAATTCGGTCGCAAGGCTGAACTCTGTGATTCTTATCTGGGTCTCAGGTCATACTGGAATCATGGAGAACTAGATCTTCGATCTTCAGAGGAGATTTTCTCAGGACCCGAACCTGCGTTGGGTCTTCTTGCGTTTTCGGTTAGGGCCTTGCTCAACCCTTTAACCTTTTAACCCATTGGGTTTCTTATAAACAAAATTGTGTGTGGCACGGTTCTTCAGGGTGCGGACCAAACGAATGCTCTCGGACGTCTGTAAGAAATCCGCGGCATTCTTACTGTCCCTCAGCAGAAAAGGCAGCAGACAACGCATCGGCGGTCTCAAGGGGCACTTTATTTTTGGTAAACACCTCAGTCTGGTAGGCTTAAGTGATGCAACAGTCTGCGATGCTTGCGGAGAGGGTAACGACACTGAGGAACACCTCCTCTGTGATTGTCCTGCCTTTGCTCGTATCAGGTGGCAGATTTTCGGCGCTAATATGGTGAGTGCTGATACCAAATGAGCTCTTCATCACTGAAGCGTTTACTCGACATTCTCCAGAGGAAGAGGAAATTCCATTAAAAAGGGTACAACAGGACTTTGCTTCTTCATAGTACAATGGACCAGTTGCGTCTGAGTGCTCCAGTGTAGCGGAGAAGAAGGTTTGGTTTATATCCAGCGCAAAATGTGAGGTTCAGGAAATTTGAGCTTTCATTGTGCCCATGTGCGACAACTTCTGGTCACGATAAAAAGGAGAGCAATCGATCCTACCCACATAGGCAAGCTTCATATCAAAAAGATGACTTTACCTCCACCATTTAAGGAATAACAAAATTGCAAAAATACATAAATGATTTTATTTTTAAACTTATCACAACCAAGCAGTGGAGTTCTGTGGATATGAAAACCTATTCCATCAACAAAAAAAAAAAAAAAAATAAATAAATTTACTTAAAGTCCTTAAAACTACTATTTACACGTGTGTCCTTCCTAAAATACCTAATGCTACGTGTTGTTGAGTATTTCGTAAAATTTCATGATGAACTATGTGTGTGTCAAATATATATGTAAGTATGTAGGTATGTATATGTATTAACAAACGTATTAATGCTCCTTACGTACTACATGTGTGTATATAATCTTCAATTTAATTAATTTATTTAATTCTTACATTCTCCTAACATTATTCTATTGAAAACAAAAACATACAATAAAATAGTTCGTTAAGTAAAAACAATAGAAAATCTCAACAAACTCAGTGGAAAATAGTTCAAACAAAACGGAAAAACAAGACAGGAGTAGCAAAAAAGAAAAAAAAAAAAAAAGAAAGGAAATTTAATTCCCAGATGCAACATAACAACTCGGAGCGTTTCTTCAGCTCTTAATGTCATTGCTTATCCTCAATGAATTACTTACACCGGAAACAGACTTCAGGAATACTCGCAGATAACACAGCAATAGCACGGGCAATATCCCACACAGCCAACTACTGCGACTGGTCCTTGAGTTTACTACTACCACAGATGTTGCGGCATTGTGCTGCATTGCAGCTGGATGCTCACCTGAAACAAAACGAGATGAAAGTTATAAAAGAGACCAGAAAAAAATATGACATCAAATTAGTTTTTTTTTTTTTTTTTTTTCTTCAAATTGAGAGCAGTCAACTTATACTGCATGTTGCAAGGACGAAGTCAAAAGCGAGAGAATAATTCCATGAAAGTAATTAAAATCTAGGTATGTTCCCCAGGTGGTGGAAGGATAGAAAATAAAACAAGGAAGAGGAACACTTTCTGTAGGGATTTGTTTGGAGACGAAAAACTGGCTCTGTCATTATTGTAAAAAAAAAAAAAACAACAAGGACATCTCATGACAGGATAATAGGACTATCTTTGGACGGGGGATGGACTGATGTCCAGGTATATTGCGATTAGGTGTGATCTAATTAAATAAGGTAGCTGGAAACTGGCATAGAATTAAATATGATTGTGGGCGTGGCTGTGGGCGTTTTAGAAAATTCAACCAATTAAGTGTACGAATCAAGGGTCGTAACTTTTTTTTTTTTGTTGGATGCGCCAATGGATGTGGTAATCTTCTAAAGATACTAGTAACTCGGGCTACTAGCATGCACGATTCGCAAGCCCGAATAATCGATGCCAGGAATGGGCCCTGCACTCTTCTACCATTCTCCCCGCGGGACTGTCGTTAGTTATTACTTCGCGGGGCTGGTTAGCAAATCATGCTATACGTCTTGTGTCAGCTTCTGTTGCTTCTGTTGCTTCTGCTGCTCTTCTAAGCTTTTCTATTCGCCGCAGCTCATTTTGAAGAGTTGTTACGAAATTACATATTGCCATCCAATTCTCTTTCGACCGCAGCATATGGTCGAGGAGTAACGACGGACTGGGCAGAGTAGTTCTCCATGACTGTGTACTCGGTATCTTCATTTTCATCCAGGCATTTGGGGCAGGACGTTGAACTATAGTGTGACACGTACGGTAACCGCCGTGACCAGACAGGAACTGTGTAAGTTGGTAGTTACATTCCCCATGTTTTCGGCTTATCCAGTCTTGGATTGTCGGTATTAGTTTATATGCCCACCTGCCTTTTGTTGTATTGGCCCAAAGAGTTTACCGCATACCTGCTGACGCTGCTTTTTCTTCCATTTTGATTCCCATGATTACATTGGCATCGTGTTGAGTCAGGGCTCTTCTATTATATATGAGATGGTTCGGAAGCCGCTGATTCTCCGTAGTGCGCAAAGTCTATGCGTCGATGATAGTCCCCTTTTGGTCTCCTTCGTTCTTAATGCCTGTACCCAGACTGGGGCAGTATCTTTCTAGCTTATCCAGGTCCACCGATGTTAGGCAGTATACGCGAGAGAACTCCCTGTATCTGAAAATACGCGAATTCTACGGTTTTCCAACTGGTTATAAGGATAGCTTCTGTTTTATGGTCGGCTAGTTCTAGTTCGCCAGAAATTAGCCAATCGTACGAATCTGTTTTGCTATTGTAACGACGGCAATGTCGAGCGAATCCAATTATCGTTACTCCGTTGGTCAGCGTTAATCGTAAGACTTCGGCGTACATGATGTTGCACAATAACGGTCCTAAGACCGATCCCTGTGGCACTCCCGCAGTGATTTTGTAATATTTTATCCCTTCACCGGTATTACACCTCAGCTTTCTGTTATTGAAATAATTCGTCGCTATGAAGCAAGTAATATGGCGTATCTATCTTGGCGAGTGATCTTCTAATGAACGACCAGTTCGCACCGCTCTTATGGCATCAACTGTAGGATGCGCTTTTCTGAAGCCAAATTGGTAGTCTGAGAGAGCTTCTTCCTCTTCTGCTACTGCGAGTATAAATTATCTTCTCAAGGATCTTCTCCATGGTATCAAATAGGCATATTGGGCAATAGGACAATGGTCCTCCAGCAAGACCAAAGCCGTATTCTCCATTTTTCAGGAAAGAGTCCTTCTTCGAGACACTTCCGCATTATCGCTATGTAGAGGTCTGGTCTCTTTTTTTACGGTCGCTGTTAGTGCCTTATTTGGGATGATGTCGAATTCGGCCACCTTATGGTCGCCTTGACGCATGCCTTTAGCAACTCCTCTATAGTAATTAATGGGATATCCTCTGCATTAACTTCCCTTATGATGTTGCACATAGTAGCTAGTCTTTGGGGGAAAAGGTGCTCTATTATGGATCTCAGCATTATTCGACTTGTTATTGGAAGGGTCCTACAACCATTCAGTTTTGTCATTACTATTCTGTATGCCGAGGGATTAATGTCAGCTTGACAAAGACGCTTGAAGCATGCGGTTTTGCTCTCCTTGGTGGCTATACTTAAGTTGTGTATCGTTAGTATAAAGCTATCCAAGCGTACTTTTCTGGACTGGTTAGCAACTTATGCTATATCGTCTGTATTTTCGGCTCTTCTTAGTCTTTCGACTCTCCTCAGCTCAGATCTCCAGCCAGTCGTCATCTGTCTAAGTCATATGACTTATTAGAAAGTGTGGGCTTGGCAGGTTCATTCTTCACTCTACAAAGCGTCTTCCTCTTCATCTGAGCATTCTGGTCAGAAGGGCGAGCTATCGTGTCCAAATCTTTGAAAATATACTTCGATAGCCGCCGTGCCCGGTCAGGACTGCGTAAGCTGGTAGTTACAGTCACCGCGTGCTCTTTTTGTCCAGGCCTCGATAGTGAGGATCAGCTTGAGGGTCCATCTAATCTTTATTACTGACTCACCGAGATTGCCGAGTATGGGATCCGTCTTAACTCTGCGGAGTATTTCCGCGTAGAAGAGATTCCCCTTCGCTGCCACCACAAATGCATCGGGTCGGGTTTTTTTCCTTAATGGACCTACGTTCCTTCTTTTTGCCGGTGTCTTTTGACCAAGTATTGTTGTTGCCGCTCATGGCCAGTTCTTGGGTTTTTAACGCTAGGTTCTCTCCATCGGTGAGTTTCTTTTACTTTCGCTTTGTATTGTTTGTATTCATCTCTATTGGGACCCCACTCAAAACCTCTGGTGTGGATGATTGCGTGGCCCATCGCCTGGTTGATATTTGAGGTTTCACTTGCACATCTGCAAGCAGTGATATTCTCGACTGAACAGCTGCTCCTGGGCCAGCCACGATATTGTCCCGTGTTGAACCAGTATCCTTGAGGCGAGTGGTTAAACGGCTCAGTGTTTGCCCAGTTGGTGCCACATAACCAGGGAATTGATAATGAAATTTACGTTGATCCAAAACCATCTTGAAGTGTATAGCAATTTATGGTTTGTCGTGATGGCATAAGACGCCAGTTGCAAAAATGAGAGCATCTTCCTATAGGGTGATGACTATTGCGTATAAGTAAAGAAATTTTTAATTCGTATTGCCTCTGCACGCACCCTAAATGTCATCAAAATCGGTTCAAAAATTCAGCACTCCTTTATATGAGTAAGAAAATGACTTGTCTGCTTTTCGTATGGAATAATATAGGCATAGTTCGAATTTTCTTTCTAAAGGAACCTTCTTTTTACGAAAGAAGTCGAATTTGAAATTTCCTTTTCCCCTTTTTGCAAATATGGGGGCTAAAAATTCTTAAAACTCTCGGCATTGGACTGAACAGTTTAAGAAATTGCTATTAGAAAACTTGGCCCATTCTTTACATTAATGTCCTCGGTGGTGACATCATTGCTGTAGAAAAGTCGAAAGCAAGTTATTATTTTTCCTCGAATTGCAGCGAGATACAAACGAGTATTCTCCAAGGTCCCACAAAGTGAATTCCCTTTCAAATCCAATGACTTTTTTGCAGACCAACTAATGTCCTTTTTTGTTCCCCTTAGTAAACTTCTGCAGAGGTCATAGCAATTCCCTGTTTACAACCAAAACTTCTTGTGTATCTAATAATTCCTTCACTGTAAATTTAATCTAGTACAATACATTAAAGCTCTTTAAGTCCTTCCTGCACGTACATACATACATGTACAGTCGGTTATAACTCACATTTATAGAAGGACTACCAGACATGTTTTATAACAGAAAACAAACAAACACCCATGCACGGAAGCTATAAAAAAAAAAAAAAAAAAAATCGGATTAAGTACGCAGTTTGTGGGGGAGTCGCCAACAAACATTATTGCATTAAAAATTCAAACATGTGTGCTAGCTGCTCTTATTGCCTGCCAGGCGTTTGTTTTCATAGAAAAGTTTTTGTTTCACAATAATTAACGTACTCGCACACACCCTCATACACATTAATTTGATGAACGTATTTTGTTGAAATTTTAAGATGGAAAACAACAAAGGCTGCGCAAAAACAGGAACCCCCCCCCCCCGCCAAGGTATAATGTACCAGGAAACTTTGAAAGAAACTTTTTCGAGAGTTTCACTTTTAAACATTTCGCTGAATTTTAAGTGCCAGGAAGTGATGTCGAAGGCGCTGACTGGCTTAGCTTGTCACATCTTCTTTTGTGTTCATCTAACTGAATTTGATTCATCGTAGCTATAGCTAGATATTTATCAAATTTAAAGTTCGTCTAAGTTTATTGTATTGAATTGTAACTTATGAAATTGAAGTGGTGCGGGTGTCGAGTTAGGAAATACATACCAGTATATGGGTTCGTTTGTCAGGTTATTGAAATCATAGATAGAAGGTAATACGGGATAAGTTCGCGGCCTGAGATAGTCAACAACGAGTCATCTCTCATCAACTGCGGTACTCTTTAGTATAAATATCACCTCGTTTAATCTCATTTTGTTATTATCTGTGTAAACAGCAATATGTCACCCGAGATCGGAAATTCTCACAATTTTGAGCACCGCATCGTAATAAAGTACCTCGTGGAAAAAGGAAAATCGATTAAAGAAATTTTCGAAAACATGTCATCGACTCTTCATGATTCTGGGCCTTCATACGAGTATAGCATGGTCAAAAAATGGGATCGCTTATTTCAACAAGGGCGAGAGATCTGTGAAGAGAACCCCCCGCCCATGGCGTCCTGTGTCAGTGGTCACTGACATTTGTTCGCCAGGGGGTTTGTATACGAGTATATGCCAGTGCCAAGCCAGCAGTAAAGATTCTCTTCAGAGTTGGCAGCAGCTGACTTAAACCTTGTTTCAGCATAGCTGGGTATATTCCGTCAGTGCCAGGTGACTTGAAGCTGTCAGAAGATGCGACAGCATATTTGATAGCTTCATCCGTCGCCACGCCCCAGCTGCGCCGAGTTGTTTGGCTCAGCCCGCTAGCAGCTTCACTAGTTGAACCTGGTTGCGAGCCGATGGTGTCCTGATTTCCTAGGAAGCGAGTCTCCAGCAAAAGACTGAAAGCATCAGCTTTCGACTCAGTGAAATCAGTTTTCAGTTGATCCTCTCAAAACCGAAGTGGTTCTCTTTACGAGAAGGAGGAAATTGACTGGTCTGACTCAGCCAGTGCTAAAACGCGTCACTGTCGAATACTCCAAGGAAGCCAAATATTTAGGAGTAATCTTAGATAGCAAGCTTCTTTGGACGAAACATGTCGAGCTGAAAACTTCCAAAGCTCTGTCAGTCTTCCGGCAATGCAAAGGTGTTTCCGGCAAGACATGGGGCTTGTCGCCAAGGAAAGTCCTTTGGATCTACACGGCAATGATAAGACCTTTCCTCTCATATTCGTCAGTTGTTTGGTGGAATAAGCTCTCACGTAAATAACTGCAAAGAACGGTCTGTCTCGGCTGCTTGGGAGCTTTCCCCAGTACGCCTGGCTCTGCTTTAGACGCCTCGATGAACCTCCCTCCCCTTTATATTTATATCATGGGGTGTACACTCAGAGCCATCTTCCGTTTAAAAAGAAGTGGTTTCTGGCACGATTCGCACTGGAGTTTTGATGACGTTGCGCGACGATTATCCTACGACCCCTGTCCCATGGATATGTAATCTGATGCAATGACACCTGAATTACAGCTGCGGTGCAAATTTGAAGTCAACTTTCCTCATGTTCAGGATTGGCTTTGGCAGGAGTTTGAGCCAGGAAAGGAATATAGTTGCATTTTCACGGACGGCTCTAAAACTGGAGAGGGGTCTGATGCTGGTGTTTTCGTGGAAAGCGACAACATTAGGCTCCACTTTTCACTCGGAAGACACACATCTGTCTTCCAGGCAGAAATATGTATATGCTATCCTAATGGCAGCAGACTATATTGGTAAGAACAGGTGGAAGGGACGAAGTATCTACGTCTGTAGTGACAGTCAGGCCTTGCTCAATCCTTTAACCACTTCCAAAATAGTTCGAGAATGCAAAACCTCCTTGAATTCGGTCGGAAGGCTGAACTCACTGAATCTTGTTTGGGTCCCAGGGCACAAAGGGATAACAGGAAATGAGATCTCTGACGAGATTGCTAGACAATGCTCAGAAGACAATTTCTCAGGACCTGAACCCACGTTGGGTTTGCCAGCGTCCTCGGTTAGGGCTTCCATTGACGACTGGGTTTTTAGTGAACACAATCGAAGGTGGCATGACTCTCCAGGATGCAGGCAGACTAAACGAATGGTCCCCGTCGTCTGTAAGAAATCCACGGCTTTCCTGCTATCCCTTAGCAGAAAAGACTGCAGACAACTTACTGGCGCTCTTACGGGCAACTTCGCCTTTGCCAAGCACCTCCATGTGCTAGGTTTGAGCGCTACCCCTATCTGCAACTCCTGTGGAGAGGGCGATGACACTGCGGAACACTTCCTATGTGATTGTCCTGCCTTTGCTCGGATCAGGTGGCAGATTTTCGGTGCTGATGACCTAAGCTCTTCGTCACTGAAGCGTCTACTCGTCTTTCTACAAAAGACGAAAAAAACACATTAAAATGGGGTTCTCTGCCTGGTTGTACAATGGAACTGTTTTTGAGTCTGAGTGCTCCAATAGGGTATACCCGCCCCGACAAAAAAAAGGGTGCTATTCAGGTCTTGAACGGCTTCCTCTACCTTTTGTCTCGTTCTAAGTTTCGGTAGAGCTTTGACAGATTTGCCTAACTCTTCCTTAAAGCGTATTCAGTTGGTTTTTCTCGGATTCCTCCTCTCCTGCAAACGTGTATTCAATTTGGAATTCAATGTATCTGGTCTGAGAGGGAAATTTCTGGCGATACTCTCCAGTTGGTAATAAACATAAAGTACCTTTCTGGACAGAGTCAAGTCAATCACTTCCTGTCCTTGCGCTGTAAAAAATGTTGGTTGTGAGCCAATATTGTTGATCGTAAACAACTTATTAGCTTACTTTTCATCACTTTCTAATTTTCAACCTGAAACAAAATACCCCGGCGAAATAGAAGAGTGAATATTAAAAAAAAAGAAGGGCTTGTAGAAAATGACAAACCCGAGGTTCGCAGATGATAAGGCTGTTTTCAACCGTCTCAATAATGAACTTAAAAAAAATCTGTGAATTAAAAAATGATTCACTTAGTAGATTTGTACAAAGTTTAACGACAAATGCGCCCACCGACTACTCCTTGTGCAAAGCAGCTAAGTATCTAAAAAGACTTCAGTTGAAAGCACCATATGGAAAATGAATCGGAGACAGTGACCACTTCGTATAACGTCTGTGAAACGTTTTTAAGCCATTCTCGTCAAGTGCATCTACTGAAAACCTAGAGTTTGTTGACGAAAATGAGACGTAATAAGCATGTGTCATCATGGGTTATCAAATAAAAAGCACCAGGATACGATCTAATAACCGCCTAAATTCTAAAAGAAACCCCATAGCCTTAAAAATAAACAACGACAATAACAGCAAAACAAAAATACTTCCCAGTTATCTGGACGCCACCCTTGGAGTTCACTGAAACTTAATAAAACCTGACTTTCAAACCAACTACATCAATCTGTCTTGCTCTCTGTCTCTTCCCCTTTCCACAAACCGCCCGTATCCTAAAATTAGTATAAGGGTATTCATATCCCCTTTCACAAATTATAAAAAAAAAATATATCCCATATCATTGGAAAATTGCTCAAGTGATTGTAAAGGGTGGATAAATTTTAAGGGCCGATGTTGAATGTGAACCACACCTAAACGTCAAGTTTTTTTCTGCATTTCATTTGACATTTCTCAATTTCAGACTAACTCAATTTGAACCATGGAAAGATACACAATCGAGCAACGCGTTAAAGTTATTCAGACTTATTATGAAAATGGGCGTTCAAATCAAAATGCATATCGTGCATTTCGTGATTCTTTCGGTCAATTTAATCGTCCAAATGTGCGTACAATCGGAAAAATCGTGCAAAAATTTGTGAAAACCGGGTCTGTAGGAGATGTGAAAACACCAGTGCATGCTGGTACAGCTCGTACTGCAGAAAATATTGTTGCTGTTCGCGATAGTGTGGCTGAAGAGCCGTCCACCTCAACTCGTCGTCGTGCCCAACAATTGCACCTCTCACGCTCGTCGTTGATGAACATTATGCATAAAGACTTGCATTTACGCGCTTACAAGGTGCAATTGACTCAAGAACTAAAGCCTCTTGACCATTTCAAGCGTCGTCAATGGTCACAATGGTGGCAAGAAATGGCAACAGTGGATGGTCAATTTTCGAAGAAAATCATCTTCAGTGATGAGGCACATTTTCACCTCAGTGGATTCGTCAATAAGCAGAATTGCCGCATTTGGGCGAATGATAATCCAAGAGTGATTGTCGAAAAACCAATGCACCCACAAAGAGTGACTGTTTGGAGCGGTTTATGGGCTGGCGGCATCATCGGGCCGTATTTTTTCCAAAATGAGGCCGGTCAGGCAGTTACTGTGAATGGTGTTCGCTATCGTGAGATGATAACGAACTTTTTATGGCCCGAATTGGAAGATATGGATGTGGACGATATGTGGTTTCAACAGGATGGTGCCACTTGCCACACAGTTAACGAAACAATGGCTCTTTTGCGCGACAAATTCAATGGCCGTGTTATCTCACGTGGTGGCGATGTCAATAGGCCGCCAAGATCATGTGATTTGACACCGTTGGACTTCTTTCTTTAGGGTTATTTGAAGGAAAAGGTGTACGTCGATAAGCCAGCAACAATTCAAGAGCTAAAGGATGAGATAATTCGGCACATTAACGGCATAGAATATCAATTATGCCTCAGCGACATCGAAAATTTGGACCATCGGATGGAAGTGTGCCGCCGAGGTCGCGGCGGCCATTTGGCCGATATTTTGTTCCATACATAATTGAACCATACCAATATTATCATAATAAAAAGAAATGACATTAATTTCCTAAATAATTTGTGTTTTATTCAAAATCAACATCGGCCCTTAAAACTTAACCACCCTTTAATACCCAAGTAAGGAAAGTCACCAGACAGAAGTGACATCTTATTTTCGATAAATTGTTCCTGATATATAGAAAAAATAAGTCTAATCCCGCATCATCAGTTCAGATTTAGAAATAAACATTCCACGACAGACCAACTGTATTGTATTACGGATGCAGTGGAAGAAGCACCAGAAGTCTGTTCGGCACTATTTTTAGATGTTGCTCAATCCTTCGACAAGGTTTGGCATAAGGGCTTTGAGTACAAACTGCATAGGGATTTGCCTAGACAGTATTATGAAATACTGGAATCCTACATTTCAGATCGTCTCTTCTGAGTTCGATATGTACAAGGATATTCGGAACCAAAGAAAATTAAAGCAAGTGTGCCACAAGGAAGTATCCTAGGACCAACGCTGTATCTGTTGTATACCAGGGTATAACTCCGCGGAAACCGTCTTAAAAATTCCTACTTGTTAGAGCAAGATTTTATAAAGGCCCGTCAACTATATTAGGTCACAGAACATAGTAAAGCGGCGAACTCAGAGCCAAAAGACGAAACAATCTAACATTTGCAGGCTACAAGTCAATCGCCAAAAAATGCATTAATACTCTGGAAAAAATAAAAAATAAAAAAAATAAAGTGCACGACTGGATGTACTTGTACATATCCGATTGTACATACTTAGTTGTTCACTATTTCAATCCGCTTTTTGGAAAAATATCTTAAAAAACAACTGCGTAAGTTGGTTAGTCTAAGTCAGCTTTGGCTCTTCAAAAAGTCAAATAGTAGGACGCTATTGAGGTCGTTAAATCCATTCAAACTATTTCAACAAAAACTTTATTGCTTAATCCATATACTCGTATGTATTCTATTAGCTTTGCAAAGTTTGTACTTAACGCTACTCTTTGTACACATGAGGTATGCAATCTAGGCTTTTAGCACTTGAAACTTGGATACAAAGAAATTATGCCATGCTCCTGATGTCACGGGAATCGAAAAACATTTAATTTCCCAGCGTCCCTAAACGAAATTGAACATCCATCTATTGACGCGATGTGGGGCGAAATAAAAAGCGTATTTATGGAAGCTCCATCTGAAACTGTGCCCAGGCTAGGGACTCCTGGATATCCCAAGACACCTGTGACAGAATCGCCCATCATAGATAAAAATATATACCGAGACAGACGCTCAACGAAAGATGTAATTACGAACTGAATATCGGATAGCTCACAGGGCAGTTCATCGCTGTGCGAGATGCAACAGGAGGACGGTCTTGCGGAAAATGCGGAAAGCGCTGCAAGAAGGGGAGATATCAGAGAACTCCTGTTCTGGATGTAGACGGCACTCTATTTGTACGAATTGAAGATCAGCTACGCAGATGGAAGGAACATTTTCGTGTCCTGCTTAATGAGTTTCCGGCGAGCAGAGTGCAGCAATGAGCCCCCAGTTGCTCGATATGTATTGACACTGGACCTTCAACAGTTGCAGAAATACAAATTGCCATCAATCTCCTCAAAGCCAACAAAGCAGCTGGGGACTTGATGGCATACTAACTGATTTCGAGAAAGCAGAACCTGCCACAACGGCTCGTATACTACTTCTGTTCTTACCGAATCTGTCCCAGGGATTGGAAGAATAGTGTACGAGTATTGAAGAACTGCAATAACTGGAGTGGTATGTCCGTTTTTCCGAAACCAATGGCAACTATCATTCTCGAGCTTTCGCAGTTGTCGACCGTGCGTTAACTACATCAACGCCCTAAGTGTCATTCTCG
Organism: Pocota personata; assembly: GCA_963082735.1. NCBI lineage: Eukaryota > Metazoa > Arthropoda > Insecta > Diptera > Syrphidae > Pocota > Pocota personata. Next base: position 205,479,095 of record OY720430.1, read on the forward strand.
AGTAATCAGAATGTTCTTGGACTTCGAGAAGGCCTTTGACCCATTTGTATCCTGTCTCCAGTTTGGAAATCCAGCCAAATCTCTTTACGCACTAAGGTGAGACTCTTCGAATCCAGCCTTAAATCCGTGCTATTGTATGCCTGTGAAACCTGGAAAGTCTCGGCAAACATCACGAGGAAGTTACAGGCTTTCGTTAATCGCTGTCAGCGATACATTCTAAAGATTCGTTGGCCGCAAATTATATCCAACCAGGAATTATGGCGTAAAACGAGCCAGAAACTGTTGGATGTCGATATAAAGCAGCGAAAATGGCATTAGATTGGTCACACATTTACAACATCGCGAAGCAGTCCTTCGAGTGGAAAGATGCATGCTGGGTTGTAAGACCAAGAACAGCGTGGAGATGAATGGTCTTGGCAGAAGCAGCGACCTGAAACGTGGCCACAGCTGCAATATTTAGATGGAAGAGATTTGTTGCCGCCCTATGCTTTAAACGGGGTTAAAGGAAATAAGACGATTCAACGAGATCCTTTGAAAAGGATGGAATTTCAAAATAAACCATTCACTTGTAGCTTCGCTCCGAATGATCCTGAAATGAATTTCACTTAAGTGTGTCAGCTGGATGTCCTTCACTTCAGTGAAAGTTCTTCCTTCCATATCCATCGTATTTTTTACTCACTCCCATTTTGTTGTGCTGAGAACTATGTACTGCATTTTTCCCCACTACTTTTCTTTGTCTATGCTTAACCACTTACTCTTCACCTCCTACCACAATTGAATCCCGAGGTTTGTAATAAAGTAAGACAAACAGCATCATCAAGCGCTACTATGCTAGATGTATCCTTTTTTTTGGATTTTGTTTCGAAAGTGCATTTAAATGGAGAAGAAAGTACGGACTCGTATATTTAAAAAAAAAAAAATCAAATTCATTTTTCAACTCATTCCCTACTGCGGCATTTGGTTTTTCTTTAAGCGGTTTCACAGAGAACCGGACGAACAAAGGACAAGAAAAATTAAGTTTATATCTGGTTAATTACGGCCGTAAAGAAACATCCCTTCTGAGAGTTGTCTCAGTCTGGTCATCGTCTTAATAGCAAGTTTTTCGTTACTCGTGGCAACATGAGTAAGCTTCCTTTTCCACATCGTTTTTGTTTTAGGAGTCCTTTTTTTCGGTTGCTTTGCTCTTTTCGTTTTCCTCGACACTAGCTCGTTTGAGCTGGTTTAGCTGGTGGTAGTGGTTTGTTCGGTTATTGGTCTGCCTTTGTTATCCTTGTTGTAGGGAAGATTTCCAAAAAAAAGACCGCGTGTATAGTTTGCAAGAGTTGCGGTCCTTTATTTTGTTCATTTTTCTATCTCTTGCAACGATTGCGCTTACTTAAGTGATTTGTAGTTTTCTTTTTTTTTTGCTCTTTTTTGTGCTTTGAATTACTTAAAGAGAGCAATATACAACTAAAGCAAAGTGGTTGTGGTAGATGACGAAAATGGAAATAGCATGCAACAGCAGTTAGGCAAGGAGAACTAAAGAAAAGAAATTGATATTCTTATGCTCAAAGTTGGTAATGATTATCATGATTCTTGTCTTGATGATGCTGAAAGTGTTCTGCTTAAGTAGATACATCTTCGTGAAAGATGTACGAACTTAATAAGTTTTTTTTTTTCTCCAGAATGATAATAGAGACAAGTAGTCCAATATTAATTTTATCTAACTTAGCATTCATGAATTAACTGGGTTCGAAATAGAGTGAGTGGACGAAAGGATATTGGATACGCATATGGCTTAATCAAGTCGGTATTGGTTATATGGATTAGGTTAGGTTGAAGTGGCTTTTTTTTTCGCTGGGAGGTGGTAATCTTCAAAAGACGAAACTGAGAGTACTCAATAACAGTGTGGGATTTTTACCCACTTAGTCTTTCTCCCTTCTTCGCTTATCCCTACTGTACCACCTTCTTGGCATTTCATCGTTAGGAGGGGTATCAGACATAGCTGTCATCTGGATTCGTGTTAGTCCCTTTGAATCTTTTCTCTCACGTTCTAGCATTCTAATTGGCTCAGAATGATGATTACGCGTTCGCGTGCCATTGTGGCCGCATATATGCGCGTATGTCCTCCTGTCTTTGCGTCTGTGTAAGAAGCCCTCTGGCTTCTACTCTGTTGCTTCTTGCGTTTTCTTCGCTCTCTTTTCTTTCCCGCTCTAGTCTCCTTAGCTCTTGGCTCACTGCGTTCCACTTTTTTTCAGATTCTAGAATGTGATTAACTAAATTCTCCGGAGTTGGTGTTTCTCCCAGTGCTGTTTGTAGTGCTTCTCTTTGTAGAAGGAAACGTGGGCAGTGAAAGAATACATGCTCCACGTTTTCGGGAGTATCACTGCACGATGGACAAGCGGGGGAGTCATCGTTCCTATACTGATATAGATATGCCTGGAAACAACCATGTCCCGTAAGCAGTTGTGTTAAATAGAAGTTTACTTCACCATGTCTGCGGTTTATCCAAGTCTCTAAGGTAAGTCCAACAGCCCTTGGAAGAAAGACTCCAGCGTTGCTGCCACTCTATCAAACTTGTGCTTCTTCCTATAGTGTCCGGTTCCCCGTGAGTTAGTCGCCCCTCATGTCTGCACTCTAAAAACTTTTTTTTGCAGTTCTTCCGCCAATATATCAATTGGGAACAATCCTGCGATAACGCAGGCTGCGTGGTCCGAGGTTGTGCGAAAAGCGCTACTCACTCTTAGTGCACATAGTCGGCTTACTGCTATGATTCTTCTTTTGTATGAAGTCACTTTCATAGCTCCGGCCCAAACTGGTGATCCGAATAGGACTACGGATGTGACTACTTTAGCTAAGAGTAGCCTTCGGCTGTATCTTAGGCCTCCTATATTCCGCGAAATGGCGGCACCCACACGCGAGGATTACGTACTCCAGATGGTTTTTAAAAGTAAGTCTTGAGTCAATCATAACGCCAAGATACTTGATAGCTGGTTTCGAAACTATCTCATACCCACCTACCTGTGAGCGTGATAGTTTCCAGTTGCTTTCTACTGGTAATAAGTACCGCCTCTGTTTTGTTTCTGCTAGCATGAGGACGACTGATGTTAACCAACGTCGGACAATTGATATGGTTTCGTTGCTAATTTGAAAAACTTCTTCCAGTTGTTTTGCAGTTACAACTATAGCGGTGTCGATGAAGGATTCCATCGTACATGAGGTTCCATAATGTTGGTCCCAGGACCGATCCCTGAAGGACTCCTCCAGTGACTGCGTATTCTTTCACACCATCCTCTGTTTCATAGAGCAGCACTCTTTGATGGAAATAATTTTTTAAAATATAGCTGATGCTAGTTGGTATACCCATACTTCGAAGTGCTTGAAAGATTTGTTTCCAGCTCGCTATGTTGAACGCGTTCTTAACGTCCAGTGTTATGACGCAACAGTACTGTTTTGCGCCTCTTCTCCACTGTCTTCCTTCTATGGCCCTTTTCGCTGTACCAACCACTACCTTAATAGCATCAACAGTCGAGCGTGCCTTTCGAAATCCGTACTGATGTGCTGATAGTCCACCTCTTTCTTCAATCGCAGTTTCCAACCTGTTACCGATGATTCGCTGATCTGCCGTGTCCAACATATAGAGCGGACGGTAGGCTGATGGATCTCCTGCGGGTTTACCTGCCTTGGGCAGTAGCATGAGCCTCTGCTTCTTCCATTGATCAGGAAAGAGTCCCTCACTCAGACAGGCGTTGTAAACGTTTACAAACAAGTTCATTCCTGTTTTAATCGCCGCTTTCAAGGCTACATTTGGGATCCCATCCGGTCCAGGGGATTTTTTATTCCCAAACCTGTTGCAAGCCTCTAGAATTTCTTCTGTAGTTATCCTAGGAATTTGTCGAGCTGGTTGAAGTGGCTGTCAGCAAAAGAAGCCAACACACTTAGACCAATAATAGGTCCATTGTGATACCACATGTGTTTGAGACGCGGCCTCTAGCCTACTCGTTGAACCATTCAGAACTTCTGATGAAGCGTAGAATGTACCTAACGTCAATATTATTCAGATCATTTAGGTCATTGAAACAGAAGGCTCCTAAGTGGAGTTTCCTTCTTTGGGAGAAAGCTGGGCAGATGCAAAGAAGGTGAAGAATAGTTTCTTCCTCCTCCTCGTCCATGAAGCTTCTGTAGAAATCATTAGAGAATACGCCAAGCCTAGTTGCATGCTTGCCTATTAGACAGTGTCCAGGAATGACACCTATAACAGCACTAAAATGCCTTCTATTTATGTTTTGTCGCTAGACAAGTTGTACTCCTTGTCCACCTAGAATTTATCTTTACGGTAGCATCCAGCTTTAATTTAAGTTTGCATGTAGCGATAGGCATACCCAGTAAGCTTTTGCTGGGAAGGATGGGTATTGTTGTTCCATGTCTGGCAAATTCGTCAGCCTTACAATTGCCTGGAATATCCTTATGCCCCCGCAACCAAATTAGGTGAATATTAAACTGCTCCGCCAACTCTATAAGAGACGATCGGCAGTCTAGAGCTGTTAAAGAATATATTGCGGAAGATTCCAGGGATTTGATTGCGGCTTGGCTGTCTGAAAAGATGCGGATATCAATGGCCGATATCACGTTTTTCTTTAGCCAAGATAAGACTTCCCTTATTGCCATTATCTCCGTTTTTGAACCGTCGGTATAAAAATGTACCGACTTATCTTCCGTGAAGCCACCTTCTTCCCAGAATGCTTTGGAAGGGATGGTAACTTGGAAGTTTTTGGAAAAAATTTAACTTGGGTATGGTGTAGTCAATGTCTTCAAGTGTAGCTTTAAGGCGGATAGCTGAGTTAGCTGTCATTTGGCTGCCATAAATATCAAGGGGTGTTAAATGAAAACGAATGTCCATAGCTGCGGAAGGTGTCGTCCGCAGTGCACCACTAATGCACAGACAAGCTGAACGTTGGACTTTGCTTAATAACTTCTGGTTTATCGCCTTATCCAAGGCAGTCCACCAGACAACTACCCCGTACATGAGGATCGGTCTAATGACCGAGATATAGAGCCAGTGAGTTAGTCTGGGTTGTAAGCCCCATTTGCACCCGATAGCTTTTTTTGCAAGAGAAAAGTGCGACAGTGGCTTTCTTAATTCTTTCCTGTATATTAGATTTCCAGCTTAGTTTCCTATTCAAAATAAGACCCAGGTACTTTGCTTCGTTGGAGAAAATTAAGCTTGTTCCATTAAGGGATGGAGGGTCAATAGGTGGGATTTTGTATTTCCTTGAGAAGATGACTAGATCGGTTTTGTGGGGGTTCACTCCTAGACCACACCAAGCTGTTCATCTAGATATGCATAGCGTTTTGTAGGAGCTCTTTTAAGGTAGTGAGGTGTTTACCGGAGACTGCTGTAGCAACATCGTCCGCATAAGCGATAATTCCGCAACCCTCAGCTTCCAGGATTAACAGTAGTTCATTGACCACCAGATTCCAAAGAAGTGGGGATAGGACGCCCCCTTGAGAGGTACCCCTACTGACATATCTTCTGACAGATGACCCACTCAGCTTTGAGTTGATAATCCGACCATTAAGCAGTTCATTAATCAGCTCACCAAGTGAACTATCTATCTTCAGATTTGACAGTTCTTTGATTATCACAGATGAGTAGACGTTGTTAAAAGGCGCCTTCAATATCTAGAAAAGCTACCATAGTGTATTCCTTATGACACATGGAGTATTCGATCTTATTGACCAACGTATGCAATGCTGTATCGACTGATTTGCCCTTACAGTATGCATGTTGAGCCGTGGACAGTAGTCGTGTGTCAATACTATCACGTAAGTGGATATCAATCAGTCATTCTAATGTTTTTAGAAGGAAAGATGATAGACTAATAGGTCTGAGGTCTTTTGGACTGGCTTGTAAATATTTACCAGCATCGGGTATGAATACCACATTGACTCCTCTCCATATATGCGGAAAATGGGGACCAGATTCAGACAGCTCTGAAAAATATTTTTTAGAACTGGCAGGATATTGTCAGCTGACATTTGTAATTCAGCGGGTGTTATTCCGTCTGGTCCAGCGGATTTATATGGTTTGAAGCTATGTAGCGCCCAAAGGAGTTTGTCCTGCGCAATCAGACTTGAAAGGTTGGTTTCTTGAGCATTTGACTTGATAGAGTCAATATTGTTGGCAGTTAGGAAATTTCTTGGGAAGTGTGTATCAATAAGTAAATTTAATGTGTCTACACTAGAAGTTGTCCAAGACCCATCTGTTTTTAGTAAACAGCTGGGCACTGAAGGATTTGTCGAGAGGATTTTTCTCACCCTAGACGCCTCAGAAGATTCTTCTATTTTACCACAAAAGAGTCTCCAAGAATTACGTTTGGCTTTCCTCAATTCTTTTTTATATGTTTTTAGGGATTCTTTGTACTAGTTCCAGTCAGATTCATCTCTCATTGGTTATATACTTATATGTATAACGTCGGCATAAAACGTAAATGTTCTATGTCCAAACTTCATTCTTAGCCAAAAAGAGGGTGAAAAACTGCGATATCTATTACGGCGATTGTTATCGGTAAGATCAACTGTCAACCAGATTGAGCACATTGCGATCGACGCAAGGCACTCCTCTAGTATTATGGATATCTGAACGTTCTGAGGGGCCAACATTAACTCGGACCACTGCCTTGTTGTAGCCAAGGTACGGTTGCGGATATCAAGAACACCGCCAAGACAAGAAAATAGTGTGAGGAAGTTTGACGTCGGACTCCTACAATCGCAAGAGATCACTAAATCCTTTCCGATTGAGTCTCACTTAATCTCTTAAGAGGTCCTAAGGCACCAGCATCGAGTATTGAAGACCAGTGACAACATTACAAAAAAGCCATCAGAGATGCAGCCTCTTGTGTGCTGGGTTTCACTCGGCCACCACAATGAAACCCCAGGTTCGACGACGAATTCCGGCAAGCACATGTAGCTAAACAAGAGGCATACAAAGCGGCGCTGCATAGAAGGACTAGAGCTGCTCGTGAGCTCTACGAGCAGAAGAGGAGGGACAAACGCTGGCTTCTCAGGAGGAAAAAGAAGGAGCATGACAAGCGCGGTATCGTAGAAATAGAGAGATGCTACTACATGAATGAGGTTCGGAAGTTTTACCAAAAGGTAAAAATAACTTTTCAAGTCTACAAGGACTGAACCGAAGCCTGTAAGAACGATCAAGGATGTGGAAGAACCATTTCTGCATGCAACGAATCGAATCCTACTGTCAGGCAGAATGAACCAGTCAACCTGGATGATGTAGATCAACAATTTCATCCGCCTGATCTAGACAAAGTGAAGCTAGCCATATCTAAACTTAAGTCCAACAAAGCTACTGGAGCTGACGGCCTAGCAGCCGAACTGTTCAAATCGGCGGGCAATGACTTGGTAATGAGCATGCACCAACTCATCTGTAAAATATGGTCGGATAAAAGTTTGCCGGTGAATGGGAACCTCAGTATGTTTGTCTGAGCCTCAACACAACAGACCCACTGAACTGCGCCAACTACAGAGGCATCCGTTTCCTTAACATCGCCTACAAGATCTTATCTGTCGTTTGTCAACAACCTGATCGGTCCATATCAGTGTGGCCTTAGACCAGGAAAGTGCACCATCGACTAAATATTCACACTATGGCAGATCGTGAAAAAAACCCAGGAGCTTCAAATCAATATCCACCACCTTTTCGCCGATTTTAAGGCCGCATATGGCAGCATTTATAGAGACGAGCTACATAGAGCAATGTCTAGTTTTGGCATCCCTGCCAAACTTGTCCGTTTGTGCAGGATGACGATGGAGAATGCACGCTGCTCCATCAAGGTCGGTAAAGACCTCACTGAGACCTTTGATGTCAAAAAAGGATTCAGGCAAGGCGACGCGCTGTCATGCGATTTCTTTAACATCGCTCTTGAAAGAATAGTGCAAAACTCACGCGCCAACACCAGAAGCGCAATCTTTCAAAAGTCTGTCCAATTACTTGCATACGCCGACGATATTGACATAATCGGAAGAACGCAGAGTGATGTCAGTGGCGCTTTTGTGAGTATTGAGGCGGACGCGGCGAAGATTGGTTTAACGGTCAATGAGGGCAAGACCAAGTATATGCTGTCAAAAGGAAAGGACAACCAACATTGACGTCTCGGGTAGAATGTCACCGTAGACAGATATAACTTTGAGTTAGGTAGTTAAGGACTTTGTCTAGCTAGGCTCCATTATAATTTCAAACAACGACACGAACGCTAAGATCAAACGAAGAATAACTCTTGCCAACCGCTGCTTCTTAGGGCTAAGAAGGCAAATCAACAGCAAAGCCCTATCTCGAACAACTAAAGTGACCCTTTATAAAATCCTAATCATCCCAGTCCTACTCTATGGCGCAGAGGCATGGACTTTGAGAGGAGAATTCTTCGTCTGGCATAGATGGTGAGTGGAGGAGGAGATACAACGACGAACTTTACGGGCTATTTAGCAACATCGACTTAGCCAGGAGATTGAAGGTTCAACGACTTAGGTGGCTGAGTCATGTAGAGCGCATGAACACCAATGCTCAATGCTCTGGCCCAGAAAATCTTCTAATCCGTAGACGAGGTCAGCGACTCAAATGGCGCACGCAAGTGAAGGGAATTTAAACCAACTTAGCGTGCGAAACTGGAGGCAGCTAGCTAAATATCGAGCTGGCTGGAGACCCTTGTTGGTTGAAGCCCAGGTCCATCCCGGACTGTAGCTCCACCTTAAGTAAGTAAGTAAGAGTATGTTTGAGAAATCCTGAATCGATTTTGCCAAAATTTGAACAACTTACGAAAGAATAGCACATATGGAGCAAGTACGTACGACCCAGTCATCTAATAATGCGAAATGTTTCGCAGGAATGTGTCCCTCACGAAATAATATCGGTTTTATTGTAGTGTAAAACCGTCCTATTATTTGCCTGGCGAAAACACACAGCGTCGCTGTTGAAGACGTGTTTGTTATCTGCTGGTGTTTGACCACAACGCTAAGATGACCCCTTGCGAAGCCCAAGCAAGCCTGGTGTGTGTCTCAGCAAGTACAAGCCAAAGTGTCTTAATTTAATTTAATTTTAATTTATTTTTCTTTTTTTTTAATTTTAATTAAAAGAAAATCAGTAACAAAATAAATGTATCTTCAGATAACAAGAAAAATAGTTCCGGACTTGCATACTTGAATATTCATACGTTAATCATCAATTCGGTTTAAAATTATTGAAAAGATATAGTGAATCTTCTCTTGGATTTGGATATATCTCTCTACAGTAATGTCTTCTGATAAGATCTACTCTATGTTACGACCCTCCATCCAACCTAATGAAGCAACAGCCGCCCGAACACTGCCAGGTGTAGCATCTATTCCCGCTGCACGTAGAACAGATCGTACCCAGCCTCCAATAACTGTTCTTGATGCAGGTTTTGCATCTCCATTTAGGGTTATAAATAAGCTATCTAATTGATTCGCTTGACATCTTCTGGCTTGCGAGTCTGATTAAGCATTTTACCCAAAAAACTGGACAAACGTTTTTATTTGGGTTCTCCCGTAAGTGCCAACTTGACTGTCTATGAACTGCTGAATCGGTTTTGGAACCGAACGTTGGATGCATGTGTTCTTCCTCTTCATAACTCTCCCGAGATATTTTAAGTAGTGTTAAGTCATGGAGCCTTATACCTGACGCTAATAATAAAATGGTAGCCGTTCTTCTTGAAGCTTCAAATAAAGTCTCATTGACTTCGGGGGCCTGTGAAGCAAGCCAATCAAACACAATCCTTGGATCCCATATTGGTGGTTTTGGCGAAATTGGTCTCGCTATGGAAATGGCTTTTAGAACTTGACGAACCAAAAAATTGGATGATATATGTTCAGTCATATTAGAACCACAAAATGTTACTATTGCAGATTTATGTAGACAAATCGTACTGGGAGAAAAATTTTCTTTTAAAAAAAGATGGGCTAGGTATCTAGCTATATTGGAAATTTCTGGCGAATGGAAGTTGACTTTATTTTTTGCCCACCAAGAAACCCATCTTCTGATAGCTGGTAAGTAAGTTTTTAAAGTTGAATTCCTCCAACCCATCTTTAATAATCTTTTCTCTTCTAAAGACCAGCTCTCTATTTGATGGCTCCACCCCCAAACTTCCATACTCTCAGGGTCAAATATTCCACTTGCGGGGGTGGCTGACATGATGAGTATT